>CM061276.1:34782500-36000000 GCA_030848825.1 Tadarida brasiliensis
TCAAAAATCCAAGTGCAGCTACACTGGTCCCAACCAAGATTTTCAATCCTGTGCTCTTGTTTCCTCTGCATCTCCCACTCTCCAACCCTCTGGTCAAATCAGGGTTCTCTGCCTCTTCCTCATGTTGGCATCTAAGCCTCTGCTGTGCCACTCCTCTGCCTGCAGGGTCCCAAACCTCCTCCTCAAGGAGCACATTTCCCTATAAAACCCCAAGTTTAAGTGCTGCCTTTTTGCTCCTTTGTGAGTTATCCTAGCACTCTGGTCTGATCTTCTGATGACAATGGGGACACATGTATTGCATCCTCTTTTTTTTTTTTTAATCCTCACCTGAGGATATTTTTCTATTTATCTTCAGGTAGAGAGGGAGAGAGAGAGAAACATCCACATGAGAGAGACACATCGACTGGCTGCCTCCCGCATGACCCTGACCAGGGCTGAGAACGAACCGCAACCGAGGTACATGCCCTTGGCTGGAATCGAACCCAGGACTCATTGGTCTGCAGGCCAATGCTCTACCACTGAGCCAAACCAGCCAGGGCACATCCTCTATTTTTAAAAATTGTCTTGGTATTATTCATGAAAAGACAAAGCCCTGTTCACATTTTTCTTTTAACACTTATATCATTTATTTATTTACTATTATTATTTTTTATCCTCACCCGAGAACATTTTTGCATTTATCTTCAGATAGAGCGGGAGGGAGAGAGGGAGGAAGAGAGAGAGAGAAACATCGATACGAGAGAGACACATCGACTGGCTGCCACCCACACAACCCTGACCGGGGCCAGGGACAAATGCAACAGAGGTACGTGCCCTTAGTGGAAACCGAACCCAGGACTCTCTGGTCCGCGGGCCGACACTCTAACTGCTGAACTAAACCGGCCAGGGCTTGCTGTGTATTTTATAAGAATAGGGCCATTCTTACAATACTGAAGAGTTGTTAACTTTATAAATTTACATTGATATAGTATTTTTAGCTAATCTACTATGGTCCATATTCTAATTTTGCCCATTGATTCAATAATATCCTCTTGAGCATTTTCCTATCTAACACAGGATCTAGATCATAGTCAGGTACTATACTTAGTTGTCATGTCTCATTAGTCCTCTTTAATCTACACCCTATATTTGTGAAAAGTATAAAGAACTCAGTTTACCTTGGTGGAATACTCTTTTGGACAGCCCATGTTGACGTCAATACCAGCCACATCATTTTCTCTGGAAAAACATAAAACAGAAAAGGTAGTAAATGTTCAACTTGAGGAAAGAAGGTAGAGTCAAAGGCATGGGTCTGTGCTTATGAATTCCTTACCATGTCCCTAGCCCTGAAACACACCAACCCTCAGTGTCAGAAGATGAAAAGAAACCCTGTCCCAAAATGTGCACCTACCTCCCCTGAGAAGAGCTCAAGAGGCATGACATAACATGCTCACACATTTACAAAAAGCTTGTTGTAGAGGACTTTATCGAGTGACAGTAACACTGAACTCGATCCCAGAGTTCCAGTTCTGACTCAGGTAGCGAAAGCCATTTGTCCATGCACAAAAGTGACATGAGCCTAAGAGTCCTTGCCCAGAGCACTGATTCTGATGGAAGTTACAAGACTGCCTTTGTTGGCTGGGTCATGCAGATGGCTTGCTCCAAACAGTTCTCAGATGTAGAAAGGAACCTTACCTCATCTTCTGGTATGTACACAGTTAACAGGCTGTGACTCAGCAGCAACTATTGTGTGAGTTCCTTTTCATCCTTACTATAATTAATAACAACAGCTAATATTTACTAAGAACTATGTGCTACACACTGCAAAAATATTATTGTGCATTATTTCATTTACCTTTCCCTATAATGCCAGAGGTAGGTAATACTATTGGTCTCACTTTGTAGCTGAGGAAACTTAGTTCTCAGCAAGGTTACCTAAGGTCACAGAGTTAGCAAGTAGCAAAGCCAGAATTCCAATCCAGGTCCTTCTAACTCCTTAACTACAATATTGTCCTGCCTTCATTATTAGGAAGCAGTAAGTATAACCTACACTTCATGAGATTTAAAACCTCAGGGCTCACAGTCATAAGAATCCTTGGAGCCGGCTGGTGTGGCTCAGTGGATTGAGAGGTCCCAGTTAGATTTCCGGTCAGGGCACATGCCCAAGTTGTGGGCCAAATCCCCAGTGGAGGGCATGCAGGAGGCAGCCGATTGATGTTTCTGTCTCTCCCTTCATCTCTCTCTAAAAAAATCAATAAAAATAGCCCTGGCCGGTTTTGCTCAGTGGTTAGAGCGTCGGCCTGCGGTCCAGAGAGACCCAGGTTCAGTTTCCGCTAAGGGCATGTACCTCGGTTGCAGTTTGTCCCCGGCCCTGGTTGGGTCGTGCGGGAGGCAGCTATTCGATGTGTCCCTTTCACGTCAATGTTTCTCTCTCTCTCTCTCTCTCTCTCTCTCTCTCTCTCTCTTTCTCTTCCTCTCTCTCCCTCCCACTCTATCTGAACAAAAAATGGAAAAATGTCCTCGGGTGAGGATTAAAAAAAAAACCAGTCCAGCCGGTGTGGCTCAGTGGTTGAGTGTTGACCCATGCACCCAGAGGTCACTGATTCGGTTCCCGGCCAGGGCACATGCCCAAGTTGTGAGCCAAATCCCCAGTAGGGGGCATGTAGGAGGTGGCCAATCAATGTTCTCTTTCATCAATGTTTCTATCTCTCTCTCTCTCCCTCTCCCTTCCTCTCTCTCTAAAATCAATAAAGAAAAAAATGTTTTTAAAAATTAAAAACAAAAAAAAATTTTTTTTTAAACTTTAAAAAAATCAATAAAAACATATTATTTAAAAATAACTTTAAAAAAAAAAGAATGCTTGCCCTGGCCGGTTTGGCTCAGCAGTTAGAGCATCGGCCTGTGGTCCACAAAGACCTGGGTTTGGTTCCCGCTAAGGGCACATACCTCGGTTGCGGTTTGTCCCCAGCCCTGGTTGGGTCATGCGGGAGGCAGCCACTCGATGTGTCCCTTTCACATCGATGTTTCTCTCTCTCTCTCTCTTCCTCTCTCTCCCTCCCACTCTATCTAAACAAAAAATTGAAAAATGTCCTCAGGTGAGGATAAGAAAAAAAAAAGAATGCTTGGAAAGGGAGTCTCATGAATAAATACTAAAAAACAGGCACCCACACAGAGGTTACCTGGGAGCTGGGCACAATGGGTATGCATGAGTCCCAGGGCAGCCCTCAGATGCCACAAACAGAGAAGAAAACCAGACTGGACACAGAAGGTAGTGAACTAGGAAGCAGAAGAGTAGTCACCTCCAATGTCACCAGGAACAGCAAGGCCTCACAGCCCACAGGAGTGGCAAAGATAGTTCCAAAGAGGGAAGAACTTACACAAGTCTGGCCACAGCAAGGGCTCGCTCTGCATCTGAAGTCCCCTGGGAACACAAAAGGTTGTATCAACCATCACCATGACACAGGTACACGCGCACAGGCAAACACTCATGCACGTGCCACACACACACACACACACACACACACACGTCAGCAAGTGGAGTCCAGCTGATGTCTCTTAAAACAACGAGTCCACTAGACAAACTCACTGTCAAAGGCCCAAATTGGACCTACGCCCTGGCCAGTTTGGCTCAGTGATTAGGCAGCAGTTCTCAACCTGTGGGTCGCGACCCCTTTGGGGGTCGAATGACCCTTTCACAGTGGTCGCCTAAGACATAACAGTAGCAAAATTACAGTAATGAAGTAGCAACGAAAATAATTTTATGGTTGGGGGTCACCACAACATAGAAACTGTATTAAAGGGTCATGGCATTAATAAGGTTGGGAACCACTGGTAGAGTGTTGGCTCGCAGACAAAAGAGTCATGGTTCGATTCCTAGTCCCTCAGTTACAGGTTTGATCCCCAGCCCGTCTGGGTCATGCAGGAGGCAATCAATCGATGTGTCTCTCTCACATTGATGTTTCTCTCTCTCTTGCTCTCCCTCCCTCCCTCCTACTCTATCTAAAAATCAATGGAGCCTGGCCAGTGTGGCTTAGTGGTTGAGCATTGACCCACGCACCAGGAGGTCACCGGCTGGATTCCCAGTCAGGGCACATGCCCAGGTTGTAGGCCCAATCCCCAGTAGGGGGACATGTAGGAGGGGGCCAATCGATATTCTCTGTCATCGATGTTTCTATCTCTCTCTCCTTTTCCCTTCCTCTCTCTCTAAAACCAATGAAGAAAAAATATTTTTAAAAAGTAAAAATAAAAATAAATGGAAAAATATCCTCAGGTGAGGTTTAAAAAAAGGGGGGGGACACCTAGAGGACCCAGAAAATGTCATCAATGCTATGATTACTTTCTTTTTTTTTTTGGTATGTGCCCCTAGCGGGAACCGAACCCAAGACTCTCTGGTCCACAGGCCGACGCTCCAACCGCTGAGCCAAACCGGCCAGGGCTGATTACTTTCAAACACAAAAAATTTGAGAAAATTTTATAGTGAACAATCATATATTCACCACTTAGATTCTATAATTAACATTTTGCTATATTTGCTTTATTATATGTCTACCCATTGTTGTCAATTTTTAAAAAATCTAATTCAGGAGCTATTCTAAAAAGCACCAAGAAATGCCTAAAGTGAGAGAAGAGAGCTACAAAGTCATTACAACCCTAACATAAATATTGACTACTCTTGAGCAAACCTAATTTCTTTCTGTGGGAAAGATACACACAAAAGACTACACAAAAACAAAGACCATGATCTGAATAACTAATGCTAGGGATTAAAAATATGTAAGTCATGCCCTAGCTGGTTTGGTTCAGTGGTTAGAGCACTGGCCCGCAGACCAATGAGACACGGATTCAATTCCAGTCAAGGGCATGTACAGTTACGGTTTGTCCCCAGCCCTGGTCAGGGTCGTGCAGGAAGCAACCAGTTGATGTGTCCCTCTCACATCAATGTTTCTCTCTCTCCCTTTCTCTCCTTCTCTCTCCCTCCCACTCTATCTGAAGATAAATAGAAAAAAAATATCCTCAGGTGAGAATTAAAAAAAAAAAAATATATATATATATATATATATATATATATATATATATATAAATATATAAATATATAAATATATATATGTACGTGTATATATATATGTCATGCCAAACAGATAATTCCTATAATCAAGGAAATTAAATTTGAGACTAGAGACATGTAACAGACTGCTATATATTGATTTCCATAAACTATCCCCAACAGTATAATCATTCATGAGCAGATCTTTGAAAAATGTTAAAGAAGGGTCTTTGGGAAGCACATTGTACACTGAAGCCCAGGCATTTAACACTGGCCCAGCTCAGGGCATGAGATGGCAAATCCGGGGGATAACTGAGGCCTGGGATCTCATACCATCTGGAAGACAACCCTGCTCTGTTCTCTTTTGCAGGTGCGGAAGACTACTCGGTCATCGGGAGCGACAAAGTCCACTGTGCTGAGCACTTCTGCAAGAAAACACAAACATACAGGCCCACCCACTGAAGAAGCAAGTTCAACCTAGCCTAATCCCTGCAAGAAAACACAGCAAAAGTATCAGCTTAAAGGGAAAAAGGGGCACTAGAAGTATATCATTCTTAAAAGAAATCAGTGTGCACATGGGAGACTTCTGAGGGGCTATTTCCTGGCCTGAGTAATGGTTAGTTACATGGTCGTTTGTTTTACAATTATTTGTTAAACTGCAGGCTGTGTTTTATGCACTTTCTCTGTATGGTTGTTACATTTTGCAATTTTAAAACATTGAAAAAAAATGTGCATATAGAGGAGACCCTTGTCTAAACTTCAGATTTAAATCCAATTTTCCCAGAAGATGTCACTCTAAAATTCAGCAAAGTTGCTGTTTGTTAGTTACTTATCAGGTGCCAGATACTGTGAGCAGAGATTTACTATATTACGGTTGATCTTTATTAGTTGCAGTTGTATATTTGCAAATTTGCCTGCTCCCTAAGATTTATTTGTAACCCCAAAATCAATACTCATGGCGTTTTCGTCATCATTCTCGGAGATGCATAGAACTACAGAAAATTTCAGTCACTGGATGTACACATTCCCAGCTTAGGTCAAACAAGGCAACAACTCTGCCTTCCTGTTTCAGATCTATGACTATAAACAAGTGTCTTTATGATGGTATATTTAATGCCACATTTTTGCATTTTTGTTGGTAATCTCATTGTTTTAAATGGCCCCAACCACAGAGAAGTGCTGCCTAATGTTCCTACGCACAAAAGGCTGTGATGCGCCTTATGGAGAAAATACATGTGTCAGATAAGCTTTGTTCAGGCATGAAAGTATAGTGCTGTTGGCTGTGAGTTCAATGTTAATGAATCAACAGAATATATTAAATCACGTGTCTTTAAATAGAAGCACACATAAAACAAGATTATGTACTGATCTGTTCATGAAAATATGTGACCAGAGGTTTGCAGGAATCTAAACGTGTACAGACATACCTCGGAGATATTGCAGGTTCAGTTCCAGACCACAAAAGGTAAGTATCACAATAAGGGGAGTCACACAAATTTTTTGGCTTCCCAATGCATAAGAAAGTTGTTTACACTATAGTCTACTATGTATACAATAGCATTATGTCTAAAAAAATGTAGATACCTTAATTTTAAAAAGTTTGTTGCTAAAAAAAATACTAACGATTTCTCTGAACCTGTTGGGAAAATGGTGCCGACTTACTTGATGCAGGGTTGCCACAAACCTTCATATGTAAAAACCACAATATCTGCAAAGTGCAATAAAATAAGGCATGCCTATATTTCTCCTAGGATTCATGGTTTGGTATTCATAAATGTGGTGTTTGCAGCAACTTTATAGAACATAACAATTGCAAATAATACTCTTATGTGATCATCATAACAAAGCTCTATAACAGGTACTACCATACTTAGCTTTCTTTTCTTCATAATTAGCACTCAAAGATGACTACTAACAGCACATGAAAGAAATCCAATGTGGCATATGGGAGAATTTGACAAATAAATGAGATCTTTAATGCAAGTAACGCACTTCAATAAATAAAAGCTGTTATTATCACCCCAGCACTGAACAGATTAGAAGATTAAAAAGGTGAGAGAGGTAATCAATGCAATTTCCATCAGCAGAGACAGCTCATGACTGGCAGTAAGAAGTCTGAGATAAGAACCACAAAAACTTAGTGTGGGCCCTGAATGGGTGGCTCAGTTGGCTGGAGTGTTGTCCCATACACCAAAAGGGTTGCAGGTTTGATTCCCAGTCAGAGCACATAACTAGGTTGCAGGTTCAACCCACAGTTGGGGCGTATATGGGAGGCAACCAATCGCTGTTTCTCACATCAATGTTTCTCTTGCTCTCTCTCTCCCTCTCCCCCACCATTCCTCTCACTAAAATCAATTTTATTTTTTTTAATATGTTTTTATTGGTTTTTTAGAGAGAGAGGGAGAGAGAGATAGAAACATCAATATGAGAACCATTGATCGGCTGCCTCCTGCGTGCCCCCTACTAAGCATGTGCCCTGACCAGGAACTGAAGTGGGACCTCTCAGTCCATGGGACAATGCTCAATCCACTGAGCCACACCGGCCAGGCTCTAAAATCAATTAAAAAAAAAAACAAAAACATATAGCCCTGGCCGGTTTGGCTCAGCGGTTAGAGCATTGGCCTGCGGTCCAGAGAGGCCCGGGTTCGGTTCCCGCTAAGGGCACGTACCTCGGTTGCAGTTTGTCCTTGGCCCTGGTTGGGTCATGCGGGAGGCAGCCACTCGATGTGTCCCTTTCACGTCGATGTTTCTCTCTCTCTCTCTTCCTCTCTCTCCCTCCCACTCTATCTGAACAAAAATGGAAAAATGTCCTCGGGTGAGGATTAAAAAAAAATAAGAAAAAATAAGAAAAAAAAAACATACAAACATATCCTCGGGTAAGGATTTAAAAAAAATTTTTTTTTTTTAATCCTCACCCGAGGACATTTTTTTTCCACTTTTGTTCAGATAGAGTGGGAGGGAGAGAGAGGAAGAGAGAGAAACATCGACGTGAAAGGGACACATCGAGTGGCTGCCTCCCGCACGACCCACCAGGGGCCGGGGACAAAGTGCAACCGCGGTACGCGCCCTTAGCGGGAACTGAACCCAGGTCTCTCTGGACCGCAGGCCGACGCTCTAACCGCCAAGCCAAACCAGCCAGGGCTTTAAAAAGTTTTTAATAAACTTAGTGTGTTTATACTAGAGTTCTAGTTATTTATAACAGCAAAATACTGACGCCCCTGTTAAAGCACCGGTGAAATCAATTCTGACATAATCATATGTAAGTACTGACACAGAAAATGTTCTAGTAGAAAAGTAAGTGGCAAAACATGTTTATCATGATACCAAGCGGGCAGGAAGGGAAATATACAAACGTTATATTTTCATATACATGTTTTACTAAAAGTGTAAAAAATATATATACATTATTCCTCTTTGTGATCACCTCTTCAAGTACGAGATTATAGGGGATTTTCATTTTCTAGGTTATATAGATCTGTAATGTTGAATTTTTCATAACAAGGAAAATATAAATCTAAAACAATTAATGACAAAATTGAGTCACAACTTCTAGTGAACTTATATTAAGATCTGACGAATGTATATCCATTTTAAAAACCTCAAACAAGTCCTGGCCGGTTTGGCTCAGCGGTTAGAGCACTGGCCTGCAGTCCAGAGACACCCGGGTTCCATTCCCGCTAAGGGCATGTACCTCGGTTGCAGTTTGTCCCCAGCCCCTGTTGGGTCATGTGGGAGGCAGCCACTCGATGTGTCCCTTTCACATCGATGTTTCTCTCTCTCTCTTCCTCTCTCTCCCTCCCACTCTATCTGAACAAAAAATGGAAAAATGTCCTCGGGTGAGGATAAAAAATAAAAAAATAAAATAAAAACCTCAAACAATACCACAACTCTAATCAAAGCAAGATCAGCCTCATCAATAAAATATAAGCAAACCCACAATTTAGCACAACCACTTTCATTTGCAAAGTACTTACATGTACCTTATCTTATTTAATCCTCATTCCATCCTGATTTAAATAAAGCAGGAATTATGATTTTCATTTCACAGCTAAAGAAACTAAAGCAGAGAGGTCATGTGACTTGCCCAAGGTCACACAGCTAGCGAGTAGCAGAGCCAGGACCAGTGCCAAAGCCAATCCAACTTCTAGGATTCTTCTAGAGTCCTTCCTATACTACGAAACCTGGTAATTTCTACACCAGCAAGCCTGTGGATGGAAGGCATTCTTAGCCTGTTTCATACCTGGCTCTTGTCAGGGTCTCTGGAGAGCAGTGACTGTTCTCAAAGGAACACATGATCCACAAAATTACACAGCCAGGCAAGGAGAACTCTGGAAGGAACTTGTTACCACAGGCAAGAGCAGTGATAGCGTGGTGTGGGCCTGACTGGGCACACACACAATCCTGAAACCAGCGCTGCACTCACCATTGACAACTCTCTTGCACTGGAGCATCTTGAGGTCGATCAGCTCCTACGGAGAAATCATAGGGCATTTGTCAGTCCAGGGCATGTAGACCCTGGGCACTAGAGGAGGACTTTTACTGCACGCTCAATGGGGGTCACTTGGTCTGTCACCCCACTACCAACAACAAATCATGGCTTTTAGGACATATAGTGCTGTCCTCCCAGCCCAAGTATGGCAAGCAGGGTCTTGAATGAGCTTCCCTTAATCGGCTGCTCTTCCTAAGGACCTTGGAGATATTTTGGGCCTAGAAATGGTAAGTAGCTCAGGGAGCCAGAGAGAAGACAATAGCCCAGGATGTGGACACCTGGACACTTTCCTCACCTACTAGTCTCAGTTGCAGTCCATCTCCTCTAAGAACCTCTTGACTCATCCCAGGAAATGTCCAAGAACAAAAGTGGAACTAGTGAACAGAAGCACAGGGAAGAAGACCTGAGATAGACACAGGAAAGAAAAGTCTAAAACCCCTATCCAACATGGGTCACACTGTGTGGAAACAAAAGAAGTGAGTCTCAGCTCTGGAGATTGTCAGACTCACAAAAGAAAAAGGGGGTTTCTTCAAAATCAGGATTATGAAAAAAGGGAGAGCTCGTGTCTCCTGAAGGACTAAGATTCTCTACCTCTTGGTGGGAGACAATACTGTTCTGCTTTGTTCAGTCATCATTTCAATAGATGTGGAAGACAAATCAGAAGTTCATGCCCAGGGGTTTGTGGGCTCCAGAAGAAGATAGGAAGAAACTCTTACCCTGGTACTCATTCCCATACAGACTCCTCATGAGACTCAGAAAGTCACAACCCCAGCCAAGTGGGCACAATGGCCTTTGCTCCTTCAGGGGACTGTGCAGGGCTCAAGTGGTCAAAGGGCTGCTAGGGCATCCATGGAGCTCCCCCAAGCATACCCATAATCCAGATTACTACACGCTCTAGAGGTTTCTGTGGCTATTCTTTCCATGTTGCATTCAAATCATCAAGTATCTGATGCCCACCAGGCCCAACCAAACAAATCAACCACCACTAAGCAGTGTGGATACATGAGTGGTATCCAAGTCCCAAGAATCAGTGTGGTGTCCCAAGGGATAGACAGAGCCTGACACAGAGCCTGACACAGAGCCTGTGTAGCCAGTGATCCTAGTTTCAGGAGCAGGCAAGAAGGCAAGCTTACAAGTGGGCAGCACTGAGTGACCTATGCTTATAAAAAGCAGCTCTGCTGCCAGGCTGGGCTTTGACTGGGAATGAGCAGTATAAAGCAGTGCAAGCCCTTGCTGGGGCCCCAGCCCTGCCAGCAGTAACCTGTCCTCCATGAGATTCCCAAAACCCCCTGTCAAGTTCATCTTTATAGCCCTTACCACTTCTTTGCATGCTAGTTGCAGATGCACCTGTCATACCCTTACCATTAGACTATGAACCCCCTGAAGAAGGTCCTGTGTCCACACAAAGGTGGGCTTTGAGGACCCTAACCAGGTAGCCTGAGCTCCAAGAAGAGAAGCTGATGCTAAATGGCCTTTGAAATGTCTTATTTTCTTCTCTGACTCCCCACTACACCAGAAGAGCTTTTGGGGCCTGGACATTGCCTGATTCACCTTTGAATCACTAGCATCTATCACCCTGCAAGTGCTCACTAAATATCTGCAGAAGCCTGCTTCAATACCTTACACGCAGATGTTCAGCTGATCGGTAAGTGGAGAAATCAAACTGTCACCAATAAAACCACACACACCCATATACCCACAACACTATTGTTTATCAATTTTATTCATTATATTAGGGGGACCGGAAAGTAATGTCGTTTTTTTAACATTAACTTCAAACAGATAAATTTTTAATAAGTTTTATTTTTCATCAATGATGTAATCACCCTTGTTATCAACAACCTTTTGCCATCTAGTGTGCAAATTTTCAAAGCCAGATCGATTAAAATCAATTAGTTTTTGAGCAAAATATCTGGAGATGGTATTTTGGACATCATCCATATTTTCAAATTTTTTGCCACTTAGAAAATGTTGTAGCGATCGGAATAAAGGGAAATCTGATGGCGCAATATGGGGCGAGTATGGTGGATGAGGCAATACCTCCCACCCCAATTCATTAATTTTTTCCAAGGTTCGTCTTGCGCAGTGCGGTCTTGCATTATCATGTTGCAGAGTAACGCCTTTTCTCGTGACAATCGCTGGGCACTTTTCAATTAAAGATTGATTTACTCCATCCAATTGTTCACAGTAAAGGTCTGCATTCAGTTTGTCCAGGTTTCAGCACTTCAAAATGAACAACCCCGCGAATACTCCACCAAACACACAAAAGTGCTTTTTTGGGGTGTAAACCTGGCTTAGCTGTACTTCGTGGCGATTCATTCGGAGAGAGCCACTGCCTTTTGCATTTTGGATTATCATAAAGGACCCATTTTTCATCTCCAGTGATCAAGCAATCAAAAAACGCTTCTGTATTGTGCCACTGAAGCAATAAGTTGCATGTGGTGGACCGGTTAGCTTTGTTTTCTTCGGACAGATTATGCGGGACCCAAACACCTGCTCTGCTTACTTTACCAATCTGCTGCAAATGTTCTTGGATGGTCGACCAAGGTTGGTTAAGAGTGTTTGACAGTTCCTCGATTGTCTGACACGGATTTGCTTCCACTTCTGCCCTTAACATGTCATTACTTTAACGACATTACTTTCCGGTCCCCCTAACAGTTCGTTCTATGGGTACAGAATGAAACCTTATAGTTTGTTTTTTTCACTATATTTCCTTAATTAGTGAAAATAAACATGGTTTTTCCATGTGGTAGAGCTTATCATCCATGCATCTTCATAGCAAACTGCCTTTTACCCATGTATCCAAACTGCCATATATATAAGTTGTGCAGGAGGGAAAAAAAAAGCCTGTTCTTTGCCAATTGGATATTGAGTTTTTCTGTCTCAATTATCACAAATATTTTTTGCTATATCAATATCACTTCCTCAATTTTTATCATACATAACATTTTATTTTTATAGAAGAGACCACCCAACTTTGCCACAAACAATGGCTTCTAGTTTCTTAATATATCTCCATTACAAAAAATATACTTTTGTTTTTTCTTCTTTTTTTTTTATCCCCACCCAAGGACACTTTTGCATTTATCTTCAGATAGAGCGGGAGGGAGAGAGGGGGAAGAGAGAGAGAGAGAGAGAAACATCGATGTGAGAGAGATACATCGAGTGGTTGTCACCCACACGACCCCAACCCAGGGCCGGGGACAAACTGCAACTGAGGTACGTGCCTTAGCGGGAACCGAACCCGGGACTCTCTGGTCCACGGGCCAACGGTCTAAACGCTGAGCCAAAACAGCCAGGGCTCTTCTTTTTTTTTTAAATAATTTTTTCTTATTGATTTTAAATAGAGAAGAAGGGAAAGGGAGAGAGAGATAGAAACATCAATGAGAGAGAACATCAACTGGCTGCCTCCTCCATGGCCCCCACTGGGGATCTGGCCCACAACCTGGGCTTGTGCCCTGACCAGGAATCAAACCAGCGACCTCTTGGTGCATGGGTCAACACTCAACCAGTGAGCCAGGCTGTTTCTTTCTTCTTTTTAAAACTGATTTAGCTTTTTAACTTATCTGAAAATTAAGGCCATTTATGTCACTTTTTTCTTCAGATGGCTACCCAATGTTCTGAACAGCATTTAATTTTAAAGTGCCTTATCATGTATGGGCTTATCCTTCCTTATCTGTTATGAGTTACATTCTTATATCTGAAATATGTCCTGCTACCTTCATATCCTTTAATCCACTTGGCTGGCTTTCTCTGTCTGAGCTAACCATACCAGTTTATCACCAAGGTCTCTCCATGCCACCTTTCAATCCCCACCTCTGGTATATCCAGGTACTCTTTTAGTCTCTAGTTTGGTTAAAGGATCTTTGGTATATCCCTGTTTTCAGAAAAACAAACATACACAGATAGAGCAACTAAAATTCCCCCCTTAAAAAAAAAAGGTCTCTGACAAAATGAATGTGTCCCAGAGGGATAGAAAGAACATTTGAAGAAATAATGGCCAAAACAATGACCAAATTTGATTTAAAAAACACACACAGCCCTGGCCGGTTTGGCTCAGCGGTTAGAGCGTCGGCCTGCGGTCCAGAGAGATCCGGGTTCGGTTCCTGCTAAGGGCGCGTACCTCGGTTGCAGTTCGTCCCCGGCCCCTGGTTGGGTCGTGCGGGAGGCGGCCACTCGATGTGTCCCTTTCACGTCGATGTTTCTCTCTCTCTCTCTCTCTTCCTCTCCCTCCCTCCCACTCTATCTGAACAAAAAATGGAAAAATGTCCTCGGGTGAGGATAAAAAAATAAAATAAAATAAAACACACACACACACACACACACACACACACACAAAACATTACTCCATACATCTAAGAAGCTCAACAAACCTTAAGCAGTAAACTCCAAAAGAGACATACCTGGACACATCGTAATCAAACTATTGAAAGTCAAAGAAGAGAATACTGAAAGCAGCAAGAAAGTAGTGATTTACCATGTGCAAAGAATCCTCAATAAGATTAACAACTGATTTCTCATGGAGAAACCACAGAGGCCAGAAACCAAGGAGGTGAAAGATTTGTACAATGAGCTCTTTCCACCAGCTATTCATGCCACCATAATGGTGCACATGAATGCCCTGACTGATGCTCTCAAGAGGATCAATAATGCCAAAAAGAGAGGTGAGGCAAATACCAGGTTCTTCTTAGGCCATGCTCCAAAGTCACCATCCAGTTTCTAACTGTGATGATGAAGCATGGTTACATTGGCAAATCTGAAATTACTGATGATCACAGAGCTGGGAAAATTGTGACCCTCACGGGTAGGTTAAACAAGTGTGGAGTAATCAGCCCCAGATTTGATGTGCAACACAAAGATCCTGCTCCCATCCTATCACTTTGTTTTCATTGCACTGACAACCTTAGCAGGCATCATGGACCATGAAGAAGCAAGATGAAAACACACAGGAGGGAAAATCCTGGGATTCTTTTTCTAAGGATATAATTCATACATGTTAATAAAATGCATCAAAGGATACTATAAATAAAGGGAAAAGACACCCATAGAATGGGAGAAAATATTTGCAAATCATGTATCTGATAAAGGTCCAGTATCTAGAATGTATCAAGAGTTCTTACAAATCTCAGAATTTGTGGTATATACAAACAATAGACTACTATTCAGCCATTAAAAGGGATGAAGTACTAGTACATGCTATGACATGAATAAACCTTGAAAAGATGTTAAGTAAAAAAAAAAAGAAACCAAATATAAAAGGCCTCTTATTCTACGATTCTATTTATATGAAATGTCTAAAATAGGCAAACCTATAAAGACAGAAAGTAGATTAATGGTTGCCAGGGACTGGGGAAGGGGAAATTGGGGCGTGATTGCTAATGAATGTGAGGTTTCTTTTTGGTATGATAAAAGTGTTCAAAAATTTATTGTGGTGATGGATGCACAACCCTGTAAATATACTAAAAGCCATTGAATTGTACGCTGTAAGTTGGTTAATTATATAGTATATGAATCATATCTCAAAAAAGATGTTTATAAGTATTGAGAGGAATAAGTTTGGGCCAACTGACAAAACTGGGATATGGAAGATAGATTTGAAAAAAATATTATATCAAAGTTAAATTCACTGAAGATAATGTCTGTATAATAGCTGTATAGCAGAATGACCTTATTCTTAGAAATATCAATGAAGTATTTGAGAAGACATCATAGTGTATAAAACTTACTCTGAAATAGTTAAAAAAAAAAAAAAAAATATATATATATATATATATATAGAGAGAGAGAGAGAGAGAGAGAGAGAGAGAGAGAGAGCCCAAATTATAAAACAAACCAAACAAAATGTTGACAGGTTAATCGAGGTAAAGGGTATATGGATGTTCTTTGTCTATAAAAGACACCTCATGTCTTTTATAAATTTGAAATTTTTCAAGTTTTAAAAAATTATCCATTCTGCCTGGCCAGTGTGGCTCAGTGGTTGAGCGTCGACCCATGCATGAAGTGGTCACTGGTTCGATTCCTGGTCAGGGCACACGCCCAAGTTATGGGTCAAATCCCCAGTGGGGGGCATGCAGGAGCCGGCTAATCGATGTTCTCTCTCATCGATGTTTCTATCTCTCTCTCCCTCTCCCTTTCTCTCTCTCTAAAATCAATAAAGAAAAAAAATTTTTTTTTTTAATTACCCATTCTGAGCAAAGGACTTGAATAGAAATTTCTCCAAATGTGATATACCAATGGCAAACAAGCATATGAAAACATGCTCGACATTACTAATCATTAGAGAAATGCAAATCAAACTCGCAATGAGTCATTACCTCACACCCATCAGAATGACTACCATTAAAAAAAAGGAAATAGCCAGTGTGGCTCAGTTGATTGGAGCATAGTCCTGTAACACCAGAAGGTGACAGGTTCGATTTCCTGGTCAGGGCACATACCCATATTTCGAGTTTGATCCCCAGCCGGGGTGCATGCAGGAGGCAACCAATCAATGTTTCTCTCTCACTTCAATGCTTTTTCTCTCTCTCCCTTCCTCTCTGTAAAAAAAAGTCAATAAAAACAAACAAAAACCGAAAACAATGAGTGTTAGCAAGGATGTGGAGAAATTGTGCACTGTTGGTGGGACGTGTAAAAGAGAATGGGTTCCTCAAAAACTTAAAAATAGAATTACTGTCTGATCTAGCAATCCCACTTCTTGGTATATATCCAAAGAATTGAAAACAGGGTCGTAAAGTGATATTTGCAAACCAGTATTCACAGAAGCACTATTCATAATAGCTAAGAGGTGGAAGCAACCCAAATGTCCATCAACATGAATAAACAAAATGTAGTATGTAGTATAGTATACACACACACACACACACACACACACACACACACTATAGAATATTATTCAGCCTAAAAATGGAAGGAAATCCTGTCACATACTACAACATGGATGAATGGTGAGGATATTCTGCTAAGTGAAATAGCCAGTCACAAAAAAAAAACAACAAATATTGCATATTTCCATTTATATAAGGTATGTAAAGCAGTCAAGTGCATAGAAGCAAAAAGTAGAATGGTGGTTACTAGGGCTTGGGGGGAGGTGGTAATGGGGAGTTGTTTAATGGGTATAGTTTCTGGAGATGTTTTACAACAATGTAAATGCATTACTGAACTGTACACTTAAAAATAGTTAATATGGTCCAGCCGGTGTGGCTCAGTGGTTGAGCGTTGACCCTGGCTCCATTCCCAGTCAGGACACATGCCCAGGTTGTGGGCCTGATCCCCAGTGCAGGGCACGCAGGAGGCGGCCAATCAATGTTCTCTCCCATGGATGTTTCTATCTCTCTCTCCCTCTCACTTCCTCTCTCTCTAAAATCAATAAAAGGAAAAAAAATTAAATTAAAAAAAAAAAGTTAATATGAGCCCGGCCTGTGTGGCTCAGTGGTTGAGTGTCAACCCATGCACTAAGAGGTTGCCAGTTCGATTCTTGGTCAGGGCACATGCCCGGGTTGTGGGCCAAATCCCCAGTGGGGGGCATGCCGGAAGCGGCCAATTGATGTTCTCTCTCATCAATGTCTCTATCTCTCTCTCCCTCTTCTTCTCTCTCTCTCAAATTAATAAAGAAAATAGTTAATATGATACATTTTACATTATGTGTTTTTTATGACAATAAAAGAAAAAAATTTTAAGTACCTATTCTGGCAATCTGGGCCTCATAAGAATATTGCCTTCTCCCTTGATCTTGCTTATTAAAAGGTCTAGGTCCAATAGGTAAGTGCCCCCTCACAGTCTGAGCCACTGAAGTCCCACTGTTCTTATAAAAAGGAAGAGAAACACAACATCTAAGGAACTCCTAGAAAACTCCTAGCCTGGCCGGTGTGGCTCAGTGGATTGAACATCGCCCCATGGACTGAGAGGTCCCGGTTTGATTTCTGGTCAGGGCACATGTCCAGGTTTCGGGCTCGATCCTCATTAGGGGGCATGCAGGAGGCAGCTGATCGATGTTTCTCTCTCATCGATGTTTTTATCTCTCTCTCCCTTCCTCTCTCTCTAAAAAAATCAATAAAAACATATTGAAAAAAGAAAACTCCTGTCAACAGGGCAGACCTTGATGGGGGATCAGACTTACTATTCCCTTGACTGTTGCTGAGCTGGTTCATTCTTTCTTCACCTCCAGCTGCTGAGGGCTTTACAAGGCTTTTAAGGAGGTGCCTGCATGCCTGGAATACCCTAAGTCCTATACCCAGTCCTCTGAGGTGGGTGGGGTGGTTTGGCTATCTAATCCCACACACGGGCCACCTCATGTGAACCCAGGCAGCTAACAAAATAATGCTGGCCTGCAGAGCAACTCTGAATTCACCAAGGGGCACCAGGCATCACACTGTGTCATGCCCAGTACTTAGAGCCCAGCCAATGACCCACACAAAACAGGGGCCTGTCTCCTGCTTCTTCTCTGCACATGGGCTAGGTCTGGGTGGAGGGCCTAGATCTCCTCCAGCAGAAGCCCCTTTATTCATAAGCCACATTAACTCTTCCAGAGTATAAGCACATCAAATATGCCTAAGAGTTTTAATCAGTGTTTCCTCTTCTAACTCAAGAAGAGCCCTGGAGGAAAGGAATGGTCATACTCATTAGAAAAACCAAGCTTTGACAATTAGGAGGGCCCTGGAGGAAAGGAAGACCACATTCTGAAGCCATCACATAAATCCTGTGTCCATGACTTCCAAAGTATTTGAAAACAACCCTAAGACATTCCAAAGAAATAGCTGATGGAGGTTCTGGAACCCAGTAGGTCACTCGTTTCCTGTGGCAGCACTGCTCCCAGTGTCCAGCTTCCATGACCCCCATCACACAGACCAATTTCTCCAGGGCCATAAACACAGCGGCTGTCTAGAACAGGCCCTGTGCTACAGTGCAATCACTCACTTTCATCCTGGTGTTTAATTCCACTTATCTCCAAGTGAATACAACCCCACTTTCTAGAGTCCCAGAAAAATGCTGCCTGCACCAGAAAAGTGAAAGCCAAGGGGTAACATCTCACAAAACTATAGTACAATAACACAACCAGAATATTGACATTGATATAGCTAAGACAAAGAATAGTTTCATCACCACAAGGATTCCTTGTGTGTTAGCCACAGTCTCCACTCTTACTGGAAAGGGGACCTGGCCCTGAGTGGGTCTGCCTAGCACCAGGCCGGTAGTGTGTGGGTTCTTGACTTCGTGCAGGAAAAGTTTCACAACATGAGTCCAGATAAATTTTAGAGGACGTTTATTAAAGCTGGGGACAGTGAGCCCTGGCCAATTTGGCTCAGCGGTTAGAGAGTCAGCCCATGGACCAGAGAGTCCCGGGTTCGGTTCCCGCTGAGGGCACGTACCCTGGTTGCAATTTGTCCCCGGCCCCGGTTGGGGTCATGTGGGTGGCAACCACTTGATGTGTCTCTCTCACATCGATGTTTCTCTCTCTCTCTTCCTCCCTCTCTCCCTCCCACTCTATCTGAAGATAGATGCAAAAGTGTCCTCTAGTGAGGGGAAAAAAAAAAAAGCTGGGGACAGTGAAACAAGAAAGGGCTGGAGAAATCAGCATAGGCTGGTCTGCTTTGACTCCCTAAGAAATCAGAGAAAAGGGGGCCTTGGGAACAGATTCAGGGGGTTTGTCTGGGATGAACTGCCACTGCCCATTGCTGGCCTAGTTGCAAGCCTCGTGGGGTCCCTTAGAGTCTAGGAGATGCATGCCTGTGGGGGTAAGAAAAGAGAGGGCGCGGGCATGCTCCTGAGAAGGATAGCTCGTGCTGAGTCCTTTGTCTTGAGGCTTTTATTTCTCTCTTGCAGGCGGGACTCTTAGGGGTGGTCTCAGGGGAGGGTTTCAAGAGAATTTTCATCAGTTTTCTAGGTGTGCTCCTTCAGGGTCGTGGTCCTCACTGATCGGTCAGTGTCAGGGCAGGGGGTTGTTAGGCATTGCAGCTGGTCCTGGTGTTGTCTACCTGGTTTTGCTGCTTTTCTGTGTCTGGAGCTGAAATACAACTGAGGCTTAGGTGTTATTTTTAGGGAGGTGACCTTCTGTATCCACTGTAAATTGCTCTGTCAGTTTGTTCAGCTATTTGTCTCAGTTTCCCTATTCCACTTGTCTTGGCTTACTGGCCTGTCTCAACCCCACTCCACCCTACCCCTAGTGTCTTTTAAAGATAGAAATATCAAAAGCACTTGGGTAGCTTCTTCTTAAACTTCTCATATCCACTAGGGGGGCATATCAGGATTGGGGGTTGAGGAGAGGCTGCCTAGATATTTCTGATACATGCCCAATTGAGAACCACTGCTCATACTCCCTCATTACCCAGTATCCTGTAATTCTATTTTTCCTAGCAGTTTCTTTCTAAACCTGGGTCAGGAGCCCTAATCTTCTGAGCAGTCAACAAGTAGCTGGCCCACTAGCTACCACCACCAGAAAATCCTATGGCACCCCCAAATCAATCTCATCCAGCTTCCCTGGCCTGAATCTGGGCCTTTCCTCCTTTTCCTAACCTGGAGTTCACTCATTCATGTACTGAATGTATCTTAAATCCTATAGGGGCCAGGGCAGTGACCTGACACCATGTTCATCTATCACCTGGCACAGGTATCTTGCAATGTCTCCACGCTGCTCAGGCTGCTGGCCCTCAGCAGGGCTCATAGAACTTATAAATGTCATGCATATTTGTCCTCTGTTGCCATCAGTGAGTACCTGTGAAGTCATTGCCCATTCTGTCAACCCCCCTCCCCTCTCCTGACCATTTCCATCCACAGATGAGGAGACTGCGCTTACAGAAAAGCTCTCAGGGAAAATCAGTAGCCCCTTACCTCACAGTATACAATGTCCGCTCCATAGTCTAGGGCCAGCAGCCGCATTGGGAGAGTCCCTACCCGAACCATAGGGGCTAAGATGAGTTTGTTGTGGTAGCACAGTGAGAGGCTGTTCACAATCATTCTTCCTCTGCTCCAGCCTGAAGAAAGGGAAAACAGGGTCAGAAATTCAAATGGAGAAAATTTCCATTATCCAGGCCTGCCTTTCCTTCTTCCTTTTAACACAGTACCTTGTTTTCCCTTTCTCTGATCATAAAAATAACACATTGCCCTGGCCAGTTTGGTTCAGCAGTTAGAACGTCGGCCCATGGACCAAGGAGTCTCAGATTCAATTCCAGTCAAGGGCACGTGCCTTGGTTGTGGTTCGGTCCCTAGCCCTGGTCAGGGTCATGCAGGAGGCAACCAATCAATGCGTCTCTCTCACATCAATGTTTCTCTCTCTCTCTCTCTGCCTTCCTCCCATCCACTCTATCTGAAGATAAATGGAAAAATATCCTCAGGTGAGGAATAAAAAAAAGAAGAAAGAAAATGCACAGAAAAAAACATCCCAGCTCTGGCCGGTTTGGCTCAGCAGTTAGAGCGTCGGCCTGCAGTCCAGAGAGACCCGGGTTCGGTTCTCACTAAGGGCACGTACCTCGGTTGCAGTTTGTCTCCGGCCCTGGTTGGGTCGTACGGGAGGCAGCCACTCGATGTGTCCCTTTCATGTCGATGTTTCCCTCTCTCTCTCTTTCTCTCTCTCTCTCTCTCTCTCTCTCCCTCCCTCCCTCCCTCCCACTCTAGCTGAACAAAAAATGGAAAAATGTCCTCAGGTGAGGATTAAAAAAAAAAAAAAAAACCATCCCAGAAAGTTCCACAACATAAAACTTGAATTCGCCACATGCTGAGCACTACACTGAATCCACATGAATGAAGTGATGTGTAGGCATGCCCTGCTGTAGTCTATATGCAAATATAGGCTATATAAAAATACTACACCATTTTACATAGGGACAAGGATTTTGGCATCCATGGGGGTCCTAGAACCAACCCCCCACATTCTCTACATCCAATCCATCATTAACTCCTGTTGAAATAACCTTCAAAATATAACTTCCAGCCCTGGCTGGTTCAGCTCAGCGGTTAGAGCATCAGCCCACAGACCAAAGAGTTTCAGGTTCAATTCCCAGTCAAAGGCACGTACCTCAGTTGCAGGTTCAATCCCCCTCCTCGGTCAGGGTTATGTGGGAGGCAACCAATCGATGCATCTCTCTCACATCAATATTTCTCTCTTTCTCTCCCTCTTTCTCCTCCCTCCCACCCACTCTGTCTAAAAAAAAAATCAATGGAACAATATCCTCAGGTGAAGATTAAAAAATAAAAATTAAAAAAAAATAAAAAAAATATATATATATATATATATATATATATATATATATATATATATATATATAACTTCCATCCGTTTTGCTCCACTCTATTGCCACCACTGCACATCAAGCCAGCCTCCTAATGGGTTTCCCCAAATCTACTCTTGCCCCCTCCTATCCACTGTCTTCACAATAGCCAGCATGCCATCTTAAAAATGCAATTCTGACAACATCACTTACTTATTTATACCCTTCAATGGCTTCCCACTGAGTTTAGGATAACTCCCAAACCCTTCTCATGACCCATAAAGCCCTGCATGACCTGTCCCTGCCCACCTCTCCAGCCTCACCTTGAGCCCCTCTCCCCCTCACTCTCTGCTCTGGCCACCCTGGTCTTCTTTTAGTCTCCCAACCAAGTGTTCTGCTGCCCCGCAGCCCATGCACTTACAGTTCTCTCTGTCTGGAACACTCTCCCTAAGGTCCTCTTGACTTTGAATGCCCCCTCTCTGTATATGCTTCCCTACTGGACAATTTAACTTCAGGTCTCTGGTCACATGTTCTCACAATACCTTATATTTCCTATAGCTGTTACACTCCATGTGTCCATACTTACTCACGTGGTCTCTTGTTCAACCCACACCTTCTCCTCTAGACCACTAGGACTATAAACTCAAGGATAGGAGTGTGCCTGCTTAGTTCACCACCAGGTTTCTAGCACTGAGCCCAGTACCTGGCCCTTAGCAGCTGCCTCATAAGGTGTTACTGAACTTCTGTGGTGGCTGAGGGGATACCCTCTTATAGGCTGGTTGGTTTGGGAAATTCCTCTGGCACACCAGAAGCAGTGCCTGACAGGCCCTGCTTCCAGAAAGGCTCCTCCCAAAGAAGCTAGGCAGCTCCCAACCTTTCCCAGTTACTGTTACCCAGCCTTGAGGTCACACCCAAATCACCATTGCAGTTGCACATTCTCATTCTCTTATACCATTCCTTTATTTTATTTATTTATTTATTTTGGTATGTGCCCCTAGCGGGAACCGAACCCGGGACTCTCTGGTCCGCAGGCTGAAGCTCCAACCGCTGAGCCAAACCAGCCGGGGCTTATACCATTCCTTTAAAGGCTGGTCTCCTCTATCACATTTTGATTACTCCCAATCTCTTTCTCAGTAACCTTGACTTCATTCAGTTATGTGGATACAACATCCCATTAATTAGAATGCTTTCAGATTGAACATAACACTATTCAGAGAAAGCAATGAATGGAAAAACTTGACCAGTCCTCTCCATGTCAACTTTCCCAGAGATTGTGATCTTGCTTAAAAAGTGATTTCTTTAAAATACAAATTTAGAGTTAGTATTAGATATTTAGTGAATTATTCTATTTCCCACTCAAAACATGTGTTAATGAGAAAAAACTAAAATGATCCATTATATTTGTAAGAGAAAGAGGCGATATAGCACATAATTGTTAAGATTCTGAACTCTGGAACCAGGCAGACCTGCACTGGAATTTGCCTCCAGACACTGAGGCTCAGCTTTTCCCTCTGGAATATGAGGCTCCAACAGAATCTATGTCAGGGGGGATGCTGTAAAGAGCAAATTCCATGATGCACAATAGTTCTCAGCATACAGTAAAGGCTTAATAAATGTTAACTGCTCTCATCATAAGGCTTTTACACTTTCAACATACTCTAAGTCTATTGTTGTATCAACAAACATCTACTAGCTCTTTAAAGATCAAGGCAGCATGTGAGGTGTTGAAATGGAAAGAACTAGAAGTGTTTCTCAGTTCTGCCACTGCTACCTTCTATCAATTGAACCATGGCAACACTCTTCAAACTTTCTGCTTCCAGGCTCATTATATCCAATCCACGCTCCTTCCAGCAGCTGGAGGAGTCTTTCCAAACACAAATCACGACATGATAGTCCCAATGCCCAAGCCTTCCCCACTGCCTTTAGAATTAAGTCCAAGCTCTTTAACACAACAAACAAGGTCTGGTCTGCCTTCCACAAAGGCCAATCTTTCATTGCTTGTCCCCTGCCCTCTTAATTACCACATGCCAAACTATTCTAAAGTATTTCTAGTTCTCCAAACTGGCCTGTTCACTCTAAGTTTGGTGTTTCTAAAAATGCTGCCCCTGCCCAGACTGTGTGGCTCAGCGGTTGAGCATCGACCCATGCACCAAGTAGTTGCCAGTTCAATTCTTGGTCAGGGCACATGCCCAGGTTGTGGGTCCAATCCCCAGTGGGGGGCATGCAGGGGGCAGCCAATCGATGTTCTCTCTCATCGATGTTTCCATCTCTCTCTCCCTCTCCCTTCCTCTCTGTCTAAAATCAATAAAGAAAAAAAAATTTTTTTTTTAAGTTACCCCTGCCTAGGTGCCACATCCCTATTCTTCCACCAGGCTGATTTCCACTAGCCTTTCAGAATTTCAGTATAGCTGTCACCTCCCCCAGGAAGCCTTCTCTGACTCACATCCCCCAAACACAGGGTAAGGGCTCCTCCCCTGAGTTCACTCCTGTCCTGGAACATGCTCTTGTAATTACAAGAGCAACTGTCACTATGCCTCCTTCATCATAAGGTGAAGGCAAGCACTGTGCCTTGCTCATCACCAGATCCTCAACACAGACCACACAATCTAGCATAAGGTAGGTGCTTAGTGTTTGTTGTAAAAAGAATTTAACAGGCCAAGTGGCAATAAGAGCTATGATACAGTTCATGCTTCAGCCTCAGAAGAGCTCTATCACAGACAAGCTGCATTTAAAGTGCTTTGCCTTGCCCTGGCCAGTTTGGTTCAGTGGTTAGAGCGTCGGCCTGCGGACCAGAGAGTCCCGGGTTCGGTTCCCGCCAAGGGCACATATCTTGGTTGCAGTTTGTCCCTGGCCCCAGTTGGGGTCGTGTGAGTGGCAACCACTCGATGTGTCTCTCTTACATCGATATTTCTCTCTCTCTTCCTCCCTCTCTCCCTCCTGCTCTATCTGAAGATAAATGTAAAGAAAATGTACTCGGGTGAGGATAAAAAATAAATAAATAAATAAAGTGCTTTGCCTTAACTCCAGCTTGGTTATAGAGCGGACAAATAAGTACCCCACTCCCTTGCTTACCTAGTAAAGGACTACAAGCCCTTTATACAACTTGCATAGGAGTCCCCCACTTGAGTGAACAAGATTCAGGTAAGGAAGAAGCAGGAGATGAGGTTGGGGCCAGATTCTGGACAGTGATTAGATTATCTAAAGGCAATGGGGATCCAATGATGGCTTTCAAGTCAAGAGGTGATATGGCCCTGGCTGTACTTTAATAAGATCACTCAGGCAAACAATGATGGACTGGAGGGTGAAATATAGGAAGGAGGTAGAAAGTTGGGTTAGAAAGAAAGTAAAGGGGTCTGGCATATAGTGAAAAAGGCTGAAAAGAAAATGGCCAACACTTGCACAACAGTCCTGATGCAGGTAGGAAAATGGAGGAATGGTGAAAAAATACAGCCACTTTTTGTTTGTTTGTTTTTAATCCTCACCCGAGGATATTTTTACATTAATCTTCAGACAGAGCTGGAGGGAGAGAGGGAGGGAGAGAGAGAGAGAGAAACATCATGTGAAAGAGACACATTGATTGGCTGCCACCCACACAACCCCAACCAGGGCAGGGACGAACCACAACCAAGGTACATGCCCTTGGCTGGAATCGAACCCGGGACTCTTTGGTCCATGGGCGACGCTCTTACCGCTGAGCCATACTGGCCAGGGCTACAGCCACTTTTTTATTTTTGCAATGCCTTGCAATTCCCAAAATGCTTCCTATATAACTAATTCTCAAACCTGGCTGAATCATCAGGAGGGATTTTAAAATACACCATGTCCAGGCCTTACTCCAAACCAATTGAATCAGAACGTAAACTCCATGAGGGCAGGAATTTCATCTGTTTTGCTCACTGTCTATTTAAACAGTGCCTGACACGTACATGGTGCCCAGAAAATATTTAATGAATCAAGAACTGAATGACTGCCTTGGCCGGTTTGGCTCAGCGGTTAGAGCGTCGGCCTGCGGTCCAGAGAGACCCGGGTTCGGTTCCCGCTAAGGGCATGTCCTTCGGTTGCAGTTTGTCCCTGGCCCTGGTTGGCCGTGCGGGTGGCAGCCATTCGATGTGTCCCTTTCACGTCGATGTTTCTCTCTCTCTCTCTCCCTCCCACTCTATCTGAACAAAAAATGAAAAAATGTCCTCGGGTGAGGATAAAAAAAAAAAAAAAAAAAAAAAAAAAAAGAACTGAATGACTGTACCATTATCACCTGAGATCTAAGGAACAATTCTCCCTAAAACTTAGGGAGTAACGAGGCAACATAAGTTACCATGGCAGCCCTGGGAAAAAGTACCAAGTTAGGCCCCTATTCCCAGGAGCTTACATTTTTCCACAATAAGTAAACCCTTCTTATTTCTAAAGCACTGTACTATAAAACATGTACCTCAATAACAACTAGAAGTTATTTAATGTCTGCTGTGAGGAGGAAGAAATGAGAGGGGACTTAAGTAGTATCTGATGAACTGACAAGGAAGAATTAGGGACCATGGGCAGACAGGCTCCAATCCCTATTGCTTTTGAGGTAATCATATTGTAAGAGCTCAAGCATGATGAGAAAGCAGCCACTAACCAACTACTCTGCCCTAAATATCTGGACAAAACCCAAATGCAAATACATACTTATGTATTACTCTTTTTTAATAATTCCTTCAACGTATCTGTTCTGGCTTGGTACAAAACAATTTTTTGTTTTATATCTGAAAAATTAGTAACACATGTAAATGAATGAAACCTGCTGGATCAGACACTCTAGGAGCTATTTAGCTAAGGAACAAGGAGCCCTGAGTTCTTAGACTCATAAAGTAGTATACAATCACCATATCTTGGAGTATCCAAGATACCCTCCATCATATCACCAGTCAGTGGTCATCCGACATGTATATGAACTTTTCAGTGAAGGAAAACTCAACACTCTCAAGACAGATCTGGGTAATTTTAGTTGCTACAGCAGCTCTTTACATTGAATTCAGAATCTGCCTCCCTCTCACCTATTGGTCCCAGTTTTGCCCTGTGGAAGAAGACACCCCACCACATAGCTTATCTCTTTTCCATCTGGCACATTTCCCAAATACATGAGAAGAGTTTTGTTTTCCCTAAACTTTTCCTCTGCAGCTTTACCTTCTTGAATCACTCCTTCCTATGTTTATAATTTTCAGGGACCTTCAAGGGCATTACAAGCATAGCATCAGTGTGCCTGCTACAGATTCTGGGGATGGGCCAGGGCCAGAACAAGAGTTTGCAACGGCAAATACACCTACCTGAAGTGAGAATACATGTGGTAACCTCAGCCTCTCTTCACTCCCCATCCTGTAGGCATAGTTTCTCAACAGCAAACTTGAAATTTTGGGCCAGATAATTCATTTTTTGTGGAGGACTGCCCTGTGCATTACACTGTTTAGCAGCATCCCTGGCCTCTACCCTCTAGACAGATGCCAGTAGCAGCTCCTCAGATGTGACAATTAAAATGTCTCCAGGATAAATTAAATAAATAAATAAAATGTCTCCAGGCAGTGTCAAATGAGGGGGTGGGTGAAAGAAGTAATATTAATGATTGTTCACTGCTGTTCACTGTCACTACTCAAAGCACTCCTCCACTGGTTTAACAGGTAGCTCTCCAGAGAGTCTACTCATGTATCAAAATGGTATTTGGAATTTTAAAAGTACTTATCTTTTTAATGGTATTTGATGAAACTAAAACACTTCTCCAGATGTTAAGATCCTCCCAGGTAGTTAATCCACATTTACCTTATCTCCCACCCCAGGCACTGGGGACTACAGAAAAGATGACACCCATTTTCCAGCTCTATTCAAGTATGACTAGTGTAAGGTGTTTTTGCATCCTGAACATTAGAATTCAAGTAAAATATTCTGCCTGACCAGGGCTATGTGAGACAAGCCACATACCTGATCACCCCGTAGGGTAGCAGAATCCTCCTCACTACTATTCAAGTAATTTATGTATCTGACTGGGAAGACAGTGGAGGTGAGAGGAGAGCAAAAGTGGTGAGTTCAGGATGAGAAGTTTAGTGGGGTGACAATGGAGTGTAGTGTGAACCTCAGCTGAAAAGAGAAAATGTGTGAAGCGATGAGTCCTTCGTTTAGATAATAAGCTTAAGACTACCAGCCTGCCCTCTGGGATCTCAGCTGGGCGGGGTAGGTTTAGCCTAGATCTACCATACCTGGCCCTTATCTCGGCCCCAAGCCTGGCCATTCATTCAGACTCTTAATAACCACTTATTGCCAGACCTTGCGCGGAGACCACATCTGGAAAAACACTGCCGCACCCTGCCAGCACCGGACAAGCCATCACCGGGGTGGTGAAGGCGACAAAGGAGAATCGCTGGGACCAGACACCCAATCACCTAGAAGCCCTCCGCCCTCCTAGTCCATAAGACCAGGGCCCCGTCGCCACATATCGTCAGACTCCCAGTCCTGCCTCCATTGCGCGCCCTTCCCCAAGGTTGGCCGGGGTCTGGACGTCGCCAACCCGTTCGGACCTACAGACCTCGCCGCTGCTGAACTCTACAGATCCCTCCTTCCTCAGGTTCTCCAATTCCGCGTGCCTTCATGAGCCGCGCCAGCCACCGTCTGCGAGGCCTTGGCGCGCCAGTGACGTCAGTGCCGTGCGCCTCTCCAGCACCAAGGAAAATATGGCTCTAGCACGCCTGCCGCGGCTTTCGTTGCTTGCGGCACGGTTGTTTCAGTTGCCTCGACGGGACCTGGTGGTTAGCGGTCCCGACAAGCCCCTGCCAGTGGTGCGCATCCCAAGGGCTCTCCAGCGGAGGCAGGAACAGCGGCACAGCGGGCGGCGGAATCCCCCGCCGCTGGTGCGACCTGGCCGGCTGCTCATCTCGGCGCGGCGGCCGGAGTTCAACCAGCCGGCGCGCCTCACGCTGGCTCGTTGGGAGAGCGCGCCACTCGCTTCGCATGGCTGGAAGAACCCGCGCGCCCGCTGGGACCACTTCTCCATCGAGCGCTCACAACGCGAGACACCAGCATTGCGGAACTTCTCGTCCGAGGACAGCTTCGCAGATCTGGGTCTGGAGCCATGCGTATTGCGCGCACTACAGGAGGTTGCTCCCGAAGTCGTTCGGCCCACCACGGTGCAGTCGAGTACCATACCCCCCTTACTTTGCGGCCGCCACATCCTTTGCGCAGCGGAAACGGGCAGTGGCAAGACTCTAAGCTACCTACTACCTCTGCTTCAACAGCTCTTGGGCCACCCAAGCCTGGATTCCCGCAGTATTCCCGCTCCCCGAGGTCTGGTCCTTGTGCCTTCGCGAGAATTAGCGGAACAGGTGCAGGCAGTGGCCCAGCCCTTAGGAAGCTCTTTGGGACTCCAGGTTCAGAAGTTAGGAGGAGGCCGTGGCATGAGTAGGATCAGGCAGCAACTGTTCAAACAGCCTCCAGCTGATTTACTAGTGGCCACTCCAGGGGTTCTGTGGAAGGCTCTGAAATGTCAACTGATCAACTTGGAGCGGCTCTCCTTCTTGGTATTGGATGAGGCAGACACACTTTTGGATGAAAGTTTCCTGGAACTCGTGGACTACATCTTGGAGAAGAGCAATATAGCAAAAGGCCCAGATGACTTAAAAGACCCCTTCAATCCCAAAGCGCAGTTGGTGCTGGTAGGGGCCACATTTCCCAAAGGTGTAGTCCAGCTGCTGAGTAAAGTCGCCAGCTCAGACTCTCTAACCACCATCACCAGCTCCAAGCTCCACTGTATAATGCCTCATGTCAAACAGACATTTATGAGGCTGAAGGGAGCAGAGAAGGTAGCTGAGTTGGTGCAGATCCTCAAACAGCATGACAGATCAGATAAGACTGGCTCCTCAGGAACTGTTCTGGTGTTCTGTAATAGCTCCAGCACTGTGAACTGGCTAGGATATATTCTGGATGACCACAAAATCCAACACCTAAGGCTGCAGGGACAAATGCCAGCCTCAATGAGGGCAGGTATCTTCCAGAGCTTCCAGAAGGGCTCCCGAGACATACTTCTCTGCACAGACATAGCCTCTCGGGGCCTGGACAGTACCCAAGTGGAGCTAGTTGTCAATTATGATTTCCCCCTCACCCTGCAAGACTATATACACAGAGCAGGAAGGGTGGGCCGAGTAGGGAGTGAGGTGCCAGGCACCGTCATCAGCTTTGTTACCCATCCCTGGGATGTGATCCTGGTTCAGAAGATTGAGCTGGCAGCTCGACGGAAGAGAAGCCTTCCAGGACTAGGGTCCTCAGAGAGCCTTTGCCCCAGCTGACATGAATGTGGTGCCATAACAGAGATCTTTCCCTATGTGCTGGGTGGGTGAGCACAAGTAGTAGGACACTCCCAGCTGCCCAGTCACTTCCATGAAGCTGCTGGCCAGCATTGGAAGGTGAGCTACTGAGCATGGCTCACTGTAGTCTTTCACAAGTCATTACAAATAAAGTAGATTTTGGCTTTGTATTGTGTCATGGAAAATATGGTGTTTTTATGGATTCCCCTAATAATAGTTACCATGGGGGCATCATTCATTGGCTTGAAAACACACTCCAAAATACCACACCAAGGACAAAGACTCTTTCAATTGATATTTTAATATATAAACGTGTCAATTTTCCGCCCCCAAAGCACCCTTTAAACCTCCACCAGAAGGGAAAGGGGATGTGACTAGTAGTAGGGAGAAATTATCTTCAACAATATGCCCATGGAACGCTTGTGCAATCAGTGAAATGTCTCTGGGAAGTACTGGCAGAAGAATAAAAGGCTTGGTATGCATTTCCATGCTCTTCCTTCTTTCCCACCTGGTGATGGAAGATGAGGAGATGGGATTAAACTATTTCACCAAACAGGCAAAATAAGCATATAGCATCCTCTCACTATCTCCTTGGTTCCAGGCTCTGCCACATTATATAAGCTTTGCCTGAAGTAATGAATTGAGAGGCAAATATAATTACTCCACAAAACAACTTAAAAATACTTGCACGCTGAAAAGGATCAGGTTGTAGAGAACAGAAATGGGCCCAGGGCAACCTTTGCCAAAAGAAGAGAATATTGTATTGTATGTACAGTGAAGCTCGCTCTCTCTTTTTTGTTAATCCTCACCTGAGGATATTTTTTCCTTTTTTTTTTTAGATAAAGTGGAAGGGAGGGAGGGCAACATCGATGTGAGAGAGACATCAATTGATTGCCTCCCGCATGACCTCAACCAGGGCCAGGGATCAAACCTGCAACCCAGGTATGTGCCCTTGACTGGGAATCAAACCCATGACACTTCAGTCTGAGGACTCACACTCTAACCACTGAGCCAAACCGGCCAGGAATGAAGCTCTTTTTTTTTACGTGAAGAAACAGGCTCAGCCCTGGCTGGTTTGGCTCAGCGGTTAGAGCATTGGCCCGCGGACCAGAGAGACCCGGGGGTACGATACCCGCTAAGGGCACATGCCTCGGTTGCAGTTTGCCCCTGGCCCCGGTTGGGGTCCTGTGGGTGGCAACTGGTCGATGTTTCTCTCTCTTCCTCTCTCCCTCCCACTCTATCTGAAAAAAAAAAAAAAAAAAGAAAGAAACTGAGACTCAGAGGGATAAAAGAACTTGCTCAGAATCACACAGTAAGTGGGTAAGAATCTGGTCTGTACCCAGGGTTGTGTTCTTCCCCACCAAGCTAGCTTTTATCAAATGTGATTCATGTACAGAATAATTGTAGACCTCTGTTTTCCTTGACTAGTCCTTGTTTACATCTATGCCAGGCACAGTTTTTAATATTGCCCACTTCAACGTTCAAAAGCTACCCAGTTTAGACAATACCTTGGTCATATCCATGGTCCACTGTGTCAGAACTGCCCAGGAAGCTTGTTAAAAGTACAGATGGGCCCAGCCAGTTTGGCTCAGTGGTTGAGTGTTGACCCATGCACCAAGAGGTTGCCGGTTCGATTCCTGGTCAGGGCACATGCCCAGGTTGTGGGCTGGATAGTGGAGGATATGCAAGAGGCAGCCAATTGATGTTCTCTCTCATCGATGTTTCTATCTCTCCCTCTCCCTTCCTCTCTCTAAAAAAAAAATCAATAAAGAAAAAAAAGTACAGGTGGGCCTTGGCTGGTTTGGCTCAGCGGTTAGAGCGTCAGCCCGCAGACCAAAGAGTCTTGGGTTCAATTCCAACCAAGGGCATGTACCTCGGTTGCAGTTCATCCCTGGCCCTGGTTGGGGTTGTGTGAGAGGCAACCAATCGATGTGTCTCACATCAGTGTTTCTCTCTCTCTCTCCCTCTCTCTCTCTCTCTCTCTCTCTCTCTCTCTCTCTCTCTCTCTCCCCCTCCCTCCCTCTCTACCTCCCACTCTATCTGAAGATAAATGGAAAAATATTCTCGGGTAAGGATTAAAAAAAAAAGTACAGATGGCCTTGGCCAGTTTGCTCCGCGGTTAGAGCGTCAGTCCATGGACCAAAGGATTGGGGATTTGATTCCCTGTCAAGGGCAAGTACCTGGGTTGCAAGTTCGATCCCTGGCACCCCCTACCCCATTAGGGCCCTGTGGGAGGCAGCCAATCGATGTGTCTCTTCACATTGATTTTTCTCCCTCAAAAGGTCACCAGTTCTTGCCCTGGCCGGTTTGGCTCAGCGGTTAGAGCGTCGGCCTGCGGTACAGAAAAGGTCACCAGTTCGATTCCCAGTCAGGACACAGGCCTAGGTTGCAGGCTCGGTCCCAGGTCATTGGAAGCAACCAACTGGTGTTTCTCTCTCCCTCTCCTTTCTTCTTTCTCTAAAAAATCAATAACTTTTTTTTTTTAATTGTAGATGCCTAGCTCCACTCCAGATCTGGATTCTTTCTGAAAATTGGCCCAAGAATTCACTTACAGGTATTTAAAAAAAAAATTTTTTTTCTTTATTGATTTTAGAGAGAGAGGAAGGGAGAGGAAGAGAGATAGAAACATCGATGAGAGAGAACATCAATTGGCTGCCTTCTGCATGCCCCCCACTGGGGATTTGGCCCACAACCCGGGCTTGTGCCCTGACCCGGAATCAAACCAGTGACCTTCTGGTGCATGGATTGATGCTCAACCACTGAGCCACACTAGCCAGGCATTTACAGGTATTTTTTTTTTAATAATTTATTTTATTATTAATTTGTTTTTGTTACAGATGTTTTTCCTTTTTTCCCCCATTGACACCCTCCTCCCCCTCCCCTTCTCCTCCTCCCCATCCCTGTTGTCCATGTCCATTGGTTATGCACCCATGCACATAGGCTCTGTGATTTCTCTCTTTCCCCCGCCTCCCCCCCTCCTCTGAGGCCCCTCATCCCATACTCCACCTCCATGTCTCTGGGTCAATTTCGTTGTTCAGTTTACTCAGTTCTCCTGTGTGTTGCCGGCTTCCTCCGTTGGTGCGGGGGTCACCCGGCTCCCCCGCCCCCGCCTGGGTTCCTCCGTGGTGGGGGGGTCGCCCGGCTCCCCCGCCCCGCCTGGGTTCCCCCGTGGTGGGGGGGTCGCCCGGCTCCCCCGCCCCGCCTGAGTTCCCCCGTGGTGGCGGGGTCGCGGCTCCCCCGCTCCGCCTGGGTTCCCCCGTGGTGGGGGGGGTCGCCCGGCACCCCCGCTCCGCCTGGGTTCCTCCGTGGTGGGGGGGGTCGCCCGGCACCCCCGCTCCGCCTGGGTTCCTCCGTGGTGGGGGGGTTACAGGTATTTTTTAATTGTTTTGTGGAATTCCCAGGTGAGTCTCAAGCTCTCTTAAGATGATAAATCATTTGTCTGTGCTATTCTGCCTTCCCCAGAGGCCCAACCAGGTCCTGAGAATATGTCAGTACCCCCAGCAGATCAGAAGGGTGCTCCCAAACAAGTTATCTCTGAAGCTTTGGAGAATCTGAGTGCTCTCATGCTGCCCCACCTGCCAAGACAGACCTCCTCCAGAGCTCTCCCCTTCACATTTTACCCCCTACCACTCCCCAGTTGGTCCTGATTTTGTCCTAACACCCACCATGCTAACTCAAGCAACTTAAGAGTGAGAGAAGGTGCTATGTTCTCAACCAGGTTACCCAACTTCTAAAATGGTAGCCTGGGCAATCTTCCTCCTGTGTACATTCCCTCTGCAACAGCCCACCCCCCAAAAAAATGTCCCATCTTTGTTTATTAACGGTCAGCAAGAGGGATTCCCTTCCTAAGGAAGGTTATCTCTCATTGCTAGGAAGTTCTTGGCCACACTATCAAAGGGTACCCCAAATATGATTTCTTTCTGTGGGCCTGATCATGCTAAGGGCAGGGTTGTCTGTTTCCCCCTCTGAGTATCCCCAAATGGTCTTTTAATAACACCTCTTCACAGTGTTGACCATGTTTTTCACCTGAGCTGCTTCTGCACCCACATCTTATCCTTTTGTAGTGGTGGCATTGTCATTGTTTTCCTTTTGGAGGGGGAGAGGAGTGTGTAGATTGGGTTGTCATTTTGTATTATATCATTTTCTCATGAAGTTGTTTTCAATTTTGTACTAAAATTGGTCCATCGTCCTGGCTGGTGTGGCTCAGTTGGTTGAGTGGCGTCCCATGCACCAGAAGGTCACTGGTTCAATTCCCAGTCAGGACACATACCCAGGTTGCAGGTTTGATCTCCAGTTGGGGTGCATACAGGAGGCCACCGATCCATGTGTCTCTCTCTCATCGATGTTTCTCTCTCTCTCTCACCCTCTCTCTTCCTTTCTCTCTAAAATCAATAAAAACATATTTTTAAAATAAATAAATAGTCCTGGCTGGTTTGGCTCAGTGGTTAAAAGCATTGGCCCATGGACCAATGAGTCACGGGTTCAATTCTGGTCAAGGGCACGTACCTTGGTTGTGGTCGTCCCCGGCCCTGGTCAGGGTCATGTGGGAGGCAACCTGTCGATGTGTCCCTCTCACGCTGATGTTTCTCTCTCTCCTTCCCTCTCACTCCATCTGAAGATAAATGGAAAAATATCCTCTGGTGAGGACTTAAAAAATAAAGTAAATAAATAAATGGGCCCATCATTCCCACTCTATGAAGTCATTCAGGACCCTCACTTTGCCTTGGAGTACCTTGAACATCTCTCCCAGTGTCACGAAAATGTGATGAGCTTGTCCTTACATTCCAGTTATATATCTAGAGCCCCAACATGAAGGCCTACCATTGAGCAGAACACCTCTCCACTACCTGTGTAACCTTGGGTAGGCTCCTTAAGCTCTTGGTTTTTGAGTCCTCAGTTCTAAAAACATGAGGGTTCTATGACTTGATATTTGAGGCAGGACAAGATCAAAAAGAGCTTGTCTTTGTTTTTACGCTTCCCAAGTACAATGTCTTCCCTCTCCTCTCCAAGGGTCCACATCTCACTTGTCCTTCAGGCCCACCACCAAGGAGCCTTCCTTGATTCCCCAGTCCACACAGATCTCTGCCTCTCCAACTGTTGGATACTTAGGGTCAGTGCCATAAACCTAGCTGTTTTAGGTTAATCTTGCTTCTCACGCTAATCTCAGAATGGAGTTTCTCTTGCCTTCTTGTGGTCTCTAGGGCTGTGTCAGTCCACAGGTATGCTCCAGGGGGAGTATATACTTGACTAGGGCATGGATGGGGAAGGCCAAGCGTGAGGGCACAGGCAGGGCACACTGGGTAGTGATGACCTCACAGTTTCCATGGCAGGGTAACTACGGAAACATGGTGTTCCAGGGGAACCTTCCCTACCAGTTCTCTACCAGACACCAATCTGTTTGGTTGCCTGAGAGAAAGAGATGATTGACTGGCTCTTGTATATTCAGTGTAACTTATCCTCTGTCCCCTGCGAGTGCAGCACAGCAGGTAGGCTTAAGCTGGGCATCTGTACAGGAGGATTCGTGAACACACAACCTCACCTGGCCACCACATGATCTTTTTGGGCTTGTCCATCACACCTGAGAACTACCCTAGCTATACATAATACCAGTGACCTGGGGCCCCCTCAGAGACCCATAATGTTCCTGCTCACTGCTGAGGACAAGTGCAATGTCACTCTTGAGCAAGTATTCAGAAAGATTCTCATCTTATCGATGTAACCTTCCCCTTTGGGCTACAAGATACTTCCATTCAGACCTTTTACTGCTTCACTGGTCAGCCTTTTAGTAGAAGTCAAGTTGCCAATGTGGGAAAGGTTCTTAAATGATTTATATTAGATAGTTTTCCAAAACTTGGAAGGCATTTCCTTAAAGCCTTGGAAGTGACAGGCTGTAAGAAATCTTTTCTCTGTTGTGGGAGAGATGGAGGGGATCTTGACAGCAATGTTTTTCGGGTTCTATTTTCTCTGGGAATGGGGAAGATTTTCTGGTCTCCTGCTGCTGCCCTAGGCTCCACATAATTGCTTTTTCAGCAACACCCCTTCTCTAGGGGACTCATAGAAGTGATGGGTTAACACTGTGTTTTGGATACCAAGCAGATTAGAAGCCTTCATTAAGAACCTGATAGAGCCCTGGCCGGTTTGGCTCAGCGGTTAGAGTGTTGGCCCGTGGACCAGAGAGTCCCAGGTTCAGTTCCCTCTAGGGGCACATACCTCGGTTGCAGTTTATCCCAGGCCCTGGTTGGGGTCATGTGGGTGGCAACTGGTCGATGTGTCTCTCTATCTCTTCCTCCCTCTCTCCCTTCTGCTCTATCTGAAGATGAATGCAAAAATGTCCACGGGTGAGGATAAAAAAAAAAAAAAAAGAACCTGATAGAGACATGAGAGAGGGACAGTATACAGCACAGGTGACTGATCAGTTCTGATTTTCCTTCCAGCAGCACTGGCTCCCACCTTTCCTCCTACACCTGGTCACTACCAAGTACCCTGCCGAAAGTGTGGAGAAACCCAGGTGGGCTGGCATGGGGAGATACACTGCCTGGCCAGTGGCTACTGGGTCTATGAGGATGCTCCTTTGGCCACCGCAGCAAAGGTAGAGGCAGAGAACAGAATGGCTACCATCAATAAACCAACAAACAAGTGCTGGTGATGTGGAGAAAAGGAAATGCTAGTACACTGCTGGTGGGAATACAAACTGGTGCAGCCACTATGGGAAACAGTATGGAATTTACTCAAAAAATTAAAAATGGAACTACTGTTTGACCCAGCAATCCCACTTCTAGGAATATACTCTAAGAAGCCTGAAACACCAATCAGAAAGAATATATGCATCCCTATGTTCATAGCAGTGTTATTTACAATAGCTAAGATCTGGAAACAGCCCACGTGCCCATCAGTAGATGAGTGGATAAAAAAGTTATGGTACATTTACCCAATGCAGTACTATGCAGTTGTAAAAAAGAAGACTCTCTGATCCTTTGTGATGGCATAGGTGGACCTGGAGAATATTATGCTGAGTGAAATAAGCCAGTCAGAGAAAGACAATAAGTGGGATCTAATGAACAAAATAAACTGATGAACAAAATAGGTCCAGAGGCATGGAGACATGGAACAGACTGACATATCTCAGAGGGGAGGGTGGGAGGAGACAGAAGATATTAACCAAAGAACTTATATACATATATGCATAACTAATGGACACAGACAATAGTGTGGTGAAGGCCTGAGGTGGGGCAGGGGCTGGGAGGAGGCAGGTAAAGGGTAGGGGGTGGAGGGATATCTGTAATACTGTCCACAATAAAAATAAATAAATTAATTAAATAAGTAAATAAATAAAAAGGTGGAGGCAGAGAAGCCAGTCCTCAAAAGAGCACTCAAGAGACATCAACCTCTGTCCAGCTGGTGTGGCTCAGTGGCTGAGCATCGACCCATGCACCAAGAGGTTGCCGGTTCGATTCCCAGTCAGGGCACATGCCCAGGTTGTGGGCCTGATCCCCATTGGGGGCATGCAGGAGGCAGCCAATCAATGTTCTCATTCATCGATGTTTCTATCTCCCTCCCCCACTCCCTCTCTCTCTAAAATCAATAAAGGAAAAAAAGTTTAAAAAAAAGAGAGAGATATCAACCTCTGAAAGAGTAGGACAAAGACCTCCAGCCCCAAAATTCAGCAACAAACATGGTGGCAAGAGGCTGATACCCTCCTGGCCAAGTCAGACAGAGATTCCTTGGACTTCTGCACTTCTAGCTTCTACCTCTATCACCAGGAGAAGACTTGAATCCCTTACATCTATTCATTTGCCCAGCTATCCTTTACTGATCACTCACTGGTGCTGGCCCTTTGCTGGGGTGCGCAGTAAGGGTGCTGGATAACTCTTCAGTTATCTATCATACATGCTAGAATTAGAGAGAGCAAAGTTTGAATCCCAGGGACTCCCTAGAGGGCCTTTGTGGGTCAAGCTCCTGTACCTCAGGCCCCTCCAGCCTTCCCCCAGTTGATGGCACTACCTCAAAGATGAGGAACAACATGAAAACCAACCTCAGAACAAGAGCCCAAAGCCCTGTGGGCTTTACACCAAAGTCACCAGAACATCTGGTTCCCAGAAGCAGCCCAGTCAGACATGTCAAACCTGTCAGACACCACTTGCAACTTTGCTCTGGGGACTTTGTGTGCTAGTCCTCTACTGCCTGAAATCAGGCAGAGCCTGGCTGCAAGAGGACCTGAGTCATCATTCATCTTCATCAAAAAACAGCCCTAGGAGTGTTGGACAGAGATGCTGGTAAGGGTACTAAAGAGAAAGGTGGGGATTAGGGAAAAAGCTGAGTGGAAGTGAGATGCCTTTGTGGTTATGCACTTCTAGCAAGAGCAACGATCACTACCTTTTGAGGAAGGAAAATGTGCAAATTGTCACTTCAGGAAGGGTAGCCTCAGCTTTGTGATTAGAGGATGTATGTCTGTGGCTTCCAGGCTGTCTTCTGGCTGAAGAGACTATTTCTTGAGACTTTAACTATGTCAGTCATCATAGGAGCAGAACCAGAGCAATACCCAGAAAAAAATAGGGGCAGCATGAGTCTCCAGGATCAAGGAACCCTGCATGTGGAAGACCATCACCTAAGCAACACTGGATGCTGAGGAAGCCCCTACCTCCACCCCACCCTTGCATTCTGAACATGTGAGGTAGCTTGTGTGACTATCACTTAGTTTGACTTCTTCCTTCCCTGTATATTCTTACAGTACACTGGAGATTAGTAGGGGTGGGATGGCTTCACCACCAGAGTCAGCTTGGTCTCAGGAGAAGCCTGTTTCTACCACTGCCTCCTCTTCAGATCTTGATTTATGAAAACATTGCATAGGTGAAGAATTAAAAGAGGAGCTGCTCACTCACATACTCCTTTCTGGTGGCAAGATTTTCTGTGCTGGCCCTGCCTCAACAACCCCACCAGTTGGAGGCTGTGAGAGGACAGCATATGCCAAGGCCCTGTGGCAACTGGCAGCATGGCTGGTGTGGCCAGACTTTAGAGGGTGAGAGGGTTTGTGCTATTTGCTGAGACTGGAGAAGTCAATGGGAACAGACTGCCCAGGACTTGAGAACCAAATAAAGGAATTTTATATATCCTAAGAGCAATGAGAAACCACAGGACTTTACACAGGAGGATGACATCAGATTTTTTCAAAAAGGGATAGGTATGGCTGCTCTGTGGCGAGTTGACTGGAGGTGGGGAGACTAGGAAGAGGTGAGAGCTGAAGGTGGCCCTCAGTGGGAACAGAGAGGAGACACTCCTGGGAGATTTTGGAGGGTGAACCAGCAGGATTTGGAGAGGCCCTAAAAAAGGAGGGGTAGGCAGGGGGAAGGAGGCATCATGAATGACATTCAGGTCAGCTCTGCAGCCAGGCCCTGGGCTTCCCTGCCACTTCTGCCCATTTCCAGCATCTGAATAACCTTTGTCATAGCCTCTGCCCCCAAATTGTCCCTGTGTCCAAGTCTGTCTACTGACACTGGAAGCTCCTAAAGGAGAAGGCTAGACTAGTGTGTGCCTATTTCCCCCTGCATGCAGCAGGGCACAGAGATGGCCTCGGTGAAGTTCAGGGAAAGACAGGCAACCCTGTTGGCTAAAATCTGCGTGCCACTTGGGTGTGAGTACTCACAAGCCCCTAAATGTATAAGGGTCTGGTGTATCTGTGTGTAGCTGGGTGTATGGTCACCTCAAGGCCATGGCCAGCAGAGCCAGCCTAAGGACTGAAGTTGAATGTTACAGAAAATTTGCTGGCTGGCTAATCTACAGAGATGGTGCCCACCTTCTCTGGCTCAACACAGCCTATCTCTGTTGGACTAGAGTTTCCCCGAAGTCCTGGGATGTTAGACATTTGGTCCTTGAAGGAAAACTAAAAACCCTCAAAAAGCTGAATTCTCCCTTCTCATTCCTCTATAAACAGCTGCTATCTATTTGTCTGGACTTCCTGCCCTTCTCTTCCCCATTCTTTATAACTGCTTCCTGGTGGGGCTATCAAGAGTGAAACAGACATGATGTTTATCCCCCAAACTCACATTTGTGGCCTGGAGAACAGCAGATCCAAGAGTTTCTCCCCACTCAGCTGCAAGAGTGGGTGTGGGGTTGCTGACCAGCAGTAGGAAGTGAGGGGAAGGAAGGGAGCCAGGTCTGAATTTGGGTGCACAAGCCACATAGAGCAGAGCCCTGGGGGACTCAACATTCTGCAGTGGGGGTGCCTAGAGAATCCCCAAGCTGCAGTAGACAGGGAGTACAGTGCCTTTGGTTTGCCCTTCCTCCTGGCCAGCAGGTGCTAGGTAACATCAAGTTCACAATCCCTCAAATATACCCAAGCTAGGAACCCTTCCCCTCCTGCATAGCCCAGGACCTCTAGTCCCACTGGAAGAGTTTTGCTCACTTCATTTTGGGGGAAGTTTCTAGGGTCTCCAGTCCTCACACTCAGGTCACTATTCCTGCACTGGTCACTCCTATCACCTGGGAAAAGTTACAAAGATGGAGTAATTCCAGGGGGTGCCAAAGATCAGAGTAGAAACTTGAGAGGCTGAGGATGAAGGAGTTTGGGCACAGACCCAGAAGCCTCTCAGCTTCTGTGATAAGGCACATCCCCTGTGTGTGTGTGTGTGTGGGTGTGGATGTGTGGGTGGGGGTTCTTGGAGGAGAGAGCTAGGGTGAGGGCCTGAGGCTGGGAATGGGGTGGGGCCTGCCAAGCAAAGACGGGAACTTAGCCCTCAAGATTTCTGGGAGAGTTAGAGCCAGAGGAGCCACAGGATAAGGCGGTTCTAGCCACAGTAACCAAGTACCAGGCCTTTCCTTAGGACTCTATACTTCAGACCTCAACAAGACGGGGGCTTCCACACTGAGGTAGGAGGGATCCTGGCCTGCAGGTCAGCCAGCTCTCTGGGAGAAAAGTTGCTGGGATTGGGGGCTACGCTGCCCTGGAAATGACTCATTTCCTTCCGCTCAAATAGCCTACTATCTGCATTTCTGCTCTGTTAAGTAAATACTCCCTGACCCTCTCCAGATGGTTGCTAGGTTCACATCCCCAAAGTCCCTCTATTCAGACACTGGGGATGTGTAGCAGATCCTGAGAGAGCTCTTTCCTGAGGCTGACTGGAAAAGATGGGAGAGGGGGATCTCCCGACAGTTCTCAATTCCTGGCTGGAGTCCCTGGGGCTGGACAGGCAGGCTAGGAAGTAAGGTAGGGGAAAGAGAAGGTTAGGGGCAGGGGGCCACTACCTGAATCCAGAGTCCATAAAGTTAACCCCTTATTTCCAGAGACTATTTCCTCCCCCACACTCAACCCACCTGGCCCAGCACAGGAAAGCTGGGAGCCCAGAACACTGTGACCACAAAGACACCTGCTTGTGGTCCTAAGGCTGTCCAGAACAGTTGGCAGGCAGATGGGACATGGAGTGGTTGGGAGAGGTCGCAGGGCTGAGGGCCACTTTCTAGCAGAAGCACTCCAGGCTTGAGAGGAAGGCTCTGGTTGGTCAAGGGGAGAGAAACCTGGGTCGGGCCCCATTGGAGAAGTGGGTGTGGAGAGAGGGGCAGGGCGGGGAGCCTGCGATGGGAGACTAGAGGGCGCACACCACATACGGGAGTTGGTTGCGGGAAGGCCAGCCCAGCCCACGGGGGGTGCCCTCGGGGCTGAAAGCGGGAGGGCGGTGCCGCCCCCTGGTGGCAGCGCTGGGCGGTGTCGCAGTTCTCTGCTCACCCGTCGCAAGTTCCTGTGACTTCATCCCCCTCTCGCGAGGCCGTGCTGCAGGGTTGCCTGAGCCGACGGTTGGAACCTCATCATTGCCCTCTTCCCCTCTCCTGCTTCTCTCAGGTTCTCGAGACCAGCCCCTGCCCGCCTGCCTGGACCTGCGCAGCATGCAGCCCACAGGCCTCGAGTGTCCTCGCATGCTCGGCCGGCGGCCTCTGCTGCGTCTGCTGCTGCTCCTGCTGTTGCTGCTGCAGCCGGTAACCCGCGCCCAGACCACGCCAGGCGCTCCCAGCACCCCGACAGCGCTCGGCACCCCCAGTGTCCTTCCCACAACCGGCACCCCCAGCGCCCCGACTAGGCCAGGAGTTCCTAGCGACTCTACCGTGCCTGGCACCCCTAGTGCCCCGACCTCGGCGGGTACCCTCAGCACCCCAAATCTGCGGGAGCTTGCTCGGGCCCTGATGCGGGACTTCCCACTAGTGGATGGGTATGTAGGTGCGGTGGGGGTTGGGAGGACAATGGGGGTTGAGCTCACCCCTGGACTGGGGAAGTGAGCTCATCTCTGGATTGGGGAGGTGGTCCTGAGCATGCAGGGCTAGTCAGGGGGTTCCCTCACACCACCCCTGGATGTCCTTTCCCATCATTCTTGGAAGCCCTTTCCCCTCCTCTGTCACCCCCTCCCTGTTGGGAATGCCTTAACCCAGGCCTCAGAGCGTCCTGGTATAGTCCCTGTGACAATGTGGGGTGGGGAACGCCTGGGCTGGCCCAGGCCTGGTGACATGTCCTGCCTGATCCACAGGCCTAAAAGAGTCCACACCCATTTGTGCCTGGCCTGACCCTGCCTTGACTTCCTTCCAGCCACAATGACATGCCCTTGGTCCTGAGGCAGTTTTACCGCAACCGACTACAGGATGTTGACCTGCACAATTTCAGCCATGGCCAGACCAGCCTGGACAGGCTTAGAGCCGGTCTTGTGGGTGCACAGGTACCACAGGGACACAGAAGGTGCCAGTGGCTGCTGGGGAATGTGGGGGAATATGGGGCCCTAGAGACCCGATAAGTTAGTCACATGGAAAATCAGTTACTATAGTGACCCCAAAAGTGCCATGACATGGATGCTGGGGGATGCAGGGGCCATGGTTAGCCAGCTTGGTGGGCATCCAGGTACCACGGAATAAGCAGTTCATTACATGTGATCTCTGGGCCCACTGGGTGCTGTGTGGGCTGGGAGGCTATAAAAGGAGGAGCTCCAAAGCAGCCCCTGCCCAAGCCAATCCCTGGCTTTCTCCCAGTTCTGGTCAGCCTACGTCCCATGCCAGACCCAGGAACGGGATGCCCTGCGCCTCACCCTGGAGCAAATTGACCTCATCCACCGAATGTGTGCCTCCTATTCTGAGCTGGAGCTTGTGACCTCGGTTAAAGGTAGGTAGGATGGTGGGGTGGTGTTAGGGACTTGATTGAGCTACCCCAGGTCCTGAAAGTGATCACCTGACCTTACCTGCCCCCAGCTCTGAACAGTACCCGCAAGTTGGCTTGCCTCATTGGTGTGGAGGGCGGCCACTCACTGGACAGTAGCCTCTCCGTCTTACGTACCTTCTATATGCTGGGTGTGCGCTACTTGACGCTCACCCACACCTGCAACACACCCTGGTGAGCACAGTGAAGATGGTATGGGCCCACTGAGGCAGAGATCTGCCTGAGATCCCACTGGGACCCAGACCACACTTTACCCCTGGGATCTGGCACTGATCCTGGAGTAGGGAGGGGAGCTGGGTTCACAGAGCAAGACTGGACCCCCAGCAGGATCTTCCTACTGCCAGGCACAGTCCAGCTTGGGTTCCTGCTCTTGCTCTAGGGGGTGTAGGGATAGAGGGCTCAGCAGGACCTCTAGGCCCTTGTGGCCCAATTATGGCCACCAGTCAGACTGCCTCCTGGCCATCCTGCAGGGCAGAGAGCTCAGCTAAGGGCATCCACCCCTTCTACAACCATGTCAGCGGGCTGACCAGCTTTGGTGAGGTGAGAACCCTGGTTCCATACCCTGCCCTACATGCATATACACACACTTCACCTGTTCCCCATAAATAAATGCACATATATGTGCACCCCTGATGCCTTCTTCCTAACATTTCCCTGTAGAAGGTGGTGGTGGAAATGAACCGCCTGGGCATGATGGTAGACTTGTCCCATGTCTCAGACGCCGTGGCACGACAGGCCCTGGAAGTGTCACAGGCACCTGTGATCTTCTCCCACTCGGCTGCCCGGGGGGTTTGCAAGAATGCACGGAATGTTCCTGATGATATCCTGCAGCTTCTGGTGAGAGACCACTCTGGCCCTTAAACCTAAAGCAAGAAATTCGAACCTGAACCTGAGCCCCAGCTCCCTCAACTTCCTCATACCCCAGGCTGAACATCTGCCCCACAAACTCACATTCCACAGCCCTGAACTCTTGAACCCAACATAGGCTTGTAGGTGGTAAATACACCTCTAAATCTTCAAACCCAAGGCCAAGACATCACCCAAACCAGGGCTGAGACTCCTCCATTCACACAAACTAGAGAGATGAAGTCTCCTCTGACCTGAAAGCCAGGGCTGAACACCTCCTCATAGGGGCCCAGTAGGTGAACAGGCAGGTAGTTGTGCTTGGGGGAACCAAGCTGAGTATCCATTTGTCCACTCATGCAGAAGAAGAATGGTGGTATCGTGATGGTGTCCTTGTCCATGGGGGTGCTTGAGTGTAACCTGTTAGCCAGTGTGTCCACTGTGGCAGGTAAGCCCTGCCACTCCCCTACCCCTCCCCCACCCCCACCCAAGTTCTCTGAGAAGCTCTTATTTGGACCTGAACCTTTACTGGGGAACCTCAGAACAGCCAACACATTTGACCCACCCACTGGCAATAGGCATAATCCCCCAATATCCCAAAATGGACAGTATACAACACCTTGGTGCCACGTATAACTGGAGCCAGAGTGGACAGTGCAATACTGATGGGTATAAGGGAGGCAGTCAGACATAAAGCCTGGGTGTCTCTGTAGGGGCAGCCCCTTAGGTCTCTGCAGTCTTTGTCAGTCGTACTCTTTGTCCCTCTCTCATCCTTCACACACATGGAAAGAAGCACCCATGGGTTCTCAAGGAGATTTGGCAGGGTGAATCCTGATGTGAAATGGCCCAAACTGGTGGCCCTGGGATCTACTCCAAATCTGAAGTTCAGTCTAGGTACAGCTGGGATCACATCAAGTCAAAGCTTAGGGCCTCAAGTTGGCACACTGCGTGCCAAGCCATGAAGTAATTGGCCTGCATGGCCTATAGGCTGCAAGAAGGAGAATCAGCAGAGTCCAGTCCCCACTCACAACCCATGCCCTGGAAGCCCCACATTGCTGACTCTTCCTCCCCAGATCATTTCGACCACATCAGGGCAGTCATTGGATCCAAGTTCATCGGTATTGGTGGAGATTATGATGGAGCCAGCCGGTGAGTGCTTCCCTGTGGCTTCTCAGGGGCTATCTGTGTAGCAGTGGGGACTTGATAGTCTCCATGCCAACCACAGCATGGTCCTCATGGCCTTTAGGCTTTGACCACAGCCTCATGTCTACTGGCTCACCTGCCATCTCCCCTCCCAGGATCTGTTTCCTGGACTTTCCTGTCTGTCTGTGGCCCATTGGCCCCAATCTAGGTCATCATATTTGGCTAAGCCACTCAGACAGAGTTCATCTGCCCAGCATGTGTACCCACCCTCAGTGCCAGCAGACCCACTGTCTCTGAGCAGACTTTTAGCAAGGTCTGGTACAGATTGACCATCTTTTCTGCTTGCAGTTGGGTCTGTGCATGCAGAGGTTCAACCCAGTTCCTTTTTTTTTTTAATCCTCACCCGAGGATATTTTTCCATTTTATCTTTAGAAGGAGTAGGAGGGAAGAAGGGAGAGAGAGTGAGAAACATCGACGTGAAAGAGACACATTGACTGGTTGCCTCCTGCACGACCCCGACCAGGGCCGGGGACAAACCGCAACCGAAGTACATGCCCTTGACCGAAATCGAACCCACGACTCACTGGTCTGTGGGCCAACACTCTAATCGCTGAGCCAAACCAGCCAGGGCTCAACCCAGTTCTTAAAAAGCTTTTCTTTTTGCCTGGCCGGTCTGGCTCAGTGGTTGAGCAGTGGTTGAGCATCGACCCACGCACCAAGAGGTCGCCAGTTCGATTCCCAGTCAGGGCACATGCCCAGGTTGTGGGCCAAATCCCCAGTGGGGGGCATGTAGGAGGCGGCTAATCAATGTTCTTTCTCATCAATGTTTCTATCTCTCTCCATCTCCCTTCCTCTCTCTCTAAAATCAATAAAGAAAAAAAAAACTCTTTAAAAAAGATTTTCTTCTTTTGATATATAGAAAAAAATTTGCATTCAGTGAAAGGCATAGATCTTAAGACAATTCAAACGAATTTTGATGAATATTCAAGGAGATTTTGTTTCTGAAAGATGAAGAGCAGGAGTGAATCATTTACTCCCTCCCAGTCTCCATTTCCCATATCTGACCAGGGCTGGGATTCAGTGGACCTTGGACATATAGGGCTGTGGTTCTGAGTCAGGACCAGGGAACAGGTCTGGGGCCCAACAGCTGGTTGCCTGGCGGCCATATAGATTCCCTCAGGGGCTGGAAGACGTGTCCACATACCCAGTACTGATAGAGGAGTTGCTGAGTCGTGGCTGGAATGAAGAAGAGCTCCAGGGTGTCCTTCGAGGAAACCTATTGCGGGTCTTCAGACAGGTGGAACAGGTATGCTGGGCTGGGCAAAAGAGTAGCTCAGGAGTCTGAGCAGGCATGTTGGGGGAAGCTGTGGGAACTGCTGACCACCAACTGTTTGCCTCCAGGTACGGGAGAAAAGCAAGGGACAAAGGCCATTAGAGGATGAGTTCCCAGATGAGCAACTGGGCAGCTCTTGCCGCTCCATCCTCCCAAGGCTGCATCAGAAACAATATCTGGCTCCAGAACAGAAACTAACTGAGACTCCTATGCATTGGAAGGCCAAGTTGTCACCTAAGAAATCATTCTCAAAATCATCCCCCCACATGGCCCCAAGCCTCGCAATTATTGCTGCCTTCCCAGTCATCATTCTGTGGCTCTGGTGACCCAGTTCATCCTGTTGGATGTCACTTTGGTGACTGTGGACACCCCACAAAGTTACTCCTTTGTGCAGGCACAAACATTTCTTGAAAATAAATATTTTAGACTTGAACCCGGCATGAGTGTCCTTTGTGGTGGATCTGATGGCGCAGGCTCCCAGTGCTGGTGGTTGGTGGGGGACCCTGAAGTTCAGCCACCAATTACTCAAGGAAGATTTGTTGGTAGTGGCCTGAGGAAACCCAGCTGATAGGGCTCTGCACTGGAAGAAAACAGTGGGTGGCTCTGGCTGCATAAGGGTGGGCCCTACTCTGAATTCCCTCTAGGTAGCTCACTTCAATCCCTATCCTGGAGGTCTTTCAGAAAATTCTAATTCACATTCCCAAGTAGGGATCCTGCCTGGACACAAATGACCTTTGTTCCTATTTGGTTAGAGCCCAGAATGTCAAGCCACATAATGGGCCATGGGCCTCCAATGGCTGGACTTCCCTGGATATGGGCCCACCCTTCCCTGGACCCCCAGGGACTTCCTCTCTGAGAGGTACAGGCTACTTAAAGACAACCACCCCATCTTACCCCCAAGCCATTAAAAGTAATAGCAACTGCACTAATAGCCAAAATTAAGTTAATACATTAAGAGTTAATTATCACAGTTAATAATAATAAACATAATAGATAATGGCTAATAAAAATAATAATTAATGCTAATAGTCTATGCATATCCCAATGACTGAGCAATTTCACCCTAGGTATATATCCAAGAGGAATGCATACATATATTCCCCCAAAGGCATATGAAATATTTATAGCAGTACTATTCATAATAACCCCAAACTGTGGATTTCAAAGTCAAACTTTAAGGAGTCAAAGACAAAAGATTATCTTAAAAGCAGTCATATTTTTAAAAATCACATTAACTTGAGGAACAACAATACAATGGAATTTTCAGTAGAAATAATGGGCAGTGTCCATGGTAGTCCCCCAGATCTGTCTCTTGCTTCAACAGTGTTTGGACAGAACATACCCAGGGATGGTCCCTTCTTCCAGTCTCCAACCACTCTCCAACCTCTTTTCCAGTCACCACCTTTGGAACCACCTCAGACATCCTCAGCCTCTAAGATCAGCAAACACTGTTTTTATTTTTTATTTATTTGTTTTTTTAAATGTGTGTTTAATTGATTTTTGAGAGAGAGAGAAACATGGATGTCAGAGAACCACTGAATGGCTGCCTCCTGCAAGCCCCCTACTGGGGATCGAGCCTGAAACCTGGGCATGTGCCCTGACCGGGAATTGAACCAGGACCTCTCAGGCCATGGGACGACACTCAGTCCACTGAGCCACACCGGTGGGGCACAAACACCATTTAAATTTTTTTTTAACTTATTTTAGAGAGAGGATGGGGGAGAGAGAGAGAGAGAGAGAGAGAGAGAGAGAGAGAGAGAGAGAGAGAGAGAAAATGAGAAACATTGATCGGTTGCCTTCCATATGTGCCCCTACCAGGTATCAAACCTGCCACCTTTTAGTGTAGGGGATGACACTCCAACCAGTTGAGCCATATCAGCCAAGGCAGTAAACACCGTTTTGGGACTTTAACTCCTTATTGCCAAACAACCATGAGCTCCCAAATTTGTCAGAATTATTCCACCAAGATGGAGGCCGCCATCAACAGCCTGGGCACCTTGCATCTGCTGGCCTCCTACACCTACCTCTCTCTGGGCTTCTGTTTCCACCTCAATGATGTGGCTCTGTGGGGCATGGGCTATTTCTTCCTCGACCTGGCCGAAGAGAAACTGGAGGGTGCCCAGCATCTCTTAAAGATGCAAAACCAGCCGGGGGCTGCATTCATTTCCAGGATATCTTCCTAAGATGAATGGTGTAAAACTAAGAACGTCATGGAAGCTGCCATGGTCATGGAGAAGAACTTGAACCAGGCCCTTTTGTATCTTCAGATCCTGGGTTCTACCTGCATAAACCCTCATCTCTGTGACTTCCTGGAGTACCACTTACTGGATGAGGAGGTGAAACTCATCAAAAAGATGGGTGACATTTGACTCACCTCCTCAGGCTGGCCAGTCCCCAGGCTGGGCTAGGGGAGGATCTCTCCAAAAGGCTCACCCTCAAGCAGACTAGGAGAGTCTTTGGAGCCCAGAGGCCTTTGAGGGGCCCCTCTGCATTCCCCTGGTGTCTGCCCTCAATTTCTCTCTCAATTATCACAAATATTTTTTGCTATATCAATATCACTTCCTCAATTTTTATCATACATAACATTTTATTTTTATAGAAGAGACCACCCCAACTTTGCCACAAACAATGCCTTCTAATTTCTTAATATATCTCCACTACAAAAAATATACTCTTAATAGTTTTTTTTCTTCTTTTTAAAAAAATAATTGTTTTAGATTGATTTTAAAGAGAGAAGGGAAAAGGAGAGAGAGATAGAAACATCAATGAGAGAGAACATCGATTGGCTACCTCCTGCATGCCCCCCATTGGGGATCTGGCCCATAACCTGGGCATGTGACCTGACTGGGAATCAAACCGGTGACCTCTTGGTTCATGGGTCAATGCTCAATCACTGAGCCACACCAGCTGGGCTGAGGATATGTTTTTATTGATTTTTACAGAGAGGAAGGGAGAGAGAGAAAAAAAAAACACATTGATGTGAGAGAGAAACATTGATTGGTTGCTTCCAATACGTGTCCTGACCGAGAATCGAACTCGAAACATAGGAATGAGCCCTAACCAGGAATCAAACCCGAAACCTTTTGGTGTACAGGACAAGTCTCCAACCAACAAACCACCCAGCCAGGACCCATGAGGCATCTTTCTTTTGTTTGTTTGTTAATCCTCACCCGAGAATATTTTTCCATTGATTTTTTAGATAGAGTGGAAGGGAGGGAGGGAGGGAGAGAGAGAGAGAGAAACATCGAGGGAGAGAGACACATTGACTGGGGACAAACCACAACCAAGGTACATGCCCTTAGCGGGAACTGAACCTGGGTTTCTCTGGTCCGTGGGCCTACACTCTAACCACTGAGCCAAACTGGCCAGGGCTGTTTGCTCCTTTCATGACTCCTTTTGGATTAGTTGAATAGCACTCTGAATCACCTTAATGCCATTTAAGATCCTTCCAAGCTGAGTTGATCCAGCTCAGGGTCCATTTAGGAAGAAGTAGGAAGACGTGGGGGTTACTAGAAGATAGAAGCTTGGCTGAGGGCCCTGTGTTGCTGAGGCTCAGACTTCTGAGATGAGGCTGATGCAGATGAGTACCCAACTGGTGCAGGTGTTCTAAATGGGCCTGGCAAGGCTGGTCTGTGACAGCCAGAAGTTGGAGGCTGCAGCCAACTCCCACTGCTGGAGCAGCACTTTTCTCCTCCTGCCTTTAAGTTTCCCATAAGCCCCAGCCTCACAGAGCAGAGAATAGAAGGCAGGACCTGGAGTTGAGAAACAATAGCTTAATAACCAGGATAGCTGCAGGCCTGATTCACTCTTTCTTTTGTGTTCTAACTCAAAAAACTAAGTGTCCATCATGGTTCTCCTTATCTTGGTGGACCCTGGATGCTAACCAGTCTCCTTAGCCCCACAATGCCCCTAGTGGAAGAAAGAGCCCAAAGGCTGGGCCCATCTCTGGGTTTCTACCTTCTTGGATCCTCAACAAGTAATTTTTCAATATCTTGTTAACTCCCTGATGCCGTCAAGAAGATCCTTTTTATATTTTGCCCAGCTTTTCTAGTTGTTGTCAAAAGGAGTGTAACTTTGATTTACTTAGTCAACCAAAACAAGACATTTGGAACTGTTTATGTATGGATAACATTTTTTAAATGTATTGAAACTGTTTATATATTGATAACATTAAAACTTTTTTTTTTCTTTATTAAAGTGACAGAGAGAGGAAGGGAGAGGGAGAGGGCGATAGAAACATCAATGAGAGAGAACATCGATGGGCCGCCTCCTACATGCCCCCCACTGGGGATTGGGCCCACAACCTGGGCATGTGCCCTGACCAGCAATCAAAACGGCAACCTCATGGTGCATGGGTCGATGCTCAACCACTGAGCCACACCGGCTGGGCTACTGATAACATTTTTAAATTTTACTCTAAATGTTAAGCCCTCTCCTGTCACCTAGACTAATACAGGAAACAGCTATGCTATGCTTTTGCATTTTTATAAACTATCAGCAAAGTTATTATTATGTTGTTTAATGTCACTTAAATGAAGACCTCCATGGCAAGTCAACTAAGGTATATAAGGTGTATAATAAACATATTCTTTCTCTCCCTCCCACCTCCTTCCTGAGAGAGCCAAAGCTGGAGGTAGCTGGGTCAGACTTGGTCCTTAACACCAAGGCATGAGGAGGTGGCAGCAATGGACAGGGGCAATGGTCACCAGAGGCCAAGGCCCTTCTCCTGGCACCCAGAGGGGATGCCCACTTACCAGGGAGCCCAGCTGAGCGAATGGGAGACAGATGTAAAAGGGAAGACAACTCATTTCAGTCTATGCAGTTGGCCCTCAGCCTGGTAGGATCTGGTGCAGGCCCAGAAGGCTCAGATGCCACCCAAATGCAGTTCTGTTTAGTTCCCCCTAAACCAGGGCTTTTTCTTCAGAAAACAATGAATTATACCATCCAGGCTTATGGCCAGCCTGAAGACCACCTTGTCTTAAAGGAGAATTTCTGCCCTAGATGAAGTCATGTGTCAAACCAAGACACCCCCTGCCCCATGCTCTTAGCACCAAGGACTAACTGGACCTTGACCCCTCTGTGCTTTCTAGGGTCTTCCATTTCCTCCTCCACAGCACAGTCATTCTGCTCAAACCAGACCTTTGCCTGAGCCACTGGCCAACCTGGGATGCCCTCTTCACTCCCCTGTACTGATCCAGGCCCCATTTTTCAAGGCTCAGCTACTGCTCTGGTGTCTCCATTAATGTCTTACCACTCTGCCCAGCTCTCACCAGCACTACCCTCAGCCAGGATAACTGTATTACAGAAAAAGATAATACATAAAATGACCAGGAGTTGGTAACTGCCTTCCCAAGATGACTACTATTAATTAATATTTAGTATGTATACTCCTCTAGAGTTTTTTTGAGCCCTGGCCGGTTTGGCTCAGCGGTTAGAGCGTCGGCCTGCGGACCAGAGAATCCTGGGTTCGGTTCCCACTAAGGGCACATACCTCGGTTGAAGTTTGTCCCCGGCCCTGGTTGGTCGTGCGGGTGGCAGCCACTCGATGTGTCCCTTTCACGTCAATGTTTCTCTCTCTCTCTCTTCCTTCCTCTCTCCCTCTCACTCTATCTGAAGATAAATGCAAAAAAATAAAAATAAAAAAAAATAGTGTTTTTTGTGCATATGTTAAGCTATATACAGAAGAAATTTTTTTTTTTTTTTATCCTCACCTGAGGACATTTTTTCATTTTTTGTTCAGATAGAGTGGGAGGGAGAGAGAGGAAGAGAGAGAGAGAGAAACATCGACATGAAAGGGACACATCGAGTGGCTGCCACCCGCACGACCAACCAGGGCCGGGGACAAACTGCAACCGAAGCACATGCCCTTAGCGGGAACCGAACCCGGGTCTCTCTGGACCGCAGGCCAACGCTCTAACCGCTGAGCCAAACCGGCCAGGGCAGAAGCAAATTTCAATATTAAATTCTAAGACAAAATGGTCTCCCATAAATATTGTTTGTTTGTTTGTTTGTTTGTCTGTTTGTTTGTTTTTCTTTATTGATGTTAGAGAGAGAGAGAGGAGGGGGGAGGGCGAGAAACATCGATGAGAGAGAACATCGATTGGCCACCTCCTGCATGACCCGCACTGGGGATCGGGCCTATAACTTGAGCATATGCCCTGACAGAGAATCGAACCAGCGACCTCTTGGTGAATGGGTCCACGCTGCACCACTGAGCCACAGCCGCCGAGCTAAATATTGTTCTTAAATCTCATTTGTATTACATACATAGGGAATCTTTTTTCTGTCAGTCAAAACAGACAGATCTAATTCACTATTCTGAGTGGGGACTTAGAATTTAATGGAATAGTTGACCTGTTGGAGGGTGAGGCACATCCCTGCAACTAAAACCCCACATAGACCTGCGACTTGTGTGACTAGGGGTGAAATTAGGAACATTCCTGGGACCCTCCCTGTTCCACCACTAGCCCACTCTCTTTGTCTGTCATTCCCTGCCAGAAGCCCAGGCGGAAGGATCCTGCGTGGAGGGAGTCCGCAGCAGAGGCCTGCTTGCCCGCCCCATTGGGGTGTTTACTCAGTGGGGAGCGTGAGGGCTGTGCCGCCCCCTGGCGGCCGCTCTGTGTGACAGCGTTACCGATCCCTGGGCGACTTCCCAGCATCTTGACTCTCCTCGCGAGGCCGCGCGGCTGGGTCACCTAAATCGACGGTTGGGATCCCATCGTCGCCCTCTGCCTCTCTCAGGTTCTCGAGACCAGCCCCTGTCTGCCTGCACGGACCTATTCAGCATGCGGCCTGCGGGCCTCGAGTGTCCCCGCGTGCTCTGTCGAAGGCCTCTGCTGCGTCTGCTGCTCCTGTTGTTGCTGCTACAGCCGGTAACTTGCGCCCAGACCATGACGGAAGTCCCCAGCTCCCCGACAGTCCTGGGAACTACCAGCGCTACGACCATGCCTAGCGTCCTGAGTGCCCCGACCACACCAGACACCCCCAGAGACTGGAGACTGCGGGAGCGCGCACAGGCCTTGATGCGGGACTCTCCGCTGGTGGATGGGTGTGTAGATGCGGTGTGTGGGGGCCGGTGGCGGCTGAACTCTTCCCTAGGCAGGGGAGGGAGTCTTGAGCATGCAGGGCTAGTGAGGAGGCTTCCTTGCACCGCCCCTGGATACACTCTCTAAACCATCATTCATGGGCCCCCTTCTGCCCATTATCCCGTTTCTGTTGAACCCCTGCCCTACACCGCCAAGCTGAGCCTCCAGAGGTCTCCATATTGTTTGTCTGTGTTAGGTGGGAAGGTGGTGTGGGACAGGACAGGCCCAGGCATGTTGACATGTCCTGCCTGACCTGAAGGCCGTGTCCCCACTCTAACCTTGTCTTGACACCCCCCCCAGCCACAACCATCTGCCCCTGCTCCTGAGACAGCTTTTCCAGAACAGGCTGCAAGATGTTAACCTGCACAACTTCAGTCATGGCCAGACCAGCCTGAATAAGCTTATGGATGGCCTTGTGGGTGCCCAGGTATCATAGGGACACACAGGGTGCCACAGCATGGCTTCTGGGGCATGTGGAGGCTACAGAAACCTGGGTAGGCAGTCCTCTGGGTGACTAGGTATCATAGGACACATAATGTGTCATGTGGCCTAGATAGGCTGGCCACATGGGTTCCTAGGTTCTGTGGAGACACACAGAAAGTGACCAGAAAATCCCTGGTGATTGTGGGAGGTGCTGGGACCACAAAAGACATAGTCGATTGGCCTTGGGGCATTCACATAGCACATGGACAAACAGCAGGCAGTGATGATATGTCATGAGTCCACAGTTTGGGTGCTGGCAGCAAGCCGAATAGTTATCAAGGTGCCATGGGGTCATGTAGTGCCTCACTTGGGCCACTGACCCAAATGAGTACCTTGGGGGCTGAGAAGGAGTGTCAGGCCAAGGTCTGATCTCATTCTGGACCCCTGGGCCTACTCCCAGTTCTGGGCAGCCCATGCCCCTTGCCAGACTCAGGACCAGGATGCTGTGCGCCTCATGCTGGAGCAGATTGACCTCATTCGTCGCATGTGTGCTTCCTACACTGAACTGGAGCTTGTGACCTCAGCTAAAGGTGGGCTGTTGAATGGGGGGATAGTCAGGGCCTTACTCTGGTGCTTCTGATCCTGGTCCACGACCACTTGATTCTCCACCTTCTTCTAGCTCTGAACAGCACTCAAAAGCTGGCCTGCCTCATTGGCGTGGAGGGTGGTCACTCACTGGACAGCAGCCTCTCTGTACTGCGTAGTTTCTATCTGCTGGGAGTGCGCTACCTGACACTCACCTTCACCTGCAGCACACCCTGGTGAGTATAGTGGAATAATAGATGGCATGGTAGGGAAACTGCCAGAGAGCTGAGGACAGAAGTGTCCAGAGAGGGAGGCTGGATTGCCAGCAGGTCCCTCACACTCTCAGATAACAGCTGGTCTAGGTCTTTACCCTATTCTGGAGGTGGGATGGATGAACAAACAGAGGGACTGCAGAGTCCCCAGGCTCTGATGGCCAAGGTGTGGCCTACTAGATTGCTCGCCACCTCCCACCCCCTCGGCTGTTCTGCAGGGCAGAGAGTTCCACCAAGTTTAAAGACCACGTCTACAGCAACGTCAGTGGGTTAACTAGCTTCGGTGAGGTGAGGGCTCCTGTTCCCTACCCTAACCCACCTGTTCCCTACAGATATGTGCATCACTGACACACGCACCACCAAATAAAAAAAATTGTCCCTGCAGAAGGTGGTAGGGGAAATGAACCGCCTGGGCATGATGGTGGACTTGTCCCATGCATCAGACACCTTGGTGCAACAAGTGCTAAAGATATCGAGGGCTCCTGTGATCTTCTCCCACTCAGCTGCCAGGGCTGTATGTGACAGTTTGCTGAATGTTCCAGATGACATCCTGCAACTTCTTGTGAGTGGCTACCGCAACCCTCAAACCCAGGGCTAAGCATGCTTCATACAAAGATTTTTGACCCTGAACAAAGCTACAAGCCCAGGCCTCACTTTTGGACCCAAGGCTGGTTAACCCTCCCGATCTTTGAAACTCAAGTCCAAATCCGTTCCACCCAGGGACCCACAAACCTAGAGGAGGTGAAGTGTCTTCCCATCCCTGAAGCCAGGACTGAGCACTGTCCTACCAGAGCCCTTTAGGGCACAAGAGGCAGGCCATCAGGCCAGAAAAGCTAAGCTGAGAATCCATTTGTTTATCCTTGTAGAAAAAGAATGGTGGCATTGTGATGGTGACACTATCCATGGGGGTTTTACAGTGCAACCTGTTTGCTAATGTGTCCACCGTGGCAGGTGAGCCCTACCTCAACTTCTTGTGCAGTTCTAGCTTGGGCCTGTGGCCACCGGGGTCCTCAGGACAGCTCCAGTGGTCTAGCACACCTTCTGGGCAATGGGCAGACCTCCCAACAACCCAGGGGAATAGATACAGCTCTTCACTGCCACCCAGATTTGGGCCCACAGTCAATGCTGATGGGTTTGGGCAGGCATCTGCTTCTGCCTCTGAGTCTCACTTTTACTCCCACATCTCTGGACAGGACAGGCAGGCAGAACCCCAACCAGGCTCTCAAGGAACACAGAGGCAGAGTGGTTCGTGGGCAGGAAAAGGCCCAAAGGGGTGGCTCTGAGATTCACTCTAGGTCCAGTGTCCAGCCTGTAGCTACTTAAGAACTCACAACTGGCCAGGAGCTCTGTGGAGTCAGCTTCCATGGCCTGGAATGCTGTGGGCTGGGGAACTGGCCAAGGCTGAGCTTCACCAGACCAGGGCTAGTCTAAGGGTCTTTCTAACTCCAGCCCAGTGCTGCCCTCACTAATCTCCACCCTTTAGATCACTTTGACCACATCAGGGCAGTCATTGGATCTGAGTTCATCGGAATTGGTGGAAATTATGATGGGTCTGGCCGGTGAGTATTTCCCTGGGGTTTTTCTTAGGCTGGGGTATAGCAGGGAGTTACAGTTCCCCATCCTGTGGTCCTCCCATCTTTGAAGCCTCAACCACAAGCTCTTGTCTTCCAGCCAATTTGACATTTCCCCACTCTAAGGGTCTGTTTCCTGGGCTCTCCCTGTCCCTTCAGTGGCTCACTGGACCCACTGCCACTCCAGATCACCACCTTCATTTAAGTACTCCCCTTCCCCAGCCAGAGCTCATCTGCCCTGCACTCCTCTCCCAACCCAGCAAGTCTTTGTGGGCTGATCATCTGCTCAGTGGGTAGATGCTGCAGAAGCCCATCCTCAAGGAGTTTCCAAAGTTGCATTCAGTAGCCCAAAGAACATGGCCTTCAATTTCCCATATGTGACTGGGGCTGTTGGGACAGTGGCCCTAGACCAGGATGAGGGCTGAGGTCCCACAGCTGTCTGTCTGGTGTCTACACAGGTTCCCTCAGGAGCTGGAGAATGTATCCACATACCCAGTTCTGATAGAAGAGTTACTGAGGCGTGGCTGGAGTGAAGAAGAGCTTCAGGGTGTCCTTCGTGGAAATCTGCTACGCGTCTTCAGACATGTGGAACAGGTATTATGCTGGGCTGGTCAAAAGGATGGTTCAGCCCTGGCCGGTTTGGCTCAGAGGTTAGAGCTTCTGTCCACAGACCAATGAGTCACAGGTTTGGTTCCAGTCAAGGGCATGTACCTCTGTTGCGATTCGTCCTGGTCCTGGTCGTGTGGGAGGCAACCCGTCGATGTGTCTCTCTCACATTGATGTCTCTCTCTCTCTCTCTCTCTCTCTCTCTCTCGCCCTCCCTCCCTCCCACTCTATCTGAAGATAAATGGAAAAATATCTTTGGGTGAGGATTAGAAAAGAAAAGGATGGTTCAGCGGTTTGCAGGTGAGGGGTACACTGGGGGAGCCACTGACTGCTGACTTCCACCCCCAGGTGAGAGATGAAAACAGTGATCAGAACCCTGCAGAAGATGAGTTTCCAGACAGGCAGGTGGGCAGGTCCTGCCACTCCCACCTCCTGTCTCAGCCTCAGCGTGAACACCTGGCCACACACCTGGATGTGACCAAGTGGCCAAGCAATCATATTCTCCAGAGTCCCTCGAAAACCTCCCCATACCTTGTTCTAGGCTTCATGGCTACTGCCACCTTCTCAATCCTCACTCTGTGGCTCTGGTGACCTAATCAGTTCCCCAGAGGTCACCTTAGCAAAGTCTCACAAAGTCCACCTCCTAGTCATCCAGGCACAAGCATATGCTAAGAATAAACATTTTGGGCATGGAATCTGGTGTGAGTGTCCTTCCTCTTTCACATAGGATGGGCTGAGGGGTGGGATCCAGGAGGCTCTTGGGTGATGAGGGGTCTTGTGGTTTAGCTCCAGCTGCTCAAGGTGAGTGGTTCCCATTGGCCTTCAGCTTTGTCTCATCTCAGGAAGGCAGAGACATCCAATATTCTACGCTAAAAGCCCACAGAAGTCCTGGCTGATTTGCTTCAGCGGTTAGAGCATTAGCCTATGGACTAAAGGGTCTCTGGTTCAATTACTGATCAAGAATACATCCTGGATGGGTGGGAGGCAACCAATCCATGTGTCTCACTCATATCAATGTTTCTCTCTCTCCCTCCCTCCCTCTCTCACATTCTGTCTAAAAATCAATGGAGCCTGGCTGGTGTGGCTCAGTGGTTGAGCGTCGACCCATGCACCAGGAGGTCACTGGTTCGATTCCCAGTCAGGGCATACGCCCAGGTTGTAGGCCCGATCCCCAGTAGGGGGCATGCAAGATGTGGCCAGTTGATGTTCTCTCTCATCAATGTTTCTCTCTCTCTCTCCCTCTCGCTTCCTCTCTCTAAAATCAATAAAGAACAAATGTTTTTATTTTTTATTTTTATTTATTTATTTATTTATTTTTTATCCTCACCCGAGGACATTCTTTCATTTTTTGTTCAGATAGAGTGGGAGGGAGAGAGAGGAAGAGAGAGAGAGAAACATTGACGTGAAAGGGACACATCGAGTGGTTGCCACCCGCACGACCAACCAGGGCCAGGGACAAACTGCAACCGAAGTACATGCCCTTAGCGGGAACCGAACCCAGGTCTCTCTGGTCCGCAGGCCGACGCTCCAACCGCTGAGCCAAACTGGCCAGGGCAAGAACAAATATTTTTAAAAAATAAAAATAAAAATCAGTGGAAAAATATCCTCACATGAGGATTAACAACAACAACAACAAAAAAACCCACAGAATACAAAGGAATGGAGTTCAGAGTTGACCCCCATCATGGAGTGTGACAGTGGGTGCATTCCAATCTCTTTGAAAGCTTTAAATTTGTTTTTCCAAGAAGCTGATGCCATTTATAGAATAAATAGTAACTTGTTTGGAAATAATGAAAGAAAGTATGTAAAGATTTAGATTCTTCAGATGAGGTCCTCTGATTTTTTTTGTTAAACTAATTTTTTAGTTGAAAGGGAGAAATCCAGTCTTAAAAGGAATGAAAAATCTTAAGAAAAAATAGGAAACTAGTGCCAACTGCTTTGCTTACTACAGGCCCTCTATCTTTGGCCACTTTCCTCTCCCAATCCACAAGGGTGGGCCAGAGCCAGATCTAAGTTCCTTCCATGGGAACTTGAAATTGGGAGAAAGAGTGACTATAGTGTCACTTATGTTATAAATCATGTCCATATATGTGTGGGTCTATTTTCAAATTCTGTTCCATTTATTGGGACTATTTGTTTATCATAGTATCAATACCACAATGTTTCAATTACAGCAACTTTAAAATGAGTCTTGATATCTGGTAGAATGAGTCCTCCCAATTTAAGAGTATTATATAAGTCAGTGTTTGATCAAATAAGTAGATCCATTATGAATAATATAAAATGAGAGCTACTGGCCAGTGTGGCTCAGTGGCTGAGTTTTGACCCATGCACTGAGAGGTCACTGGTTCGATTTCTGGTCAGGGCACATGCCCAGGTTGTGGGCCAAGTCCCCAGTGGGAGGCATGCAGGAAGCAGCCAATCGATGTTCTCTCTTATCGATGTTTCTCTCTCTCTCTCTCTCTCTCTCTCTGAAATCAATAAAGAAAAAAGATTATAAAAGTTCAAAAACAGGCAAAACTGATCTCTGCTCGTCGGGGGTGGGGGAGCAGGGAGGAGGGTGTCAGTGGAGGAAAAAAGGAGGGACATCTGTAATACTTTCAACAATAAAGATAAAGATAAATTTTAAAAAATCTTAGTGACTCAAAAAAATAACACAGATCTCTGCTGTTAAAGTCAGTTTAGGGTTATCCTTGGGGGAGGTAATGACTGGAAAGGGGGCTTGAGGAAGGGTTGCTGGTAAAGTGCTATATCTTGATCTGGGTGCTGGGAACATAGGTGTGCTCATTTTGTGAATGTTCAGCATACTCTTTACATCTATGGCATGTGAACTTTTCTCTTTTTTTCTTTATTGATTTTTGAGAGAGAGGAAGGAAGAGGGAGAGAGAGAGAAACATCAATGAGAGAGAACATCGATTGGCCACCTTCTGCATGCCCCCCACTGGGGATCGGGCACACAACCTGGGCTTGTGCTCTGACAGGGAATCAAACCGGCAACGTCTTGGTGCATGGGTTGACACTCAACCGGCCGGGCGTAAACTTTTCTATATGAATATTTTTCTTCGATAAAAAGTTTAACAAATAAATAAATAACAGAGCCCTGGCTGGTTTGGCTCAGCAGTTAGTGCTTCCTCCCGCCCTCGGACCAATGAGTTGTGGATTCGATTCTGATCAAGGGCACGAACCTCAGTTGCGGTCTATCTCTGGCCCTGGTCAGGTCATGCAGGAGGCAACCAATCGATGTGTCTCTCTCACATGTGTCTCTCTCCCTCTCTCTCCCTCCCTCTCACTCTATCTGATGATAAATAGAAAAATATCCTCGGGTGAGGATTTAAAAAAAGAATAACAGAAAAGGTTAAACTTAATGTTCAGGGTTGCATACTCAGGTTGTGCTTTATATAAAAAACAAAGAGATTATCATCAATATTAGGGCATTTAGGGTGGCAAGTGGAAGAGGCATGAAGGAGCTTTTGGGACCTAGCAATTTTCATACCTTAACTTGGGTGGTGGTTATTTAGATGTTTACTTTGTGATAATACATTGAGCTGTCAAATAGTGTGAATACCTGCCCTGGCCAGTTTGGCTCAGCGGTTAGAGCATCGGCCCACAAACCAGAGAGTCTCGGGTTCGGTTCCCGCTAAGGACATGTACCTCGGTTGCAGTTCGTCCCCGGCCCCTGTTGGGATTGTGTGTGTGGCAACCAGTCAGTGTGTCTCTCTCACGTCGATGTTTCTCTCTCTCTCTTCCTCCCTCTCTCCCTCCCACTCTATCTGAAGATAAATGCAAAAATGTCCACAGGTGAGGATAAAAAGAAAAAAAAGAAAATACGTAGTGTGAATACCCTAATGCCCTCCCTCCACTGTCCTTACTCTCACCACTCTCCCAGAAACCACTTGAAACACTTTTATTTTATTATTTTTATTTATTTATTAAATTACCACTGGAGGATATTTTTCTATTTATCTTCAGATAGAGTGGGGGGCAGAGAAAGAAAGAGAGAGAGAGAAACATCAATGTGAGAGAGACACATTGATTGCTTGCCTCCCACACCTCCCCGAACAGGGCCGGGACCGAACTGCAACTGAGGTACGAGGTACGTGCCCTTGACCAGAATTGAACCCATGACTCTTTGATCTGTGGGACAACGCTCCAAACACTGAGCCAAACGCTAAAACACTTTTATTTATTTATTTATTTTTATTTATTTTTTTTTTTATCCTCACCCGAGGACATTTTTTCATTTTTTTGTTCAGACAGAGTAGGGAGGAGAGAGAGGAAGAGAGAGAGAGAGAGAAACATCGACGTGAAAGGGCCACATCGAGTGGCTGCCACCCACACAACCAACCAGGGCCAGGGACAAACTGCAACCGAGGTACATGCCCCTAGCGGGAACCGAACCCGGGTCTCTCCGGACCGCAGGCCAACGCTCTAACCGCTGAGCCAAACCGGCCGGGGCGAAACACTTTTAAATGTTAGTATTTACTGGCATTTTTCTTATATTTCTAAATAATATATAATATAATATATAACTGCCAACTCTTTAGTAATAAATTTCATGTATTATTTATTAAATCAGAAATTTGAAAATTGAGGATTTTTAGCTCTTACTCCCTTTTTTTCCTCCTACCATCCTCTAAATATTACAATTATTTGGTTAATTATATAATGAATTTCTTTGTTTATTTTTAAATTGCTTTATTGAGATATAATTCATATGCCATACAATTTACCCATTAAAACTGTACAGTTCGCCCTGGCCAGTTTGGCTCAGCGGTTGGAGCGTCGGCCTGCGGACCAGAGAGTCCCAGGTTCGGTTCCCGCTGGGGGCACATACCAAAAAAAAAAAAAAAAAAACTGTACAGTTCAATGATTATTGTATATTACATTAGTTTTTTTTGTTTGTTTTTTTGTTTTGCATTTATCTGAGACAGAGCGGGAGAGAGAGAGGGGGGAAGAGAGAGAGAGAAACATCTATGTGAGAGAGACACATCGAGTGGTCACCACCCACACAACCCCAACCAGGGCCGGGGACAAACTGCAACCGAGGTACGTGCCCTTAGCAGGAACCGAACCCAGGACTCTCTGGTCCGCGGGCCAACGCTCTAACCATTGAGCCAAACCGGCCAGGGCTACATTAGTTTTAAATTGTCATAAAAATATATAACATAAATTTGCCATTTTAACCATTAAAAAAATTTTTTTTCTTTATTGATTTTTAGAGAGAGAGGAAGGGAGAGAGAGATAGACACATCGATGAGAGAGAACATCGATTGGCCACCTCCTGCATGCCCCCCACTAGGGGTTGGGCCCACAACCTGAGCATGTGCCCTGACTAGGAATCAAACCAGCGACCTCTTGGTGCATGGGTCGATGCTCAACCACTGAGCCACGCCGGCCAGGCTTATCTTCAATTTTTTAAAATATGTTTTTATTGACTTTTTAGAGAGAGAGAGGAAAGGAGAAAGAGATAGAAGCATCGATTGGCCACCTCCTGTTTGCCCCCCACTGGGGATTAGGTCCACAACCCGGGCATGTGCCCTGACCAGGAATTGAACCGGGACCTCTCAGTCCATAGGAGTACACTCCATCCACTGAGCCACACCAGCCGGGCCCTCTGCCCATTTTTAATTGGATTGTTTGTCTTCCTTTTGTTGAGTTGTAAGAGTACTTTATTATTATTATTTTTTATTCCTTACCTGAGGATATTTTTCTGTTTATCATCAGATAGAGTGGGAAGGAGGGAGAGAGAGACAGAGAGAAACATCGATGTGATAGAGCCACATCCACTTGTTGCCTCCAGCAGGACCCTACCAGGACGAACCGCAGCCGAAGTACATGCCCCTGGCCGGAATCGAACCCTTGACTCATTGGTCCACAGGCCGATGCTCTAACCACTGAGCCAAACCAGCCAGGGCGTAAGAGTACTTTATATATTTTGGAAATTAACCCCTTATCCAATGTATCATTGTCAAATATGTTCTCCCATACAGTGGGTTCCCTTTTCATTTTGATGCTGGTTTCTTTTGCTCTGCAGAAGCTTTTTAGTTTGATGTAGTCCCATTTATTTTTTCCTTTGTTTCTCTTGCCCTAGGTGATGTATCAGTGAAAATTCTGCTACATGTGATGTCTGAGATTTTGCTGCCTACTTTTTCTTCCAGGATTTTTATGGTTTCACAAGTTACATTTAAATATTTTATCCATTTTGAGCTTATTATTGTGTATGGTGTAAGTTTGTGGTCTAGTTTCATTTTTTAACGTGTACCTGTCTTATTTTCCTAATACCATTTATTGAAGAAACTGTTTTTACTCCATTGTATATTCTTGCCTCCTTTGTCAAATATTAATTGAGCATAATGTCTTAGGTTGATTTCTGGATTCTTTGTTCTATTCCATTGATCTATATGCCTATTCTTGTGCCAGTACCAGGCTGTTTTGATTACAGTGGCTTTGTAGTATAACCTGATATTCAGAATTGTGATCCCTCCGACTTTGCTTTTTTTTTATTCAAGATTGCTGTGGCTATTTGGGGCCTTTTTTGATTCCATATAAACTATTGGAGTATTTCTTCTAGATCTGTGAAATATGCCATTGGTATTTTAATAGGCATTGCATTGAATCTATAGATTGCTTTGTGTAGTATGGACATTTTAATGATGTTGGTTCTTCCAATCCATGAACATGGTATATGCTTCTACTTTTTTATGTATTCCTCTATTTCTTTTTTCAATGTCCTGTAGTTTTCTGAGAACAGGTCTTTTACTTCCTTGGTTAAGTTTATTCCTAGGTATCTTAATTTTTTTTGTTGCAATGACAAATGGGATTATTTTAATCTTGAATTGTTAATCAGTGTGTTCTAATAATCTTTCTTTTAGATGTTTTCTTTTTAAATGTCTTTGCTTCTCAAATGTCTCTTTCTTTTTGCCCATGAGTACCCTGATGGTGCAGGCTACTTGGTCAGTCAATGAATGATATGGCGGAAGTTGTATCCTAGCCATAGAGTTCCCCAGAGCTAAAGTTGTCAGTTGGGCTTTAGTGACTTATCTCTCCCACACAGCACCTGACCCCACCCTTGAGGAGAGAGAGAGAGAGGGGGGGGGGGGGGGAGAGACCGTGTGTGGTGGCAGTGTGGGAGCAGTGTGAACACTGCTGAGAACACGTGTCTGGCCAAATTACAAACCCCAGACACTCTTCTCTTGTTAAAGGCTTGTACTGCACCCTGGCATGCACCCTGGGGCTAGGAACTGAGGATACCAAAGTGACAAGACTGAAAGGGTCCTGCCCTTGTGAAATCCACAATCTAGTGGGCATGAAAAACATTAATCAAAGATTCCCACAATGCACTTCTCCCTGCAGTGGGTACTAGAAAGAAAAGTGCTCCAGAGGAACACAATCCAGGGAGGGTGAGGTGGGGTGTCAGGATCTGTGTCAGAGAAGTCTTCTGGGGAGGAGATGGTGCTCCAGGCTGAGAAATACTCCATATGGAGGAGTTTGGTAAGTAAGGGTAGGGGCAGAGGGTTGAAAGGCATTCTGTCAGAGTGAACAGCAGGTGATTTGCAGAAACTCCCTGAGTTTGAGGAAGTGAAAGAGGCCACAAGGGCTGAGGCTGGGCAGGAGGATGAGGTTAGGTGCAGCTGGAGACAATGGAGGAGCCAAATGGAGCAGGGTCTTATGGGCCAAGAGAAGAGCTTGGGCTTTCTTTTCAAAAGAGGTGCCTCTACCATGAGCAGGGGGAGAGAGAAAGGAATCCATCTGGAAGTCTGCTACTGTGGGCAGCTGGAGGCAGCATGAGGGGCAGGAAGTCAGGTGGACAGGCCCTAGCTGGGATGACTGTGGGTTAGGGGCCAGAATGGTGCAGAGGTCTTCCTGCAAGGCCCAGGGACTCTGATTCCTGATTTTGCCCTGGAGATGGAGGCTGGGAAGAGGAGGCAGTCAGAGGGCGCTGTCAGAGGTTGGTTGGGAAGATACCACTGATTCCGATGTTCTAAAAGCCCCGTGAGCCATAAAGGGGAGAAAAATGGAGACAGACAAGTAAGATGGGCTCTGGTGTTTTCTGACAGAGAAACAGCTGAAAGGACACCTAGAGAGACAAAGATATTAAATTAAAGCCAACTGTATAAGTTATCTGAAGCAGTGTTATAGAAAGTGAAAGAAAAGTTAAGAGCAAATAAGTAAACGATTTGGGTAAAGGAACCCCCAGGAAGTGAGACAGTAAAAGATAAAATTAGGGTGAAAGAATTTGGCTAAAGAATAGAATGTAGCGTCCCAAAGGGGCAAAAGGGGCGGGGCAAGGGGGGATGTGTGTCCTTCAGTCCTTCCTACCGAGGAGGCAACAGCCTCTGGAGAAGGGGCCAGAATCCCCAGCTGCCTCCACCAGGAAGAGACTGAAGCGAGGGGCGCAGGGAAGGGAGGGACCTTCGCAGGGATGGGGTTTCCGGGGACTCAGAGGAGAGGTAGGAGACAGAGATGATGGAAATGGATAGGGGTTACGGAGAAATGGCGGGAGTCCCTGGGCAGGACTGGGTGGACCTCTGCGATCCTAGGCCGGTCCAGCGGATCCTTCCTCGACCCTAAGTAACGGAAATGTCGCTGCGCGTTTACTAGGCACGGAGCCCAGAGCCTGTGCAACCCGCGCCCCACCTCGCGTTGCCCTCAGGCAGCCCCAAGGGGTGGAAGCGCATTTCCTCATTTAACAAGTACAGCATCTGGGGCTCAGAGAGGGCGGTTCCTCACTCAAGGTCACACAGCAATCTGGCCCTCCCCAGGGCGTGAAGCTACCAGAAATACTTGCCTCAGAGGGGATTCACTCCTCCGGGTCCCCCTAGGGGAGGAGCTGGCCCAGCCCGTCCTGCTCCCCGCCCCCAAGGGGCGGCCCGGGGGGCGGGCGGAGGAAGTGAGCGCAGCGGGGAGGAATGCAGCGGGAGGGGTGCGCCTGCCCGGAGCGGCTGGGACAGCTGGGCGGGCTGGCTGCCGGGACAGCGGTTGAGGCAAGGCCGAAGGCGTGCGATGCCTCACTTTACGGTGGTGCCGGTGGACGGGCCGCGGCGTGGCGACTATGACAACCTCGAAGGGCTCAGTTGGGTGGACTATGGGGAGCGCGCCGAGCGGGACGACTCTGACGGTGAGGGCGCGCCCTGATGGGGCCTTGGCGGGGACAGGGACGGGGAGCGGACCACGAGCGGCCCGCACTCACGCAGACACCTGGCCGGATCATGCACACGTCGATGCGGATCCAACTTTTCTTAGTTTGCGCCGCCGCCTCCAGTGCCTCGCTCCTCGAGCGCAGACACGATTTTCCTGGGCCCCGGCACGCCCGCAGTCGGGACGCCCTCCCCACCCCAGCTCCTCCCTTGCTGGCCGCGGGCGGGGGCTGCAGACGTGGCTGACTAAAGAGCCTAGGCCTTCGGGGCCCCTAGGCGCGTGAATAGCAGTGAGCCTACATCTCCGGCCCTTCCTGGCTGGGAGCAAAGCCGCTGCCTGGACCCCAACCCCTTCACCTTCTGTGAACCGCCTCCAGCCTTTTCTCGCTTCGCCTTCCCATTTGTACCTCAGCGCCTCTGACATTGAGACTCCCCTCCCCTCCCCCATCCCTGTGCCTCCCTCAACTCCGGCCTGCGGGAGAGAAGAGTGTGCTTGCTGAGGGGGTCTGTACATAACTGCCTGTGAGTACACTAAGTGTGTTGACCCCCGCTTAGACCTGTAGGTACGGTAGGCATCTGAGGCGCACTCACATAGAACCAGGCTCGTCTAGGTGTTTTATATGAATTAACTCGCTTAATCCAACAAATTTCCCCCATGGGATAGGTCCTGTTACTCACACTTAGAAAGGAGTGACTGAAACAGGGAGCAGTTATATAATTTGCACCAGGGGATTCAAATCCAGAGTTGGAGACTCCAGCACCCTAACTCTTAGCCTAGGTATTAGAACTGGGCCTGAAGGTGAGCCCCTCCTCAGTTCTCCCAGGTGCCTGCCTCTCCCCATGACCCTTTCTCTATTTCCTTCCAGGAGGCCCCCAGATGGTTGTCCTTGCCAGGGCCCACCCTTGGAGTATGAACACTGCTGAGAACATGTGTCTGCATGTATAGTGGCATATGCATGTGTGATTGTGCTTGTGCAAGTGTGTAGCTGTGTAGTATCACAGGGTGAAGGTGGGGTCAGGGTAGCACATTCTCATGGCCACTTTCCTGCAGGGGTGTCTTTGATGAGAATGGTGATATGACTGATGACAAGTGACTGACTGTAAAAAGATATGCAGAGAACATGTGTGTTGTGGCATGTGTCAGGTGATGTGATCTTGACCCAGCTCTGATCTGTCTGTGATGGTGACATGACTGAGATGACCCATACCTGATGTAGGTGATGGCTCTGTGTGAGTCACCTGCTGTGTGGGACAATGGCATAGATCAGTGGGATGGGCTGCTGGACATAATAAGATTTTACAGGCTTGACAGCCATGTTCATACATACACCCCAGCCCCAACCCTGGTGCCCTGACCTGCCCCTAGCCTTGTTTCAGTCAGTGGTCAGAGCAGGAGCCAGTATCCCCGCTCCCTTTAGCTCTTGGAGGCTTTCTCTCCCAAAGGCTGGGCTGGGCTACATCCCTAGGATCAGCCTGGACCAGTGGGCAGGCAAAGCTGAGCCTAGCCTCTGGCTCCACCCTGGCCTCTCACAGGGTGACTGGAGGGACCTGGAGCCACATTGGCTGAGTCCTGCCAGGTCCCTCCAGGCTGGGCCAGCTCCTCCCACATCACCCCTCCTCCTCTTACTCCTTTTCTGCCAGACCTTGCCTGTGTCTGCAGTATGGGGGATACTCCGCGCCCTGGTGAGTGATTATGACCCCTCTTGGTGGGGACTGCAAAGGGTTGGGGGCACAAAAATAGTGAGCCTCAGGTTCATCTCATGGGGTACCCCCAACCTGGTACTTGAATCTCTCAAAGCCCATACCTCTGCTCCAAGGGGTGTGTTAGAGGTTCTAGTACCCCTGGCAGATGCCTGTGTCACCTGGATACTCAGCTGCAGCTGGTGCATTCACAGCTGTGCTACGGCCAGGAATACACATATACATGTACTTCATAGGCAGCCCCCAGGCCCAGGCCATGCTCTAGTTCACCAGGGATTTCAGGTGGTATCTGAGCAGCTTCAGACTGGCAGGCATGCCCAAACCTGCCCTGGAATTTTTGGAATAGCTGAGAGCAGTACAGACACACAGACACTGCTTAGAGCATACTCCCTCTCATATATATATATATATATATATATATATATATATATATATATATATATATCTCCACAGTCCCATGGGAGCTGTCCTTAAATGAGGCTTTAGGGAACTCCAAGAAATGCCTGCTGGGTATCTGGCACCAGACTGTCCCTTTTCTGATGCATCTGGGCAGTTAGAAGAGTGGGTGTTACTATCTCTACTTAATAGAAGAGGAAGCCAATTCAGTACAGAGAGGGTAAGCAACTTGCCCTGAGTCACAGTGAGGGAGGGTCAGGAATCCAAGCCAGCCTGCCAGCCACCTGAGCACCAAGAGCCTTGGGTATGTGTGCCCTGGGGTGTATCCTGTGATGGATTGGGGCCTAGAATAGGATTAGGAAAACTGTAGCTCAGCTCCTATCTGGCTCTGGTGGATTCTGGAACCCAAATTTAGCCCTTCTTACTAACTGACCTTGCCTCTGAATACCTCTGAGCCTTACTTTCCTTGCTACTAAAAGAGGGTAAATGATATCTACTGGAGGGTTGCTGTGAGGACTAGAGGCAACCCTTGGAAGGGCTCTGAGGTGTGCCCTGGAGTCATGGATGAAGGGATGAGGGATCTGCTGGGTCTTAGAGGACCATCCACAGCCAGTTTTCGGGAACTGCTTTGTGCCTGGCTCTGTGTTTTCTGGATACTAGTTCAGTCTTCTCAGAGAGACAAGGAGACAATGGTGGGGCAGACTGTAGTAAATGTTATTAGAATAAATTATAATTTATTTCCAACCTACTTCATAAAAGGATCAGAAGAGATATGCCATGCCCCTCTTTGCAGGCTCCACCCCTTGGTGTCTTCCCAAAGGACTTACCCTCAGAAAGATCAAAACCATGCAGAGGAATGGGGCTAGGACTCTGAGATGATGCAGATGGTGACTGCCTCTAAGGAATAAATTTAGCTTGGAGATTCCTGGCAGCCAAGGCAGAAAGGGAAAAAAGATGAGCTCTATAGCTGCCATTTTCCAACAAAATTAAGCATTTGACTTACTCAGGGAAGATACTTTCTGTCACAAAAATCTAAGAATACTTTTCAGAGGCTTCTCACTGAAGGGCCATTAATGTAATAGGCAATGTTACTGGGCTTTCAGATTTTTCTTGTGGCTCTTTATCCTGATCCTGAACAAGCATCAAGAGCACAGCAAATATAGGGTGTCTGAGGATCTATATAACCTTACAAAGCTTTAACATGGCTTGGTGGGCTGGTTTGACCTCCTGCTGCCTTTCTCAATTGTGCCATTGACATTGGCCTACACACAGCCTTGTAGCTTGTGGACTGAGCTGCTTGACTCACTTAGATAGTTCAAGTTCCTGGATGAGGTGATGTACTGTTTTCACATTCTGTTTAAAGGAAGAATGGACTTTGTCCCAGAAATTGTCATCAGCTTTACCTGTTAATTTCCTTGGATAATAAAGAATCCACAGTGCAGCACCTGTTGAGTAATTGTTGGCTTAGAGAAGGCAAGTTAAGTCTCATACCGTTGGCAAGAGAATGTATCAGACAGAAGAGGATGCATCATTCAGCATTCTTAGCTGCAAACAAGATAAATGAAATTATAGACCATTTAACCAGAAAGGTTGGCAGGTAGCCCTTACAAAACCAGGGATGGCCGGTGAATGGACTGAATACCCCACTAGTTTAGGTCAGAGACTACACTTCTGTTGCCACCTCCATCACCAGACACCAGGCCAGCACTGCTGCCAATCATTGCAACACCAACCTGGCTTCTTTTAACCAAGATGTGAGCTTCCCATTTGCTGTGAGGCCTCCAGCCACTGTCCCAGCTACCAGACTGTCCAGAGGGAGGGAGGGAAAAACAAACAAAAGCAACCACTTAGCAACTAGAAAAGGAGTACTGAGTACCTTCTGCCTGCTTGATGGGCAGTTGGAAATGTTACCTACCAAGACTAACAAGGGACAGTTTGGAAAACTGGGAAGAGTACAGATACTGAGCCGCCAGAAAAATCAGCTAAGCTTTGAGAGTTGAGGCAGGCTTATAAAAAAAAGTGCATCTGGTTCTTTTCTGTGAGGTTTCCTTGGAGTTGAGGCACTGTCTCACCTGCCCTCGGGGAAGTGGACACTGATAGGCCACGCACTGAGTCTGGGCAGTCAGCTGGGATCTGGGGACAGGGAGGCCAACAAGCGGCTCCTGCCCAGTCCAACACGAACGAGCCCCGCTTTTAATTTTTTTTTTTTTAATCCTCACCTGAGAATATTTTTCTCTTTATCTTCAGATAGAGTTGGAGGGAGAAAAAGAGAAACATCGATGTAAGAGGGACACATCAACTGGTTGCCTCCTGCACAACCCCGACCAGGGCCGGGGACGAACCGCAACCCAGGTACATGCCCTTGGCCAGAATCGAACCCGCAACTCATTGGTCCGCGGGCCGACACTCTACTGCTGAGCCAAACCGGTCAGGGCCAGAGCCCGGCTTTTAAATAAGACCCCAGACAGCATCTTGTGCCCACTTCCACTCTCTGGACAGCTTCCTCCTTGCCCATCCTCCCATCATGCCCCTGGCTGCCCTCCAGGAGGCCCCAGCGCAGTGCATAGTGGGGCAGCTAGCAGGCGGTCTCAGACCATGGCCACAGAACGTGCCCTATGTGGCTTCATCTTCTTGGAGGGCAGCATCTGGGTGGCCCCTGAAGACACTGAGGCCTTGGCGCCTGTCACACTAGGTATTCCAAATGGGCTGGGAAAATGGGAGTGGGGCGTCTGAGGGCGGGCCAATGCCGGACCACATCCCTCCCAGCAGGCTCCGCCCCTCGGTGTTACTTGTGTGAGAGCTCCTGTGGCCTTCACACAGGTTCCCTATGCTAGAGGAAATGATGCTCAGCTTTTTGGTAATTGGTCATTCTGCCAGTACTGGCTCTTTGAGGACACTGGTGGGATTTGATGGGGAAACTGAGGCCCAGCTTGCTAACACTGATCCCTGAAGTGTTCCACAGAGATGATGTTTTGTGGGTTGGCCTGCTGGGGAGCGAGCAATGCAGGCTGAGGACTCAGGAAGCAGCCGGTGACTGAGATACTACCCTTTTCTCTCCACAGGACATGGCAACCACAGAGAGAGCAGCCCTTTCCTTTGTCCCTTGGAAGCTTCCAGAGGAAATGAATACTATGACAGGAACCTGGCACTGTTTGAGGTAGCTGAGGAGCCATTCTGGGCCACAGGTGTGGTAGGCAGATGGGTGGGCTGGGGCCTGTAGGGTCCCAAGCCATCGCTAAGCAGGCATGCTGGACAGTTGTACCTCTTTATGTCTTGACTCCTCCTCCAGTTTCCTTTGTCTGTCTCACCTTCTTGGCAACCAGTCTGTGGTTCCCTTGGCACTTTGAACTGAAACTGCTTTCCTAGAGGCTACTTACAACCCCAACTCGTTATCACCTCCAGGGTTATCCACCTTTGACTTCCATGCAGCCCCTCAGCAAGGTGACCACCTCTCAGGATTTCCTTTCTTCCCTTCACTCTAGGACTTCTCATAGTCCATGATTCTTCCCTCTTCTTCTTCCTTGTCCTTTCTGGTTGGCTCTTCTAACTCTGTCCCCCTCAAGTTCACTGAGGCCTGGTCCTTTTCATTGAATCTATCCCCTTTCTCTACATCTGTACCTCAGTGGACACCTCTCTGGAAACATTCCCAATTTTGTGCCTCGGAACTATAATTTTATCCTTTTCAGACTCAAACTCAGAAGTTGGATCTGGATTCAGAGGATGGTTTAGGCCTCTGAACTCTGACCCACACATTCAGCTGCCCTCATGGAAGTTTCATAGGCTCCTCAATCTCCACATGCCCCAAAAGACCTACATCTTCATTTCTCACTCCAAACCAGTTTCTCCTTGTGTGTAAGGTCAGAAGGGAGCTGACAGATGGGGAAAGACTAAATGTGGGCACAAGTAGGTAGAGGCATGGTGCTGGAGAAGCCTCAGGAGCAGGGAAAGCCTAGACTCAGGTAGAGGTTGGGACTTCTGAGCCCTGCGTGACTTGGAAAGGCAGCAAGTTTCTACAACAAAGACCTTGTCCAGGCCCCATCTGAGAATGGGCTAGGGGGCCAGGATCCACCTTAGATATTGAAGGGGAGCGAGAGAGACGGACCATCTAGAAGGATCAGAGTTTGAGCAAATGAGAGAGACTTTATTTGTCACAGAAATCCCTCTTTTGACTTCCTTGGTTGTCTGAAGTGACTAGGGGTAGCTTTGTTTGTGGGAGAGTTGAGGGCAGATGTGAGTCCCAGAAGCCCACTCATAGCTGGGAGGTGGCCAGGCAGAACCGGCAGGATGAAGTGTGCCATTCGTCTGTCTGCCAGCCCTGCCCTGCCCTGCCCTCTCCCCTGAGGCAGGTAGATTTCACAAATGGGTTGGTAGTGACTGTAGCCAAGGTGGGGCAGAGAGAAGCAGCCGCTGGGCTGAACCTTTGAATGCCGAATGCTGGGTTGTGGCACCCACACCTGCCTAGTTGGCTGGCTTGGGCTTCCCCAAGCAAGAGTTGGGATCAGGCCCAGGCCTGCCTCAGGGCTTGGCAAGGGCCAGAGGCCAGGCTGCTGGCTACACATAGGTAGCCTGGTGCCAGCTGGGCTCATTGCCAGACTGCCCTGTGGCTCTGTTTACAGGAAGAGCTGGACATCCGCCCAAAGGTATCATCTCTTCTGGGCAAGCTTGTCAGCTACACGAACCTCACACAGGGCGCCAAGGAGCATGAAGAGGCTGAAAGTGGGGAGGGTACCCGCCGGAGAACAGCCAAGGTGAGCCTGTCAAGGGCAGCAGAGGGGCCACTCCTGGGAAGACAGACTCAACATGGAATTGGCGAGTTCCCCACATGGTTGTGAGCATCCCAGGGAAAGTGGGTGCCAGGTGTGTTGAACATGGAAGATGGACACTGAGTGCCTTGGGTTTAAGGAGGCTTCAAGGGGTAGGCTAAGGAGAAGTCCCTCAAGGGAGCATAGGACTAGAGGGGGTAGAAGGCCAGGAAGGCCCTCAGAAATGACAGTGAGAGCAACAGCTGCCTTTACTCAGCCCTCTCTGTGCTAAGCATCATGCCAAGCAGTGGGCCTGGGTTCTTGCAGGTCATCTCACAGCAAAGCTGTGAGGCAGGTGCTATTGTTATTCCCATTTTATAGATAAAGAAACGGAGTGTCAGGGGGTATTAAGTAACTTGCTTTAGATGACTGAGCTAAACAAGATTAATGTGTAACACTGGGAGACACATGTATGGATTTATTGTGTGATATGTGACTATACAGAAGGCCAGATCACTGGCATCACATCAAGATGGATAAAGGTGTTACCTTTGGAATTAGGAACATGGTTGTCCCTTGGGGCTGTGTGACCTAGAACTAGTAACCAAACCTTTCTGCCCCTCACTGTGTTGGTTTAATTGACAAACCACTCCAACAGCCCTTGGGTTCCTTGAGTGCCTGGCTGGGGAGTGATAGGTGCATAACACTGCTTCTTGGGGCTTCCTGGTCCCTATCCAGGCCTCTGGCCCTTCAGCTCTCCTTTCTCCTCAGGATGACTTTGCATATCTTTGCTTAGCTCCTTTGTATGAGGGGACTCAGTCTAACTAAGGGCTGGGGTCAAGGAGCCCTCCCCACCTACTGACTCCCTGATGTTGGGAAGCAACTGTGATTTGGAAGGAGCTTGGTTGGCACCAGCTGTAGTATTCTTGCTAGAGGTCTGCACAAGCAGAAAGAGCTCTTGGTTGGGATAAGCTGTGTTCCCAGCCTCAGACCTGCTTGTGAGTTTTGGGCTTTGCTGGGTGAGCCAAGAAGAGAGGATAGACCAGATTGATATGCACCCCTCACCTTGCCTCTCTGGGAGAGAGATCAGCCCACACTTCAGACAGGGCAGCTGAGATCTTGAGGTCACACAGACCTGACCCCTACCGTATCCTGCTGATTGTGATTTTGCTGACATTTCCTGGACTGCAGATAGCAGAGAACCCTATCTCTGGCTATCTCTCTTCAGCCCTTCATAGAGGTTTCAGCCTCTGAGAGTATTGCCTTCAGTGGGTAGTAGGATCCTTGGGTAAGTGTCTCTTCCCTGTCGCTTAAAGGCAAGTCTAGGAAGGGGTGGTTGGCAGTAAAAGGTCCCTAAGAAAGGCTAGTGCACATCTCAACAAGGAAGCCTGGGTTGGTGAAGGGCCATAGTCCCTTGGTCTTATGAGGAACCTTTAAAGATGTTGAGTTCCAGCCTTAGTTTACCTGCCCAGCTCACCTGGCCCTAGAGTAAGGATGTGAGAGGATGCCTCTGTGTCCCAGTCCCAGTAGTTTTTCCATGGAGGAAAGAGGAACCTGGTCAAGTCTACAGTGAGTTAATAGGAAGCTAGGGATCTGGGGCCAATAAGCTATGGTCCTTACCCAGAGTGGGTTTGAACAGGGCCTCAGAAAAGTAAGGCTTAAAGCAGGAAGGGCGGGCCTCTAATCAGACCATGCTAAGACCCTAAGCAGCCTCTCCATAGCAGCTGCTCCACTTTGGCTCTGGCCTTGTGAACTTCTGAGGATTTCAGGCCCTGCCCTTTCCCACACTGCTTTTTTTTCCAGAGTGACTCAGCCTAGAATTGGGGTGGAGCTGGGAGCTGCCACCATGCAGTGGGTGGTCCAGAGCCTCTGAAAAGGGCTCAGACAGAGCCCAATGAGGTATATCTGTCACCTATACTATGCAGGACAATTTTTTTAGAGAGAGAAGGAGGAAGGGGAGCGGGGAGAGATATGAGAGAGATACATCGATTGGTTGCCTTCCATATGCACCCCAACTGGGGATTGAACCCGCAACCTAGGTCTGTGTCCTGACCAGGAATCAAACCTGCGACCTTCCAGTGCACGGGAGGATGCTCCAACCAACCGAGCCACACCAGCCAGGGCTGTGCAGAACAATTTGGGGATCATTTATTCTTTTTTTTTTTTATAATATTTTTTTCTTTATTTTTTTTAGAGAGAGAGGAACAGAGAGGGAGAGAGAGATAGAAACATCAGTGAAAGAGAACATTAATTGGCCGCTTTCTGCATGCCCCCCACTGGAGATTTGGCCCACAACCTGGGCATGTGCCCTGACCGGAAATCGAACCAGTGACATCTTGGTGCATGGGTCGATGCTCAACCACGGAGCCACACCAGCTAGGCTGACCATTTATTCTTACACGGGCCCTTCTGAGGTCCTTTAGGCTGCATATAAATGCTGCCCCAGACTTGGATCCTTCGGAATAGTTCCTATGGACACATAGTTCTCTCTCCCAACCTAGCTCTAGGACAGCAGGCTTCACTAGGGCTCTGGTGGAAGTTCTTAAAGCCCCACTACCCTGGGCTGCGGGCTGCACTCATGTGGGATCAGTTCTTCAGGAACGCAACTGCCCTGCCTCTATGCATCAGCCTCTGTCCTGGCCTCCTGGCTGGCCCTCACTCTGCCCTTAGATAGTTGAGAAATCTTGCCTGCGTATGCCCACTAGACCTTCTTCACCTGCCCTTCAACCTTGAGTCTCTACTCTATGCAGGATTTTCCCAACACATTATCCTAGGGGCTTTCCAAATAGGGGGTTGGAGAGAGGAAAGGCCAGAGACAACTTCTTAGATTCTGGCTTGGGGCCCGGCTGGTGTGGCTCAGTGGTTGAGCGTCGACCCATGCACCAAGAGGTCATCGGTTCGATTCCTGGTCAAGGCACATGCCCAGGTTGTGGGCTCGATCCCCAGTGGGGGGCATGCAGGAGGCAGCCAATAGATGTTTCTATCTCTCTCTCCCTCTCCCTTCCTCTCTCTCTAAAATTAATAAAGAAAAAAAAATGTTTAGATTCTGGCTTGGGGGACATGGGGCCTGCTGGGTGAGAAAGTGGGGATCCAAGACAGACCTCTCTTTCCACAAGTTTAACAGCAGAGAGGAAGAGAAGGGGACAGTACCTTGAGGGAGAGGTAAAGCTCAGAAGTCACACATGGCATTTTTTAAAGAATTGGGTTTTATACCTTCCCAGTCCCAAACTATATATAAAAGTCAACATAGACATCCTAGCGGTCACCCCACCCCTGCATTCCCCAGGACTCCACTCAGGATGCCCCTCTCCAACTTGTTCTCTGCAGAAAACCCTGGGGACTGCTGAGTGATTGGGGCTGGCCTTCCATGGTACATCTGGGCCCCTCTGATGCTCTATGCCTCCTGCTCCCCTCTTGCTCCATAGGCACCCAGCATGGGCACCCTCATGGGGGTGTACCTACCCTGCCTGCAGAATATCTTCGGTGTGATCCTCTTTCTGCGGCTGACTTGGATGGTGGGCACAGCTGGTGTGCTGCAGGCCCTCCTCATTGTGCTCATCTGCTGCTGCTGTGTAAGTATGCTAGCTGGGGCAGGGGCCATGGCTGCCCTCAGAGCCTGCCCACCTGAACTGCTCACCTAGGCCCTACTTCCCACAGACTTTGCTGACGGCCATCTCCATGAGCGCCATCGCCACCAATGGAGTGGTTCCAGGTGGGTGAGCACCATCCCTGGCCTGTTGAGGGTAATGGGCCCAGAACCACCTTGACATACCCGGGAACCTTCATTGCATTGCTCCCACTCCCAAAGCAGTTGTTTGGTGGGGTCTTAGTCCCTGAATCCATGACAGTTACATCCCTTAGGAGTATCCTTGCTTGGCAGAGTTTGAGATATCTATTGTGTTTTCTTTGTTTTTAAAAAGGGTGCCGGGGCCCTGGCCGGTTTGACTCAGTGGTTGGAGCATTGGCCCGCAGACCAAAGAGTTGCGGGTTTGATTCCAGCCAAGGGCATGTACCTTGGTTGCAATTCATCCCCGGCCCTGGTCGGGGTCATGTGAGAGGCAACCAATTGACGTGTCTCTCTCACATCGGTGTTTCTCTCCCTCTCTCCCTCACATTCTATCTGAAGATAAATGGAAAAATATCCTCAGGTGAGGATTGAAAAATAAATAAAAAGGGTTCCAGGGCTGACAAAGAAGGTGATGGGGTACACCTGGTGGCCCATGCCAAGGAGTCTGGCCCACACTGTGGATTATAGGATAGATAGTGCAGAGGGTTTTCAGCAGGGATGATGAGATTGGACTTGGTTTTCAGAGACCCTGTTTATTTATTTATTCAACTATGTATTTATATCAGTATGGACTCCCAGATACTTATTTTATTCTTTGGGTAATAATCCAGTACTTCATTATTTATTTTGTTGCTCAAACTGTTCCACTTTGGGTGTTTAGCTACTCAGGTTGGCTCCTATGTCTGTGTCTGGATCCTTTTTTTTTTTTAATCCTCACCCAAGGATATGTTTTCTTAATTGATTTAAGAGAGAAACATTGATGTGAAAGAGAAACATCGATTGGTTGCCTCTCGTACATGCCCTGACCAGGGATCGAACCTGCAACCTAGGTATGTGCCCTGACTGGGAAGCAAACCTTCAACCTTTTGGTGTATGGGATGACGCTCCACCTAACTGAACCACTCAGCCAGGGCTGTGTCTGGATCCTTTTTTTTAAATAACAGTTTTATTAGTATTGGGATAATGGGGTAGAGGGAGGCAATATATGTTTACCCATAAGAGGGTTTGAAAGTGCATACAAATGTAGAAAGGAAAATTGAAAGTACCCTTAAGCCCACCATCCTTATTTCATAACTATTGGCCTTTTGGTACATGGTCTTAGAGTCTTGTAAAGTACTAATACATTCTTGTTCCCAAACTGTGTGTGTGTGTGTGTGTGTGTGTGTGTGTGTGTGTGTGTGTTTCCCAACTGTTGGAAAAACTCTATTTGGTTTTTTTTTAATAGGGTTGATAGGATATTACCTAATTTGTGTGATTATTTTCCTACTCTTGGGTTCTACTTTTTCATTGTTGTATTATTGTCATGAACAGCCTTGTACACAAATCTCTGTTCACACCCTTGGCAGTTCCCTTAGGAGAGGGTCCTGGAGGTAGGAATACAGCATGAAAGGGATTAACCTTTTTAAAGTTTCTTGATCCCTGTTTCCAGATTTTTCACCAGAGACGTTTTATCAGGAGCAAATTCAACTAGCAACATGGGATCACTTTTGTTCCCTGCATCCTTGCTGGCCTTGGAGCCCAGTGTTGACTCTGTCAGTCTTGCCAGGGTCTTTAGATTCAGATGAAAGAACAGACTCAGAGCAAGTGGGTCAGCCATGGACACTCCCCATGAGAGTGGCCGGCCCTCTGCTGGCCCTAAGGACAAAGAAATAGACAAGACACAGTTCCTGCCCTGTTCTGGAGGGATCAGACTAATAGACACAGTCCTCGGGAGGGGTGAGGTGTGCTGAGATAGGAAGCACCCAGCCAGAGGAGGCTGTGGGGACTGGCCTAAGTGTAAGGAGTTAGGGGACAGTGGGCCACTTAGGCACTGCTGCAGACCTAGAACTGCCCTACCAAAGTTGTCATTTCACTGGCCTGTGCTGGGTGTTTGAGTCAGATGGGAGTGGGGTCCAACTCCAGCCTGGCTACTTACTAACCATGCAGCCTTAGGCAAATCTCCCAACTCTTCTGCTCATCTGTAAATGAGAAAATTCATTCTTGTGCCTCTGGGTGGTTATGAGAGGTTGTCATGGAGGAGATGCCCTTGAAGAAGAACCAGCCTTGACCTGTGTACACTTTCTGTCTTGTAGCTGGGGGCTCATATTTCATGATCTCCCGCTCACTGGGGCCAGAATTTGGAGGTGCTGTGGGTCTGTGCTTCTACCTGGGAACAACATTTGCAGCAGCCATGTACATCCTGGGGGCCATTGAGATCTTGCTGGTGAGTCATGCTAAGCCCTGGATAACTCTGGTCTTGTCCAAACTTTCCCTTCATGCTCCTCTCACCTCTGGCCAGGTTCTGGGGCTTATAATGTGGGAGGCCTCCTTGAGGGAGAAAGGTCTTTGCTCTAGCCAGTCTCCCCTCATTGCCAGTTTGGGCTAGACAGGGAAGGGACCTGACCTGGCTGCCTTTACCTTGGTCCTAGATGTTCCATCCACCCAGGTCCCATTTCAGCCATGGCAGGTGATCTGTAAACTATTGCATTTAACTCAGTGACAGATCTTAATGGTGATGTAGAGCCTGCCTCCCGAGCATGTATGGGCTTTGGCCAGGTCCATCTGCCTCCCCCGGGCCTCTGTGTGAAGGCCCTTCAGATCTACGTTATCCTTGTCCCTAAATCAGGGTAAGCAGCTACAGGACCCTGTCTGGAGGTCAGTGTACCCTCGGTGAACCCCATGTGTATTCTGACTCAGCTTCCCACTTCCCACTGAACTTCCCTAGCTGGTGGGAGAAGAGTTGGAGGGGCCATGGGATCTTGGAGGATCCAGACAGCAGGAGATGTTTAGAGGAACTGCCTGGCTATTCGTTGTAGTGTGGACCCTGCTCCTAGACCTTCTGGGTTTTTTGTTTTGTTTTGTTTTTTGTTTTTATATTTCCCACATTCCTACATTTATTATTTGGGTTTCTTCTGTAAAGAAAATTTGTCCTTTCCCCCATTTATTTATTTTATTTATTTATTTTTAAGTAATGTTTTTATTGATTTTTTAGAGAGTAAGGAAAGGAAAAAGAGCTAGAAACATTGATGTGAGAGAGAAACGTCGATTGGCTGCCTCCTGCACGCCCCCTACTGGGAATCTAGCCCGCAACCCCAGGCATGTACCCTGACTGGGAATCCAACTGGACCTCTCAGTCCATGGGACAACGCTCAATCCACTGAACCACACCAGCTGGGCTCCCCCATTTATTTATTTATTCAACCATGTATTTATATCAGTATGGACTCCTGGATATTTATTTTATTCTTGGCTCACAATCCAGCACTATCAATATTTATTTTGTTGCTCAAACTGTCCACTTTGGCTGTTTAGCTATTCGAGTTGATGGCTGTGTCTGGATCCTTTTTGTTTTTTAAATATGTTTTTATTGATTTTTTTTGGAGAGAGAGGAAGGAAGAGAGAGAAACATGGATGTGAGAGAAACATCAATCGACTGCCTCCTGCATGCCCCCTACTGGGGATCGAGCCCACAACCCTGAGCATGTGCCCTCACCAGGAATCTATCTGGAACCTCTCAGTCCATGGGACGACACTCAGTCCACTGAGCCACATCAGTCGGGCTGGATTCTTTTTAAATAACAGCTTTATTAAGATATAATTCACATGCTATACAATTCACCACCCATTTAAAGTATAAATTTTAAAGGTTTTTAGTATATTCACAGAACTTTGCAATCATCACCACAATCAATTTTAGAACATTTTCATCACTCCAGAAAATCCATACTCAGTAGTAGTCACTATTCTCCCCAGCCCTAGGCAACTATTAATCTGCTTTCTGTCTTTAATTAGATTTATCTATTCTAGACATTTCATATAAATGGAATCATACAGTATGTAGTCTTTTGTGAGTGGCTTTTTCTGGATACTCTTTAAAAAAACAAAACAAAATTATAGGATTCACTCTCCAAATAGGAAAATTGAACCTTCTATATCTGTTTCTTGTTTCAGACCTACATTGCCCCGCCAGCTGCCATTTTTTACCCAACAGGGGCTCATGACTCATCGAGTGCCACCTTGAACAATATGCGAGTGTATGGGACCATTTTTCTCACCTTCATGACCCTGGTGGTGTTTGTTGGGGTCAAGTATGTGAACAAATTTGCCTCTCTCTTCCTGGCCTGTGTGATCATCTCCATCCTCTCCATCTATGCTGGGGGCATCAAGTCTATTTTTGACCCTCCTGTGTTTCCGTAAGTAATCTGGGAATACATCCAGGCATTGCACTGACATCCCTCCCAAGTAGATTGCCTTTGATGCCCTGAGTCCTAGAGTCTGCAGGTTGAAACAGGTTGGGACCTCCAGCTGAACAGGTGATACTTACCCCTCCCTGCAGAGTGTGCATGCTGGGCAACAGGACCCTGTCCCGGGACCAGTTTGACATCTGTGCCAAGACAGCCATGGTGGATAATGAGACAGTGGCCACCCGGCTATGGAGCCTCTTCTGCCACAGCTCCAACCTTACCACTGACTCCTGTGACCCCTACTTCCTGCTCAACAATGTGACCGAAATCCCTGGCATCCCAGGTGCAGCTGCCGGCGTACTCGAGGGTGCGTCTTCACTCCTGTCCTCCTGCTCCTGACCCATAGGCCGAGCAGGAGGCAGGAATGAGCATGGAAGGAAAATGGATCACAGAGCCGTCCTTGTGTGGCCAGCTCAGGAGTGGGGGGCAGGTCTGGCTGCTTTCCAGGCCCAGCGGTATCCTCTCATCCTGGCTCCTGGTGGCTAGGTTTCGGGTGAACAGAGCCTGTTTGGCCAGTGTCCCAAGTCTGCAGCAGCCCCCAGAAAGTTCTGGCAGCCCCTCTCTCCCCAGCCACCAGCCCCTGACACTGCCTGGATTATTCTCCCAGGAGCCATAAAGGGCCTCTGTCTAGGAGGCAGGCAGTAGCAGGGCTCTGGCTTTAGCAACCTTTGCCTGTCAGACTTCTAGCCAGACAACTTCTTCCCTGGGGCTGAAGCTGCCCCCTTAGGCCCCCAGAGCTTCTCACATCTGCAGCCTCTGGTTGGGCTGCCCTAAACTGCCCCTGGGAAGTAGGTGGGGCTGTGGTGGTGATGCTGCTGCCCCTGCAGAGAACCTGTGGAGCACCTACCTGGAGAAGGGTGAGGTCGTGGAGAAGCACAGGCTGCCCTCCACAGATGCCCTTGGCCTGAAGGAGAATCTGGCCCTGTACGTGGTGGCTGACATTGCCACATCTTTCACCGTGCTGGTCGGCATCTTCTTCCCCTCTGTGACAGGTAAGCCCTTCTTGCCCACCCTCCTAGCCCTGCCCCCTCTCCTGGGGAGCCCTTGAGGGAATGTTATTGTTTTTGAAGGCATCATGGCTGGCTCAAATCGCTCCGGTGACCTCCGCGATGCCCAGAAGTCAATCCCAGTGGGGACCATTCTGGCCATTGTTACAACCTCCCTTGTGTGTATCCTTTCCCAGGCCTGGGCAGGCAGGGAGGGGGGCAAGAGGCACTTGCCTTCGTATGTCACCAGCTGGCATCCACAGACAAAGCACACGTGCATGCATACATATACCTTTCCCTTCACACTACCTTCACGAGTGTGTGCACAACACGAAACCCTCAGCTGTAGGTGCCTAGCTGAGTTTCCTGGCTAAGGCTAGGGCAAGGGGCATGTGGGTCCTGTGTGGGAATGAGTGGGGCAGCAGTGGCAATGGAGGCCCAGCTATCCTTAACATGGCTGCAGACTTCAGCAGTGTGGTTCTCTTTGGTGCCTGCATCGACGGTGTGGTACTCCGGGACAAGTGAGTGAGCTAGACTCTCCCTATGGTAGTGGCCTCAGTTTTTGCCTATTTTGATACCAGCCTCCTTAAACACATGGTCCCACACGTCCTCAGGCTGCTGGTTGCAGTGGTAGTGTGTGCCACTAGGTGGGTCAAGCCCCACCAGGACTTTTGCTTCTTAGAGAATGATGACATCAGGATCAGGGCTGGGATGAGGAGAAAGGATACGGGCTGGTGGACTGGACTTCTGTGCCATAGCCATCCTTCCTGACCCCTGACATCCCTCACTCTGGGTGGCCCCACCTTGGGTTTGGGGGTTCCTTGCATGTAGTATGGCCTAAGCCTGGCCCCTGCAGGTATGGTGATGGCGTCAGCAGAAACCTGGTGGTGGGCACATTGGCCTGGCCTTCACCCTGGGTCATTGTCATCGGCTCCTTCTTCTCAACTTGTGGCGCCGGCCTACAGAGCCTTACTGGGGCACCACGCCTGTTGCAGGCCATTGCCAAGGACAACATCATCCCCTTCCTCCGGGTGAGCCCTTTTGTATTCCCCCATAGCTGGGTACTAGCTCCTCACACTGGTGGAGGGTAGGCGATACAGTTGCATTATATCCTGCTGGGGCCCATAGTGACCAGGGCCACAAAGCCATCATGAGAAGTTGCTGAGAGCTGCCCTGGCTCTGGCTCTGCCCTGCTGTTGACAGAATGGTTTGGGCCCAGAATCCTCATGGCCGATCTATGGCTCATTCAGAGCAGAGAGGCCTGGAGAGGTAGGGGGCAGAGAAACTTGTGAAACCTATTAGGAAAGGCATGGGTGTGGCCTGAGCTCCAGAGGAGGGACTTGGGGATGCTGGAGGCTAGGCTGTGGCTTGTGACTTGAGGTGTGGAATGGGGGTAATGGGACCAGTTTCTTCTCTTGCTGACCCCACTGACCCTATTGCATGCAGGTATTTGGCCATGGGAAGGCAAATGGTGAACCAACATGGGCACTCCTCCTGACGGCACTCATCGCTGAGCTGGGCATCCTCATTGCCTCCCTCGACATGGTGGCCCCCATTCTATCCATGTGAGCTGGGGGCCAGGGCAGGACAGAGGGATGGTCTTGGGAAAGGCTCCTTGAACCCTCAGCATGCCAGAGCCAGGGGCCCCAGCACTTCCCTGTGACCCTGTCTGGTACTGAGGGTGCAGCTGGGACACATGTCAGGCTGTATGGGCAGATATTTGCCTGGCAGAGCTCAGCCTACCTCTGCATTCAGGAGCAAGCTTGACACTTACACAGAAGAGACCAACAGGTCCTACATCCTCTGTGGGAGACTCCCAGAGCAGGCAGGTGGCTACCCTCTACTCCTGGACAGGGCAAGCACCCAGTGCCTGGCACCTTGATGAAGCTACCACTGCCCCATCCGTCTGTTTTCAAAGTTGTTTGCTTTTAAGTTTCTAGAATCAACTGGGCATTTGAGTCTGCCAGTGCCCTACAAGAGGTGGTCAGCATATGGCAAATTCCAGGGGTCCCTGAGGCAGAGCTCATGTGGTTGCTGTGTTCACTACTGCCATTGTTGGGGCCCACTCCATATCTCCTCACACGTATTGCTCCACTGCCAATGCTCCCTCTTGCTTGTTTATGATGGGACTACCCTTCACTGCCAGTCAGGCCACAGTGATCTCTTGTCCCCCCCCAACACACCTCCCCCCCTTACTTCCCATCTCCACCCACACATAGTACACACCTGAATCTATTCTTGCCATAGTCATCTTGGGTGGTGACCCCTCACTACCTAAGCCAGAGGATCTATCTCAGCCTTTATCATGTAGCTCTCCCTGGCAGCCTTAATGGGACTGACCACTTACCCTGATGGGAGTCCCTGTCCCCTGACATGCCCTCTCTGGTAAGTCCTTCTGCCTTTTTGTCTGCTCTTCTCCAGCCAGCTGAGGGTAGAGGTTGGCGCCCCTCCCCTCAGCCCTCTGCCCCTCAGCCGTCTTCCTGGAAGGTTCACACAGCAGGCCTCACCATGTTCCAGTCTCCTACATCCACACGATATCCCTCAAGTGTCTCTAATTCAGTGTCTTCAAAATGGCCTTTGTTATCTTTTCCCTACTTTCTCCTCCCCACATTCATGACAGCCCCTAATCCAACTGGTCACCCTGGCCAGGAGCCTAAATATTGTCTAGCCATCTCCAGACATTGAGCATTTCTTGGCACCAGCCTTTTTCACAGCTGTACATTCGTTCTTCCTCTGCCTGCTGTCCCCTTCTCACCTCATCTGCCTGCGAACAGTTGCCCATCCTCTAAGCCCTGGCTCTGAGGACATCCATGCAGTAGTCCCATCTGCCTCGGGCATGGGAATGGGTGCTATGAGGCTGTGAAGACCTGGCTCAGCCCATGCACGGCAGGTACCTGGCTGCCAAGGAGGCTGCTCTATACCAACCAGCCCCTGTGATGCAGGTTCTTTCTGATGTGTTACCTGTTTGTGAACCTGGCCTGTGCTGTGCAGACGCTCCTGAGGACCCCCAACTGGCGGCCCCGGTTCAAGTACTATCACTGGTGAGCTCCAACTGGACCCCTGAATCAAGTCCTCTGACATAAGAGATATGGGGAAGCCAGGAGACCCATTCAGAATGGGGTTCGAGTTTCCTGGGCTGTAGTTGCTACTGGTGAGAAATTGGGGGCTGGGGAGCTTGATCTGGGGCCATACTGGTCTTTCCCTGATTCTGGCCCTTCCCTACTCTCTGCCCCAGGGCGCTGTCCTTCCTGGGCATGAGCCTCTGCCTGGCCCTTATGTTTGTCTCCTCCTGGTACTATGCCCTGGTCGCCATGCTCATTGCGGGCATGATCTACAAGTACATTGAGTACCAAGGGTGAGTGAGGGGTTGCCACCTGGTTGGGGCAAGTGGGGTGATCTGTATGTTGGGTTGGGGGGAGCTGAGCCATTCTTTGCTAGCCACCATAAGTGCTGGGGCTGGGGGGCTGTGACTCAGTGCCTGGCCCCATTCCATCTCACATACACCTGAACAGAATCCTCTGGATGGGACCAGGGACTCACCAGCTTATGGTGGCCTCTGTAGGGCTGAGAAGGAATGGGGTGATGGGATCCGAGGCCTGTCCCTGAGTGCTGCCCGCTATGCACTATTGCGGCTAGAGGAGGGGCCTCCTCACACCAAGAACTGGCGGTGAGTTCACACCCACACTGGCAAAGGCCACTCTAGGTTCTCAGGGGGCGCTGTGAGGGTGGGACTGTCAAGTGATGCTGGCTCCCCCTCCCTGGTCCATTTTCTTCATCCTGGGATTGCCAGGGGTGCCATCCTGCTTGTTGAGCCCTTGGATCTCTGCTCCCCAAACCTGTGGGAGCCTGTGAGCTGAGAAGGGAAGAAGAAAAGGGACTCCTTGGAAACCTCTGGCCCTGATCTCAGGCTGCCTCCCCATCTGGCCACTGCAGGCCTCAGCTGCTGGTGCTACTGAAGCTAGACGAGGACCTTCACGTGAAGTACCCACGGCTCCTCACCTTCGCCTCCCAGCTGAAGGCCGGCAAGGGCCTGACCATCGTTGGTTCTGTCATTCAGGGAAGCTTCTTGGAGAGCTATGGCGAGGCCCAGGCTGCTGAGCAGGTGCCTGCTGCAGCGGGCAGGGAGCTGAGCCAGACTATAGGTGTCCGTGCTGCAGCTGGCACATAGGGGAGGGGACTGGTTCAGGCCAGCCAGGTGGACAGCAGTGCTGCCACCTAAGAGCTGGAGCAAGGGTGGGTATGGCTGGCCCATCTTGAAAACATGGCCTCTGGGTGGGCAGCTTGCCTCCTCCCTTTCCCCATCCCCAGCAGAGGGGATGCTGATTGCCTTGGCTTCTGAGCCTGGTGTGTTCCCCACAGACAATCAAGAACATGATGGAGATTGAGAAAGTAAAGGGCTTCTGCCAGGTGGTGGTAGCCAACAAGGTGCGTGAGGGGCTGGCCCACCTCATCCAGTCTTGTGGCCTGGGCGGCATGAGACATAACTCCGTGGTGCTGGGCTGGCCCTATGGCTGGCGACAGAGTGAGGACCCACGTGCCTGGAAGACCTTTATTGGTGTGTGAGAGGCCACGGCCTGGGCTCAGCCATGGGGGACAGGGACTGGGGCTCAAGTGAGAGCAGGGCTGCAGGCTAGCAGTCAGCAGTGTCCCTCCTCCCCAGACACCGTGCGCTGCACCACGGCTGCCCACCTGGCCCTGCTTGTACCCAAGAACATCGCCTTCTACCCCAGCAATCATGAGCGCTACCTGGAGGGCCATATTGATGTGTGGTGGATTGTGCATGATGGCGGCATGCTGATGCTTTTACCCTTCCTGCTGCGCCAGCACAAGGTGGGCCAGGGGGGTGGGCCTGGGTGAAAGGGGCTGAGCCCTTGGATAGGTGGTATGTGACTGAAACACCCACCTGCTCTGTTACCATAGGTTTGGAGAAAGTGCCGGATGCGCATCTTCACAGTGGCCCAAATGGATGACAATAGTATCCAGATGAAGAAGGATCTGGCTGTCTTCCTCTACCACCTACGCCTTGAGGCAGAGGTAGAGGTAGTGGAAATGGTGAGCCACCCACCCTGGTGTGGCCCTGTGGATACCCTGCCTCACACAGCCCAGTCCTCACAGCCCACCTTCTCCCCAGCACAACAGCGACATCTCTGCATATACCTATGAGCGGACACTGATGATGGAGCAGCGGTCCCAGATGCTGAGGCAGATGAGGCTGACCAAGACTGAGCGAGAGCGAGAAGTCAGTAGCTTTGGTTCAGGGCATGGGCAGGTGGCTGGGTCAGGCCTTTGGAGACACCATCAAATGGGGGCGTCAGAATGACTCAACCCAGCCCCACCCATTTCAGTGCCCATGTCCCTGTGGCCAGGTGGTTATGTTGGGCCAGCCATGTCCTCTTTTCCCATGGCACTAAGGCTACCTCCTTTGATTTTCTTCAGGCCCAGCTGGTCAAGGACCGGCACTCAGCCCTAAGGCTGGAGAGCCTGTACTCAGATGAGGAGGATGAGTCTGCTGCGGGGGCTGACAAGATCCAGATGACATGGACACGGGATAAGTACATGGCAGCTGAGCCCTGGGACCCCAGCCACGCCCCTGACAACTTCCGAGAACTGGTGCATATTAAGCCGTGAGTGCAACAAAAACAGACCCAGCCACTTTGGGGCCTGGGAGTGGAGGGTGGACAAGCTCTGTGTGTGGGCCAGGGGTGGGGTCCATGATGAGCTGTGTCACCTACAGGGACCAGTCCAATGTGCGGCGCATGCACACTGCCGTGAAGCTCAATGAAGTCATTGTCACACGCTCCCATGATGCCCGCCTGGTCCTACTGAACATGCCTGGCCCACCCAAGAACAGTGAGGGTGATGAGAACTGTATCCTTTTGTGGAGAGGCTGGTAGTGGACAGGGGGAGGTGGACAGCATGTGAGTGTACTCTGGGTGTCCCTGGAGGGTGCCAGGTTACCCCAACTCTGATTGATGACCAAACTTCCCTGGGTACCCCTTAGTCCTGGTGCTGCTTCTTTGACCTGATGACCTATAGACATGGAGTTCCTAGAGGTGCTGACTGAGGGCCTCGAGCGGGTGCTGTTGGTTCGTGGCGGTGGCCGTGAAGTCATCACCATCTACTCTTGAGCCGGATACAGACTTGTGGCCTAGAGTGGAGGTGTTCAGGGTAACACTCCCTCCAGCACCCATCTGCCAGTCCTGCTTTGCCTAGCCCTGCCCTGGACCCAGCTTTGGAGATTGGGCCTGGGCCTGGCAATGGAGATGGATCCAGGGTCCTGCAGGACCCTGAGAAGTTTGGGGACTTTTCCCGGTTCAGCACACCAGGAGGCCTGCCCTGGCTGGAGAAGACTGATGGGAGCTAACATTGGGTTTAAAGGCAGCCAGCCCAGGAACGCTATTTATTGAATATTTATTGTTGGGATATCACCATCAGAGAGAAGGGGAAGGATAACAAGGGAGGGGGTCCTACCCAGCCCGCCTGCAGGAAGACCTGGCTCAGACTACTGTGGGCAGAGACTCCCACCAAGCCGAGCCTAATGGAGCCAGCCAGCTGAGGCCTGACTCTTTTCAATAAAACATTGTGTACTTCTGGGCCTCCTGCTGCCCAAGCTCTGTTTCCCCTGGCGCCAAGGGAAGAAGGCGGAACTGAACCCAAGCCCAGGGCCAGCTCCAGCTCCAAGGCTGTGTCCCTTTCCCCGCAATCTCTGGCCATCACCATTGGCCAGACTGTCCCTCCCACTGGCCCCAGGGCCCCTCCCACCCCCACTCCAGATAAGGCCAGCCCAAGACTGCTTCACTGGGCAATAGGCACTAGGGCTGGAATGGGGCTGCCCGGCTCCCCATGGCAGTGGGTGCTGCTGCTGCTTGGGCTGCTGTTCCCCCCTGCCGCCTCCTTCTGGCTCCTCAATGTGCTGTTCCCCCCGCAAACCACGCCCAAGGCTGAGCTCAGTAACCACACACGGCCCGTCATCCTCGGTAAGCCCCCACCAGGCCCCTGATGCACCAGGCCAGACCTTGGGGAGCCTGGGCCCCAGCCCCAGGTAGTCAACCCTGCCAAGGCCCTTCTGCTCCTGCATTAACCCTGATACCTATCTCAGTGTTCGGAGGGGACAAAGGCTTGTCCTTCAAAGAAGTCAACCCTTTCCCCCTAACCACACTGTTCCTGTGTCTCTAAGTTATCTACCCTAAGTGGGTTGAGAGGGGGGGTGGGTGTGTTTGCCTGAGGGCTTGGCCAGGGCATTACAAGCTGTGATCAGCTACAACCACTGGACCCTGGGCCAAGCTACCCCCCCCCCCATCCCCTGCTCCTTCCTCAGCCCCCACCCCAGCAAGGACAAGATGCTCAGCTCAGGAGAGCCAGAGAGGCCCATCAAGGCCTGCCCCCTATTCCTAGGCCAAGCCTCCACCTCCCCATATCTGTTTGTTCTCACCTTGAACTTTGGCAGTAATGGAAAGCCAGGCTAGGTGTTTGCTTTGTGAGGGCAGAGGTCAGTGGCCCTGGCCTCTGCACTTTTCCTGCCTAAGGGGAGCCTGGGCTTTGCACTGCTGCGGGGATGAGTGGGGGGTGATTAGAAAGAGGATTATGTCCTTAGTCCCTGGGGATTGAGGGTGTGGGAGATGAAGGCTGGTCACTGCAGTGGTAGCGGGCGGGTGTTAGGCTGGGGTGGGGATCACGGGGGAAATCCAAGGAATCCAGAGTGAAGGCTAGTGCCCGCAGTGCCTGGCTGCCTGGGGAATCAGCTGGAAGCCAAGCTGGATAAACCAGATGTGGTGAACTGGATGTGCTACCGCAAAACAGAGGACTTCTTCACCATCTGGCTGGATCTCAATATGTTCCTACCCCTTGGAGTAGACTGCTGGATCGATAATACCAGGTACGTGCCATCCCCTCTGCCCCAGCTCCCTCACCATGCCCTTTGGTTGCTGACCTGCTGAATGTCCCATTGCCCCTAGGGTTGTCTACAACCGCAGCTCTGGCCGTGTGTCCAATGCCCCTGGTGTACAGATACGTGTCCCTGGCTTTGGCAAGACCTACTCTGTTGAGTATCTAGACAAAAGCAAGCTGGCAGGTGTGTTTACTGGGGGAAAGAGTGGGGCTCTAGGCTGTGGTGGGCCTGCAGGAGCCATGTCCAGAGCCCCAGTGCTGCTGCCTCTCCCACAGGTTACATGAACACCCTGGTGCAGAATCTGGTCAACAATGGGTATGTGCGGGATGAGACGGTGCGGGCCGCCCCCTATGACTGGCGGCTGGAGCCCAGTGAGTGTCTCTGCAGATGATGGGCTCATAGCAGGGCAGGTGGCCCTAACCCCCACTGCCCTGACCCCAGCCACATCCCCCTGTCCCCGCAGGCCAGCAGGAGGAGTACTACCAGAAGCTCTCTGGGCTGGTGGAAGAGATGCATGCTACTTATGGAAAGCCCGTCTTCCTCATTGGGCACAGCCTTGGCTGCCTGCACCTGCTCTATTTCTTGCTGCGCCAGCCCCAGTCTTGGAAGGATCGCTTCATTGATGGCTTCATCTCTCTTGGGGCTCCCTGGGGTGGCTCCATCAAGCCCTTGCTGATCTTGGCCTCAGGTGAGAGGGCCTCTGATCACTTGCATCCTATGAGGGGATTGAGAAATGGAATGCAGCTGACCCTGGGCCTGCCCTGACTCACTTCTGCTCACAATGCCAGGCTGGAGGTGTTGTCTACCGCTCCTGGGACATGGACCTTGTCATTGGCCCCCCAAGAATAGTGATCCTGGCCTGGAACATTAGAGTGGCTGCTGCCAGAATCTGTCTTAGTGATGACAAAGGGAAAATTTAACAGAAAATGAACCCAACCAATCTGACTCACTGTCCCAAGTTTGTTCTGTGGCCTCAGGTCCTACCTATCCAGCTTTCAGCTGCCTTCTGCTTCCAGGAGCCCCTTTGCCCAGGGATCTGCCCTACTGAAAACAGCTTTGCCAAAGCCAGGGCTGGACCCTAGGAGCCCCTTTTGCCCTTCCCTGAGGAGTGGCACAGCCACCACCTGTTGAGCACCCACTGTCTGCTGGGTCCAGCCAAACTCAGTCTTCCCTGTAGGGGCTCAGGGTCAGGTGAGGGAAACTTTCCTCAGACTACATCAGTTAATGTCAAATACAGACACAGTTTCATTTCACCCTTCCCAGAACACAGCTCTGACCCCTGTGCAGCATAGACTACAGGGCCAACAGACACTTGCCTGAGAGAACTGCCAGCATTATCCCCCAACCTTTCACACATATACATCCATCCTCAGGAAAACCCTTCCTGCCCTCACTTGAGGCCCTGCAGCTGTGCCTCAAAGAGGTATCAGGGCTTCTCATTTAATAAGCACACATTAGCCCTGGCCGGTTTGGCTCAGTGGTTGGAGCGTCGGCCTGCGGACCAGAGAGTCCCGGGTCTGGTTCCTGCTAGGGGCATGTATCAAAAAAAATGTCCTCGGGTGAGGATTAAAAAAAATAAAAAATAAAAAAAATAAGCACACATTAAATATCTACTGAATGTTTATAGGCCTGCTCTAGTCTGGCTTGGAGTCAATGTTTGAATTAGGCTGGGACAAAACTGAGCATCCAGCTGAGCTTGGGCTAGGGGCAGCCAGGCCTGGCTCCCTGCCTACCTTGTTCCATGTCCACAGGTGACAACCAGGGCATCCCAATCATGTCCAGCATCAGGCTGAAACAGAAGCAGCGCATAACAACGACATCCCCCTGGATGTTTCCCTCCAACCTGGTGTGGCCTGAGGACCATGTGTTCATTTCCACACCCAACTTCAACTACACAGGCCGTGACTTCCAACGCTTCTTTGCAGACCTGTACTTTGAGGAAGGCTGGTATATGTGGCTACAGTCACGTGACCTGCTGGCAGGACTTCCAGCACCTGGTGTAGAAGTGTACTGTCTATATGGTGTGGGTCTGCCCACGCCCCGCACCTACATCTTTGATCACGGCTTCCCCTACACAGACCCCGTGGGCGTGCTCTACGAGGACGGCGATGACACTGTGGCCACACGCAGCAGTGAGCTCTGTGTCCACTGGAAGGGCCTCCAGCCACAGCCTGTACACCTGCTGCCTCTGCATGGGACACAGCATCTCAACATGGTCTTCAGTAACCAGACACTGGAACACATCAATGCCATCCTGCTGGGTACCTACCGACATAGCACCTCTGTACCCACAGCTGCCAGCCCAGGCCCCCTACCCCCTGAATAAAGATCATCCTTTGCTGCTATAAGCCTTGATATGTGTGTTGTGGGTTGAGGGGGAGGCCCTGGGGTTCACATACCAGGATTCATTCATCAGCAGCTGCAGGCCTGATGCTTTGTGGACAATGGGACAAGAGGGGCTTTGCTAAAACCTAGGATTGAACTAGCTACCCTGAGATGTACAGCTTCCCACTCTCCTGCTTGAGCTGTTAAAGTAGCCTGTCTTTGTGTTTGCCTCTGCTCTGGGCATGGGGACTGGGGGCAATTGCACACACAGCTGTGGGATGGGGGCACATGGAGCCAAGGGTTCAGGATGGATAAGATTTGAACTGTCCCAGCTTCCAAAAGGGCAGGCAATACCTCACCTCTAGACAGGGACTTTGGAGTACAGGTGGGTGACAGAAGTACAAAAGATTAGGATCTGTGGGATTCAGATAAGTTCATTAATCAAGGTTTAATTATTAATGGAAATAAGTAGGCTGAAATAAAAGTTTAAATATATATATGTTTTAATTATTATATTTTTTAATCCTTACCAGAGGATATTTTTCTACTTATCTTCAGATAGAGTGGGAGGGAGGGAGAGAGAGAGAGAAACATTGACGTGAGAGAGACACATTGATTGGTTGCCTCCCGCATGACCCCAACCAGGGCTGGGGACTGAACCGCAACCAAGGTATGTGCCCTTAACCGGAATCGAATCCACGACTCTTCGGTCTGTGGGCCGACACTCTAACTGCTGAGCCACACCGGCCAGGGCTAAATATGTCTTTTTTATTGATTTTTAGAGAGGAAGGGAGAGGGTGAGATAGATAAAACATCGATGAGTGAAGCATATATTGGCTGCCTCCTGCACGTTCCCTACTGAGGATCAAGCTTGCAACCTGGCCATGTGCCCTGACTGGGAATCAAACCAGTGACCTCTTGGTGCATGGGTCAGTGCTCAACCACTGAGTCACACCAGCCAGGCTGAAATAAAAGTTTCAAGAGCACAAGGTGCTGAGTACTGTAGGTGAGGAAAGGCTTCCTAGAAGAGGTGGTGCCTCTGCTGAGATCAGAGGGATAAGAAAGGTAACATGGGCCACTGTAAAGATGGGTTTGAGCCTAAGAGCAGTGTGCAGCTGCTGAAAGGTTTAACCGGGGAAAGACTACCAGTTTCCTCTCTGCAGGGTAGAGCTGTAGGAGAAAGTGGGCCAGGAAGTATGGGGAAGCCAGGGAGGCCAGTGCAGTAGCCAAGAGAGAGGATGCTAGCTGAGACTAAGGCAGTAGTTAGGTGAAAGATGTGGATAGATAATGGGTCATTTGGGAGACGAAATAAGACTTGGCCATGGGTAGAGCCCAGTATGCCTCCAGGTTACTATATGGACAGCCACCAGGCCCCTCTTGAGAAAGGAAAGACAGCACCTGAGATAGGGAAGAAGAAAGGACCAGCAGTGTCACTGTCACCAAACAAAGGATTGAGCCTCCATGTTGAGGTTTCTGGGTAGGAAGCCAAGGAACAAAAGACAAGCAGGAGCCTGGCCAGTGTGTCTCAGTGGATTGAGCATTGTCCCATGGACTGAGAGGTCCTGGTTCAATTCCCAGGCAGGGCACATGTCTGGGTTGCAGGCTCAATCCTTGGTGGGGGCGTGCAGGAGGCAGCTGATTGATGTTTCTCTCTCACATTGATGTTTCTATCTCTCTCCCTTCTTCTCTCTAAAAAAGAAATCAATAAAAACATATTTAAAAAAAAAAAAAGACAAGCAGGAGAAAAAGAAACAAAAGACAGGCAGGAGTTGGGTGAAGGAGGGTGACAAAGGACAAAAGGCCATGCCTGATGCTGTTGGGAGTCCTGTAATAATGCAGAAACCTGGCAAAAGGTCCAACAGCCTTAGCGTGTTGAGACTTAAGGTTAGAGTTGGGATCAGAGGCAGAACTAGGGGCTTAGATTGGAAGAGGGTTGGAGGAGCTGCACAATGGCCAGAAGGGAGGGATTTGTCCCTTTGTTCAGAGGATCTAGCCTGGAGAGCCAAACAAGGTACATCACCCCCTTTCCAAACTGCTTAGGACCAGAGCTGAAAGTGAAAGAGGAGATGCAAAACAGGCCAGCGTCTTCTGAGTTAAGGTGAAAGCGAAAGCGGGAAGCGTCAGACTTAGAGCTCTTCAGAGAACAGGCTTCCGCTTTTCTCACTCCCTGCTGGTCCCACTCCTCTAACCATCGACCCCTTAATCCCTGGACTTCCCTGACCTTCCCAAGATGCTGCAAACAGAGCTAGAGCCCCAAAGGGGCTTCTCCTTCGAGAACTGCCAGAGGTGAGAGGGGGATAGTTAGTTCCAGCTGCCTAAGTCCCCTGTAATGTCGGCAGGGAGTGGCAGCCTCAAGGGCCTTTATTCCTGGTAGCGAAGGGCGGGGTTGGGGGGCCGGATAGCATGTGGTGGGCGACTTGGGTTCCTAGGCTTACTCCGGGAGGTGAGGGAAACCCGGAAGGAGTTGGGGGATGTGATAGGGGTCCCAGAAGAACTGAAACATGGGCCACTCCCTCGTTTCCAGAAATGCATCCTTGGAACGTGCCCTCCCGGGGCTCCGGGTCCCTCATGCACGCAAGACCGGGACGACCATCGCGGGCCTTGTGTTCCGAGTGAGCATGGGGTTGGGGCCTGGGAGGCTTAGAGAGGCGGCCGGGGATCCGGCAGGCACTGAGCCAATACCCCCTTTCCCCGCTCCCCAGGACGGGGTCATCCTGGGCGCGGATACGCGGGCCACTAACGATTCGGTCGTGGCGGATAAGAACTGCGAGAAGATCCACTTCATCGCGCCCAAAATCTAGTGAGAATCCCCAGCCTCGTTCTCCCAACCAAGAACACACCCCTCCCCCTTCCTCTCTCGTCCTGGTACATCCTAGCCCCGCCTACACCGACCCTCCCTTCGTCCTCAGCTGCTGTGGGGCTGGAGTAGCCGCCGACGCAGAGATGACCACGCGTATGGCGGCGTCCAACATGGAGCTACACGCGCTTTCCACGGGCCGCGAGCCCCGCGTGGCCACGGTCACCCGCGTTCTGCGCCAGACGCTCTTCCGGTGCTAAGGCGGGGCTTAGAGGACATTGGGAAGGAGACTTGCGGGGCAGGCGGGGCTGAGAGGTGGGACAGGGGAAAGGGCGGAGCTGAGAGGTCCCAGGACACCAGAGGAGGCCAGCCCCATAAGGAAGGAACAATGTCAGTCAAGAGGCGCAGGACCACAGGAAAGGGCGGGGCTCGAATCCAGAAGCAGTGTTGTGGAGAATGGGGCCTGGGTCCGAGTGCGTGCGAATAACCACGCCCACTCCATGCTAAGGTACCAGGGTCACGTTGGTGCATCGCTGGTCGTGGGCGGCGTAGACGTCACAGGACCTCAGCTCTACAGTGTGCACCCCCATGGCTCCTACAGCCGTCTGCCTTTCGCGGCCCTGGGTGAGCACTTCTGCCGGGTCCCCAGGAACCCCGCCTCTGCGACCCTGGCCTCACATTTACCCTGCGTTGGTGGGCTTCGGCTTACCTTAGGTGCCCCTTCTGCCTGCAGGCTCTGGCCAGGATGCGGCCCTGGCAGTGCTGGAGGACCGGTTCCAGCCGAACATGACGGTGAGCGACACCTGACCCTCCACTATGTGGTCATTGGTGGGAAGTGCCCCCGGGGAGCTGAGGGAGCGCAGAGGGACCCAGGCCTAGTCTGGAGGTTGGGGAAGACTTCTCAGAGGAGGAGACAACTGAGTGGTGACTGAGGGGCCCAGTGGAGTGAGTGTAGAGGAGTGCTATTTTCCAACAGACCACCGTCAGTGTCAAAGCTCAGAGAGGACCTTTGGAGCTGAGGGAGGAAACCACAGGTGGGGTCTGGAGTCTGGATTTTGTTTGTGGTGGGATGGAACTGGATGAAGTATGTCGTTTCCGAGGTGCCTAAGACCCAGAATGAGAAAGGCAGAGGATTGGGGGCCCAGACCACATTGGTTGGGTGGATGGGCCAATGGAATCACAAGTGAAAGTGACCCAGAGCAGTTTGTGAAGATGGGGGCAGTGGGCAGTGGGAGGAACAGGGAGGTCTCTGGAGAGAGGGAGGCAGACACCAGGGAAGGAGAGTTTGGATGGAGATGGGGGTTCAGGGGGAGAAAAGAGCTTGTGAGCAAATGGGCTTCAAGATGAACAAAGTTCCCAGACTGTAGCCTGAGGGTGATACCGGAAGGGTCCATCAGATCTCACACACACTGCCACAGTTGGAGGCTGCACAGGGGCTGCTGGTGGAAGCCATCACTGCAGGAATCCTGGGTGACCTAGGCTCCGGGGGCAATGTTGATGCATGTGTGATCACGAGGACCGGTGCCAAGATGCTGCGAACACTGAGCTCACCCACAAAGCCCATAGAGAGGTAGGAGCAATGGAGATGGGGGACCACAGGGGAGGATGGGCTGTGGCAGGGAAGGTTGGGAGCTGCTAGAGGACAGGCCACATGATGGGCCCATATTGAGAGGCAATTTCTCCTCCATCCCAGGCCCGGCCAGTACCTCTTCACCCCTGGGACCACAGCTGTCCTGTCCCAGACAGTTATGCCACTGCCCCTGGAGCTGGTAGAGGAAACCGTGCAGACCATGGAGGTGGAGTGAAGTAGGCTGAGGCTTAGAACTTGGAACAACGAGGAATAAATGCAGAAAATACAAACACCTCAACAGATGGCTATGTTGTTCTTGGGTAGAGGGTGCCAGCAGCTAGCAGGGCTCTGTGGCTAAGGTATCCCTGCAAGGGTCACTCCCTCCTACGGCTCCAGTGTCTGGTCTAAGAGGTGCCCTTCACCCATCACCATAGGCATCTACCCCCTCCAGAACCTCAAGCTTGGCAAGCACTGAAGGCTCAAGGTGGAAAGCCCCCTTCTGACCCCACACCATAGAGGCCCCCCTACCACTCCTACACCTTGTTTTTGTCCTCTAGTCTATTAGGGACTGTTGTAAAACCCTAAAGGCCCAGGTACTGCCCCCACTTAGAGCCTTTGCCTGGCTCATCAGTAGCCCAGGACAAAGACTACATCTCTCAGTCAAGTTTCCTTCCCCACTGGATGCCATTGAGGGCTAAAGTGCTGATAGAGGAGCTGCTCCCTGATTCCAAGGGCAAGTTCTCACAGAGCACTTCTCACCCCCGTTACACTTTTAGCTATGAAACCCCTCCAATAACCAGGCACACCTGAGGTGCTAACATGAAGCTGGGTTGTGAGTAGGGAGATTGACTCCCAAGTTTTCTGGGCTGACAGGGGTTACAGTACTCATGTGGAGACAGATAACATAACACACATTTATCCAACAAATCTTTGCTGAGCACCCACTGAGTGCCAGGCCCAGGTGCTGGGTGCTGGTAGTAGCATCCTGCCCTCAGAATGGCTGAGCTCCACTGGAGTTTTGCAACTGCCCAAACTCTGGGGAGAGTCTACTCTAGGCTGGACATCTTTGGGCCCCTGATATCCCCCCACACACACATTTTATTATGAATATTTTAAAACATAAAACTTGAAGAATTGTACACTAACACCTATATACCTACCAAAGACTTTACAATTAGTATTTTGTTATATCTGCTTTACCACATATCTATTTATCCATCCCTCTATTCAACCATTAACTCATTTTTTTAACTGACACGTTCTTGAAGTAGTCGAAACTCTCACAGCCCTAGAAGGAGACCAGCCAACTTACCCATTGCAACTTTGCACACAGGGGCCTGTTCTCTCCCTTGATTCAAGCTGGACAACAAACAGGCTGTAGACACCAAGGTCCTGCCCACATGATCCCCAAGGCATGGAGGTTGTCAGAGATTCAATGACTGTCACACTTTTACCAGTATCCTCTGTACAGGGTTGGGCAGTCACCAAGGGCACACACCTTGCCCTCCTGTGCACCAGTCCCCTCCCAGGCATCATTTCATCATCAAGAGTGGTCTTCAAGTCTGGTTGTTGTGGCTCAGTGGTTGAGCATCAACCCATGTACCAAGAGGTCGCTGGTGCGATTCCTGATCGGGCACATGCCCAGGTTGTGGGCCAAATCCCCAGGGGGAACATGCAGGAGGCGGCCAATCGATGTCCTCTCTCGATTGTTTCTATCTCCCTCTCCCTTCCTCTCACTCTAAAATCAATAAAGAAAACAAAAATTTTTTAAACACATTTATTTAAAACAAAAAAAGAGTGTGGTCTTCAGAGCCAGACAGATGAAGGTTTGGGTCCAACCACACCATGTGCTTGTGGGAGAGTCACCATCTGTGTGAGCAAATTGGACTCCTGTTCTAAAATGAGGAATCATTAAAATACCTGTTATGATTCACAACCTCCTAGAACCCCTGTCCTGGCCACATGACCCTGGCCCTCCACAGCAAAGATGATATAGCTGGACATTCCCTCCACCAGTCAGGAACACCCCTTGGTGCTGAGCAGGCTTCTCTGAGTCTGGTGCCCCTGATAGGCCTGGGAGACTTCCCTGATCCAACAAGTGGTCACCATAGATCGAATTTAACCATAAGTCGTTAGGACCCAGTGCTCAGCACTTGGGATGTGAAGTGGTTCAGGTAGTCAATCAGAGGCCAGGTTTTAGGGGGTGGAGGAAGTGAGAAACTCACACCTGGGCTCTTTCTGATAAGTCCAGGCCTGGATTGAGGCATGTTGGCCTAGAGAGACCCTGTTCCAGAATAGAGCGTGGGACAGGGCTGTGCACATACAGCTGGCCTGGCTTCATGCCTGAGACTTTAGCCCAAGGACAAGGAGACCCATAAAGCCAGGCCCAGTTCTTGGCCTCACACCTGCCACAATGATGCTGCTCAGCTTGACCCTTACCCTGATCCTGCTCAGCTCCTCCTGGGGTGAGTAGGCCTGGAGCAGCCCCTGCTTCCAGCACCAGCTCAGGCTTTCTGTCCAGGGGCTCAGGGAGAGGGCCAGGCTGGCTGGAAGGGAAGCAGGTGGACAGAGTGGGTAAAGGAAAAAGGATGTGTCAAGGCTGCGAGGAAGCAAGAGGTGGGCAGGAGCCTGGGCAAGGCGCAGGAGCCAGGGAAGGTTTAGGAAGGTGAGAAGTGAAGGTTGGACATGTAGTTTAGGAAGAGCCTTCTGGCTGCATGAAGGAGCATAGATGGGGTAGAGAGGCCAGAAGATTATCCCAGGGGTCAGGAAGGTAAGTGGCCTGGGCTATAGGGCAGGGATGGAGTTGGGGAACAGTGGGGAATAGGTTGAAGAGAGATGGAGAGTGGACAGCATTTGGGGGCTGGCTGGGTAGGAATGACTAAAAATGTGCAGGGCCCCAGAAGGAGCTCAGGGTAAGAAGGGGTAGTGATGAGCCCTCTCAATTTGGACCCCTCTGGGGTACAGAGCTGGAAGGAGGAGGGGGGTGAGGTGGTTTGGAGTATGGAAAACAGGTCCTCACCAACCTAATGGCCAGGCTGCGGCATTCCTGCCATCAAACCGGCAATAAGCTTCAGCCAGAGAATTGTCAACGGGGAGAATGCAGTGCCAGGCTCCTGGCCCTGGCAGGTGTCCCTGCAGGTACATGCACCCTGGGGGTGGGGCAGGGTTCCAGGTGCTTCATGTCTAGGCAAAGCCTGAGTTCCCCTCCCACCTCTGACCCCTGATCCCAGGACAGGAGCGGCTTCCACTTCTGTGGTGGTTCACTCATCAGCCAGTCCTGGGTGGTCACTGCTGCCCACTGCAATGTCATGTGAGTGCTTCCACTCCACCTGCCCTACCCCAACCCCTCTCCCCACTTCCTTCCTCTGGATGCCCCTCTTTTGTTGCTCTGCCCTCCCTCAGGGTGCCTAACCCCACTCTCACTGCAGCCCTGGCCGTCACTTTGTCATCCTGGGCGAATACGACCGATCATCCAGCACTGAGCCTTTGCAAGTTCTGTCCATCTCACGGGTGAGTGCCTGGGTTGCAGACATGGGAAGGAAGAGGGAGTAATACAGGTGGGTGGGCTCTAGGGATGAGGAATTCAGGGCATGCCCTGGCCTAGCCCCTTCAGCACCTATCAACCCTGGGGGCCTGTGCTTACCCCATCCTACATGGCCCTTCCTGGCTCCACAGGCCATCACACATCCGTACTGGAACCCCACTACCTTCAACAACGACTTGACACTACTGAAACTTGCCTCTCCAGCCAAGTACTCACCACGTGTCTCACCAGTTTGCCTGGCTTCCCCAAATGAGGTATTGCCTACAGGCCTCACATGTGTCACCACTGGCTGGGGCCGTCTCAGTGGCACAGGTAGGAACTTGGGCCAAAGATCTGGGTGGGAGAGCTAGGGCGGGGACAAATCATCTGGGGCCTAACCACCCCCTCCTGGCACACAGGCAATGTGACCCCAGCACGCCTGCAGCAGGTGGCCCTGCCCCTGGTCACTGTGAAACAATGCCAGCAGTATTGGGGCTCACGTATCACCGACTCCATGATCTGTGCAGGTGGTTCAGGGGCCTCCTCATGTCAGGTGAGCACCAGCACCCTGTCTTGTCTTCTGCACTGTTTTCTGGCACCCCCCCCACCCGCCATGCTGAATTCTCCCTTCTCCTTCTCTTCAGGGTGACTCTGGAGGTCCTCTTGTCTGTCAGAAAGGGAACACATGGGTGCTTACAGGCATTGTCTCCTGGGGCACCAGCAACTGCAACGTGCGGGCACCTGCCATGTACACTCGGGTGAGCAAGTTCAGCACCTGGATCAACCAGGTCACAGCCCAAAGCTGAACCTACCCACAGACCCCCCCCCTTTTAATCCAATAAAGACCCCATTCTGTCCTCTTGTGTCATCTCGTCTGTCCTCCTGGCTCAGAGGAGTGTATCCCCACATGAACTTTGTCTTCTAGCATGGCAGGTGCTGAGGAGTCAGGATCTCCCTAGGGTAGCTATGCCCAGGCTAGGCCCCCCATCCCTCCTCGTCGTGGGTGATCCCTTGGTCCACAGCAAGGAGCCTGGGCTGTGGAATGGGCAGCCTTCCCTGAGGAGGGCAGCCTGTTTATTGAGTACAGAGGATACATTTACAAACTGAGTACACAAAATAAATAACTGCACATTCCCCACCCACGGTCCATGACATGAAGGCCCAGGTCACCAAACTCCCTCTGTCTTACCTTCAGGACCAGGCCTATCCTGGGCAAGAGAGGAAATAATTCCCCAGGGCTTCAGGCCCCCAGAGGCACTTGAGAAAGTTGGGGGAGTTCTGAGGCCATGGGGCATGGGCTCTCCACTGCCTTGTGCCAGGGAAACTGGGAACAGAAGGAGGGGGTATATAAGGCACAATTGACTTGGTCCAGAGTGATCTCTTTGGCTTGGTTTCCCACATGCAGAAAGAGGAGGGCCTGGCCCAATGTTACCACTGGGAGGAACTGAGTGAAGGCTAAACCCTCCCTACTGGCAGGGGCCCTGCAGTTTAGCTAAGGCTAAAGCTGGGCCCTGGCTCCTTCCCACCCACTGAAAGCAGCTGTGGAGGGAAGGGGCTTGGGTTCCATCCCGGTTTGTGGTGGGGGAAGGCACCAAGACTGACACGGGGATGGTCTGGCTCAGGCCTCTGGGCAAGCAGCCACCTAATTCCACTCACCTCCTGCAGGGACACCCTCCAGCCTGAGATTCAGTGGGGCCCAGACTGGAAGGGTAATGCTGTGAAAGGAAGCGGGGACAGGCTGAACTGGGCAAGGCCAGCTGTGAGAAGGGTTCAGGCACTCAGGGTTCAGAGGCAGATCACACAGTTTGGCTAAGTTCCAGGGGGAACGGCCGCAGAAGATCGGCAGAAGGAGGGATAGAGCAGCCCAGAGACCCTCCCTCAATGCAACAGCTCCTTCCCACTTCCTCTTGGAGGATGAAGGGTGAGGAGAGCGCTGTGGTCATTTCTAGGCTGCCTATACTCATGCTAGACACTAGATGGTGCCTTCATGCAGCTGCAGAGGAGGAACAGCAGAGCCTGAAGGGAAAGGGCAATGGGAAGTACCAAGGGTAGAACCAGGGCTGGCACTGGAACCCTGATGGGGCTCTCCCTGGAAAGTCTCTGCCCTCTGCCTTGGCCCAGGTGCCTCCATCCCCCAGGTAGCAGCAGTGGGACTCCCTTTAATGCCCCACAGTTGGGAAGGAGGCACCTGGAGAATAGAATAGGCATCCAAGGAGGAGAGGGAGGTGATGGTAGGCTCTGCAAAGGAGGCACTGAGAGCAGTGGGCTAGTGGTGGGCAAGAACTCTCTCACAGTCAGACAGAGGTTGGAATCCGGAATAAGCCCGCTACCAATAGGGCCACACAGTCCAGAAGGACCAAGCTCCATGCTATGGCCCTACCACCAGAGATCCTGGCAAGGCCTGAAGCCAGGAGTGGTCCTTGGAGTCTCCATGAAGGAAAACAGATCTTGGCTGAGAGGTGGGGGCTGTTTAGACTTAGCCAGGGGCTGAGAATCCAGCCAAAGCACAAGCTTTGTGCCTATCTGGGCCTCTCACTGGAGCATAATCATGAGGATCAGGATGCCATGGAATGTGGGGGGCCAGGCAGAAAGGTTTGGTGGAGAAAAGGGGGATTCCAGAATTAAATGTCCCAAAGAATCCTGGAACACAGGATACCCTCTACCCTTTGGTCTGGAGAAAAGCCAAGGGCAAGGAGTGAAAGAGACTGAAGGCCAGGTCCTACCTTTTCCCCAACTTGTATCAATCAATTACCCACCAAAAGGAACATCAGTGCCAGGCCAGGCTCCCAGTTCAGGGGGCTCCCTCCATTCTGTCATAGTAGGCCCAGGATGAGGATGGGGACTGCTGAAGGCACAGAGAAGAGGCTGGGGCCATTCACCTACCCCTGACCATACAGGCCTATCTCCAGAGAGGGCATTGGGCCCAGATGGCAGAGCAGTGTGTGACCAGGCTGGGACCATGCCATATCTCTACCACTGCCAGGCAGCTCAGCCATTGTACTGCTGCTGGTAACGCAGGTTGAGCTCCCGCAGCTCCCGCTCCCTCACACGGCGTGACTTGTTGGAGCGTGTAGAGCGGCTGGAGCGTGTAGACTGGGCAGATTTGGTGCTCTGGCAGCGCGAGGAAGCACGTTTGAGGAGGTTCTGGGAGATGGAGCGGTGCAGATTCTTCATGGATGAAGAGGCTGCCATGCTCACCACCCACGGGTGCCTTAGGGCCTGCAGCGCAGTCATACGGGTGCCAGGGTCCACTGTCAGCAGGCGGTCAATGAAGTCCTTGGCCAGGTTGGATACACTAGGCCAGGGCTAGAGGCCAAGGACAAGCATTAGAACAAGAGCACTCAACACTGCCTTCCCTATGCCAACAATGCCACTACCACAGCACTCAGATCTGTCCAGTGTATGCACTCTCCCCTAGACTCTAGTTCTCAACTTTCCTAATGCCGCGACCCTTTAATACAGTTCCTCATGTTGTGGTGACCCGCAACCATAAAATTATTTTCGTTGCTACTTCATAACTGTAATTTTGCTACTGTTATGTCTTAGGCGACCCCTGTGAAAGGGTCGTTCGACCCCCAAAAGGGTTGTGACCCACAGGTTGAGAACTGCTGCCGTAGAGGAACTGCCTGGCTCCTCCTATGTAGAACATTCTGGGCCTCCCTTCCCCAAGAAGAAGGACCTGACCCCCTCCCCAAGGAGCAAACTTCTAAGGTTCCCTGAACTCAAAGCCCGGCTCAGGTAGGTGGCCCCTGTCAAGACCCCACCAGGACCACTATAACTTAGGGGGATTTAAAGAGAATGACTCAAACCTTCCTCCATATCCTGAGCCAGACTTTATTTATTTAGTTTTCAATAAGTTTAAATCCTTGAGGGGTACATGGATTTAAATCCAGCTACATGGATTCTGTGTCCAACGCCCTTAGCAGAAAAGTTGCTTTGGAATTTGGCATGAGCCATGCCACTATTTCCATGAGCATGAGTTACCTTTCCCCAGATTACTCTGGTTTTGTTCAGTTTGCCACCAGGAGTCAATGTGTTTTCTTTGCCTTGTACACACAAGCACATCTCTTGCCTAGATAGAATTCAGTTTTATCTCAAGTATAAAGAGCTGCGTGTTCCCTCTTGTTCCGAAGACCCTGCTTATAGCCAGCAAAAATGGCCCTGTACCACAGCCTTCCAGGCATATTTGTCATTTTAGAAGTTCTGTTCCCAGCAGGCCTCAACAGGCTCCAAAAGCCACACTTAAGCTCTAATCCCTAGATGCCCACACCAGACCACTTAAAGGCGAACTTCCTAGTCCTTAAAGAGAGGGTCCACCCTCCCTCCAAATGACAAAGTGGTAGTGGGCAACCACAACAGACCCTGCACCAGCATCAGCCCCTCAGCCATGGGGAGAAAAGGAAACAATCCAAGGCAACTAGACTTCTCCATCTGCTGAGAGGAGAGGGGGTTCCTGCGGGCCAGGCAGGAACCAGATGCTTCTCAGGGGCACTCTACAGTCCACATGACCTCTCTGCACCACACAGGGGCTCCTGGCAGTGGTCTGCACCATCCTCATTTTAGTACATTCTGTTTCCAGGAAGGAACAGCATAAAGCCTGCTCTGCCACATGGACCCTTGGCTGCCGAATCTCAGCCACACACCAAGGTAGCCGTCTATCTAAGGGGCTCAGCTTGTACAACCTGTCTTCACCTGGCTGAATCCTTAAGTTTTCAGGGTAAGGGCACTTGCTCAGACTCCCTCTTAGTCCCCAGTGCTAAGCAATTATTCCAGCAATTTAAAATTTATTGTTCCCATTAGACCAGGCTGAGCTGGATGAGCTCCAGTGCCTGGTACTAGTCATACAGGAGGTACTAAGTAGATACAGGGTCGGTGAGTAAACAACCCATGAATAGCACCTGATGGGTGTCCTCCCCTGGACCTGCTTCTAGGCCATGAGGCTCCGTCAGATAGGGCCCAGACACCTTGGACTCTCAAGCCCCTCTGCTGGAGGAGGATAGACACAGCACTACTCCAAGTCCCAGCATCTCCAGGGGCAGTCCGGCGTGAGCTCTGATGCTTCCCAAAGGCCTAGGACCTTTCCTGAGCCTGTGGCAGATGACCATCACCCTCCTTCCTGCCAGATAAGATCTGCCTGTTCCACCGCACAGTGCCCTTCACCTTGGAGAATCCCTAAACACACTCTCTAGGGGGCACAGGAAAATCTGAGAGCCCACATTCAGGGCAGCTGCATGCCCATTCAGCAGACACAATTAAACAGTGACTATGGCTGTCCCCAGTTGGGCTCCCTTGAATTCTAACTCCTCCCCCATGCCCTTCCCCACTACTGTACAGGGTGCAGCAGGGAGAACACTAATCCAGAGTCCTGAAGAAGGGGCAGGGCTACTTGCAGTTGCTATCCTTATTTGCCCTTTGGAAGGAAATCTCAACTTCTACTGAGCTGAACTGGAAGAAAGTAACAGAGAGACCACATTTATAAACAGCCACCTACCAAGGCCCTCCTCAGGAGTTTCCTGGAGAGATTGATACTGGCCCTCAGAAGGAGGGTGAGTAGTCAGGGCCTCAGGAACATGCAGCCCAGGGAGGCCCATAAATACCTTGCTGTCTGAGAGTAGTGAAGGGGTGCAGGGAACAATGGCCCTCCCACACAGGCAGCCTGGTCCACATTTCCCTACAGGCCCTACAGGCCTCCAATACCAAGTCCAACATGCAGGGTGACTGGACTGTACAGTTGTCGCCACAGTAACTTTTGGCTCATACTTCAAGAAAGCTCCATGGCTTGCTGCTGCCACCTGAACACAAAGAGCCAGTGTGAAGGGCCAGCCGATCCAAACCACAGACACTCACTGCAGCCCCTGTCATTCATTTAAGAAATGGAAAGAAGGCACAATGGGGCCGCTGATGGACACAGCAAGTCTATATTTGAATAGGTTGGGTCATGGGAATACAAGTGCTGCCCTGACATCTTTTATGGATTCTGCCCCTATCCCTTGGTCCACCCTTGGTCCAGCCAAGACAGAAGAGGGGCAACTCCTTTGCAGATGAGAGAATAAAGAGTTGCAAAGCTAGACTCACAAGCCAAGAACTTGAACATAGATGGATTGGAGGCCTCTCCACTTTATATCCACACCCAGCCAAACCAAGGCCCCCTGCAGCTCCAATGCAATCTTAGGCATCTCACCAGACCCACCCTATGGGCTTAAGCACATCAATCTTCAGAGTGGCACAGACACACAACAGACATCGACCCCTGCTGCTCGTTGAGTGGCCAGCCTGTTAGTGCCAAAGGGAGTCAGATTGATCAGTCCCTCCCACTCCCCCAAACACTCGCCTCTCCAATTACTTGTGTACATGAGGCTGTGTGCAGAATGCCAATGGACTCATTTGTCTGAGGGCCAGCCGAGCCCTCTCTGGCAGGCCCCAGCTTTCCCCATTTAAAAAAAAAATTTTTTTCTTTATTGATTTTAGAGAGAAAGGAAGGGAGAGAGAGAGAGAGAGAGAAACATCGATTAGAGAGAACATCGATTGGCCACCCTCCACATGCTCCCCCATTGGGGATTTGGCCCACAACCTGGGCATGTGCCCTGACCAGGAATCAAACTGACGACCTCCTGGTGCATGGGTCAACGCTCAACCACTGAGCCACACCGGCTGGGCAGCTTTCCCCAGTTTTGAAGAACTGTGAGCAGCTGGGCCAGGTGGATCCGCTGAGCCAATACGTTTCAAGCTGTGCTGACCTGAGAACCAGGCTGCGCCAATGGCACCCAGCCTAACCCTCATACAGTGAGGAACTTGCAGTGGGAAGTCAGGCAAACGGAACACAGGAAGGTGGTCCTCACCCAGCCTGCTGACAGTGGGGCAGAGCACAGGTTGACTTCTAGAATAGGGGCCCCTGGGAGACCTGCTAAAGTCTCCAACTGGGCTCAGAAAGGAAAATTAAAGCTTTCCACACTCTATGGCTGTGCTTCTGGCCCTAAGTCCAATTCAGCACCTCCTAAGAAAGTGTTTAACAAGTACAGACCAACCCACCTCCCTCCTCAACATGCCTGGGCCTCTGGAAACACATGAGTATGTTTGTCAGCCTATGACTGACTGGCCAGGAAGTATTCTGGGCATAAGAAAAAGAAAAATGATTAAACAGTCATGCCCTTGGGTTTCCACAGTCAAACTATTGGCTCTGGGTAAAGAACGGAACTCTCACTTCAGTATATTTGGGCCCAGATCAGGAATACACATGGCCCACAGGTGGCTGTCAGAAGGGACAGGCCTCAGGTACCACCTGCTCAGAGGCTTCCACCCATTTCTGGGCTGACATGGAACACAGACAGGCATGGAAGAAAATGTTAAAATGTCAGTCTGCCTTGCCTCCAGATACTCAGGTCTCCCTCTGCTGTGGGATAAGAGGACACCTGTAATACCCAGAATAACAGCCTATACCCTCCTTTCCACAAGTCTCTCATGAGCTGTGTGGGTAGGGGATGGGCTCTGTCCTGAGGACAAAGAGAGGCTGTGGGAGGAAGGGCATCACCTCTACCCTGGCTCTGACCATCAAGTTGGCTGCCTTTCTCCTTAGTGCACAGCCTCGAGAGTCCTTGTCCCCTTGCAGTTAGGGTAGCTACTACTGATATAGCCACAGCAGAGAAGCTAATAGGGGCTAGAGGAGGGACCTCTTTCTCCCGTGGGCACTTCCTTATCAACTTCACCCTCTTCATCTCCTGTTCCTGCTGGAGTCCAACTCTCCTTACAGAGGGAGGTACCAAATCACAAAGGGTTTTCCACTCCAGCTCAACTTCCCAGCCCCCCCCTTTTTTTTATCCTCACCTGAGGACATTTTTTCATTTTTTTCTTCAGATAGAGTGGGAGGGAGAGAGAGGAAGAGAGAGAGAGAGAGAGAGAGAGAGAGAAACATCAACGTGAAAGGGACACATCGAGTGGCTGCCACACGCACGACCAACCAGGGCCGGGGACAAACTGCAACCGAGGTACATGCCCTTAGCGGGAACCGAACCTGGGTCTCTCTGTACCGCAGGCCGACGCTCTAACCGCTGAGCCAAACCGGCCAGGGCTCAACTTCCCAGCCCCTGTAACTTGTTCTACCTTTAATGTCACAAAGGCCTGGCAAGAACATGACCCAAGCCACTACCAGTGGTCTCACCTGGAACTCAAGGGCAAAAGGAACAAAAGATGGACCCAGCTCTTTGGCCTTGGCTGCAGAGAGAGGAGGAAGCTGCTTCTTTCCAGCAGCAAACCCAGCTCACAGAGCTTGTCCTAGACACCCTCTGGCAGGCAGGTCTGACCACTCTCAAGTGAGGCGTGAGAAAGATCTGGTGTCTCCTCCAGATGGCATTTGGGTTACAGACTAAAGTATTAGGCTGCAAGCCCAGAAACACATGTTCTAGTTCTACCTTCTCTATGTGACCTTAGATAAATCACAGCCTTCTCACTTTTAATATGAAGGAGCTGAATGAAATGAATTCTAAGTCTCTCCCAATTTCTAAAGTCCTGGATTTTAAGAAGGCAGTTCCCCATCTTTTGTCTTTACTTGGCTGTGTGTGAGGAAAAGAAGCACAGCATCTAACATTTAAGCCGATTTGACCTCTTGACCTGTATGTGTTCTTTTCCAGCCCATGATGACTCTGGGGAAGGTTCCCTGGCAGAGAAGGCAGCCCCACCAAAGAGCTGCTAGGGGAAGGAAAGGAAGAAAGAAGACTTGCATGACTCAGTTCTTCCCTCAGCTTTGTCTCAAATGTATTTTGAGACCCAGCATTCCCACCCTCAAAAGCCTCCTTCCTGTACTTACGTGGGCCTAAATGAGAGCAGAGAAAAGGGCACAGAAAAAATTCTGGGAAACGAAGCTTGAGGTTTACTCAAGAGAACAGAACTATTAGTAGGACAAGAACAGCACAAACTGATGTTGCCCACAAGGAAAAGTATTTTTGAAAACTTCAGCAGAATTAGGTACTCTGTAGCAATGGAGCCAGCATCCCCTCCTCTGGTCAAGACACTCACCATCCTGGTACCTGGCCTTCCAGACCAGACAGAATCCACCACCCTGGGACCTGGCAGGGGGTGGGTGGGGCCTGGCAGCAGAAAAGGGAAGGGTGTTGGGGAAGAGAGCCTGAGGGGAGAAAAAGAAGGAAGATTAGAGAGTTATAAAAAGAGGCAGAAGCCCTGGCCAGTTTGGCTCAGCAGTTAAGAGTGTCGGCCCATAGACCAGAGAGTCCCGAGTTCAGTTCCTGCTAGGGTCACGTACCTTGGTTGTGGTTTGTCCCTGCCCTGGTTGGGGTCGTGTGGATGGCAACCACTCAATGTGTCTCTCTCACATCGATTTTTCTCTCTCTCTCTTCCTCCCTCTCTCCCTCCTGCTCTATCTGAAGATAAATGAAAAAAAAAAAAATGTCCTTGAGTGAGGATAAAAAAAATAATAAAAAGAGGCAGAAAATAAAGATAAAAATAAAATGAGAAAAAGCATGACAACTTCAAGGTTAGTAAAGCTGTGTTCTGAAACTTGAGAATAACAACAAAATGAAATCTTGTACCTCCACTTGTCCCTGCCCAGAGTCCACAAAGTGAAGGACAGAGACAGGAGTGAGACAAGTACAACTCAAGAGTCAGTAAAGATGCTGTGTGCTTGATATGGTATCAGGGGGATACTGGCAACCTGTGCCAGCAACTGAGCAATGCCTGCTTTTAAAAATGTCCTGGAGCAGCCCTGGAAGGTTCTAGATTTCAGAGCCTCCTGCATAGTGGTTTCTTCTATCTCCACCCATGGGTTCTGCTGAGCCCAGGTGGTTTGCAGGGCCCAACCAGGCATTTGTTTTTTCCAACTTCTAATTCTAATTTAATTAGAATTCTAATTTCTGAGACAGTTTGGAAACCTGATGGCTGTTAGCATATCACACACTGTGACCTCTGTCACCAGAGGTGACTGACAGAAGGGACAGGCCCCAGGTACCACCTGCTCAGTCTCCCAGAGGCTTCCACCCATTTCTGGGCTGACATGGAGCACGGGGCATGGAAGAAAATGTTAAAATGTCAGTCTGCCTTGCCTCCAGACACTCAGGTCTCCCTCTGCTATGGGATCAGAGGACACCTGTCCCTGGAACTCTGGTACACTGGACTCAGCTCAGGGCAGGCACTTGGTCAACACTAGGTAGCAAGATGAGTGAAGAGATGAAGATGCCAGCTTTCTGTCTAAACCAGCCAGTCCACACTGGAGTGGTGCTCAGGTCTAGGCACCACAACTGCACTAGGAGATAGACAAAGTGAGGCAGGCATGCATGCATGAGAAGAGTGACCTTGTGTGATGGGAGAACTGAATGAGGAAGGAGAGCCTGGAGGGGTATGGCCAGTGGGGGATGGTTGGACCAGTGACTTCCACCTCAATGGAGACAGGAGGGGGATGAATATGGGAGGCCATCAATAGATTTAAAGAGGTCAAAATGTGAGAAAGACAACAGCCCCAGCAGCTCCCAGAGGAACATGAGGGCCTAGAAGCGACAGGGCCTTTGAGCAGGCAGAGCTATCCAGGTGGAGACAGACACTAAGAGCAAGAGAGGGAGGGGACAGATGGCGCACTAGTAGCCACTCCAAACACAACCCACAATACATACCGTTTGTTGAAGAAGTCTTGGTGGGGGCTGGGGATGGGAAACAGCAATGATGAAAAGCAGCTCTGACCCTGGGTTAATGAGATGCTACAGGTGGTCAAAGCAAGGTGTTTTAGTAGGAATGGCTAAATGCGGCAATATGGAGAGACGGGCACCTGTTTCTGCCACCACAGAAGTGAACTGCTCTCTGGGGAGTGTACAACCAGGGCAGCAGCGGCAGAGGGATGCCTAGAAGACAGGCCTCCAGGGAGACAAGTGGTGGCCCAGAGATGGCACATGAGGAGGATGCTGCCTCTCTCCACTCAGAGCCTGTCTCCTACCCCCACAAGGACAGGCTGCTCCTGCCTTCCTCCAAGAGGTCTCAAACCAAGAGGAGGTCTGCAACCACAGTGACCAATGAGGGCCACTGCCCACACCCAGTGACCAAACCATGCCACCTCCTAATGACCAGCCAGGGACCTGGACTGAGGGCATTCGCTCCTGCAGTGAAGGAGGGAGATTTATCTGTTGCACATCTACTTGTACCAGGAGCTTTGGTGAGGTACAGATGGCCCTTGTTGAGGAATCCTTTCTGAACAGGTAAGGGGGCACTGCTCATCCTCTTGGGACCTTCGCATAGCGCCAGCCTCATCATCCAGCACTTAATACCCAGCAGCCACCAACAGGCAGGCAGAAAATAAGAGCTTAGAGGCAGAAAATAAGAGCTTAGGGATGACTCTGAGCAAAGAATTCTAGATCAATTTGTAATCTTCTGTGCTGTCAGCTATTCAAACAGACACAGGAAAGCCATCCTCTGATGCTGGGAGCAGGGGGCAGTGAGAGAAGAATGGGGAGCTGATGGTCCATCACAGCCCCCATATACACTGGAAGTGGGAACATGAGGCAATTAAAGGCATCCGGCAGAATCCAAGCACGAGCTGGGAAACATGCCACCTGCCTCCCTGTATTCTGTCTGCTGCCCAAACACACATCCAGTCTCCAGCTTCCCCACCTCCACTGGCAGTACTCCCTATGGCTCTGGGGCAAGGTCCTATCCCCTTACCCAGGTGCTCCCTGTCAGAGCATGTGAACCAGGCTACATGACCAGCCCCCACAGTCACTGAACCCCTTCACCTAGAGAACACTGACACATGCCGCATCCACTCCACTTCATTTTATCTACCCAGAGTAGAGTCACTTTAAGAAGTGAGGAAGAGCCCTGGCCGGTTTGGTTCAGCGGTTAGAGCGTTGGCCTGCGGTGCAGAGAGGCCCAGGTTCGGTTCCCGCTGGGGGCACGGCCCTGTTTGGTCGTGCGGGAGGCGGCTACTCAATGTGTCCCTTTCACGTCGATGTTTCTCTCTCTCTCTCTCTCTCTCTCTCTCTCTCTCTCTCTCTCTCTCTCCCTCCCTCCCTCCCACTCTTTCTGAACAAGAAATGGAAAAATGTCCTCGGGTGAGGATTAAAAAAAAAGAAGAAGTGAGGAAGAGCCTGGCCGGTATGGCTCAGTGGTTGAGCGTCAACCCATGCACCAAGAGGTCGCCGGTTCGATTCCCGGTCAGGGCACACGCCCAGGTTGTGGGCCCGATCTGCAGTGGGGGGCATGCAGGGGGCAGCCTATCGATATTCTCTCTTATTGATCTTTCTATCTCTCTCTCCTTCTCCCTTTGTCTCTCTCTAAAATCAATAAAGGGGAAAAAAAAAAGAAGTGAGGAAGAGCTGAGATGGGAATGTAAATGTCAACTCGGGCTCTGGGTACTCATCTTACTGCAGGGCTATCAAAATTACAAGAAGGCTCAACTGCCCTGGCTGGTTTGGCTCAGCGGTTAGAGCGTTGGCCTGCGGTCCAGAGAGACCCGGGTTCGGTTCCCGCTAGGGGCACGTACCTCGGTTGCAGTTTGTCCCCGGCCCTGGTTGGTCGTGCGGGAGGCAGCCACTCGATGTGTCCCTTTCATGTCGATGTTTCTCTCTCTCTCCCTCCCACTCTATCTGAACAAAAAATGGAAAAACGTCCTCGGGTGAGGATAAAAAAAAAAAAAAAAAAAAGAAGGCTCAACTAACTGCCCTTGGACCCCAAGTAGATGTTCAGCCTATAGCCCAGAAACCCACCCCTAAGAAGCCACCTCTCACCAACACATATCCCCCAGGTAGTGGCAGATCAGTCCTATAGGTGGGCTTCCTCTCCCACTAGGATTCTGTCCTCTGCCCAGCAGCACTTACTCTCCTGAATGAGGCTCTGTAAAAACCTTTGCCCAATCCCATCTGTTCCTGGTGTAGTCACTCGGGCTCGCCCACAGCTCAGAAACTGCCCAAGCAGAGAGGGATGATAAATAAAGGTTGCTAAACATGGGGAGGCAGCAAAGCTGCTGATGGCATTTCTCTGCCATCAGTCCTCCAAGAGCCTCTTCATCTGTCCTGCCTCTAGGAATAGAACTCTTGACTAAAGCAATGACATTAGGCCAGCGACATCACATTTCATGTCAAGTGAAGCACAGAATCTACAAGTGGAACAGTAACAGTCCTCTAGTATCGTTGTACAAATGACTCACTTTGTGTGTTAGAAACAGCTGCTCCAGTCCTCCTGGGGCCTTCCATGACAGGAAGCTCACTCTCTCAAGGTGGCTCTTTGTGTCTTCAAAGTGCTCTCACAGTCACACAGGCCTTCCTCACATCTGGTCAATGTGTCTCCCCATCACTTCCACTGTGACTTTAGTTTGGCCCTCTCCACTCCAGTACCTCCAGTCACCCCTCTCAAAATCATCTGTCCCAGCCTTCTCCTTCCCAGCACTCCCTCCTCTTCCAAGATTCCTTTGTTTGCTTCTAAGTAGGTCTGGCCAGCAATCCCCTAAGCACATCGCCAGCAGGCTCCCCACTTCTTCCTGGAGTCCAGCCCCCAGAATAGAGCACTCCCAGCCACCACGGGCAGCCTAGTCTGCCTGCAAGCCAGTAACTTTTGGGTCCCTTCTGTGGGCATCACCAACAACCACTGGTACTTCCCTCAGGAGAAGCCAGGAGAAAGTATTGAGAGCATATGTACTGATACACACTGTCCTCAAGGGCCTCAAAAGCCAGGGAGGAGAGAAATCTCCATAGACAATAGCCTGAGAAAGTGCAGAAACAGACTCCAGCAACATGCGGAGGCCAAGTGTCAAGGACAGAAGACTGCAGGGATGGGAAAGCCAAGACTTCTGAAGCCAAGATGGCCTGGATTTAAATCCCAGACCTGACACTCTAATTGCGAGAGCATGGACAAGTTACTTAACCTCACTAGCTGCAGTTTCCTCATCTGTAAAATGGGGGTATTAAGCTGACTGTTGTAAATGCCCAGCCGGTTTGGCTCACTGTTTGAGTATTGACCCATGCACCAAGAGGTCACTGGTTCGATTCCCGGTCAGGGCACATGCCCAGGTTGTGGGCCCAATCCCCAGTGGGGGGCATGCAAGAGGTAGCCAATCAATGTTCTCTCTCATCAATGTTTCTATCTCTTTCTTGAAAGTCGATAAAGAAACAATATTAAATAAAAAAATAAAAGCTTAAAAAAAAAAAAAGGTAATGACATCTTAATGGCATTAAAAAAAAAAGCTGACTGTTGTAGAGATTAGAGATGTTGGATATAGAACCCTCGGCCCCATGCCTGGCACTCAGTGTCCCCCTAAATACTGGAAGCCCCAGATTCATGTCCTGTGATTCCAGCAGAGCAGGAAGTAGACTCTCAGGACCCAGTCTTGTGGCTACAGTAGGAGCAGGAAGCCTGAGTTCATTCTGTACCCCATTCATTTGTCATTCTCCACCCTCAAATAATCAATAGCCAGTTAGCAAGACTCTGCAAGTTCAATTAGATAAATTGCGTGTTCAACAATTGCCAGAATCAGGAACTCCTGGGCAAACCTACAGACTTTTCTAAAGTCTTTCCTTTGTCAGCATCTCTTGGGAAACCTCCCTCCCATAGCTAAGCTTGCTACTCCCTCTGCCAGCCAGACCCTCAACAGCCTGGCACCACACAGAGCTCAAGGGGCTAGAGCTCCCAGAGCACAGCAAACCAGGTAGGGCCTAGGCACAACACTGCCTCTGTGAGGTGGATTCTGGATCTTCTGACCCATGATGAAACCCAGCCCAAAGAGTGAGCAGGACAATGTCCTCTGTGACCACTCCATCGTAGCCTGGGCTTCCCAGTCAGTCAGTGCTTGTTTTGTTGAATGTATTTGGAGCAAAGAAGAAAACATGAGAAACTTTAGGGGAGAGCTAGAGAATGTTCCAATTTCTCTTTTGCCTGTGGCCAGCAAAGAGGTGGCCTGAAGAGAAAGTTCTCCCTTCCTTCCTCACACCACCCTGAGACACATGACCTGAATTCCCCAGAGAATGCCAGCCCCCATCCCCATAGGAGGGAAGTCCTTGACTGACCCCATAACCATGTCTGGAAGCTGACAGGGAGGACGATGGAGCACAGGATCTCAAATGCTGAAGGCAAAGTGGCCGTGAGGCTTTTGGGTGACTCCTGCAGAAAATGCTGCTCTGGGTTAACTGCTGGGACCAGAGAGGGCCCAGTCCAAAACCTCTGAGAAGAAAGCGGGACTGCAGAAGGGATCTGGTCCCAGAACTCCCTCCCCTCCATGAGGGTTATTCAAGAGGCGCAGACAGGTCCTTAGCAAGCCCAGGCCTGAGGGTAACACTGTGGGAAGTACTCTGTAGGAGGCACTCGGGGTGGGCCCTCATTGCCTTGGCAGAATTCTGTCGTCCTACAAAGCTCACCTTACCTCCTACATATAAAGCCATAAAACACATTCTTTTCTTCACAGCCTCCCTGAGCACATTGTGCTCCAGCTTGTAGGACTGTTTCCTGAGGTCAGCCTCATTTCCTACCCAGTCAGTATCCTGCTTAAGAATGGACCAGCTCTGCCCTGGCCAGTTTGGCTCAGTGGTTGAGCGTCGGCCCGAGGACCAATGAGTCGTGGGTTCAATTCTGGCCAAGGGCACGTACCTCGGTTGCAGTTCGTCCCCAGTCCTGGTCAGGGTCGCGCAGGAGGCAACCAGTCGATGTGTCCCTCTCACGTCACTATTTCTGTCTCTCTCTCTCTCCCCCTTTATCTCTCCCTCTCTCTCTCCCACTGTCTGAAGATAATTAGAAAAATATCCTCGATGAGGATTAAAAAAAAAGAATGGACCAGCTCTTACTTTTTCTGAACCTTCCTTTACCTCCTAGCAGTGCTAAAACCTAATAGATTGTTTCAGGTATCAGTGGATCCAAAGACATAAACTGATAGCCAGCTGTTTGAATCTGGCCTGCAGATTAGCATTTGTTGGCACACAAGTAACTGCTTAAATATGTGAATTAGATTCCAACATCAAAATTTTTTTTTCTTTATTGATTTTAGAGAGAGAGAGGAAGGGAGAGAGATAGAAACATCGATGAAAGAGAACATCTATTGGCTGCCTCCTGCATGCCCCCCATTGGGGATTTGGCCCACAACCTGGGCATGTGCTTTGACCAGGAATTGAACTGGTGACCTCTTGTTGCATGGGTCAACACTCAATCATTGAGCCACACTGGATGGACAAGATTCCAACATTTTAAGATCCGATTTTTCTGATTTTCTTTCAAAAACTAGAATGTCTGGAAGTATGGGGTCCTCACTGCTATGGGGCAAAGCTAGGCAGAGATGAGCAGCAGCTGCTCCTTTAGAAAGGGTATGGTCACTCTAGCTTGCCCCAGTCCCTATGGAGCAGATACTGTGGAGGCCTTACCCCACATCCTATCACCCACGTCCTATCAGCCCATCTGAGCTCACCTATAGCTGTGGTGCTCCTGTATGTGCTAACAGCTTCCCACTGCCAGTGCCTGCAGCTCTCTGCTTCTTTGCCTGAGGACTTTCTCTGGCACTAGTTGGCATTCAGGATAGCCCAGAAGTGCTAGGGATTTAAAGCCCCCAAAGAAATTTTTTTTCTTTATTGATTTGAGAGAGAGGAAGGGAGAGGGAGAGAGAGAGATAGAAACATCGATGAGAGAGAACATCGACTGGCCACCTCCTGCATGCCCCCCTCTGGGGATCGGGCTCACAAACTGGGCATGCGCCCTGACTAGGTATCAAACCAGTGACCTCTTGGTGCATGGGTTGATGCTCAACCACTGAGCTACACCAGCCGGGCCCCTCAAAGAAATTCTTGACTCATACAGGAGTCAATGGATTAAAAACCACTCACTTCCCTACCCCTCAAGGGTACAATTCTGAGACACATTCCACATGATTATTCACAGGGTTCCCAGTGGACTGAGTTCTATTGGCCCACAGTGGCAGTCCACTCCTTAATGTACCCTTTATTGGCTTTTTCCTTTTCTGCCTTTTTCCTCACCCTTCACTTGTGCTTACTGGAATCACATCCCAATCAAATTATCTGCTCCCAAGTCCTTGTCTCAGGGTTCATTTTGGGGAGAACCCAAACTCACATACCCTACTAGTCTCATTTCATCATTTTTACATCACTTGCCTGGCTCCACCAGCATGGTTGCCAGAGCACATCCCTCTGATAGAAAGCTGCAGGACAGAACCCCTCACCCACAGGCCTCCCAACATCCATGGAACAGGGCCAACTCACCTCTCCCGAGTAACTGTACTTGCCCCTGAGGATCTGCCGATACAGCCGGGTGCGGTTGTCGTCTTCAAAGGGCATGGTGCCACTGAGCAGGATGTAGGCAATGACACCCAGTGCCCACATGTCCACTGAGTTGGTGTAGGGCTTTCGAACCAGGACCTCAGGGGCAATGTACTCAGGTGTGCCACAGGTCGTCTTCATCAGACAGTCGTCACCCTTCTTGCGAGCACTGGCCAGGCCGAAGTCGGTGATGATGATCTTGGAGTCAGTGCCTGGGTGGTAGTAGAGCAGATTCTCAGGCTTGAGGTCTCGGTGTGTAATGCCTAGTGCATGCAGATACCGGACACCATCCAGCACCATCTGCAGCACCCGTGTGGCATCACGTTCAGTGAAAGAACCCTTGGCAATGATGCGGTCAAAGAGCTCTCCACCAGTGGCCAGTTCCATCACCATGTACACACGCTCCTGAGTCTCAAACACCTCCACCAGCTGGATAATGTTGGCATGGCGCACTCGGCGCAGCACACGCAGCTCCGACTCACACACCTCCCGCCCCTCCCGGTATTTGGTCTCAATCATCTTGATGGCATATGGTTGCCGGGTTGCCCGGTGCTCCACACGTACCACTCGGCTGAAGCTTCCTCGGCCAATCAGGGCTTTGATGTCATACTTGGCTGTCACACGTGGGTCAAACTTGGCCCTGTACTTAGCCACCCTAGCCCTGCGTGGTGGTTCTGAGGGAGGCTCTGTGTGGCCGGTAGTGGGGGCACCAGGGCAGGAGTTTGCACACTGACTGGCTGCTGGGAGCCCAGCTTTGAGAGGGCCAACACTGTCCACCTCCGTGATGAAGTGCTTATACACATCACTCTTAGTGCCACTGAAGGGCTCCACCTTCTTGACCAGATCCAGCTGGACATCCTTGGGCGGCTCGGGAAGGACCTTGCTTGTCCCACAGCCCATCACGGACACGGGGGCATCCTCTCCAGCGAGGCTGGCAGGACCTGCTCTGTAGGCAGTGCCCCGTCTACACCTATGCAGACAGAAGAGAGGACAACTCAGCATAGCTGGGGACACCTCCGAAGGGATACCAGCCATCCACACCACTCCTCCTCCTTGTCCCTCAATAATCCTCGCCTAAAGACCTGACTCTATATGGTTCCCTGGAAAGGAGGATGGCTTTGGTCCTGAGTGCTCAGAGCCCAGGGTCAATAGAGGCTCTAGATGAAAGGCTGATCTGAGCATCATGGTTTTGATTTATATCTCCTTGATTCTGATTCTCACACTGCTCTTCAACCCTGAGAGAGGGAAGGAACATGCACCAGGCTCAGCTGTTACTGCTCCCATCTTCCTCCCTACTCTGATTGGGTTCCTTATCCTAGCTGAAGTTCTATGTTTTTTTAATGTTAAAATCATTCCTCTTACTACTCTGGCTCATCTTTCCTGAAACAGGGGTGTAGAGTGTTGGAGGCCTGCTGTCCAACACAATCACCTACCAGGGCTCAGAAAGCCACTCCTCTAAGGCCTCCCTCATGTATATTTTTCCGGGCTCTCTATGCCTCCTGCAGGCATGATCCTTGTGCAACTACCACCCACTGTCCTGGGTCTCTGCCCTAACCTCACTCTTTCCTGGACAGTTCACACTCCTTTGCTAATGCACCATCTTCATCCTGACAGTGTTAACACTCTGTTTCAGGGTCTCTCACTTCCCCAGTCACCACATGGATCGCTAAAATATCACATAAGTCCCAGAGCTAGCTGAAATCAATCCCAATGAACTTGGGACCACAAGCCTTAGCACACTGCTACCAGGTAGCCACCAAACTGGGCATCATTCAAGAGACAGAGGGAGCCTTGAGCTCAGAAAGGACACTAGCAGCTTCATCCAGATGTGACTTAGGCTGTGGACCAAGGTGCTCTGCTTCCTCGGGATGAGGATCAGGAGCCTTCCCCATTTGTTTCCCAGACAAAGATGTTCCAATCTCTTAATAACCTGTGGTTGGTGGGACCCTGGACAAGGTGAAGTGCGGAAGTACTGCTTTCCAGACATCACTTCTACTCAGGCTGCTCTTCTCTAAGTCTATCTGAGAGTCCCATGGGTGAAAGACGAGAGCTGAGAATTTCCTATTAATTATGACATACAGCCCAGCCAGTGTGGCTCAGCGGTTGAGCGTCGACCTATGCACCAAGAGGTCATCGATTCAATTCCCAGTCAGGGCACATGCCCAGGTTGTAGGCCAAATCCCCAGTGGGGGGTATGCAGGAGGCAGTCAATTGATGTTCTCTCTCATCGATGTTTCTATCTCTCTCTCCCTCTCCTTCTCTCTCTCTAAATCAATAAAGGGAAAAAAAATTTTTTTTAAATTATGACATACAGAATACAGAATTTAGGATAAAATTATCAGTTCAGATCAAACATTTACTGAACATCTACTAGAGATACAGGAATGAATGAGTAAGAAATCCAATGAAGGTTATATTTCAACACACACACACACACACATACACACGCAAAACATGGTCAATAAACCCATAGTCTAAATGAAGAGACAAGCATAAAAACATAATTTCAATATAGCATGGTAAGTGTTAGTCTCGAAAAACAATAGTAGATATATGTAGAATGACACAGGGGTTAGGGAAAGTTTCCTAAAGGAGATGACTCCCACAATGAATTTAAAGTAAGAATGAGTCAGGTGAAGAAAGGTGGGAATGGTGTTTTAAGCAGAGAGAACAACACATTCAAAGGCCCAGAGGAGCACCCTGTGCGTGGAAACAGGCAATCTGGTAGGCTAAAACAGGCCTGTGGGAGGCTGGAGTTTTGGAAGGTAGGCAGGAACCAGGTTGTGCAGAACAGCACAAGTATGGTGAGGAGCCAGGACTTTCCTGGGAGGTGAAGGGAAGCTACCAAAGGGTTTACAAAGAAAGAGAGGCACTCAACCTGTGTTTAGAAAGAAGTGTGAGCCCTGGCCAGTTTGGCTCAGCGGTTAGAGCGTCTGCCTGCGGTCCAGAGAGACCCAGGTTCGGTTCCCGCTAAGGGCACGTACCTCGGTTGCAGTTTGTCCCCGGCCCTGGTTGGGTCGTGCGGGAGGCAGCCACTCGATGTGTCCCTTTCACATTGATGTTTCTCTCTCTCTCTCTCTCTCTCTCGTTTCTCTCTCTCTCTCTCTCTCTCTCTCTCTCTCTCTCTCTCTCTCTCTTCCTCTCTCTCCCTCCCACTCTATCTGAACAAAAAATGGAAAAATGTCCTCGGGTGAGGATAAAAAAAAAAAAAGAAGTGTGAGGCTGAACTGGAGAAGGATCAAAGTGGACTAAAAGGGCCAATGTGGGGGTGGTATGCCCAGACAGTGGGGTGGAATGGAGAGATGTCAGCAGGAGAACTGATAGGGACTGGAGGCTGGACATAAGGGGTGAAAAGGTGGTGTCCGGGCAGCACTCCAGTCCCTCACTCAGGTTCCTGGGCAAAAGGGTCAATAGTGCAACAAAATGGACAGGTTTAGGAAGCAGTGGGAAGAGTTCAGTTTTGGATGTGTTGCAGTGCATGTGGAATATCCATGTGACATTTACTGCAGGTCGCTGGACATAGAATCTAACATTTGAAAAGAGCTGGTCAGGGTCAGAGATTCCATGGCTGTCCCAAGGGTGGTGCTTAGGGTCAAGAGGCAACACTTATACCCAACTCCACCTTCTTGCAAAGCCAGCAAAATATCCCATCAACGGCAGCAGAGAGAAACCCAGGCAGGTTTTGCTGCAACACCTTGGAGGTCAGAGAGAACACACAGAGACCATCAGATTCCAGTGAGTCAAGGGCCTGAATTCGAGGTTGTGATACTGACCAATGAAGCCAACTCTTTCAAGGAACAAGCTCATCTCTGAAACATAACCTGATTACCAATCCATCAGATAAAAAGGAGGAATTTGGAGACTACAGATTAAGGGCTCCAGTTTTAATCAATATGTTAAATCAGTATGTATTAATCAATATGACTCTCAGCAAAATGAGGCTTATCTTTTCTCACATGAAAGGAAAAGATTCCTCCACCAAAACAAGGCTCTTCAGGATTTGCTGCAGTTCTCACCCAAATGCCCAGGAGATCCCACATAGAAGTTTAGGAAATGGTGTTTAACAAAAGCAGAAACAAGGTTCCTTGTCACACAGGCCTAAGATTAGAACTATGGACTTTGGAATTTTGCAAACTCATCTCTTCCTTCAGGGAAAACCTCAATGTAGTAAATGGCTACTGCTCAGGATAGCTCTTGGGCCAGGATTCCTGAGGCAGAACACAGGTCCTTGATCCCCAAGACCACAAGAAGTAAGTAACTTCTACCACCATTTAGAGAAAAGACAAATTGCACGGGTAACCCAACACAGCCACTCAGATGTCACTTCTTCCTGGTGAGGAGGCAGAACCCTAGATCCACAAAATAAATAACTGTTCCAGGCATACACACTGGCTCTTTTTGTTTAAATGTGCATACCTAGTCTGGTCCTAATGAGAAAAACTAAGGTTTACAAAAGAAAAGGCCTGACTTTTCACTTTAAACAAACAAAGCCTGCACAAAGATCTCAAGTCAGCAGTGAGAGGGCCAAGGATTATCCCTCTCTGACCTTCCTTCTTCCTTCTGGAACAGTTTCTCTCACATTTGTTCCAATTAAAAATTGTTCAGGTCCTGGATGGGTAGCTTAGTTGATTAGAGCCTCATCCCAATACTCCCAAGGTTGTGGGTTCAATCCCCGGTCAGGGCACATATAAGAATCAACCAATGAATTCTTTTTTTTTTTTTTTTTTTTTGTATGTGCCCCTAGCGGGAACCGAACCCGGGACTCTCTGGTCCGCAGGCCAACGCTCCAACCGCTGAGCCAAACCAGCCAGGGCAACCAATGAATTCTTAAATAAGTGGAACAACAAATCGATATCTGTCTGTCTGTCTCTCCTTCCCTCCCTCCCTCCCTCCCTTCTTCTCTCTCTTTAAAATCAATAAACAGCCCGGCCGGTGTGGCTCAGTGGTTGAGCGTCAGCCCATGAACCAAGAGGTCACCAGTTCAATTCCCGGTCAGGGCACATGACCAGGTTGTGGGCCAAGTCCCCAGTGGGGGGCATGTAGGAGGCAGCCAATCGATGTTCTCTCTCATCGATGTTTCTATCTCTCTCTCTCAAATCAATAAAGAAAAAATTTTTTTAAAATAATAAATAAATAAAATCAATAAACAAACCCCAGAGGGATGGGGGGTGGGAGAGAAGGGAAGAGATAAACTAAAGAACTTTTATGCATATATGCACAACCAATCAACATGGACACTAGGCTGGGGAAGGCAGGAGGCAGGTAGGAGTGGGTAGGAGGGTGTCAATGGGGAAAAAAGGGGGACATCTGTAATACTTTCAACAATAAAATAAATATAATTTTAAAAATAAATAATAAAATAAAATCAGTTAAAAAATAAAATAGAAACTCTTCAAAGATGATTTGATACTAGCACCTCATCTTCCTAACTACACATAAAGAGTGGAGGAGAGAGGGTGCCAGCTCAGGGAAGGGAAAATGGCTGGTAGCCTCCAGGTGATCACAGCTGCTCCATGTTCCAATCACATCTTTTACATTCTCTTTCCACAGCTGTCAAATGAAAAGGCAGACACAAGGGGGAGGCGGCCGGCAAAACTCTTTCTGGGGCCCGGCCAGTGTGGCTCAGTGGTTGAGCATCAACCCATCCATGCACCAAAAGGTCACCAGTTCGATTCCTGGTCAGGGCACATGCCCAGGTTGTAGGCCAAATCCCCACTGGGGGGCATGAAGGAGGCGGCCAATCGATGTTCTTGCTCATTGACGTTTCTCTCTCCCTCTAAAAATCAATAAAGAAAAAAAATTAAAATAGTATATAGAGCAATCAGCCTCACTCACAACATCTGCCTGTAGCCCAGCCGTTAATGGCAGCACTGGTCCAAGTCCACGGGCCTGCAGGACAATGCTTGGGAGTATGCGATGCCAGGGTGCAGAGGAAACCAGCCACGCTTATTGCAGGAGTGACCTTGTAGAAGTAATGCCCACAGAAAGTGGGAGTTGTTTAACTGCTCGCCAAGCAAAACAGAAACAAATCTCATAGCCTTTCTATACGAAGAGCTAATAGCTCCGAGCAGGAGAGGACGGGTTTGCCAAGAGACATGTGAGAAGGACAAGATTCTAAACTGCCTTCTGCAATACACTTTTAGAACTGTTTGGTCAAATAGAGAGAGAATTTGAAAACCTTTATATTGAAAATTTAGAATTGTGTAGAGAAATTGAGACTCTTAATGAGCATTTAGCTGCTGAAGGACAAGTGATTGATGGGGCAGAGCTGAGTAAGGGCCAACTGAAACCTAAAGCCATGCCTGGCCTGTTTGGCTCAGCGGTTAGAGCGTTGGCCTGCGGTCCAGAGAGACCCGGGTTCGGTTCCCGCTAGGGGCATGTACCTCGGTTGCAGTTTGTCCCCGGCCGTGGTTGGTCATGCGGGAGGCAGCCACTCGATGTGTCCCTTTCACGTCGATGTTTCTCTCTCTCTCTCTCTCCCTCCCACTCTGTCTGAACAAAAAATGGAGGAGTGTCCTCGGGTGAGGATAAAAAATAAAATTTGAAAACTAAAGCCAGTCACAATATCAGCTTTCTCAGAAGCTGAAGACTATTTACAAGGCCTCCACCAGCAAGGTATGCAAGGCACTGGCTCACAGGCTGGCCATGTGGTATTTAAGATTGTCTCCAGCTTCAAGGCCACCATGTCAAGGGCTGTGTGCTAGCTTGTGAAGTACACTGGCCACAGGTATCTGGGATGTCAGTATGGCGAGAACACAGCCGGTGGTGCTGGGGACCACCACATCTGCTGATCACAGGCTTTGCTGTGGAGCATCGAGAAAGGGAGGTGCCTCAACAAGTACACTGGCCATGTGGGGTCAGTTAATTCTATAAAATTCCATCCTGCAGAGCATTTGGCTCTCACTGATTCTGGAGATCAGACTGCTGACATTTGGAATACGTGGTTCAGTTGCCCACACCCCAGCCTGTGGCTGATACTAGTAAGTTGAAGCCTTAACTCCCAGTTTGGCTGTATTTGAAGATAGGGCCTCTAAGGAAGAAATGAAGGTTAAATGGGTTATAGAGTAGGGCCCTGGTCCTAAAGGATTAGTGCCCTTACAAGAAGAGACACCAAAGATCTCTCCCCATATGCACCTGGGAGAGGCATGTGAGGAGGCCATCTGCACACCAGGAAGAAAGCCCTGTCCAGAAACCATATCTGCTGCCCCTTGATCTTGGCCACCCAGTCTTGGTGCTTCGTTCCGGTAATCTGAGCAGACCAAGGCAGCATCTAAGAAGTACCTTTTTTTATATATGCACATGCTTGCTTTAAGCTCCCTTTCCACAAATATTAAACATTTACATTTCTTTAAAAAAATAAATAAATAAATAGCCCTGGCCGATTTGGCTCAGCAGTTAGAGCATCAGCCCGTGGACCGGAGAGTCCCGGGTTCGATTCCCGCTAAGGGCACGTACCTCGGTTGCAGTTTGTCCCCGGCCTCGGTTGGGGTCATGTGGGTGGCAACCACTCGATGTTTCTCTCTCTCTCTTCCTCCCTCCGTCCCTCCCACTCTGTCTGAAGATAAATGCAAAAATGTCCTCGGGTGAGGATAAAAAAAAAAAAATAAATAAATAAATAAATAAATAAAATAGTATGTAAAGCATATGTCCAATGAGGGATTTTTAAATGTTGGACATATATATGGAAAAAAAATATCCTGAAAGGACAGAAAAGAAACTGTTGACAGTGACTGACTCTAGGGTGTGGGAATGTGAGGGGAACAGACAGAAGGAAGGGGGACTTTTACTTCTCACTTTATATACTTATGTGCTGTTGCTGTATTTTTAAATCATCATCACATATCACTTTTTATTTTTTTATTTTTTTTTGTTTTGTATATGCCCCTAGCGGGAACCGAACCTGGGACTCTCTGGTCCACAGGCCAATGCTCCAACCACTGAGCCAAACTGGCCAGGGCGCATATCACATTTTTAAAGTTAACAAAAATACATATTGTAGAAATGTACAGACTAGTATATGCATAACTTAAAAAAAGCTGAAGAAATATACACCAGATTATTACAAATTATTAGTTTGTGTCTAAAGACACTGTGCATTGTTTACTCCTGTAATGTTTTAACTTTTAGTATTATTTCATAATAAAAATTGTTATGACTTCTTTTTAGAATATAGTAACTTGGGACCTCACTTCTTAGGGACATGGTAATAATCGGTGGGCAGACTCCTGCCTTACGACTGAGGGAGAGAAGTTCAAACGCTGTTGTGTCCTCCTTATTTTATCATGACCCCAACTCCATCTAAGACATCCTACCTACTGCCCATCCCATTGTCAGAAACACAGACTATGACAATGTACCTAGGGTTCTCCTTCCAACATCCCGAAGTTCAACCCACAGATATTTACTGAACTCCTGCTGTGAGCCAGGATCTTTGCCAGGGAATGTGACAAAAAGAAGGTAGCCATAGTCTGTGCTCTCAAGGAACTTACAGCCCAGATCGTTCCACATCGAGAGTCCCTTAATCCATCACCCTTATAATGCCCTAGGAGGCCACTTAAAAGCTGATAACCTGGAAGGAGTCCCTCTGAGACCATTTTCTTCCAGCAAATGAAAACACCACATTTTTCTATTTCAGCATCACATTAGACACTATAGCAACAGAGGGCTGAACCAAGAATTAGCTCAATGATAAACTAGCCAACACAAATCAGCTTAACACTCACTGAGTAAGATTCCTGGAAGGAAAAAAGTTCAAATAAGTAAGTCTCTCTCTAGCTCTCAACAAACAGAATTGCTTCCCTTCTTCCAGGGCTATATTTCTCAAATTTTTCTCTGTGTACCTGGAGTCAATGGAGACAGAGAGATGTTCCCAGCTATCTCCAAACTTAAGGGTCAGTGTTTTGGAACACCTATAGCCCATGCAGGTTATACAGTTGGGAAGTTCTGAAGAGGACTGAAGTTGCCCACATAACATGCTCACATTTACAAAATAAAACAGAAGGTCTCATCTACATATGTGACTGACAAAGAACCATAGTATCTATCTAGTTCAGAGTCCATGGACATTGAGATCTGCGGGGATAATCCACTCCAGGTGAGGGGCAACTCCAACTGTGTCAGAGGCAAACAGATTTCCTGAAAGCTGCACCTTCTCTAGCCCATTAATACAACTTAACAAGTGCAAGAACTACAGTTAGACCTGAACAATGTGCACACCCACCCTCTATTGAGTCAGCATTCCGAATCTCTCCTATGGGGATAGACAACAACAACTGCCCTGAGTAGAAGCAGTTTTGTCAGAGCTCTCCCCAATGACCAGAAAAGACCTTGAGGAAGTCAGGTAACAAAAGGCAGCTTCCTACATGAGGCTCAGTCTGAAGAGTAAACAGGCTTACTAAGATGAGATCTTAGTAACAAGGGACACATTCTAGGAAGAACAGCCATTAATAAACACAGTGGTTTCTATTTGCTGAGTTCCTCTATTTGCTGAGTTCCTCCTGTGCTAAGTATCTTATATGCACTCTCTCTCCTCTCTGCAACCACATAAAATAGGCATGACTATTCCTATTTTGGAATGAGCAAACTAGGACTCAAAGAGCCTCAAGATCTCATAAAAGCCAAGAACTGACTCCCAGTCTTTCTGACTCCAAAGCCCATATGTCTAACCATCAAATCATACTGCTTCTCCAAGGTACAGGCAGTGAGACTGCAACAGGAGGCCACAAGGCACAGCTAGCCCTTCCCACTTAACAAAAAAAAAGACACACCAGTTTCGTGGGGGCAATAACAAAGAGCTTCAAATAGGAAGTACAGTAAAGTCACCTGGGGAGTTTTTTAAAAATACATATCCAGATTCCAGATCTTCTGAATCAGTCTCAGAGTAAGACTCTTGAATTGGTATTTTGAAAAACTACTTTAAACCATCAAGGTTGACAAGGCTGCACCACTTACCACACACATATGCAGGCATGTGCAAACACAAAATACGCATTAGCTATGCTCATCTCAGATCCTGGGCCCTGATAGGTGCTCAGTGATACAGCTGAATAGGTATCCATTCTTAAACCAGCAACCTATCCCAGTGGATTTAGCTCCTACTTTATGCCAGGCAGAGCCAGACACTCAGGTGCAGATAGAAGGCAGAATCCCCAAACTCACCATCTATTCAACAGCAGTCACATGAATAAAAGCAGGAGTCAATAGTTACATGTGAAGCAAGGTAGGCTTTTCCAAGGAAATGAAATCTAAGGTGAATTTTAAAGGACAGATGTAAACTTTCCATACTGGTATGTGGAAGGGGAAAGAAGAGTATTACAAAACGAAGAAATTGCATATCTAAAGCACAAGGGTATTAAACCACAGAGCTAACAGAAAGCTCATGCGCCCCCAACAACAAAGTATGTAAACAAAAGGCAAAAATGCCCAGGTGTTGACTTCAGGGTTAGGCCTCCCAGATTATGAAGAGCCCTGAATGCCTTCCTAAGAGGTTTAGGCACCAAGGAGCCAGTTTTCGGCAGGAAATGACTTATTCAGGTGAGAATTATCACTTCAACAGCTTCATTTAATGGGAGTGAGCATGGAGAGTTGGGCTTCCCCTTACAAGCAGATGAATGGCTTGCGGGGCAGGCGACCTGGTGGGACTAAGGCCTGCTTTTTCCTGGAGTGAATAAGGAAGCGACCAGCTCCTCGCCAGCCCCTGGCGTTCAGTCGCAAAGGAGGGGCGTGGAGTAGGTGCTGGACATGAGAAGGGAGTGAGGACAACCGGGTTAGTTCACCATGACCGACGCCGGCTGGCTGAGCAGCAGACAGGGCAGCTGACTACGTCCACCAGGCCCACGAGGCCGCAGAGATGGGCTACGCAGCGCAGCAACACGTTTCAAGGCCACTCCAGCCTCCGACACCGGGGACCCCGAGCTGCCATCGCCTGGCCTGCTCCCCAGCCCCGTAGGCCCCGGCACACCTGGCACCGGCCGAGGGCTCCGGTCTGGGCAAGGACAGGCCCGGTGCACCAGGAAGCGACCGTGGCCGCAGCTCGTCAGCCCCTCCCGCCCATTGGGCCGTAGCCCTGGGCCGGGCCGCCTCACCTCGCGGGGGCGGCGGGCTCTTCGGCGTCTTGGCGGCAGTGCTGACCCTCTCAGGGCCGCGGCCACGGCCGCTACCGCCGCCGCCATCCTCAGGCGTTAGCGTCGTGGCGTCATCACAGGGCGCGCTTGACGCCAAAACAAACCCGATCCGCCTTCGAGGTGGGGTGGGGCGGACGCTCGGGAGGGCCGGGCTACCGGTTTGGGGCGCTACGAGCGTGGCCTGCCAATCAACGCCTTCAGGGCGGGGACGGCCTCTGGGGGCGGGGGTCTAATTGTTGCTCAATGTAGTTCGACTGTAGGCTGTGGGAGAAACCTGTTGTAGAAAAACTAATATAAAATAGTATAGAATGTTGCCCTGGCCACTTTGGCTCAGGGGTAGAGCGTTTCCGGCGGACCGATGAGTCATGGGTTCGATTCCAGCCAACGGCAGGTAACTTGGGTTATGGTTGTCTAGAGCCCTGGTCGGGTCACATGGATGTTTCTCTCTCTACCTCTCTTTCCCTCCCACTCTATCTGAAGATAAATGCAAAAAAAGAAATGTCCTCAGGTGAGGATAAAAAAAAAGTTATACTAATTTTTTTTGTCAGGTGCCACAGAATTTTAGTAATTCGTTTATGTGAGCCATGAGATGAAAAAGATTGAATATCACTGATATAAGCTAATGTTATACTGTAAGCCTAAAAATAAATTAACACCAATAAACATCATTTTGTCTGTTTTAATTAGGAAATCATAAATTATTTTATTGTATTTTTATTTTTAAATGTTTTTATTGATTTCTTTAGAGAGAGAGGAAGGGAGATAGAAATAGCGATGTGAGAGAGAACCATTGATCAGCTGACTAATGCATGCCCCCCTACTGGGGATCAAGCCCATAACCTGGGCATGTGCCCTGATTGGGAATGAACCGGGACCTTTCAGTCCATGGGAAGACGCTCGGACGCTGCTTGGGGCAACACTCAGTCCACTGAGCCACACTGGCTGGGCTTATTTTATTTTTTATTATTATTATTTTTTATTATTATTATTTTTTTTTATCCTCACCCAAGGACATTTTTTCCCCCACTTTTTGTTCAGATAGAGTGGGAGGGAGAGAGAGGAAGAGAGAGAAACATCGACGTGAAAGGGACACATCGAGTGGCTGCCTCCCGCACGAACCACCAGGGGCCGGGGACAAACTGCAACCGAGGTTCGCACCCCTAGCGGGAACCGAACCCGGGTCTCTCTGGACCGCAGGCCGACGCTCCAACCGCTGAGCCAAACCAGCCAGGGCATTATTTTATTTTTTAGAAAGAAGGAACTTTAGAAATTGCTTCCAAAAATCTAGTGTGATGAGTAGGGGCATGGACTTCGAGGCCAAACAAACCTGGAATCATATCCCAGCTCTGATACTTCAACAGCTGTGTGACCTTAGGCAAGACATCTCCCTCCCCTCCTTAAGCCTCTATTTATTTATTTATTTATTTATTTATTTATTTAAGAGAGAAAGAAAGAAACATCGATTTATTGTTCCACTTATTTATCCATTTATTGGTTGATTCTTGTATGTGCCCTGACCAGAGGTCAAACCTTGCAACCTTGGTGTATCGGGACTGTGCTCCAAATCAGCTAACCGGCCAAGGCTAGCCTCAGTTTTCTTATCTGTGTAATGGGGATCATAATCCTAACCCCACAGAGTTGTTGTGAGGGTTAAGAGCAACATAGAAAATCAGGGTCAATGGGGCTTAGAAATCCATACAACACTCCCATTTTACAGATATTCAACAAGTTAATTCAACAAATATTTATTGAGCCCTTGCTATGGGCAGGTGCTGACCTTGGCTCTGGTAAAGAACACCAGGACCTGAGGTGAAGAAGTATGTTGATACAGAGGGGACTGGGCTCAGGACATCCAGCCCCCAGGTTCTTCCCTGAACAATAAGCTGTTCCATGTCTGCAGAACTGCAAATGTAAGAAACACTGCCCCCATGATGCTCTGGCTGTCAGTGTGGCTATCAGCTTACCCTTCTCCTCCAGCTTTGGGATAAAATATACAAAGCTCTTAAGCCCTTGGCCAGAGAGCAGATTCTGTCCCCACCCCCAAACCCATACACACACTACAGGTCACTCAATTCCAAGGAAGAGCAAGGATTTAGGGAGTAAACACCAGGGGAAAGTAGGTCACAGCAGGAGGATGGTAATCCCCCCATGGCTTGCCAGATCAGTCAGCCCCTGCCACTTAAAGCAGGCTGCTCTTGGCCACCCACCAAGAGTGGCTCTGGGAAGACTTTTGGGGTCTGGAGCCACAGCACCATCCCTCCCGACAGTATGTCCAGGCTGAGAGGACTGCCCCAAGATAATACATTCTCTACACTGCAGTCATTCTCAGCCCAAGCTTTTGTTGACTGTAACACTTCCAATGCTGGACCTAGAGAGTCTATCTTTCATTCCACACCTCCCACAAGTACACTCTTTATACCCAGCCCTAGATTGGGCGCTAGAGACATAAAAAAAAGACCCTTGGGGAGTACACAGACAGGAGTTCTGACCTGGACCCAGACAGTAATAAGCTAGTGCTATCAGCACTGAGATAGAAGACAGCCCACAAGCTATGTGGACCTGTAGAAAGCTGCTGATTTAGGTTGGAGTCAGGGTTAGGGAATATTTCCTAGAGGAGGTGATACTAAACAAGAAAGGAGTTCACCAGGAAAATGGGGAAGGGCATTCTGAGCATAGAGAATAGATGTACAAAGACCTAGAGGAATAAAAGTGTGGCCTTTCCTTCTGGAAAATGCTGGTGGTCAAAGAGGGGGGCAGATCTGGGAGGGTTGTTTTTTCCAACCTTACTTTCTCCTTCTGGTGATAGGAGAAGATGGGTAATGCTGGTTGGGAGAGAGGAGTGGTGATAAAAGTACAGGCAAATGAAGCACAGGAGCAAAGGTAGGCTAGGCGGAGAGGGAGTTAATGGAGGCATCTGACCTAATCAGAATGGAAGGGTATTTGGGAAGCATGGATTGAAATAGGGCTCCTACACATTCGGGTGGAGGTCTCTGGAAGCACTTGTCACCCTAGAGCTTCTGCAATTGTCCTTTCAGGTCTGATTCTGTCCTGGGGGCATAGCCTCCCAGTATAGGCTTTAGTGTAAATCTGGCCTGCCTAGATCTGGGTTCCCACTCCTCTCTCCCTCCCTCCCAACTCATTCCTTTGGGCCCCTCTTGTAAAGCCCTTTCCAACTCAACCCCACCTCTCCCTCACCACTTGTAACTCTCCATCCTTACCTCCTATCGCCCTTATCATGCTCCTTCTCTGAAGCTTCCCCTGACCCCAGGGTCTGGATAAGTAGATCACTCCTCTCCTCTGTGCTGCTACAGAGGGGAGTTGGAGTAGACTGAACAAACTGTGGGCTTAGCTGCCTTATGTAGGGCCTGCTAGACAATGAAAGGGAGCTTAACAGCAGGATCAGCTTTTCAATATAGAAAATGGAGAATAAAGGGGAGGGAGTGAGAGCTAAAGCCAGTGAGGAGGGCATGGCAGTGCCCACTGTGGAGTGGTGGCTTGGAATAGGGTCCTGGTGCTAGTGGTAGGAGACTGAACAAAAAAAGATCTGCCCTAGCCAGTTTGGCTCAGCGGTTGGAGCGTCGGCCCGCGGACCAGAGAGTCCCGGGTTTGGTTCCCGCTAAGGGCATGTACCTCGGTTGCAGTTTGTCCCTGGCCCTGGTTGGGGTCGTGTGGGTGGCGGCCAGTCGATGTGTCTCTCTTGCATAGATGTTTCTCTCTCTCTCTTCTTCCCTCTCTCCCTCCCGCTCTGTCTGAAGATAAATGCAAAAAATGTGCCCTCGGGTAAGGATTAAAAAAAAAAAAAAAAAATCTTACCCTCGCCCTGGCCAGTTTGGCTCAGTGGTTGGAGCGTCAGCCTGCGGACCAGAGAGTCCCGGGTTCGGTTCCCACTAAGGGCATAAACCTCAGTGGCAGTTTGTCCCTGGCCCTGGTTGGGGTTGTGTGGGTGGCAACCGCTCGATGTGTCTCTCTCACATCGATGTTTCTCTCTCTCTCTTCCTCCCTCTCTCCCTCCCGCTCTGTCTCAAGATAAATGCAAAAATGTCCTCAAGTGAGGATAAAAAACAAACAAAAAAAGATCTCATCCTCTCTGAGATTCCTCCTTCCCTCAGGATCTGCCCATGCTGAACTTTGCTCTTCCTCTCCTTTAGGATGAACAGGGTCATCTCACACCACACACCCATTCCATGCTTCCAGAATGCCTTCTGGGATTCTTTTGACTTCACATTGCACACCTCTTCTCAAAGAACAAACTTGTGAAGAGCAGAGGCCAAGAGAACCCTCATTGTGATCCCAGTTTCAGCAGCTCCAGACCACCTTGGGGACCTGAATATAGACTCCAACAGGGGCTCCCTACCTTCTGGAACATGCTCTCCTCAGATGGATAGAACCCCAGAGAGGGAGAGGACAGAGCACTTAGTCTGAGCTATCCTTTTTTTTCCTTTTATCCTCACCTGAGGACATTTTTGCATTTATCTTCAGATAGAGTGGGAGGGAGGAAGAGAGAGAGAAACATCGATGTGTCTTGAAAGAGACACATCGACTGGTTGCCACCCACATGACCCCAACTGGGCCGGGGACAAACCGAAACCAAGGTACGTGCCATTAGCGGAAACCGAACCCAGGACTCTCTGGTCTGCGGGCCGACACTCTAACTGCTGAGCAAAACCGGCCAGGGCTAGTCTGAGCTGTCTTGAAAGCTAAGGTGGTAGCTTAGCAGAGGAGGAGGTCAGATAGTCAGGAGCCTGGAGGCTAGAATGAACCTGGGGGGTGGGGGTGGCCATAGTGAGGAGTAGGGTGAGATACTCCACCACCTCACAGGGATCCTAGAGGCTAGGAATACCAACTTGGGAGGACAGACCACTAGAGGTCTTGGAACCTGCATGTAATGGAAAGCTTGGCACTGCCACTGGGAAATGAGTGTTTGTAAGGAGAAAGATGGAGTCCCCTGTGTGGCGGCCTTGGGCACTTCCCATTCTGTCTTGGGAATCAGCTTCTGGAGGGCTCCACCTCAGTTAAGCAGTGAGCAGTCAGAAGAAAGGAAGGAGATTAGTACAAATATAAATACCTTTAATGAAAGCTGAATGCACCCTGCAGAGCTTCGAGAGCGAGAGCGCAGCCACCAGAGCAGGGATGGCGGCAGGGGCACTGCTACCTGACCCCATTGGCTAGGCCAGAGGCCCCAGGAGGCAAACAAAGGCCAGAGCAGTTGCTAGCAGCAGGGGAGCAGGGGCTGAGGTTGGGGCAGGTGCTGTCGCCTGCAGTGTCTCCTGGTTGGTCTCGGAGCCTGCACCTCGCTCCCGGACATGCACAGCGGCACCACACAGAGTGTGCAAGTTATCTGGGTGTGGGGTCCGGCGAGCTTCTTGCTGTAGTGACTCCCACACGGCAGCTGCCTCCTTTGGGCAACCCGACAGGACTCGAGAGGTGCAGGTGTGGAAGTCATTCCAAGACCTGTTAAGGGCTCGGGGTTAGAGGAATTAGGTGGGACTAGGAGGCTTTGGAATGGGAAGGAAGAGGTTCAAGCACGGAAGGTAGTGGGGGTCGGGCTGCTGCCCTTGCACCTGCTCTTACCTGCAGATGGTCTCCAGCTCTCCTCCGTGGCCCATGCCATCCCCCAAGCGGATGAGACACTTGGCGAAGCCCTGGTATATGTTGTCACAGCGGCCTGGGACCTCGGCAGCTGCCTCCAGGGGAGATACAAGGACTGGGGGTGGGGATGGAAAATAGTTGATAGGATGAGCTGGCCGACCTCCCAACCTCTAGGGGCTTGTTTACCCTGACATGCTCTGGGGACATGACTCAGCGTGAAAGAAGCACCCCAGGGAAATAAGGGGCACATCTGGGGATCACCTGCCTGGGCTCTTTTCTAGGTGGGACAGAACAGAGTAAATGTGGAAGAGGGCGGGGTAGGTGTCCTCACGTCCTAGGGGGTCAGCTTTTACTTTGAGCTTCTGGGGCTTCTGTAACCCCAGGTCAGGTGAAGATGGTCCAAGTGAAGGAGCCAGGGCAGGGCAAAGGGGGATAAGGTGCAGAGCCACACTCTTCCTCCCCAGCACCATCCAATCTCTCTGCAGTCTAGACAAACTTTGCTTGGCCTCCCCCCACCATCCCAAAACAGATCTATATCTATATCTATATAGATATAGATATATAAATATATATATATATATAAAATTATTTTTTAAATGTTTTTATTGATTTTTTTAGACAGAGTGGAAGGGAGAGATAGAAACATCGATCGGCTGCCTCCTGCACACCCCCCTACTGGGAATCAAGCCTGCAACCCGGGCATGTGCTCTGACCAGGAATTGAACTGGGATCTCTCAGTCCATGAGATGACACTCAATCCACTGAGCCACACTGGCTGGGCCCAAAACTGATGTTTTTGGACAGGTAGAGCTGGATAGAGGGTGTTGGGATCCAGGCCAGATCCTAACAGAGGACCTCAGGGAATCCCAAGCCTGGTCAAGGAGTCTCACCAAAGGCCATGTCTTCCCTTTATCTGAATGGGGTTGTGAAATTTTGAGGTCCTTCCCCTACAACCAGAGCTCAGTTCACACCCCTCACTTTCAGTTCTGAAATCACTGGTACACATTATCCCCTTCTGGAGCCCTTGCACCTCCTTGCTACTCTGGCTCCCAGCGGCTAGGAAGGCTGTGCCCCAGCTCCCACACACCCTAAATCCAGTCTGATGAGAGGATTTAAAGCCCTGGCTGGTACAGTGTGCCTGCACTTACCGAGTGGTGGTAACAGCAGTAGCAGCAACAGCCCCACCGAGCGGGGCAGCTGCTGGCAGTGGCAACAGCAGCAGCAGAGCATCATCCTTCGCTGGCAGCCTAGTGTGGGAGCTGGTGGCTAGGAGTGCAGCCCTTCAGCCCAGCCCCCGGAAGGAGGGACTGTGATTGGATGGGAGCTGGGGGCGGGGCTTCAAACCCAGCAGGCAGCCCCGCCACAAGTATGAAAATCAGTAAGCAAATTGGCAAAAGAGAGGGACCCTAGAGAGAAGAGCCCAGGGGATCAAGGCCGGGCTGAGCTGACCCCAGGACCCTCACCCCAGAGATGGAGAGGGGAGATCTAGGAAGCCAGTTGCCCAGATGAGGGTGGGTGTCCAGGACCCTGGAGTGGGTTGGCTTTGACAGAGCTCAACATGGAGAAAGGAGGCCAGGGAACAGAGGAGCAATTATCAAAGTCACACCAAAGACACACCCAAAAGCACACATACTCCATTTTATTCCAAAATCATTTAATTGAATTTCTTAATGTTTTTCAAAAACAAAAAGATCCAAAACAGAGATAAAAAGGAACATGGAAAATTTAACTCAAGTGGTGTCACAATCTCGGGGGGTCATGCTCCAGGCATGGCAGAACCCAAGAAGGCACAATACCCACCCTGGGCCCAGCCTAAACCTGCTGGCTACCGTAACCTACAGCCAGTGCTCATCCCCTCAAACACCCCAGAGGTGGAAGCCTGAGCAGGTAAAGGGCAGACATGACTCTGCTTTGGCCTAGGCCTGTCTACTGGCCTGCAGTGCCACCCTACCCCTGGGCAAGGCAGGCTTAATTAAGGGAGACTGGGGGTCACAAGGCCATGCAGCATGAGGCTGAGACGCCGGGCCGCTTTGCCAAGTGAGTTGTGTGGTTCAGCCTGCAGGAACTGGAAGAGCTTCTGGCGTACCTGGGCCATGACAGAGCCCATGTGATCCCGAGTGATAGGGTCACTGTGGTCCAGGTGCATCACAGCCTCTTCCAGGTAGCTGGGAGTGGAGGAAAGGTATAGGCTACAGGTTGGGCCCCAGCAGATGGGAGCGCCCCCTGGCGGTACTGAGGCCCAGAGGGATGGCTGACAAGGGAGCCCTCCAAGCCTGAGATGGGAGGTTGGTGGAGAGAATTAGGGAGGGAGTCAGGCTATAGTGGGAGTCTCTGCTTTGAACTGCTCCCCCACCCCTACCCCAGCCCATCTCCTGGTCCAACTGCGCCCACACACCTGAGCTTGAGTTCAGTTCGAGTGCCAAGGTCAGAGGCCAGCTGCTGGATGAGGGAAAGGAGCACAGGCTGGGAGAGTGGGCAGGGTGGCTGCCCAAAAACCTGGGCCAGGTCCACAGTTTCACAAACATACAGCACCAGATTCAGGTCAGCAGCTGTCAGGGCCTAGGTAGAGAATAGCATTTGGTGTGTGGGCCTTGTCAGGAGACACCTGAGCCTTAGCTGGGCCTAATGTCCTAGCATACCTGCTGGAAGGCCTGATTGAGGTGGCCTTGCTGCAGCAGCTGCAGAATATGGGCTTGCTGGGCCTGGCAGTCGAGGTGGGCAGCAGGGACAGGTGTGCCAGCAGCTGAGCGCATGGCCTGCATGATGCTAGAGGTGACGGCGGCCTGTTGCTCCTTGAGTGCCACACTCACCTCACCTTTAACAATGCGCTGTACCTGTGCTAAAAGGGACTCCTGCAGACTACAAATGGAAATGAGGGAGATGAAGTAGGTAGGAAGTCTGGTCTGGCCCTTTCCAAAACCCACCACCTTGCCCAGTCTCCTACCCACATACCTGCCCACAGCCACATGCAGCTGGTGCTGCACCTCAGCCCGAACACTGCTAGACACAGTGGCCGCCATCTGCTCAGTGGCACCCTGTAGTGTGCTGACCAGGCCCCGCAGCTGAGCCAACACAGGCTCCCGCGCCTCCTGCTCTCGCACCTTCCGGCTCTTCATGTGGCTCTCTAGCTGTTGCAAGTCTGAAAGGTGACCATAAAGGCCATGAGAAGGAGGTGGGGGAGAAGAGGACAGCTCTTCCATGGAGCATATGACTCCACTCACATTCCTGTGTGCCCAGTCGGAAGCTATCATTGATCTGCTGGAACATGGCCTGGCAGCTCTTCTCAAAGGCGGGCAGCACCACACTCTGGAAGGCTTCACGGTAGGCGGCCTGCATTGGCCCCTGTAACGTGTCTGCAGCTGCTCGGGCGATGGCATCTGTCAAGTTCTGAGGGTAGAGGGAGAGGCCGGGCCAAGCCAAAAGCCTGAGCCCAAACTGGCCTGACCGAGCCCACCAACCACCAACCTCCCTCATCTTTGACCCTATAGCACCTTGGACTTCAGCAGCTTGGAGATATTCTCTTTCATGCTACCCTCTACAGCTGTGAGCTTGGTGGCCACTGAGGTGTTCAGCTGGCCTGCCATAGGCTCCAGGCTCCTAGAGACACCTGGGGCAGGGTGAGGAGGGAGAGGTGAAGCCACGAGAGGAAGTTTGACAGGTAGGGGGTCTCACTCCCACCCAGCCCATCCAGAAGTCTCCATGCAAAACTCACATGGAGGCACCGTCTTCTTGATCTCATCCCGTATGCTGCGCTCCAGTCGCCCAGCCACAGCTGAAGACAGTGCCTGGGACAGCTGTTGTGTCAGCTGTTCCTGCAGCTGCCCACCCCGTTGCTGCCCCTCGGCCAGTGCCCGCTCCAATCGCTGCTCTGTATTGTAGCTAAGGAACAGGCCTGGAGCAGGTCCCATTTCCCTTCTTGGTTCAAGAATGCTGTAGCTGCCCCTGCCCCTCTTCCATGCTGAGCCACTGCCTACAAGGATACGCTCTTGTTCATGCCGAGACTCGAGGGCACGTTCTACATGGCCCGTGACAGTGCTCTGCAGGCCTTCTAGTTGGGTGCACAGACGCTGCAGCAGCTCTTCTTGGCTGTGCCGCAGCTCCGCCAGCTCTCTCTGCTGTTGCCAAATTAGTGCTGGCCAGTCCTCAGGTGGCTCTGCCACCTGCCAGTAGCACCAAGAGTTACATGATGCCTGCCCCACTTGTCCCCACACACTAGACTAGGGAATAGCTCAGAGCTCTTCCCCACCCTGAGAGGAGTCCTAGAAGTAGAAAGGGTGTTTGCTCACTCACCTGATGCTCCGTGAGCCGGGATCCCATGGCTGAATCCCTGCCACAGGTGAGAAGGACCTCAGGCCATGTCATGCAGGCAGCCTGGGGACCACCCCTCTCCCAGGCCTCAGGACCCCTCCTACCCATCATCTTTTTTGCCCTTCCTCTTGAGCTTGGGTGAGGTCCGAGGGGATCCCTTAGTCTTCCAGTCCTTGGCAGGCAGCCGTGGAGTGGGAACTTTGGTGCCAAAGCCTCCTGCAGCAGAGGCAAGGCTGGCCACCTCATCATCATGGTCACTGTGAAAAGGGGAGAGGCATAAGCACCTGATACCTGCTGGCCCTCCCTTATGAGAGAAAGGGTGTGGTGTGGCATCTACCTTTGTTCAGTGCTGGTGTCTTGGCTGTCATGTTGCTGCAGCAAGTGATAAGGTGGTCGGTGGAAGGCCAGGCTCTTGTGCTTTTCCTGAAGGCCATTCCTGGGGCTGGGAGGACAGGCCAATTCAGCAGTGGATGACTATCTGAAGCCCCTACCATCAGTACACTTTCCACCACCCAAGCTCCTCACCTTTCTGCGAGGCTGCTGCAGGTCTCCCGAGTAATGTCTGGTGCTGTAGGCCAGACCTGACTGTCAGGGGCTGTGGCCTCCTGGGTCAAGGCTGCCTCCAGGAGTGAAGGGGTGCTATGCCGATCCCCGTCCCCAGGGCCTACATCCAGGCTAAGTTGAGGGCCAAGTTCAGGCCCTGGCCGGGGCCGTGGGGACAGCAGGTGTAGTGCTGAGGCAGCTGAGGCCATACTGTTTGGCTCAAGGTCCTCAGGAGCAGAGGAGCCAAAGCCACGGGAAAGGGCCTCAGATGCAATCTCAGGGATGTCCTGGGACAGGGCAGTGGAAGCCGAGGAGATAACATCGGGGGAGCGGGTACGGCTGGGGGAAGCCTGGGGTAGCCCCAAGGGCTCCACTTCCTGTAGCTCCAGGGAGAGTGCAGAGGCAGCAGTAGGTACCTGAGGTGGGCCAAAGTGGGACTTAGGTGGAGGGAAATAGGGGTGTGGGAAGCACAGAGATGAGGCACTGGTGTTTATAGTGATGACAGATGGGACAGTGGAAAGGGGATGCAGTCAAAATCAGCCATAGCTCAGGAGGAGAGAAAGTGGGAATGAACAGGGTGAGGAGCTGCTCTCCAGGGAACATGGGAGGCTGAGATGACCTCAAGGGAAACATGGGCCACCTGAGGCAGAACAGGATAAGCAGACAGGGTGCTATAGTAGAAGACTGCTGCCAACCTTCCTGCTGCTATACACCGGCTAAACCTGCATTTCACACACACGCACCTGCCCAGGCCCTTTGGGAGTCAATTTGTCAGCTGAACCTGGGAGCAGGCCAGGCAGGAGGCTGCGTGGGCTTGCCTGCAGGCTGCTGCTGCTCATTGTCAGACTGCCATCCAGCTGCAGCTTGGGGCTCAAGGTCAGCTCCTCAGGTGGCCTGGTGGCAGGAAGGCTGAGGCATAAGCAGCCAGAGTTTGGCATCACCTGGCACCAGCCCTTGCCATCCCCCAACACTGACCCTCACTTCACCTGGGCAAGGAGGGGTCCACAGCTAAGGTACTGCTCATGGCAGATGCAGCTGTAAGAGAGGAGCTGCTGCTGCTGCTGCTGCTGCTGCTGCTGCTACTGCTGCTATTACTAGGGGATGCAGCAATCTGGGGAGATGCAGAGAGTAAGAGCTGTGGCGTGTGGGTAGGGATTCCCAGGTCCCCTGCCCTGAGCCCCAAGCCCCAGCTCCAGCACACCTGTTGCAAGGAGGTGCTAGGTGTCATGAAGGCATCAGGTGTCATCAGCTTGGGCTTGGTCTCACTGCTCAGACTAAGGAAGTCAGCAGGTGCAGGTAGTTCCACGATGCGTCGGAGATCAGGCTGGGAGCCATGAGTAGCTGAACCCAGGCCCTCGGAGCCCAGTTCAGGCCGAGATTCTCCAAATGCTGTAGGGAAATCTGCCATGTTAGTCAGATCTCAGACCCTGGACAGTCTAACCTGCTTCCCTTTCAACCCTCACTCACCGAAGTCCTCATGGGCAGTGTGGGTGGGGAGCGGGGCCACCACATCAGGGTTCAGCTGTGGCTGGAAGCGGATCTGCACATCTTGCAATGCCCTTCAGGAAGAGGAGAATAGGAGAGGGTTCGAAGGGGCCAGAGTCAGTAGGGTAGGGAGGGTCACAGACAGGGCACACTCACTTAGTATGCACACAAAAGAGCTTGATGAGCACACCAGCTGCAGACTCCATGGCACCAGCTCCGTGGGTCCCATCTGTAAGGACAGTGTGGACAAATAAGGAGAGGCCCTCTGTGCCTCTGCACTCCTTACATACCAACACATATCCCTGATCTTGAGCAGCTCACCAGCCCCAAGGCTGTCATTCTCTTCCTCAGCAGGCAGCACCTCAGTGTGCCGCAGCCGGCAGCGACTTACAACCTGGATACCGAAGCTCAGTACAGGGTGGGTGAGTAGGAACTCAGAGATGGAACTGAAGCAGGCCCGGCCTTCCTCCTGGTTCTGCAGCAGCTCCATCACATAAAGGACCTGCACAGGCAGGGAATTCACAGCTGAGCTCAAAGGCTGTGAGGGCTGTGGATGTGCCACATATCCCTGCTTGTTGCAATGATACCAACTCTGCCCAGGGTGCCCCCAATGCAGTCTACCTTCCGTTGTACATCGCTGAGAATTAGGTATTCTGCTGAGAGGTCCAGGCAAACTTTGAGGCTAGGGGGCACACTCACTGAGCTGAAGATATCTGGGGAGAAGCTGAGAGGCCACAAGGCAGGATGAATGAGACTAAGAGGGTAGAAAGAACCCACATCCCAACCCTGCCACCCTTGTCCAGGTCCCCAGCCTGTGCTTACCGAATGGTCTGAAGGCAGGTCCAGGACACTGTACACCACATCTTTAGCTCCTGATTCTGGTCAGCTCCAGTAACGAGGAACCTCCAGAAAGGGACCCTACAAAGCAACAAGGCACTGAGTGACTATCTGAGATCCCAAGGTCCAGGCCACCACCCACCTGCCTGCCCACTCACTCACTCAGGGTCCTGTTTCTTGTGGTTGTCACAGAATAGGAGGCAGGAGAGGGGCCGCCCATCATGAGGCTTCAACTCATGCAGACACCTGCAAGCAGGCAGATGAGGGGTCTGAGTGGGTGATCCAGTCCTCTTCTTGGGGGTTCCTGGTCCCTTAGGTCCTGCCTTACCTTGGCTCATCCTGCCCCTCAATGTAGATCTGCCAGAACTTGACAAAGCCATCATGGCTTGCAGTAGCCAGGACAGTCCCATCAGGTGAGAGGGCCCCTTCACTCAGGTACTGGGAAGAACCCAAAGAGCTTTGCTTTACCACCTGGCTAGAGGTGGGAGCAAGCCCATCTCAGATGAGAAAGATAATGAGCTGGGCCAACCCACAGTGGATCCACACATTCGTGTGAAAACTGAATAAATGGGGGGCATAAAGAAGAACAGACCCATGGGGTGCAACCACATTAGGTGTGAGCTCCACCTGTAAAGGTCACTTTGTGATCCAAATCCCCATGGGTAGAATGCAAGTAAAGCTATGGATATGAGGAATAGACAAGGGACATAAGAAAGGGGGAAGAGCAGGGAAGGCAGTCAGTTGCAGGCTTACTGTGCTGTGGCCTTTTACCATGATGAAGCCCTGCTTGATTTGGCTGACATCCACAGGCCAGGTGCTGTGGTTGGAGCGGAGCATGTCCAGGTTCCACACCTCAGCCTGGAGGGTACAGGAAGGTGGGTGTTCAGCCCATGCCCATACCATGGCTACTCTGTCCCCTCCTCCCCGCATGTGCAGCCTCCTCACCCGGTCCTCATGCAACAGGGCCACCATTGGGCTGCCCTCCTCACAGCAGTCTTCACTCTCCTCAGGAATGAAGGGGCACCAGATGATCCTACGTAAGTGGTTCAGTGGCGTACCCTCTGGCTGCCGGATATGGACCAAAATCTCTTCTCTGAGCGGGGTGTTAAGGACTAGACAGGTGGATGATGAGTGTGTCTGGCAGCCCCAGTTCTGCCCACTGTTCTTCAGTCCCCCATTCCATCCCAGGGAAAGGATACTGAATTTTGCCATTAACCAGAGCCAAGTGCCACACAAACAGGTTGCCTGCCTCATCCAGGCAGGCCAGCTGTGGGGAGTTGACATGTGCGAAGGCCAGGTCAGCCACACTGCCTGTGAAGCCCTTGAGCAGGGTCCGCTCTGAAGTGCTGACACTGATCACCCGCACCATCGCTGAGCCATTGTTGGCAGCTGGAATCAGGACAGCAGTTGGCCATGAGTGAGTATCTAGGCCTAGGCAGCAGCAGAAAAACCCTGTCCCTGCCTGACTCACTGCCACCACCAATCTCAAGCTTGGGTTTTTCACTTGGTTCCCCAAGGCCTGACAGAGGTGGGGGCAGCACAGACAAGTCTTCCATTATATCCCTAAGGTCTGAGTGGGCTGAGTGGACTTACACTGAATCTACATCTCTGGGGCTTCTGGCAGAAAACCTCCCTCCTTTCCCCTGACCCAACTCACCCCTAATGGCATAGGCCAAGAAGGAGTTGGACACAGCAATCAGGTTGCCATAGTAGTATTTCTGCTCCCAGTCATACTTAGCGACAGGCTGGATTTTCACCTGAGAACCAAGGGTGAGAAAAGTTGTAGAAGCTGAGGGCTGGGGCAGCTTTCCCAGAGCTTAGGTGGTCCCCAGCATCCCTGGGGATAGTAGAGGCCACATGTGCAAGCCCAGTCACCCAATTACAACTCCTGGGGCCAGATTCCCACAGAGGCTTGGTAGCCAACCCTGGTTTCCTAAGACTGGGGCACACTACCTGCCTATTAAGGTGGGCCCCATAGGAACTGGCAGCATGGGAGTGAGGAGGGAGAGGCTGTGTGCCCTCATCCACCATACATGCCACAACATCCTGGTAGTAACTCACCTTGTTGCTCCCCCGTGCCTTGCTCGAGATGCTAGAGTCACTGCTGGCCACAATCTCAACCTCCTTGGCCAAAATCCCAATGCAGGTGGAGCTATCATCTCCTGAGAGGCAGCTGGGAGGAGGGATGCACAAGCTTGACTCTTGTTCACCCAAAGTCTCAATGGGTAGGATTGGAATGTGGAGAGGATACAGCCACCATGGGGAAGGTGTCCAACCCCAGATGCACAGCTATGGGTCCACTGGTCCCCAGAGCTGTAGCTCCCCTTGCTCACTTCCCTCCTTGGGAATGCTAAATCAGGCACCTAAACTTCAGATCCAGGCCAAGCCCTTGAACTTGTGTCCTCACCCCTCACCCTAGTGCAAGCTCAATGTGGTTAAGTGCTCCATCCCAGGACATCTAGTGGGGGAGCAGCAGAGGCTGCTGGCCCTCCCCCGCATCTCATGCGTTCAGCTAACTGACATCCCAAAGACCCCATCACCATCAGTCATCTCCCAGGCACTCACATGACCTGCTTCTCCTGTAGGTTAATAGATGGCTTGGCTCGGAGACCAGACTTGTTTGCTGAAGTACCATCCCCTGAGCAGAGGGGATCTGGGACCAGGAGCCCATTGAGGTCACCATTGTAGGTATTACATGGCCGCTGGTTCTCTGTACTGGGGCCTGGGGACAGAAAGGGCCACTATCATGAGGTTGTTCCACCTGCCTACTGGCCTTTCCGCCTGCAGAGCCTCCCTCCAAAACTGTGAAGTACTCTAGGAAGACTCAACTGAGGCATATCTATAGGAAGGAAGGCACTTTGTTCATCTCTCATTCCATAACACTTATGGTGAACCCAATGTATGCCAGGACCAAGGATAAGCATAAGGCTCTTCTACCTGGGGGCAAGGTGCAAGCTATCAAAGATCCTCTGAGGCCAATTAATACTCAGGTCTGGATCAGTCAGCACAGAGGGACTCTGTGTACTTGAGGAAGGATATAGGAAGGGTCAGGACAGACTTCAAAGAAGAGTTGCCATCAGAGCCATTGTAGCTGGAACACACAGACATGGGAAGGATGAAGGGAAAACAAGGCTGCAGAGGTCTCAGGTATGAGGCTGCGGTGCTTAGATTCTCCCTGTGGCAATGAGAGCCACAAAAGAGTTTAATTAATTAATTAATTAATTTATTTATTTATTTATTTCCTCACCCAAGGACATATTTGCATTCATCTTCAGACAGAGTGGGAGGGAGAGAGGGAGGAAGAGAGAGAGAAATATCGATGTGAGAGAGACACATCGACTGGTTGCCACCCACACAATCACAACCAGGGCCAGGGACAAACTGTAACTGAGGTACATGCCCTTAGTGGGAACCGAACCCGGGTCTCTCTGGTCCATGGGCCGACGCTCTAACCACTGAGCCAAAACGCCCAGGGCTTTTAAAAAATTTTTAAAAATAATTTTTCTTTATTGATTTTAGAGAGAAAGGAAGGGGGAGAGAGAGAGAGAGAGAAACATCCATGAGCGAGAACATCGACTGGCTGCTTCCTGCATGTCCCCCACTGGGGATTAGGCCTACAACCTGGGCATGTGCCCTGATCAGGAATTGAACTAGTGACCTCTTGGTGCATGGGTTGATGCTCAACCACTGAGCCACACCAGCCAGGCTCACAAAAGAGTTTTAAAAGGGAAGGTGACATGGTCAGCACTGGCAAGAGGGCTGATTGCTCTAAGGCAGCATGAAGGATATTTGAGAATCTGGGTGAGAGAGCCTAGACCAAGGTAGTGGCATGGGTTGGAGAAGAAAAAATGTGCTCCTAAAGCATGGAAGGACACTGATAAGATGTGGAAGTAAGGAAGACAGGAGCCTCCCCCATAGAGAAATGGCTCAAAAGAAGCTACCTTGGGTGGGTAAACTCAGGATGAATGTACATGAAGGAGCTGAACAAAGAAGAGAGAACCTATGGGGTAGCATGTGGAGTCAGGAAAGACAGCATTCTAGTTGTCTGCCATTCACTGAGTTTCAAGCACCCTCATGACACCACTCCAAAACTCCCAGGTGGCACAATCTGGATCATAGGTTTCTAGTCACAAAACAGCCTGGAGTCTGACATGGTCCTCCAGTGAGAGGAGACAAACCAGAGCTCCTTGGCAAACAGGAGAATCAATATTAATCAATAAACAAAGTTCAGAAAAATGTCTCCAGGCCACTTCACTTGTCAGAGCCACCCTAGCTGCTCAGGGGTAAGCTGACCACTCTCCCTCCCAGAAAGGCTACCACAAGGAAAAACAAACTGCACAAGATTGGTCATGTCAGGCTCTAACAAGCCTTTCTGCAGTCTAGTCTACACAGCAGCTGATGAGCATGAGAGGCCCAAGCCAAGCTCATAAGTAAAGGGAGCACACACCAGGCCTGGGGCAAAGGGTTCAGTGGTTTCAGGCAGCAGATGGATTTTCTCAAGGAATGGGGGTAGTTAACCACACCCAGAGAGAGCACCATGCCTGCTTCCAGTAGCAGTCAGTTTGGGTCTCCCAGCAGGTTTAAGAACAGGGTCTGAAGAAACACCAGTTCTTAGCTCTGGCCACTGCACACCTAAACCAGCATCACCAGATGGTCTTTCAACCACTACAACTTCACAGTTCTCTGAATCAGCCAGGAAACTTTGGTACCCCCATACATGCTACTTCCTCTTTGTTGATGCCTTCCTGACATCCAAACTCCTGTTCATATTTTAAGACCTACCCTAAATATTGTCTCCTTTCTCAGACATGTTCTCAAGCACTCTCCAGTCCCCACCCCACCTACCCTATACCCATCAAAATACCAAAACACTCCTCTCTTTCAATGTCAACAGTATTATAATACAACTTCCTTAAGCTCCTTGAGGGCAGGAGTAGCTCTGAGGTATCACTGCAAGCCCAAATAAAGTTTAAACGAATGGAAATAAACTAGGATTTGCAGATGTTTGTAGCATAATCCAATCAGAGACATGTAGTCTACGATTTGCCTTAATCTCAGAAAGGGCATGGAACTGGGAGTGGTCTTTCCTCCAGAAAACAGTTTCAGAAAGCATGCCTGGAGTCTGGGTTTTAAAGGTAAGGGCAAGTTGCAGAGGGGGAGCCACAACTCCTCAGCACAGCGCCTAGGTCTAGACACAATTCAGCATTCAGAGCACGGACTAGGCCTCTGAAGTATAGCAAACGGGTTGGGAACCCAGATCAGTACCAGGAACACTAGGGACCTTGGGGCCAGGACACCAGGGGGGACCTTCGGATTAAGAAAAGGAGCCTCACCTTCAGCCGAGACGCTGAAGGACAAGGCAAAATGGCCTGGCACTGGGATGGGGAGGGATCGCTAGGGGGTCTGCGCCCTTGTAACTATAGTCTGCCCTCACCAGCCAGGAGGATGCAGAGCCGACAGAGAGGGCCCTACAGACCTTGAGGGCCACCATGGCCCGAGCTGCCCCTCTGCCCGCTCGGCGAGGGCCCACCCCCGCTGTCCCGGCTCACCTCCCGCGGGCCGGTCCAGCTTGAGGATGTCCCGTAGGTGCTGCGTGGCGTCCTCGATGTCGATGCTCGCGCAGGAGGCCATAGGCCCAGCCGCTGGCGCCCTGTACGCGCCGCGTTCCTTTCGCTGCCGCCACGCACCAGCCGAACACAGCGGCGCCGGGACCAGACAAGACACTCCGGTCACTACAATCGGTCCACCCGCAGCCCACAAACCGCCGCCCGCACCAAGTCCCAGAGCCCCTCCAACACCACCAACCGCCTCCACTTCCGGCCCGCCGAGCCTCGGCTCCCGGAACCTGCACCGTCGAGAGAAGAAAGGTTCCGGGCTGAGAGCGGACGCCTCGCTCTTCTTGGAGCGTGTCTGCCCTGTGCCAGTGGGGTCCGGAGAGTTTCGCAGGGCTGAGGCAGAGCAAATGTCCACGTACTGGAGTGCCCAAATGCCTACTAGCCTTAGGATATCCCGCCCGGTCCATGCCCACTCCCAAGGTATGGACTCATGATGGGCCTAGGACCCGGTGAACTCTGCCACCCATGCTGTTCTCAGACCCCTCCAAGAACAAGCTGAATTGTTAGAGGAGCCTGTTTCCCTTTTAGGAAATGGGTCCATGTAACCCAATGCCTGAGGGGACGCACGATGTCAGAAGGTCCAGGAATTGTAAGGTCATGAGAGAGAGCCCCACCAGAAACATCAGACTGTTCCCTACTAGCCCCCCAGCATACCCTTGCCCAACCTAGTACCCTCAGGCAGGAAAAAAGAAACCAGTTTACAAACACCTCTTTATTGCAGACATTTCAGGCACAGGTACATGGAAGAAGCTGTATTGCGAATTTTATACAGGGTGGTTTAAGAGGCAGCAAGCACCTACCTCTCCCCCAACCCCAAATACACAGTAGCCTAGATATCAATCCCACTGAAATCTTCTAAATATGCCCTCCTCTCAAACAGCACATCATCCAGCCCTGTGCCCAGTATAGCCAGGCAACCTCTGGGCACCTGAGGAAGTCCTTGACCTCCATCCATAGTAGAAGGAAAGGGGGATACAGAAGTTCAGGCACAGCTGTGGTGCCCTCACCAATCCTAAAACCCCTAAAAGGGCACCGGTCCAAGTCCTGGGTTTGGTTCTAGCCTGTGATTGCTACCTTGCCAGGTCTCAGGGCTAGATTTTCCATGGGCAAGGCTTCTGTCCCCAAAACTGAGGAGCATAAACTGTCTCAATAGCTAAGACTTCCTGGGATTTGAAGACAGTGAGAAGCTGTGTGGTGAGGATGGCAACAGGAGGCCTAATGATGCCTTGCAGAGAGGTCTGAGGGGTGAGAAATCCTAGAGCACAAATCACTCAAACTGATTGCCCTCTTTCATAGCTCTAAGTCTATACTCCAACCAACCAGGCCTACATCTGTAGGCATTGCAGATTGGCTGTTCTGGGCACTTATCTTTGAGCAATGCTATCTAAAGCAGGTGGTATAGGACCTGAACTGCTCTCTTCTTGGCTTGGGGTTTGTGGGGCACCCTGAATGTGATCCTAACCCTTCTGGGGATAAAATAGGCCCCTCTCCCTCAAACTTTTGCTTAGAGGGCCTGAACATGATGGGCCATTTTTGCTAAGGCCTCTTCATGTTTGTGGGATTCTGGGTCATCTGTCCTGTTACTAGAGCCCTAACCCTACCCAGTGTAGAGGTCACAGGAGGTGTCAGAATGACTGCAGAGGCTTCAGTGCAAGGGAAGCTTCAGGCCAGATGTGAGCTCTCTGTTTGCAGCTCACTTTTCCAAGACAACAGGGGAGGGCAACACTATGCCCTACAGGGCTTCTAAAAGAAGCTAGCTGTGAGTGCTGCTTCAGCAGTTTTCTCCTTGCAATAGGTATTGCTGAATTGGGGTAGAAGTGGGAGGGTGAGACATGAGAGAGCCAATGGGGCAGGGTAGTTACTGATGTCCAGCCAACTATTAAACTAATTAAAACAATTTAAACTTTTAAGAAAATTTTTGTGGTTTTATTGTATCATGAGGCATTGAAACATCTGAACAAATCAATATCTGGGTGGTGAGGCAGCTGCTTTCTCCTTCACTTCTTTGGGTTACTAGAGCAACTTGTCAGTAGATTAAAAAACAAAACAAAAACAACCTTTTGCATTACTTAAGTCTTTCCAAGGCATGCGCTGGTACAACACAAACTTCTCCTGTCAGATGTAACTAGGCTAGCATCCAAACATCATGCACAATACCTAGGTAGCAGCAGCGCACTGCGCCCACTCCTACCATGGCCCTGCTCATTTGTGTATGATATTTGGAGCATCTGGAGGAGTGTGAATAGTATCGGGAAGAGGAGGGAGAAGGAAACAGCATGAGTGCCTGGCTGAGAGGAGGTCAGCCAAAGTTGTGCAGGGCAAGCCTGAACATGTCATTGGTGCAAACCCAAGCATCGTTGATGTTCTTTAATAGGAACATCTGGTGGAACCCCATGATGGGGTCTTCATCAGCCTGTAAGGAAAGAAAAATGATTCAGTAAAGGAGGGGCCAGGGAACAGGAAGGGAGTTCAGTGGTAGGGTAACAGGGCAAAGAATGATGACTTTGGGATTAGGCCCTACTGTCTTGAACTCAAATCCCTGTAGAGCCAAGGAATACTTGTGAGTGTGATTGATTTAATGTATGATACACTGCACTGGGCACATAGGGGCCTACAAATGGCAGCTCACACTGCTATATGCACTTAAACCGCAGAACAATTCACTTGTTAGCTAAGAAAAAGAGCAGAGAACATACCTGCCTGTAAGCCCATGTCACTGGGCACAAGTGACCAATTTGAAAGAGTATTCAGTGCTCAACTAGTAACTTACAGTATCTAAAAACAGAACACTCGGTGTCTGCTTACACCAGTTAATCCAATTAGGAGAAGCAATTGCTAATGCTGACAGTGACCAAATACACTGTCAAGAAAAAGTTCAAAACCGAGTTCACACTGTGATTACAGCTCTATAGGAGAAAAACACAGTATCACCATCAGCAATCTGTTGAAAACAGAAAAGCAAGAGACCTCCAGCCAAATTGCAGAAGACCAGGATGAGGTAGGAGCCGAGCTAATTAGTGCTGTGGTTTTTCTGGGAATTATTATCAGCAAGGAGGCAAATCAGTCTTTTGAGGGCTCGGAGTTGCACAGAAACAGAAGAAAGAACCTGAAGTCACGTGGGAAAGGGCACTGCTTACTGAGCCCAGCCTGGGAAAGTGGACACTCAGCTCCCTGGAGAGACCTCCTCATTCCCAAGGGCCAATTTGAGCATAGACTTTGGGCAGGGCATCTTGGGCAGGCAAGAGAAGCTGACAGGAAAGTCCAGGCCAGAAGTCAGGTCCCTCTGAGTCCCCTTGCAGAGCCTGGAGGGCCCCTCCCTCAAACCTTGTATTAGATTCAGGAAGCCCTGCCTAGCCTGGGGAGAGGGCCTGTTATTCTGAGTCCCATTGTGACACAGTCCCAGGAGGCTGGGACCTTGTCAGTGGGCAATCTGTTCTGCTTTGGGAAGGAGGAGAGGCTTTTTGGAAACCAAGAATCTGTCTTCAGTCTGCTAAAGCACAACATGTAGGAGATTCTGGGAGAGTTCTTGGGGCAGTGGCGGAAGGTGGGGGGGTGCGGTTGCTGAGAGGCCACAAGAAGACTTTGAAGACAGGTCTTAAGAAGGGGAAGGGGAAAATGCAGAGAGAAGCAAGAGTTTCAGAAATCTGCTTTGCTCGCAGGTGGAAGAGGCAACGGCTAGCTCAGGGAGTGACAGCATGGACTCCAGTAGGGGACTGCTACTCAGCACCCAGCTGGCCCGTCCAGGGTCAAATGCCTACAGAAGGCCCACCCACACCTTGGGGTAGTATGAAGGCCCTGTGGCTTGACACCACAGCCTCATCCTGCTCCTATACCTCTTGTCCCTTTTCCAAAAAGGCACAAAACCAGTGTTCTCCACTAGAACTTTCTACAATAACAGAAATATTCTATGTCTGTACTGTCCAATAGGCAGCCACAAGTGAGTGACTGAGTACTTAAAATATGGCTAGTGTAACTGAGGAACTGCATTTTATTTCATTTTAATTAATGTAATTTAAAAATCACCACATGTGGCCCTGGCCAGTGAGGCTCAGTTGGTTGGGTGTCATCCCGGGCACCAGAAGGTTTTAATTCCTGGCCATGGCACATGCCTGGGTTGCTGGCTCGATCCCCAGTAGGGAGTGTGCAGGAGGCAGCCGATTGATGTTTCACTCACATCAATGTTTCTCTCTCTCTCTCCTTTCTCTCTAAAAATCAATAAAAAAATCTTTAAATTAAAAATAGCCCTGGCCGGTTTGGCTCAGCGGTTAGAGCGTCGGCCTGCGGTCCAGAGAGACCCGGGTTCGGTTCCCGCTGGGGGCATGTACCTCGGTTGCGGTTTGTCCCTGGCCCTGGTTGGTCGTGGGGGTGGCAGCCACTCGATGTGTCCCTTTCACGTCGATGTTTCTCTCTCTCTCTTCCTCTCTCTCCCTCCCACTCTCTCTGAACAAAAAAATGAAAAAATGTCCTCAGGCGAGGATAAAAAAATAAATAAACAAAAATAAAAAATAAAAAAATAAATTACCACATGTGGCTGGCTACTATTATACAGCTCTAGATAGACACTTTGTCTGGGTGTTGCTTTTTGGGGGGGGGGGTGTTCCTTGATAAGCAGGTCATATCACAGGGAAGGCAGGGGTGCAGGGCTCTCCTCTGCCTGCCCACTTCTCCCTAGCAGCATTGTTACCTTAAGCTGGCCCACAACCATGCTGATGATGCAGCTATCTGGCGTGGGCTGATGGTCCTGTGCCGTGATGCTGTGCTGGATTTTCTGGAATGGAAGGCTCTGCAAGAGAAAGAGTGGGTGGTGGGCTGCAGCCAGAAGGGAAGGAGATGCCTGCAGCCCTACCCTGGCCCTTACTTACAGACAACTTCTCCACAATGGCAGCTTTCCCCTGGAATTGCTGTCCTTCCCATGTAAGGCATGATGCGTCAATCTGAAAACCAGAAAACCTGAAGACAGGGTCTCAGAGCACCATTAGTGTCTCTGAGACCCTGAAAAATCCCTAAAAAGAATTTTTCTTGAGGAAATGAGTCTACGCCTCAGTTTCCGTGCTGTAAAGAAGGAACTGAGGATAGCTTCCAAACTTTTCACTATTAACAACTTCTTTAACTATACGCCATCATCCCAGAGCTCAAGCTCTGAAAACTAACAAAATATAAACATATTGCTCAGTGGATTGAGCACTGTCCCATGCACCAAGAGGTTACTGGTTCAATTCCTGGTCAGGGCACATGCCTAGGTTGCAGGCTCGATCCCCAGTAGGGGTGTACAGGAGGCAACTGATTGATATTTCTCTCTCTCCCCCTTCCTTTCTCTCTCTAAAAAAAACAAACAAACAAACAAAAAACCCTTAAAAACATATTTTATAGCCCTGGCCGGTTTTGCTCAGTAGTTAGAGCATCGGCCTGTGGACCAAAAAGTCATGGGTTTGAGCCCTGGCCGGTTTGGCTCAGCAGTTAGAGCGTCGGCCTGCGGTACAGAGAGACCCGGGTTCGGTTCCCGCTAAGGGCATGTGCCTCGGTTGCAGTTTGTCCCCGGCCCTGGTTGGTCGTGCGGGTGGCAGCCACTCGATGTGTCCCTTTCGCGTCGATGTTTCTCTCTCTCTCTCTCTCTCTCTCTTCTTCTCTCTCCCTCCCACTCTATCTGAACAAAAAATGAAAAAAATGTCCTCAGGTGAGGATAAAAAAAATAAATAAATATATAAAAAAGTCATGGGTTTGATTCTGGTCAAGGGCACATACCTTGGTTGCAGTTCGGTCCCGGGCCCTGGTCAGAGTCGTGTGGCTGGCAACCAGTCAATGTGTCTCTCACATCGATGTTTCTCTCTCTCTCCCTCCCTCCCTCCCTCCCACTCTATCTGAAGATAAATAGGAAAATATCTTCGGGTGAGGATTAAAAAAAAAACAGAATAAAACTGAAGCCCATCCTCATCCCAGCACCCCCAAACTCTCTTTTTTTTAATCCTCACCTGAGGACATTTTTCCATTTTTGTTCAGATAGAGTGGGAGGGAGAGGAAGAGGGAGAGAGAGAGAGAGAGAGAGAGAGAGAGAGAGAGAGAGAGAGAAACATCGACGTGAAAGGGACACATCAAATGGTGGCCTCCCGCACGACCCCAACCAGGGCCAGGGACGAACTGCAACCAAGGTACGTCTCCTTGACCAGAATTGAACCTGCAACTTATTGGTCTGAGGGCTGACCCTCTAACCGCTGAGCCAAACCAGCCAGGGCCCCAAACCCTCTTTCTAAAAAAAAAAAAAAAAAAAACCACAAAAAACATTTTTATAAAAAAATATATATATATATAAATTATTAGATAAGTCCATTTCAGTTTTTATTCAAGAAGTCATATGACCTCTGATATACATGAGCCCCATGCTGGCCATATGTGGCCAAGGCTCAGCCAAAAGCCATCCTGCTGTGTGGTTAATCAGCACCAGTCCCAGAGAAATCATCAGAAGTTACTTGGAAGCATTCTATGTTCATCACCATCTATAGAGCCCAGGTTGAGTTCCACTGAGGCCCTTTCCATGAGGGGTCAGGGAGAGATGGAAGCTGACAAGGCCTCCCAAGGCAAACCACTAGCTTCGCCTCTACCTCCCAGATCTTCCCCGCCACAGCCTTCAGGGGCAGAACTTAAAAGTGCCTCTACTACTTACCAGCTGTGACATTAGGCAAATTACTTATTTTTCTGCATCTCAGTTTCCTGATATTCCAAAGGGACCATGTGCTGAGGATTATATGAAATGACATACATAAGGTGTACTTTAGGACTTTGCTAACTCTCGTCTCTGAGTCAGGCCTGCTTTAATTGATGTTAAGAAGCAACAAGGCACCTTGACCAAGTAGCTCAGTTGGTTAGAGCTTTCGTCCTGATATACCAAGGTTGGGAGTTCGAGCTTTGGTCAAAGCACATATAAGAATCAACCAATGAGTACATAAATAAATGGAACAACAAATGAACGTGTTTCTCTCTCTCTCTCTCAAATCAATAAATAAAGATTATTTATATAAATAAATGAATACATACATAAAGAAGCAACAAGGCAGAAGGTGCTAGGATCTGACAGTCAAATCAGTTCAAGACTTTATTTAAATTCTCAATCTATGATTATGACAATCAAATAATACTTGTGTAGGACTTGACCCTCCTCTGGTAAGATCCCTTTCTTTTCTCCAAAATTTCTGAATGAACACTGACTTTGCCAGTGTTCAGTCAGGCTCTGAGGCTATGCTGGATGACTCCTATCACTCTTATCCTGAGCAGACCTGCTCGGAATGGCCTGGTCAAGCATATTTCTTTGACTAAGTCTTGGGCAGGGTCAGATACAAGTAGCTCTTGGTATATATGAACATCATTAAAATAGCAACAAACAATGCCTGCACAGAAGGGTTTCTCAAAGGACACACTAGTCTCTCTGAGCTAACCCCATTTGTTTCCCATGAGCATTCAGGGACTTTTGGTCTCTAAAAGATGGACCTGGGGACTCCAGGAGAACTTAGCTTTGCACTGATGATGCTCATTGCTACTGCCTCCAGAGGGCACCGTGAGCCCTAGCCTCCACCTGCTGTCACCAGATCTAGAACAATGGCACTTCCAGAACCATGGATGGCCAGTCTAGAACACCTTACCCAGGGTACCAGAATCCCTACTCTTATAGAACATGACAGAAGGGAATGTGGAAATCAGGTATCTGAACCAGACCTCAGGCCCCGTCCCACGGATGCAGACAAATCCAGTGAGGGCTGCCAGAACTTGTGACCTGAACGAAATGGCCCAACACCTGAAATAATCCCCTGGGGTCTCGTTCTGGTCCTAGAGCTAGAGACTTACGTAAATTGCGCCTAGTTGGGTTCTGTCATTATCAAATAACTGGTAGTAATGTTGAATGAAGCTGGATCCAATCTGTTCCCAAATTGGCTTGTCTCCCATTCTGGAGGGTCACCCAGCCTCGTTGAGACCTGCAAGACCAGCAAGACAGGGAGGGAAGCGTTGGTACCCTGGAACCAGGAGGTAGCCAGCTGCTGTCTCTTCACTGACCCCTCCCCTTCACTGACCCCTCCCCTCCCAGGAAGTCCTTCCCTGAGGTCTATTCACATAGGGAACATGGAGAGGCACCAGGGAACTGGAAGAAGACCTCTTCCAATATAGACCAGTGTAGGGAGCCCAGAGGTAGATCAGACTCAGCTCCTCCTTTGAGGAGCTCTGGTTGATAACACAGAGAGGTACCTGGGTTGCAGAGCACACAGGATGAGTACTGAGGGTGGAGCCAGGACAAAGGAAGGTCAGAGCAGGTCCTTCAATGTCCAATGAGGGTATGGACCCTTAAGGAGGAGCTAAGCACTCTCCCCATAGCTTTTTATTTTTATTTTTTTAAATCTTCACCTAAGGATATTTTCCCATTGATTTTTAGATAGAGTGGGAGGGAGGAAGGGAGAGAGGGGGAGAGAGAGAGAGAGAGAGAGACAGAAACATCAATTGGTTGCATCCTGCATGACTCTGACTGGGGCTGGGGACCAAACTTGCAACCAAAGTACGTCCCCTTAACCGGGAATTGAACCCGTGACTCTTCGGTCCACAGGCCGATGCTCTAATTGCTGAGCCAAACCAGCCAGGGCTACCCATAGCTTTTCATTTAATCCTCTAAACAACCTGCAAGGCAAGAGTTATTGCTATTCTTCCTACTTTGTGGGCCAGCAACTACTGATACCTGTGTGCTAAGTGTCTTCTATTACAACCCTCAGGCTCCCTCCTTGTTCTGTTGGGACTCATCCCTCAGTGTCTCAACACTGCCCCAGCGCACTAGCAGGTGGAGGAAGACCCATTGCAAGTGGGGGGAGATGGCTCTTCAAAGCTCCACTTGCTATAAAAACAGCAAATGACTCCCCTTAGTCTTAAGGGGGCAGTTTACATCTTTGAGACCAGGTAACACTTTGCCCTTTCTGTGGCATTTCTTCACTGATGGGGGTAACCCCTACTTCAAAGCTAGGGACAACTTCAGGGGATCACAAAGTAATAGATGAGGGATGTGGGGAGGGGAAAAGGAGGCTATGAGGGGGAAACATTCAATTTCTTCGAATCCCTCATCCCTCACTCCTCCATTGGGAGGGGCTGTCCCTCTCTAATTTCTGAGGGGAAGGGGAAGCCCCTGCCCAGCTATAAACACCACAGCCCAAGGGTGTTAGATGAGAGAATCACTCTGGCTTTGTTAGGCCCCTCCCAAGTAAGGACGTCCACATCTCACTGCAGGATCCTATGACAGCAAACCCATGTGTGCCATAATTGTCTGACTTTAGAGGAGCCCAGCCCCGCTCTCCTGATAACAGGACTCTGAATCAAAGCAGTGAGAAGGTGGGTTCAATCCTGGCAGAAAACCATTAACAGTGGTAGGATGTGATGCAAGTTACTACCTTTCTTAGGGCCTCAGCCTCCTCCTCCTACGTAAAATGGAGGTGGAACCTAGTGGTTGTGAAGCCTCACTAAGGGAACCTGGTCAAGTGCTCAGCTCAACATGGTAAGTGCTAGTTCAGTCCCTGTGACCTAGCCCAAGGCCAAAGGAGCCAGTGTGGAGGGACAGTAGCTTATCCTCAATCCAGCCAATCTTCTAGCCTGTGACCAACACTCCAGCCAATGAGGGGCCAGGAAGCTGAGCCAGCTTTATTTTAGGTCCCCTAGGAGGTGGTGCCACTAAAAATAGCAACTCAGTGCTGGGATGACTAAGAAATGTCCAGGAAAGTCTAAAATAAGCAGAGGAGAGAACTTGTACTGGGCCACGCCTGTTACACAGGAACACAACGTATGTCCCGGTTCACACTCTGCCAAGAAACAAATCAACAAGTGGGAAAGGCACAGGACCAACAGCCAGGCTCAGCTGTGTTATCTTGGACACACTTCCAAGGGGTACCCAACACACAAACATGGATTACTTGAGGCAGGGCACAGCCCCTTACATCTCTGCCCCTTACATCCTAGTATTCACCATGCCTAGCCCCTGAGAGCGCTGGGGCAGGGGGATATCAAAAGGAATGAATGAGGGCCATCTCTCCTGCCCTCAACAAGGCTGGGCAGCGCGCAGGGAAGGTCTTAGAGAAAAGAGTATGCTAACCAGAAGAAACAGCATAAGCAAATATCTGGGGAAAGGAAAAGAGGTAAGGGCAGCAAACTGGGAAGCCAAAGTTGGAGATGGAGGGTGAGAGGAACTACAGTTAGAAGCTGATACAAAGACAAGAAAAGTGCCAACATGTGGTGGGTCCAGTGAGGCAGAGGAAGTGTGTGGGTATGTTTTCTTTTCCTTTTTCAATATTGTTCTTAATGATGTGACAACCTGCTAACAAAAACTACTTGGCAGAAGTGGTGGAGTGAAGAGGGTGGAGGGATAAAGGGATAGAAGAGCTGCCCAGCCTGTGTGGCTCAGTAGTTGAGCATCAACCCATGCACCAAGAGGCCGCCAGTTCAATTCCCGGCCAGGGCACATGCCCAGGTTGTGGGCCAAATCCCCAGTGGGGGGCATGCAGGAGGCAGTCAATCGATGTTTCTCTCTCTCTCCCTTTCCCTTCCTCTCTCGCTAAAATCAATAAAGATTAAAAAAAAAAAAAACAGGGATACAAGAGCCTTTTGGTCTTATGGGGCAAGGCAGGACAGAGGGAGCTCTCCTGAGGAACAGGACAGTTCAGGGTCTCCCAGAAAGTGTGAGAAGAAACCTTCAAAACTATGTGTATTGAGGTCTTTGCTTTAAAAATGCCAAGGAGGACTCCTGAAACCAATACCAACGTCATTCGAGGTCTGCTTGACCTTGATTTGGTTATTTCCATGTAATGATCACAATAGCCATGTGGTCAGAGTCCACTGTCAACCCGCTTAACAGGAGGGAAAACAGGTTCAGTGATGTGTGGTCTTGCTCCAAGTTCATCCAGTACTTCAGTGCTGACACTAGGTCCTTTGGCCGAGGCCACTGCTTTCTTTCTGTTACCTTTGCATCCCTGAGCTCTAAATCCCAAAGCTGGCCATATGCCTCCTTTATAGCACCACTCTCGCCTCTGGGTTCAAGGCCAAACCCTCAAGCTCCACAAGTGGGCATCCACACCTGTCCCTGCCTCTCCAGGCATTCTTTCCTACCTCAATCCAACTCCACACAAAAATACACTGGAACTCACCAGGTTCTTCCCCACCATGTTGTCTTCCCTTCCCTCATCTGCCGGGTCAGTCAGTCCCTGCTCTTTCTTCAAGTCATTGTGCAGATCCCCACATATTTAGGGACAGACTCCTTCCCAGATTCAAATGTTGAACTCCAACTCCATGGCCAAACCCGTATCAACACATTCAGGGCCCACTCCTCCACCTAAACAGTGTAGCTCTGAGCTGTGAGGGTTCCAGTATGGTTCTTGCTATACCCCCAATCTCCTGGCACAAAGCATGGCCCAGCAAACTACAGGACTTAAACATTCTGATTCTAAATCTCCCACAAAGCTTTCAACTCATGGCCGGGAGGCAGCATTCCTAAGTCCAGAAAAAGAGGCAGGGTGCAGAGCCCCCCTGGCTCCATCCCCATGCAACATAGGGGAGGGGTCTGGGCCAGGCTGACAGGATGTTCCCCAGGATGGTAAGCAAGCCCTAACCTTATTTCTAATACAGTTACTGTAGAAAGAACAACCTCAAAAGAAACAAAATGCCAAGGCTTAGAGGCAGTCTCACATTAGATTGGAGATTGACCTTCATGATGTCTGTGGGTGCAAAAACTCTCTAAGAATGCCTCAAAAACTGTGGCCCTCTCCCAATAAATTTACACAGTGGCCTAGTGAATAATTTCAGGTTGTTTATACTCCCTGAGGTTCAGTCACAGACGCCAGGTAAAAACCACCGGCCCAAGCAATCCCTTTAAGCAACAAAAAAGCTTCGTTTCTATCCTCAAATTCTGGGTCAGTATTTCCAGGGACAAAACTTGAAACAGAAGTGTCCAGCTGATAACATCTCATTGTCTCTCATGGGTATTAGGTACAGAAGTGTGCTAAGGGATTCACATGAATTAATCTCTAATAGCCTGAGTCAAACACCCATGTTAGAGATGAGCAAAATGAGGCTCAGTGAGATGAGCTAACTTTAACTTACTCAAGGTCACTAACCTAATAGATGGTACAACTGGATGGAACCAGTGACTCCAGAGCCAGGACTCCCAGCAACAATTAGTCTGAAAATAAAAATGAATAGCACATAGGGCTGAAGCCACGATCTATGACCTTGGCTATCTCAGACAGGGGCAAGACAGTGGTCAGAGCCGGAATCTATGGAGATGTGACATTTGAGCTGACACACAGGTGACAAGGAGCTAGACACATGAAGATTTAGGGAGGAGAAGAGTGATCCAGGGAGAAGGATTAACAGTTGCAAAGCCCTAGGGTGAGAAAAGGCTTAACCTGTTCCAGAAACAAGAAAATGCCCAGTGGCTGTAAAGAAAGGGTGTGGGTGCCCGGCCGGTGTGGTTCAGTGGTTGAGCGTCAACCCATGCACCAAGAGGTCGCAGGTTTGATTCCCTGTCAGGGCATATGCCCAGGTTGTGGGCCGGATCCCCAGTGGGGGGCATGTAGGAGGCAGCCAATGTTTCTATCTCTCTCCCTCTCCCTTTCTGTCTCTAAAACTCAATAAAGAAAAAAAAAAAAAAAGGGTGTGGGGGGAGTTGGTGGCAGGAAGACAGGATAAGTGGTTCAGACTTCATCAGTAAAGAATGGGAAGGGAAGTCATTGAAGGGCCATAGGACAGGCTACATAGCACCCCTGGTACTCATTTCACCATCCTGTATTATTTTCTTGGAACTTGTCACTGCATGAGATTGTCACACTAACATACAGGGTGGGACAAAAGTAGATTTACAGTTGTATGTATGGAAAATATTAATTAATAATAATACAAGAATAGCCCAACTGGCACGGCGCAGTTGGTTGAGCGTCGTCCCCCATGCACCAGGAGGTCACCAGTTCAATTCCCCAGGTCATATGCCTGGGTTGTGGGCTTGATCCCCAGTAGGGGGCACGCAAGAGGCACCAATTGATGTTTCTCTCTCATCGATGTTTCTCTCTCTCCCTTCCTCTCTCTGAAATTAATAAAAACATAAAAAAATAGTAATATAAGAATAAACTCCAGCCCTGACTGGTTTGGCTCAGAGGTTAGAGCGTCTGCCCATGGACCAGAGTCCCGAGTTCGGTTCTTGCTAAGGTCACGTACCTTGATTGCAGTTCATCGCCGGCCCTGGTTGGGGTTGTGCGGGTGGCAACCAGTCAATGTGTCTCTCTCACATCAATGTTCCTCTCACTCTCTTCCTCCCTCTCTCCCTCCCACTCTATCTGAAGATAAATGCAAAAAAAAAAAAAAAAAAAAAAAAGTCCTCAGGCGAGGATGAAAACAAAAAGAATAAACTGTTTCACATACTCGCAACCCTAAACCTACTTTTGTCCCACCCTGTATTTGTTTATGGTCTGTGTCCCCAACCAGGGCATCCCTGTTCCCATGGTGCCTGGCTTGGCCCTCAATAACTATTTGAGTAAGTCCATGAATGCGTAGGAAGTGGGGCTGAGGCAAGCCCTTCTCTGGAGGAGTAATTCTGGGCAAACCCTGCTCCATTTAAGTGGCCAAGTGACCCACTTCCCCTCCACCTATGTCTTCTGTCCAAGTTGTCGGGAAACAACCCTTTATCATCCAGCTAGCTGTCTGTCTGTCTGTCTGAAGCATGTGGCAAGTGAGGCTTGGCCCCAACTCCCTCTTCTCACTCCCAAGTTTCTCATCAGTCACCTGAGGGACAGCTGTGGCTAAACAGCAGGCATACAACCCCATGCTCAAAGGCCTGGCCTCTAGCCTGATCCTCTTCCTCTCCCTTATGGTGTCTCCTCATCAGTAATTGTGGGGTTTGTTAGGGATAATCAACTGAGGGTATAAAGCAGGACTCAGCTGTAAAGAGTCATTGGGAACACAGGTGAACACTAGGTCAAGAGCTAAGAAGCAGCTTCAACCTAGAGCTGGCAACTGCCTCATCACTACTCCCCTGTCTAAAGTCTAGAGCAGTCCGGCCAGTGTAGCTCAGTGGTTGAGCGTCGACCCATGCATCAAGAGGCTGCCAGTTCGACTCCCAGTCAGGACACATGCCCAGGTTGTGGGCCCGATCTCCAGTTGGGGGCCAATCGATGTTCTCTCTCATCGATGTTTCTATTGCTCTCTCCCTCTCACTTCCTCTCTCTCTAAAATCAATAAAGGGAAAAAAATTTTAAAATAACATAAAAAAAAATAATAAAGTCTAGAGCAGTGGTTCTCAACCTTCCTAATGCTGTGACCATTTAATACAGTTCCTCATGTTGTGGTGACCCCCAACCATAAAATTATTTTTGTTGCTACTTCATAACTGTAATTTTGCTACTATTATGTCTTAGGGGACCCCTGTGAACGGGTCATTCGACCCCCAAAGGGGTCGCAACTGACAGAACCGTTGGTCTAGAGAGAAATTATAGCCAAGGTCCAATGTCCGAATGGCTGGCTAGGACAGAACGCTTTTTGGGGCAGATCCCTGAAGTCTAGGTGCACCAGGCACCCTAATGGCCTTTTCCTCCCTTTCTGCCTAGAGGGAGGGCTCCTATGGGCTGCCCTGGCTGATCCGGAAGCTGAATTCTAAGACCTGCATTCTGGTCTCTGCTCTGTACTTACTGAGTCCCTGAATAGCCTCTCATTTCCCAGGCAGCTCAGATATCTCTGGGGCCTCTGTGCTAGCCAGCTCCCACCTATGAACTTGCTGGTTAGGTACACATGGACTTGGCTTCCCCAGTGTGGCCTGAAGCCCCTAAGTGACCACTCCCATCATGTGCCACCACTATGCCTGGCCAATACCACCGTGACACTCTGACTGAGGTGAGCAGGGTAATAAAGGAATGGACATGGAGTCCCCAGGGTGGTGGAGGTAATGCCTCCTGTTAGCCAAACAGTTGTGTCTGTTTCATTGAGCCACACTAGCCTGTAGAGCTGGTATGATTATCATCACTCTGTAGATGAAGAAACCAAGAGGTTAAGAAAAAATTCAAGGCTATACAAGGCCACTGGCATAGCCAGCATTAAAATGTACACAAACTTAGCCTGGACTGGAACAGCTGAGAGCCAACGTCAATAGCAAAAAGCATATAGATGTCAAAATGAGGTGGTGAGGAACGGAGCCCAGGTCTTTTCTTCTCCTCTGAAATCAGCAAGCTCCATGCCCCTGAGGACAGAAAGCCCGAGTGCATGCTTAGCTGCTCAAAGCAAGTTTACACCATAGGGACAAGTGAGAACTTGCATTCTCCCAGGCCTGAAACTACCTCTGCAAGTGGAACCAATGTCTCTACACAGAGACATCCTTCTAGGGGGCAGCAGTTTCTGCTCTGGTGAGACCCACTGGCTCTGATAGTCTATCTGGGGCTTTAAGGAACAAATATTACAGAATTTCCCTAGTTTACTGAGGCAAACAGCCCCTGGAAACATCCCTCTCCTGAAGGGGGTTCTCCTTCTCCAGGTAGCCCCCTCTCCAGCCTGGAGTTCAGGGAGTTGGCACAGAGCAGGTATCAGCAACAAATAAGGAGTAAGGCCCAGGGCAGTCACAGGAAGCTCTCCCTCAGCCAGTGATGGGAGCCCTGGAGCCAATGAGCAGAGCTACCCCTAGCCCTCTTGTGTCCCTCTTCCCTGGCCACTAAGATACTTCCCTAGTCACAGCCAGACCTGAACAAAGGATTCTTTCCAGGAAGACATATCCAGCTGATAGGGTGAGAAGAGGGAAGGTGCCACACAGACCTGGTAGTCAGGGTACTGACCAGAATATCACACAGGCCTGGAATTCCTGCCACATACGGTTGAAGCAAGAGAATCACAGAATCTCAATACTGGGGAAGGGATAGCCAACTCAAATTCAATTAGAAACACACAAACATCCTCAAAAGGCCCACCAGAAATATTAACTTAAGGAAGAAAAATAAAAGCCAATAAAGAGGTTCAGCTCAACCCCAGCCCATAGAAATTCTGCCCAACTTTCATTTCAATGTCCATCCTGAGGAAAACTTTTTGGCTCCACCCCTCTCTCTCCAAAAGGACCACTCTCTTTCATCCTGGGGAGGGTGCCTCTGTGTCTCACTCTGGGAAGATGTCCTGATAGGTAACACTCAAGAAACACTGGGCACTTTAATAAAAGTTACCTGAGCCCTGGCCAGTTTGGCTCAGCGGTTAGACCGTTGGCTTGCAGACCAGAGAGTCCTGGGTTCGGTTCCCACTAAGGGCACGTACCTCGGTTGCAGTTTGTCCCCAACCCCAGTTGGGGTCGTGTGGGTGGCAACCAGTCGATGTGTCTCTCTCACATCGATGTTTTTCTCTCTCTCTTCCCCCCTCTCTATCTGAAGATAAATGCAAAGAAATGTCCTAGGGTGAGGATAAAAACAACAACAACAAAAACAAAAACAAAAAAAATTTAAAGTGACCTGAGAGGGTCTCAAGGAAAGGAGCAGAAGCCACAAAACCAGACTCCAGGCAGGGAATAACTGGAAGGCCACACACCACAAAATGCTGGTGAAACTCCTAGGCACTGGAAGAATACCCAGCAGAGATCTCTGAGGGATGGAGGAAAAGCAGGCTGTAGAAGACAGCAGCTGGATTCAACAGCCATAGCAATTTAAAGTAGTGACAGCCTCACGCAGCCGGTGTGGCTTAGTGGTTGAGAATCGACCCATGCACTAAGAGGTCGCCAGTTCGATTCCTGGTCAGGGCACATGCCCGGGTTATGGGCCAGGTCCCCGGTGGGGACACGCAGGAAGCGGCCAATCAATGTTCTCTCTCACTGATGTTCCTCTTTCTCCCTCTCCCTTCCTCTCTCTCTAAAATCATTAAAGAAAAAATATTTTAAAAAAATAATAAGCCCTGGCTAGTTTGGCTCAGCGGTTAGAGCGTTGGCCTGCGGACCAGAGAGTCCCGGGTTCGGTTTCCGCTAAGGGCATGTACTTTGGTTGAGGTTTGGCCCCGGCCCCGGTTGGGGTCGTGTGGGTGGCAACCAGTCGATGTGTCTCTCTCTCTTCCTCCCTCTCCCCCTCCTACTCTATCTGAAGATAAATGCAAAAACTGTCCTCGGGTGAGCGTAAAATAATAATAATAATAATAATAATAATAATAATAATAATAAAGTAGTGACAGCCTCACTCAAGGGACCCCGACCTTCTGGGCCCACCATCTGGAGGTATACTTTGCTCTGTATACTGAAGAAGAGAGTGGGCTCACCAACAGTCTTTCCTCTTTGCTGCTCTAATCATTCAGAAGCCCCCTCTTCTGTGCAGGGCCAAGAGCCCCTGTAGGTTCCTTCAACTTAGCCCTCAGCACATAACAGCAACATTACCTTGTCTCCCCTACTACGATGATCTCTTTTCTCCAGCACCGGGACTGGGATTCATTTTTCTACCTCCAGCCTCAGCCCAGAGCCTAACACACAGAAAGGGCTCAAAGAATGGTTGCTGAACAAAACTGATCATTGGCAAGAAAGGAGAAAAACATAATCATTTCAAGGAAGATACACTAATGCCTCGGTAAGGGAATCCAATAATTTTTTGATATAAGGTGCCTTCCAGTTCTAAGAGTTGAGAATTCTCCATCTGTTAAATCATTCATCCCATCCCAACCCCTCAACTATAAAGACAACAGAATAAAATGAGCCATGACTCAGAGAGGTGGGCTCCATGTCACTAAGGAACCTAGTTTTGAGCTGACTGAGAACCCAGTCATCCTCATACCCTACCCCAATGCTTATGCAGCCATATCCCAACTGCATTGTGCCAGGTCCCACCTTCCAAATCAGCCCAACAAAAACAGAAGGTGCAGAATGATTCTGGAGAACCTCAGGGTTGTCCTCTTATCTCTAAACCCAGATAGCTTGCCAAGTTCCAGAAATATCAAGGACTTCTGGGGGATCAGAATGCCTAGCAATGGTGTGCTGACTCCAGACACAGAAGTTATAGGGAATTTCTAGAAGGACTGGAATGAGAAAGAGGGACCTGAATTCCTCCTATTCCCATGTAACCTTGGAGAAGGAACAGTATATTTTTGACCTTGCAGAAAACCCTCGTGAACAAGCCACCCAGGGCCTTGGAATGTGCAGAACTAATCCATAGCCTTAAGCCTAGCTCACCTGAAACCTGTGTCCTAGAAAGAATGAATCCAGACAATCTAGAGAGGGTCGTGAAACAATTGCTTCTAGCACTAAGAGATTCGACCACACGGTTCCTATGTGTGTCATGTGTGTCCTGTGGGTAGTCCCTCCCTGTTGCCCACCTCCACTGGCAAATCAGACCTCTCCTGAGCCTGCTGAATAAACCTAACTTACATGTACTTATGTACTGGGATGTGGACTAGGAGGGGTGAATTCAGAGAGAACTCTAACCCTTGTCTGTCCTCCCTAACCAGGGAGAATGACTAGACAGCAATTCAACTGCAGGAAACTTCCAAGGCTAAAGCCCAATGACCAGAAAAAAAATCACTTGGGGAAATACTCAAGAAGGGGGAAAAAAGTCCTGAGATGGAGGCTTTCTGTACCATGGACCTAAATCAATTCTTCTAAGAGACCTGCTTGCTACTGAGGCCAGGTCTGCAAAGACTTAGCTGCAAGAACTGTGGCTGAGAAGCCACAATGGGTCAGAGGAATCAAGGCCTGACAAGCTGTCTTCCCAAAATTCCATGGTCTTCTCTGGACAGGTCCCTTATATCATCACTCAATCAGAAATGCCTTTAGAAAACCTGTCAGAGAACTATTCAATAGCTAGATACTCCACTTCTCCCAGAACTCAATGGGGTCGCTGGAACAATCATTAAGGGCAATTTCCTAAAGCCCAACCAATTTACTGCCTGTTCATAGATCAATCCAGCTATTGGGAAATGAGCAAACGAGGGAAGCCTGACTTTCTGCAGCTTTCAGCTCTAGTTCTGCTATCCAGGCTTCAGAAGGGCCCCATAGAGTCTGAATCTGAGTACCACAGCCCAAATGTGTTTCAGCCCCCCAATGTTGCTTCCAGCCCAGCCTCTTGTTTGACACTGGGTTCATGGATCTCAGGGTTCTACTCCCCCCTCCAATGAATCCTACCTTATTACCACCATTATGTAATTCTCCTCCTCTGTGGGAGAAAGGCACATAACTCTGGGAGCGGCAGGTATGAGCATTAGGCTGTGCTGGGAGGTCTAATAATATATTGGAGGCTCACACATCCAACCTCACCTCCTTGACTTCCTTCCTCCACTAACATGGCTAGCCAACCCACCAGAGCTGGAGCCTGGTCACACTGAGAGAGAGAAGGGCGGAGGCTGAGCCATCCAGCCTGGAGCTGCCTCATCACAGCAGGCCAGATCCTCCAAGGCTGGTCGGGGTTGAAGTCCCACGTGGAACCCTCTCCAGCCCCAGATTACCTGACCCTCCCCTCCACGCAGGAGAACTTACGCGTGAGTTCCACAGAGTTGGGGGAGGGGGGTAGGCTTCGTGCACTCCCAAAGGACTTGTAGACAAGCAAAGGTGCGTTCACCTACATCCTAGCCAGGTTATGGTCGGGAACGGGTAAGAAGAGTCCTAAACCCGGGTTGCGGCAGGCGGGCACCCTTACCCAATGCTGACTCCGGAGTGGGCCGGGGGACGCTTGCCCATCCCCGAATCCTTCGCAAGCGGGTAGCAGGACGTGGGGCTGGGGTCGACCCACTGGCCTGCCTGCAGAACTTGCGGAACTCGGGCAGGCTGGGTTAGGCCAGACGGGACGCGGCCCGGAGAGCCCCATTCGAATGGTCTGGACAAGAAAAAAAGGCCCGATCCTAGCGCAGTCTGGTGCTCCCGCCATGTGCACAGTACAACCTGGATAGACGCCTGGCTGTCTCTCTGTGTTTCCCCCAGCCGCCGCCTCAGAGGACCGGCGGGAGGCGGAGCCGCGCGCGACACATGGCCCCGGCCCCGCGCGGCTTCGGGCCGCCGGGGGGGAGGGGCCGCCCGGGGACTCGCAGCAGAGGCTCCAGGCGGCCGGGAGAGCGGCTCTTGCGTCCCAGCCCCCGCCCCGGCACGCTAACCTCAACACTCACCCGAGGGGCTGGCACGATGGCGGCAGCGGCGGCGGCGGCAACCCAGCGCGGTCTGCGACCGATTGTCCCTTCCCCCCTACCCTCCCTCTCCACCCCGCTGCACTCTGGGAAACGCAGTCTCCCCCGCTCTCCTTTCTGGCATAGGTGCTCCCGCAGAAAACTACAGTTCCCGGCGTGCTGTGCGCCGAGGCCCAGACACGGCCCGCAGCGCGGGAGGTGAGGCTAAGTCAGGGAGGAAGGCTGCCGGGGCGAGCCCCTGAGAATTGTGGTCTAGCGGAAGCCTCTGGAACACCCGAGGTTGGCGCCAGGCAAGGGTCAGGGCTCTGTTGTCGCCAGGTCCCAGCTGGTCGGGCCCCACCCAGGCTGAGCAGCCGTCTGGAGTTGGCCCCGCCTCCGTGGTATCCCAGCCTGGCTCCAGGCTAGCCCAGCCGCCCCTCCCTGGGCCCCTGAGCTGTTTCCGCTCGCGAACTCCCCTCCTCTTTGGTGCTCGGAGAGGTGCTCAAGACCACCCCTGGGCGGAACCCATAGCTTCTGCCCTCCCAACATTCGTGCGCCCTGCCCACCGCCATCTGGGTCCAAAGCTGCTTTCGAGCAGGCGAGACTTCCCTTGGGCTGTAGACTCAAATGTTCCTCCAGTGGGGCTCGGCTGCAGACAAGATTTCTCATAGACTTGTACAACTTAAGTCTCCAAAACATTCTCCTAAGATTTTATTGCAATAGGCGGGGGCAGCTAAGTGTTTCATTTTTATTAATGAGTAAAGAGAAGTAACTGGCTCACCCAAAGTTTCCCCGTGATTTAAATGACCAGATTGCCCTTTCCTTTCAGTGCATATTTTCATTTCCTGGGCAACGCAAACATTGAAGTAAGGCCTGCCTCTAGGTCATGCTGGTTGGTAGAAATGCCCTACAGCTAACCCGGGATGGGGTGGGGGACCCAGGTAAGGGAAATAGCTACAAGACTTCTGGCAGCTCCATGCCTTCCCTCCTGCCCGAGATCTCCCAGTACTCCTGTTCTTCAGAAGAGTTTTGCACCTTCACCGACCCCACCCAGCCCTCCTAGGGTGGTTGGTAAGACTAGGCCAAGCTTATTAAATCCCAGGTCTGTACTTTTTGCCTCATGCTTCTCTTATTACTTAGCCAGTGAGAACTCTACATTGCCCTGCTTGTGGTGCATCTGGGACCTCCCTTGCTCTGAGCTGTCCACCCTACAAGAAGCAAAAACACTGGATAGGTTGTGTGCACATAACCTCCAGACACCAAAGTACTAGCCAGAAAGCCTGGCCCTTACACTTTCCTGGAAGTGCTGCTGAGAGGTGCACATGAGCCAAAGTAGAAATAATGTTAATTCCCTTCAACTGGAGCTAAAGGATAGCCTAAAGAGCATGGCCTGAATCTGGGAAAGCCATCACTCCTAGAGAGAGAGGGGGGACATGTCAGAGACTGGCGCAATAGCTGCAGGCAAAGGGCTTCGGTTCCACCTGGCCTCAAAGGGCACTACTATGCTTTCACCACCTTATGACTAGCCAGCCAGAAGCCTAGAAAGGCAGAGATCCAGTGTCTTCCCCAACCAAGCACCTGCACAACCTATGCCCCCTCTGTCTCCCCACCAAAGACTTGTTTCTTAAGTCAACGCCAAGGAAAAGAGCAGAGACTGAGGAACATTTTAAAGTCCTTCCAGTTCGCAGCCACAGGAAAGTCCCCAGGCAAATGGCTTTTCCCATAACAGATAAGAGAACAATGTTTTATAGAGCCCAAGAATTGTCCATTTGTGCCCAACACACATAATAAACAGGGCTAGCTTTAATGGCATTTGCTTTTCCCCATTGGATTTGAGCAAAATTACTTGGAACTATAGATAAAAATGCCATCTCACCCCTACAATATCCAATATTAAGAAAGATGGAAACAACCAAGAAAATGACTTAAGGGCTCACAAATCCCAACTCCTACTTCTTAAAGCCTTCTATGGATCCAGCTCCTTCATACTGAAAGAGTACCACCACCAAAGGTATGTGTACAAGAGTCCTTGTGCCTGCAGGAGCCATGGCTAATTTCAACTGTGGTCTTCACTGATTTGAGTAATTGCATGTCCATGTGTATCAGACATGTGTATAGGCCTAAGGGCTATATAATGGTGAGCAAACCCTAGCTGAAAACGCAGGAATTCAAAACCCTCAGAGAAGTAGGCTGTCACAATTCAGTTTAGGTCTCAGTTGCTCCTTCTCTCTGTTGAAAGGACACAGGTTTCTAACCCATGGACAAACTGGGACTATTTGTTGCAGTTTCCAAACTGGCAGGAGCTGAGTCAGGAAATCTGTGAGGACCTTAAGAGGCCAGGGTCCATGTGCTTAGGGCCCCTTTATGGAGAGAACATCTCTGCTTCCAGGATCAGCCTGGTCCTTGAGACTTAAGGCCAAGGCCTATTTCCCCATGTTTCAGGGCCACTTAGCTGAGTCCTTATAAAAATAAAATGGCGAAACCCAAATAAAAACCTTACTTTCTGTTTAATTCATTTTGCCAAACAAACACAGTGAAAACTTTAGTCTGACTAATTGTACAGAAAATAGAATTTGTAACCAGTAGCAAACATAACAAGATAAACCTAAGATCTGGCAAGCTGGATCTGCATGAGCATGTCACCTAGATCCCCTGGTAGATGGCCTCCTGGGGAGGGAGGTCCTGGAGGCAGAGGCACAGATCTGCCAGTCCCCATCAGAATCACAGGCTGCACTTGGGAAAGAAAAGCATGAAAAGGAGAACAGATGTCACTTGGCTCCCTTATCACTACACACAGAAGAGTTGTCTCTAATTGCTGGCAAACCTCAAGGTGTTGTTTTCCCAAACCCATGGTCCTTGGGCATCCCACCTGCATCCCTTGGGGGTAAGTTTCAAGTTCAGTTGTTCCTAAGCCTCTGCTTAACCAGAACCCACAACATTAACTGGGGGTGTGTGTGTGTGGGGGGGGGGGGGGGGGACAAAGTCATTAATTGCTGGTGTCACCAGTGCAGAGTCCAAGGTCCCAGACTTAGGAGGAAACAAGAGGGTGTCAGGTCACCAGCAACAGTCCAGCTGCCCTAAGCCTCAGTACAATCAACCAGTGCCCCAGAAGTATAAGGGACTTCACAATGGCAGGCTGCAGGCCTCCCAGGTTGGCAGGGGCCGGGGAGTCCCACAGGCCACAGGTGGACCTGTTCACATTCCATGCTTCTTGCGGATGACAGACATGGCCAGCAGCCGATCCTTCTCGCGGAGCTCTTCGCGCAGCTTGGCCTCAGTGAGGCGCAGGTGGCGAATACTGCCCTTCATCTCCTTCATCTTCACCTCCATCAGCGCCAGAATGTCCCGCTGCTCATTCAGCTTGCGCAGGAGCTCCTCCTCCGTGGTGCCTGACGACAACGAGTACGAGTGGTCAGAGCCAGTATCAGGGAAGCCCTCTTCCCCCACTACCACCAACTGGGGGCCCATAGGGCACTCGGCAGCCTCCAGCCCTGCGGTAGCAGCCTCTAGCTCCGAAGCGGCGGCTGCGGCGGCTGCGCCCTCTGCGGCTGCGAACTCCACTTGCACCGTCAGATCGATGGGCTTCACATCTTCTCCGGTGGGAGTAGAGGGCGCCGGCGGCACGGATCCAGGAGCCTGGCTGCTGTCTACAGCGGCTTGAAGGGTGAGGAGCACAGCTGCAGAGGCAGACACCAGGTTCGGCTGCAGCTGGGCGGTCTGGGCAGTGGAGGCTGACGGCGGCGGCGGCGGCTGCTGCTGCTGCTGCTGTTGCGGCTGCTGCTGCTGCGGCTGCTGCTGCTGCTGCCTGCGGCGGGCGGCTGCGGCCCCCGCGGGCCTGCGTGCTACTTTGCGCTCGTTAACGCCGCGCAGCGGGAAGATGGTGGGGACGCGCACCGTGTAGGTCTTGCGGCCGCCCTGGAAGTGGACGCTGCAGAGACGGTGACCCGTGGTGGGCTGGAAGGTGGAGAAGCATCCACTGACGCCAGCACGAGACACGTTCTTGAGCCAGAGGCGCCGCAGCTCAGCGTCCTTGGGAAACGTGTAGAAATGCAGCGCCTTGTCCCGATGCGAGTTGTTGTAGCAGCCCGGCACGCAGCACGTAAAGCCAGGCATGGCTGCGCCGCGCGGCCCGGCCCACCAGACTCCTGAACCCTTCGACGGCCCGGTCGTCTGCCGCCGCCCGCCCCTCGACGGGCGGCGCCGCGCGAGGCCTTGGGTGGCTTCCCACTACTGCAGTCCGGCGCGGCCGGCTGACCCGGCGCCCCGTGCCCAGAATACGCTTCTAGTCGGCCCGCGCCGCGCCGCCCGCCAGGCCGCCTGCCTGCGCTCGGGAGTCGGCCCCGGGGACGCCGCGAAGGACCGCCTGGGAAGGAGGACTACGCCCCCCACAATGCACCGCGCCAGAGGCCTCTCACTTCCGGAGCGGGGGGCGTGCTTATTCCGGCCGCTTTCCAGGGAACCGCCACGGCCCACGCAGAGCACATTCTTTCGTCGACCTGGCTCATCCCGGTGGACTAAAGAGGCGTATTTCGGTTTAATGCTGTCGCCTGGACCTCTCTTTAAAAAGACCCGAAATCCTGACGGGGGTCGGACGGCGCGCGCTCCTCCGGTGCGCAAGCGCCTTGGGCACATGCCCAAGGAAACTACGAGTCCCGCAATGCCTTGCGCTGAACTCGGCGGCTGCGGCCTGGAGCGCCGCCTAAGGGAGTGATCGGGTTACTACCCGCCAGGAATCGGGCGAGGTGGTGCTGCTTACCGAAGGCGAAGGCGGCGTCATTCCTGTGGGAGTAGGGTGGGGGAACCCGGGCCTCAGCACCCCTGAAGACCTTTGGATCCTTTTTCTCTTTGTTGGGGATTCTCCCCCGACTCAGCTGCTGCTTGCGTTGACTCACTTATTGACCGAAACACAGTGACCAATAGGCGCCAACTGTGTGCTGGGAATTGGGAACCTTGCAGTAACCAGACAGACCCGGCCCATAGAGGGATGAGGGTCCGACTTTTGGATAATAGATGTGAATGCACCCGAATGAATATCTAATCACAGAAATAAACGCTCTACAACAATGAACTGGACAGAGGAGAAAATGGGAAGTAAAGGCCCAGGAAGAAAAATAAACGAGGAAATGGTTGGGTGGGAAGGAGTAGCTAGTTCTTGTCCCAGGAACCAGCCCGTAAAGCAGGAAAGAGCTAGCTCCGCTCTTAAAGCGTTTGGAAGGTGGCAGCCAGGGTAGCAGAACCTCTGAAAAATACTAAATTGGGCCATATTAAGCCCTGGCCGGTTCGGCTCAGCGGTTAGAGCATCGGCCTGCGGTCCAGAGAGACCCGGGTTCGGTTCCCGCTAAGGGCGTGTACCTCGGTTGCAGTTTGTCCCCAACCCTGGTTGGTCGTGCGGGTGGCAGCCACTCGATGTGTCCCTTTCACGTCGATGTTTCTCTCTCTCTCTCTCTCTCTCTCTCTCTCTCTCTCTCTCTCTCTCTCTCCCCCACTCTATCTGAACAGAAAATGAAAAAATGTCCTCGGGTGAGGATAAAAAAAAAAGAAAAGAATGGATAGGATTTGTATTGTAACAAGAAACTTACTTCCTCCCTCTACTTCTATGGGGGAAATGTCCTATAGGGCAAGAGGAGCTGTGGAAAACCAGGGAGGAGGCCAGGCAGTCCTCCAGGGGAATTACCTCCAAGATAGACCTCCTTTGCTGAGTTCCCCCTTTGTCCTATTTTTTGCTCTTCTTCACCTTTCTCTTGACTCTTCCTCCTCATTTTTTTCTCTCCTGATTACAGCCCACGGATGTGAATTTGAAGCCTAGTATATGTTTTTTATAATTGTTGGCTATAAAAACAAAATAGATTGGGCATTTAAAAGCTTGCAAAAGAAAACAATAACATTCCAAGTTAACTTTATTATTAGTTTTAGTTTTAGTTTGTTGTTCTTTATCATAAAGGGGACCCATACTTAAAATGTTGTAGAAAAATACAGGACATTGTGTTTCACAGACCCATTATAGGAAAATGTCCCATCTCTCCTGGCCTATGCAGCTGATGTCCACAGCTTGAATCCTTCAAATTCGGAAATACATTCTCTGGTATGTGTAGCCCATAATGAAAGATGTACATTCATTTGGGTGAATCATTTATACAATGGTAAAAAATATGAACACACACTTTATTATGATTAAACGTTCATAAAATATATACAGTAGAGATATAATTCAACAAAAGCTTACTGTATATGTTATGTATTTTCATTGTCATTACAGTTACTGATATGGTTCTACTCCTACCTTTCTTCATACCTACTTTGCTCCAAAAATATTTGTGAGAGGGCAAATTGATATAATTTTCTTATGCACAGAATATTGAAGATTATGCTCGTTAAAACTCTGTCTTCTAGTACATAAAATAACCTCTAATCTACACTTAATCTTCTATACTCAAAACATATCTGGAATCCATGCCTTTCTCCCCACCCCATTGTCCTGCCCACTCTTTATCTTATCACTTCTGAAGAAAGGCAAGACCCTGTCACATGTCTCCCTACTTCCAATCTTGCCTCCCCTACACTGTTGTTCTTCATGTGACTGCCAAAGAAAATATGATTATGTAATACATCTGCTTTAATCCCTCCAGTTGCCTGTTGCATTTAAAATAATGTCCAAACTCCTTTCCAGAGCCTTCGAGACCTCACATGGCCCTTGCCAATCTCTCACTCTCCCTTCCCTTACTTCATAAGCCCAGTGGTTTTTTATTTATTTATTTTTATCCTCACCCGAGGACATTTTTGCATTTATCTTTAGACAGAGCAGGAGGGAGAGAGGAAGAGAGAGAGAGAAACATCGATGTGAGAGAGACACATCGAGTGATTGCTACCCACATGACCTCAACTGGGGCTGGGGACAAACTGCAACCGAGGTACGTGCCCTTAGCGGGAACCGAACCCGGAACTCTCTGGTCTGCGGGCCAACGCTCTAACCGCTGAGCCAAACCTGCCAGGGCAAGCCCAGTGGTTTTCTAAATAAGCAGTAAATATAAAGTTTAATCAATTATGTAAATACATAGAATAGTACCATGCAAAAGTAAGTTCATGTCTCAAACTGTTTTGAAAAGATTTTTGTGTTTTTTTTCCCATATTATCCAGTTCAAGGCTTTATAATAAATAAATAAATAAATAAATAAATAAACAAGTAAATAAATAGAAAGAAATAAGTAAATATTGCCCTTAGGTGATTCATGGCAACCATGGAAATATACCTGCAACGGGCTAGCAAATTCAGTGAGATAACACAGGTCAGATATAACTGACAAGAAATATTGATATGCTTTTTGCAGTTCTCTTATTTTGAGAAGCAAGAATCTAATTTTTTCTTTGCTTTATTTTTTAACACAAGCACAAATATGTCTATGGCTGTCTGAGTAGCTGATACTTTACACCTGATCTAGGAGCAAAAGGAGAACTTGGGAGACTCAGAACTCAAGTCTACATCAGTTCCCATGAAAATTTAAGAACAGGGGAAGGTGCTGTCAATCAGTGAAAAATATAGAATCTCCAGCGTTAACAGAACTTTTGAGAGCCGAAATTCATTTCAAAATTGCACATGTTTGGTGGAGATCATAACATCTCTGATGGGTCACCAACAAGCCCACTAACCTCTGAGCCTGCAAACTGGTCTCTTTTGACAGATAATGAGCCTACAGACAGAGTGATCTTTACCAAATCACATATAGGATGAGATTATTTTTTCCAACCCTAAGTGTCTCTCCTCACCTTCGGAGAGGGAGATGGGAGTGAGAGATATTGTAATAATACTGACTACCATTTATTGATGGCCTGACTTACTATGTGTCAAATCCTGAGTTAAACATTATTTCATTGAATCATTTCAAGCCTGTTATTAAGTGGGTATCACCCTCAACTTATAGATGAGGAAACGAGGCTTCGACTGGTTGCACACATTTATCCAGGATAACTCCCAGGTAAAACTACCTCCAAATTTAGAGTTTGCAGCGACCATTGTACACGCCCGGCGCTAATGGGCTGTAGTGCTAGAACTGCAATTCCCGTGGAGCTGTGCGGCAGCCTCGCGAGAGTAGGCTTAAATGTGGCGGCGGGAAGGCGGCAGCTGCGGCTACCCCAGCATTTGGGAGGCGAACTGCTGAGGCCATGGCGGACGACTACACCACCGACAGCGAGCCTACGACGCGTACGCTGCTGCGGCGGGTGCTGGATACAGAGGTCCCGCGCACCCCGCGGCGACCCCAGAGTACTAGGGCTGGGTATGTGAGGGCGCTGCCCGAGCTCTTGAACAACTGGAGGAACTGGCGGGTGGGGTCTGGGCGTGATCCAGCGCTGACCCAGTTTGGAAAAGGAAACTGAGTCTCAGAGAGTTGCCGAGCCCAAGGCTTTGAGAACTGGGTCTACTGCCTTATCTTGGTTTGGGTCAGCTGTTTGTGCCCCCACCCCCGGGACTCCAGGCCGCCAAGAATTCAACTTTGCCCGCGTTTTAGGTGGTCCGCCTCCGGATAGGCGCTCAGAATCCGGCTTCTGCCCTGTTCTCTAGGCCACTTTCTCCCAAACCAGCCCGGAGTGTGTCGAGGCATCTGCCCTGAAATACCTCCCAGGTGGTTTCTCCTTTCCCTGCACATTCAGTCCTGTCATCGTAGCTCCCAGCTGGAAGATGGGAAAGGAGTTGGAGAACACAGCTTCGGCAGAAGTCGGGAGGCAGGAACTGGAAAGGTTCTTTGCTAGGGAACAGGAGGAATTTGGCCAGATTTGGTGGGAGTGTCAGCGCGTGAAGGCTGTGGTGAGCTTATGGTGCAGAGGGTGTGGTAGTTGGCATCTGCCAGACTGGGGCAGTGCAGTTCTTTTATAGGCAATGGAAAGCCATTCATTACAGGTTTTATACCTATGTTGATGAGGTGGGAGCTGTGCCCTGGGAACATTTCTGTGGTTCAGGAATCAGAGGGATTGGACTGAAGAGACTAGGGCTAGAGTGAACCATGTGGAGGTTGCTGTCAGACCCTGACAGGTACTTAAAAGGTGTAAAAATAGCCCTGGCCGGTTTGGCTCAGCGGTTAGAGCGTCGGCCTGCGGACAGGAGAGTCCTGGGTTCGGTTTCCACTAAGGGCACGTACCTCCGTTGCAGTTTATCCCCGGCTCCGGTTGGGGTCTTTTGGGTGGCAACCAGTCGATGTGTCTCTCTCACATCAATGGTTCTCTCTCTCTCTTCCTCCCTCTCTCCCTTCCACTCTATCTGAAGATAAATGCAAAAAAAAGTCCTCGGGTGAGGATTAAAAAAAAAAAAAAGTGTAAAAATATTTAAATATCTTTCTTGGATTGTTATTTAAATAGATGGAATGGATACTCTTCCAGTTACTCTTCTTGTCTCTGTGGCTAACCCCTACTTCTGCCAATGTCACCTCTGTGAAGCCTTCCTCAGCCCCTCTCTGACTGGGTCATCATATTCTCTCCCTTCCCATACCCCTTGGAGCTCTCTTTCATCCACAGTCCTAGTGACAGAACGGACTATGGGAAGGATAAGTAGTTTCTGGGTCCCTGGCCCTGAGGAAAAAAGATCAGGCTAAGATCCCCGATGAAGACACATCTCTACATCCTCTGGTTCCCCCTCACTACATAATTCTCAGAGCCACTGGTCTTTATACAGTGCCCAGAAAACCCTGCTTGAAACACCTTTCTCTATGAGGTTGAGGAGCCAAACAAAGACAACTGCCAGGAGACAGTCCCATAGAACCAAGGTAAGTGCCCAACCCACTGACCACTATAGAGTTCTGGCTGCCTTCAGGGGGCCCTGAGGTATAGCTCTGCTCTGGAGCCCACCTTGAGGGACTCTCAAGGCAAAGGAACAGACTGTTTGCTTAGTGCTTTTGCCCAAAGTCTATTGGCAGATTGGCCCACATTCAAACCAGTGGACATCTGAAGGAACAGACACCCCGAACTCTGCTTGAAAATATCCTACTAACTGGTAAGTGAGCACTGGTCTGCTGGTCAGAGTTAGATACCAGTCTCATGGTATCCCTTATTCAGGGCAGCTTGCCCTGCCAGCTCCACCCTCTTCTTGTTATTTCTTCAGCCCCGGAATCTTCCATGGTCATGCCACAGTCAGTGGTGAAGCCAGTGCCAGCACCACAGGTGGTCCAGTTCTCTAGCCAGGAAAGCAGTCCCGGCAGGTGCACAGTGAACTCCTCACCTTGGGGCTGGCTGTTAGGAAGCCTCTTGGGGGTTCCTAAAAGCCATATTTGGGCTTCCTGGCCTCTCTGAGATTAGCCCCATCCTTATAGCCTGGAGCTGCAACTTCCTGAGCTCAAACCCCCCACAACCCTGGCTCCGAGTCTGCTGCCTTCTGGCAAGAGGAAGAGGCTGAGATTGTCAGTGTTTCAACAAGGAATGGACGAGGGGCTTCCTCTCTCTCAAGGTGAGGCCCTGAACAACACTTATGGCCACCCTCTCTCTCCTGTCCTCTTTAGAGGCTTAGGAGGCCTGGGAGAGGGCTATCATGAGCCTGGGTAACTTATGGTTTCTTCTTTTTAGGTTCTCTTACAGAGCTTCAAGGGAATGCTGTTTCCTCCTCCCTCATCAGGTGCTGTTGCCTGTTCTGGGGGTTGGTGGAGGAGAGGCTTAGGGGAAACAGTGCTGGCTAGAATGGATTCTGGCTATACTGCTTCCCGCCAATTTTAGCCTCACAACATGGTAGCTGTGTTCTAAAAGATGAGAGCACCAGGGCAGATGGAGAAATCAGGGGTAGGGGGCTAGGCCTCAGGTAGCTGACTTTCCTTTTTACCTCCTCTCTCCCACCAGCTCCCTCAGCCTGACCTTTGCCACACCTCTCCTGCCACAATCAGTGCAGAGGCCTGGGTTGGCCCGAAGACCTCCTATACGCCGGGCTGTAGATGTGGGTGCATTTTTAAAGGATCTGCAAGATACTTCTGTGGCCTTGGCTCTTCCAGGTAAGGTTGAGATTTCCCTCTTCCAGCCTGTGGGGAAAACTCTCTCCTCATGACAGACAGGAGGTGCTGCCAAGTCCAGGGTTGCTCTCCTCTTCATTGGGTCAAGGACAGTGAGCAAGCCTGGCCAGCAGGTCTATAAGGAGTTTCTGCTTTCTTTCCATAAGGTTATTTTGTCTTGGTGGGACCTAGTCTTAATCCCTCAGGGTCTTCCAGGACCCCATATCCTTGAAGAGCTACAAGGCTGAGGGTAGGAAAAGGATGGCTGAGCTTTTTGGGAGGTTGAAAGGGGCCAAGTTTCAGGATCAGCTGGCCATTCAAGCTGACCTGGAAACCTGATTCCAGAAGACAAATTCACCAGGGTAAGAGGAGGGTTCTAGGCAGAGGGAGCAGGATGAGAAGTAGAGAGTGGAGGCATGAATGAGCAGTTTGGGTGGGGCAAGCAATAGAGCCTGGGAATGCCAGGCTAAGGAGCAGGAAGGTAGGCAAGGAGAGCTATATTAGGGAGACGAAGTTTAGAATGCTATGTAGTCTTCTCTCTGTGAAGGCTACTTGGGGTAGACTTATGGGGCTCCATTATGGCCATGCCATGGTGACTGGGTAGCAGCAGGTGGGACTGGAATACACTGAGTGCCATGTGGCCCTTGATCTCCAGGTGACAGAACTCCTGTTGCTACCCTGCCAACAGACACCGTGTTGGAGGACACCCAGCCTTTCTCCCAGCCTTTGATTGGTCGTTCCCCCAGTGTGCACCACTCCCCCCACTATCCCTCTCTTTCTGCTGAAAGGAATGTTAGTCGCAGGACACGGAGCAGTGGGCCTGGGCTACAGAACAACAGTGAGTATGTGAGGCAGGTGGCCTGGAGCCAAGCCAAGCTTGGGCAAGAATTGGCACTGGTGGTTTTCCCTCCTCAAGTCCATATATAGGTGTGCCCCTCAGAGTCCCATACCTGTTAGTCTCTCCATCTAAGTGTAGCATCAGTGTTAGGCCAGGAGATTCCAAACCAATACCCTGGGGCTGCCTCTGGCCTTGTATCCTTGATGGGCTAGGCTGGGTTTTACTCCATCTTTACCCTTTTCAGAGCTATAGCCTTGGCCTACTTCTTCTCTAGCCTGTATTCTCTCCCCTTGATTCAGGTCCTGGGAAACCAGCCCAACTTCTGGTAGGAAAGGCAGAGGAGGTTAATACCCTTGCTATGGGCTTCCCAAACACCAGCAATAGTATCTCTGGAGAAGATGAACTAGAGCTCTTACAGGATGGAGTTGGTGAGGAGGCAGAGAAAATAATGGAAGAAAGCTTGAGCATGAGTGAAATGAAGGAGGCAGCAGGGGCACAAGGATCTGCCAGAGCAGAAAAGCCTGAGACACACACAGATGTGATAGAAGCAGAGGGATCCTGGGAGGCTACTGAGGCCAAGGAGCAAGAGCCAAAAGGATCTTCAGGGGATAAGGACACCACAGGTAGGACAGATAAGAGGCCCAGTGCAGGGATCAGGGGTGAGTGGGTGACAGTTGTGTTCCGTCCCTGGCCTTTGAGGAGGACCTTATCTGGGTTGTATTTCTGAGCACAGGTAGTGTTGGGCCAGGGAGACTGAGGTACCCCTTGCTTGGCTGGCTGGAGCTAGATGGGGCCCTCCATGAACAGGACAAGGAGGCTGTAGGCCTTCAGGGTTGTGTGAGATGGTTAGGCCTGAGCCCCTTGTAACCCTGCCCTTTCTCTGCAGCAAGTCCAGAGTTGGCCTCCAGCACCCCGGAGTTTCTTCAGGCCAGGCAACTTGAGTTCCTTGAGCTAGCCCCACCAACTAACACTGCATTGTAAGATCCCATGACCTTGTTCTACATGGCCTCTTTGGAAGGGGCAGGCACTGTGGTTGGCATTGGGTATCACAGGGTTATCCCTCTTCCAGTGGGTATGCAGATGATTACCCAGGAGAGCACCCTTAGGTGGGCTGGGTGGGGCTCTCTGAGAGCACATCTGTTGTCCTGATGCCTGCTTGCAGGGACTTAGAGAAGCCTGGGTAGGGGGAAGTGGCTAGGTCAGTATGTAGTCAGAGAAGGTTTCCTGGAAGTATTAGCAGAATCAGACAGGCAGCAATGGGCTGAGGGGAGGGAATGTCCATGCCAAAGCCTAAGAGTCATGAGCCTGAGCAAGTACCAGTTTGTATGATGAGGCTAGACAGGAACATTGGGTCCAGACTGTGGAGGATCAGGGCCCCAAGGAAAGACCAGGCCTCTATGTGGCCCCTTGTCCCTATCCCCCCCCAGCAGGTGGTTGGGGCTGTTGGTCCAGGCTGGCCAAAGAGCACAAGGGCCCCAGTCTTAGCAGGACCCAGCAAGATTTATCTTTGATTAGGGGCCTCTTCAGGCAGCAGTTCATTCCTGCTCCCAGCTTATCATCAGAGCCTCTGGAGCCTCTATCAGCCAGGCCTCCTCCCAGGGTCCAAACTGCTGGCTCCAGACTCCGTCAAGACCCCTACAAGACCGGACTGAGCCACTATGCTAAGCTCTTCAGATTCTACGCTAAAATGCCCATGGAGAAGAAGGCTCTTGATATGGTGGAGAAGTGGTGAGTCCTGGACCCTCGGGTGGGGAGAGGAGCCCCTCACATTATGAACAGTCTGTTCAGTCTAATTTACCCCAAACTTCTTGGCAGCCTGGACAAGTATTTTCAGCGTCTTTGTGATGACCTAGATGTATTTGCTGCTCATGCTGGCCGCAAGACTGTGAGGCTAGAGGACCTGGAGCTGCTGATGCGACGGTAAGTGGGCAGCAGCAGGGAGGGTCTGTGTGTGGGAATGCTGACGCTGATTCTATCTATCTCTATCCTCTTCTGCTGCAGGCAGGGCCTGGTCACTGACCAAGTCTCCCTGCACGTACTTGTGGAGCGGCACCTGCCCCTGGAGTACCGGCAGCTCCTCATCCCTTGTGCATTCAGTGGCAACGCTGTCTTCCCTGCCCAGTAGTGGTCAGACTTCGACAACTGCCGTGTCCCCACTGGGGGAACCCTTGGCCCCACATACTCTTCCAGGTTTCTTCACCACACCCCAACATCAATAAAGTGTCACAAACAGGATATGCTGTGTTTTGATACATATCCTGGGGTCATCCAGCCTCCTCCCCTTGACTCCCCAATATAACCTGGAGAGTAGCATGCGTTCAGACAAACAGTTTTATACTAAAAGTCAGAGGTTAGCTGCCCACAGTGGCCCTAGCTTGTAGGCTCCTGCTCCCGAGGACCCCTGCGCCTGATGTCAACTATCTGAAGCCGTTCCAGGACAGTCTGGAGCTGTATCACAATGTCCTCTTCCTTCTCCTCACTGTCCTCTGGCAGTTCTGTCACAGGGAGCTGGAAGGCCTGGCTCAAATAGCTGTTCAGGGTCTGCTTGTCCAGGCATGGATCAATGATCATCAGGGTCTCACGCACCTTGGGTAGGGTTACTTCATCATGGCTGCCCCACAAGAAAAGAGAGATAAGCCTTAACAACCTCCTCCCTCATCCCAGACCTCAAGATGCCTTTTGCTGGGCTTGAGCAATATATAATGCCCAACAGCAAGCTCAGTACACAGGAAGACCCAGGGGTTTGAGATGCCACCCTGTGGCCCAGCCTGTGGGACTCGCCTATGGCTAAATGGGCCTGAGGGCCCCAGGGTCACTCACAGTTCCAGGCCCAGCTCCTGCTTTAGCTCCTGTAAGTACTCATCCTTTTCATCCATGTACTGTTCCCACAGCTTTTGCACAAAGGGCATACTGTGGCCCTCTTCATCCTGGGAGAGACCATAAGACATGGTGATGGCACACGGGCTAGGGTCTAGCAGAGGCTAGGGTAGGGCTGGGCAAGTTCCTGGACACCTCCCTCTCACCTCCATAAACAATGAGTGGTAGTTAAGGAAGTCTGCATTGCTGCTGTTGGGATGCCAGCCCCCTGCCTCCATCAACTCCTGAATTTTCTCTTCCTTCTTGATGGGGAAGGTGCTCTTCAGGACAGTGCTGTGGGGAGACACAAGGGCCTGGCTGGGGCCTGCCCACCCATCTCCCTGCACCCTTTTGCCTGCCTTGCTAGTGCTCGAGAGTAGCCAGTACTGAGGCTGTGGCCCTTCCCACCAGGTTCCCCTTTCCCCTGCACATCTAGGAACCTGGCCAGAGATGATGTCGGGCAGGAGTTTGAGGTGGCCTGGCCAGCCTCTCACCTTAACTGCTCCATGGTTAGTAGCCCTTCGTTCTGACTGTCAACATTTGTCATCTCCTTCAGTAGCTGTGTTACTGTCTCCTTCTGCTTGATGTACACACTTTCACTCCTCTGCAGGGAGGGAAGCACTGACTAATTTGCTGCTTCTTGGAGAGGTAGAGATAGAGCTGGCCTATGCTGGGGTCAAAGGGTGGAGGTCCAGAACCAAGCTCACCTTTTCCATCAAGATTGCATAGAACTGACTCATGATCTCATTGGAGTGGAAGAGCTTAATATATTCAAAAATGGTGTAAGCCCAGGCCATGGCATCAGCAGGCCCAAAGTGACGCTCCAAGAAACTGAAGAAGAAATCTGGGAACTTCTCTTTCTGCAGTGTGTGGGAAGACTGCTCTGTTAGCCATCCCATGGTTGGATGGCCCTCCACCCTGCTCCCTAGCACCTCGAGGGAAATCCACCCCTCACCCCAATAACTCTGGAGGCCACACCTGGCCAGATGGCTGGTGAGATCTGACCTGCTCCTCAGCAAGACGTTCCTTCCACGCATCCTTGAGGAGGTTTACCACATCCTTCTTGGAGGGCTTCTTGTTCTCTACAACTCCATCAAACCGAAGGAAAGAGGGGATGGATTCCTCATATCCCTGGAAGGGAGAGTGTCAGCTCATCATTGAGCTCACCTGTGGCCCCACCCTCAAGCAAAGCAGAGCCCCAGGGGGTTCCCCCAGAACCTCAAGTCTTCTCAGAAGCAAAGCCTGGCCATTCTGACTCTGGCCACAAGTCTCCCGAGCCCAGGGACTCCCCTACCAGACCAGGGAAGAAGTCTTTCTCCCGAAGCAGCCCCTCGCCAATCTCCTCCAGGAGCACATCCACCAGCTGGTCACTGTTCTTGCCCTTGGCCAGCATGTGCCAGCGATCTGGGCCCCCAGCCACCACATCTGCAGGTGGAGAGAGGGAGCTGGAGTCTGGACCATGCACTTGAGCAGTCCTTGGGGCCACAGTCACCTTCAAAGGCCATCATTACCTTTGCACTTGGTCCAGTCAGGCCGTGGTGTGGAGGTGCGCTGAATCTCCTGCAGCTCAGAATGAAATTGGTCCCGCTCCTTCAGTGTGCTCATGTGCAACTGCAGCAGTATCTCATGCTCCTTGCGGACCTCTTCATAGTCGTCTCTCAGGCTTTCCAGCTGTGGGCAAGTTGATTAGTCCTTGCTACCCACCTATATGACCCTGCCTTACCTGCCTGGCCTGCCTGCCCACCAGCACCTGCTCCTGCAGATCTTTGTTGGTCTTCTCCTGCATTTCAAAGTCCCTCCTGGGCACCACATCTCCAAAGTTGGCCTTCATGGTGTTGAGTTCCATCTGCGTGCGGGCCAGGTCTTGCCGGGTCATCTTCAGAGCCAGTGTTAACTTCACGGGGTCCTCCCCCCAGATACCTGCCAGGGGCCCTGACAGCTCTAATCACCCTGGCTCTGGGGCCTGTAGCCCAGGGCAGGGTTAGAGTGTCCCTCAGCGTGTATCCCAGGTCCTTCTGCTCTCCCTGCTTGGGAACCCCTGGGTCTTTTCCACAGTGCTAACAGCCTATGGCTGGGGACTAAATTGAAGAGCTCAGGACAAGGGGTACCAGATCTGTCCTGTCCCTAGGTAGTCTAGGCTTCCTCAGCTGTCAGAAATTGTTTCCTACTTAAACAATGAGTCTATGATTCTCAGTCCAGTTCAGAAGATCCACAGACCCAGGAGGCAGCAGGAACGTCTCCCATCATGAATGGGCACAAAATGAGCAGATATTAGGAGAGTTGAATGAATGGGAATGAGTAATGAGAGCAACTCCTCTCCAGCACCTCCTCAGGGAAGAGAAACCACCTTGGGCTTACCTGGGGACTGGGCTAGTGACATGTCTTCCCGCTGGTACCGTAGCTCATTCAGGTCTGCGATGAGGATCTTGCGGGCATCTCGTTCAGTCAGGTAGCGCAGGTACTCCTCAGCCAAGTTCCTCCTTAGTTTGGTCACCTGTTGGGAAGGTGGTTGCATGGTCAAAGGCTAAGTCACCACAGGGAGTGGGATGTGTGCTGTGTGTGGCCCCATCAAGACCTGGGAACAAGATGCCCTGGCTGGTTTGGCTAAGCAGTTAGGGCATCTGCTCGTGGACTGAAGTGTTGTGGGTTCAGTTCCTGATCAAGCGCACATATCTGGGTTGCAGGTTTGATCCCCGACCCTGTAGGGGTTGTGCGGGAAGCAACTAATTGATGTGTCTCTCTCTCTCCTTCTTTCCTTCCCATTCTCTCTGAAAAATCAATGGAAAAATATCCTCGGGTGAGGATTAACAAAACAAAACAAAACAAAACATCTGGGAACAAGAAAGCTAGAGGAAGAGGGAAACTGGCCATTCCTGAGAATCAGCGAAGTGCCAATGTATCCTCCTGTGGAGAAAGTCTGGCAGTCAAGGAGCAGAACCTCTGCTGGCATTTGGGGCCACACTAAGCCAGTGCTGAGCCAAGGCAGAGTGTGGAGGTAGCAAGGGCTCTGGGGAGGTGGTGGCTCAGTATGTCATTCCAGGCAGAAGGATGGAGGGAGTTAGGGGGTCACCCTCAGTGTCTAAGGCCTATGGTCACCCTTGGGGTGGGAGTGGCAAGGAGGAAGTTAGTCACTATACTGCTCCCTTTCACCTCGCTCTGCAGTGAGATCTTCTCCTCATTCTTTTTGTCAATGAGTTTTAGCAAAATCATCTTCTCTTTCTTCAGCATGGAGATTTCAGATCTCTCTTCAGCCCTCATGGCTAGGATTCTTTCATTGCAGTCCTCATTCACAGTGACAAGCTTAGCCTTCAGGGGTTCCAGAGCCCGAATCTTCTCCCTCTGGTGGGCTGAGCAAGGACAGGTGGGAGAGATCCTTTGGGGCCATGGAGAACAGCTAGGAGACACTGATCTTAAGGTTATAATGAGTGGCTACATCCCTTGCAAACTTCAGGAGTCTACTCATGCCTCATTCAAAGCATGGCCCCTGTTTAAGGCCTTCCTGCACTTGCTTTTAAACCAGAGGCACAGTCCAGATGAGGACTGGGGTCTCGCCTATGCCCTTTCCCCCTACAACCTTAATTCTTGCAGCTGCACCATGCCTGGCACCTCCTGGTAGGGGGAGCCTTCTTGCTTCCCAGAGGCACTTAGTCCCTTCTAGGATCAATCTTAATGGAAAAGATGCTCTATTTCTTATGGATACTGCCTCACCATGCTTCCCAAGGATAGGAGGTGGTCAGGTGCCCTGGAGTGCCCTATCTTAGGACAGTGGAAACAAAAAGGCTAAGCAGAGCTTGATGACCTCAGGGCTCAGTTAGTAGCTGCCCTAGCACTGCTGCAGAGCCCCAGAAGGTCAGGGTAGGATCCTCTCTGCCTTTTCTGGTTTGGGCCCAGGCAGGGAGGCTGCAGTCTTACCTAGCATCACCTCATATGCATTCTTGATGGAGGATAGCAATGGCTTGTATGTTTTGAAGTCCTCTATGAAGAACTCAAAGATCTCTCTGTAAGGCTGGCAATAAAAGGGAACTTGTCACTTCCTGACTTATACCTACCACCTCAGTGGGACCTGAGTTTTTCTTTACTTGGCTTAGAAGTATTCTAACATGAAGCTGCCAGGTGACCCACATTCAAATAAATGCCCAGGCACCACCTGAGTCTCTCATAGTGCCAGGGAGCTGAGGGGCAGCTCTGTTCCTCTCAACTGCTCTCTAGAGGCCTCTCCTGGTACTGTCTCTGAGGCCTGGCAGATGACCTGGGTCAGGACCTCCCTCACTCTGTACCCAAGCCCTCTCTCACACTCTACAGGCAGCTAGCCAGCCTCCATGCACTGTGCCTCAGTTGTCCTCCCAACCAGAACCCACCCACCCCCATCTTACAGCCCTGTGGGAGCAGGAGGAACTTGAAGGCTCTAGCCTTGCATTCTGACTTACAAGTAGAGGTGTGGTTTCTTGTCCCACTTGGACCCACAGGAAGGTGTTGGAGGCAGCATTGTATACTGGAATAAGTATAGGCTCCCAAATCAGCCCTAAGTTTGAATCTCAGCCCCACCATTTCATAACTGTATGCCTTCTCCAAGCTTCTGCTTCCTTGTTGGGAAGGTACTTTCAGCCTGTGATCTCTTGTATAAGGCCCCATCCACGACTTGACACTCAGCAAATGCTTTTGTCAGTGACTAAGTCACAAGTCAAGGATTCCCCAGCATCATCCCTGTTTTAGTAGAGATTTGGCAATTCCCTGCCTAGTATGTACCAGAACCTAGGTTGCACCTAGATTTCTCTCTATGTGTCTCGGCTAAGTTCCTGGAGCTTGGGGCTGTTGCCACTGGAATGGTGGACAATGTAAGGGTCCTGATTGCCCAACTGCCAGGATTGAGGCTCCATTGACTGATATCCAATGATCCAGGCTGGGCACTAGGAATCACAACTGAAGGGACTGGAGATAGCACCCAGTCCACCTGACTCAGGTGAAACTCAAGCCTCAGGATAGTTTTGGTTCCATATTAGCAGCCTTTCCTGCTCACTGGCTTTGTCATAGAACATGTTTCTTTTACCAGGAAAGGGAACCCCAAAATGTTAGGAGAGGCTGGTCTCTTCTGAAGGTCTGAAGTGCTCAGTCCTAGTGAGTAAAGTTTCCTCCCACCCCTCTCCCTGCCCTCCCTACAGTAATTCTGTGGCTCTGACCTGCAGCCTCAGCTCCTGGGCAGAATCCGTGCTCAGGTCCAGCAGAAGGAGCTCCTTGCGTAGGTAGTTCTCTAGCTGCTCCAGATACCTTGGCTTGGTAGTGCCTAGGGGATGCTGCTGCCAGCTATTGCACAGGGTGGTAGGCTGTTGTAATGGGCACCTCACAAGGCCCTTGCACCCTCAGTCTGGGGCAGCACACACCCCTGCGCTATCTCTGGGCCCAATGTGGGGTCTACACCAGCCCATCCACCATCCAGCTGACCCTGGCTTACCCTGCTCTCTTCCAGTACTCATCTGAACAGGGCTTCCGATTATGCAGAATGGTCTGGCCACTGGTGTATGTGGGCCATGGGGAGAGGTGACCGCCCATGGAGGACTGACAAGAAGACTGCAGGAAGGGACAGGTGGGGTTACCATGGCGACATTGCTCCCCTTCCTGCTGTTCCTCTCCATCCTCCCTCCACTTGTGATTTTTTCCGCCCCAACATCTCTTAATATAGTTCATAATTATGATGGTGGGCTGTAGAATTAGAGGGGGCTTAGGTTAAATCCCAGATCTCCATTATTAGCTATGTGACCACAGGCTTAACTTCTCTGAGCCTCCGTTTCTGCATCTGTAAAATGGGGATGGCTGTAGTTCCCATCGTACTGTATTGACATGAGGATACATTGAGAAAGCATAAAGGGTGGGTTACACAGACTCAGGCACCTCCTAGGAACTCAGTAAAGGTGAGCTATTCTCTTCTGTAGGTATGGCAGTGAATATTGGATACCTGCACCATGAAAACAGATGTGAGTACTGGTCAGGATCAGCCTGTGTCTCCATAACACTGTCCAGCTAAAGAGACAGAGATAGAGGAGGGCAGGCCCAGCCTCAGGCCTGCACTGATACACAAATAAGACTGCAGAGATAGCAACAGGGTGAGCTGTGGACCCTGGAAGGAAACTGGGCTGTACCCTTGGTGAAGGAGACAGGGAAGTTGGTAAGAGTGCCCTGAAGGAGTGGGATCTCATTTTGAACTTTAAGCAGGGGTAGATGTTGGAAGCAGTAGTATATATTGGCTTGTTTTTTTAACCTTTTCATGAAATACTTAAAACACAGGAGGAAAAAAATGACTTCTGACCCAGTGAAACCCACTTCTAGAGTTCAGCCAGTCATCCATTTGTTCATCAAACATTTCTGTGTCCATAGCACATGCCAGCCCCTGTTGGGTTCCAGGAACATGAGGAAAAATGAGCATATGATTATATGATTAGACTGGGGTAATAAGTGAATTGATCATCACAAGTCAGCAGGTAGTGACTGAAGCCAATGCAGGGGCCCAGGGGTGGCTAGTCATTTTAGAGGAAGAAGTGATGATGTCAGTAATATTCAATAAAGCTTGAATGAGTGCATGGGAGGAGCTGAGGTTACTCTGGGAGAGGGTGTGTGTGTGTGTTGGGGAGATTTGGGGACACAAAACCTGCCTGGGTAGCACCAACACCTCAGGAAAACATCAGGAGTTTGAAGCAGGCTGGCTGAGGCTGAGGCAGCCAGTGCAGAGGGGGACAGAGATGAAGCAGCAACCTTATGCACAAGGGCAGTCCTCAAAGCCTTCCTATGACTATGACAAAATTAGAAAACTCCTAAGTGCCTAAAAATAGAAAATTGTTATGTAGCCATGAAATGTTTACAAAGAGGTTAAACATGGAAATATACTAATGCTATAGCTCTAAAGGTTAAGTAAGGCCTGAAATTAGGGGAAAAACAGGTAAAATGAAAGACCAGAAAATATAGAGGAAATAATCCAAAAGATTATCAACAATTATTATTCTCTAATGATAGGCCCATGGGTCCTTATTTGCCTATAACTACATTTTTCAAAATTTTCTACAATGTACATAAATTACTTCCAAATTTAAAAGAAAACTGGCCCTGGCCGGTTTGGCTCAAGGCTACAGTGTCAGTGTGCAGACTGAAGGGTTTTGGGTTCAGTGTCCAGTAAAGGGCATGTGCCTGGCTTGCAGGCTTGATCTCTGGCCTCGGTCGGGGTCATGCGGGAGGCAACCAATCAATGTTTCTCTCTCACATCAATGTATTTTTTTCTCTCTCTCTCCCTCCCTTCTTTTCACTCTATCTAAAAAATCAATGGAAAAATATCCTTGGGTGAGGATTAACAACAACAAAAAAATGTTGCTCACTGGGTGTATATGTTTACATATGTTTTCCTTGGGTCAAAAATGCTCTATACTGACTATTCATCCTTAAGATCTCAGGGATTCTCTTTGATACTCTTCCCAGGTCCAATGCCCACACTTCCTCATCATCACATCCCCATCTTCTCTCAGAAATAGAAACTATGTCTGTTTTGTTTACCACTGTATCCCCAGTGCTTGGCACATAGTGGGAATCAACACATATTTGTTGACTACATGAAAATGGGGAGAAAAAAAGAGATGAAATGATTGTAGTAAGGAATTTAAAGCCCTCCTATCAGAATAAACTACATCAAACAGAAAAAGGTAAGACACTAATGCTAAGAGTAATATAATTGATAATGACAGAGGAACAGATTTATAACATGCATTAAATGGAAATAAAGAACAATCTTTTAACATATACAAAAAACTAAACATAGGCCACAGATAAGGTCTTAACACATTTTAAAATCAGAAACTATAAACCATTGAACTTTGAACAACGTGGGGGTTAAGGGTACCAACCCTGACACAGTCAAAAACCCACGTATAACTTTTGACTCCCCCAAAACTTAGCTACTAATAGCCTACTGTTGACTAGAAGCCTTATTGATAACATAAACAGTTGATTAACACATATTTAAAAAAAAATTTTTTTTTTCTTTATTGATTTTAGAGAAGGAGGGGGAGAGAGATAGAAACATCAATGAAAGAGAACATGGATTGGCCACCTTCTGCATGCCCCCCACTGGGGATTTGGCCCACAACCTGGGCATGTGCCCTGACCCGGAATCGAACCGGCGACCTCTTGGTACATGAGTCGATGCTCAACCACTGAGCCACACCAGCTGGGTGATTAACACATATTTTATATGTGATATCTATTATATACTGTATTCTTACAATAAAGTAAGCTAGACAAAAGAAGTGTTAAGAAATCAAAGGTTATCTGAATTTTTTCAAATTCACGCAAATCTCCAAAAAAATTTCCAATATATTTATTGAAAAAAAATCTAGCCCTGGCTGGTTTGGCTCAGTGGTTAGAGCGTCGGCCTGCGGTCCAGAGAGACCCGGGTTCGGTTCCCGCTAGGGGCGTGTACTTTGGTTGCGGTTTGTCCCTGGCCCTGGTTGGTCGTGTGGGTGGCAGCCACTCGATGTGTCCCTTTCACGTCGATGTTTCTCTCTCTCTCTCTTCCTCTCTCTCCCTCCCACTCTATCTGGACAAAAAAAAAAAAAGAAAAAAAAATCTACATATATGTAGACCTGAAAATGTTATAGAAATGTTAAAATTATATGTTCAAAATGTTTGGGAAATGATCAGAGAAGCACTCACAGGTATCTATTTTAATTGCTTAAAGTTCTTTTGCTATTAAGAAAGAAAGCCTTGCCCTGGCTGGTTTGGCTCAGCGGTTAGAGTTGGCCCGCGGACCAGAGAGTCCTGGGGTCGGTTCCCACTAAAGGCACGTACCTCAGTTGCAGTTTGTCCCCGGACCTGGTTGGGGTCGTGTGGGTGGCGACCACTTGATGTGTCTCTCTCACATCGATGTTTCTCTCTCTCTCTTCCTCCCTCTCTCCCTCCCACTCTATCTGAAGATAAATGCAAAAATGTCCTCAGGTGAGGATAAAAAAAAAGTTAGAAAGCCTTAAGCCTCTGGTTGCTTGGAAAGGAAAAGAACTATAATAAATTTTGTAAAAGTAGAAATAAACAAACTGGAAAAATGAGAGAAGCCAAACTTAAAAATCAACCCAGAAAAAGTTTTTTTGAAAGACTATCAAAATTGATGTGATTCTTATAAAAGTACAAAGAAACCCTGGAAGACACCTGGGAAATTCTCAAAGAAACACCTAACCCTAGTGAGTTAAAAAGTTTTTCACATTTTCAGAGGCTAGTCCTCATGTTCTGCCATTTCTACAAGAAGAAAATGTGGCCGCACTACTTTGATGCCTGGGCACATGCCTGGTTATTAACAGCTGGGAAGGCCTCAGTAAGCGGGTAGCTGGAAGGAAAGGTTCCCAGTGCTCTCTGTGCTCTCTGCTTCTACCAGCCAGTGAAAACGGGAAGGGCAGCCCAGGGGTGGGGGACGATGGGAGGAAACAATGCCCTCTGGTGGTTAAGCCCAGCGTAGCAGCCGCTGCACAGAACGGGGAGGGAAAGAGCGGGGCCCCAGGTCCACTGAGTAGGTGGCAGCTGAAGGGGGAACTGGGAGTGGGCGTCCCAAATCACTGGGTCTTGTGGGGCCTTAGCTAAACTTGTTGTCCCCAAAGAGTCTACACTATCCCCCTTTACTTCTTGGAGTCAGGGTCTCCATATTGGGAGTCCCCAACCTTACAAAATGCAAGGTCCATGTGTCCCCAAATCCTCCACACAAGACACTTACACCAGGAAAACCACCACATAGCCCACAGTGCTCGACTGTGAGCTGGAGTTATAAGTTTGCTCAACTGTATTTTTTTTCATATGTGAGATATGAACAATGGCTGTTTACTGATTAAATAACAATCTTATGATCATCTCAACAAAAGCCCTAAATTACTTAATAAGACAGCATTCATTTTTATATAAAAAGTTTAAAGAACAGGAATGGAGGAAGGAACTTTCCAGAGGCTGGTAAAGAGTCTCTAATTCTAACCCAGAGCCCACAGTGCAATGGAGGAACATCCCTTTACTCCTGCCTTCACACACCTCCTTGTAGCATTTATGGAGCATATATGGCAACCACTGAAGTACCCTATCAGGTACTTGTGTCATAAAGACAAAAAGTCACAGCCTTGAAGAACGCTGGCAGATCTGGTGGGACCATCCTTGCATCTGGCACAGTGCCTGGCACATGGCAGGCTGGATGAAGAAATGAGGTCCACTCCAGAATGCTGAGTTGCAGGTAAAGGGTGTCCATGGTCACGGGCTGAGTCTCTCTGCTGAGGATTCTGGGATGAGGTGTGGCAAATGCGCACATTCTCACCCCAGAGTCTGGTGGCCCTGGCCTCTGTAAGCTACTCTCCCATGATGGGAGAAGCCATTTGATGGGACAAGCCATTTGATGGGACATGTTTCAGGTAGGTGGTGTTTTGGATTGCAGAGAGGGAAGCAGATAAGATCTGGGGTCTGACATTTGGGTTCCAACAGGACATCACCACTAACCAGTGTCTTCCGTTTCTGAGAAAGCTTGCATTTCTGGGTATTATTGGTTTCTGTTAAGAAGGAGTCATCTATGGTCACTGCTGAAGGCCGCAGGTATGTTCTGCACAGAGAAGGGAAGAAAGTGGTGGGTGACAAAGCCCTGAGTGTGGATAGCACTTCCACCCTTCCTAGATCTACAAGACATAACCTCCTCCAACCTCAGAGCCAGGCTCTGGGCCTTCCTAGTGCTGTCTCCAGTTTCCAGAGATGCTGACAACAAGCTCCTGGCCCTGAGCTCAAACCATTTTCCTACATTCCCCAACTACATTCCCCAAAATCTTTTCATCACCAGAGTCTCACCAACTCCTGCAGTGGTAGGACACCCTCACCATGAACCCATGGAAATTTGTGGACCTATACTTCCATTCAGTGTCCAGCTGTGGCTGAGATGACAGTTTCATGTATGTGACTGGCACACTCTGGGGGTGTGATACCAAAGGCAGGTGCTATAAGACAAGAAGCATAGGGTCTGGGGTCTAAAAGCCAGGGTGAGAGTCTCAATGCTCTACTTAGTGGCTGATAGGGCCTGGGGGCTGACATCTGTGATTCCAACAGAACCTCTCTTGGGTAAGTCATTTAACTTCTCTAAGCCTAGTTTCCTCAAAAGGAAATGGAGACAATTCTTGCTTTTCCTATCTCACAAAGTTGCTGTGAAGTTTAAATAAGAGCAAAAGGGATATGCGAAAATAACCTGTAAACTGCAAGGAGCTGCACAGATGTTAATTATGACAGCAAGATGGGAGAAAAGTGGATCCTAAGGAGGTCTTTAACACCTAGGCCTCTTGGGAGAGCCATCCCTGCTCAAGCTAGGAAGGCATTTTGGGGCCAACAGAGAGGGCGCTTGTAAGCAGCAGATCTAGGTAGAACAAAAGGATATAAATTCCAGCAATCCATGGTGGTGGGGGGTAATTTATGCTGCCAGATAGACTTGTGTCTTCATTCCTCTTGCTAGCTGGTGACCTTGGGCATATAGTTTAACCTCTGAAACTCAGTGTCTTTGTCCATACAAGTGAAACTAGGACTATTCAAACTCCAGGGAAGTTGAAAGCAGTAACTTGAACCCAGCTGGGAAACTCCACCCTGCAGGGTTTCTCAGTCCTACTCCATGGAGCAGTGACACCCCAAACTCCAGTCCTGTTTTGTCTCTAAACTGAACAAGTGTGAGCAAACCAGGTCGAATAAGCAGCTGGTATGGAAAAGGAAGGGTTTTTGCCCACATTTCAAGGGTTTGAGGCAGGATACAGCAGATCAACCCTTCTGCTCACTGTGTTAAATCAATACCTTCCTGTCAAAACTAATCAATTTTCCAAACTCTGTTCTTCTTGCTCCTGTTGGAGTTACCACATAAAGCAAGGCAAGCAAGAAAATTATAAGGAACTCTCCAAATCCTGCGAAGTTGCCAAGTGGAAAAGCTCAGTATGTAACATGTTAATTTTAAATGTCAAAGGAGACAACAGTCAAAAATAGACTTGTAAATAATAATAATTTTAAAAACACCTGGTAGAGACTATATACTTACCCAAAAAGCTTAAGATACTCCTTTAGTATTTTATTTTTATTGAATTTATTGGGGTGACATTAGTTAGTAAAATTATATAGGTTCAGGGGTATAATTCTATAATACATCATCTGTATATTGTATGTTCAGCATCCCAAGCTCCTTTAGTATTATAATTTTACACCAATACTTAGGCGGAACAGGAAACAGACATCTATATTTCTACTTTAAAGGTAGAGAAAACAGCCTGGCTGGTGTGGCTCAGTGGACTGAGCCTTGTCCCATGGACTGAGAGGTCCCGATTCAATTCCTGGTCAGAACACATGCCTGGGTTTCAGGCTCGATTCCCAGTGGGGGGCGTGCAGGAGGCAGCCGATCGATGTTTCTCTCTCACATAACTCTCTCCCTTCCTCTCTCTCTAAAAAATCAATAAAAAATATATTAAAAAAAATAAAGGTAGAGAAAACAGAATTATTTAACTAATGGTAGGCAGCGGGTTTGTCAGGGGATAATTATGTTCTGGTATTGAGTGAACTCAAGCACTGAGTTCCATCCTCCAAGCCACTATGCCCAGGATGTGAGGATGAAAGGAGAAAGCCAATGGGCAGAAGAAACCTGCCCCAGGGAAATGCACAATTTGAAGGTCCTTTTTAGAGGGTCCTGCTGACATATCTATAATGCTAAGGTCTGGCCTATCCTTCAGCACCCTGACTGCTCTAAGAGGAGCTGGAAGAGGACACCCTACACTGTGCCTCTAAGGCAAACAGTGAACCTGGCTCAATGTACATCATTAAATATTGGTGAATGAAGAACATGGACAGGAAGGAATGATGTTTTGTACTGCCACCATATTCAGCCTCAGCAATTACATTATACTTCCTTCTTAAAATGGATGGGCACTCTTTCTGAGTCTATTTCATGTCCTTTTCAAACATGGCTGCAGTTTCCTAAATCATTCTTGGCTGGGTAACAACACTGAAGCCAACACTGTCTAGTTCTTGTAGATTCATTTTAGCTCTGGATCAAATAATCAAATTGGCATTTAATTTCCTGACTTTTGTAGGTTTTCTCTGTCTAGGCAGCAGAACTTGAAGGATTAGAGTTTAGGTGAGATCAGGTTTTTGATTTTTTAAAAAATTGATTTTAGAGAGAGAGGAAGGGAGAGGGAGAGAGAGATAGAAACATCAATGAGAGAGAATATCGATTGGCTGCCTCCTGCATGCCCCCCACTGGGGACTGGGCCCACAACCTGGGCATGTGCCCTGACCAGGAATTGAACTGGTGATCTCTGGGTGCATGGGTCGATGTTCAACCACTGAGCCACACCAGCCAGGTGAGATCAGTTTTTTTTGCTTTAGTAATGAATAGAGGGGAGAAACTACATTCATTCAACACTTACCGAATGTCTATTATGTGCAAAAGCTATGATGAGAGCATCACATACTCTGCCTAAGTGTCCCCAACAATGTTTGTGATGTGGGCTGCATCATCCCCATGTTTGAGATATAAGTAGAGGCCTGGAACTTTAAGGACCTTCTCTGAGGTCCTAAAGCTAGAAATGTATTTAGCCAAAATTTTTGTTTTAATCTGTATACTTTGTGGCTTTCTTGGCTAACAGCTTGTTATATTTTTCAGTGTTCAGAGGCTACATCTCTGAGTATAGGCAGGAGCTACCCTGAGGCTGTGGAATGTGCCTGGTCGGCTTCGAGTCAGCCAGCAATTTGACAAGCATCTTTGTCATTAGCCAGTGGGTGAAGAGGCAGTTTATCCAAGAGCTCAGGTTGGGTCTCACCTGACTGGATTCAAATTCTAGCTCCACCACTTACAAACATGTGTAAAACACATGATCTCTCCAGGCTTATGTTCTTCATTTGTAAAATAGTGATATTACTACCTCATAGAGTTGTTGTGTGGGTTAAATGTGGTATATAAAGCACTTGTTACATAATATACACTCAATACAAACAAGCTGGCTGTTACTAATGATGAAGTGCGCCTGTCCTTTTGCTAGCAAGTAATGTCCTCACTGGGCTGACAAGTCATTGGATTTCTGTTTCTGCACCACTGATCCTGTAGGGCTGGAGCCCCAGACCAATGGACAGAGGCGGGAGGTGCGGAGGTCCAGATCAGGTGCCATTTCTTTTTCTGTACTCAAGCCCTCCTCTCCGTCCGCAGCCCGGCCAGTGCTTACCTCGACGTGGTCGCGAAGCTGGAGCTCGGTGGCTTAGGGGAGGCCATGACCCTCCGACAACCGGCCTGCCAGCACCTGCGGCCTTGTAAGCTGTGGTAGTGTACAACCCGTCGCCATGGCGACCAGGCCCCAGCAGCCGAGCGGCGCGGGCGTTGTCAGGTTTGTGCCACGCCCCCGCGTTCGTGACAGAGGCTGGAAAGAAAACCAAGTAGCAAAAGTGGATTCGGACCCGGGAGCGGGATTCCCTCAGAATCAATCACTACAGCGGATTTGACCCTAGCTACCAGAACCGAGGCAGGGGGATATACAGAGGCCATGGGGGAGGGAGCGAACCGAGAGGCCAGAGCCACACTGCAAGTGGGAATTGTAGTTTTCATTGTCCCAAAGTCTCGAATGAACAGTCTTATGGCTGAGCAGATTTGTAATACATCTCCCAAAGTTCCTTGCCTGCCCGAGTTGGTCCGCCTCTGTAGAGCTCTGCAACGTGGGATATAGAGTTCGAAATGTAGCGAGACATGTCCGTGTCCAAAGAGAGGTGTCAGACTCGAACTCGGTTTCCCTGCGGCCCCGGTAGACTTGCGAGTCATTGGCTGAGCGGGGCGGATCTGGTCCCGCTCCTCCCCGCCTCCAGTGACACAATAGCAGCTCCCTCCAAGATGGCGGCGGCGACGGCGGACCCGGGAGCAGGGAGCCCACAGGCTGGAGACTCCTCCGGCGGGGGCGCAGGGGGCGGGCTGCCCTCCCCTGGGGAGCAGGAGCTGAGCCGGCGCCTACAGCGCCTGTACCCCGCGGTCAACCAGCACGAGACGCCGCTACCGCGCTCCTGGAGCCCCAAGGACAAGTACAACTACATCGGCCTCTCCCAGGGCAACCTCCGCGTCCACTACAAAGGTATTAGCTTGTTTGGCCTCAGGGGGAAAAGGCCAGAGCGTCTGTGGGGCGGCTGTGCTGCCCAGCCCCTACCCCATCACGATCTTTCCCTGGCCCTGTGCTCCCAGTTAGGCCTTAGCCTCAGCGGGTGTTCAGGATGGTGGGGCTGACCAGGCCGAGGGTCGAGTGCCTAGTATGCTCTGCCCTGAGACACCTGATGTCAAGAGAACTGCAACAGGTGTGAGCAGACCCTGTGCTGGGTTGGACCTTCCACCTGAGGGCCTTCCCGCTTGTTCTGAGGTAGCTCCAACTCCAGTTGGGACTGTCTTCAGCATTGCTTAGTTTCAGCATTGTCTGAAGAAAGAGGTGGTCACATCTCCAGTAACCAGAGGACCATGGGCTTGCTCACCTGCCACACTCACAGACTGGTCCTGGGGTTCTGTGCTAAAGTTGGGGGAGGTTTTTTCCAGTCCTGCCTACTCCTCCCCTGGTCTCCTAGGAGAGACTAGACTGCCCGCAGCAGTGGGGAATCTCTTTCATGCATCTACATTGCCTGTAACCTCCTTTGGTTTGTATGGGAAATAGAGTCTCAGGCAGGATTGCTGTTCTCAGGAGGAGGTGGACCAAAAATGTGAGGTTTATGTGTTTGTTCATTTATTGTCTAATTATTCCTTAGACTATGTAAGAGCTTCCTCTGGCCATGGAGTAGTGAAGTTGCCATGGATCAGAGAAGAATGAGGTCCCCATTTGCATTTCCTTGTGCTGAAATTTATTCCTTGCCCTCTCTAATTAGGTCATGGCAAAAATCACAAAGATGCAGCCTCAGTGCGTGCCACCCACCCCATACCTGCTGCCTGTGGCATTTATTACTTTGAGGTGAAGATTGTCAGCAAAGGAAGAGATGGGTAAGCCCCTCCTTACCACCTTCTTTCCCCCAACACCAGGCTATTCCCTGTGGTCAGAGTTCAAGGTCTCCTAGCTGACACTTGTGAATGTTGTGAGCTGCTGAGCCACATGGGTCTGGGCTGCAGAGGGTTGAATAAGTGGGCTGCCTCTGTTACCTCATTGTGGGCATGGCCTGGGCTAAGCATTAGCTCTTGATGACAAGTAGGTGCCATTGCAGGCAGAGGAGGGGATTTCTCTTTAGTGATGTTGTAATGAGATATCTCACAGGTTAGGGAAACAATGAACAAGTTTATGTTAACAATTCAGTGTTCAGAATGGAGTTCCCCCCACTGAAGTATGGTGTTTGTAACTTCCCTCCTTTCATACTCTTGCTGCATTCCAGGTTCCTTTTTATGGCATTTAGTCATGTAGGGGCCCCAGTAGCCTTCAAAGGGATATTAGAGTCTCTATAGTATTCATCAAAGCTGTGGCAGCTACTGGCCTGTCATCTCAGAGTAAACAGCATGCACATGGGTCAGAATCAGGTGACTTTATGCTGCTCATAAACTTGTTTTTCTGTCCAGGGACTTGAACACCAGTTGAACCAGATTTAGGAAGGCCCTCATTAAAGTCAGCATTAGGGAGGTTCCCTATTTTTATGGTGATCTAAGCAGACACAAGAATCAGAGGGAAGATTTTTCATTTTTCTTTTTCTTCTTCTCCCATTCTCCCTTTTTTCCAGTGATTATAACAAAGCAGGTGTCTAAGTTATGAAATAACATGATTGCAACTGTCTTGGAAAGGCTCTTTATCAGACTTACTTAGGTCTAGTGTGGAAAGTTTGCCAATCCCCGCAGTGACCTTTGTGCCAATCCTGAGTGTGTGTTTTCAAATATTCAGAACACTTTCTCTCTCCTAGGAACTGTCCCCTTGTGGTGCCAAAGGGCTATACTGGGGGCAGGACTGCCAGAGTCAGAGCTTTGCCTGCTTCCTCAGTGACATTGTAACATCCCTGCCTTGAAGGGGTTGTGTGATTGTGGGTAGAATGTGGGGCTCTCCTCATCTGCACTTTGGGGAGCTAGGCCAGCATCTAAGCTGCTTTTAACCCCAGAATTCTGTGATTCTGAATTCTGATCATGGCAAGCTATTAGATTTTTTACTTTTATCCCCATCTAGTGCATTTACAGGTATGAAACATATTATTGGAGGGCTTTAAAGCTTCTATTTTCCCTTTCCAGCCTAGGATAAAAGCACATGTGTTTAATGGACTTAAACTAATGTGAATGAGAATGGCTTCTTAAAACAAATACTACAAAAGCAGTTACAGTATAGACTGAAAAATGTTGGTGCTAGAATCTCATATTGCCAGAGAAACCAAGGGGCATTTCTTAAACTTGTAGGGAGGAAAATGGATTGTTTTCTCTGTAATCCTTACCATAGAAAACAGCTGAGTTAGTGAGCGAAGAGAACAATTTTTCAGAAGGGGAATGTTGAAACGTAGAGACCTAGATTCCTTCATCTGACTTTTAACATTTCCGTTGTAAGTGGATCTTGCTGGAAAGGCCCTGTGTCTTGTTAGCTTGCCTTATTTAGGTGTTGCTGCAAAACTAAAGAAAGTTGGGCATCTTCTCCCAGCTTCTGTTTCCAGCATTTTTACATGTGGTAACTATAGAGTTGACCTGGAAATCTTAGGTTTTTTTTTTTTGTTTTTTTAATCCTCATCCGAGGACATTTTTGCATTTACCTTCAGATAGAGTGGAAGGGAGGGGGGGTAGAGAGAGAGAGAGAAACATCAATGTGAGAGAGACACATTGACTGGTTGCCACCCACACGACCCCAACTGGGGCTGGGGACAAACTGCAACCGAGGTACGTGCCCTTAGCAGGAACCGAACCTGGGACTCTGGTCTGTGGGCTGATGCTCTAACCACTGAGCAAAACTGGCCAGGGCGAAACCTTAGTTTTAAAAAGGTCATAGCCATGTATGCCTTGGTTGACCTGCTTCAGTTGACCACTGTCAAATGGCAAATATGTGAATATCCCATTATGGCCTCTTTATGGAATCCCTGAAAGTCTTCTTGTGGCTAGAGTGTAACGCCAGTTGTTGGTATGGGCCAGGTGTGGTTTCGAGGAGACCAAGGGTAGTTACAGAACAGACAATTATCAGCTTGTTTCCTGTTTCCTGTCAATGTTGGAGGTGTGTTTCTGACCTGGGCTTGGTCCATGACCCAGGTGTTAGCTGGTTGTATAGCTTTTTTTATTGTCTAGTTGATCTTCTTAGCATCTCTGGAAAGTGTCTGGAGCAGATGATAATGCACCAATTTTGTGGGTAAGCCCGAGCCCCTGGGATGTTTGGCTACCTGCCCTGGCCACAGGGCTTAGGGTGTGCAGTAGAGTAGTATAACTTGTCAGATGTCCTTGCCTGATCCCAGACACGTGTCTCTATGCTGCTGCCTTTCCTCATTGCATTCCTTCCCTGGGTAAAGTGATAGAATGTCCAGTTGGATTCTTAGGGGATCACAGTGTTCTTAGGGGACAGAACTAAAAGGTGCTTAGTGCTCAGTGAGGCCAGACAAGTGTGGCATGCCCTGGATTGGGCTTGATTGACTTACCATCTCATTGAATCTGTAAACTTGTTTTTCTATAGATTTGAGTATGGGTCTCTTTTGTAAAAGGTGATTATGAACCCAGTTGTCAGTGTGATTATTTTCCAGAAAGGCCTTTGTCCTACAATGTCTTTTATAGAAAGACATGCTAAGCACACTAAGCTCATCAAACTAGAAAGGTTTCATTTTAAGGGTTCATAGGAAATTTATTCATACCTACTGTGTGCCAGGCCCATGCTTAGGTGCAGGGAGAACAAAGGTAAAGCCAGCACACATCAGCCTTGTCCTTAGAGAGCCTGTGGCCTACTCAGTAGAGAGTGGACTGAAAGGCTCTCTCTGTAAGAGGAGGCAGAGCCTGGGTATGGTTTTGAGGGACGAGTAGGAGTTTCCCAGCAGGTGAGAACTATGAGTCAGGTCAGTAACTAGCTTGATTTCAGGTTGCTGGGCTTTCTCCTCAAATATAAGAGAGAGTGGAGAAGGAGGGACTATGTTTGAGGTAAGAGCTTGACACAAACTGATGGTATTCAGCTGCTTTTTGCCGAGTCATCAGAGCTGGGAACCCCAGGAGCAGTTCTGGTGGGGTGAGGAGACATCAGAGCCCTGCCAATGGTGCCAGTAGATAAGGGCATCCGGGTTGATCTTGTTAGGAAGCCAAGGAGGCCCTGAAGCTGAGCGTCCCTGGGGAAATGACTTGCTCAGTCAGAGTTCGTGGATATGTGGGTGTTTCCAGCAGTTAGTGATGACACATGGAAGGTATGGCTGGCCAGGCTGACAGATGCTCCAGGGTGACCCTCAAAATAGACTGTAACATCATCCCAGCGGTGGTGGCCTTCTGGCATGTAATGGGTGGCTCTACCCAAGAACAACAAGCCTGAGATAGAGCACTGGATGGAGTTGTGGGGTGGGGGGGCTCTCCTCTGCAGCTGGTACTCAGGCCCTGTGCAGGGGCTTCTGGCTACAGCCAACCTACCCCTGCTTGCACTTAACAGCTGACTTCCTTTGGCCAGGCGGCAGTTCATTCGTCCATTAATTCTACACATCACAATAAGACATCCATTGGTTTGTCCCAGTCCTAAGTTTGGGCCCCAGGAGCATAGGCATGAGGCCTCTCTAGAGGGGAGTCAGTCCTAGGCCTGGGCCCAGGAGCACAGGCATGAGGCCTATCTAAAGAGGAGGCAGATATGCCTGTGCATTTGAACTCACAAAGGCCAATCATGGTGTGTACTGTACCCAGGGGTGACCCAAAGGCTGGACTTCCTCCTGTACTTGAGAGTTTGGGAGAAGCTTCATAGAAGAGGTGATGATGCTACATCTGGAAGGATGAGTTAGAGGGTTCCAGGTGAATAAAGTGAGAAGCAGATGCTTCAGGCAGAAGGAATAGTGCATAAAAAGATGTGGAACACAGAGCATGAGTAGGCAGGTGCCAGTTCAGAAATAACTTCTGTGCTGTGGCCAAGGAGCATTGGCTTTATCCTGAGGGCAATAGCAGGATATGAGGACTTTGGATTTGTTCACATTTTTGAGAGTGGGGAGAAGAGACTCCTCTGGTCTGGGTTAGCCAGGCCCCTGTGGCTGAGAGCCTTGTCCAGTGTGGACCAGTGGCTTTAGGTCCTTGACTCCGTGCCTGGTTTTCCCACAGCAGGTGTCTTTTTTCTTTCTTGGATGGCCTTTTTTTTGCATGGTGAGATGCAGAGGTGTGATGTTGAAGACTGGTAGCTAAGGGGGCTTCTCAGAGGTGAAAGGCCTCTGCGTGTGCCAGTGTTTTCTGGTATTCTGGGTGCTAAGATAACACTATGATTTTCCATGGAGACACAGAGAGCTACTTATTCAATTAAGATTTCACCTGCAGCAAGATGGCGGCATAGGTAAACGCGGTATTGCGTCCTCTCACAACCACATCAAAGTTACAACTAAACTACAGAACAACCATCATTCAAAACCGCCTGAAATCAAGCTAAAAGGAAGTCCTACAACTACGAAATTAAAGAAGAAGCTGCATCGAGACTGGTAGGAGGGGCGGAGGCGCGACCGACTGGTCCCACACCCGCGTGTGGCGGATAAAAATCAGGGGGATACCTAGGTTGGGAAGGTCCTCCCTGAGGACTGAGGGGTCCCCGTCCCACACCAGGCACCCAGCTCAGGGTTCCAGTGCCAGGAAGAGAAGTCCCCATAACCTCTGGCTGGAAAAACCAGCGGGAACTGAGGCTGAGGCAGCTGGAGCCCCCGGCAGCTCCTCTTGAAGGGCCCGTGCACGGACTTACTCAAGACTCACTCCTTCCGGGCTCCAGCGTGCGGGAGGGAGCCTGAAAGGCACCAGAGTCATCTGGGGAAGAACTGAGCTGTTTGGCATTGGAGCAAGGGCTGGAGAGGCAGCTTTCTCCTGGACAGATGTGCTATCAGAGGCTTTTGTTCCTTTGGTGAGCCCTCCCCTGGGGCAGCAGACAGCCGCCATATCTGGGACTCCAGCAACCTGGCTCACACTGTTGGCCCCGCCCTGGTGATTCCCTGAGGCCCCGCCCCATCCAACTTTCAGGCCCACCCAAGCTGTTGCCAGTTGCTTTACCATAAGATTGGCCTGTCTTGGATCCTGCTTCAGCTTTTCCTAAATTCTTTCAAACAAGCAGCATCTGGTCTCAGCTAGCCCCATACCTCTCGCTAAGTAATACATAGAAACAAACACAGGGATGCAGCCAAAATGAGGAGACAAAGAAACAGGTCCCAAATGAAAGAACAGAACAAAACTCCAGGAAAAGAACTAAGTGAAATGGAGTTAAGCAACCTAACAGATGCTGAGTTCAAAATACTGCTTATAAGGATCCTCAATGGACTTAGTGAGAACCTCAGTGAACTTAGTGAGAACCTCAGTGAACTTAGTGAGGGCCTCAAGAGCATAAAAAAGGACCAGTCAGAAATTCTGGATGCACAGTTAGAAATGAAGGAGGCACTAACTGAAATAAAGAATAGTTTACACAGATTCAATAGTAGAGTAGGTAAATCCAAGAAGCAAACCATCGATTTGGAATATAAGGAAGCAAAAAACACCCAATCAGAACAGCAAAACGAAAAAAGAATCCAAAGAAATGAGGATAGTGTAAGGAGCCTCTGGGACAACTTCAAGCGTGCCAACATTCACATCTTGGGGTTGCCAGAAGGAGAAGAAAGAGAACAAGAAATTGAAAACCTATTTGAAACAATAATGGCAGAAAACTTCCCTAACTTGGTGAAGGAAACAGACATACAAGTCCAAGAAGCCCAGAGAGTCCCAAACAAGATGAACCCCAAGAGGCCCACACCAAGACATATCATCATCAAAATGCAAAAGGTTCAAGACAAAGAGAGAATCTTAAAAGCAACAAGAGAAAAGCAGTTAGTTACCTACAAGGGAGTTCCCATCAGAATGTCAGCTGATTTCTCTTTTTTTTTTTTTTTTTTTGTTCAGATAGAGTGGGAGGGAGAGAGGGAAAGAGAGAGAGAGAGAAACATCGACGTGAAAAGGACACATCGAGTGGCTGCCACCCGCACGACCAACCAGGGCCGGGGACAAACTGCAACCGAAGTACATGCCCCCAGCGGGAACCGAACCCGGGTCTCTCTGGACCACAGGCCGACGCTCTAACCGCTGAGCCAAACCGGCCAGGGCAACTTTGCAGGCCAGAAGGGAGTGGCAAGAAATATTCAGAGTGATGAAAAGAAAGAACCTACAACCAAGATTACTCTATCCTGCAAAGCTGTCATTTAGAATCGATGGCCATATAGAGTTTCCCAGACAAGGAAAAGCTAAAGGAGTTCATCACCACCAAACCATTATTATATGAAATGTTGAAGGGTCTTCTTGAAGAAAAAGATAAAAAAAATGAACAAACAAAATGGCAATAAATACATATCTATCAACAATTGAATCTACAAACAAAATGAACAAGCAGAACAGAAACATTCTCATAGATACAGAGAACTTTTGTTGGATACCAGATGGGTGGGGACTGGGGGGAGGGGTGAAAAGGTGAAGGGATTAAGAAGTACAAATTGGTTGTTAGACTGACAAACTTCAAAGGGAAGGGGGGTTGGGGGGTGGAAGAAATAAACCAAAGAATTTATATGTATATATGCATAACCAGTGGACACAGACAACAGTGTGGGGAAAAGCAGGAGGGGGGCAGGAATGGGGAGGAGGGGGGCAATGGGGGAAAAATGAGGAACATCTGTAATACATTCAACAATAAAGATAAGTTAAAAAAATAAATAAAATAAAATAAAATCTTCATTCAAACAAACAAACAAACAAAAGATCTCATCTGCGCCTGGCCGGTGTGGCTCAGTGGTTGAGCGTCGACCCATGCATCAAGAGGTCATTGGTTCAATTCCCGGTCAGGGCATATGCCCAAGTTGTGGGCCAAATCCCCAGTGGGGTGCATGCAGGAGGTGACCAACTGATGTTCTCTCTCATCAATGTTTCTGTCTCTCTCTCCCCCCCCATCCTCTCTCTCTAAAATCAATAAAGAAAAAGAAAAATTAAAAAAAAAAAAAAAAAAAAGATCTCTCCTGATATATTTCTAGTATGGAGATCCACTTCAGCTCAGGTCCTCCTGCCTATGTCTGGACTCTCCCCCTGAGTCCCCCCACTTTCATCTCTGTGCATTTTGCAGTGCTGTTGAGAAACATGGCAATCGTCTATGGACCTGGGGAAGACCTTGTCCTGTCTGCCCTGAAAAGTAGGTGCTGTCATTACCCAAGGCAGGTACAGGTGTCAGTTGTGCCCTGTTCTCCCTGACTTCCTCCCCAACACTGATGGCGTCATGGGCAGATGCTCAGCTTTGGGCTGCATCTCTCCCTTAGTAACATATTGCACTGTTCTGGAGACATGGAGTATTTGGGCTCTGGAGCATCTTGGAGTATTGTATTGCTTATTCATGTTGGGGGTTAAAGCCCAGGTCTATTTGGGCATGGAGTGAGAGGTCTGGAGTTCATGTGGTATCCACTTTTCTGGTAGGACCTGATCCTGCATTGAGCACATCTGGGCTTCCCTGGGACCTCCCTGCTCAATGTATGTCACCATTTGGTTTTAACTGCAGGCTGAGAATGGGGAGTGTGTGGCTTCTTTCTTTATAACTAGGGATTTCCTTGGTCAAGGATTAGCCTCTAGAGAAATTCCTAAAATTCACTTCACACTGTACTCTCTCCTTCCTGCCCCCATTTTTCCCCCCTGGAATGTTTGGTCTTTTCTTTAGATGGGTCATTATGTAAGGGAGATTCCCTGTTAGATAAGTGGGAGCTCATTGGTCTGGAGCATAGGAAGATGGACAGCAGCTCTGCATGGCAGGCACAGTGTGCCATTCTATTCTGGGGTCATTGGGAAGGAATCAAGGCCCCCAGAGTGGGGCTGATCACGGGGAAAGAGATGGATGACGCAGTGTCTAAATGCAAGGCTGTCCCTCTGCCTCTTCAGAAATTCTGTTCAAAATTCACATAAAATATTATTGTAGCTCCAGGGTCCTCAGTATTTTGTTGTAATTGAAATGTAAGGTCATGGCTCTATTGCTAGAAATGACGCTAGAGGACTTGGTGGTGGAACATAGCCCAGCCCATTTGTCATGAAGGGTCCAGAAAAAGATGTTCTGGACTGTGTAGGGAAATGGGGTAGGAGCTGGGTAAGACTCTTGCACCACTCTTGGGTTCTCTTCCTCTCCTACCTCTTGGAGCTTAGAGATGGTCTGGGATGCCAGGGAAGTTTACTTTAGGTTCTAGATGGCAGGTGAGGCTCAGATACACCCACTGCCCCCTCAGCTTCCATGGAAAATGTTGCTGATAACAGCATTCATTCTTGTCCAGACAGAGCCCCAGAAGTTTTTCCACTGCACAATGCACCAGACAGTTGCTATTTTTTCGTCAGAATTTCATCATGAGACAAAACCGATTGGCCCTCAGGGTGGAGGCAGTTGGAAGATGAAAAGAGGTGGAGAAAGGAGAAGGGCAGTTGTGTCCAGATGGTCTGAGGGTCCAGCTCCTGTCTTCTGGAGGACATTGTTGAGTGGAGCTGAACTAAAAACAAAGAAGCAGAGGGGATAGTTTGTTGAGTAGAACTGGTTATAACTCAGTTTACAGAACCATGTATGTGAAATTGGCATGGGATATTTTATAGAATGCTCTCTTAATAAATAACTGTTGTGCCAGGAGTTTATCAGTAGTTACAGTTGCTTTTTATTTATTTATATATTTTTAATGTTTTTATTGATTTTTTTTTTAGAGAGAGAGAGAGAAACATCGATGAGAGCCCTGGCCGGTTTGGCTCAGTGGTTAGAGCGTCAGCCTGCGGTCCAGAGAGACCCAGGTTCGGTTCCTGCTAAGGGCACGTATCTCTGTTGCAGTTTGTCCCCCTCCCTGGTTGGGTTGTGTGGGAGGCAGTCACTCGATGTGTACCTTTCACGTTGATGTTTCTCTCTCTCTCTCTCCCTCCCATTCTATCTGAACAAAAAATGGAAAAATGTCCTAGGGTGAGGATAAAAAAAAAAAGAAAGAAACATCGATGAGAGAGAAACAGCCGTTGGCTGCCTCCTGCATGCCCCTGATGGAGATTGAGCCTGCAGCCCAGGCATGTGCCCCAACCGGGAATCGAACCAGGACCACTCAGTCCATTGATGACACACAATCCACTGAGCCACACTGACCATGCTAGTTGCTTTTTTTTTTTAAACCAAAATGTATTTTTACCTATAGATAATTTTTTAAAGTATAAAAGGATACATAGGATCTTTCAACACCCAGCACAGTGTACATTTTAAAAATAAGACAACAGAGGAGATGGAGAGATGCAGGTTTAAACAAATACATGTGATTGCCATTTGAGGCCAGTGCAGAAAACAAAAAACATTCCAGATATTTTAAGCAGAAAGTGGTTTAATACGTGGATTCTGATGCTTTCAGAATTATTGGAACTTAGAATTTCCATGTAATGGTGGGCTAGTTTACTCGAATAAGACCCTCTGCTGAAAATAATGAAAGGTGCTAAGTTACACACCAGCAAACTTAAGGACAATTTCTGGATGAAGACCTGTCACTAGAGAGTTAAGGGTAATGTCTGAGTACCTAAGAGCATTTACCATGTCCACATTCAGCTATGCTCCAGCTGTATAATTACACAGGGCCAGAGAGGTAGAGGATAGGGGCCAGATCTTACTGGAAATGGGATCTGGTGGGAACCCTTTCACATTAAGCTGGTGTGCCAACTGGCTACACCCTCTGGTTAAGGCCAGTATATTTGATTTTTGAATATGGCCACCTCTGGAAAGTCAAGACTTGGTTCTTGAGATTCTGTCTGCCCGTTAGGGAAGGAGCCAGAACCTAGAGTGTGTGCATAACTTGCCTAGGGCCACCCAAGAGGACTGTTCTGCCCCTTTCTGTCTCTTGGCTCTCTGGGTGTTTTTTTTTTTTTTTATCCTCACCTGAGGACATTTTTCCATTTTTTTGTTCAGATAGAGTGGGAGGGAGAGAGAGAGAGAGAGAGAGAGAGAGAGAGAGAGAGAGAGAGAAACATCGATGTGAAAGGGACACATCGAGTGGCTGCCTCCCACACGACCAACCAGGGCCGGGGACAAATTGCAACCGAGGTACGTGCCCCTAGCGGGAACCAAACCCGGGTCTCTCTGGACCCCAGGCAGACGCTCTAACCACTGAGCCAAACCGGCCAGGGCTCTCTGGGTGTTTTGATGGTGCTGGTGGCAGTGGATGAATGAGGGTCTCTTTTTTTTAAATTTTATTATTTTTTTATCCTCACCCGAGGACATTTTTGCATTTATCTTCAGATAGAGCGGGAGAGAGAGAAGGGGAAGAGAGAAAGAGAAACATCGATGTGAGAGAGACACATCTAGTGGTTGCCACCCACACAACTCCAACAGGGGCCGGAACAAACTGCAACCGGGGTACATGCCCTAAGCGGAAACCGAACCCGGGACTCTCTGGTCCACAGGCCGACGCTCTAACCACTGAGCCAAACTGGCCAGGGCAAATGAGGGTCTCTTGACCCACATTCACAACGACCTTCTTTCCTGCAAGCACATCCTGGCTCAAAGTCCCCTTGCCTTTAGGCCTCTTCTTCCTTGGATGGTGCTCATGCTAGGTTTGTTCATCTCTGTAATGACCCTCCTCTCATTGTGGACCTGCCCAGAATTGGGCTCAGTGGGTTACTAAGTGGCTTCCTGGCAGAGGGGTAGGCTGGGGATGTGGCTGCTGGAGGAGCTGCTTGCACACCGTAGCCAATGTCATGGGCTGTGTCTTTAAGCAGCTCTGTTAGACTATGAAATAAAATCCCCAGCACCAAACATTAGCTCTCATTTCAGACCTAAATGTCAGTTGGTGTTGTTCCTGAAATGTCTCTTAGGGACCACTTTGTAACCATGGTCCTTGAGATCTCTGTTGCGGAGGCTGTTGATTTCTTTATCTGGGGTGGGTTTTGATAGGAACAAGATTGCCAGCTTGCTGAGCTGTGGCTAAGGTGTTAGATGTCAAGATGAAACTGTCAGGTGAGATCCCAGTAACCCCTTTTGGGTCTGGGGCAAGGGGCAGGGGAATTGGTGACTGGCCCTTTCAGCAGAGAATGGCAGCAGAGCTGGTACCTTCCCACAGCCCCCAAAAGCCACCAACCCAGAGGCTGAAGAGCTTGTCTCTTATCTTCTCTTTGTCACTACCTACCGGAGTTCTGTGGGCCTGGAGACATTCAGCTGATAGAGCTAAAATTAAAAATGATTACTTCCCGTAGTCATTGGTTCGTATAACTTATGCAACATTTATTAAAAGTGCTTATGTCCCTGGCCGATTTGGCTCAGCAGTTAGAGTGTCAGCCCTCAGACCAAAGAGTCGCGGGTTTGATTCCGGCCAAGGGCACGTACCTCGGTTGCGGTTCATCACCCGTCGAGCGGGAGGCAACCAGTCGATGTGTCTTTCTCACATCAATGTTTCTCTCTTCCCCCCACCTTCCACTCTATCTAAAGACAAATGGGAAAAATATCCTCGGGTGAAGATTAAATAAAAAATAAATAGCCCTGGCCGGTTTGGCTCAGCAGTTAGAGCATCGGCCTGCGGTCCAGAGAGACCCGGGTTCGGTTCCCGCTAAGGGCATGTACTTCAGTTGCAGTTTGTCCCCGGCCCTGGTTGGTCGTGCGGGTGGCAGCCACTCGATGTGTCCTTTTCACGTCGATGTTTCTCTCTCTCTCTCTTCCTCCCTCCCACTCTATCTGAACAAAAAATGAAAAAATGTCCTCAGCTGAGGATTAAAAAAATAAATAAAAAATAAAAAATAAAAATAAATAAATAGCCCTGGCCAGTTTGGCTCAGTGGTTAGAGCGTTGGCCTGCGGACCAGAGTGTCCCAGGTTCAGTTCCCGCTAAGGGCACGTACCTCAGTTGCAGTTTGTCCCTGGCACCGATTGGGGTCATGTGGGTGGCAACTAGTCCATGTGTCTCTCTTATGTTGATGTTTCTCTCTCTCTCTCTTTCTCCCTCCCGCTCTCTCTGAGGATAAATGCAAAAATGTCCTCGGATGAGGATTAAAAAAAAAAAAATCATAAATAAATAAAATTATCCTTTAAAAAAATAAAGTGCTTATGGACTTGCCAGTTCATAAAATCCACCTTCCTAAGAAATTGATAGAGAGTAAAAAGAGCTAGGCCTGTGTTTTTCACTCTTATCAACTACTGTGGACTTATTTTGTTTTTCTTACTGATTTCAGAGAGAGGAAGTGGGGGGCAGGGGAGAGAGAGAGAGAAAACATCGATCTGTTGTCCCAACTGGGGATCGAACCTGCCACCTTTTGGGGTATGGAACTACCCTCCAACCAACTGAGCCACACTAGACTTCTTTTTTCTGGCCCTGATGTGAGGCCAGAATACTCTGGTGCTTTCCACTGCGTTCTGTGTCAAGGCCTACTTGTCTCATCCAGAAAAGCCAGATGAGGCTCATGCTGGCATGCAGAGCCAAAGGGGTGTTCTTGGTGACTCTGTGTGTATGTATGTGTGTATGGTAAAATATATATAACAAAATATGCCATTTTAACCATTTTTAAGTGGTTCAATCAGTGGTATTAATTACACTCACAGTGTTATGCAACCATCATCACTATCTATTTCCAAAACTTAAAAAAAAAATGTTTTGAGTTTTTAGAGAGAGAGATGAGAGAGAAATATTGATTGACTGCTTCCTGCACACCCCCCACTGGGGATCAAGCCAGCAACACGGGCATGTGCCCTGACTAGGAATCCAACCTCTGGGTACATGGGACGATGCTCAACTAACTGAGCAACACTGACCAGGGCCCAAAACTCTTCCATTACCCCAAACATAAACTCTGTACCCATTAAGCAATAACTCCCCATTCTCCCCCTCCTCTTAGCCCCTGGTAACCTTTTATTTGCTTTCTGTCTCTCTGAATTTGCCTAGATAATTCATGTAAGTTGAATCAAACAATATTTGTTCTTTTATGTCTGGCTTTTTACTTCACTTAGCATAAGGTTTTCAAGGTTAATTGATGTTGTGGCTTGTATCAGGATTTCTTTCCTTTTTATGGCAATACGTATATACCACATTTTGTACATCCATTCATCCATTCATCCATTGATGGACACTTGGATTTTTGCCATCTTTTGGCTCTTGTGAATAATAGTGTGATGAACATTGCCATACAAGTATCAGTTTGAGCCCCTCTTTGATATTCTTTTGGGTGTATGCTTAAGAGTGGAATTGTTGGATAGTTTTATGTTTAACTTTTGAGAAATTACCTAACTGTTTTCTATAGTGGCTACACCATTTTACACCTCCACCAGCAATGTATGAAGGTTCCAATTTCTCCACGTCCTCACTAACACATTTTTTTTTAATCCTCACCTGATATGTTTTTATATCAATTGCTTGCCTCCCCTATGCGCCACAACCGGAGATCGAACCTGCAGCCTTTTGGTGTATGGAACGATGCTCCAATGAGCCACCCAGGTAGGGTCTTGTTATTTTCTTTTATTGTAGCCATCCTGGATGTGAAGTAGTATCTCATTGTGGTTTTGGTTTACAATTTCTAATGACTAGTGATGTTGAGCATCTTTTCATGTACTTATTGGCTATTTATATATCTTCTTTGGAGAGTCCTTTGCCTATTTTATAATTGGGTTGTTTGTCTTTTTGTTGTTGAGTTGTAGGAATTCTTTATATATTTTGGATCTTAAACCCTTATCAGATATATGAATAGCAAATATTTTCTCCCATTCTGTAGGTTGTCTTTTCACTTTCTTGATAATGTCCTTTGATGCGTAAAAGTTTTAATTTTGATGAGGTTCAGTTATCTATTTTTTCTTTTGTTGCTCATCCTTTTGGTGTTATACCTAAGAATCCATTGCCAAATCCAAGGTCATAAAGCTTTTCCCCTGTTTTCTTCTAAGAGTTTTATGGTTTTAGCTCTTAAATTTAGATCATTGATCCTTTTTTTAAAGATTTTTTTTATTTTATTGATTTTTAGAGAGAGTAAGGAAAAGGGACTGGGGAGGAGGGGGTCAGGGGGAAAAACGGGAGACATCTGTAATACTTTCTACAATAAAGATAAATTAAAAAAAAAAATAGTGACTGCTGTGTGAATAACCCATGGACACAGATAATAGTGTGGTGAAGGCCTGGGATGGAGTGGGAACCAGGTGCAAGGGGACAATGGGGGGCATCTGTGATACTCTCAACAATAAAGATTAAAAAAAAGAATTGAAGTCTCTAGGTCAGAACTGAGAAGGAACTTAGGAGCCTATTAGTCCAATCTTTCCTCTTCTGATAGGGAACCTGAGATGTGGGGTGAAATCCAAGACCCAAGTACTGAGTTAGGCTGGAGTGTCTGAGACCAGGCTTCATAGTCTGGGGTATTGTCTCTGGACCCCTGCTGTAAAGTATTGCTGTCACTTTAAAACTCTTCAGGTGCTTCTCTTCAGTAGGCAAGAAGGAAATGTTAGACTTTTGCCAAAGACATTTCTTTTGTGGAGTGCTTCAAGCTATTTCTCAGGACTGGATGGGGGATTACAGAAAAGGAGTGGTCTCCTCCCCCTAGGCCTTGCTGTACATCTCTGGAGAGTGTGAGAATCCAGAGGTCTAGTTTCTAAGGTCCTGTCCTCTGTCCACTGCCAGGTCTGCCTGGGTCGTGGAAGAATCTCTAGTCAATTAGAGCTGTGTTGATCCTGTGTCACTGCAGCAGGTTCCCCTGACTGTGTGCTTTGGGTCATGCTTGGGATGCTCCAGGTGCCATGTGAACTGGGGCCCCAGCTCCTCTGCTGAGCAGGAATTTTGACCAGTTCCTGCTACTTCTGAAGGTGTGCTCTTCTGCCCTCCTGTCAAGGCTCAGGGAACTGGGTGTACTGAGAAGCTGACCATTAAGGCCAGGTACCCCAGTGTGTCCCTTTGGCTCTGAAATGGGTTAGAGCCAACAACCTAGTATGTGGCTATCAGCTGGCTCTTTTTTAATTTTTTATTTTAGAGGGATTAGAGAGAGAGGAAGGGAGAGGGAGAGAGAGATAGAAACATCGATGAGAGAGAACATCGACCGGCCGCCTCCTGCATGCCCCCCCACTGGGGATCGGGCACACAACCTGCGCATGTGCCCTGACCGGAACTCTAACTGGCAACTTCTTGGTGCACTGAGCCACACCAGCCAGGCCATCAGCTGGCTCTTGAAATGATTTTTCTATGACTATCAAAGTAATTTGTGTTAATTGTAAAAAATCTGTAAAACCAAAGAGAAAACAAGAAGAATCCAAGCTGACAAGTGTGTTCGCATCTCTCCACGTGATTGCAATGGTTTCAGTAGACAGTTGCTTTTGTGGGAGAGTCAACAGAGGGGGTGGAGGGCAGCATGGGCCGTAGAAGCCACCAGTTCATTCTCTCTCTCTTTTTTTTTTTTAAATCCTCACCCAAGGACATTTTTCCATTTTTTGTTCAGATAGAGTGGGAGGGAGAGAGAGAGAGAGAAACATCGATATGAAAGGGACACATTGAGTGGCTGCCTCCCGCACGACCTAACCAGGGGCCGGGGACAAACTGCAACGGAGGTACGCGCCCTTAGCGGGAACCGAACCCGGGTCTCTCTGGACCGCAGGCCGATGCTCTAACCACTGAGCCAAACCGGCCAGGGCCACCAGTTCATTCTCAATGCAGGTTATTCTCCAGGGCCCCAGTTCAACCTTGCTGCCTGCAGTGGATGGTGAGAGCCTCAGGGTGCACCTAGCTGTTTGGTCAGCCAAGGGCCTTTGCTGCAGCTGCTGCTCCTCCACCCTGTTCTCTGACGGATCTCAAACCAGCTTGGCCTGAGCAGCACCTGCTTGCTGCCATCTTCTCTCCGGAGCCCAACAGAGAGGCAGAGTCACTCTTCTAGCTCTCATGTGCGTTGTGGTTTTGGCAGTGAAGGGTCGAAATTGAGAAGGTAGGGGCCGACTCATGGCCTCATTTCCACGAAGAGCTCATCTGTTGTCCCTCTACACTTATTGGCTATCTCACCTCTCTGACAAATGGTATTTCTTCTCCATTTGCTGCATTTTGTGAGGAGGTAAATGATTTTCTCCCTAAGCTCTTCAAATATATGTTGCTGCTCGAAAAGAGCCCTGTCCTGTCTGGGTAGCTCAGTTGGTTAGAGCATTGTCCTGATATGCCAAGGTTGCAGGTTCGATCGCCGGTCAGGGCACATACAAGAATCAACCAGTGGATGTATAAATAAGTGGAACAACAAACTCATGTTTCTCTCTCTCTCCCCACTTCCTCTCTCTCTCTTAAATTAAAAAAAAAAGAAAGAAAGAAAGAAAAAGAAAAGAGAGCCCTGGTGGAGACATGACGTATAGGGAAGTTTAGCTCTGTCTATTCCAGTCATCTTCTTGCGGGTGAGCACCCTTGTTGCCTCACTCCCAGGCATCCAAGGAAGCCTGTATGTTGGGTTAGTGGTCCTTAGCACCACCTGACCTGTTACCAAGAAGGAAGCAGATGCTCACCTCCTTTCAGTTTAGCAATTCCAAGTAAATAGGTATTTGATTTTATTTATATATGTATTTATTTTTTTATTGATTTTAGAGAGAGAATAAGGAGGAGAGAGAGACACACACACACATCAATGTGAAAGAGACAAACATAGATCGGCTGCCTCCTGCACACGTCCTACCAGGGATAGAGCCTGTAATCCGGACATGTGTCCCTGACTGGGAATTGAACTGGCAACCTTTCGGTGCATGGGACAATGCCCAGCAACTGAGCCACACCGGCAAGGGCAACAGGCATTTGTTTTGAGATATCCCAAGATTCAGGCCTTCGAGAATGGCCTGCTTTCCTTTATTAGATTCCGATGCTAGAAGAGCCTCCAGTGCATGCACTAATGCACAGTCATACACCAGCAGCCCTCCTGGCTCTGTGCTCAGGTGCTCCTTTGTCTGATCCTGTTCAGTGGCTTCAGTGAGGGCTCTCTGGACTAAGCCATGTGACATACCATTGTGCACATGGTGAACTCAGAGGTAGAGGTTAGATTTGAGTCTGGGTTTGTCTGATATATTTGCTGTGATGCAGGTGTGTTTCCTGTTCAGATGTTTGTGCATAGTGTAAATGCCATGCTAGAGCAGAGCTGGAGAAAGGCTGCTACTTACCAATTGACCGGCTAAGTGCTTGGGCTCCAGAGTTTCCATATGGGTCTCAAAGAATTGCCCTTCTTTTGGTAACTGGCTGTGTTGCGCAGTATCCTGGACATCTTCTCCCCCACCCAGGAAGTTCACCATGTTCTAAAGAGTACTTGGCTCTTTCAATGTCTCTCTATCCCCACTGCTCCTGGCCTTGTCCAGTCCTGTCATCTTTCAGTGGATGATTCTGGTAGCCTCTAGTTTTGCCTCTTCAATCTACTTTCCAGATATCAGCTATTTGATCCGCTGTATCCTTTCTAAACGATTTCTGTAGCTTCCCATTGATCTCCCATGGAGTTCAAACTCCTTAAGCTAGCATGCAGGCTGGCTTGTGAATAGCCTCTTTTTCCTGCTTTAGCTTTGGCTCTTTTTAGGTCTGCCCAAGCTGTGACCCAGCTACACTGAACTTCTCTCAGTTTCTTGACCGTGGTCCTGCTTCCTTGCCTCTATATCTCAGGACATTCTGCTGCTTCTGCATGAAACACACTCCTCTTTTTCCTCTCATCTCCTTTACCAGGTCTTGGCTCAGCCTTCACTTCCTCTGGGAATCCCCGTGTCAGTGTGCCCTGATTCTCTGGCCTGCCCCTTACTTGACACTGGAAAGTGTCAGAGGGCAGGGACTGACTCCAGGCCTCCATCCTTGTGTCCCCAGCACCGTACTGGGCACAGAGGATCTTTGTGGAATGGGTGAATGATTGCAAACGTCTCTATAAAGAGAAAGTTGTCATACCTGTTTTTACTGAATTACTCAACTTTAGCAAGGATCCAACAGCTCCCAACAACGCATAATATTTTCAAGTATCACCAGAGATCAACAGAGGAGAGAGCGTCAGGGTGGCTTTCTAACGTCATTCTTCCTGCTCCTTAGATGTAGAGGTACTACTGTATATATCCAGGAAAACATTCTTGGGTTTGGGATTTTTGTTATGCTGTTTCCTTATTTTGCTTCCTTCTTGGCAGCCTATTGGAGGGCTTCATCCACATTGGTCCAGAACTTATCAAAGCACTACACATGTTACCCATTGTTGTTGATTGAGAGGGAACTCCAGGTCTGCTTAGATTTTTCTTGAGTAGATGGAGAAGTGAACTTCCCTCTGCCTATATGTCACTAGCTTTGTGGTTGTAAGTCATTTAATCTCACAGTGCTAAAGTCAAGTGGCAGCAAGAGGGGAGAATAGTACTAGGGTTGTTATAGCTGAGTTCAGGGCTCATTTATCTGTCATATACCTCTGTTATGACCTCATTCCAGCTAGAAACTGAGGTTCCCATTGAAATGTGGCTGGGAGAGACCCTGTGACTTTGGTGATAAGTCACCAGCCCACAAGTGGATGAACTTCAGGGGTTTGTTGAATGTCCATTATGTGCCCAGCACTGTTGTGACTCTGCTTTTTTCTCTGAGGGCTGGGGGCTTCTTCCTTATAGCACCTGCATCCTGATGTGGGTGACAGGCATCATGAAGTGGGTGGCAGGCATTGCAACCCTGTGGCATACGACACAGGGTTGGAGCCTGTAAACTTAGGCTCCATCTCTTGTGCTTGGATATTTGGGTTTGGGGATTGATATTTGGGGAATATCAGAACTGAATAAGCACATATCCAGGAGCTGGGATTTTATTGATTTTGACCAGAGATGACACCTTTGAAAGACAGGGCAGGTAAAGGTATTGTCTCCCTACATCCTAAATTCCCAATTTTGAAGAGGAAAAAAAAAGACTTTATGTAATAACAAATGTTATAGTTGATGATAGTAGATTTGAACCTTATTATTATTATTTTTTAATCCTCACCTGAGGATATTTTTCCATTTTTCTTCAGATAGAGTGGGAGGGAGGGAGAGAGAGAGCAACGTGGATGTGAGAGAGACACATCAACTGGTTGCCTCCCACATGACCCCAGGGCAGAGGACGAACCGCAACCAAGGTACGCAACCAAGGTGCCCTTGGCTGGAATCGAACCCACGACTCATTGGTCCGAAGGCCAACACTCTAACCGCTGAACCAAACCGGCCAGGGCTGAACCTTATTTTTAAAACAGTAATATTGAGCCCGGCTGGTGTGGCTCAGTGGATTGAGCGTCAGTCCCATGGACTGAGAGGTCCTGGTTTGATTCCTAGTCAGGGTATATGCCTGTGTTGTGGGCTCGATCCCCAGTAGGGGGTGTGCAGGAGGCAGCCAATTGATGTTTCTCTCTCACATTGATGTTTCTATCTCTCTCTCCCTTCCTCTCTCACTCTAAAAAATCAATAAAAACAAAACAAAAAAAACTACCTTTCTCCCCAGGAGGAATTTCACATACTGTACTAAATAAATGTATGTGTAGAGTTTCCCCTGAAAAATCAATATTACTTCTAAAACAATAGCATTGGTATGCATTTATTGATTTTATTGTGGTAAACTACACATAACATAAAATTTATTACTTTAACCAATCTTAAGTGTACAGTTCAGTGCTATTAAGAACATTCATATTGTTGTGCAACCATCACCATCATCCATCTCCAGAACTTTTTTTTTATCTTCCCAAACTGAAACTCTGTACCATTAAACATGAACTTTCTATTCTCCCCTCTCCCTAGAGTCTAGACCCTGGCAATCACCGTTTTACTTTTTTATCTCTATGAATTTGACTACTGTAGATACTTTATACAAGTGGAATCATACAGTATTTGTCTTTTTGTGACTGGCTTATTTCATTTAGCATAATGACCTCCAAGGTTCATCCATGTTATAGTGTGTCAGATGTCATCCTTTATAATACTCCATTTTGTGTATATACCACTTTCTGTTGTATCAAGTCATGCAATGGACACTTGGGTTGCTTCCACCTTTGGGCTATTGTGGATAATGTGTCTATGGGTACTGGTGTACAAATATCTGTTTTAGTCCCTGCTTTCAATTCTTTTGGGTATATACTCAGAAGTAGAATTGCTGAATCATATACTAATTTTGTTTTTTTTTTAAACTTAAAATTACCATATACTTGCTCTGCTGGTGTGGCTCAGTGGATTGAGTGTTGTCCCATGGACTGAAAGGACCTGGTTCAATTCCCCGTCAGGGCACATGCCCAGGTTGCGGGCTTGATCCCCAGTAGGGAACGTATAAGAGGCAGTCGATCGATGTTTCTATTTCTCTCTCCCTTCCTCTCTCTCTAAAAAAATCAATAAAAACACGTTTTTAAAAATAAATAAATAAATAAAATTACCATATATTTTATTGCCATACTATTTTCCACTATCAATGCACGAAGGTTCCAGTTTCTCTACTTCCTTACCAGCACTTGTTATTATATTTTTTTTTTTTATCCTCACCTGAGGACATTTTTTCATTTTTTGTTCAGAGAGAGTAGGAGGGAGAGAGAGGAAGACAGAGAGAGAGAGAAGCATCAACGTGAAAGGGACACATCGAGTGGCTGCCTCCCGCATGACCCAACCAGAGCCGGGGACAAACTGCACCCGAGGTACATGCCCTTAGCGGGAACGGAACCCGGGTCTCTCTGGACCGCAGGCCGACGCTCTAACCGCTGAGCCAAACCGGCCAGGGCTATTCTATTTTTTTTATAATTGCCTTCCTAAAGGGTGTGACTTGGTATCTTAATATGGTTTTGATCTATACTTTCCTAATGATTAGTGATGTTGAGCATCTTTTCATGTGCTTATTGGCCATTTGTATCTCTTTGGAAAAATATCTATTCAAGTCCTTGGCTCATTTTTAATTGAGTGATTTAATAAAAAAAATCCTCACCAGAGGATATTTTTTATTTATCTTCAGATAGAGATAGAGAGAGAGAGAGAGAGAGAGAGAGAAAGAAACTTCGATGCAAGAGAGACACATCGATTGGTTGCCTTCTGCACGACACAGCCAGGGCCGAGGACCGAACCGCAACCAAGGTATGTGACCTTGACTGGAATCAAACCCGAAACTCTTTGGTCAGTGGGCTGATGCTCCAGCCACTGAGCCAAACTGGCTGTTCTACTCTTAGCTCATCAACTCGAATTCTCAAGTTAAACCTGGGGTATATATAGCTCCCAAGCCATCCACTATAGTAAATATGATCGTACCTGTGGGGCAGAGAAGGTGTTGAGGATTAGCTGCCAGAGGCTGAAGAATCTTCCCCTAAAGGGAAGCCTAAGCAACTTGTGTTTTGAGCACACATGCCTTAGTAGTTCCCCATTCCCATGGTGGGCTAGCATCCAAGTCAGGTAAACCCCTGGCTCTGTTGCATTTGTATATGTTGGATTGATGGCTGCAGGATAGTTGGGGTCATTTGCTGATTGGTCAGAGAGGCATTGAGGGAATGGAGACCAGTTTTTGGCAGCCTCTAACATGTAAAGTAAGGAAGCTAATTATTTGGGCTGCTGTTTTTCTGGGGAAATGTGGGAATCCTGCCAGCAGGCTTACATAGCTTCTGCTCCTGATGATCCTTGAAGGTCCCCTCGTGGAAGGAGTTAGCAAGCAGTTTGTGAGTCTCCAGGTCCTTTGAACCATGGAAGTCCCTCTTTGAAGTCTGTTCCTTTTCTCCTTTCCCTTCCCTCCCCTTTTCTCTAATTCCTGCAGGCTAAGTTACCAGGGCCATGTGTTGTTTGGTGCCTTTTCCTGCCCACCATGATAGGTTAGGTGGTTTCAGAGGAAGGTGGTTGGGTCATAGCCTTCCCTCCCTGCCTGATCCTTTATTTGGTGGTAGAGGCTGCCCTCCTAAAACCCAGTGGCGCAGCCAGCCAGAGAAGGGCAAAGGGGCATTGACTGTAGATTAGGGACTTGTAAGGATAAGAGTGCCATGTTGTGGGGACTCTAGTAGTGTTAGGAAACAGGCACATAGGTGTACGGAGCATGCCAGGAGAGGAAACAAATCATCCAGCATGGGGAAATGTATGTGGAAGGATTCCTTGCAGAATTACTTATAATAGAAAATAATCAAAATGTAAAGTACAGCCACTTGGAAATGGTCGAAATAAGGGCCTCATGGCATTGCTTTTTAAAAAAACACACATTTTTTTATTGTGGTAAAATGTGCATAACATAAAAATTACCATTTTAGCCATTTTTTTTTGGAATTTTTATTAGAATTTATTTGAGTCAAATTGATGACAATTGCCAGGAAGCAAGATCTCAAATGCTCCGCTCATTTTAGCCATTTTTAAGTGTACAGTTCAGTGGCATTAAGTACATTCACATTGCTATGCAGCCATAAAGTTATACCTCAGTCCTCTTTTGGTTGGTGTTTTCAGTATTCTGAGCTCCTCAACTACTTGTTGACATTCACATGTGGTTAATATCAGGCATCATGTGTGGGTTCCTACTATTTTACTCTTAGAAGGTGGTAATTTGTTTCTCTTATTTCTTTGTTCTTAGGGAAATACCTCACTATTTCTTTGTACACTACAAACATTTAGACCAAAAAAAAAAAAAAAAGGAAACTTGTTCATTTTCTTTTTTGGCCTTCCCTCTCCCCAGTGTTTTTGGCAGAATTGCCCAGCATGGGCCCTACCTTGTTGTGGGTGGTTTAGTTGTTTAGGCACCTGGGGTGGGAGGAGTGAGAGATTGGGTCTCTGGGACCTCAGAAACCACCATCCCCCAGCTTTGAATGGTTGAGGAGGCCAGTGGTGATGTATGGGGTGAGGTAATGAGTTTTGAGATGCCCAGAGAAGAATCTCTGCATGAGGGGTCTTGACGATCCTATAGAGATACAGCCTGGCTGTACTTTTTCCATGTCCTGGTCCTTGCTGCAGAGTGGCTTGTCCCCATGGGACTGATCTTGCATTGTTCTGCCAAGCACTTTACTAGATTGAGCTACTTACTTTGGGCACTTCTTGGGAATAGATTCTGCCACCTTAGCTGGAGCCAGAAACCATGGGACTGGAAGCAGTGATTTCAGGAAACTTTCCTTCGAAACTGAAACCATTGGTTCCTGGTTACAGGTCCCACCTCCTGATTCTTGAGCTGCTTAAGGCATTGAGATGGTTTCCATTAGAAAATCAAAATGTAAAGGTTCTCCAAGAACCACAAGTATGTTAAAAGAGTCTCTACATTTATTGCTTTTCCCATTTTTCTGTTTTTTACCAAGAAGTATTTGAGAAGGGAAACGCATAATCATTTGCTAACCAAACTTGTGTGTGTGTGCTTTTTTGAAGGTACATGGGAATAGGACTCTCAGCTCAAGGCGTCAACATGAACAGACTTCCTGGTGAGTCACTGATAAGAGAACATTTGTTCTGATCTCCTGATCCATTCTGTGATGAGAGTCATGGTGGCAGCCAAGAGGCTGGAGAGGACTTTGCAAGCCAAACCACTGGGTAGAGGATTCTAAAAGGTGGCCACTGGGCCAGGATGGTGTGGGCTTCTATTCCAACAATTAATTGGCAAGTGATTGTCATTTATGGAATTTGAACTGTTTGCAGTCAAAACCAAGTGACCTGAGCTTGTTCTCAGTGGGGACACACCTCAGTAGCCTTCACTCCCATTGGCCTTTGCTTGACCAGCCTGGGACTCAGGCATATATGGGGAGTAAGACTACTGTCAACACTGGCTCTTTTGTTACTTAACCATGTTAAAGATCAAAGTCTTTATGTGGCCTCCCACGTGGAACATGGTTGAGGCAATATCTTAATTAATAGGAGAATGTGCACAAGATTTGAGTTGAAAACAGCCTAAGATTTGTGGAATGCTCTGGGCCCTGCAGATGGGATTCCTGTACCACTCAGGCACCCTTTCAACTGTTTTTTGCCCAGTGGTTCATAACCAGCCTTGGGCTGAGCACAGTTCAGAGGGGAGAAGCCCCCATCAGAAGCTGGTGGGTTCCAGAAGATAATCCGAGGTCCATTTGTCCCTTGAGTGGCAGAAGTGACATGGTGCAAGTTGCCCTCACGCTGTCATGGAGACAGGCAGAGTCCTTGTGTTTTTGCCCTGGCCCCTCTCTACTCTTTGTGTCTGACACAGAGAAGGCAACTGGCTTTTTCCAAAGGGGGAGCAGTGCTTACACCTTGTGTCTTTTCCAGTCTGTTTAATATCAATTGCAGATTTTTCCCAATAGACTAATTTCAAATACTTAAAATCTAGACTTGCTCAGGAGTTAACTAATTGGCAGGAACGTGACTTTTTTTTTTTTACTTTGATCTGAGTGAAAAGTGGCCTGTTGTTATTACTCAGAAGGTGTGTGGCATGTTTAGCCTCTGTGTAGCATGTGGCTGTGATCTTTATGATACAAGCACCTGGTCTTGGCTAACTGGATGTGTCTTCAGTGTCCATAGCTCTGCCTTTTCATAAACAAGGAGCTTAGGAAAATAATTTCTCATCGAGGGTAGACTGATTCTTAATCTTTCTCTTGCTCTAAATGTGCTCTTTGAACTTTTGCACGCTTTGGTGAGGGAGGAAAGAGGCTTTTATAGGCTTGTTATACAAAAATGATTATCAGCCCTGGCTGGTTTGGCTCAGCGGTTAGAGTGTTGGCCCACGGACCAAAGAGTCGTGGGTTCGATTCCTGGTCAGGGCACATGCCCGTGTTGTGGGCCTGATCCCCAGTGTGGGGCATGTAGTAGGCGGCCAGTCCATGTTTCTGTCTCTCTCTCCCTCTCTCTTCCTCTATCTCTAAAATCAATAAAGAAAAAAATATATAGCCCTGGCCTGTTTGGCTCAGCGGTTAGAGCATCAGCCCACGGACCAGAGAGTCCTGGGTTCGGTTCCCACTAAGGGCATGTACCTCGGTTGCAGTTTTTCCCCGGCCCCGGTTGGGGTCATGTGGGTGGCAACCGCTCGATGTGTCTCTCTCACTTCGATGTATCTCTCTCTCTCTCTTCCTCCCTCTCTCCCCCGCTCTATCTGAAGATAAATGCAAAAAAAAACCTCCTTGGGTAAGGATAAAAAAAAAATATGTATATATATATATATATAGATAGATAGATAGATAGATAGATAGATAGATATAGATATAGATAGATATAGATATAGATATATAGATATATAGATATAGATAGAGAGAGAGAAAGCATAGAATAGTGTAAATATGCTACCAAATGTGGAAAAAAAGAGGGAAAACAAACATCTGTATCTGCTTGTACACACATAGATAGGATATCTTTGTAAAGCTACAGAAACATTTGTAATATTGACTGTCTTTGGGGAAGGGACAGGGTGGCTAGGGACAGGACTGGAAAGGAAAATCTTCACTTTTGGAAGCTTTCAAATTTTCTTTCTTGTGAATATATTTTCTGTTTTAAAAATATAAGTGAAATTAAGACAAAATAAAAGCAAATGCTTCTGCATCAAGAAGCCTTCACACTTGTCTTTTAGGTAGTCTTGGAATGCAGCCTTTACTTGGTATTTTGAGTTCCATTTGCTCATTCTTCTTTAGTAAGAACGGGGTTTTTTTTGTTAATTGTTGAAAGTATTACAGATGTCCCCTCTTTTTCCCCCCATTGACCCCCCCCTCCTCCTGCTTTCCCCAAACTAATGTCTGTGTCCATTGGTTGTACAAGAACTGTTTTTGCTTGACCCATGGTTTTGGGATCCATCACATGGAGCAGACAAGGTGGGAAGGGTTTCAAGATTCAGGGTGACCTGAATCTCTGAGATGGAGCCATGTGGAGCAAGCCTAGTCTGTTTGCCTTAGTTCTAAGATGGGGCTCTGGGATGGTCAGAGGCCAGCCGCTGGTCATGTGCTTTGACATTATTAATGTAAAATTGTAGGAAAAATCCATTTGGCCCTTGTGAAGTCAGACCCTGTCCAGGTACAGGTGTAGGCCTGTAGGGAGAAGGGGCTTGGAGACAATGGATAAGGTAGGCATTTGACCTCACAGTAACACATCAGGAGAGTTGGCACCTTTTTTTTACATTCTCACTGGTGCTTCTTTTTTTTTTTTTTTGGCAAGAGAAAAGGGCCTCAGTATTCTGTGGATATTGCACCTGTCTTCATTTTCACTCTGTCTGCCAGCTCCTGAGGTTTTCCTTCCTGCCATATCTGATCATCTCCCTGATTTTTCCGTAAGGTGGAAAGCATGAATCAGATTGAATCTAAATAGGGGTTCTCCCTAGGAAGGATGGATGCCTCTGGCTTTGCCAGGATACAAGGCAGGTTGAGTGGCTGGGCAGACTAGTACAGGATAGATGTAGGGATAGAGAGGAGGACCTCTCTTGGGAATGAGGGTGGTCCTGCTACTGTTCATCCCAGTGCTGGATTTGGAAGATCAGAATACCCTTTCGTGCTTTCCATCTTCTGGGCTCATTTTATTTTTATTTTTAATTAAAAATTTTTTCATTTATTTATTGATTTTAGAGAGAGAGAAACACTGATTTGTTGTTCCACCTATTTATGCATTCATTGGCTGATTCTTCTTGTATGTGCCCTGATCAAGGACCAAACCGGCAACCTTGGCATATCGGGACCATATTCTAACCAACTGAGCTACCCGGCCAGGACTCACTTTTCTTTTTTTTTTTAAATTGGTGCTGAGGAGCCTGGCCAGTGTGGCTCAGTGGATTGAGCGTCATCCCATGGACTGAGAGATCCCAGTTCGATTCCTGGTCTGGGCACATGTCTTGGTTGTGGGCTAGATCCCCAGTAGGGGTCATGCAGGAGGCAGCCAATATTTCTTTCCCACATCAATGTTTCTGTTGCTCTCTCCCTAAAAAAAAAAAAAAAAAAAAAATTCAATTTAAATTGGAGCATATATTCTCCAAAACTGAAAGTATCATCATTCATAAACAGTGGGACCTGAAACTACTTGCATGTATTTCAATGGGGAGGTGAGATGGAGGATGATAGCAGCTAGAGCCTTCCTGCCAGTTGCTTCTGATTTCCAAGAGGCCCTTGGTTAAGATGAAGGCTATTTGTACTGTTTGGCTGTATAGTTGGTGGGAGGTTAGTGATGGTGGTGGCCTAGGCTGGGTCAAGAATTTTAGATTTTGGTGTTAACCTTAGATGAGGTGTTTGAGGGTTGATGAATCCCTTTGACAGACACAGGTATGTTTGGTGGAGGGTAGTGGTTGGGGTGATTACTGCAGTTTCACAGTGGTGTTTTAGTCTAGCGTTGAGGGACAGATAGACGTTTGCCAGGTGGTTCTGGGCGATGGTACAGTAAGGCCTGTAAGTAAATCCATTTAAGCTGTCTAGTGTGATAGGATGGCTTCCTGGGGGCAGTCAGGATGAGCCAGTTGAGGAAAGAGTCTTGCCCTGGTCGGTTTGGCTCAGCGGTTAGAGCGTCGGCCTGCGGTCCAGAGGAAAGAGTCTTGTGTCCCATGTCAAGGGCCTTGGACTTCTTTTTTGTAAGCAGTGGGGACTGCAGGAATGTTTTGAGCATAGACCAGATGTGATCAGATTTGTTAATAAGCATCTAGTTCACAGTGCACTAGTAGTATAGAGGAGGCCTTCCAGAGGGGTCAATACTGGGCTGGGGCTCCTGGGCCATAAAAACTTACCAGCTTGGGCATGTCAGGGAACTTCAGGAGGTAGTTAAACAAAAGACTTCCACCCTGGCCGGTTTGGCTCAGCAGTTAGAGCATTGGCCTGCAGAACAAAGAGGCGTGGGTTTGATTCTGGTCAAGAGCATGTACCCCGGTTGCGGTTCATCCCTGGCCCTGGACGGTGTCGTAGGAGAGGCAACCAATTGATGTATCTCTCTCACATTGACGTTTCTCTCTCTCTCTCTCTCCCTCCCTCCCACTCTGTCTGAAAATAAATGGAAAAATATCCTCTGTTGTGGATTAAAATTAAATAAATAAATAAAAAGAAGTGGTATTTGTGGTAGATCCTGGTAGAGGCAATTATATTAAAAAGAAAAGAGCCCAAGCGGTGTGGCTCACTGGTTGAGCATTGGCCCATGCACCAAGAGGTCACCGGTTTGATTCCTGGTCAGGGCACATGCCCAGGTTGTGGGCCTGATCCACAGTGGGGGGCATGCAGGAGGCGGCCAATCGTTCTCTCTCATCAATATTTCTTTCTCCCCCTCCCTTTCTCGCTCTCTAAAATCAATAAAGAAAAAATATTTTAAAAAAAGAAAAGATTCCCTTTCCTTGTCCTGAAATATTTAATTGGAAGCATTTAATTAGAAGTGGATGAACAGCCCAAGTGTCCATCAATAGATGAGTGGATAAAACAGCTGTGGTACATATATACAATGGAATACTATGCAGCTGTAAGAAAGAAAGATCTCTTATCCTTTGAGACAACATGGAAGGACCTAGAGAGTATTATGCTAAGCGAAATAAGCCAATCAGAGAAAGACAAATACCACATAATCTCACTTATTTGTGGAATATAATGAACGAGGTGGGCTGATGAACAAAATAGACCAAGAGACATAGAAAGGAGTATGGTTCAGACTGACAAGCCTCAGAGTAGAGGGGCGGGGCGGGAGGGATGGATGAGATGAACCAAAGAACTTATATGCATGTATGCTTAACCAATGGATATAGACAACAATGCTAGGGAGCTGGGGGGGGAGCAGAATGGGGAGGAGGGTGTCTGGGGGGGAAAGGAGAAACATCTGTAACAAAAATAAATTAATAAAAATTGGAAAAATAAGTAAAATAAAAAAAAAAAAAGTGGATGGTTAAATTTATAAAGCCTATGGGTGTATATTGAGATAACGCAGTACAGGAGTGGGCAAAAGTAGGTTTACAGATATGAGTACATGAAACAGAGTTTATTCATGTATTATTTATTTATTATTGTATTGATTTTCTTCTTATTATTAGTCATTATTTTGTACCCTTACTTATCTTATGATTTATCTTATAGGTACTGACGGCTGGTGATTTAACTTACTTTTGTCCATCCTTGTATATCTGGTTTAGTTGAGAAGAATTCGACTAGGTCATTGGAAGGAGTTCCTTATTTTTATGGTTGTATTTGCAAGTTTAGAAACACTTATCAGTTGGTCCATCAGGGCCAGTTGGTCTTTTGGAGAGAACACTGAGATACACATGTTTTTAGAAGGCTTTCCCTTCTTTTGTTAGCTTGTTCAAATAACATGTTTCTTGTGGCATCACTTTCAGTATATTCTGCTTTGGCTATATGATTCTCTTAATTTATAAAAAATGACTATGGCCTGGCTGGTGTGGCTCAGTGGTTGAGCGTCGACTCATGTACCAAGAGGTGGCCGGTTCAATTCCTGGTCAGGGCACATGCCCAGGTTGTGGGCCAATCCGCAGTGGGAGACGGCCAATCGATGTTCTCTCTCATCGATGTTTCTATCTCTCCCTCTCCCTTCCGCTCTCTCTAAAATCAATAAAGAAAACAAAATTTTTTAAAAAAATGACTATGAGCCCTGGCCGGTTTGGCTCAGCGGTTGGAGCGTCGGACTGTGGTCCAGAGAGACCCGGGTTCGGTTCCTGCTGGGGGTGTGTGCCTCGGTTGCGGTTTGTCCCCGGCCCTGGTTGGTCGTGCGGGTGGCGGCCGCTCGATGTGTCCCTTTCACAGTGATGTTTCTCTCTCTCTCTCTTCCTCTCTCTCCCTCCCACTCTATCTGAACAAAGAGTGAAAGAATGTCCTCAGGTGAGGATTAAAAAAAAAAAAAATGACTATGATTAGCCCAGGCCGGTTTGGCTCAATGGTTAGAGTGTCGGCCTGCGGACCAGAGAGCTGAGTTCGGTTCCCGCTAAGGACATGTACCTCGGTTGCGGTTTGTCCCCGGCACCAGTTGGGGTTGTGTGGGTGGCAGCCAGTTGATGTGTCTCTCTCACTTCAATGTTTCTCTTTCTCTCTTCCCCCTCTCTCCCTCCCGCTCTATCTGAAGATAAATGCAAAAATGTTCTCGAGTGAGGGGGAAAAAAATGACTATGATTAATATTATCAAAACCTAAAAAAAACTTCATGGATTGATCTTTTAGTTTAATTGAATCCATTGTGTTAATTTTTAAAAAGAGAATGATTATTAATTAGTCTATTGTTTTCTTGATTTTTTAATTGAGATATCATTAGCATGCCATACAACTCATCCCTTTAAAAGTACACAATTTTCCGTGGCTGGTTTGGCTCAGCAGCTAGAGTGTCGGCCCGCGGACCAAAGAGTCAGGGGTTCGATTCTGGTCAAGGGCACATACTTCGGTTGTGGTTCCATGTTTCTCTCTTTCTCTCTCTCTCTCCCATGCTATCTGAAGATAAATGGAAAAAGTGTCCTCGGGTGAGGATTTAAAAAGAAAAAGTACACAATTCAGTGGTTTTAGTATAGTCACAAAGTCATGCTACCATCACCACTATTGGTAATTCTAGAACTTTTTTTTTGCAGTCCTCACCTGAGGATATGTGTTTATTGATTTGAGAGAAAGTGAGAGATCGGCCCACTCTCATATGTGCCCTCACCAGGAATCAAACCTGCAACCTTTTGGTTTATGGGATGATGCTCCAACCAACTGAGCCACCCGGTCAGTGCGAAGCACATAAGTTTTTAATTTTGATGAAGTCCAGTTTGTTTCATATGTATATATATGACAACACACTGTGGTACAGGTACAAAGATATATATATTCTGGATACCTTGCAGTGCCATATGAATTTTATTTTATTTTATTTATTTATCTATTTTTTAATAAATTTTTTTTTTCCTTTATTGATTTTAGAGAGAGAAGAAGGGAAAGGGAGAGAGAGATAGAAACATCGACGAGAGAGAACATCGATGGGCCGCCTCCTGCATGCTCCCCACTGGGTTTTGGGCCCACAACCTGGGCATATGTACTGACCAGGAATCGAACCGGTGACCTCTTGGTGCATGGGTCGACGCTCAACCACTGAGCCATACCAGCTGGACCTGAATTTTAAAATTAGCTTTGTCAGTTCCTATAAAGAAATCAGCTTGGGCCCTGGCCAGTTTGCCTCAGCGGTTAGAGTGTCGGCCCGCGATCCAGAGAGATCTGGGTTCGGTTCCCGCTAAGGGCACGTACCTCGGTTGCAGTTTGTCCCTGGCCCCGGTTGGGGTTGTGTGGGTGGCAACCAGTCGATGTGTTTCTCTCGCACATGGATGTTTCTCTCTCTCTCTTCCTCTCTCCCTCCCGCTCTGTCTGAAGATAAATGCAAAAATGTCCTGGGGTGAAGATAAAAAAAAAAAAAGAAAACAGCTTGGGCACCCTGGCTGATTTGGCTCAGCAGTTAGAGCGTTGGCCCGAGGATCAAAGAGTCACAGGTTTGATTCTGGTCAAGGGCACATACCTTGGTTGCAGTTTGTCCCCGGCCATGGTTTGGATCATGCGGGAGGCAACCAGTCGATGTGTCCCACTCACAATCAATGTTTCTCTCTCTTCCTCCCTTCCGCTCTATCTGAAGATAAATAGAAAAATATCCTCGGGTGAGGATTAAAAAAAAAAAAAAAAAAGAAATCAGCTGGCATTGTCATAGGAATTGCATTGAATCTGTTGATCAGTTTGGGAAGTATTGCCATCTTAACAATATTAAATCTTTCAATCCATGAGCATGGAATGTTTTTCCATTTGTTTAGTTCTTCTTTATTTTTTTTCAATAACATATTGTAGCTTTCAGAGCGTAAGTTTTGCATTTCTTTTGTTAAATTCATTCCTATTTTATTCTTTTTGAATGGAGTGTTCTTAATTTCATTTTTAGGTTGTTCATTGCTAGTGTAGAAAATGTAATTGATTTTTATATATTGATCTTGTATTATAATTCTTTATGTATGTTGTTGGATTCAGTTTGCTAGTATTTTCGTTGAGGATTTTTGCTTGTACTTCTATTTTCTTGGTCCTTCTTTCCTTTGGTTTATAACTTTATTTCCCCCCACTCTAGGTATAGTTATGTCATTATATTTTAATTTTCTTACTAATAAAGGTGTAGGTGTCTGTTATTAGACATATTTTCTAAATACCTCTTTATCTACTTCTCTCAAATTTTGATATGCTGTTTTAGTTTTTCATTTTAAAATATCTATTATATTCTTTATTTTTTTGTTTATTTTTTTTTAAAGACTTGGGTTTGTTGGTTTTTATTTTTATTTTTTATTGGTTTTATAGAGAGAGGAAGGGAGAGAGAGAGAGAGATGTAAACATCAATGAGATAGAACATAGATTGGCCACTTCCTTTATGCCCCCCACTGGGGATTTGGCTCACAACCTGGGCATGTGCCCTGACCAGGAATCGAACTGGCGACCTCTTGGTGCATGGGTTGATGCTCAACCGCTGAGCCACACTGGCCAGGCTATATTCTTTATTCTTTTTTTTTTTGTTCAGATAGAGTGGGACGGAGAGAGAGGAAGAGAGAGAGAGAGAAACATCGACGTGAAAGGGACACATCAAGTGGCTGCCACCCGCACGACCAACCAGGGCCAGGGACAAACTGCAACCGAAGTACATGCCCTTAGCGGGAACCGAACCCGGGTCTTTCTGGACCGCAGGTCGACGCTCTAACCGCTGAGCCAAACTGGTCAGGGCTATATTCTTTATTCTTAATTTTCTTCCTGACACAGGTTATATTCAGGAGAGTAGAGTGCTCTGTAATTTTCACATGATGGGGCACTACTTAATTATATGTTTAATTGGCTGAGCCTGACTTTATTTCATCATCATCAGGAGTATAATGTGGGCTGCCTTTAAAAAAAATGATTGTACTGGTTTATCTCCAACACAGTCAGGTCTTGTGAAATATGTAGGTACAGAGTTTGTTCCTGATCATATAATTTCCTATACATTTGTTTTTTCTTACTCATTTATATTTCTATATATTTTATAGATTTTTTACCAGCGGGCAAAAAAAAAAAAATTGGTATGCTGAGCCAAGGGCTTTGGGATGGAGGGTTTGAGCAGCTGTGGGCCTGATGACTGGCACTGGGTGGGGGAGATGGTGGAATATGTTAGAGAGAGCCACTGTGGGTGGGGTTTAAGCAGGAGTGTGACCTGCTGGGGTTGGAGGGGCAGGAGCAGGTGCAAGGAGGCCAGTTAGGAGACTCTCTCAGTGGCCCAGAAGAGCATGATATCTTGGAGTAGAATGATGGGGAGGAGAGGACAGGATTTAGTTCTGTGGAAGGTAATTCAGCTAGGCTTAGTACCTTCAGAGTAGTGAGTGACTAGACTGTAGACTACTGGTAATATGCTTCCAGAGTTTTGCTGATAATTTGTTTCAAGAATGTTTTTATTAATAAAATGGCCCAGTGATGGCTACTTTAGAAGCCAAGTCTCAGTGTCATTAGGAGCAAGTGGGAGCAGCCCTTGTCTGAGTCAGTCTAAGAAAAGGGGTTAACTTAGGAAATCCAGCACTGGCCTACCCAGCTGATGCTGTCAAGAAATACCTGGCCTTTGGCTCTTAGGCCTGCCTTTTATGAGTTCTTGGAAGAAAAGTTTGTGAGGAAGGAGAGACCCAAGTGTGGAACTGAAGCCACCTTTCTTACTGTTCTTGATCTGGTTGAATGAAATCAGTAAGAACAGGTGATGGCCTGGCCTGAGAGTCTCTACCTCTTTCTTTCTGAAGCAAGTTCTTAACTATAGGGGATAACCTACCTCTTTCTCTCTCTCTCTCTCTCTCTCTCTCTCTCTCTCTCTCTCTCTCTCTCTCTCTCTCTCTCTCTCCCTCTCTCCCTCTCTCCCTCTCTCTCTCCCCCTCCCTCCCTCCCTCCCTCTCTTTCTCTCTCCTTTCCTCCTCTAGCCTGGGCAACTGGTTTCTCTGGTTTCTTTTGGGTCTTCTTCCTGATTAAAACTGACAGTAGCTGAGTGAAGTGGGTGTGGAGGAGTTGAAGGCAGTTCTCACCTTCCTTGAGGGACCCAGAAGACTAGTTTGGCCTATGAATGGTTGGGTGTGCTTTGGCTGGCCCTGCAAGTGCAATTAAAGGGCAACTGGTGGGCCCTTCAGGCAATTCACTCCTCCGTCTCCACTCTTTGAGCAGTTTACGCCTCCTGAAACCTCAGTACTTTGTGAGCCTGCTTGCCCCAAACTGAGGTTCTCTTCCTGCAAAAATCAGATCCTCATGTGTTTCCTATCTCTGCTGAAAGTCAGCATCTATCCTGGTCCCCAGGTGGGACTCCTAAGAGTAATCTTCATGCCCTCCCTTTCTCTCATCCCATGGTTCTGCCACTCCCCAAGCGTCTCTTTAATCTGTCCTCCTTCTCTATTCCTACCATCATTGCCTGTCCATTGGGCTGTCTCCATGGCTTCCTGATTGATCACTGTACCTCAGGCCTCTGCTCTCCACTCCCTGTGTACACTCTGCCCCTTACCTGCTTTGTGCCTCTGGTCCCTCTATGCAGAGAACACAGACCCTGCGGGCCTGATCAGTTTCCTCTGCCACCTCTGCCCTTGTCTGTGTGGAGGCCCAAACATGCTGTAAACATTCCCTACTTTGCCCCTTGGCAGATGCCTTTTTTGCCCTGGGGGTGTCCTTCCTGCTTGTGACTCTCTGTGCAACCTTGCCTGACCCCTTCAACCCTGATCACGTCTCTGTGATGATACATCACCTGCCTTATGTGACTTTTTTACATTTACCCAACCGTGTCCTCGCTGGGTTGTGTGCTTGTTGGGACGTGTACCACATCTTTTTATCATCACTCTCCCAGAGTGAGCACAGATGCACTTGGGCTGTGGGAAGTAGCAATTCCTGCGTTTTGCTCTGCTCAATGCAATGGCTTTAGCAAGCCAAGTGTGGTGGAACCAGTCTTGAGTCAGGTCCCCACCAGCCTGCAGCCTGCCTTCTGCCAGATGCCTTCATTTGAAGCTCAGCCTTACCCCACTGCCCTAACAATCGTGGTGCTGATTACATGTTCATGGTGCTGATTACATGTGAGGTCTCTGTCACCACCTTCTACCTAGAGGAGAAATAACTATTTCCCCTTTTCTGTATGTCAAGGCTCATTGTCATTGAACCAACTACTGCTGGCTCACATTTAGTCATGGGAGGAAACAGACCTCTAGGACTAAGGTGGAGCAGTATTGTTCAGGGGTTAAGAACATCGATTCTGGCCCTGGCCGGTTTGGCTCAGTGGTTAGAGTGTCGGCCCATGGACCAGAGAGGCCCGGGTTTGGTTCCCGCTAAGGGCACATACCTTGGTTGCAGTTTGTCCCCGGCCCCGGTTGGGGTCTTGTGGGTGGCAACCAGTTGATGTGTCTCTCTCACATCGATATTTCTCTCTCTCTCCCTTCCTCCCTCTCCCCCTCCCGCTCTATCTGAAGATAAATGCAAAAATGTCCTTAGGTGAGGATAAAAAAAAAAAAGAACATCGATTCTGGAGCCATACTGTCTGCACTTGTGTTCTGGCAGCTGTGTTACCTGGAGCAAGTTAAGTAACTTCTTTGTGTCTCAGTTTCCCCATTTTTAAATGGAAGTGATGCCCTGGCCAGTTTTGCTTAGTGGTTAGAGCGTTGGCCTAGGGACCAAAGGGTCAAGGGTTTGATTCTGGTCCAGGGCACGTACCTGGGTTGCAGATTCAATCCCCAGCCCCAGTCGGGGTCATGTGGGAGGCAACCAATCGATGTGTCTCTCTCACATCAATTTTTTTTCTCTCTCTCTCCTTCCCTCCCACTCTCTCTAAAAAAAAAAAAAGAAAAAGAAAAAAAAATCAATGAAAAAATATCCTCTGGTGAGGATTAACAACAAAAATAATAATAAAAATAAATACATAAAATGGAAGTGATACTAGTACCTAACTCATATATGGGATGGTTAAGATGATTAAGTGAATTAATTCCTATAAAGTGCTTATACTAGTGCCTGATACAAACAAAGGGTACAGACTTCCGGTCAAGATGGCGGCGTAGGTAAACGCAGTATCGCGTCCTTCCACAACCACATCAAAGTTACAACTAAACTACAGAACAACCATCATTCAAAACCGCCTGAAATCAAGCTGAATGGAAGTCCTACAACTACGAAATTAAAGAAGAAGCCACATCGAGACTGGTAGGAGGGGCGGAGGCGTGACAGGCTGGTCCCACACCCACGTGTGGCGGATAAAAATTGGGATACCTCAGCTGGGAAGGTCCTCCCAGAGGGCTGAGTGGTCCCCGTCCCACACCAGGTGCCCAGATCAGGGTCCCAGTGCCAGGAAGAGAATCCCCATAACTTCTGGCTGGAAAAACCAGCAGGAACTGAGGCTGAGGCGGCTGGAGCCCCCGGCAGCTCCTCTTAAAGGGCCCGCCCACGGACTCACTCGGACTCACACCCTCCAGGCTCCAGCGTGGGGGAGGGAGCCAGAAAGGCACCAGAATCATATGGGGAAGAACTGAGCTGTTTGGCATTGGAGCAAGGGCTGGAGAGGTAGCTTTCTCCTGGACAGACGTGCTATCAGAGGCTTTTGTTCCTTTGGTGAGCCCTGCCTGAGCCGGCAGACGCCACCATATCTGAGACTCCAGCTACCTGGCTCACACTGTTGGCCCCGCCCTGGTGATTCCCTGAGGCCCCGCCCCACGCAACTTCCAGGCCCACCCAAGCTGTTGCCAGTTGCTTCACCATAGGATTGGCCTGTCTTGGAGCCTGCTTCAGCTTTTCCTAAAATCATTCAAACAAGCAGCATCTGGTCTCAGCTAGCCCTATACCTCTCGCTAAGTAATACATAGAAACAAACACAGGGAGGCAGCTAAAATGAGGAGACAAAGAAACAGGTCCCAAATGAAAGAACAGAACAAAACTCCAGGAAAAGAACTAAGTGAAATGGAGTTAAGCAACCTAACAGATGCTGAGTTCAAAATACTGCTTATAAGGATGCTCAATGGACTTAGTGAGAACCTCAGTGAACTTAGAGAGGGCCTCAAGAGCATAAAAAAGGACCAGTCAGAAATGAAGGAGGCACTAACTGAAATAAAGAATAGTTTACACAAATTCAATAGTAGAGTAGGTAAATCCAAGAAGCAAACCATCGATTTGGAATATAAGGAAGCAAAAAACACCCAATCAGAACAGCAAAAAGAAAAAAGAATCCAAAGAAATGAGGATAGTGTAAGGAGCCTCTGGGACAACTTCAAGCGTGCCAACATTCGCATCTTGGGGGTGCCAGAAGGAGAAGAGAGAGAACAAGAAATCGAAAACCTATTTGAAACAATAATGGCAGAAAACTTCCCGAACTTGGTGAAGGAAACAGACATACAAGTCCAGGAAGCACAGAGAGTCCCAAACAAGATGAACCCCAAGAGGCCCACACCAAGACACATCATCATCAAAATGCAAAAGGTTCAAGACAAAGAGAGAATCTTAAAAGCAGCAAGAGAAAAGCAGTTTGTTACCTACAAGGGAGTTCCCATAAGACTGTCAGCAGATTTCTCAAAAGAAACTTTGCAGGCCAGAAGGGAGTGGCAAGAAATATTCACAGTGATGAAAAGCAAGAACCTACAACCAAGATTACTCTATCCTGCAAAGCTGTCATTTAGAATCGATGGCCATATAAAGAGTTTCCCAGACAAGGAAAAGCTAAAGGAGTTCATCACCACCAAACCATTATTATATGAAATGTTGAAGGGTCTTCTTGAAGAAAAAGATAAAAAAAATGAACAAACAAAATGGCAATAAATACATATCTATCAACAATTGAATCTACAAACAAAATGAACAAGAAGAACAGATACATTCTCATAGATACAGAGAACTTTTGTTGGGTACCAGATGGGTAGGGACTGGGGGGAGGGGTGAAAAAGGTGAAGGGATTAAGAAGTATAAATTGGTTGTTAGACTGACAAACCTCAAAGGGAAGGGGGGCTGGGAGGTGGGAAGAAATAAACCAAAGAACTTATAGGTATATATGCATAACTAATGGACACAGACAACAGTGTGGGGAAAAGCAGGAGGGGGGGGAAATGGGGAGGAGGGGGGCAATGGGGGAAAAATGAGGAACATCTGTAATACATTCAACAATAAAATTAAAAAAAAAACAACAAACAAACAAAGGGTACATAAATATTAGCTATTGTTATTGAGAAAGGTATTTTTTTCCTACTTGATGAAGGAAGTAGCTATACTTTTAAGTTTCTTTTATGAATGTTTGTATATCAGAGTGGAGTTAGCTGTAATCAAAACTACATTTTCTCTCCAGTGCTTATGTTTTTTGGATTTGAGTCAACATGTTAGCTGGAGTTGAATTGTGGAGGAAGAGGAAGCACAGCAACCAAAGTCCAGGTGTTGATGTTTCAAATGTTTTCTTGTACTGGCTCAGCAGGAGCCCTCTAGGGCTGTCAGGGGCCATGGTGCTATGCTGGTCCCTGGGCAGATGGTAACAGAGTGTCTCTCATATGAGGCTGTGGTGCTCATACTTTCCTGGGAGCAGATGGGCATGTCTTAGCTTGCAGTCAGAGGTTTCTGTTGGAAGATGTAAAAGTTTTATTGTTTACATTTTGTAAGGTGTTTTTGGCCTCCTTAAGCATGAAACCAAGTAACAGGTGTGGCCCAAAGTAAGAATGTCAGAACCCTTGGCTAAATGGCTTGGAAGCAGGGCGGGTGATCTGCAGGCAGGTGAGTGTACCTGCAGCCCCACCCACCTACTGGTGAGCTGGCAGTAAAAGGCAGGGGCTGAGATGCTTGGACTGGAGGAACAGGGAGAAAAGTCAGGGATGTGGACAGAGAGTAGGGTTCTGGCTTCTCCCAAACTTGGGTGCTTTGATGGGGTTGAGGGTAGGACAGATCTTCCTACCTCAGACAGAGCAAGGGAGACTCAGGTTGTGTTGATAGGCAGCCCCATCTGCATAGAGCTGGATAGCTGGTAATTTCCTCCTTTGCCGTTTCTGTGGAGGAGGCAGCTGTTGTCTTGGTGTGGCATATATTACTTTAATTACTACAACTCCTCAAAGGAGAACCCAACCCCATTGAGATATACTTTCCTTGGACTGTTGGAAGAGAAGCAGCTGAAAAAAACCACAGCTGGGGATTAGGCGTGAAGGGCATAGCCCCTGAAGCAGATGGCAACAATGCCTTGGTGTGGGTTTGGGGCAGAAGGACTATCTGCCTTCTTTCCACAGTATAGTTGTGTTCAAGTGAGCATCTTTTCCTTCCCCTAGAGCAGCGGTTCTCAACATGTGGGTCGCGACCCCTTTGGGGGTCAGGGTCGAACGACCCTTTCACAGGAGTCGCCTAAGACATAACAGTAGCAAAACTACAGTTATGAAGTAACAACGAAAATAATTTTATGGTTGGGGGTCACCACAACATGAGGAACTGTATTAAAGGGTCGTGGCATTAGGAAAGTTGAGAACCACTGCCCTAGAGCTTTTTAACCAAGCCTGCTCTTAATGGGCTGTTAAGAGCATGCCCCCAGGAGTGTTTGTGTCCTGATCCCTGTGGCTGGGCCTGCTTCTACTGGGTGGGACACATCCTGCAAACAGCTGATATTTCACATCTGCACGTGCCACAGGAGAGCAACAGCAGATAGCAGAGATCAGGGCAGACCAACAGAGGTCTGTGCCAGGTTCACAAGGGCAGAGGCTAGCCCTTGTCAGTGGTGTGGCAGGCTCCATTGACAATAAATAACAGGGTGTTGTTCCATCACCTCTCTCCCTGTCCTTGTTGGGTATAGCACATGTAGTATGTCGTGTCTCAATAGCAGGTGGCTTTGTGTACTGGATGTCTTAGAGATCACTAGCACGTAGGTGGGTTTCCTGTAGTCTGGAAATGCTGTTTTTGTCTGTACCTGCCAAACAGGTACTGCTTCTTCCCACTCCATGTAGGCTGAGTACCCTTGTTGCTCACAGCTGATGTGCCTCCACTGTGTCCACCATTAACCTCTTGGAGCATCTTTCATTCCTTAATCTACAGTGCTTCACAGGGGTCTTCCCTGGGGTTACTCAGTCCCAGTCTCTATCAAGGAAGCCATGTTTCTTTCCAGCGGGATAGGCTATGCCATCAGGGCTCCACTGGGCATCTGGGTGTACCTCCTCCTGACCTTGGCAGAGCACCTGGGAATACCCCTCAGCGTCTTTGGAATGATTGTAGGTGCCGTGTAAGCCTCCCAAGTGAGTGCCAGATTGGTAGAGAGAAGAAGCCAACTGGTGATGGCCCTGTGGTTCAAGCCTATAGAAGTCTTGAGGCAGCCCTGCCTCTAAAAGGAACAACCAGAAGATTCTCCAAAGCCACTGGGCAGCTGCCCAGGACCAGGGCTATGGGAAGATAGGTTGGGGTTTGTGTGCCTGGTGCTGCCCAACACCTTGCTGCCTTTCTCACTCTGTTATTTCTTACTCTGTCAGAGATATCCTTGGGAAGAAACCTGGATGGGGTCAATACCCAGAGGCCTTGTACCTCTGGCAACAGATTCTATCTACTGGGCAGTCCAGAACAGAGGGTGGTTTGGCAGTTGGGCCCAAGGTCCAGGTAACTAAAGCCCTTGTGGTTCACACAGTGGTTAATGGTGCCGGTACTGCAGGACCCACCATGGCCCCTGCTGCAGAACTCATTTCATGTAAGAGGCCCTCTGTCCCCTGCTGCACCTCTTTGGGCCAGCAGAACCCTTGGCCCTATGGCCAGCTGAGCCCGGGTTCCTTTCCTGTGGGCCGCTTCCCTCACCTATGAGGAGACCTGTATTACCACAACATACCAGGGCTGCTTGAAAGCCTTTTGAAACAAGGCAACTTAGGCCTGGAAATTACTGTTCCTGGGCTTGGGGGTTTCTTATCCTATTTTCTTCTTCCAAATACCATCTCTCACCTTTCTATAGCACAGAGGTAAAAATTCAAGGTTTAAGACTATTTTTCAGGTCAAGTCCTTGGAGGTAAGAGGTTTCATCGACAGCAGAGGGGCCAGTTCTGAAACCCAAGTTTGTCAGTCTCTGAAAACAGAGATTCTCAAGTGTCCTCCAGTGTGGCTGGAAGCTGGGGCCACGTCAAGGTGGAGCTGAGTGGGGACCAGTTACTGCTCAACCCCTTGCCTCCGTAGTACTGGGCACAGGAATACTAGCCAGGGGCCCTGGAAACATGGAATACTGTGCCTGGGCCTCCTTTTGGGAAGGGTTTTGCGCATTCCCATCTCTCAGAATCTGGCAATGTGTGTGAAGTCACAGGCTTCTACATTACCAGGGGTTACCTCTTCACTGACTTTTCCCAGAGGTTCACAAGGAGTTCAGTATAAACAAAGAAGAGCCAGACCCAACCCCAGAAGAGACATACCAAGGCCCAGGAGCTGAGGTTGCACCTCAGTTTTGTGGGACAGTGCCACCCCTTTCCTTAGCCTGATTCAGCATGGATGACAGACCCAGCCTGTCCTATGGGAACCTGAGGTGTAGGCAGGTAGCCCTGCCAGGTATGCCAGATGCCATATGAGCCATGTCCTAGCCAGACCCAGCTATACTCATCTGGTTGCCCATGGGGCCTCTCCTGGCCATTAGGTATCTGTTTCTTTTGGGGTAGGGGAGGAGTATGACTTACAGAAGTCCCCTTTAACTTTTTATTTTTTTATTTTTAGAGAGACAGGAAGGGAGAGGGAGAGAGAGATAGAAACATCGATGAGAGAGACACATTGATTGGCTCCCTCCTGCATGCCCCCAACCAGGGGTCCACAACCCAGGCATGTGCCCTGATGAGGAATCAAACTGGCGACCTCTTGGTCCATGGGTCAACGCTCAATCACTGAGCCACACCAGCTGGGCAGAAGGCCCCTTTATATACAGGTGCTGGTATATAGTCCCTCGCCCTGCCCAGGTTTCAAGTTAATACCTTGCTCTGTCTCAGAGTAGGGCCTGGGTGCCCCTATGAGGGCAGTCTCCACCTGGTGTCACCAGCTACCTTCAGTCAGCCTTTTTCTCCTGCCCTTTTTACCTTGGCCTCCATGGGGTGCTAAGCACCATGAAGAGAAGAACCCAGGGAATCCCCTGCTTCTTAGTCCTAGAGCTGGCAGAGGCATCACCTTAGGGTTATGTTAATCCTGTTCCTTGGTCCCATGGCTTGGGATAGCAGCCATGTGAGTACTGTGACAGGCCTTCGCTGATGTCACCCCACAGTATTTCCTGAGTGAAACACTCTCTTTTGCTTTCCCATTATCCATTGTTGAGCTATTCTAGGCATTGCTCCCATCAGATTTTTAAAGATACTTGAGGTTGGGAAAGGCATCTGTCTGATGAATTTCTGGAGAGGGATAGCCGTGAGTGAGTGACCACCCTTGAGAAGCAGCTCTGCCATGAGGTCCTCCGTGGCACGTGCGCTCTCTCCACAGCAACTTCAGTCTCAGGAAACACCCTGAGCAAGCTAGCCCAGCTCCTCTCCTCCATAGCCAGCCTCAAGAGTAACATTGTGAGAGCTACTAGGCATGGCTCTTCAGCTCTACCAAGTGCCCAAAGGGTCAGGTTGTCTCCCTAGGAAACTGGGAACAAACAAGAGTGAAGGAGGCCTGGGGCTGCTATGGGTGGGCTGTTAGGAGAGGTGGAAGATGACTAGCTCCACCCCTTCTGCTCCTTCAGGGAAAAAGGGAGCAGGAAGTCTGAAGCACCCAGGGTTGATCACTGAGCTAGTGTTAGAGATGGAGAGGGAAGGAAAACTCACAGGTAAATGCCTCCTGTGGTCTGATGTTCCATGTACATTTGTATTGAATCCTCCTACCAACCTGAAAGAGAAGTTCAGCCAGGAGAACTTAGAGGGGCTAAGAAGTGACAAAATGGGGATTCAAACCCAAGTCTCTCTGACTTCAAAGTCCAGTGGTGACTGGGACCTCTTTATTGGGGAGAGATGGCTGATTTGGAGGCATGGGGATCAGCTGTTAAGCTATCTTTGTGAGCAAGACATGGGTTGGACTCTGTCCTGGTCAGCCTTGGGCCAGGACCAGAAACTATTGCTGGGCAGACAGCACGAGCCCCCTCCCAGGGTTCTATGCTAATATGCTGATGATGCAGAAATCTTTCCACTCGGCATTAGGAGTCCTCTTCATTCCTAGCTGCCCTGGGATTGAAACTCTTGATGTGTTCTGGCAGATGGGAGTGGCATGGGATGGGCTCCTGGAGCAATCATGCTGGAGTCCCTGGCACCCCCATGGGGAGTCTCCCACCTCTAGGGCACTGTAACCAGGGGTGGCATCTGGGAGTGCCAAGGTGATATAAACCATTTCCTCAGCCACCCCCACACTGTGACTGTGACTTCCCCTCTGAGTGATGATGGAAGGGGAAGTGGGTGGTGCCAGAACATCTGAACTGGGCACCTGGGGCCTCCTGCCTCCTGGCCTGAATGTGACTTGGCTTCTTGCATCACTGGCATCTGATGTGGCAGGGGATAGGCTTTTCTGTGTGGGCATCAGGCTGGCTGGCCTCCCATCAGTTATCTCTGGGAGTGACAAGGCTCATTTTCTTTGAAGAGGGAAGAATGATTAGTAGGCTGGCACTCTCTGTCAGAGTGTTTTGCCCATTGTGCAGCCCTGGACATCTGATCCAGAGCCACTTGGACCTGACTCCTTACAGGTCCTGACCAGGCAGCTGTGTCCCCTTGTTTTCTTCTGGCCCTTACATCCTACTGTCCTCTGAGATAGCTGGCTCTGGCCTGTGGTGAGGGTGACAGTTTTCATTCCTGGGCACATCGTTCCAGCTTCACATGAGGCCCATCCAGAGAGGGGTGACTACACATGTTGCCAGGGCTCATGCTTAGAAAGTTGCTGACTTTGGCTACAGGATAGGAGTGCGGATTAGAAAGGGGGCTCTAGTTCTGAAGCAGAGGGTGGTGGGGCTGGAGGGGAGGCTTGTCCAGGCAGAGAAGTGACCATAGTTGCTGGACCCTCTTAATGGGAAGGAGGACTTAGAACATGGATTATTTTAAAGCTGGTAGGAGCCCTGGCCAGTTTGGCTCAGCAGTTAGAGCGTCGGCCTGCGGTCCAGAGAGACCCGGGTTTGGTTTCCGCTAAGGGCACGTACCTCGGTTGCAATTTGTCCCTGGCCCTGGTTGGTCGTGCGGGAGGCAGCCACTCGATGTGTCCCTTTCACGTCAGTGTTTCTCTCTCTCTCTCTCTCTCTCTCTCTCTCTCTCTCTCTCTCTCTGTCTCTGTCTCTCTTCCTCTCTCTCCCTCCCACTCTATCTGAACAAAAAATGGAAAAATGTCCTCGGGTGAGGATAAAAATAAATAAATAAATAAAGCTGGTAGGAATATTTGCATCACCTGTTCTGTTTCATAGATGAGGAAATTGAGACCCAAAGAAGTTAAATGACTTACCCCAAGGGTAGAGCCTGGTCTGCAGCCTGGCTGTAGGCCTCTTTCCAGGGCTCAGAAGTAGCTTCACCATTAGTCTGTATAAGTAGAGGCATGATGCAGACAGACAGTTCTAATATTATTTTTCTTAAAAAAAAAGACACCAAAATCCCTCACAGTCAAGCCCAGGATTGCCCACAAATGGTGTGTCACAATGTGGTCAGACACATTGACAATCTTGTGCTTCCGGTTTCCTGCCAGCCCTTGGCCACATTTCCCTTTTCACTTCAGCACCTCCTACTGTGGGTCAGCTGTTATGCAAGGTGAACAAAATGATGCTTAGATGTGGTCCCTTTCATTAGCGGAGTTTGGTTGCTTCAAGGGAGAGAAACCCATCTCTAATCAGCTTGTTTTACCAGACCTTAGGCAAGGCAAACAGAGGAGCCAGATCTCTCATCTCTGTTTCTTGCTTCTGCTTTCTACATATTAGCTTGAGTCTATCAAACTGGCTTTTTTTACATGAGGTTGGAATGACGGCCACTTTGGACCCACTCTCCTCCCAGCTCCCTTGTAGAAAAATTCCAGGAAGATCTCTGATTGGTCCAGCTTGGGTCAGCCTGGCCCCAAGGGAGGAGGGATTACTAGGATTAGCAGTCCCCACTAAAGCCATAGGATGGATGTAAGAGAGGAGCTACTTCTTAAGAGAAGGTGAGTGCTATCTCCTAAAGAAGCAGGGCTGGCAGACAAATCCTAGCACTCCTTGTTCCCCTACCCTGCTGTTTGTTCTTGTGGCCTTGGGGAAGGGGCATCAGGAGGCTTTGTGCCTGGGTCCCTTCTCAAAGTGGACAGAGCCCAGCCAGACACTGACAGGGAGTAGTATTCGTCAGGTCAGCCAAACTTGGGGTCCAGAAACCTTGTAGGGGGTACCTGGAATTTTTTCTGATGGAGCCCATCTTGAAGAACTCATGCTGTTCTACTTTTAGAGCATCTTCCTCCTCCCTGTGTTTGGATTAGGGGCCACCTTGGGAATAAGAAGGTAGTGGCTTCACCCTCGAGGTTACCTACTTGGTACTCCCTCAGAGGAAGGAGAATTGAGCTTCTGAATAGTTTTATCTCTAAGACCACCGGCTTCATACAGTCTCTCAGTGCCTCAGTTTCCTCACCCTTCAGATGGGGATTATACATACTGATTGGTTTAGAGACTCGGAATGTTTCTCACAAGTAGACACCTATGGCCCTTTGACAGCAATATCTAATTGCTATCGCCTCATTTTGTGGAGAAGGGAACCAAGGTCTGAGGAGGTAAGTGACTGCTCAGGGCCTGCCATCTTGGAGGGACAATACTGTGGCCAGTACCAGACTGTGGCAGCCTTTCAGGCCACACTGACCACCCTAGGACTCAGGGCTACAGTGTCTCTTTCTGACAGAGGCCAAACCACCTTTTGTAGGATCCTAGCCTGAGACTGACAACAACATATTGGCTACAAAATGTGCAACAGTGGCTAGGCCATGGTCTTATGGTTTTTCTCCTGTCTGCCCAATTCCTAAGAGTAGCAGCAGTAGCACCATTTTTTCAAGGCCTGGGGAGAAGGTTTGTTGAGGGTAGGGTGACTGAATTCATTTAGAGTCACTTCATGCCCTTTAACAACTCATCTACTTGGGCTTCTGATGCCTTTCTCTTGTGTTTGTTCTGACCTTTCTAGTTCTTGACTAGCCTAAATTTTACTCCCAAAGGAAAAACAGAAAGCCATGTGTCAGGACAACACAGTAGGAAAATCTTCCTGTGACTTCATTTTAACTTTTCTGTCTACACAACTGTTTATTTAGTGAGTGTTCCCCATCATAGCCTTGCTGAATCTGGAATGAGACATAGCTACCCGCCAGTTTGGATGTCTAATAAGACATCTCAAACTTAATGTGTCCAAAAAGCCTGCTCTTTCTGCCCATCTTCCCTGTCTCTTAGTAAATGGTACTAACAACCACCCATTTGCTCAGGACAAAATCCTTGGAGTCATCCTTGTTCCTCTCATACCATCAGCACCCACATCCAGTGAGTCCTATTGACTCTGCTCTGAGTCTTTCCTAAGTGTCACTCAGTTTCAGCTCGGCTGGCCACATTTCTGTTTCTGAGACATGCTGAGCTCTTTCCCTTTACCCCAAAAGTTCTTCCTTCTGATTCTCGTGTCAAGTAGACCTCTGCTCAGGGGTCATCACTCAGTAAGCTAACTTGACTACTCTATCCTGGTCATTCCCCATCCCCACTTCCATTTCTGGCCCATCACCTGATGTTGTTTTCTTCAGAGCACATTTTATCTACCAGTTGTTTTCTTATTTGCTCATTGGTTTTCTTATATATTATATCTTCTCTGCTCCCTTCACACCACCCACCATCCCCTCTTGTCAGCACCATGGAGTAGGCCTGGCGTTGATGATGCTTATCCTTTCCAGAGGATGAGAATTTAGCACAGTGGCCCTAAACCAAGCTGCTGCCATAGCTGCTGTTAATAAATGAGGTACATAATAACGTTCTGTTTTTAACCCCAAGCTGCCTTTTGCACACATACATAATCACCTATATATACACACAGGCTCTTAATTGTGTTTGGAAAACTACTGGCTGTCAATTGAAGATAATTACAGCTCTGATTTTCTTGGAAAAGCTTTTAATTTCATAGCACTGTGAGGAGACAAGGAGCTGAGGTGTTGCTTCTCTGCACAAATCTTTCCAGATGATCAATAACTTTTATAGCCATAGGGGACTGTAATAGTATCGTATTGCTGCTGTAACAATAGTAGTGGCTTATAGTTCTGGAGGACAGAAGTCCTAAAATCAAGGTGTCAGCTGGATGGTATTCTTTCTGAAGTCCTTAGAGAAGCATTTGTTTCCTTGCCTTTTCTAGCTTCTAGAATCCATCTACATTTCTTGACTCATGGCCCCATCCCCCACCTTCAAAGCCAGCAGTGTAGCATCTTCCATTTTTTCTGCTTCTGTCATCATATCGCCTTTTCTGACTTGACTTTCCTGCCTGCCTCTTATAAGGACCCATGTGATTGCATTGTGTACCCTCCCCCTATAATTCAGGATAATCTCCCCATTTCAAGAGCATTAATCTACTCACTTACGTAAAATCTTTATTTATTTATTTATTTTTGCCATGTAAAGCAGCATATTCACAGTTCTGGGGATTAGGACAGGGACATCTTTGGGAGGCCTTATTCTTTGTACCACAGGGACTGAGTTTTCTTCATTTGGGCAAATCTATATAATAGATAAATCATTTGGGAATTGGAGAAAAAAACTGCCACAAGAAAATGTATCTATTTTCCAGCCAAACTGAGGTGATGGTGAATCCTGAATTGACTCTAGATAAATATATTTTTTTACTGAACTTTTCAGTTTAAAAAAAATTTTTTTCCTTTATTGATTTTAGAGAGAGAGGAAGGGAGAAAGAGAGAGAGATAGAAACATCGATGAGAGAGAACATCGATTGGCTGCCTCCTGCATGCCCCCCACTGGGGATCGGGCCCACAACCTGGGCATGTGTCCTGACCAGGAATTGAACTGACGACCTCTTGGTGCATGGGTCGACGCTCAACCACTGAGCCACACCAGCTGGACAGTTAAAAATTTTTTTTAATCCATATTTATAGCTCGAGTTAAAAATATAAAAATTCCATGGTAGTTTTATCAAAATAATTATATACTTTATTTTTTTTAATTTTATTTACTTAAAAAATTTTTTTTTCTTCTTATTTCTTTTTTTTTAAATTGATTTTTAGACAGAGAGGAAGGGAGAGGGAGAGAGAGAGATAGAAACATCGATGAAAGAGAACATCAATTGGCCACCTCCTGCATGCCCCACACTGGGGATTGGGCCCACAACCTGGGTATGTGCCCTGACCAGGAATCTAACTGGAGACCTCTTGATACATGGGGCGACGCTCAACCACTGAGCCACACCGGGTGGGCATTATTTCTTTTTTTTATTGTTGAAAGTATTACAGATGTCCCCCTTTTTTCCCCATTGACCCCCTATATAATTTATTTTTTAAGGGCAGTATTCAAAATACTTCAATTTTTATTTTAGGTCTTTAAAAATGTAAACATCTGTTGCTTTTGGTGGAAGTTATTAAGCTCCCATACACAGAGACAAAAATATCTCCCAAATTTCCTTGAGTCACTGACTAAGTAGGAAATGATTCTTTCAGGTTATTTCACTAGCTTTGATAAATCAAATTGCCACATCATTATTAGATTTTCTAGAGTACCTACTGCTTTAATCTGAGAAGGCTAAAAAAAGAAAACCTTCCGGCTCATGTCTTCTACCTTCTAGATAGTAAAATCTGCAGAAAAGATCTGCCATGCAGGATCATGCTTATGGAAGAAAGAAGTGGGCTGGGGTTGGGTGCAGTTGTGTGTCCTGGTCTGCTGGCCATGGCTGCCTGGTGAGGCGGGAGTGTAGGTGTGCCCTGGAGAGCAGAGACAGGCAGCTTCAGCCTTCAGACAGGAGGCACCATTCAGTGCCTGTGGGTTGGGGTCTTCCTCTAGGGCTGGGGTCTGGGCCTTCCCTCATTGCTGATCTGCATGCCCCCTAACTCACTGCAAGACAGAGATCCCAGGTCCACAACTCCCTAAAACCATTGCATCTGACCATTCTTCTGGTGATGGAGCAGGGGCTTGGGGATGGTTTCACAGCCAGTGTAGTTACCACCCCAAATGAGACAGTACCTGAGGCAAGAAGGATGTAGGTTTTGGAACCTAAAGACTTGGGTTCAAATCTCAGCTCTGGCACTTCTCAGCTATGTGGGCTGGTGAGCAAGCCCCCAATCTCTTGATGAGGTGGAGATGGCAGTACTTCTTGTGCCAAACACACAGGGTTATCCCAGTGCTTTTCTAACAGATTACTAAATTGTGGTCAGTTACTGTGTTGCATGTGACAAATCCCCATGCTCCATCTGAGGGATCTAGGAAGGGAGGGGAGGGAGCACTACTGTGACTGGTGTGGATATGGATCATGAGTCAGGGGAAGCTGGTGGGCATGCCCGGGGCCACCAAACTCAGTCTAAGCCAAACCTGGAGGGATGATTGTCACTTTGATCCACAGTGCTTTCCAGATGGCCATTCTTCATCTGTGGCCTTCTGTAGACCAGGGGAGCAGCCACTACTGCAGCTGCTGCCGCCAGGAGCCATACGACCTCCTGCACTGAAGTCTAAGAAGTGGCCTTGCCTACAATAGCCTTATCAGTCTCCCTCTCAGTGGAGCAGTGGGTATCGCTGTGCCCCAGAGAGTCATTTCCTGAGGTCAAATGATTTGTGTACCCACCAGCAATAGTAAGGCCCTTTGCAGTCCTTGGGCATGAGGAGCTTAGAAGTTGGGTTGATGCCTAGAGCAGCACCATGTCCCCTGAGCCAGGCAGTCGCAGTGTCCCTGGGGAATTTGGAAGGTGAGAACAGAGCCTGGCTCCAGGTCTAGGCCTTGGGCCTTTAAAGCCAGTCCTGGGCCGTTCTCATGATAGTTTCCTTGTGATGTGGTGGGAAGGTGCCTGGAAAGCAGCAGCAGGTTTTGGGCCCTGTACCCATCAGTGAGAGCCATTCAGCTGTGACCTGTTTCCCACTATGGGCTCTGGGGTTCCTTTGTTTAACCAGAGGGTTCATTGCTGAAGATATGAAGGCTTAGGGTACACAGTGCTTTGGATGGATGCTGTGATTATGAGGAGCAACTTGCCCTTGAGCCCACCGGTTTAAATGCAGGGCAGAGTTTAGGCTCCAAGTTCTGGTCAACTCCACCTCTGCAGTTATGCTCTCTGTCTCCCTTGCCAACCCCTGGCTCGATCACCCATCTGTTGTCACCCCCACACCATTGCTTAGAGCCTGCCCACAACTCTTGTCTTCAGCCTGTGCTTCTACCCATACCGCTTGGGAGGGGCAGGGTGTCATTAAACATGTTCACATGGGCCAGCTGCTCAAACACCAAGGAGGCAGCAGAGGCTGGGAAAGTTACTTGGAGGGGCTGCGTTGGGGAGTAGACTTGCCTGCCAGCCCCTCAGCTTGCCTACCCTGTGGGTCCTGGGCTTGCCTACCCTATGTGTCCTGGGCTTGCCATGGCCCTGTGGGCTCCATTTCTGTTCCTTAGCCAAGCAGGCAAGCAGGCCCCTCTGCAGCTCACACCCACCTGTCTACCTGCATTCATGCCTTTACTTGTAGTTCTCCCTCCTCAAATGACCTCCTTTACTCTCTCCCCTGTATAAAATCTTGTATAAAAACCTATGGGTCTCACTTCTGCTCTCACTATTTCTATTCAGCATTGTATTGGAGTTCCTGGTCAGTGCAGTAAGTCAGGAAAAAGAAATAAAAGGCATGCAGAGTGGAGAGGAAGAAATAAAACTGTCTTTAGTCTCAGACAATATATTAAAATAGTCTGAAAAATCTTCATAAAAGCTACCAGAACTAATTGGTGAATTTAACAAGGTTGCAGGACATCAGGTGAATATATAAAATATTAAATATGCGTGTGTGTGTGTGTGTGTGTTTAATAGTGTTACTGAGATAAAGTTTACATATCATAAAATGTATCCATTTAAAGCATATGACTCATTGGTTTTTAACATGTTTACAGAGTTGTGCAAATTATCATAATCTAATTTTAGAACATTTTCATTACTCCAGACAGAAACCTTGATCACATTTCCCCATCCCCAAAATCAATTATATTTTGTTATAATAGCAAGAAACAATTGGGAATTAAAATGAAATACTTAGAGCCCGGCTGGTGTGGCTCAGTGAATTGAGCATCGTTCCATGGACTGAGAGGTCCCAGTTTGATTCCCGGTCAGAGCACATGCCCGGGTTTCGGGCTTGATCCCCAGTCGGGGGTGTGCAGGAGGCAGCCAATTAATGTATCTCTCTTACATCGATGTTTCTATCTCTCTCTCTCCCTTCCTCTCTCTCTAAAAAAAATCAATAAAAACATTTTTAAAAATAATAATAAAGTACTGCCTGGCTGGTGTGCCTCAATGGTTGAACGTCAGCCCATGCACCAAGAGGTAACCAGTTTGATTCCCTGTCAGGGCACATGCCCAGGTTGTGGGTCTGATCCCCAGTGAGGGGCATGCAGGAGGTGGCCAGTCGATGTTCTCTCTCTCTCTCTTCTTCTCCCTTCTCTCTCTCTCTCTCTAATATCAATAAAGAAAAATAAATAAATAAAGTACTTAGAGATAAATTTGTCAAAACATTGTTGAGAAAAATTAAAGAAGACCTAAATAAATGGAGAGATATACTGTATTCACGGGTTGGAATAATTAATATTATTAAACTATCTATTCTCCAAATTGACCTATTGATTCAATGAAATCCCAATCAAAATCCCAGTAGGCCTTTGAAAGACATTGTTAAGAAAATGAAAAGACAAGCCGTAGACTAGGAGAAAATATTTTTAAAACACACAAAAGAATTTATATCCAAGATATATTTAGAACCCTTACAACTCAATAAGGTATACAACCCAATTTTTTAAAAAGGGTTAAAGCCCTGGCCAGTTTGGCTCAGTGGTTAGAGCATCAACCCACGGACCAAAGTGTCGGGAGTTTGACTCAGTCAAAGGCACGTACCTTGGTTGCAGTTCGGTCCCTGGCCTTGGCTTGGGTCGTGTGGGAGGCAACCAGTCAAAGTGTCTCTCTCACATCAATGTTTCTCTCTCTCTGTCTCTCCTTCTCCCTGTCTCCTTCTCCCTCTCCCTCCTTCCCTCCCACTCTATCTGAAGATAAATGGAAAAATATCCTCAGAAGAGGATTTAAAAAAAAGAAGAGTTAAAGATTTGAACAGACAGTCCAATAATTTCCTAAGCCAATGGTAAATAAGTATATGAAAAGATGCTCAACATCCTTGGTCATTGGGGAAATGCAAATTAAAGCCAAAATGATATTAAAACCACTACATCCCTACTAAAAGAAAAAGAAAAAAAAAAACAACAACAAAAACAACTGACAGTATCAAGTGCTGGTGAAAATGTGAAACTCATACATTGCCAGGGGGAGTGCAGATCAGTATAGCCACTTTGGCAGTTAGTTATCAAGTTAAACATATACTTATCTTATAACCCAGCAGTACCACTTCTAAGTATTTACCCAAGAGAAATGAAAACATATGTCTGTGCAAAGACCTTTATGTAAATATTTATTGGTTTTATTCATAATAGCCAAAAATTGGAAATGACTCAAATGTCATCAACTAGTGAATGGATGCATAAACTGTGGTATATCCATAAAACGGAGTACTACTCAGCAGTAAAGAGAAACAGAATACTGGTACATCTAACAATATGGATGAATCTCAAATGCATTATACTAAGTGAAAAAAAAAAAACTGGTCATAAGACACTACATATGCTGTGATTCCATTTATATGACATCTGGAAAAGGCAAGACCATAGGAACAAATCGGGGACTGGGGGTAGGTGAAGGGGGATTGACTACAAAGAGGCAGGAGGAAACTTTTTGGAGTGATGGAAATGTTATGTGTCTTGATTGTGGTGTTAACATTTGTTAAAATTTTGTCCGGCCAGTGTGGCTCAGTGGTTGAGCGTCGACCCATGCACCAAGAAGAGGTCGCCGGTTCGATTCCCGGTCAGGGCACATGCCCAGGTTGTGGGCCTGATCCCCAGTGGGGGGCATGCCGGAGGCAGCCAATCGATGTTCTGTCTTATCGATGTTTCTGTCTCTCTCTTTTCTCTTTCACTTCCTCTCTCTGTAAAATCAATGAAGGGAAAAAAAATTTTTTTTTAATTTGTTAAAATTTTGTTAAAACTTAATTGAACTATCAGTCAAAATGGGAGAATCTCATTACATATAATTTATACTTGAGTTAAAAAATTATTTTTTCATCGCTTCTCAGCCTTTTGGCTAAGATCTAGTGTTAAAAAATTTTTTTTCGGTCCCATAAAAAAAATTTTTTTTAAACCCACCATGAGCCTAGCCAGTGTGGCTCAGTGGTTGAGCATTGACCCATGCACCAAGAGGTCGCCAGTTTGATTTCTGGTCAGGATACGTGCCCAGGCTGTGGGCCAAATCCCCAGTGGGGGGCATGCAGGAGGCGGCCAATCCATGTTCTCTCTCATCAATGACTTCTAGTAAGTCTCTTCCAGGTCACTCATGGTTTTGGTACCTGCTAACCACAGGTTGGGCTTCTTCTTCAGTAGGGCTGCCTCAGCTCCTTGGGGATAGTGAGCTGCTGGACTCACTTATCATTTGGCACAGCCAGACTCTGTCCACAGCTGGCTCTGTGAAAGCTCAAGAATACTGACTGAGGTGGTGGCAGGCTGGGGAGAAGAGTTCAGATCTGGGGGGACTTCTGTGGCTGTCTTGCTTCTCTTAAGTACCTCTACTCAGTTGTGGCTGCTCTCTTCACCCACAGGTTGGGATAAACATTCCTATGGTTACCATGGCGATGATGGGCATTCCTTCTGCTCCTCGGGGACTGGCCAACCCTATGGTCCCACATTCACCACAGGAGATGTGATTGGCTGCTGTGTCAACCTCATCAACGGCACCTGCTTCTACACCAAGAATGGCCACAGCCTTGGTGGGTACATAGGGGACCTTGGAGGGTTTGCTCTGTGGAGCCGCTTGGGTTGGTGAGAGGCCCAGAGCAAGCTTCAAAGCCAGAGGAGTGTTACAGACCCTCTGCTGAGCTCTGGAGAACTTCAGCCATTTCTAGGCACTGGAGCCCTGCAAGGTGAAGGGAGGGCATTTACCAAGCCCAAATCAATGCTAAGAGAGCATTGTCATGGTCATGCTCCAGGCCTGTGTTATACTTATTGGAGCATGGTTTGGGGTTGGTGAGAAGTTTTGAGGGTCCCAAATATATAATTGAGTGGCACAGGTTTGCATGCTCGTGGCCTGAGCCCAGACTTTGTCCTGCCCTTCTGACACTCAGGGTGGATTGCTGTGGAGCAATAGTGAGGCTTGATCTAGTACAGGAGGTAAACAGACAGGCTGGAGTCAGATGGGGCCAGGTCTCTTTCGACCTGTTGATGGTTAATAGACAGCAACCTGGACAGACTTATATTTAAAAAGGACCCTTTGGTGAAACTGAAAAAGATGGACTGACTAATGTAAGGGCCAGTGGAAGAGGCAGGTGACCTGAGGCAAGACAGTGGTGATGGGTGCAGGAAGTGGGGATCATGGGTGGTCCAGCAGGGCTTAGTGACAGATGGGGTGCCTTAGCAAGACTGGGATTGGGAACAGGAGGAGCAGCAATCAGTGGAGGGTGATGGGGGCCCTGGAGGATCCCTTGGAAGAGCAATCCTGTACACGTGTAGAAATTTAGGATTAGAACTTGAGAGAGAAAGGGAGGCTGGCTGTTCTGATGACTTGCCATACTAGGACTGACTGGTATTTGACCCTTGAGCGAGAGGAGCCCTTGGCCATAGTCGCTCTGAGGTGGTACCTAACTGCTGGGCCTTTCTGCCTGGGTTTACAGAAAGGTTCTGATTTGGCAGAACCATACCAGCCAGGCTAGCCACAGGCCTTGCCAGGAAAAGAAGTTGGGCATTTTACTTGGAACTCAACCCCTAGGAGACACACTTCCCCTGGCTTGAAGGGCAGTTAAAAGGGGGCTGCCACTCTCCACAGCCCTTCTGTGGCTTCTCCAGGAGATGAGCCCAGGCAAAGTCAAGGGACCTGTTGGAAATCAGGTTTGCTGGTGGCTGGGCTGAGTAATCAGGAGCCAGCATTCCTCAACAAGGCAGTCAGATGCCACAGCCCAGAGTGAGCATTGAGAACATAGCAGACACTGCATAGCTGACTCAGGTGCACATCAGAGAAACTCTTCTGAAATCCATGGCTACCTAGTTACAGTTGCTGGTATCCAGCTGGTGAGGAGCTAGCAGCTAGAGGGCAAAGCCAGGATCTCAAGATGGCTCCTCACTCCCCACTTTGTTCTCTGACTCTAGCTATTTCCTGGCTCTTGGTTTTTCTGCTATCAGAGTCCCAGGGACCACTGCTATGGGTTCTCACTCTTTACTCAAGCTTCCCTTCACCTGCCCTGCTGCAGCCAGTCCCAGTCCCTTCTGCTCTAGATTCCTGCCCTCTTCATATTCCTCCAGCTTGTCCACACCTTGGTCAGAGCACGGCACCTGGTACCTAAATGTACCAGGGCCCATGAGCTCTGTCAGTCAGGTCCCAAGGTCCATAAGGTACTCATGGCCACTTTAATGTCATTCCAAACACTCACACCATTTTTAAAAAGTCATCTTCCTAGTGCATGTTTTTTATAGACCTCATGCAAGACCTCACACATCTTATAATTAAACTTCATTTAGGAGTATATTGCCTATTTTTTCAGCCTGTCAAGATCTTCTGTGGTCTTGTTTGTTCTATGTCAAATATTTGGTATTCTTTTCAGCATTGCATTAACCTAAAATTTGATAAATTTGTTTATATGTGTTTTTATTAAGATATAAAAAATATTGAAAGATAACAAGGTTGAGATTTGAACCCTTTAGCCTATAGCTTGTTCAAGTAGACACCAACCATTTAAGAATCACTTCGTTATATTATTTTGAAACTCATGTTTTTCTATCTTGTCCACAAGGATAGTACTTAGACCTTACTAAAAATTTAATATCACCTGTCCCCTGCATTTTCTAGATCATGAAATTTAATAGAAAGGCAATGAACTTGGAGTGATAGACTACTTGGTCTTCTAATGACCTTTTTCCTTTTCACAAGCCAGCGTATCAATAAATGTGCTTCAGAATCTCACACAGGATCAATGAGCCAATCACTGCTCTCTAACCAGAACCTTTCCCCCTTTAGAAAACAGTGATGTTTCCTGGCCTCCCTGTTCATTTCATTTACTCTGTTTTCCTCTCATAGCACTCACCCTATATGGCATTGATCGGTTGTCTGTGTAATTTTTAATTGCATGCCATCTCTCTTCCTGGAGTTAGCAGCACTTTTAGGGCCAGTCTTGCAGATGGTTTCCTAGTGCCTATCACAGGGCCTGGCTTCTGGGAGGTCTCAGCAGATACTTGACAGAAGGATAAATGAGCAGGTGAATGGAGACAGGAGACTGACAGCTCATCCACAAGTGGTCCATGTACTTGCAGTCATTTTTATCCACCTCTGTGTTCTCTCACAGGTTCTTTAAACCCTCAGCCTCAGTGACCCCTGACCTATGTCTGTTTGGCTCAGCACACTTCTTATCAGCAAGTTAGAGTGTCCTGTTTGCATCCTGGATCTTTGCCTGGACCTTCTTCCTGTGGGCCAACCCAGATCTTTTCATCACAATGGCCTTACAGAGGCTCCCAGAGATCTGCAGGGCTCAGGGGAGCAGTATTACCATTGTCCAGTGCAATAGTGGAGTGGAGTAGCCTCTTTCCTCATCCTCCTGGAAGCACCTCAAGGTCTTATCCTTCCTGGGTGCCACTGTGAGATAGGGCTGGGTAAGCCTAGGTTGTCATTCCCTGCCCAGAAGTGTGGCAGTTGCCTCACCTGCTGGCACAACTACAGCCAACTTGTACTCAAACCTCACAGTTTATGAAACAGCTTTCACAAAGTATCTCAGTTTCTTTCTTGAGGTGTTGGGATTGGTGTTACCTGCTTTTTTTCAGATGGGCTCAGAGAGGTTGGGTAACTTGCCAAAGGTCACACTGCAGCTAACTGATGGAGCCTGGACTTCCCCTTCTTCCAGGGTTCTGTGGGCCTCCCCATGAGCTGGGGGTACAGCAACAGCAGCCTGGCCACACCAAAATCCATGAGGGCAGCTTACATGCAGCCCTGGAGGGTTGATGTTGAAGTCTCCTTATGGATGCAGAGGGACTCCTAAATTTCATTTTACCAGCTCTGTGACTCTGCATGTGGGGCTCAGAAGTGGCCTCAGGTAGGCAGGTCATGGGGTTTATGAGCTTCCTTCACTGAGGAGCAAAGTGGCCCAGCAAAGAATGTAAACAATCCTCTGCACCTTGATTATTTTGATCTGTAAACTAGTGTCAGAGACAGTATATACCTTCCACGGTTGTTCTGAGGATTAAATGGTTTCTTGTTAGACACTGAGCCAGTGCCCAGCACAGAGGAAGCACGTGGTATGCACTGTCTAGCTGGCAGGATTCTGACTCCAGGTTTACTGGGAGACCTATGGTCAGACCCCTCACCTCTTCTTCTGTCTTGCGGGGTTTCAGTTTCTTTTCTGGGTGGGGTTAGGAAAGCAGACTGGGACCTCTAAGGAGGCAATGGTTTAAAAACCTTTCAGGCCAAGAGCTCAGGGGTTTTTAGAAGATAAAAGAATTTATCTAAAAAAAAAAAAATAGGAAGGCTATGAGTCCTTGGGACAGTCTCCTTTGGACCTGTTGTTTCTCAATCTGCACAACATGAGTGCACTGGTGGATATTCTGAGGCCTCTCTCCTGCTTAGGCCTGCTCATATATTTGGGGTCCTGCTCCCCTCCACCCTCCCTTCTGATTCAGGCTGAGGTCCCTGGAAACACAACCTCTTGTCTTGGCAGGAAGGTTCAGAGGGTACATAGGCCAGTGTTAACCTGGGCTTTGTCAACTTGAAAGCTCTGGGGACTCTGGGTGGGTATGGGCTGGACGTGGGAAGCCGCTACCCTCACTGTCTCCACTGCCGTCAGCTTAGAGATGATGTTGGAGTGTCATACTAGGAATGAGTCCAGTCCCACCACTTCTGTTAGTTTTATGACTATTGGCAAATCATTTAACCTCTAAGGTTTACTTTCCTCATCTGTAAAATGAGGATAAGAAAGCCTGCTTCCCAGAGTTGGTATGAGGATCAGATGAGGTAATGAATGAAAAAGGGCCTGGCATATATAGTAGGTCTCCATAAATACATGTTGGATCAAGAGAAGGGTCAGGCCTGGAGAGGCCTCAGGGGTAGATCATTTGGGTTTTAGTCCTATCTAGCAGGCTTTTCCTGAGAAAAATGGAAGAACTGTGGACAAATATTTAAGACTTCACTTTCGGCCAGGTCATCCAGCAAAGGGAAGGCCAAGGTCTAAAACTATTAGGCCCTAGCATGTGCTTGGCCTCGACCATAGTGTAGATATGATGACCAGCCCCTCCCCAGCTATTGTGATCAATGTCCTGTGGGCTGATGACAGTTTCTTTCCCTCCACAGGTATAGCCTTCACAGATCTCCCGGTAAGTACTACTGTTGGGTCTCCCCTCTTCAGGCTTTTGGGGGCTGACTGGGGTGAGGTATGGTGGTACCTGCAAGTGCAGGGTGTGGAGTCTGACCCTTTCCCCAACCAGGGATGTGTGCTGTGTTGTCTACTTGAGGGTACCAGTAAGGGGGTACCTGCTCACCTTTCTCTCTCCAGTATCAAGGCCTGGTCATCTTCCATGACTCATAGCAAGGGCAGTGATGAGGGTAGCTCCATGGCTCAGCTCGTCTGAGCCAGTTCTATGACTTGTAGCCAGTGGACCGGGTGCAAAGTGTAGAGAATTGGTCCTGAACTGTTAGGTCCCTGTGCATTCCCATCAGAGATCCTTGAGGAAGCCAGTGCCCTAGGGGACTGAACCTGCTACCATGCAGGGAACCCTGAGCCAGAGAGGTGAGCTTTGTGGGGTTTTCTCTTCTTGGAAAAGGGTGAGGTCTTCTGGTGGCTTAGTTCAGGGCTCATCCCCACCTCCTGCACCCCTTTATTAATAGTCATCACAGTCCCTGCTGGTGTGGCTCAGTGATTGAGCATCAACCCATGCACCAAGAGGTCGCTGGTTCAATTCCTGGTCAGGGCACATGCCCAGGTTGTGGGCCAGATCCCCAGTGGGGGGCATGCAGGAGGCGGCCAATCAGTGTTCTCTCTCATTGATGTTTCTATCTCTCCCTCTCCTTTCCTGTCTCTCTAAAATCAATAAAGAAAATAATTTTTAAAAATAATCATCACAGGCCTTATTATATGCAGACCTCCACCCAGAATGCTGAGAGCCTGGCACTCTGCTCTGTTTGCCCTGGCTGGGTTCTAGAAGGAGGAAAGGTTTGCTGACTGGTGGCTGCTTTGGGATCCTAGGCACTCCTGTGATGCCCAAGGAAGTGTCCTTGTGATTTGCGAGGCCTTCTGAAGCCCAGATTACAACACCAGGATCCTGTTAGAACCTCCCTCCCTCTTTTCTAGAGGCCCCAAAGAGGAGCTGTGCTCCTAGGCAAAGTGAATAGACATAGGAGGAGAATTCTGACCCTGGCTGGGGAAGAGTCTAGTTGTGGAGATGTGACATGAAACAGCCAGACATGAATGTTGGCAGTATGTTGACAAGTGCTAGAAAGTGAGTGGATGCAGGGAAGGCTTGCTGGAAGAGGTGGGCTTTGCCTGTGGCATGGAGGATGGGAGGGGAAAGGAAAGAAGCAAGAGGTCTTGTAGGTTCAGAGCTCATGGTGGGCTGAACTCACTGTGCAGTAAAGGCATGTGATACTCAGGAATGACACATGATCTGAGGATGGAAGGCTGAATAGAAGACTAGGGGCCCAGTGACAATAGGGAGGAGGCTGGCAAGACATGAAACAGCCAAACTGAATGTGGGCAGTAGCAGTGGGGAGCCACAGGAAGCACTGAGTGAGGGAGTGACTGGGCAAAAGCTGGTCATGGCAGGGGATAGATGGAAAGCAGGGAGCTCCACATCACAGAGGGACATGCCCAAACTTCACTGGCCCGAAGATCCTTAGTGAGCCTGTGGAAGGAGGGACAACGGCCTCTCTACCCTTTGCCAGCGCCAGGGGGTATAAACCATCTAACTCCTTTTGCCATGCTCTCCTCCTACTCCCCTCTTTTCCTGCCTCCCCCTATCTCTTCCTGCCCCCTTATATACCCCTTTTTTGTGGCAAAGGGATCCTTGGTCCTGAGAAGAGCTAATATCCACCCCTGCAGCAGATCTTCACAGGCACACCTTCAGGGTCATGGAGCCCTGCCTGCCTTTCTGTGCCCTGGCTGAGTCCTGAAGAGGGACCTTGGGCTTTGGGGAACACCATAGCCTCTGATGCAGGGAAGGAGACTCCATGTTGAGCCTGGCTTGTTTTTCTTTTGCTTTTCCCCTCAAGTTTTGGGGACTACTGTCTGGTAGGGAGGTGGGCAGAATGTGGCTTAGCCCTGCCTCCTCCAGCCTTGCTGCAAGTCTCTCAGAGCCGGAGCAACCGCCTATGGGAACCAGTGCCTTCCCGCTCTGCACCGGAGGCCAGGAGAGGCCTGCTGCCTCCCTGCCCTCAGGGCCTGACTGACATTTCATTCTCCTCCTCAGGCCAACCTCTACCCCACCGTAGGCCTGCAGACACCCGGGGAGATTGTGGACGCCAACTTTGGGCAGCAGCCCTTCCTGTTTGACATTGAGGACTACATGCGGGAGTGGCGTGCCAAGGTCCAGGGCACTGTCCACTGCTTCCCCATCAGTGCCCGGCTTGGCGAGTGGCAGGCAGTGCTACAGAAGTGAGTGCCCTGCTCCCGCCCTTACCCAGCCCTGCCCCATCCCAGGAGCCTCACTGTCCTGTAGGCTCCTGTACTGCTCTTATGAACTCTAGTGGGTAGCATTCCTCCTGGAAAGCTCTCCCAGGGTGACTCCACCTGCTACTCTCCTGCTTCCCTCTTACCTGATGGACGGCTCCCACTAAGTTCTACAAATCTGCTGTTAATTAAACCTTTGTGCCACCCTCCCTCCCACCCCCAACTGGATCTGATGTCTCTATATACGATATCACCAGCAGGGCTGTTTTTCCTCCCCAGGTCATTTTGCAGAGGATGTCCTAGGATGCCATCTGGTTTCTTCCTCTGTAGACTTTATTTTCACCATAAGGAGTATCTATCATGCTATAATTCTGGCCTGAGGTCACCTCTCAGGGTCAGCATCCAGCAAATCCCACACATCTATGGCAGTGGTGGCGGGAAGAGAGCCCTTCCTTGGAGCAGCCTAGTTAGCCCTTGGCTGATTAAGTCCCAGACTGTCTTGGAGGCTAGTCTTGCTGAGAATCCCATGGGAGGTCAGGTTTGGGTCTCTCTTCCACTTACCAGTTGTAGACCTAAGTGAGGCAATGGCCAGTACCCACTCTGCCAGGAGGAGGGTTAGCTTGTTAGCATGGCTCCCAAGGGTAGGCAGTGAAGGGCTAGGCTTCTGCTAGCCTTCGTCCCTTGGGTTGGGTGCACCCTGGATTCTTTGTGTAGTTTTCCTTTCTTGAGGGTTTGAAATTGAGCCAGGCCCTAGGGAGAGCTGAGGCAGGGGCGAGGTAGCCAGACCCTTCTCAGGAAGAGCAGCACTGCTATGTCTTATTCCCAGCCCCCAGAGCTAATGAGAAGCTCATCCTCGGAGGACCAGCACAGTGCCAGTCCCTACAGCAGACTTGCTGGGATGGGCAAGGGAGAGCTGGAGCTGCCCCAGCTGTGTGGAGGAAGGACTGATATTCTCAGCTTACAGGGCCTGGGCTCAGCATATGGGTGTATTTGTTTATATGTGTGTTTATGTGTGCCTGTGTGTGTTCATATTTAGTATTTGCCAACACCTGCGTATAGCTGGTGTTTGTTTTATGAACATTGTTAATGGCTATTACCTTGGAGACAAATTTGCCACAAGCTCCTTGACTGGCTTCCCTTGTTAGGAGGTTCAGGTTATTTCCTCTCTTTTGCTTGTGTAGGTAACCCTTTTGTACATTGAATTTTTCTTAGTTAAGATTATTTTCTTGGTGCTCTTTCAAGAAGTGGAATTATTGAATCAAAGGGACTGTGCATTTTAGTGGCGTCTGTTGTGCATGTGGACTCATCTGAACCATGTGTTGTCAAAAATTTTTGCCCTTATGTTTATAATAATATAATTATAAGAATTATTACTTAGACTGTAATATTATAAATACATAGTTTCATAATAAGGGGCTATATTTATTGAGTTTTTACTTTGTGCTAGGCACTTTATGTGTATCATCTCGTTTACCCCCTGAAACACAAGGGGACACACAGCTGAATTTCTGTGCCTTCCTCATGACAGCCCTTCAGACATTGTGTTTGGCAGTTATAATAATACCATTAGACACATGCACACACCAAGGTATTCACTCCTATACACATCAGATGTGACGGTTCTTCTGCTGCTCTGCCTGTGTGTGCACACACGCACACATGCACATATGCCACTGCTCAACCAGTTTGGGGTGGGATTAAATGGCTGCTGGGCCTCGGGCTTCTCAGGACCATTTCCCAAAGATTGTGTTCCTGTTGGCCTATTGTTGCCTGATATCTTGGCTTCCTGGGCCCCTGATTTGTGACGTGTTGGGAGTAACTTGGTTCATGGTTACTCCCTTGGTTCGTGACCCTCTAGAGCCAGCACTCCTGAGGGCCAGGTTTGTCTGGTGAGGTAGAATGCTCCTGTCAGGCACGTAGGGAGCTCCTGTGTCTATAGAAGGTACGCGCATGGCATGCATTCTCCCTGGCTGAGCAGCTGCCAGACTGCTTGGCAGGCTGCCTTTCCAGGAAGCCCTCAGAGAGACTATTGACCATCTCTGGACTTGCTGCAGTTCATAGGAGGCAGCTGCTTCTGTAAGAAGATGGTATGTGCCTGTGTGTGTACTTTTGTTACCATACTTGCCCACTTGCGGGCAGTATATCCCAGAGAAACTGCAGCCACTCCAAGCTGTGAGGACAGATGTGGTGACCAGCCCCTTCCCAGCCTGACTACATAAGTACTGGGGGAAGTTTTCATTTTGTTTCAATCCCTTTATTCTCATTCTGTAGAAGTTATACCTCTAAGATGTGTTTAGGGAAGACCTAACAGGGAGATTGACTGTCCCATCAGGTGGTCAGTGAGAAATGCAATTCTTTAAAAAAAAAAAAAAATATATATATATATATATATATATATATATATATATATATATATATATATTTATGTATTAAATTTTAAATTACAGCTTACATTTAATACTATTTTGTGTAATTTCGGGTATACAGCATAGTGGTTAGATAATCATATATTTTACAAAGAGGTCCCCCTGATATTTCAAGTACCCACCTGGCACCATACATAGTTATTACAATACTATTGACTGTATTTCCTGTGCAATCCCTGTGACTATTTGGTAACTATGAGAAATGAAATTCCTGAGAGTCACCTGAGCATTTCCTTTCTCCTAGCATGGTCTCATCTTACCTGGTGCATCATGGGTATTGTGCCACAGCCACGGCTTTTGCGCGAATGACTGAAACCCCGATTCAGGAAGAGCAAGCATCCATAAAGAACCGACAAAGTAAGGTTGATTCTCCTCTCCCCTTTCCCTCTCTCCCTCACCTGTCCTTAACTCTGCTGTCTGGCTTATACCATCCTTGGTTAACCTGTCAGGAGTCCATTCAGCTCTGGTCCTCACCACCAGGAAACCAGCCCAGAGTCCAACCCAGACCCAGGCCCTGCGTCTGTCCCTCCTTCAAGACAGCCCTGGCCCGGATGGACAGTCCAGCAACATAGGAATGTCTCAGTGCTGCCTCCCTAATGCAAACTCTGCTGGCCTGGCGTGGCTGGATTGCACTCCTCCCTTCTTTTCTTCCCCCTGAATCCTGGATTCTAATCAGCGTCTTGTTCATGGTCTTCTGACAAGAGTGTGTTTGCATCTTAGACCAGTATCCTGCCTTTCACACCATTTATTCAACTTTAGTAGTTCTTCCTTCTCTTGTCCATAGAGAGGACTGAGGTAATCAGACAATGCAAAGGCTGATGCTCAGTGGCTCCTGTAGTAGCACCTCTCTCTGCTCCCCACCTCTGGTCCTGCCCTTTGCAGACAACCAAAGGAAAGAGCCAAAAGAACCTTTCCTGGTGTTTGTACTGGCCTGTGTGCTATGTTTGGGGCTTGTTATGGAAAGAGAGTGTTGGTAAAGATGAAACAGAGCCCAGAAAAGAGATAGGAAGACAAGAGTGAAGGAGAATGGTATGTGTGGACGTGTGTGTGTGTGCCTGCTTGCATCTCTCTGAGCCTGTCATCTCTGTGTATGTGCATGTGTCTGTGTCTCCCAGAGAAGCTATGCCCAGACAGACAGACGGAAAGGGATCCCAGACTTGGGATCTACGAATGAGAGCCTCAGACCCAGAAGTCACTCCAGCAAGATGCACCAGGCCCCAGGGCAAGAGCAAGATGCTGATGGCCTGAGAGGTGTCAACATCAGAGATGCCAGTGTGAGGAGGATGATCTCCTCTCCTGGCAGGGAGCATGCTGCAGCCCCTGAAGACTGCCAAGACATGGGCTCTGGCCTAGAAACCAGTGCCCTCCCATTGCCACTCCCCTATGAGGCCTGAAAGGAGAGAAATCTGTCTGAAGAGGAGCCCCTAGGGTCACCAGACTGCCTGTGTGCCCATCTCCACATCATGCTCCCACAGCCAGGGCCCCTGCCCTGACTCAGGTCCCTGGCGACCTGTACTCCGTAGGAGCAAGCCTCCAAATTCACCCTCCTGCCTCTGGGCTGAGAGTCCCTGCTCTGTTTTACCCTCTTATTCTTTGAAGACTCCCCAACACTTGGCAGAAACCAGGGTCTATTGTGGGGCCAGGTGGCCAGGTTCTTTCTTCAACCTCTTCTGTGAGCATCTCAACTGGGCATGCCACTCTGAGCTAGCCCACCTTACTGCCACTGCTCTGTGCTCAGGGCTGGCAGTGTGCAGGCATGCAGCTGTGAGGGAGGTCTGCAGCCCCTCACTCACTGCTGTACTGTTGTTATCTGCAGAAATACAGAAGTTGGTGCTGGAGGGCCGTGTGGGTGAGGCCATTGAGACCACACAGCACTTCTACCCAGGGCTGCTAGAGCACAACCCCAACCTGCTGTTTATGCTCAAGTAAGTTTTGGGGCATACCAGCTCCCCCATAGCCCAGCCCTTCTCAGCTGGTGGTGGAAATAAACAACCCGGACCAAGCCCAGAGCAGTGCCGCTCCGCTCCCTCTGCAGGTGCCGACAGTTTGTGGAGATGGTGAATGGGACTGACAGTGAGGTCCGCAGCTTGAGCTCCCGAAGCCCCAAGTCCCAGGACAGCTACCCTGGCTCCCCCAGCCTCAGCCCCCGACACGGCCCCAGTAGTTCCCACATGCACAACACAGGTCAGCCACTCTCCACAGGGCTCTGGGAAGTACTGGTGTGGAGAAGAAAGGCCACTTACATACCCTTCCCTGGGCTGGGCTTAGGGTTCACTGCTGGATTTGGGGGAAGGGAAATGGGACCACTGTAGTCATTCCCAGGGCCCAGATTGATGACAAGTTGCCCCTCCTCTTCTGACTGTCCCTTGGCTTACAGGTGCAGATAGTCCCAGCTGCAGCAATGGCATCGCAACCACCAAGAGCAAACAGAACCACAGTAAATACCCTGCGCCCAGTTCTTCCTCTTCCTCCTCCTCTTCCTCCTCGTCCTCCTCATCCCCATCCTCCGTCAATTACTCCGAGTCCAACTCAACAGATTCCACCAAGTCCCAGCCCCACAGCAGCACCAGCAACCAGGAGACCAGGTGCCTGTCTTACTCAACTTCTTTCTCCTGCCTTCTGCTCTGTGCTACCTGGGCCCTCTGCAGCCTGTCTTTTGAGTACTGCTGCCTGCACTTCATCCTCCACCTCCATTCCAGGTCTGTGCCTGGAGTAGTAGATACTGACCTCCCAGGCATTGACTTGGGCTTCTGGCCCTACCAGTGATTCAGCTGCCACTTTACTCTGCCCTCTCTCTCTTTTATTTTTTTAATAAAAACATGTTGAGTCTTGCTGAATTATGTTGAGTATGATGCCATTAACGAATGATTTTCTAGTCATGCTCTCCATGTGTCTGTTTTTAAAAAATATTTTTTTTATTAATTATTTTAGATAGAAAGGGAGAGAGAGAAGGAGAGAAAGATAGAAATACCGATGAGAAAGAAACATCGATCAGCTGCCTCCTACACGCCCCATACTGGGGATCGAGCCTGCAACCTGGGAATGTGCCCTGACCAGGAATTGAACTGGGACCTCTCAGTCCATGGATTGACACTTAATCCACTAAGCCGCACTGTCTGGGCTTGTCTGCCCTCTCTTTTTCCAGAGGCAATGACACTGCCAGGCTGTGTGGTCTCTTCCAAAGAGACCAGGCCTTAGAACCCCCAAAGTCTATACTGAAGGAGCTTTTACTGGGCGTGGCTTATGGTCATCCAGTTTGGGCAGGCAGGGGTTTTAGGCTACAGACTACAAGTGGCTTTTAGCAGCTCCTAGGTGTGCCTTAGGGTTTGGGTCCCAGAGAGATGCCTATTAGGGCTCACAGGCCCTAGTCATTTGGAGGTGGGGGAGGGGTGGGTCACAGAAGCAGCACTGGGACAAGAGTGAGAGTCAGATGACAGACTTCTGGGGATAGCTGGTATCTCAGTAGGGGTCAAGTGTTGGAACCTGGGAAGCCAAAGCTGTCCTGTCATGCTCCTAGGGGCCCTCAGTTTACTTAATCTGTGGCTAAAGCCTGGATGGAGGCCCAATTGAGCTGCTCCAACCACTTCCCCTTGGCCAACTCTTACCTCAATCCTCCACAGTGACAGTGAGATGGAGATGGAGGCGGAGCATTACCCCAATGGTGTGCTGGAGAGCGTGTCCACACGCATCGTCAATGGTGCCTACAAGCATGAGGACCTGCAGACAGATGAGTCCAGCATGGGTGAGGGCCTTGCCCCAACATGGTGTTCTGTGGGTGGCAGCACTCAGTCCAGACAGCCCTTCTCCTTGGGAGGGGGTTGGGATGGATAGGCTTTGGCAGCCTAAGAGGCTCTAGCTAGACCTGATCCACTGCCTCCTTAACCAATCATGAATGGGTGCTTGAGGCAGGAAAACCCTGGTCTGCTGCCAAGACCAGGGCTCCTGTGTTTGAGGCTAGAGGGAGTTGGTGAGAGTGGACACTATTATGAGCCCCCATGCATCTGTAGAGGGTGGGAAGAGGGGAAGCTTTTGAGCCTTTGACTCCCAGACCATGTGCTAGATGGACTAAGAACACCTCAACAACGGATGGTCCACTTGCTCCTCCCAGCTCTCACTTGCCTCTGGCAGAAATGCAGCCCTTCACACCCGAGATCCTTCTTGCCATGTTCTCTTTGATGTCCCCTCAAGTTCTCCCTTTCTCTCCTTACCCCTCCTGATGTGTTCTCTGCTGGACTTTGGGTGCAGACGATGGGCATCCTCGGCGGCAGCTCTGCGGGGGCAACCAGGCTGCCACAGAAAGGATAATCCTGTTTGGCCGTGAGTTGCAGGCACTGAGTGAGCAACTGGGCAGGGAGTATGGCAAGAATTTGGCCCACACAGAGATGCTGCAGGTACAGGACAAGCCAGGCCCTCATACAGAGAGGGCCCCCATTTGGTAATGGGGGCATGGTGAGTCTGGGAGGGTCCTCGGGACAGCAGCACTAGGACAAAGTGGGCTCCAATCAAGTCTACAGTGGGAAATGGACATCCAGGGTATACCTCACCCTCTCTAGGCTCTAGGGAGGGCACAACCCTCCCTGACCAGACAATGGACTGTGTTGTACCGTCACTGGGCACCACACAGCACCGTGTCCTTCAGAGCCACAGAGGTATATGTGTAGTGTGTGCCACAATCCTCTCAAGAATGCCCTGTCCCTTAGGATGCCTTTAGCCTGCTGGCATACTCAGACCCCTGGAGCTGCCCAGTTGGCCAGCAGCTTGACCCCATCCAGAGGGAGCCTGTGTGCGCTGCCCTCAACAGCGCCATTTTAGGTAAGTGATCTAGCAAAAATAGAAGCTTGCCCATGAGTGCGTGGGGTGGCCCCCTCCCTTCTCTCCCTAGGAATTGCTGGTGTTTGTCCAAATCAGGGCAGTGAGCTCTGCCCAGGAGCTCTCTGGTGGCCCACCGGACTCTTGGGCTCCCATGGCTGAACCTAAATCCTCACCTCCCTCTGCCCAGTTGAGTTGTCTGGCTAGATTGTGATGGGCCTTAGGTTGTGACCTGGGCCCAGGCCAGCCCATTGCTCTGAAGAAAGCTAAGATCCTCAGGTTTCTGGCATGGCTGCAGGGTCATGGCTTGGTGACAGGGGCACACTCACACAGAGACACGTGAACACTGTTCCAAGAGATTTTGTTCACTCCCTCCCACCTCCTATTCCCAAGGGAACTTTGACCTGGGCTCAAGCCCTGGGTAGGGCAGTGACCAGGCCTTATCTCTTCTCCACAGAGTCTCAGAACCTGCCAAAGCAGCCCCCTCTGATGCTCGCCCTGGGCCAAGCATCTGAATGTCTACGCCTCATGGCCCGAGCGGGCCTGGGATCTTGCTCCTTTGCCAGAGTTGATGACTACTTGCACTAGCTGACCATGCTGGCTGGCCCCACCTGGCCTTCCCTCAGCCCCAGGGCTGGAGCAGCCTGGCCCTCCATAGGCACCTGGCGCAGGGACCTGGAAGCCATGAGCAGAATCCACTCCTCCTGCCTGGCCTCCTCACCTTCTTTTCCTTTCCTCTTTTCCTTCCTTTTTTCCCACCCTCAGTCTTTCTCCCCCCACCCTCCCTCATTCACATGCAGCGGCCTATGACACAGTATTGGCTGGTTACTCTCATGTAGCACCTTCTACTTTGAAAGGGGGGTTTTGTTTTGAGGAGGGGATGGAGTTTTTTAATCTATTTTTTTTCCTCCTGACTGAGCCACCAGTATTTATCTCTGGAGAGTTTGTGCTGAGCTGGTTTCTGCTAATTTAGTGATGAAGCCTATCCAAGTTGGTGATAGCTTATTATTTTCATAAGTAAAAAATGAGATTATATATATATATATAAATATATATATTAAAAAAAAGACACAGTATTTATCGTAGTGTTAATGGTCTAGCACCTCTTGGGTGAGGCTGTCCAGACACCATATGTTTTTATTTGAGTCCAACTCGTTAAAAAAGAATAATCTCTATAACCTCAGCCAAGCGATTTATTTCAGGCTTCCCTTTGGTGAGCTACAGGCCCAGCTGCAGCCTAGGGAAGCCCAATAGGCTTTGGGGGTACACTTAGTGGGCAGGTCAGGCTAAGCTGGTTTGCAGAATCCAGGAGGTGTGGGTCCCCAGACCCCTGAGAGTCAGACTGAGCAGAGACCTGTAGGGCCAGGGGTCCAGAGAAGAGAGGAGTTGACCCAGGGCTTCACAGCAAAGCAAGGGGTAGAGGGTCCTTGGCCTGCACGCTATCTACCATTCTACCCTGCCTTTCACTGCCTGCCTTGCACCCTCTTTCTTCCCTTTTCAACATCCTGCCTTCTCTTGTTAAGATGGCCAAATAAGTCATTTACTCTAAACTGATTGCCTGGCAACTACCTGCCTTCGACCTGAGAGCTGCTGTGTGTCAGGCTGCCAGGAGGAAGTCTCCATTCCCAGGACAGAGGCTCTTGAGTACAGGGGCTGCCTTCTTCCCGCCTGGATCTTCACTGGCTCTGCACAGCTCTGATGGAATTGATGCTTTCTGTTGAGAAGTCAGAACCTTGTGGAGGCAGATTCTTGGGCTGCTGGTCGCTGGAGTGGATGGAACCCTTGACTCCCTAGGCCAGGCCTCACTGCAGCTGTGCCAGGCAGCTCCCTGCAGTTTGGCCCCAGCCACTCTTAGGAAAGACTGTTATGAGTATTTGCTGGCTGGAGGAAGGGACCTCACAGGCTTTACAAAGGTCTCGCCAGCACTGTCAGATGGATCCTTACAGCTGGTGGGGCAAAAACAGTCCTGGTACTGACATCAGGAAGTATCTGATGAGGAGGGGAAGGGCTGAGATGGCTTCCAGGACTTGGGTGGGCCATCTGTGGCGAGGACTGGCAGCTCAGGAAGAAGAAAGGAAGGAGGTCTACCCAGAGGAGCACCAGAAGGGACTGGGACTTCCCCACCTGCTTCACAGTGGGAGGGAGCACACAAGTAGCCTCTGCAAAGGAACAAGGTCAGAAGTGAATTTCCAGTCTCTGCCTGGATCTGGCCTGGGCAAGCTTCTGCTCTCTGTCAGTGGACACAGAAATGGTTGGGGTGGCCTGAGATATTCAGTGCCCTCCAGGCCTTGCTGGGCCCACAGCTGGACAACAAGAGAAATGATTTAGTTGGATCAGCTGCTGGTGTCGGGGTCAGGGCCTTGGCCCTGTGCTGTCTTAGAGTTCTGCCTTGGGACATGATCCTACAGGTTGTTGTTTTTTCTAGGTCCTCACCAAGGCAGCTGGCAGCCCACAGACCATGGCCCATCAGGGAGCTGTTGTCCCCTCTGTAAAGGAAACTCTTCCTGTGTAGGGCTGGAGATGCCTAACTCTCAAACCCAGAGGTTGGAGATATCAGTCTGTTAAAATGGTCAGAGCCTAGCAGGATTGGGAATTAAAACCAGAGGCTTTTACAGCTGGAATGGGGTACAGAGAACATCTGCTCCACCAACCCTCTCCTTTTTACAGATAAGAAAACACGTCCAGCAGGTTAAGTGACTTGGCCAAAGTCACATAGCAGATTTGTGCCAGAGTTGGGACTAACCTCATCCTGTGGGTTGGGCAACACTGTTTAGTCCTAAAGCCGAATGGCAGGTGAAGGGTTAGGCTCAGCAGTGTCAGGGAGGCCTCCAGCAGTGTCAGGGAGGCCTCCAGCAGTGTCTGAGCAGCTGGTACTTTCACGGGTGTGTCAGGGATGGGGATAGGTGCCTGGGCTTGGGTTGTGGACCATCTGAGAGAGGGCCCAGGATGGCTCGGGACAGCTGTGTGCTGCTTGGGGTTGGGTGTCCACCTGGCTTGCACTCAGTACCCATGGCCATCTCCCCATTTTCTGTGCCTTATCTCACTGTTTCAGCTGAGTCCAAGTTGTTTACTCTGTTCCTCTCCAGAGGGGCTCTCTGTCCCAGTTGGACAGCTCACCTTTGGGACATAAGCCTTTGCCCCACAAGCCGTGGAGAGGACCAAAACCAAGCTGCTTGAGCCCACTGTCTTGCTGATAGTCCAGGCCTGCCTGCCTGCCAGCCAGAGGAGCCCGTTATGCACACACAGTCCTACCGTCCTGCTTCCAGGAGCTGAGAGTGGGGAAGGCAGCTGGGAGGAGCCCTGGTGAACTGGACTTGACCCAAAGGGTCAGGAGGAAGACTTAGCCCTGTTGGATTGTCCAACCCTGGGAGAGCAGCCTTCCTTACTTACCTTTTCCCCTTACATCACCTTCCAGAGCAGATGGAAATTGGCAGACCACACAAAGAAAGCTAAAATCCTGATCCTTACCCACATGGGTCTGTGTCTGGGCGCAGGCCTTCAAAAAGAGACATCAAGAGATAGAGAAGTGGGGACTACCCAACCACCCAGTTCCTTCCTACCCCTTAAGCAAGCACAAAGAAGATGAAGCAGAGAACTATCAGAGCTGAAAGTTCCCATGGTTGCTCACAACTCAGGTATGCACGCTGTGTGGCAGCTGGGCAGAGGAGCCCTACTTGACCACCAGTCCTGTGCACCCGGACCTGTGGCCAGAGTGTGGACTCTGGCTGCCTGAGGCGCCACCTTTTTATGTAGGGTTTTCCTCCATTAATAACTACAGCTGACATAGACGTCCTCCACATTGTGCACACTGGTTCTGCCTTTGTCCTCGCAAGTTGATACTTGGCATTAGCATGAAACTTGTGGGTGTGGGAGGGTTTAGAGAGACTTCTAACACAAAACATCCTATTAAATTGTACTTGAGAGATGAAAAAACTCCTGTTGTATTTTGACAGAATTATTTTTATTAAAATACACATCCATGAGCAGTCACGAGTGTCTGGTCTCTGTTTGGATCTTACTGGGGCTGGTACCTCTTGTGTGGCATACAGTATCCTAGAGGGTTTGGCCTCTTTTCAGCCCACCTCTCAAGTGCCAAGACCCCTGGTTCCTCAAAGACTCTCAAGACTGGGTGATTTCAAGACCCCCAAAGTGGACAGGTACTTCCATTTCAATTCTCTCCCCCAAAACAGCTTTCATCTGAGACAAAAAGCAAATTCAGCTTCAAAATGTTGGGCCATAGGACCTCCTACCCTCAAAATAATATTTTAATACATTCCAAATACGTTCACCACAAAATTCCGAGGGGTATTGAGGTTAGCTTCCTGTCAAACTGAGGAGAAAGAGCTTGTGCTCAAAATCCTAGTTTGGTTTACTAACTGGGTAACCCTGGAAAATTAACTTTCTCAGCTTCAGTTACCCATCCTTAAAATGTGGTCAATTCTTCTACCCCGTGGTGGTAGAAGATTCTAGCTTGCATCGGGCATACTTGGCACATAGGGATACAGTACAGGTGACCGACTGCCCTACCTCCATGAGGATGCTCCTTAGTGTGACTGGCCTGCTCCCAACATATCAGGGTTTCATGCAAAGGAGGGATACAATAGTTTATGCTTGTGTCCACCTGGAGGTGAGACTGGAAACATATTAGGGGCAAAGAAATCAACTATGAGGCTACTGCAGTAGGCCAGACACAAGAGGACATGTTTGAGAAATAGGAGATATGTTAGCACAACAGGATGAGTGATTGGATGTAAGGGAGATGGGAGAAGCAAGAGACAAGGCTTTTGGTTGGGTGAAGGGATGGATAACATTGCCCCAAGATAGTATAGGGAACAGGTGGGTGGCTAAACATCACTGGATCGGGGGAGGTTTGCTGGAGAGCAAGTGGATCCATATCTCAGAGACATTGTTTCTGGAACTGGAAAAGGGTTCTGTGGTCCAGTAAATAAGGAAAATTCATGGAACGTCATAGTGAACATCACCAGCTAATTGAAAGCTCAAAAAATCCTGTGTTAAGATGTGCAGCTTTGCCCGGCCAGTGTGGCTCAGCAGTTGAGCATCGACCGGTGCACCAAGAGGTGACCGGTTTGATTCCCAGTCAGGGCACATATCCATCCATGTTTGTGGGCCAAATCCCCAGTGGGGGAGCATGCAGGAGGCGGCCAACTGGTGTTCTCTCTCATCAATGTTTCTATCTCTCCCTCTCTCTCTAAAATCAAGAAAAAAATTTAATTAAAAAAAAAGATGTGCAGCTTAGTCCAGCACTTTCCAAACTTACATTACCATAGAATGCTTCACTCAGGCATTTTACAAGACTATTACTCTATAGAACTCTCAGGGAAAAGCTGGTGTAGAGGGAAGAGGGAAGTACTAGGTAAGCATAAATGTCCTGATTCCATAAGTAAAGCCCGAGTAGATTAATTTCCATCTAGACTAGTGGTTCTCAACCTGGACCAATTTTGCCCCCAAGGGGACATTTGGCAATGTCTGGAGATATTTTTGGTAATCACAGCTGGAGTTGGATGCTACTGGTATCTAGTGGGTACTGTTCAGGGGATGCTACTAAATATCCTACAATGTACAGACAGTCCCACAACAAAGAATTATCAGGCCCAGAATGTCAACAGTGCTGCTGTTGAGAAACCCTGCTCTAGAGTGAAATTTTGAACAGTGACTAAGACAAACAGATCAAACATAAGCACACTTTGATTTTGCCTCCTTTGTGCCTGGCTGTTCAGAATCCAGGGGAAGGAATAAAGGAATAAAATCCCATCAGAAAAGGAGGTTTTGAGGTTACAATTTTTCATCACTCTGGAAGCCTTCCATGCTCACAAAGGTGGTGACAGTGGTGGGAAGTCCTGTCTCCTGTCAAAGCAGGGATAACCCTGCTAGTCAGCTGGTCCCAGTGGGAACAACTGCCTCAGTTCAGCTGACATGTTCTATCATTACAGGCTGCTCTGGAAAGAGGACCAGCTGAGCGGGAGTACAGACTCACCAGGAGTCAGACCAGCAAGGGTTGGGGCTTCCCATGCAGAAATAACCCCTAATACCACATTTCCAACATGGCCTGTTTTACACTAAGCTTTACAGGTACTCTAGCGGATTTGGTGAATCAAAGAGTAGTCTTATTATAAAATAATATTTATTGGGTGGTGATGGAGGGGGCATAGGCTCCAGTAAAGATATCAGGTACTGAGGTCACTGTACTGAAGAGCACTAATATCTAAGGAACAACCAAAGAACATCTACGATGCTGTGAAGTCCTGCGAGTTTTAGAGAACTGCTGTTCTGCAAAGATTGATCGTGTCCAACAGCAGACCTGGACAACCAAAAACCACCACAGTTCCCAGAACCTTCTTGCTCTTGATGCGGGCAGCAAACCAAAAAGGATCCGAGGCTGGAAACAAAACCATCACTCAGTGCCTCCACTGCCAGAAATGAATGACCAAGGCCTTCAGCCAAGCTATATATAATCTTTGCCGGCTCCCAACCCCAACACCGATCAAGCATGCGCAGCTCCAAGTCACAGCTCCTCCCAGCGAGGTTCCACCCTCGTCAGGGAGCATGCGCAGATCTCCCTCCGTACTACCCCTCCCTTTCCAGAGGCCCCGGTTCCTTAGAAACCAGGCGGCGCGTTCCCCGTAGCAGCGCGGTAGACTCCGGGGCTAGTGAGTCCCTGCCATCCTCCCTCGGAGGCTGGTGACTTCTGGGACCGTCCGGACCCAAGGTCTCTGGTGCGGAACGGGGCGGGTATTGCCAGCGTGCCAGGTGAGAGGCGGCCCGCGGCAGCGGGTGAGGATGGAGGAGGGCATGGCGCGGCTGCGAGCGGGCGTCGGCCGGGCCTCTTCCGCGGCCCGGCGTCCGAGGTCGGAGGCGGGAATACGCAGAGTCAGGGCTGGAGGGGGCCGTTCTAACTGCGAGCACCGGCGCAGAGGTCGAGGGTCGCCTCGAGTTTGCCCTCCCCACCTCAAAAATAGGACCTGCAAGTTTGGTCGTAAAATTGTAGAATTTTGGCTCCTGGGGGGGGCGGGGGGGGCTCGGCCCTAACCCATCCCTTTACGGGACGCGGAAACCTAGGCTTCCCCGCCCTGTGCAAGCAGACCCACCTACCTGTGTGGGGTCCGACGCTTTGTGGATAAGGATGTGAGGTATGGAAGCCTCAGACAAAGGGCTCATGAGGTAGCTGATGAGTCCTCTTTCAGAGTGAGATGGGAGTTTTTTTTGAGAGGGGGGTAAATATTTAAGGAAAGACTGTTTAGGTGGCAGGTGGGAGAAGAGGCACCCCAGGAGGTGCTCGTGACTGCCAGCTCCAGAGTGCCCACTGGCCGTGTCTCAAGGGCCCTGGCCTACCTTTGAAGCTCAGGAAGGAAGCAAATGGACCTGCGGAGACAAAGATGAGGTAAGGTATTCCCATCAAGGAGGTGTTGTCACAAGAATGGTGAGGAAGGAAGAGGGAGCGGGCAAATCAGGACTTAATGAATGGTCATGTGCAGTTTACCTCTCAAACTACTGTAGAATCTGAAGAACAGGACAGGAAGAGAAAAGTTCAAAGCTGCCTTGGATAGACACCAAGTGAGGTTATAAAACATTTTATTTATGTTCTTTGTCCCCATAGTGTCATGCTGAGGGCAAGACACAGGAAAAAAGTGGGTGCCCTTTCAATGTCAAGAACCACTGCCCAAAGAACCTTTGTAAGCTATGGGCACAGAGGTCTCAGAAGGAAGACCCTTAGTGTATGACTCTTCATTTGAAGGAGACAACTGTTAGAAAATTAGAAGACACTTAACCTGTTACTGTGATATGAAGAGATATGGAGAAGATGGTTGTCTTTAAGAGTTAGGGAAGCTAGATTCATTCTTTGTTGTTGTTGTTGTTAATTGTCACCATATTTTTTCCATTGATTTTTAGAGAGAGTGGGAGGGAGGGAGAGGGGAAGAGAGAGAGAAACATCGATGAGAGAGAACATCAATTGGCCGCCTCCTGCATGCCCCCCACTGGGGATCCAATCCAACCTGCAAACCAGATTTGTGCCCTTGACTGGGAATCAAACCCGAGACCCCTCAGTGTGCCAGCCGACACTATAACCATTGAGCCACACCGGCCAGGGCTAGATTCATCCTTGATGAGGAAACTCATTTCCTTCTGAAATGCTACACCAGGAAACAAGAGTTTTAAGGCCATTCACTTTACAGAAAATGTGAAGATATTACTGCCTTTGAACTAGGAGTTTAGAGAATCTGTCTGGACCAAGAGGTGAAAATTTTTAGCAGACAGTTCTGTTGGTGGACTTCTCGTTTTATATATAAAGATTCAGTTGTGAGAATCTTTCTCTTACCATATGGTTGCCTTACTTTTGCTATGGAATGATTGATCTGGGTCTGATCAGTTATTATTTTTATTTGCTAGGAAAATTCAGATCTAAGATTTCTATAGTAATACTAGAACCCACTAGTAGTAGGATTAGCAATGAGAAAAAGGGCCCCCCAAAGAAACTTAAAGATTTGTAATATGGCTGCCCTGGCCGGTTTGGCTCAGCGGTTAGAGCGTCAGCCTGCGGTCCAGAGAGACCCGGGTTCGGTTCCAGCTAAGGGCATGTACCTCGGTTGCAGGTTGTCCCCGGCCCTGGTTGGTCATGCGGGTGGCAGCCACTTGATGTGTCCCTTTCATGTCGATGTTTCTCTCTTCCTCTCTCTCCCTCCCACTCTATCTGAACAAAAAATGAAAAAGTGTCCTCGGGTGAGGATAAAAAAAAAAAAAGATTTGTAATATGGGGGAAAGAAAAGTGCGATTTTTTTTTAATCCTCACCAGAGGATATTTTTCCATTTATCTTCAGATAGAGTGGGAGAGGGGGAGAGAGAGAGAGAGAGAGAGAGAGAGAGAGAGAGAGAGAGACACATCAACTGGTTGCCTCCCTTTCGGCCCTGACCAGGACCGGGGACCGAACCAAAACTGAGGTATGTGCCTTCACTGGAATTGAACCCGCGACTCTTTGGTCTGCGGGCCGACACTCTAACCACTGAGCCAAACCGGCCAGGGCAAGAGTGCAATTTTTTATTTTATTTTCTTTTTTTTTTTTTGCTCAGATAGAGTAGGAGGGAGAGAGAGGAAGAGAGAGAGAGAAACATCGACGTGAAAGGGCCACATCGAGTGGCTGCCACCCACACAACCAACCAGGGCCAGGGACAAACTGCAACCGAGGTACATGCCCTTAGCGGGAACCGAACCCGGGTCTCTCCAGACCGCAGGCTGACGCTCTAACCGCTGAGCCAAACCGGCCAGGGCAAGAGTGCAATTTTTAAAAGATGGTCACAGATTCTAATCATCAAAGTCAACTTATTGCTATCTTGATAAAACTAATTTTCAGTGTATATTCAACTTTGCAGCAGTTTTTTTTTTTTTTTATCCTCACCCAAGGACATTTTTCCATTTTTTGCTCAGATAGAGTGGGAGGGAGAGAGAGGAAGAGAGAGAGAGAGAAACATCGACGTGAAGGGGACACATCGAGTGGCTGCCTCCCGCACGACCTAACCAGGGCCGGGGACAAACTGCAACCGAGGTACATGCCTTTAGCGGGAACTGAACCCGGGTCTCTCTAGACCACAGGCCGACTCTCTAACCGCTGAGCCAAATCGGCCAGGGCTGCAGCAGTTTTTTTTTTTCTGCTCCCAGAGTGATAAGAGAAGATACATTGAAAGTATGATAATGTTAATAGGTCACGTTAGTTTAAGGAAGAACGATTCAGGTTTCCAAATCAGTGCCAGACCATAACTATGGATATTGTGGCTGTGAATTTATTTTAATTAAAATATAGTTAATATGCAATATTATATTAGTTTCAGGTGTACAACATAGTTATGCAACACTGCATGGCTATGCATTTTATTGACCTTTTTTTTTGGTTAATCCTCACCTGAGGATATTTTTCCATCAATTTTCTTAGACTGGAAAGGAGAGAGGGAGGGGGAGAGAGAGAGAGACATCATTTGGTTGCCTCCTCCATGACCCCGACTGGCACCAGGGATTGAACCTGTAACCCAGGTAAATGCCCTTGACCAGGAATCCAAGCCGAGACCCTTCGGTCCACAGGCTGATGCCCTAACTGCTGAGCCAAACTGGCCAGGGCTTATTGACTTTTCTTGCATCTATGGAAATAGTTTGTATAAATACTTCAAGAGATATAATGGGGTATTATCAGAGGGTATGTAATCTGTGGGTGAAATTGACACTGTTAACCGAATCCTGTCAGAGAAGTTTTATGAAAGTCATTGCATTCTGTGTAGAAATCCTCATTAATTTATCATTAGCTCAGATAGAAGACAGGCAAGTAAGCCAAAATCAAGGTAAGATTGATAGGGAGCAATCAGTTACCATCAGCAGAGCTGAATGGGGTGTGAGAGCATGCTTTGAATGAAAGTGCAAAGAAAATACTACCTTGAATGAGCAGTTGAAGAAGATGCTACTTAAAGATAGTGAGTGTGCCCCATTGATTTTTGTACATTTTTTGAGCTCCTATAATCAGAAAGCACTTGTTTTCAGAGCAGAAAAATGGACTTACAGATTCAAAATGTTTTTTGGTTGCTGTGGCAGTGAAACCTTTGACAAATAATTACTTAACATCCACTCTACTTTCTGGGGCAGCTGAGGGCAGTTATCAAATCTGGCCTATAATAAAGTAATCAACATTATTTAATAGGCCAAGGTACCAGATAAACCAGTAATGCTAACAGAATTTACTTTAACTGAACTAATGTTCTAGTTATACATAGAGGAGAAATGAAATTGGAATGCAATGCCATCTGATGTAAGAAGTTGTAATACAGACATCAGTGTTCAGAAAATAAGGAATCAAACAGACCTTAGAAGTAGAAGAGCCTTTCTTTCATGTTAATCCTCCCCTGAGAATATTTTTTCCATTGATTTTTTTAGAGAGAGTGGAAGGGAGGGAGAGATGAGAGAGAGAGAGAGAGAGAAACAGAAATATCAATATGAGAGAGACACATTGATTGGTTGCCTCCCACACATCCCCCACTGGGAATCCAGCCGACCACCCGGGCACATGCCCTGACTGGGACTTGAACCGGAGACCTATTGGTGCACAGGACAACGCTCAACCAACTGAGCCACACTGGCCAGGACTGGACCATAATTTTTTAATCTGTATAATTTAAAACAAAACAAATTGAAAATGACATAAATGTGTAACACCAGAGAAATGACAGCTGGTTCCTGTAGTCAGTGGAATATCATGTAACCCTTAAAAACTGTCTGATACCATGAAAATTGCTTATGTCAAAACAGTAAGTGAAAAAAATCTCAGGAACAAAATTATGAATACATACTTGATCACAAAAACATTGAACAAACATAAAACCTTAGCAAAAAAGAATAACAGTAGTTTTTTATAATAAAAAATTACTACTTTATTTTATTTATTTATTTTTTAACTAGGACATTTATTAATTTATTTTTGTTACAGATGTTTCTCCTTTTTTTCCCCTTGACACCCTCCTCCCCATCCCTCCACCCCTTCCCCAGCTTTGTTGTCCATGTTCATCAGTTATGCATACATGCGTATAAGTTCTGTGGTTTATCTCTTCCCTCCCCCCCCCCTCTTCTGAGGGTTGTCAGTCTGTACCCTACTTTCACATCTCTGGGTCTACCCTGTTCCCCAGACTGTTATGTTTATTATATTCCACAAATGAGTGAGATCATGTGATATTTGTCTTTCTCTGCTTGGTTTGTTTTGCTTAGGATAATACTCTCGAGGTCCCTCCATGTCGTCTCAAAGGATAAGAGATCTTTCTTTCTTACAGCTGCATAGTACTCCATTGTGTATATGTACCACAGCTTTTTTATCCATTCATCCACTGATGGGCACTTGGGCTGTTTCCAGATCTTAACTATTGTAAATAGTGCTGCTATGAACATGGGAGTACAAGTATTCTTTCTGATTGGTGTTTCAGGTTTCTTAGGGTATATTCCTAGAAGTGGGATCACTGGGTCAAATGGCAATTCAATTTTTAATTTTTTGAGGTAACACCATAGTGTTTTCCACAGTGGCTGCACCAGTCTGCATTCCCACCAGTAGTGTACTAGAGTCCCCTTTTCTCCACACCCTCGCCAACACTTGTTGTTTGATGATTTGTTGATGGCGGCCATTCTGACAGGTGTGAGGTGATACCTCATTGTTGAAAAAATTACTACTTTAAAAAAATCTTTTTTTCTTTATTGATTTTTAGAGAGAGAGGAAGGGAGAGGGAAAGAGAGAAACATCGATGAGAGAGAAAGAACATTGATTGGCTACCTCCTGCATGGTCTCCACTGGGGATTTTGCCCACAACCTGGGCATGTGCCCTGACCGGGAGTTGAACTGGCGACCTCTTGGTGCATGGGTCGATGCTCAACCATTGAGCCATACCAGCTGGGCTATATTTTTTAAAATGAGAGGTTAACTAGGTTTATTGTGGCAGTCATTTTGCAATACATACAAATATCAAATCATTAAGTTATACGCCTGAAACTAATGTTATGTCAATTATACCTTAGTTTAAAATTTTTTTTAAGTTAATAGTGTACAATATTTCCCACTTTCCAAGACAAACAACCCCCCCTAAAAGTTTCTTGCTTGTGTAAAGGATGAGATTGAACTTGTTTTCTCTCTGCCAGCCTTCAACCCTCTGGCTTTATTGACTGTATTAAAAGTACGTTGGGGCCTGGCCGGTGTGGCTCAGTGGATTGAGTGACGTGCCATGGACTGAGAGGTCCTGGTTCGATTCCCGGTCAGGGCACATGCCCAGGTTGTGGGCTCGATCCTCAGTAGGGGACGTGCAGAAGGCAGCTGATCGATGTTTCGTTCTCACATCGATGTTTCTATCTCTCTTTCCCTTCCTCTCTCTCTAAAAAAAAAAATCAATAAAAATATATTTTTTAAAAAAAGGTATGTTGGGCCCTGGACGGTTTGGCTCAGTGGTTAGAGTGTTGGCCCGTGGACCAAAGAGTCGCAGGTTCGATTCCAGCCAAGGGCACATTCCTCGATTGCGGTTCATGTCCGGCCATGGTTGGGGTCCTGCGGGAGGCAACCAGTGGATGTGTCTCTCTCATGTTGATATTTCTCTCTTTCTGTCCTCCTCCCTCCCCTCTATCTGAAGATAAATGGAAAAAATATTCTCAAGTGAGAATTAAAAAATAATAGTAATAATAAAAAAAATAACAGTATGTTAGGTGGTGGTGGCCCTGGCTGGTTTGACTTAATTGGTTGAAACATTGTCCCGTACACCAAAAGGCTTTGGGTTTGATCCCTGGTCCGGGTGTGTGCGGAAGGCAACTGATCGATGTTTCTCTCTCTCTCTCTCTTCCTTTCTCTAATCCTTGGGTGAGGATTAAAAATTAAAATTAAGTACAGCTGGTGTGACTCAGTGGTTGAGCATCAACCCATGCACCAAGAGGTCGCCGGTTGGATTCCCGGTCAGGGCACATGCCCAGGTTGTGGGCCCAGTCCCCAGTGGGGGGCATGCAGGAGGTGGCCAATCGATGTTCTCTCTCATCAATGTTTCTATCTCTCTCTCCCTCTTGCTTCCTCTCTCTCTAAAATCAATAAAGGGAAAGAAAATTTTTTTTAATTAAAATTAAAACAGAAGCTATATATATATGTGTGTGTGTACTTTATTTATTTATTTTTTTAAGTGGGGTGTTAGGAGAACAATGGCAGAGTCTGGGCGGCACTGACATTTCTTCCTATCTCTGATGTCAGTGAACCAAACAATAATGTGGTTACCTAGATAATGAATTTACATGTGTATAATTGAAAGGTGACTTACAGATCTTGTGCTACTTTCTAAAACTGATCTTTCTTTTGTGCTTGTTGATGGATAGTTTTGACCCTTATAGTCTCTTGGCTGCTTGTAGCACAGTGTCCCAAAACGTATTATAGGAAGTTCCATGTGGTTAATGGTTTCTGCAGCCCATTGGTGGTTCCCGCTATGAAATGGTTTTCATCTCTGAGGAGACTCTCTGGCGGTGGCTCTGGGAGCATGTGAGGTGGTGTATTTGTCATGCCAGGCATCCTCTGATTGTCCAGGAGATGGGGGATGGTAGAGAGATCAGCTGTACCTCCTGTCCCTTTTCAGCCTTTTGAATTCATGTTCTTGTACCAGGGCCTAAGGGGACATAGCTTGTATTTTAGAACAATGGGAGAAATGATTCAACTTAGTACTTATCTAATGTTTTTTTTTTTTTTCAAAAGTAAATCATTGCCTTGGCCGGTTTGGCTCAGCGGTTAGAGCGTCGGCCTGCAGTCTAGAGAGACCCGGGTTCGGTTCCCGCTGAGGGCATGTACTTCGGTTGCAGTTTGTCCCCGGCCCTGGTTGGTCGTGCGGGTGGCAGCCACTCGCACGACCAACAGTTTTTTATCCACTCATCTACTGATGGACACTTGGGTTGTTTCCAGATCTTAGCTATTATAAATAGTGCTGCTATGAACATAGGGGTGCATATGTTCTTTCTGATTGGTGTTTCAGGCTTCTTAGGATATATTCCCAGAAGTGGAATCACTGGGCCAAATGGCAGTTCCATTTTTAATTTTTTGAGGAAACACCATATTGTTTTCCATAGTGACTGCACCAGTCTGCATTCCCACCAGCAGTCTACTAGAGTACCCTTTTCTCCACATCCTCACCAGCACTTGTTGTTTGATGATTTGTTGATGGCAGCCATTCCGGCAGGTGTGATACCTCATAGTCATTTTAATTTGCATCTCTCTAATGATTAGTGATGTTGAGCATTTTTTCATATGTCTCTTGGCCATTTATATGTCCTGTTTGGAGAAATTTCTATTCAGGTCCTCTGCCCATTTTTTAATTGGAATGTTTGTCTTCCTTTTGTTGAGTTGTATGAGTACTCTTTATATTTTGGATATTAATCCCTTATCCGATGTATCATTGGAAAATATGTTTTCCCGCACAGTGGGATCCCTTTTCATTTTGATGCTGGTTTCTTTTGTTGTGCAGAAGCTTTTTAGTTTGATGTAGTCCCATTTATTAATTTTTTCCATTGTTTCTCTTGCCCTAGGCAATGTATCAGTGAAAATTCTGCTATGTGCGATGTCTGAGATTTTGCTGCCTGCCTTTTATTCAAGGGTGTTTATGGTTTCACGAGTTACATTTAAGTCTTATATCCATTTTGAGTTTATTCTTGGTGTATGGTGTAAGTTGGTGGTCTAGTTTCATTTTTTTGCATGTACCTGTCTTATTTTCCCAACACTATTTATTGAAGAGACTGTTTTTACTCCATTGTACGCTCTTACCTCCTTTGTCAAATATTAATTGAGCATAATGTCTTGGGTCAATTTCTGGGTTCTCTGTTTTGTTCCATTGATCTATATGCCTGTTCTTGTGCTAGTACCAGGCTGTTTTGATTACAGTGGCTTTGTGGTATAACCTGATATCTGGAATTGTGATCCCTCCAACTTTGTTTTTCTCTTTCAAGATTGTTGTGGCTATTCAGGGTCCTTTTTGGTTCCATATGAACTTTTGGAGTATTTGTTCTAGATTTGTGAAATATGCCATTGGTATTTTAATAGGGATTGCATTGAATCTAAAGATTGCTTTGAGTAGTATGGACATTTTAATTATGTTAATTCTTCCAATCCATGAACATGGAATATGCTTCCACTCTTTTATGTTTTCTTCTATTTCTTTTTTCAATGTCCTGTAATTTTCTGAGAATAGGTCTTTTACCTCATTGATTAAGTTTATTCCTCGATATCTTAATTTTTTTGTTGCACTGGTAAATGGGATTTTTTTTTAGTTTCTCTTTCTGTGTGTTCATTATAGGTGTATAAAATGCCAGTGATTTCTGGATGTTGATTTTGTGTCCTGCTACTTTGCCAAATTCATTTATTAAATCTAGTAGTTTTTGGGTGCAGTCTTTAGGGTTTTCCATGTATAATATCATGTCATCTGCGAATAATGACAGTTTCACTTCTTCCTTTCCAATTTGGATGCATTTTATTTTTTGTTATTTTCTGATTGTTGTGGCTAAGACTTCCAGTACTATGTTGAATAAGAGTGGCGAAAACAGCCTGGCCGGTGTGACTCACTGGTTGAGCGTTGACCCATGCACCAAGAGGTTGCCGGTTCGATTCCCAGTCAGGGCACATGCCCAGGTTACAGGCTTGATCCCCAGCAGGGGGTGTGCAGGACGCAGCCAATCAATGTTTCTATCTCCCTCTCCCTTACTCTCTCTCTAAAATATAAAAACATATTTAAGAAAAAAAAGAGTGGTGGAAGCAGACATCCCTGTCTTGTTCCTGTTCTTACGGGAAATGCTTTTAGTTTTTGCCCACTGAGTATGATGTTGGCTGTAGGTTTGTCATATATGGCCTTTATTATGTTGAGGTATGATCATTCTACTCACACTTTGCTGAAAGTTTTTATCAAAAATGGGTGCTGGGCCCAGCCGGTGTAGCTCAGTGGTTGAACATCGATCCATGCACCAAGAGGTCACCGGTTAGCTTCCCAGTCAGGACACATGCCCAGATTGTGCACCAAATCCCCAATGGAGGGCGTGCAGGAGGCAGCCAATCATTGTTCTCTCTCATCGATGTTTCTATCTCTCTCTTCTTCTCCTTTCCTCTCCCTCTAAAATCAATAAAGAAAAAAAATTTTTTTAATGGGTGCTGGATTTTGTCAAATGTTTTTTCAGCGTCTATTGATATGATCATATGATTTTTATCTTTCATTGTGTTTATGTGGTGTATCACATCTATTGATTTGCAACCAGCCTTGCATCCCTGGGATAAATTCCAGTTGGTCCTGGTGTATACTTTTTTAAATATATTGCTGGATCTGATTTGCTAAAATTTTGTTGAGGATTTTGGCAACTATGTTCATCAGGGATATTGGCCTGTACTTTTCTTTCTTTGTAATGTCTTTATCTGGTTTTGGGATTAGGATTATGCTGGCTTTATAAAAAGAATTTGGGAGTCTTCCTTCTTCTTGAATTTTTTAAAAAATATTTTTCTTTATTAATTTTTAGACGGAGAGGAAGGAAGAAGGAGAGAGAGATAGAAACATCGATGAGAGAGAACATCCATTGGCCACCTCCTGCATGCCCCCGCACTGGGGATTTGGCCCACAACTTGGGCATGTGCCCTGACTGGGAATCGAACCAGTGACCTCTTGGTGCATGGGTCGATGCTCAACCACTGAGCCACACCAGGACCCTCTTGCGTTTTTTTTGAATAGTTAGAGGAGAATAGCTATTAGTTCCTCTTTGAATGTTTGGTTAAAGTCCCCTGTGAAGCCATCCCGACCAGGGCTTTTGTTTACTGGGAGTTTATTGATTACTGCTTCTATTTCCTTGGTTGTTATTGGTGTGTTCGGGTTTTCTGACTCTTCCCTGAGTTTTGGAATACTGTATGATTCTAGGAATTTGTCCATTTCGCCTAGGTTGCCCAATTTGCTGGCATATAATTGTTCATAGTATTTCCTTACAATCCTTTGTATTTCTGTGGTGTCCATTGTTACTTCACCTCTTTTGTTTCTGATTTTATTAGTTTGAGTCACCTCTCTTTGTTTCTTGCTGAGTCTGGCTAAAGGTTGATCAGTCTTATCTTTTCAAAGAATCAGCTCTTGGTTTCATTGATCTTTTGTATTATTATTATTATTTTTTGTCTCTATGTCATTTGTTTCTGCTCTGATTTTTTTAAAAATATGTTTTTATTGATTTTTAGAAAGGAAGGGGGAGAGAGATGGAAACATTGATGTGAGAGAGATACATGAGCTCTGCTCTGATCTTTATTATTTATTTATTATACCCTTCCTTCTACTGACTCTGGGTTGTTCTTTTTATTCTCTTTCTAGTTCTTTAAGTTGTACCCTGTTCTTTTTCATTATGCACTTATCTCAAATTGTAATGGCATGTTTAAGTGATGATTTGGTTGTTTTATCTCTCCTGCTAGACTTTAAACTCTATGCAGGCAGAAGCTCTATCTGTTTTGCTCACCACTATATCCTGTTCTTTGCCTAGACCTGACCCATAATAGGTACTTAATAAATATTTATTAATGAATCAGTTTACATAAATTATAGGTGTCATTTTATATATAAGCGCCTGAAACACAGACTAAAATACAGCTAATGTCCTAGTCTGTTTTAAAATTGCCCTGGCCGGTTTTGCTCAGTGGTTAGAGCATCGGCCCATGGACCAAAGAGTCATGGGTTCGATTCCCATCAAGGGGATGTACCTCGGTTTCAGTTCAGCCCCCAGCCCTGGTCGGGGTCATGTGGGAGGCAACCGATCAATGTGTCTCTCTTATGTCGATGTTTCTCTCTCTCTCTCTCCCTCCCTCCCACTCTATCTGAAGATAAATGGGAAAATATCCTCAAGTGAGATTTTTTAAAAAATTAAGTTGAGCCCAGCCAGTGTGGCTCAGTGGATTGAGCATCACCCCATGGACTGAGAGGTCCTGGTTTGATTCCCAGTCGGGACACATGCCTGGGTTGTGGGCTCTATCCCCAGTAGGGGGCATACAGGAGGCAGCTGATCCGTTTCTCACATTGATGTTTCTATCTTTCTGTCCCTTCCTCTCTCTCTAAAAAATCAATAAAAACATATTTTTTAAAAAAAATTAAATAAAATTAGGTTGAGGGCCCATCTCACTTAATAACGAGGGTCAGGACCTCATCTATGGCCACAGTGATTTATTTTAGCATATTTTATCAATTACTGGGGGAAAAAATTACCCACAGAAACATCTAATTTCCAAATAAGTCCCTGACACTGGCCCTTAGGAATGTGTCTGAGGGGACAGGTCTATAACAACGTCTGTGGAGGCACCTCAGAAGAGGCAAGGGTTGCCCTAAGGATGTACAGTTCTTGAAGGATGCCCCTGTTGGGGAATTACAGGTGTAGGCTGGTTCTGGGGCACAGTGGGGGGTGGGTACCAAGCAAGGACTTGCCACCCTTGTGGTATTCCAAGCCTCATTGCCCAACCAGTATAGCTACAACCACAAACTGTTACACCATTTCTCACTTATAGCCATCATGAACTTTGTTTGCCTACAGCTCTATAGGAGAACTCCTTTTTTTTTTAAATGTTTTTATTGGGAGCCACACCAGCCAGGCAGGAGAACTCCTTTTGAACCCTCCCTTCCTTAGTATGACTTGTTCATGAGTGGTGAGGATTTACTTGCAGCTTAGCAGCTTGCCCAGTATGATATTGGGTAGGGATACCCTCAGCAAGTGCCGAGAGTGGCTAGATCATTGGGCCTTAGCTTGAAGTTACTTCCTCAGGAAACTTATTCTCTTCGCTTTAGCCATTGTCTCTATACTGGTGATATTCCAAAAATAAGCTTACAAGGTTATTGTTTTAAAGGAAAGAGACTTTTAAGTCACACATATCCATTTAGTTTGATTATAGACCTGAATTTGCAATGTGTGAATAGGTTGTTCTCTACCCTTAGACACAACAGCTTATGGTGATTAAAAATTGAGGTATAATTTATATGCAATTAAATGCACAGATCTGAGGTATTCAGTTTGATGAGTTATGAGAATTGTATTGCCATATAACCACAGTGCAACACAAGATACAGAACATTTCCATCACTCTAAAATGTTTCCCTGTGCTCCTCTCCATTCAGTCACCCCTTGCCCAACTCAACCACCACCATTACCACCTTTTGACTACTGTCACTATAAGGTTTGTCTGTTCCTATACTTCAGATAAACGTAGTCCCACAGTATGGGTTTTTTTGATGTGTGTGCCTGGCATCTTTCCCTCAACGTAATGTTTTTTTAAAATATGTTTTTATTGATTTTTTAGAGAGAGAGAAGGAGGGAGGGAGAGATAGAAACATCGATTGGCTGCCTCCTGCACATGCATACCCCTCCCCCCACTGGGGATCGAGCCTGCAACCCAGGCATGTGCCCTGACCAGGAATTGAACCGGGACCTCTCAGTCCATGGGACAATGCTCAGTCCACTGAGCCACACCAGCCAGGGCCACCCTTCATTTTTGACCAGCATGTGAGGTAGGCCTGGGTTTATAGAGATCTTTGGAGGCACATGAAAGGTGTATACAAGGATATTAGGGGCAAGCAGTAAGGAAATGTTAGAGGTGAGAAAGGTAGTCACTGAAATAAGAGGAAACCAGCTCTGCCTACTTGAGCAGGAAATACCCAGTCATGAAGCCTGCCTAGCTTTATGCCATCTGGCTTCCTCAGTTTAGCTAGTGTCCCTTTATGGATGTTGATAAAGTTGCCCTTTGAGTTGGTGTCGGTAAAACAGAGGTTATTAAAATTTATTCTAATCCATTTTGTTGTTTTAAGCCACAGATACAAATGTACACCAAAACATAACTGAAGCATGAAGGAATGAGGTGCTAGAGAAGAGGAAGTGTGCCATGGGCATGAATTTAGAGGGGACATGGATATCATATTGCTATGGTAGCTGTGTCTCATTCCCCTGCTTTTTTAGCTGGTAATTAATGACTCACAAAATTTAAGCAGAATCTTAGTTATCTAGTACAACAAATTTGACACTCAGGCTCTCAGGATATTCATGACTTGTAAGTAACCAAAAATAACCTGTAAGTGCACAAAGGGACCAAAATTGCTGAAGGGAGTCCAGGACATGAAAATTATAAAAGAATCTATGTGACTAACCTGTCTTCTAATTAGAAGGGAAGCCTGTAAGGGCAGGAAAATCATCAGCGAAGAGGAAAGAGGAGTGACTGAGGCCACAGACATTATTCACCATCAGACAGAAAGAAAGATGATTAAGATAAAACCTAATGGCCCGGCCGGTGTGACTCACTGGTTAAGTGTCAACTCATGCACCAAGAGGTTGCTGGTTCGATTCTTGGTCAGGGTACATGCCCAGGTTCTAGGCCCAATCCCCAGTGAGGGGCATGCAAAAGGCAGCCATTCGATGTTCTCTCTCATCGATGTTTCTCTCTTTCTCTCCCTCTCCTTTCCTCTCTCTCTAAAATCAATAAACAACAAAAAATTAAAAATAGCCCTGGCCGGTTTGGCTCAGCGGTTAGAGCGTCGGACTGCGGTCCAGAGAGACCCGGGTTCAGTTCCCGCTAAGGGCATGTACCTCGGTTGCAGTTTGTCCCCGGCCCTGGTTGGTCGTGCGGGTGGCAACCACTCGATGTGTCCCTTTCACGTCGATGTTTCTCTCTCTTTCTCTCTCTCTTCCTCTCTCTCCCTCCCACTCTGTCTGAATAAAAAATGAAAAAAAAAAAAAAATTAAAAATAAAAATAATGGTGACACAGCCTCATCCCACAGTTTGATTAAGTGGGTTTGGGACCAGTGACCCTAATACACAGCCGGAGTGGGTGCCACTGGTTTAGCTGGGGGAAGAGTGCCGTATAGGGAAACCTAATACCCAGAGCACACCTAAATCTCACCTTGGTTTCCAAGCAGACTTCTGTTTGACATTGTTCTTTATTTCGTTTTATAACCCTTGGAATCAGAAGGAAAAATAAGTAAACATATCCATGGTAGAAAATTTGGCAATGTTCAAAAAACAAAATCGTCCAAAAACCCATTGACCTGAGCAATCATGAAATTCAGGTGTATTCTGGTCCTTCTGCTGTTGTGTAGGCAATATGTTTATAGATATGTTATAGATGTCTTTGTATATATATTCTCATGTCTATATATGTCTTTTATATATATATATGTCTTTTACACTTTTTTAAAAAAACTAAATTGATGTTATACCTCATATTGTTTTGTTTTCCCACTTTTTAATGAGTATATGGTGATGTCTTTCAGATCATTGAGAGCCTTCTACCTCATGGTTTTCAGTGGCATTGTAGTGTTATTTGTCTAACCCATTACTGTTATTGAACATCTAGATTGTTTCCCTGTTTTTCACTACCATAGTCAGTGTTGGCGTGAATATCTTTATACAAAAAATATCATTTTATTTTTTATTCATGCATTCATTGGTTGGTTCTTAAATGTGCCCTGCCTGGGGATTGAACCCACAACCTTGGCGTTTGATACTCTAACCAACTGAACTAGCCGGCCAGTGCTCAAAAAGTATCATTTTAAACATCAGTGTTGTTTTTGTTGTTGCCTGTTTGGTAGTTGAAAAAAATTTTTTTGGCTTTTTTTGTTTCTAGTGAACATTTTCCTATGCTTGGTACCATAAACTTTTAAATGTTTTTTAATTATTATTTTTTTTTATTGATTTTAGAGAGCGAGGAAGGTAGGGTAGAGAGAGAGAAACATCAATTTGTTGTTCCACTTATTCATGCATTCATTGGTTGATTCTTACATGTGCCGGACCGGGGATCAAACCTACAACCTTGGCATATTGGAATGATGTTCTAACTAACTGAACTACCCAGCTAGGGCTGCTACTATAAACTGTTAAAATATAATCTGGCCCTGGCTGGTTTGGCTCAGCGGTTAGAGCGTCGGCCTGCGGACCAATGAGTCGCGGGTTCGATTCCAGTCAAGGGCACGTACCTCAGTTGCAGTTCTTCCCAGGCCCTGGTCAGGGTCGCGCGGGAGGCAACCAGTTGATGTGTCCTCACATCAATATTTCTCTCTCTCTCCCCTGTCTCCCTCTCCCTCCCTCTCACTCTATCTGAAGATAAATAGAAAAATATCCTCAGGTGAGGATTTTATATCTATATATAAATAAATAATCTGGCCCAGCCAGTGTGGCTCAGTGGTTGAGCATTGACCCATGCACCATGAGGTCGCTGGTTTGATTCCCGGTCAGGGCATATGCTCAGGTTGTGGGCCCAATCCTCAGTTGGGGGCATGCAGGAGGCGGCCAGTTGATGTTCTCTCTCATCGATGTTTCCATCTCTCTCTCCCTCTCCCTTCTTCTCTCTCTCTAACATCAATAAAGAAAAATAAGTAAATAAAATACAATCTGTATAGCACTTAGGTAGTTCTCTTTCATCTTTTGCTGGTTTTTGTTTCCCACTCTTCTTTTTCTTCTGTAATATAATGTAGATTCATGAACTTTTAGCATTAGGGCCCTGAAGGTAGAATGTGTTGACCAGAGTCATACAGAAAATTAAGTAACAGAACAGGGATTTGAACCTAGCTTTACTCATTTTTAAAATTTTCCCCTCTTCCAGAAGATGGATATTGCTAATATCCTTTAGTCTCTTTGGGAGAAGCTTCTGCAGCTTTTCATTTCAGAGCAGTGTTTCATTTGTGCTTTTGAGCAGAGAACTTGTTGCTTCCAAATAAGCCAGAAAGCCTCAACTGAGTGTGCCCTCCACTAATAGCCAGTGTACTGCTTGCTATTCCAGGAGCCATGTTTGACCAGGACTGTGGGATGGTCGTATTCATATTGGAGGCTCTTGTGAGGAGATGAGTTGGTGAACAGAGAAGCCGGCATGAAGATGCTCCCAGGAGTGGGCGTGTTTGGGACTGGCAGCTCTGCCCGGGTTCTGGTCCCACTGCTGAGGGCAGAAGGGTTCACCGTGGAGGCCCTGTGGGGGAAGACTGAGGAGGAGGCAAAACAGCTTGCTGAGGAGATGAACATCACCTTCTACACCAGCCGGACAGATGATGTCCTGCTGCATCAAGACGTGGATCTGGTGTGCATCAATATACCCCCTCCACTCACCCGGCAAATATCTGTGAAGGCTCTAGGTATGGACAGTCAGACAAGGGCAGGCTGTGCCTCCCTCTGGGTGGTCTTTCTTGGGCTTGAGTCTGCAGGGACTAGTACTCTGGGACAACACTCACCCTTGGGGCAGTGCTGGGGAAAGGCACGTTGGGGAGTCTTATAACTGTGGAATAAAATGCTCCAATGACTGGGGAAGATAGCCTTCCCACCTCCCACAAGTAAATCTCTGAGAAAAAATTAAGCAAATGCCTTAAGAGTTGGCCTATCACAGGGACTAGGGATTATTACATTTCAAGCACTGTAAAAATTTTACCTTTGTGAATTCAGAGTTCAAAGCTCAGTACTAGGAAATTGCTTGTGATTGACAAGTTCTTCCATTTCTGTGCATTGTGTCACTGCAGAAAGGAGAGGAGGGTGTGTAGCAAGGCTGCCATTTTCCATGTTTTGTCAGGTCTTGACTAGTTTGAGCACACACCCTTCCTACCAAACTTTGCCATCTTGTATGCCAGAGGGCAGGAAGGCTCTCTGACAGCACTGGGCTTTCCTGACAGGATTCATGGGACAGCCTGCTCACATCTCTGTTTCCTCGGGAAGCAATTGACTCAGCAACCTCTTGCCCCTGGTTGGGCGTAGCTTGCTAAGCCATTTTCCTGCAGTTTCTGTTAGGCTTCTCTTTCCTGTCAACTGTAGAAAAATTCTTCTCTTTATCTTATATAAACCAGAATCTAACTTAATAGGAAAAAAAATCAGTAGCAGTTTTTTCTTTTTTTCTAATCCTCACCCGAGGATATTTTTCCATTTATTTTCAGAGTGGGAGAGATAAAGGGAGAGAGAGAGAAACATCAATGTGAGAGAGACACATCGACTAGTTGCTTCTCACATGACCCCGACCAGGGCCGGACTTAACTGCAACCGAGGTATGTGCCCTTGACCTGAATCGAACCCAAGACTCTTTGGTCCGCGGGCCTACACTTCAACCGCTGAGCCAAACCGGCCAGGGTGGGCAGCAGATTTTTCTTAATGCCTCCTGTGTGCCAGGCACTGTCCTGATGTCATTCTGGACATTTAAAGCAGTGTTGGATCAGAGAGCACTCCTTACCTTCAGATTTCACTGTCCAATTGAAGAGCCTAGAAGTAACACACATTACAAGATAAATGAGAAAAGACTTAAGTAACAATTCAGGTAGCATATAATTAATTGACAGAATTATTTATTTATTTATTTATTTATTTATTTTTTATTCTTCACCTGAGGATATTTTTCTATTTATCATCAGATAGAGTGGAAGGGAGGGAGAGGGAGAGAGAGAGAAACATCGATGTGATAGAGCCACATCGACTGGTTGCCTCCTGCATGACCCAACCTGGGCCAGGGACAAACTGCAACCGAGGTACGTGCCCTTGACCGGAATCAAACCCGCAACTCATTGGTCCATGGGCCGACCCTCTAACCACTGAGCCAAACTGGCCAGGGTAGAATAGTTATTTTAAGTTGATAGGAACCAAGTGTCTCTCGAATGCGGTCAGAGTTCCCTGAGTCTAGGCTGACCACCACACCTCCTGGCCACTACCATGGTGGAAGGTCCAAGGCTCTATTCTATGTTTCTTCCTTATTCTGAGGATAGAGGATGTCTGTCACTTTTAGCCTAATGCGTGGGGAAGGATAAATGTTCATTGAAGTGAGCAAGAATGTGAGTCTATCCAGTTGTTGATTCGAGGCATATAAGTTTTGGCCAAAATTTATAGGGGCTAGCTTTCTTTTCCAGAGAGCGCTAGCACGCGCGCTCGCTCTCTCTCTCTCTCTCTCTCTCTCTCTCTCTCTCTCTGTGTGTGTGTGTGTGTGTGTGTGTGTGTGTGTGTGTGTGTGTGACATTGGAGCTGTTCATTGGCTCCAGATTCTTAGGAGGGCAGATAATGAATGGCTCCCAGGTTGAGTTCTTAGGAGGGCAGATAATGAATGGCTCCCAGGTTGAGTTCAGAAGTACACCTAAGCCAGCATTTTAACAGAGGGCTGGTTTAAGGGGAATCAAGCTACCGTGGCCACTTGCTTTTTTGCCATCCCTGTGGCATGAATGCATGTTGGTGAGGCCAGGTATGTCCATAGGCAGAGTTCTAGAGGCTTTCAGTCTTCTTGAATTTTAGGGTCCCCACAGAAACCATTTCCAAGCTGTGTAGGAAGGCAAAACCCCAGGATTCTTTGGACATAAGCCTGCTGTTCCTGGTATGGGAAAATACTAGACTTTGGACCTTTTAATATAAACAGGAAGTACAGGGATGATCAGAAACTTCTGGGATCTTATGTCCCAGCCCTTGATGAAGCAGGATCATCAGCCTTCTCTCCACATCTCTATTGTCAGGAGGAGGAGGGTATGAATGAGCATCCTTGGTGATACATGATCCCAGGAGTTGGCGGGCCTGGGCCCATGTCAGCTAGATCTGCCCTCAGGCACTGCCCACTCAGGCCCCAAAGGAATCACTGAGACTGTTGTGACCATGAAGTTCACTTCCTGAGTGCTTTCACTTTTTTTTTTTTTTTCAATCCTCACCCAAGGATATTTTTCCATTTATCTTCAGATACAGTGTGAGGAGGAGAGAAAGAGAGAAAAACATCAATGTGAGAGAGACACATCGACTGGCTACTTTCCGCACGACCCCGACCAGGGCCAGGGACGAACCGCAACCGAGGTACATGCCCTTGACTGGAATCGAACCCACAACTCATTGGTCCGCAGGCCGATGCTCTAACCACTGAGTGAAACTGGCCAGGGCTGCTTTCACTTTTTTTTTAGTGAGAATTCTAACTTGACTTTAGCACATACGAAGGAGGCCAGGTGAACTCCTCTAGTTTTCCCAAAGTACTGGGTGTGAGCATATGAACAGCTGTACGCAGAACACCAAACTGACCTTGACATCAGACCCCACTTCTGGTCCTATTTCTGTTCCTCTCAACCTCTGTAGGCCTCTGTGAAATGGGGGTGAAACAGGAGTATCATTTAGCCTTTCCAGCATGATATATGACTGCCTCCAAGTGCTCACCAAGAAAGGCATTGGCATCACATTACAAGGAAAAGTCAGGCTTTCCTGTACAATGTATTTAAAAGTCCCTGAAGTCTCCCTGACTGGTTTGGTTCAGCGGTTAGAACATCGGCCCACGGACCAGTGAGTCACGGGTTGGATTCCAGTCAAGGGCAGTTACCTTGATTGCAGTTCATCCCTCGGCCCTGGTCGGGGTCATGTGGGAGACAACTAGTCAATGTGTCCCTCTCACATTGATGTTTCTCTCTCTCTCCCTCCCTCCCTTCCACTCTATCAGAAGATAAATAGAAAATTATCTTTAGGTGAGGATTAAAAAATATATATTAAAAAATATATATTTAAAAAAAAAGTCTCGTCCGGCCGGTGTGGCTCAGTGGTGGAGCGTCGACCCATGTACCAAGAGGTCGCCGGTTCGATTCCCGGTCAGGACACGTGCCCAGGTTGTGGGCCAGACCCCAGTTGGGGGCGTGTAGGAGGCAGCCAATCAATGTTCTCTCTCATCGATGTTTCTATCGCTCTCACCTTCTCCCTTCCTCTCTCTCTCAAATCAATAAAGGGGGAAAAAATAAAATATAAAAAGTCCCTAAAGTCAGTATCCTAGAAGACCCTCACTGCCATTCCACCTGTGTGTTCCCATGTATGAATTTATATATACATGAGAGTATATTTTCTGTGTTTCTCCCACATAGGTCTCTCTCTTTTTTTCTCTCTACTGTTATTGGGGCTAGGCTTTAGATTCTCAGTCGTTTTAGAGCTGAAAAAAAAAAACCATAATCATTTAGCTCTATAGCTGTTGAAGTACTCTAATTTTAGGTAAGCTCTTCTAGATCTTGAACCAGTGAAAAGTTTATCACAGTCATCTAAAGCCTCTATTTAGTTAGGGATCCTCTGGCATTGTGCTACGCTAAGCATTGTAAAAGGCAAGTTGTGGCAACTTCAGAGTAATAATGTGAGGCATACACTGCTGATACAGATTTATACCTATAAGGACATATATGACCTAGATCATGATTTTCCTAAAACTTTTAATAACAGTTGTAGTACTGTATTTTCTTCTTCTGGAATTCACAGGCCTTCGGGGGCTATGGAGAGATTGTCTTGTCCAGTGGTTCCTGAACCAACAGCGTCAGCATGACCTTGAAATGTGTTATAAATCCAGATTCTCAAGCCCCATCCCAGACCTTCTAAATCTGGGGTGAAGCCTAACAATCTGTGTTCGAACAATCCTTCCAGGTGATTCTAATATACACTAAGGATGGAGAATCACTGATCTAATCCACTGCCTTCATTTTCAGTTAAAGAAACTGAGGCCCAGGAATGTTACATTTACTTCTCACCAAGTCTTAATATGGTGGGCAAAATTGCATTTTCCTCAGCTTGTTAGATCATTATATTTTTACCTGACTTCTGAGACCATAAAGATTGTTTCTTCATTCTTATTAGTTTTTCCTAAAATTATTTCATGGACTTATCCTCCAGAGGTGTCACAATTTTCATATCACAACTCTCTGTGGCATCTTATTTTCTGCTTTTGTTTGACTTTTTAAAAAATTTCTTCTACCTCAAATTTTATCCTTAAATCTTTCCCATGAATTCCTTAAAGGAGAGGGAGGGACCCTGATATGTTTTATTTCTCAGCTAAGAAATGGTTCAGAAAATATTTTTTAATGTGTAAAGTGCCCTAACATCATTGCCACAGTTGAATATTTTCTTAAATCTGTCTCTAAAAAGTGAGTTTCTGTGCCCAGTTTTTGGCACTTATGTGCTTCATTAGAAAAGCACTGACTTTGCCAACTCTTTCCCTGTGGGCTCTTGAGATAACAAGAGATCATTCCTCAAGCAGCCTGACCCAGATAATTTAATCCCAAGAACACCAGTCCCTTGAGAAGCCTTCCCTGACCCCCAGTCCAGGTCAAGTCCCTGCTGTATGTTCTTATATTACCATTTATATCATATTCATGGCATTTATCACAGGGGCAGTTCTACATGTATTTATATGATAATGTGATCGCTCTCTCTCCACTAAATGTAAGTTGTCTGAAGGTAGAGACCATGCTTGATGTTGTATCCCCAGTGTTTGACAGAGAACCTAGCACACTGGATGAATGAAGATATTCACAAATTCTACCCATGCAAGCCCAGTCTGCTGGTGTGACCCAGGAAGACAACATGGGGCTGCGACCCAGGAAAGGGTGGAGAGGGGGCCATGAGCAAGGGTGATTCAGTCTGGTGCTTTCAAACTTATTTTTCCAGTAGCAGTACCTTTTATGTTATATATATATCATTCCTGGACTTTGTAAAACACAAATGTGTTGCTTTTTCCTGGGCTGTTTCTCTACCCCATTGTTTGAAATCATTAATCAAGTCCCACGCGTCTAGATAGGGAAACAGGTGATGTAGTCCCAGCTCTGGGAACCTGTGGTGTGTTACTAGGGAATGAAATGGTGGTCTGGGGCAGCTTCTCTGGGCCTCTGGTGCTCAAGGGCACTTCACTCCTAAGTAGTCTGGGGAGTATGAGCTGGAGAGAGGCTTGCAGCATGAAATTTATTTACCCCACAGAAGATCTGAGCTAAGCACTCAGCATCCAACTTACCTCATTACCTGGAGACAAAAAGCAGTTTTCAGCTTCACTAATTTCTCCTTTGACTTCCTAGCAGGAAAGTTGGATAAAATTAAATAAACACGTCTTTCAGAACAACCCAAGTTTTCCTAAAGGGAGTAGCTGTCCTGCAGGAGCCTGTTTAACTCAAAATGGCCTTTAGCTCCCACACTTAAAGTACTGCTGAGTCCTGGGTTCATGGCTCTCTATTGTTCGGGCTCAAGAAGTGAGGTCTCTCCCCCTTCCCTGACCTCTTCTGGCATGAACAGGGATAACTTACCCTAGTTTTATCACCACCAAACTCTCAGCAGCCACAGAAGTCCTCTTCCTCCCAGCCCACCTCCTTTGCTCCCCACACTGCATTGTCCACCCAACCACGGAAGTGAATAGTTATGGCAGGAAGCCTCTGGGTTGGCCAGAACTACAGCTCTCAGATGGGGTGTTTATGTCTGAGAACCCAGTTTCCTCATTACTTCCCTGGTTAGCCATGTGTGTTCTGCAGCCAAGTGGCCAAATTCTCACCCAATATTGTGATTGTCCTGTCCCTAATCCTAAAATCCCACAAGTGTGAAGAAGCATTGGAGACCCTCTAAGAGCAAACGGTGATAGCAGTCAGGGGTGCTGCTCCCTGCAGGGCCCCCTCCTGCCAGGCCCCAGTGCAAGGCTCTCCCCCTACCTTGGCCCCCTGCCCTGGGCATGTGACACTTGGCTGGCCATCTCCTGTTGTCCTTCCAGCACCTGTTATAAAGCTTTTGTTATTATTTAGAGAAGATCAGGAGGTTTAAGAGTTTTGTCAAGAGAAGAGGTTGAATTATGTTATAGTCTACTGATCTCCATGTGTTCCTCCCTCTGCAGTGCTGAGGTCCACAACACTGGGAGTTCATGCCTGAGAATCCCATATGTGCAAATGGCAAATGTTCTGAAATGTTCTGTGGAGTTCTGGGGGGCCAGGGTAGTGGGGGGGGGGGGTAGGAAGTGAGGAGAGCTTAGAAGGATTGGCCAGAGGCACAAAATTCTCTCCTGTGGGCTTTGTTAGGATGTGAGCTTCCAAAGGGCTGAGCAGGCATAACTCTATGAGAGGCCTGACAAACAGCACATATAATGAGAAAACTCATCTGTGTTTATGTTGATTTTTAAACTTTTTTAAAAATCAAAATTTCAGAATACTTAACATTGAAATTATTGGCCTGAAAAATGTAGCTTCTATGTGAGTCTTAAAACTTAAGTCACTATGGGCCCTTTTCTTCTGTATTTAGGACATCTGTTGGGTCTCTTCCCATGGTGATGGTAATAAAATGTACCATTGACAGAGCTGTGCTGGGCCAGACACTTACACATACTGTTTCATTTGACTTAGTTTTCTCTTCTACCCTGCAAGGTGGATATGACTCCCATTTTATAGTGTAGTGTAGTAAACCAAAACCCAGAGAGGTTTAGAATCTTTTCAGGTCATTCAGCAGTGAAGTGAAAGATCCGAGATTAGAACAGAAGTTGCTGGCCCCAAAGTTTGAGTTTAGCACCAATAAATGGCCCTTCCTGGGCGGTCAGCTGTCCATGTGGGATATCAGTCATTTGTATAAAGCTTAGTTAGTTAGTTAGTTAGTTAGTTAGTTAGTTAGTTAGTTAGTTTTTAATCCTCACCCAAGGATACTTTCGCAAATACCTACAGATAGAGTGGGAGGGGGAGAGAGAGAAAGAGAGAGAGAGAGACATCGATGTGAGAGGGACACATTGATTGACTGCCTTCCACACAACCCCGACCAGGACCAGACGAACCACAACGGAGGTACGTGCCCTTGTTCGGAATCGAACCCCAGACTCCTTGGTCCATAGGCTGATGCTCTAACCGCTGAGCCAAACCAGCCAGGGCAAGCTTTTTTATTTTTATTGCAAGATTTGTTGCCTGTAGTTGTTTCTGTTGCAAAGTGGCCAGGTGAGTTCCCCTCCTGAGCCTGTTTGAATGGACTCAGGGGAAGATGCACCCTGCAGTGGGCCACCAGAAATTATCTGTGTTCCAATCATTTACCTATCTGAACACAGAAAACTTTCAGGGGACCAAGGGAATGAACACCAGGGTTATTGGAGATGTACATACTCAGAGAAGTCACAGTCTTACCCTGTTTGCCCTGAGATACAGGCTTCCAGGCTGGGCAGCTGCCCCTCCATCCAGAGAGTGCCTGTGGAGTGTGAGTGGAGCCTGCATGGCCATGGAATAGAGGCCTAAATGTGCCCATTGTTCAAGACGGTCTTCAACAAGAAGAGTAAGCATACAAAATCTGTGTGCTGACCACATTGACAAGGCCTGGCCCTGCCTGTCAGTTCTCTGTTTAGTGATCGTTGCCTCTCCCCATCCACCAGGCCTTTGTGTATAGCAGCCCCCACCTCGCATTCAGTGGCTAGAGCAGTATGGGTAGGAGAGGGACCATAGTAGGCAAAGAGATTAAAAAGGAAATTTGGCCTGGGCCAGTGTGACTCAGTGGTTAGAGTGTCGGTCCACATACCAAAAGGCCACAGGTTTGATTCCCGGTCAAGGGCACGTACCTGGGTTGCAGATTCAATCCCTAGCCCCTGTCAGGGTGCATGCGGGAGGCAACCAGTCCATATGTCTCTCTCACATCGATGTGTGTGTGTGTGTGTGTCTCTATCTCTCTTTCTCCTCTCCTCTCTCTCCTCTCTCCCCCTTCTCCCCCTCTCCCTCCCCCTCCGTTCCTTCCTTCCACTTTCTAAAAATCAATGGAAAAAATATCCTCAGCTGAGGACTAACAAACAAAAAAATTTGAAGCCGTGAACAGACCATGCATGGCTCTGTGGATAGACCACTGTAAGGACTTTGGCTTTTATTCCGAATGAGATGAGAAGCCATCAGAGGGTTTTCTGCAAAGCAGAGATATAATCTGATCCATCTTAAGTTTTTTTGTTTGTTTGTTTTAATCCTCACCCGAGGACATTTTTGTATTTATCTTCAGATAGAGAAGATGGGGAGGGAGAGAGGAAGAAAGAGAGAGGAACATTGACTTGAGAGAGACACATCGACTGGTTGCCACCCACATGACCCCAACCAGGGCTTGGGACAAACTGCAACCGAGGTACGTGACCTTAGTGGGAACTGAACCCGGGCCTCTCTGGTCCACAGGCTAATGCTCTAACTGCTGAGCCAAACCGGCCGGGGCCATCTTAAGTTTTAAGAGAATTATCCTGACTGCTTTATTGAGAAGAAACTGAGGGAGACCAGTTAAGCTACCATTGAAATAATGCAGGCAAAAAACAGTGGTGACTTGGCCTGGCCCGTGTGTCTTGGTTGAGCATCGTCCCATGCACCAAAAGATTGCTGGTTTGAGTCCCAGTCAGGATACATGCCCGGGTTTCCTCAGTACGGGACATGCAGGAGGCAGCCAATCAATGTTTCTCTGAAAAAAAATTAATAAAAACATTTAAAAAAAAAACAAACGAACTGGTGACTTAGATGAGGAAGGTGGCAGTGGTGATAGTGAGAAGTAGATTCTGAATACAGTTTGAAGACTAAGTGAACAGGATTTACTGATGATTGAAAGTGGGATGTGACAGCCTTAGCTGGTGTGGTTCAGTTGGTTGGAGCGTCATCCCATACACTGAAAGGTGGTGGGTCAGGGCACATAACCCAGGTTGCATGTTCAATCCCCAGTTGGGGTGGGTGCAGGAGGCAACCGATCCATGTTTCTCTCTCTCTCTGTGTCTGTCTGTCTGTCTGTCTGTCTCTCTCTCTCTCTCTCTCTCAAATCAATGAAAAGCATATTCTCTGGAGAATTAGAAAGAAGAAAGTGGGATGTGAGAGATGACTCCAGTGACTTTGGCTTGAGAAACTGGGTGAATGGAGTTGTCATCAACTGAGATGAGGAAGACCTGGGGAGGGGAGTATCAAGAGCTCAGTTTTGGATTCCACCCCAAACTTACCCCTCCACCCTGAATGTCTTTGTGAGTGATACTGCCGGCTATCCAGTTTCCCACATTGTTTGTAGGCCCTGTGTATCCCCTCCAGCCCGTTCCTGGTGTGCACACAGGACTTTAGGAATCTTTTTCTTTTCTTTTTTTTTTTTTTTTTTAATCCTCACCCGAGGACATTTTTTCATTTTTTGTTCAGATAGAGTAGGAGGGAGAGAGAGGAAGAGAGAGAGAGAGAGAGAGAGAGAGACATCGACGTGAAAGGGACACATCGAGTGGCTGCCACCCGCATGACCAACCAGGGCCGAGGACAAACTGCAACCGAGGTACATGCCCTTAGCGGGAACCGAACCCGGGTTTCTCTGGACCGCAGGCCGACGCTCTAACCGCTGAGCCAAACCGGCCAGGGCAAGGAATCTTAACTCTTGGCCCTTTCCTACATCAGTGCCTTTGCACATGCAGTTTCCTCTTTTTAGATATCCCTTTCCCCCTTATACTCCCTGGAACATCACTTCCCTGTGAAGCCTTCCCTGCTCCTGCCATTTGCATCTGTGTGTGTCTAGTCCATACCACTTCTGGGCTTTGTGTTTTATTGAAGGGTATTAGTATAGGACTACTTTCTAATTGAACCACCCCAAGCTCACAGGAGTACCCCAGGTGTTGTTAGTGTCTTACGGCTGCTCGTACCCTCATGAACTCTCATTTTAAAACATGGAAGAATGTTGATCTTCTCCGTTTCCTCATAGGGAAGTAAGCTGCTCAGTCTTGGGCTCTCCTCAGGTTTTGTCTAGCTTTGCTTTACTTTCTGAGTGCCTTCCAGCTTTAGTGGACTCAGAATGGGTGTGACGGCAGAAAGGATGTTTTCACTTCTTTTCCCCTCTTATTGTATCCAAGCATTTTCTGGCTTTTTCACTACACCAACTTATTGAACCATTGTTTTCAAAAAACAATCTACAGGGAATCTTAGAGCCCTTTCCGCAATTACACCTGAGAGTGCAAAGCCCATCCCCTAAAATACAGATTCTCTTGCTCCAAGCTGGTAATCTAATAAATGCATAAAGGTACATAGGCATGTCTAAGAAGCATGTTTACCTCTCCAGCCCACTTATATTAGGCAGTGTTCTCCAGAGAAACAGAACCAGTAGGATGTGTGGGGGGAGGCGGGAGATAGAGATTTATTTTAAGGACTTGGCTCAGTCCAGCCGGTGTGGCTCAGTGGTTGAGCATCAGCCCATGCTCCAAGAGGTCGCTGGTTCGATTCCCAGTCAGGACACATGCCTGGGTTGTGAGCCAAATCCCCAGTGGGGAGCATGCAGGAGGCGGCCAATCGATATTCTCTCTCATTAATGTTTCTCTCTCTCTAAAAAAAAAAGTAAAGGAGAGAAAAAAAAAGGACTTTCCTCATGTGAGTGTAGCAGCTGAAAAATCTGAAATCCACAGGGCAGGACAACAGTATGGAAATCCCAGCAAGAGTTGATGATACAGACTTGAATCTGAGGCAGTCTGGAAGCAGAATTCCTTCCTCTTCAGGGAAGCTCAGTCTTTTTTCTTAAGCTCTTTAACTGATTGGGTGAGGCCCACCCACATTATGGAGGGTAATCTATTCTACTCAAAGTCTACTGGTTTAAATGTCAGTCACATATAAAAACTACCTTCCCAGCAATGTCCAGAAATATTTGATGGGCACCATAGCCTAGCCAACCAAGTTGATACTTAAAATTACATAGTACCACCTCTACTTCCCACTCCTGGTTTGTGCTTTGCTCTACTCCTTTAAATTTCCCTTAAGAACTTACTACTCTTTCTCTAGCCCATAACTCTTTCTCCAGTCCCAGTCACTGGGTACCAGTTTCATCCAAGCTGAGTCACCTTTCCTCTTGTCCCAGGCCACCATCTGGTCTCATAAGAAGCTTTCCTGAGTCCATCTGCCTTTTTTTTTTTTTTAATATACAGGAATCTTTTTTTTTTTAATTTTTTTTTTCTTTATTGATTTTAAAGAGAGAGGAAGTGAGAGGGAGAGAGAGATAGAAACATCGATGAGAGAGAACATCGACTGGCCGCCTCCTGCATGCCCCTCATTGGGGATTTGGCCCACAACTTGGGCATGTGTCCTGACCAGAAATTGAACCGGCAACCTCCTGGTGGATGGGTCGATGCTCAACCACTGAACCACACCGGCTGGACCATCTGCCTTTAAGAAATACATTTTTCCCCCCAATGTAAACCCCCTTGGAACTTTGAGGTTTCCTGTTGTGTTTTATTCTCAGGCATTGGGAAGAACGTGGTTTGTGAGAAGGCAGCAACCTCAGTGGATGCCTTCCGGATGGTGACAGCCTCACGCTACTACCCACAGCTGATGAGCCTGGTGGGGAATGTGCTGCGCTTCCTGCCTGCCTTCGTGCGCATGAAGCAGCTGATCGCCGAGCACTACGTGGGTGCAGTGATGATCTGCGATGCCCGCATCTACTCAGGCAGCCTGCTTAGCCCCAACTATGGCTGGATCTGCGACGAGCTCATGGGCGGTGGGGGCCTGCACACCATGGGCACCTACATTGTGGACCTGCTGACCCACCTGACTGGCCAAAGAGCTGAAAAGGTCCATGGGCTCCTCAAGACCTTTGTGAGGCAGAATGCGGCCATTCGTGGCATCCGGCATGTCACCAGTGATGACTTCTGTTTCTTCCAGATGCTCATGGGTGGAGGGGTGTGCAGCACAGTAACACTCAACTTCAACATGCCAGGTGCCTTTGTGCACGAGGTCATGGTGGTGGGCTCTGCAGGACGCCTTGTTGCCCGGGGAGCTGACCTGTATGGGCAGAAGAACTCTGCCACACAAGAGGAGCTGCTACTGAGGGACTCGTTAGCTGTGGGTGCAGGACTGCCTGAGCAGGGCCCCCAGGATGTCCCACTGCTCTACCTGAAGGGCATGGTCTACATGGTGCAGGCCTTGCGCCAGTCCTTCCAGGGGCAGGGGGACCACCGCACATGGGACCACACCCCTGTCTCCATGGCCGCCTCATTTGAGGATGGGTTGTACATGCAGAGTGTGGTGGATGCCATCAAAAGGTCCAGCCGATCAGGGGAATGGGAGGCTGTGGAGGTGCTGACAGAGGAACCCGATGCCAACCAGAACCTGTGTGAGGCGCTCCAGCGGAATAACCTATGAGCCTGCACGTGGGCTCCCTGCCACAAGGCAAAGGGGCCAAGGAGTGGCCAGGAACAAGATGGGAGGGCTTGGCTATAGTGTAGACAGTGTCTTTCATTTAACAAGTCAGCTTGTGCAGGGTCCAGTTGAAGCCCAAGGTGGCCCCAGTAAAATGCCTCCTCTAGCACTCATTTACTCCTCAGACTTGTAGGGCGGTGATGCTCCTGTTGCTGTGGTTGAGTGGTCTAGCACAATGTACAACAGGCAGAGCTGCTGCCAGGTCTCTGTGTCATTAATACTAATGAGCAGGGCCAGCAAAAGCTTGACTTAGGGGCTTCTTCAGCCTATTTGTGGTCCTAACTGGTTGAGAAAACATAACAAGGAGCCAATTTAACTGATTCCTCAGGCCTGAGGAGAAATTACAAGAAGCCTGTTTCCATGCCTTTCTTGGGCTTAGGGCATCTCACGAATGGTGAGGATAGCAAGTCATCCCTCAGGGATCCGCACCTGCCTGCCCACCCTCCCATGCGACCAGGCCCTTTTGGCTTTCAGGCTGCCCCTTCCCTGGCCAGGAGGAGGGGTCCTTCATTAGGTGATCTCTCAGTGGGCTGTTTTCCAGAGCAGAGGGCCCCTGATTTGGCAGAGAGGAGACAAGGGAGAGCTCTGGAACATCTGATAAATGTTAATAAATCAAACTCTGACACTATGGCATGTGGTTGTTGGCTCTGGTAGGTCAGGTTTCTTTAATAGTGAAAGGCTTTTTTATTGCTGTATATTGTTTATATTTTCCTCTTTCCTGGTGGCTCCACAGCAGCTCTGACCTCTGCATCCATCAGTGTCTGGTGGGCCACACAGGCTCCTGTCACCACCTGCCCTCATCTCCCAGTTTCTTCCCTCCCCTCATCACCAGATCCCAGGAGCCCTCCAAAGAAAATCCCTTCCTTAGAAAACAGGACTCGCCCTGGCTGGTTTGGCCCAGCGGTTAGAGCGTCGGCCCGTGGACCGGAGAGTCCTGGGTTCGGTTCCCGCTAAGGGCATGTACCTCAATTGCAGTTTGTCCCCGACCCCAGTTGGGGTTGTGTTGTGTGGGTGGCAGCCACTCGATATGTCTCTCTCACATCGATGTTTCTCTCTCTCTCTTCTTCCCTCTCTCCCTCCCGCTCTATCTCAAAAATGTCCTCGGGTGAGGATAAAAAAGAAAATAGGACTCAAGACTTCCTGATGGGGCCCTGCCAGGCCTGCTGGTCCAGGGAGATAGTGGGAGAGTTTGGGTCCTCCCTGGGCTGCAAGATCTGTTGAAACCGTGAAGTTGGTTCCAGGGGAGCCCTAGGAGAGGGCAGGTGGGGAATGGTCCCAAGGAGGCTGGACAGGATGAACTTGAGGAGGAAGGCCCCACACACTTCCCCTCAGAGTGGATATGACCACACACTGACTGGCCCAGCCAGCCAGTCACCAAACATTCATTTATTAACTGTTCTATACAAGGATAGCCTTTCAGCTGTGTGTGAGGTGGGGTGGTGGGAAAGGACACGTGCAGTCTTTTGTTTCCACTGCCAGCCTGCCAGGATTAAGCCTGGACCAAACTTTTCCCTTCTCTAAGTTGACCTCTCTTCCCTGCCCTGGGCTCCTTGCCAGAAAGAGAAAGACTAAGGGAAAGCTCCATCTTCCTCTTGGCACCCCTTATAAAAGTTGTCAGGCCTGTTTTCCTTTATTGCCCTGGTTTTATACCTTGTCTTTGTGAGATAAAATAACAATGGCTAGTGTTGGAGTATGCCTTTTGCATGCTGGGCCCCCTAAGGTAGACGATTTATCCATATTATTTTAACATTTAAACCACTGTATGAGGTACTAATATTAATATTGCCATATTCATGGCCCGCGGACCAATGAGACCCGGGTTTGATTCTGGCCAAGGACACCTACCTTGGTTGTGGTTCGTCCCTGGCCCTGGTTGGGGTCGTGCGGGAAGCAGCCAGTCAATGTGTCTCTTTCACATCGATGTTTCTCTCTCCCTCCTTCCTACTCTATCTGAAGATAAATGGAAAAATATCCTCAGGTGAGGATTTAAAAAAAATATATTGCCATATTCAGATCAGAAAACTGAGGCAGAAAGGAGCAAAGTTACTTGCCTCCTGTAAGTTGTAAGTGAAGTAGTCAAGAGCCTGGTCAGTGATCATTTGACTATGGATCCTGACCCTGAACTACTCTCCCCAGCACTTGTGGCTCCTCAGACTCTTGAGTGCCCAGGTATTGCCCCTCCTCACTTAGATCCCCATCCAGCCAGAATCTCAGCCTGGCCTGAACTAGAAGGTGGACTGCAGAGAGAGCCCCACCAGGCAGGATGCTGGTAGAATTGAAGGAGAGGCTGCCCCTTCCTCCTAGGGACCATCAGCTCAGCTCCAGGTCAGTCCCTCTGTACGTTACTAGGATGCTGACCAAGAAAGCACATGTGTCTATTCTGCCTGACTCAGATGCACCTACTTAAGGGTCACATCGCTGACTCACTACTTAGGTTTTATGGGGCTCAGCAGCAAACCTTTTTTTTACAAAGACATTTCCAGAAGTCCTGAGGTAGACTGCAGTGGGCTTAGTGCACATCTTTTATGAGGGCCCCAGGTCCTCTGTTAGCACTCCCCAGAGTCCAGGTCCATGGCCATCCCTTAAACATCTTTATCATATATTTCTTGGGTTTGCCCCAGGGAGGAGATGTATCTTGAAGTGGCCCAGATGCCTGTGGTCAAGGAAGCCAACAGTGTTTTTTGGTCCCCAGGGGTAACTGAGCCTACAACTGGTTCCAGGCTTGTCCTGCACCGCCCCCTCCTGGAGGAAGGCAGCATCACCTCCTAGAACCTTTGTCCCAAACCTCAGGATCTTAGGTCAAAGTAAATAAAGTTTTTCCATGCCAGCAAAAGTGCAGTCAACTTTTACTCTCTATTACAGCAACCAGAAGAGAACTTCCAAAATACCTATTGTTCATTTCCCAATCCCCACCCAAACAAACCTAAGCCTCGTACCCAGACAATGACAGTAGTCTCCTCACCTCAGTGTCCTCTCTCTCCCTTTCTCCTTCTGCACTTAACACTGCTGCCCAAGAACCTCCAAAATGTCAGGCCAAGATCCTTCCTTGCCTACATCCCTCCTCATCACTTCCAGACTTACCCAACCTGGTCTCCTCATGGCCATGCCTCTGCTTCAGCCATGCTAAGTGGCCCTCCTGAATGTGGCTGACATCTTCCATACTAACAAGGCTTCATCCTTGGCATATCCTCTGCCTAGAAGGCTGCCCAACTCTCCAGGAGTCAGCTGGAGGGCTGCCTCTTCACTGTAGTTACTTCCTAGGCATAGTGACAATCACCCCTACCACCTGTGAGCCTTAGCTCTTTCATAGCATGTGTCTCCTTGCATCGTGCTGCTTCTGCATTTCTCCCTTAGAGCGAGCTTCTAGGAGTAGTGGTGGCTTACTCTTTTCTGTGACTACTCTCACCCACCCTGCTTAGAAAAGCCTGTCAGGTAATAGGCCTCAGGAATTGTAGACAGGTTTTTTTCTAATGTGGTTACTATTTCCTACATTACCTATTGGAAGATGGGAACAGAGCTTCCTTATCAGTGCTGGCCTGATACATACCTCCAGCCCTGGAGACCACACAGAGAAAGCAGATGCTTGGCCTTCTTGGGTCAGGCCTTAGCCAGAGAGCTCCAGGGTCCTTAGATCTGAAGGGCTCAGGAAAGGGTGGAGCCTCCTTGGGGCCCAGGGTATGGTCTCATACTAGGCTATTTCTTTCCAGGCCTCTACTTCCTCAACCATAAAGTGAAGAGGTCAAGCTCTGTTATCTCTGAAAAATCCCAGAGAATCTATGTTCACCCCTGTGGACAATATTCAGTCTGCATGGTCCCTGTGGACAGTATTTTCTGGGGTAGTCAAATCACTACCCAGGGAAAAGTATAGGCAGAAAGAATAAATGCCCTGACCCCACAGCTTGTCCTGTGTCCTTGCCGTGAGGCCAGTGAGCATCCAAGTGATCCCTAAAGAAGGGGGTAGTCTGGCTCGATGCCCATTTTCTTCTTCCACCTGGGCCTGGCCACCCCATCCCTTCCAGTGACATTGCCAGGCCATTACTCCACGGGTCCCACATATGGCTGTGGACTTTGGACAGCCTCAGCTTTTCAGATTCTGATCTGTCCCTTTGTAGCTTCCTCAGCTGTCCATCTTGGTCTCCTCATTTTGATGCAATGACAAAGGCCCTTGGGGAGTTCACAGTCTAGTCCTGAAGACAGTTAATAACCACAAGGTGGGTTGTAGTAGGTGGGTACTACAATGCAGGGCAACACTGGCTTGCCAGGAAAAAAGATTCTCTGAGTCCTCAAGGGTCCGTGTGCACTAGCCAAGTGAAGGGGTGAGGGAATAAAGGCATTTTAGGCAGTGGAAGCCCCACATGCAGAGAGTGAAGATAAGAAAAGGTATAGCTGGTTAGAGAATGACAGGAAACCACTGAAAGGCCACAAAGCAGCCGGGTAAGGGGAGCAGAGTGCTAGAAGGGGAGCAACACCATCAAGGGTTCTGTGTGTATGTAGCGGAATCACCATCCTTAATGCCTGATTAGCTTATAAGAGTCAACGAACAAAGAACAGGATGGGATCTGAGGTGACACCCAGGATTTTGGCTTGAACAATTGTGTAGGTGAGATACAGGAGGAAAAGCAGGTTGGAGGGAGGAGAAATTATTCATTTAATTATATATTTCCTGTGTTTATGCTGTCAGAACAACATGCAGGAGGACCAGGAAGCAGCAGGATATGAGGGTTTCCAAAATGACCAGCACTGGCCGACTCTTCCCAGAGAGCCCTGAGAGTGAGAAGCAGCAGTCATCTGGTGGCTTGGCCACAAGGCTCCAGGGAGACCATTCACCACCACCACCATCCCCTACCTGCAGGAAAAAGGCACTGATCCTCTGTCACCAGGGACCACTCTGGGGGCAAAGTCTGGTCCAGCTGTGGTCTAACAATAAAGCCTTCCAAAGCTGCCAGTCTTGGGGCAGGCAGATGAACTCTGCCAACTCAGAGGGAGTATCCCAAATGTTGGTCCCCTCAAGGTCAGACCAAATGCAAGCCCCTTCCCTGGGAGACAGGGAACAAGGGCCAAACACCTGCTACCCATGACCTGACAGTCCCTGTCCTTTCTCTGCCCCAAGTTCCTCATCACCTCCCTCTCCATCCTCACCGTTATCCTGTCTAATCTTCAAGTTTATTTGAGGAGACTTTAAATGCACAGAAGTAGGTCCCACCCCTGCAGATTGATTCAGCTGGATCTGAGGTAGTGCCCAGGAATTGATACTTTTATCAAGTTTCTGGGTGATCCAGAGGACCAGTCAACGCTTCAAACCCTGCACTAGGGAATCCTCCCACCCTTCCCAGGCTCTCCCTCTTCAGGCATCTTATTTGGGGAGTCAAAGTCTGAGAAAAGGGAAAACATTTATTTTCAGCAAGTCCTAGGTGCCTACTGGGGGCAGGGGCTGAATTCCCCCTTCACCGGAGGGCTGAAGCCCATAGGCTGCTGCTCTGGTTTCAGGCTTAAGAGGAGAGGAGCCACCCATGGGATGGGGCAGTCACTTGTACTGAGGAGAGAGTGGGGGTACAAGTGGGGCAGCACAGACACTTAGCATCTTGTTGATGTCCACCTGAGTTGTCTTATCCATCTCAGTCTTGAGGAGGCCGCTGACCCCCAAGCTGGGCAAACCTCCAGGCTCCTCTCCAGCCTCCTCTTCAAGGGGAACCAGAGCATGGGTGGGAGACACGAACATACTGGGGCAGGGCAAAGTGAGGCCTGACCCCAGCTCACCTGCCACAGGCAGCAAGGCTGGCAGTTGTTCCACACATGCCTCTTCGGGGACCAGGGTCAGCTCTGACTCAGGTTCCACCTCAGCCTCAGCCTCCCTATCCCCTTCCTGGTTCAGCTCAGGGTTGCAATAGTTGATGTACTGGTACAAGGGCCGTAGGCGCTGGGCCTTTCCTGCAAGGACCCGGGGCAGAGCAGGGGCTGGAGCGCCAAGCTGTGCCATGTCAGGAGTCCAGCAGGCAGGGGGAAAGGGAAGGCCCAGGGACTGCCACTCACGCGCCAGCCCCAAGGTCTCTGAGGGTGTAGACACTGTGCTGGCCACAGCTGGTAGCAGTGGGGCCCCCAGACTCTTGCGTTTCTTGGCTTTTTTGTGCTGTTTGGCAGATGGTGAGGGCTCACTCTGTCTACCCTCCAGGTCCTCCCTCTGTAGCGGCAGCCCCTGGGGCAGCTCAGCTTCAGTCCTAGGATGGGCTTGGTGGCTAGGCCCTGGGAGGCTGGGAGACAGGAGGCTTGAGGAGGCAGCCTCCAGTGTTGGTTCATATACCCTGAGCCTAGGGAATAGCCCTGCATGCTCACCACCCCAGGCCCAGATTCTTGAACCTTTCCTGGTCAGTGAGGCCCCAGGCTGGACAAGGGCTGAGAGCTCATGTGAGCTCAGTCCCCTACAAGGCCTTGAGATTCCTTCGCTTAGGGACAGAAGGGGTGAGGAGTGGTGGTGGTAGCAGGGGATAGGATGCACCCTGCAGGGATGCAGGAATTAGAAATCCTCCTGAGGTGTGACCCGCCCCCCCCCTCCCCCAGCCCTTCTGCTCCTTCCCTCTGAAAGCCCCCTCACTTGACTGGCTTCCTCTTAGGACCATGACTGGACCTCACAGCGGAGGCCATAGGCCTGGGGCCTCTCTCCTCTAGTGCCTCCACTTCTGGCTTGAGTTTCTGTTCCTCCAGCTTGAGTCGTTCCTCCAGGAGCTCTGGCTCTGAGACTGGTCCTATTGGACACTTATCTTCACCCTGGGTCCTGCAGGCCTCATGGGCTGACACCAGGTTCTGGTTTCCCATCACTGGACACTAGAGGTGACACATAGGTAACTGATCATTATAGCCAGATAAAGGATACAGAAATCAGTCATTAGACACCAAATGCGGATGAAGGGCACCAGCCCATGCCCCTGTCCGCCTGTGAAGCCTGTCCTGGCAGTTAGGGGCTCAACGCACAGAGTTTGGCCTCCTAGAGTGCCGAAGCCAAGAGTTTAAAGGCTAAACAGCCCTGAGGTTCACCTCAGAGCTCTGAGTGTGGCCACCGGGCGCCTCTGAGAGTCGTGCAGGCACTTCCACCGCCCCCTCTTGGGCCCCTAGTCGCTTCTCCGTCCCTGTCGAGGCCATGGCTGCGTGGAGTCAGCGCATCCTAAACTGTTGCTGGGGGGTCGGGGTGGGAGCGGAGACGGGCCCTGAGGGACCGCACAGGTGTACCCGGGAAACTGGCCCAGAGGCGAGGGCCAGGGTGGGAAAGGGGACTAGCGACCGCTCAACTCCACCCTGAACTGGAACTACAAGCCCCAGAAGACTTTGCGCCAGGGGCATTGACCCCTGACCTCAGAGACGGAAATTATTGTTGCTAGGCAACAGCAAACCTGACGGGTGGCAGCTGCGGGCAGCAAAAAACTGCTTTGGTGAGACCCCAGCCCCGGTGTTGTGGGGAGGGGCCGTGAACGGATCAGGGAAGTGGGCTAGGAACGGAGGCAACTAGTGCAGTCCTGGGACCAGGAATAGAGGGCACAGCCGGGATCAAGGTCCGGTCCAGGGAGTAGGCACTGGGCTGAGGAAGGAAGTCCGAGACCCCAGATACGCAGCCTGGCAGGCCTCGGTGCACCGTTACAGAGCGACGACGACGGTGGCATGTGCGAGGGCCCTTCCCGCATTTCGGGGCCCATCCCCCCAGACCCTACACTCTGTCCTGACTACTACCAGTGGCCCACCTCAGGTGAGTTGAGGGATGCCCAGGCCCAGCAAGGCTTGGGTTCCGCTCCACCACTGAACCCCGCACCTCCGCCCCTTCCGACCCCTCAGCCCAAGGGCGCCTTGAGGGAAACGCGCTGAAGCTGGACCTGCTGACTTCCGACCCGGACCTGGACGCCACCCTGCCCCGCGGCCCCCGCATCCGTCCCGGAGCCAGAGAGATCCTGGAACGTGGCCGATGCGGCGTTGGGGGCATGCTGCTGCAACTTGGGGGTATTTCCCTAGGCCCAGGGCCCTCTCCCAAGAGTAAGTTCTGGACAGAAGGGGCAGAGAGGCAAATCTGAGATTAAAAAACTACTGCTCCTCCTGCCCTGACCTGGGTTGCATCTCTGAGTGTCAATCTCCCTACTATATAAAAAGGAAGGGGGAGCCCAGGCCGGTTTGGCTCAGCGGTTAGAGCGTCGGCCCCGGACCAGAGTCCTGGGTTCGGTTCCCGCTAAGGGCACATACCTCTCTTGCAGTTTGTCCCCGGCCCTGGCTGGGGTCGTGGGGTGGCAACCAGTTGATGTGTCTTTCTCACATCGGTGTTTCTCTCTTTCTCTTCCCCCCTCCCGCTCTATCTGAAGATAAATGCAAAAATGTCCTCCCATGAGGATAAAAAAAAAGGAAGGGGAAATGCACTACCTTCTCGCAGGAGAGGACTGAATGAAGTAGTCCCCAGAAAACCCTAGCTCAGCTTCATGAATTCATGCAGCAAGGAAACGTTTATTGTTGTTGTTGTTTGTTTTGTTTTTGTTAATCCTCACCAGAGGATATTTTTCCATCGATTTTTAGAGAGAGTGGGAGGGAGGGAGAGAAAGAGAAACATTGATGTGAGAGAGACCCATTGATTGGTTGCCTTCCACACAACCCCGACTGGGGACTGGGGCCGGGCATCAAACCTGCAACCCAGGTACATGCCCTTCACCAGAATCAAACCGGAGACCCTTCAGTCCTTGGACCGATGCTTGAACCACTGAGCCAAACTGGCTAGGGCAAAACATTTGTTGTTTAGTGCCTACTGTGTGCCAGGCCCAATAGATGCTATGAAAGCACGTTGAAGACAAGCATGGGCCACCATTGAGTCAAGGTGGGAGACAATAAATGAAATGAATATTATGTGCAGAATGATTAATGGTATACTTCACAATAAAAATGTAGAAAATAATCAGGAATAGAAGAAGATAATTACCATGTCAGGAAGGAAACAAGATGGTGAGGTCAAGTATCCATATAAGGTCTAACTTGGAGAGATCAGGCCTGTTTGTGAACTGGTATGAGTTGGATGGCATGGGTTATAAGTAAGGCAGAGCCTAGCAACATCTTTTTTTAGGAAAGGACCCTAAAGACCACGAGAAGGAGAACCTGAGGAGGATCAAGGAGATCCAGAGGCACTTCCGAGAGCAGGAGCGCAGCCGGGAACAGAGCCAGCCCAGGCCCCTGAAGGCTCTGTGGCGCTCACCCAAGTATGACAAAGTTGAGTCCCGGGTCAAGGCCCAGCTGCAGGTACCTGCCTCAGGGAGCCAGAAGTATTGTCCATCTTATTTGACAAGAGGCAATTATATTCTGATCTGAGTTATGGGAAGGGAGGAAAATCACAGGGGACTAAGGTAACAGGAGACAGAGATAGCTCGTTCTGCTGCAGAGGATTCTCAGAAGAGGTGATGGCTGGGTGGTCCTGAGGGGCAAGTAGGAATTAGGCAAGGGAAGAATGGAAGAGAACACTCTTTAGAGATGAAACCTCACAGATAGAAGTCCTAAGATTGGAGGGAGTGTGGGCCGTGGGGATATTGTATACAGTGTACTGTAAGGGGGTAAGAGCATGAGGGTAGGCTAAGAAGTCAGCTGGACCCATATAAAGGGCCACATAACCCACTTTTTAACCTTTGTTTCTAAGAGCAGTGAGAAGGTCACAGAAAGGGGTATGGTGGTGGGATTCTGTCTTGAGTAGATGGTGGCATCATTTCTCTATCAAGGGGTCTCAGAAAGAAGAGCAGGATTGAGAGAAAAGACAGTAAGATCATATATGAATGTGTTGAATCTGCAGCATTTGTGGGACTCCCAGGTGGTGGGAGTGTGTCCAGGAAGCAGATGGAGAGTCAGGTCTGGATTTCAGAAGTGAGACCCAGGAATTATTGAGGATTCAGGCTGAGACCAGGGAAATTTCCCTGGATTTGAGGTCTTGGAGGCCAGCTGTCAATGACCTTGGTGGGGACATATCCAGGAAGCTTGGCTAGGATGGAGAGAAAAAGAATGGTAGCTGGAGCCAGGACTGCGGTAGGAGTGATGGTTTGTTGTTAAGGATGTGAGACACATGTTTAAATGCTGATGAGAAGTGCTCCTTCAAGAGGGAAGAGGCCCATAGGGCTGGGGATAGAGGCTCAGTTTTGAGACCTTGACCACAAACTACTGATCCCTCTTTTATGCTCTGCCCTCCAGGAGCCTGGCCCTACCTCTGGGACAGATACTGCACACTTCCTGCGGGCGCACTCTCGCTGTGGCCCTGGACTCCCACCACCCCGTGTCCACAGTCCTCAGCTAACCCCACCAGATCCCAATGCCAAGGTAAGAGTATGTATGGGCTAGGAGGAGGGGCAAGGATCCTGGGGCACAACACGGTGCTGTCTTCCCATCACGCTTGCCATGTCCTGCAGGGGCCAGGCCTGGGTGTGGACTTCATTAGCCACAATGCCCGCACTGCCAAGAGGGCCCCCCGGCGGCATTCCCGCTCGCTGCAGGTCCTGGCACAGGTGCTGGAACAGAAACGGCAAGCCCAGGAGCACTACAATGCCACACAGAAGGGCCATGTGCCCCATTAGTAGGTCCCACTGCCCAACACCTGGGGTGAGGGGTGCCTGTGGCAGGTGGGAGCCAACACCTGCCCTGGGATCATCAACCCTGAGCCTGTGCATCCATAGCTTATTGGAGCGTAGGGATCTGTGGCGACGGGAGGCTGAGGCCCGCCAACATAGCCAGCCAGACCCTGCCATGCCCCCTGGCCACACTCGCATGCCTGAGAACCAGCGTTTGGAGACACTGAGCAATCTGCTCCAGAGTGAGTATGTGGGCAAGGGGGACTGGATGGGGGACCCACTGAGAACCATGCACCCCTGCCTAACACTAACTGTTCCTGGGCCCCCTGTAGGCCAGAGCCAGCTGCTTCGTGAATTGGTGCTGCTGCCTGCTGGGGCAGACTCACTGAGAGCCCAGGGCCACCGTGCTGAGCTGGACCGGAAGCTGGTGCAGGTAGAGGAGGCCATCAAAATCTTTTCCCGCCCCAAGGTCTTCGTGAAGATGGATGCTTGAGACCTTTTATAGGGGTAGTAAGAGGGATCCTTGTTGAGGATTGCTTCATGGTTGCAAAGGACAGGGTCAGGCCCCATCATAGAGTCCAAAGACAGGAGCAGTGAGGGGACAGTATCCCCAGAGCACTTTTCCTCGTCACTGGTAGCTGCAGAAGGGTCATCCTAGCCTAGCCTCTTAACCCCTTTGTCAAAATTAAACTTTTTGTACACAGTGAGGTTTGTTTCCATAAGAGTTTTTCTTACCCTAGAAATTCCAAGCCTGATGACCCTCCTGCTGCTTGGCTGCAGAAAGGTCTCTCTGCTGCCCTTACTACTCCTGCCTCATGTCCAGGGCAGAAGGCAAGATGGTGGGATCGAGGAGGAGGCTGGGGCTGGGACACAGAAGGACCATAACTGCATTTGTAGAAAACCTTTAATGTTCCCAAGACTGAATGGGCCCTGTGAGCAAGCTAAAACCCCCACTGGGGAAGTCCCCTGGAGTGGCAAGGGGCTGCTTCCTTGTGTGTCAGAGGCTGAAGCCACTACCATCTCCTCGCATGCTACTCCCCCAGCCAGAGCTGGCTTGCTCCTTATCATCCAGGGATGGCAGAGAGCTGCGGGCCCTTGGAAGTAAGCGGCCTGGGTGCAGGTCCCAGCATGGAGGAGGCCCCTGAGACAGCCCATTAGAACAGGGAGGCTGGCGATTCTCAGTGACCAGATCACTACTGTCATCATCACTATCGGGCTCAGCAGGCCCAGGCCCAGCAGAGGAAGGCCCTGTCAGACGCCCAGATGCCCCACGCACCACATTATTACGCTGATTGGCTGGCTTGACAGTGACAATGAGGTTGTGGCTGTTGGCGACCATCATGTCTGTCACTTGGTCCAAAGTCTTCCCAGCCACCTCAATGCCATTGACTTCGAGGATCTCATCACTGACTGCCAGCAGCCCTGTACTCTCAGCCAGACCCCCTCGTACCAGGCGGGAGATGAAGATGCCTGGGACCTGTTCCAGGCCCTGGGGAGCTACACGCACGCTCATGCCATCTCGGATGTAGAAACCTAGGGGGCGGTCAGAACCATGCTTGTGCAGCCGCACCCGCCGGTGGGTCTCAGGCAGTAGGTCCACATCTATGACTGAAGAAACCTGGCGGAAATCTTGGGGCAGGCTGATTAGGAGGGGTGGCCGGGTGCGCAGAGGTGCCACTGGCCGAAGTAGGAGCCCTTTCTTACGCCGCTGCAGAGAGTTGGAGGCAAAGGCCAGGCCACTGGAGTCAGCTTCTGTTGCAGGAGAGGGGAGGCACTGAGATCAGAGACCCTGCTCTCCCATTTGGGCCCTTATCCATCAGGCCCAGGTGGGGGTAAAGAGGACACTGTAGCTCTTTCCTACCACCTGGAGGTCAGGCCAAGGGCAGGGGTTGCAGAGGGTAAAGCCTGGGCACCCTGGGCATGAACTAATCCCTGTAGACCTCCCTATCACCCTATCCCACAGAGGCTGCCCAATGTACCCCATTCTCCTCACCCCGCTTCTGCACTAGCAGGCGCAGCGGTGGGGGCCCACTGGCCAGGGCCCGGTGCAGGCTGTCGTCGCTGGTGAGGGGCAGTAGGTCGCCGTGAGCATCTGTATAGCCAAGCAACACGTCCAGGCCCGGGATCTGATGCACTGCACGCAGTAACCTGGAGAACTCTTGGAAGCCGCTCACCGAAGCGCGGGGCAGCGCGAAGCGTCGGAACTCGGCGTCAAACTGGAGGCAGGGAGTGGGGATAGAGCAGGGGTCAGGACGGAGCCTGCGTCCTTTCTCACCACAGGTCCGAGGGTGGCAGGAGTGGGAAAGCGGGCTGCTGCAACAGCTGCAGCCTTGTGCCCAGACCTCAGCTCCAGTATAAGGGACGCTGTCCAAGGTCTTCTCCCCACCCTCCAGGTAACCCAGGCTACAGAGGGACTCTCGAGGCCAGGAGTGAAAGGAAGGAGGATGGGTGCGGGAAAGCAAGAAGAAAAGCCGAAGAATGGGACGTGGAGGATAGAGGAGAGAAAAAGGTGGTGGGACCTAGGAGCCAGGAAGGGGAAAATGAAGGAATTGGAAGCACCTAGTGCTGAAGCTGGAGCTAGGACTGGAGGGGCCCTTACTTTGCTCTTCACCTCCACGATGCTGTCGGGACTGCGCGCCGTGTTTCTCTGTGGCCTGGCCATGGCGGGGCCAGGCGGGCCCGGGACGGTGCGCCAGGCGGCCCGCCGAGGCGCAGGTGCACAGCCCGGCCGCCCGGCCGGCCAGCGCCGCCCCGCCCCTGGCGGTAGCACTCGCCCCGCCCTCCCATCCAGACCCTGACGTCAAGGGGCCTGCTACGGAGTGGAACGCGGAGTCCACGTTTCCTAGGAAACGGTGACGGGCTAGGGACGTCTTCGTGTGCTCTTACGTCATTACGCCACGGTCCGCGCGTTCCTGGAGGCTGGGGGAGGGGCTCGGACAATCCGAGGGGAAAGTCATGGACATATTTATTGAGTGCTGTGTAATATTCCTACTGGCCTTACAAGACTGCTAATTTTGTAGATAAGGAAACTGGGTTATTATATTTGCTGAGTCCTTCGGGGTCACACGGCGTTGAAGTGGCTTCGAGCCAATTCGCTCTTACTACCCTAGGCCGCAGCCTCTGGCCCCCGATTCCTCCCTCTCCATCTGAGCCAGCCCTTAGCCCCTTCCTGCCTGGTGCCAAGGAAGTTTTGACGAACGGCCCCAAAACGGGGCCGCTGCTCGCAGAGATGAGCAGGGAAGCATTCAGTCAACCCAAAAGGTATCTGCACAGAAGTTCCCGAACAGTACGCGCTCGTGCGCACGCGCGGGCAGGCACATGGGCGGGGCCTCGACCTCAGGTCTAGCCGGCAGTCGCGCGTTTCCTCTTCCGACAATAGGCGGGGCCGCAGCGCCGGCGGAAAGCCTGGGCTGGCGGTGCTCCGCTAAATTCAGCAACGGGAATGGCAAGCTTGAGGAGCGTGGTCTTGCGGCCCTGGTTTCGAGAGCTGGTCCTGGGGTCAGAGAGACTCTCAAGTCCACGGGCCGGGCAGCTGCTCCAGGTGAGTGCCCCCCAACCCCCTCAGGGCCCGGAGACCAGGGTGGGACCCCAAGGTGATGGGATTGACGCTCGACCCCGTCAGGTGCTGCAGGAGGCCGGGGTCCCAGGCCCGTCCCACGCCCCTGATACGTCTGATGTAGGAGCCGCGCTGCTTGTGTCCGACGGGACCCACAGTGTCCGATGCCTAGTGACGCGGGAAGCCCTGAACGCCTCGGACTGGTGAGAAAGGCGCCTCGGGGTCGTAGGAGATTTGAGCCCAGTGGGGAGCCCGAGGCCTGAGCCCGAGGCCTGAGCCCGAGGCCTGAGCCCGAGGCCTGAGCCCGAGGCCTGAGCCCGAGGCCTGAGCCCGAGGCCTGAGCCCGAGGCCTGAGCCCGAGGTGGGCAGGCCCCAGGAGGGCGGGACTGTGTTCCCGCGGGCTAGATATGCTGTGAGGATCGCGCTCTCCGCAGGGAAGACAAGGAGTTTGGCTTCCGAGGGGCTGAAGGCCGGCTGCTGCTGCTGCAAGACTGCGAGGTCCGAGTCCAAGTGGCAGAGGGAGGCTCTGTGAGTGGTGAGGCTGGCTTGGGCGGGTTACTGGGCCTGACTCTTCGTGACAGCCCCTAAGACCCGTCCCTGAACTCACCCCTCTAGCCCGCAGAGTTCTACCTCCAGGTGCACCGCTTCAGCCTAATGCCCACAGAGCAGCCCCGAGATTGGGTGACTGGTTGGTAAGTGATGCCTCCACCCTCCAACTGTTCTCCCTACCTAGGCCTGGCTGGAGTTGGCATAGGCCTTTTGGGTGGGAGGGCTTGAACCCCTAATAACATTGACTGCTTATCACCATCATTTTTCTAGCAACCAGGACCCAGATGTGCAGAAAAAGCTCAAAGACTGCCTGGAGTGAGTCTGGGGTTGGGCTCGGGACAGGTGTGGCTTAGTCAGAGGATGGCAAATATGTTGACAGGCCTCAGGATTGTTCCTCAGGCCTGTCCCCTCTATTTACATAGGGAGCACCTTTCAGAGTCCGCATCCTCCAATACAGGTACTTGTAGGGGTTGACCCTAACTCTCTGTAGAGTGACTCTCCAGTTATCATCTTCTGCTCTTTCCCATCCACACTACCCTTCCTCCTCTTTGAGTTTCAGCCCCATCCCCTGCCCCTCTGACCCCAGGCCTTTCACTGTCTCAACTTCTGGATGAGGTGCAAGAGGAACAGGAGCATCAGGGGGCACTAGTGCGCCTGGCTGAGAGCTGCCTGATGTTGTCAGGCCCTTGTACAGTACCCCCACTCACCCGATGGGCCGCCTCAAGCCACTTGACCATGGTCAGTCTGGGGTTCCCTTGGGAAATGTCAAAGTGAGGAAGTTGGGCAAGGTCCAGGCAAACAGGTCACTTCCACAGGGAGAAGCTTTGTACACTGTCCCCAGCCTATGGCTGCACATCTCTGAGAATGACCAGCAAATCCTGAACTCTCTGGGCCCTGGTCAGAGGACACAGGGTAAGGAACACTGGAGAGGTCCAGAGCGCAATATCCAGGGGCCTGATGCCTACAGTGCTAATAAACCTTTCCTGATCCCTAGGCCCTGAGCTGCCCCCACCAGACCCAGCTTCTTTTCAGGAGCTGTCGCTGACCCTGTCCTCCTCTCCTTCCTCACTCAGTTCCTCAGGTAAGGTGGTGCTGAAGCTACAAACACTTACTTCCTGGGCTACTCAGGATGCTATGAAAGACAAACATGGTCCCTGGAGGCCTGCCTAAGATCATGAGCCACTCAGCTGGTCTGAGCTGAGAGGGCTATGCTCACAGTGAGTCCCCTCCTCCCCAGGAACCCCTGCATTACCCAGCCACATGTCATCGGAGGAAAGTGGTACCAGTATCAGCCTTCTGCCTGCCCTGTCCTTGGCTGCTCCAGACACAGGGCAAAAGGGCAGCTCCCAGTCCCAACCAGTCATCTGCTCAGCCTCTGGCCCCCTGCCCCCTAGTTCCCTACACCCCAGCCATGTACGCAACTTCCCACTCCTGAGTTGTACCCCAAGTCTGTCACCTCTTAGTCACATCCCCAGTCCACATCAGGCCCAAGTGACTAGGCCCCAGCCCCAGAAATCTAGACTGGAGTTCAAGGAGCTAGGGTTGCCCCCCAAGAACTGGCAGCATTCTCCAAAGATAAGAACCACCGAGGGAGTCCTTGAGTCCAATCCTGTCTGGGTGAGTATAGCCCCCCTACAATTGGAGGGTAGAATGGGGTGAGCCTTGGATAGAGTTGGGAGGGGGCACTGGGGTAGCCTTGGATGGTGTTAGGGGTCCTTGTTGGCCCCTCTCCAGACACCACATCCTCTTCAGGACCCCCCAAAGAAGCACCGTGACAGTTCCGCCTTCCAATATGCATATGACCCACCTTGTACTTTCCTCTGTGCCCAGGTCCAAGCTGCCAGGTGAGTGCCTGAGGCTGCCCCACTCTTGGTCACCAGTCCCAGTTTTCATTGACCTACAGCCTTGGTTCTCTTCCCAGGCTCCCTCCCCAGCTCCTGGCCTGGGCCTTGCATTTTCTGATGGAGCCACAGCCAGAATCTAAGCAAACCCAGGTGTGAGGAGTCATGTGACCACGTGGGAGAATGTGTGCATACAGGTCCATGCCTGTGGGTGGACAAACAGTGCTCCACACTCTGATTCCTTTGAGTTTTTTAATAAAAATAATCTCATGCGGCAGGAAAGGAATGGGTCAGGGGTTGGGTCCGCCGCCTCTTTGGTCTGTGGCTGGGGAGGGTGGGCTCTGCTCAGGGCTGGAGGGCTCTGTATACTGTGGGAGCAGAGGCTCAGCTCCAAAGCCAGATCCTGCAAAAGAAGAGGGGGAGAGAGGAAGATCAGAATTGGACTGAGCAGTCCTGCTACCCTAACAATGAATCCAGCCCCTTCTTACCTAGACTTGGTGACGGGGGTGCCTCAAGCTTTGGCTTTCTCTTGAGGACAGGGGAACGCTGTAGCCGTAAAGGCCGTTCTGAGGGACACAAAGGCAATGTGGTGGGTTGTTAAGGGCTTGCTGCTGTCCCCAACCCTCCACCCCCAGTGTGTGCTGGCTCACATGCACGCACATACACATTGTTGTCTTCAGAGCCTCCCCCTTCCCCTGTATCCTCCCACCCATGGCAGAGGTTGCTCTTTTGGAGGTGGAACCAGGGCTAGTTGGAAGGGCTGTCAAACCCTTGCTTCTGGCTCCGATTTCTCACCCCTCACACCACCAGTGGCCCCCTCCAAGGACCAGAACCATGAAGAGAGACCTGGAGCCCACCCTCTCCCATCTCCTGCACTCAAGCACACATGGCGGTATCTGCCCTCACCAGCAGGGGCCTGGAGCTGGTCCTCATGCACAGACACTGCTCGTCGCCCTGCTGAGAGAGGCCGAGGCCTCAGCTGGCCATCTGGGGGAGGCCAGGGTATCAGAGTATGGTCCCAACAGCTGCCCCCATTCCAGCCCTTCCTTTCTACCTTCAGGGTCTTCAGAGGAGCTAAATTCCCAGCAGAGTCTCCTCTGATCCCCAGCCCAATATTGATGTGGGGGCTAGTGTGCCTGTTTACCTTCATTTCTGGGGCCCAAACAAGGATCCTCTGGGAGGCCCAGGCTGTCTGGGGAGGGACTGGCTTTTCGGGGACTGGGACAAGGGGAAGGGGGTCCTGGACCATCCTGTTGGCCCCAACCACGGCTCCTAAGCTCTGCGTTCAGCTGCTGCCCCAGTGTCTTCCAGGTGGCAGACTCAGGTCCCTGGCCCCCTGGCCCAGGTCTGCAGGAGGGGTCTGCAAGGAGAAGGGTGTCAGCCAAGACCTGAGCCAGGCACGGGAAGTGAGCTTGACCTGCACATCCCCCAACACAGCCGCCCTCACTCACCGGCAGACACAGAGTGGGTGCGGGACTTGATAGAGATGGGAGGGGCCTCCGAGGAACTGTCCATAATGTCACCTGCAAGGTAGAACTGTGGGCTCAGGCACCAGACCTTGGGGATGAGGGGAAGAAAAACCTGACCTCTCCCCCTGCACCAACAGAAGAGCAAGTCCCTTGGGGACTTATCTCTAAAGACATCCCCCTCCCCCAAAATGTGCTGCCCTAGCCCAGGATCTCACCATCTGAGCCAGCCTTCTTGATCTCTCCATCTTTGCTCTGTAGGAAACAGGGAAGTCAAGCTCAGCCATGCACTGCCCTCACCCTCGCCTTGTTCTTTTGTTCATTCTTTTTCTTATAACTTCCACTAAAATGTGGGCTGGGCAACAATATGGCAAACCCAGTCCTGGCCTTCTTAGAGCTCAAAGTCTTGGATGGTGGACAACTAACAGACATATCCATATGCACGCACAGACACAGATAATGTGGTTTCTTAATTCTCTGATTCACTTTCTATACTGTGGTTCATATTAGGGACTGTGATGAGAGTGGCAATAGCCAGATAGCCATGGAAGAGGGTCAGGGAAGGCCCACGGGGAAATGCAGGGATGGACAAAGGAACCTAGTGTAACCCACGGGTGGTGATGAGGGGCTGCTGCAAGTGGGTCAGGGAGGTGCTCCAGACAGGAACATGTGCAGAGGCTATGAGATGCAACCAGGAGTGGAGAGCAGTAAGATGAAAACAGTGACCAGGGCTGAGACCCCACAGGGCCTTGAGTCAGAGTTAGGAGTCAGGGCAGTGGCTTAAGAGGAAGCGCCTGGACCACTTGCTGTTTCAAATGTAGGTAACAAAGTCAGATTTCTGTTAGATCTGCAGAGAAAGGACTGTCATAGCTCCAAGGAAGAAATATCAGTGGCCTGGGCCAGGGCAGAAACCAAGAGGAAAGAATGGTTGACTGATCATTATTTTGAAGAGGAGAGGGTGAAACTGACAGACCTGTGTGCCACGAGTCTCCTGGTCACATATGTCACCCACAGACTGCCACAAGCCACATGTCATTGGCCCCCTCACTTTGCACTTGTGTCCCTCCAAACTCACTTGTTTCCTCTTTCCTTCGGCACTCCCGCTGCCTCTGCTCACGCCAATCCTCTGCAGCATCACTTGTACCCGCTGCTCAAAGGATGGGGCCAGCTCTGTGTCTCCTCGCTCCAGGGGCCGCCTCTGGGGACAGAGATGCCAGAGTGGGGAGAGAGCCCAGTGCCCTCAGTTCCAGCAGAGCCCTCACCCCTGTCACCAGGCTTCACCTTGTCAGGTCTGGCACCCAATGTTGCCTCCTCCTCCTCAGCAGGTAGCAGTATCATTGAGTAGGCCTTGCTTTCCCGAGTGTAGCGAGGCCGGCTTCTCTGGGCAGGGGCAGGGCTGCTGGTGCCCCCTTCAGCCCCACCAGGCTCCTCCCCACGCCCAGGACGGGCTGGTGGCCGCAGCAGGTCCCCAAGTGTGGTTTTTCGAGTGCGGGGAGCTGCCCCAGGGCTGGTCTCTAGATCAGGCCGAGCTCCCCGGGTTGAACGAGGTTTCTTGAAGGCAAAGAGGGTGCCCAGCTTCTTTCGCAGTGTACGGGGGACAGGAGTGGTACCACCCTCGGTGGCTGGGTCCTCCTCAGGGGCCCAGCTGTGGGAACAGCCAACAGTAATCAGGAAGGCCCATGGAGCAGCCCACCCTTCCCCACCCCCTGCAACTGCCCCTCACTCACAGGCGATCCTGCTGGATCAGCCTTTTGGAGAAGAATTCCTCCACGCCCTCGTCCACACGGGCACTGAGCCCATTCCCTTCCTGCAGCAAGGCTGGGGGCACCTGGGGGACATCACACAGTCAGGGGTCAGGGCTGAGTGCAACTGTGACTTCTCCCCACTTCCCTTGTCCAACAGTCTGCCCTGGGCAACTCCAGAACCTGGGAGCTGGGTGATTCTAAGAGGCTGCTGACATATAAGCTCTCCCCTGTCCAGCTAGTGGGTGAATACTGATTTCACACACCCAGCCCACACCCATTCTTGTCTCATGAAGTCTCCTACACATCCTGAACCACCGGGTCACTAGCAGGCTAGAGCCCACACATCCCCTGGGTCACACATTCTCACCTGCCACCCCCTCTGCTCCAAACAGTTTCCTGCAGTATCCCTCACCCCCACCCCCACCCAGTCTGCTGATGCTCAGCAGCACAGGCCTGCTGCGTCAGACCCTCTGGGGGGGCCCTCAAGCTAGCTCCTCCTCCCCTTCTGCCCTGTGCCCACTACCCTGCCAGTACCCGGCTCCACACATACATCTCCCCACACATACACCATCCAGATGTGCAGTAGACACAGGATTGTCCCTGCAGTCGGGGAGCCCAGTACCTTTCAGTAACCCTGGGGGATGTTGAATAAGACAGCCACCCTCTCTTGCACATCCACCCATGTAGCAGGCCAACCTAAGGCAGGATTCTACACCCAGGTGCACCCTTAATGAAGCCCACACACCCATGACCCTGCAGGGGTATGGCCTGGGGTGGGGGGTGGCCAGGAAGAAGTCAGGATGTGGCCAGGTGGTTCTGGGCCCTCACAACCCACCTCCTTGCCCGCCATCATCTGTGAGGAGCAAACGGGCCACCCGCAACCCCCAATTCTACCACCTCTGGAGTGGGGGAAGGGCGCTCACCTGGGGGCCCCCAGGCGGCGGGCGGTGGTGGTGCTGGCGTCGGGGCCGTGGCCGGGCCCTAGTGGGATGGCGCAGAGGCTGCCCCGCTGGTGGCAGGTCCATGCGAGACAGTGGGCCGGCCAGGGGCCCGGGAGCAGCGGGGCTCGGAGAGCCGCGCGCAGATGGGCCCGCCTGCGGCTCCGCATCCTCTCCAGGAGCCGCCAGCTCGGGGTCTGGTTCCTCAGCAGCACCTGAGGGGAGAGCACCAGAAGAGCACAGAGCATGGAGCTTGGGGAGGTGGCAGTGGCAGCGCTAGGGCGGCGGGGGACCCGCCCAGGGCGCGGGGAGGGGCCCGGCAACACGGCCCGCTCCCCTCCCCCCACCAGCCCCTCCCCCGCTGTCGCTGTCCGTGGTGCTGAGCGCGGCCCCGAGAGGCGCGCGTCCGCACTGCTGCCAAGCATGCGCATCCTGGGGGTAGGGAAAATGCGGGGCGGGGAGGGGGGAGGGTTGGTGAGTGGAGACAGTGTCGGGGTCTTGGTCTGCTCAGGTCCCACTCCATGCTGACTGACCACAGCAGACCCCAACCTTGCAGGGTACACAGGGTTCCTGGCCTGGTCCAGGCAAGGGTCGGTGAGTTTCCAGGACAAAAGTAATAAATGTGTCCAGGTGTTCAGGTCTATTGGAGCTTCAGCCCAACTCAGTAACTCCCTTCCCCCTAAGCTCTGACTTACTGTGAGTGGAGGGAACCATGTGAAGACAGTGGATGGACTCAGGCCTTTTCTGTGGAAGACTGTCATTCTGTTGGGGAGGGCACAAACTAGGCCTGGGGCGAGGGAGCTGCCTCCCTACTTTCCACACTCCAGAACAAGATGGGAAGATCTAGGGTTCCAGGCCCAGAGTTCTGGCATCACCTACCTTCTGTTCCTCTTCATCCTCCTTTTCCTTCTCCTCAGGAAAGAAAAGGTCTTCTAATTTCCCAGGCCCAAAGAGGGTGGGCTGGCCTTCTTCCAGGGCCAGTATGGCAGAGGGCATTGCCACTGTTGTCTGCTGAGCCAAACTCTCCACCTGCAATACCAGGCACCCCAGAGATGGGCAGGTAGGGCCCCAGCCATAGTCCCATCAGTGCCAAAGGAACCTTAAAACATCCCTGGGCTTTATGACCCCAGAAGACATTACAGAACCTCTGCAAGGCAATGCGAGAGAGAAAGAGAGAGAGAGAGAGAGAGAGAGAGAGAGAGAGAGAGAGAGAGAGAGAGTGTGTGTGTGTAATTGCAGTTTCCCCTCACCAGTCGATCCTGGGCTGCACTCAGACCCGCCAGAGCTTGAGCCACAATGGTCTCTGCCAAGGACCCTGTGACTGACAGCCGCATGTCTCTGAGGGCAAGAAAGGGTAAAGGTTAGTGTGCCCAGACTGTCTCTGCCCAGCTCAGCCCAGCCCCACCCAGCCTACCTGAGTCTAGTAAAGGCATCTTGCAGCAGATGCTCTGGGAGCAGCTCTGGGAGGCCTCTTGAGCCCACCAGGACCCCCTCTAGCTGCTCCCTCCACCTGGGTCCCTGCAGCATCTGCGGGCAGAGGCTCTTTGTTGTGTCCAGTGTGGCCTGAGTGAAGTCCTGGGCAAAGGTCAGAGCATGGTGAGGGTGTGGTGAGGGCCCAGACTGAATGGCTTAAGGCTCTGACCTCCACAGAATATTAATTCAGGGGATATCATAGTCAAGCCTATGGGATGGGGTCAAGCCTGCATATGGAGATGGGACTGGGGCAAGGGTATCATCTCACCTGAATGTCCTGGCGGCAGACCTCGCCCACCTGACCCAGGAGGCCCTCCAACTTCTGCCTCAGCTGCCACTGGTGGCTTGGGGAGCTTCCTGCCTCATATAGAATGGGGAGAATCTGGAGAACAAGGAGGAACAAGAGTTGCAAGGTGACACCTAACTTAGAGGGGAAGGGTCCTCATAGTGGGAGGGTGTGCTCACACTGAGAGAGAAGTTGGCATTTTGGATGGCATCCTCCGCCTGGTGCACAGCAGCTTCACCCTGGGGCCCAGCCCCACAGCCCAGCAGCTCCACATGCTCTTGCACCGACTGACACAGTTCGTTCACTTCCTGAGGGGCATCAGGAATCATTCCCAGTCTGGTCCCCTTCCAGTCCCCCAAACCCTGACTGCCTCCTTCCCAGGGTCTCCAACTGGCGGTGAGGTCCTGAAGCCAATACCATTAGGCCAACCTATTTGTTCAAGGATGGAGAGCAGTGTCTCCTTTGGTTCATTGCAGGGATTTTATATATACTTCCTAAGTACAGAATAGAAAGAGAAGGAGCTGGTAGTCATGTCCGTGTTTTATTTATTTATTTATTTATTTATTTATTTTTTATCCTCACCCGAGGACATTTTTCCATTTTGTGTTTTAGATAGAGTGCGAGGGAGAGAGAGGAAGAGAGAGAGAGAGGGAGAGAAACATCGATGTGAAAGGGACACACCGAGTGGCTGCCTCCCGCATGACCCAAACAGGCCAGGGACAAACTGCAACCGAGGTACGCACCCTTAGCAGGAACCGAACCCGGGTCTCTCTGGACCGCAGGCCGACGCTCTAACCGCAGAGCCAAACCGGCCAGGGCTCATGTCTGTGTTTTAGAAGCTCAAGTTGTTTACCATCTACCTGGAGGATAGGCTGAGAGGTGGGCAGAAATGGGAGTGAGGCACCATAGAGGAAGAACCAGGAGGGGCAAGGGAGAGTTGGGGTGGGGGTGAGGAGCAAGACCAAAGAGGTCTATGCAGGTTCCAACGTGGCCAGGAGAGACCTGGTTCAAATATGTCCACAGCACTTGGTGGGTGTGGGCACCAGTGAGATTGGGCTCCAGGGCAGAGAGAAGAGTTTGTGGGAAATGAGATCAATTTGAAGATGTGTAGCGTGTGAAGCCCCTGTAGGATGCCTGGGTTCTAGAGCTTGGGAGAGAAGTGGGATTTGAGAAGGGAGAGGTGGGAGCATTTCTCACAAAGAGAAGGTAGTGAAGGGAGATGAAGCCAGAAAAAAAGACCACTGGGTTGGCCACAACAGAGGTCAGTGAAGGGGGAAAGGAGACCTGTGAATGAAAAGTCACAGGTGGTGGGAAGGGGAAAGGGAGGCGGAAAAGCAGAGGAAGTAATGTAATGAGCAAAATCGTCACCTCTCCCTGCACAATGTCAATAGATACTGTCAAGAAACAGTGCTTTGTATATTAATTAAAACCTCCAGAAGAACTAAAGGGAAAAACAGTTACATGCTGTTGGCTCTGAGAAGTGGGATTAGACATGAGAAAGAGTAGGTGGTAGACTTGTCTTTTCATTTTAAACCCTTTTGTACCGCCCAGATCATTTTTACCATAAATATTGTTCATTTATGTAAACATATAAACACAAGCATACAATAAAACCCCAGAAGATTTTGTAGAAATTAAAAAAAAAAAAAAAGAAAAGAAAAGTCACAGGTGGGGCTACAATGGGGGAAGGGGAGATTGAAAGATTTTAAAATACCTCCCATCTTTAACAGGAGAGCCTATTTAAATGCTTTTTATAAAGGCAGCCAGTTGTGTTATTTGGGGGAGCTATTTCAGGAGCGGTTGGTTCCTCTCCAGACCAAGGAGAGAGAATTGTCTCGAACAGCAGGATTTAGGCACTCTGGCCCCAGGAAAATCAAACCTTCAGACTCATGGAGGCTCCCAAGTGCCACAATTCTCCCCATCCGCCTATCTCTGTATTCAACATTTAGGGAGGGGACACTGACCTGCTCAGAGGGGTTAGAGACCCGACCTAGTGGCTGCTGGCAGGAGGTGCTGGCAGGAGAAGCGTGGTCTGTGCGGTTGTTCCTCAAGAGACAGGCTTGGATCTGGGGACAAGGGATATTGATAATTGGTGGGGTGCAGGACCACGGCGCAGAGCAGCATAGAAGGGACCCCCTCTCACCTGATGCACTGCACGTGCTGTCTGTTCCGGGCGGCTCCGCTGCGCCTGGGCCACGTCGGTCAGTGGCAGAGGCATGGCTTTCAGGCTTCGGTTCTGCTCCAGGGCCTGCGCCACGTCCAGCAGGCCCAGAGCAGACGTGTGATTCCTGTCCCAGACCACAGACCTGGGCCGGACGGGGCTTCAGTCGGGAGCGGAGCTCCGCCAGGCCCAACCCGCGGACCTTGTTCATCCGCCTCCATTCAGCCCCACCCCTTAGCTTATCACGCTCCTCCATGCCATGCCCTCCTCCCTGTCAGTCCCACCCCTCTGACCCCGCCCACCGGAGTCTGGTGTTAACCCGAAGAGCCTTGGCCAGCATCTTGGCACCCGTGTCCCCAATGGCGTTGCCACTGATATCCAGGGCTGTCAGGTTAGGGTTGGTGGCCAGGGCCCGAAGCAGGACGCTGGCGCCCAGCTTTAGCCGTGACTCAGCCACAGACAGAGACTGCAGAGGCTGGGGTTAAGAGAAAGCCATTTGTGGGTTAGAGTCAGGGGTCAGCAAGGAGGGTGGGCCACAGGGTCTGAGGGAGCGGGAGTCAGAGGGGTCACAGGGGTCCACTGACTGAGGATCTCACATGGTCCCGTGAACTCACACAGTCGTCATCCTGCATAAGCTGGACAATCCGGTGCAGAACGTCGTCCAGGGTCTCCCTGTGGGCACGGGCTATGGTTGGCGGGGGAGGGCGTGTGGTAGGGTGCTGTCTGGGAGTCCCGGGAGTGGGATGGGGGCTCACTTGCACCGGACATTGAAGTTCCTTCCAAGGGCTACATGTTGCAGGGACCGACTCCTCCCGATGGCCAGCACCAGAGTCACCATGTCCGACCCGAAGCCTGAAAGTGGTTGGGTTCACGCATAGGTGAGGTTGCGAGGATGGGGATGGAGTGGGAATTGGGTGGATAGTGGCAAGATGGGTTTCCAGGTGGCCTCACCATTATCCGACAGATCGAGGGAGCTCACTGCGCCAGTATCGCACACCAAGTCCTGTATCACCTGAGCGCCCGCTGAGCGCAGCTGAAGGTGGAAGGCGGGGCGTGCTCAGGCCAACAGGCCACAGGAGGGGAGAATCAGTTGGGGTCAACGGCCCTGCGCCCCCTCAGCCCCACTCCCAGTGTGTGGGCCCAATGCCTGTTCCCGTTGGGGCTCTGCGCTCACCTCACAAGCGCTGAGGTCCAGGTGCAGGTCGCCCATGTGCGTGTTGAGCGCGAGACCTTCCAATAGGGCCCTGGGAGGGGATGTCACAGGGAATGGCGGGAGCTGGGAAAGGGGGCCCCAGGACGCGAACAAATACAAAGAAGGAAGGACCAGGATGCTTGGGAGGTTATGGGTCCGATAGGAGCGGGGTGAGGAGGTGGAGGCGTGGCCTGGGTGGTGGCTGCCCAGGCCGAGGGCGTGGCCATGGGCAGCTGACACTCACCTGAGCGCGTCTGGGGGCAGCTTGCAGCCCGCCAGGCCCAGGTGCCGAAGCGTCCCCGCGCGGCTGAGGAACAGTTGCAGAGCGGCTGGTGCAGCCCGGGACTTCCTGAGGTGCGGGAGCGGGAGGAGTGGGCTTCCAGGCGCAGGGAGGAGGCTCCCGGCAGTCTCCCCTCGACGCACCCCGACCCGGCCTGCTCCACTTACGTGCGGGAGAAGACGTTCCTCGAAGCGTCGAGGTGGGTGAGGCTGGCACAGCAGCCGCGGGATAGCGCTGCAAAGAGCTGCAGGAGGAGGATGTAGGCTGCACCGGCCAGAGGACTGAGCCTTCCCCACCAGACTTACCCTCCGGTCTACCCACACGAGCCTCAGGCCCAGCTACCAGCCCTACCGATCATGCCGCCACCCCCACTGACCACCCCCTCACAGTGTCCAGGGCAGTATCGGTGCCTGCCAGATTCAGGAACGTCAGAACATTAGGACGGCTCAGGAAACTATAGAGTCCCTGGTGGCAAGATAGGATGGAAGAGAGGAAAAGAGTCAGGAATCGCCTCATCAAGAGCTTTCTGACACCCCACTGCCTGCAGCGCCCCCAGTCACTGCCCCTAAAGACAGTCACTCACCCCATTGTCCTCCGAGGCCCCAAGTGCCCCCGGGTTCCCGGAAAGATCCAAGTGTGTCAGGGCAGAGTCAAAGGCTGCATTGGAAGCCAGTGCCCGGCCTAGGGCTTTCATTCCTGGTGGAGGAGGAGGGGGTGACTCAGTGATCAGGCCAACCCATGCTCACTCCACCAACCCTACCCATCCTTGGCTCCACTTACCTCGTGGTGTCAACCCTGTCTGTGCTAGGCTGAGTTTCCTCAGGGCTCCAGGACGATGCTCTAGGTGTCTGCTGAGTGCAGCCATCCCTGGGGAATGGGGGCAAACCTGTGAGTCTCACCTTCTCCAGTACCAATCCCTGGGACTTCCCCAGACTCAGCCATACCTCGGTCATCCAGCAGGTTCCCCGCCAGGCTGAGCTCCCGAAGCCCAGAGCTGGAGTGCCCTGCCAGTGCCTGGGCCAGTCGCCGGACAAAGTCTCTGGGGACCAGACACCAGGCATGAGAATCTGACTCTGGATTCTCAACTCTTCCCAATCCCAACCGCCTGGACTCCCCGCCTCAAGCCCTCCCTGTTCCCCTTACCCTCTCAGGCCACAGGTCTCCAGCACCAGCTCCTCCAGGTGGGACGACTGACTGATCATGTGCAGAATCTGTTCCAAGACCTCAAGGCTCTGAGAACCAAATTAGGGGCTCAGTGGGCTGCACCCTGGTCTCCACACCCTTGACGCCCCCCTGCTCCTAAACTCTCACCAGCTTCATGTCCACGCAGGAGAGACACCGGAACCACAGGTTGTAGGACAGGGCAGCCACACTCAATGCCAGGTCCCTGGGTGGGAGAAGGGCCAAGGGCAGAGCTAAGGGTCCTCCAGCCAGATCTCAAGCCTAGCATCCCCCTCAATGGAGAGGCTGAGGCCCAGGAATATGGGTCATGGGATCTTCCTCCCTTCCCAGTACTGGCAGGCCACACACCGACTACCCAGATGGCTGAAGTCTCCTAGGCTGAAATGGCGGCAGCCTTGACGATGGTAGATGGTATCCACATCCTGGACAAGAAAAAAAAATGTCTCCAACTGGGTTGGGCCACAAGGAGCAGGGAGGGACTCAATTAACATGGGGATAAGATGCCTCCAGAGACCCCCAGAGAGGGCCCTACCCTCACCCACTGAATCTCCTCTCGGAAAGGGAAGCCGTTGTAGTCACACAGAGCCTCATATGTCTCCAAGAAGCCACCTGGGGAGGTGCCAGGGGTATGATGGTGTGGGGTAGGGGGAGGAGAGAGACAAAAGATAAAGGAAGATCAGGCCCAAGCCGGGTGGTGGCTGTACCTTGAGTGGCTCTGTTCCATTTGGGAGACCTCCAAATCCAGGGGTCTGGGGCTACAGGAAGGGGTAGGCTGGAAGTCCCATGTGGCCCCATCTTGGCCCTTACCACAGGGGCTACTGGGTGAGGTAGCCTCTGAGGGGCTACTTTTCTCCAGACGAACTAGCATGGAGGGGGGTGTAGGCCTCCGGAATAGCTTCCTGAGGAGGGGAATAAAGGAGAAGGGACAAGGGACTTTTAGCTTCTGAGATGTGAAGCAGCCCACTTGTGTCTCCAGAGCATTCCCTCCACTGCCCCCGTTCCCTGCCAGTCCCTTGCAGTTGCTGGGCCTCACCCAAGGGTGGAGCGAGGAAAGACCTTCTTGATGGCCACAGCAATATGTTGGGCCAACTGTTCCAGGGCAGCCACACCAGGAAACTCCAGGACCAGCTCAGGCAGGGACTCTAGCTCAAAGGTGACCTGGGGAGAGCAGGTGGCTGGGCTGGATTCCATGTGTGGGGGCAGGGGGAGTGGAAGGTGAAGTCTGGCCCTAGTGGGTACTAAGGGTCTCACCTGAGGAGGTGTCTCCTGCAGTGCCATGGCCTGGACCTCCAGGTAGCTGAATGTGCAGTCCACCTGTGGAGTGCCTGGATCAGCCTAGACCAAGGCCCAAGCCCCACCCTCCTGGGAGCCCAGTCCTTTGTATAGCCTGGAGCTGAGAGCCAGATGGGCCTAGACTCCAGTCCAGTCTTCTGCCTGGAGACCAGTGCCGTTGGAAGAGCAGAACCCACAGGACAAGAGGAACAGTGCTGCAGATGCAGCCCTCTTGTCAAGGAAGCTGCTGGAGGGCAAGGTGGGTGGTAGCCAGGCCCTGGGACTGACTCACCCTTAGTGGGAGGCAGGTGTGGAGCAAGTAGGCTCTCCATGGTAGCAGTGCCTGGGGGAGGGGGGGGGGGTAGTGGGGAGAGTGTCTGACACCCTGGGCATGGCAGAAAGCTCTTTCTGCTTGGGCCACAGTGCCCTCCCCAGCCCTGTCCCTCTGCCATACCAGGACATGACCTTGCTCAGCACCCTCCCGCTCTGGTAGCCAGGTTTTCAGCAGCAGTTCTGCCTCCTTGGGCCACAGGAACCTGGTGATCTCTCCTGTGGAAGGGCAGCCTGTTAGATGACTGGTCCTCCCATGGAGATCAATTCATGCCCATGATCTGTACCTAGGGGCCGGGGCTCATCTATGGGCCAGCAAGGAGGGAGTGGAGTGGATCTTGGGGTAGCAAGTCCTCCGAAGGAGCAGAGAGAAATGCTTGCAGGGCATCCCCAGGGCACTGGGTCGGCCTCTGGTTTGAGGGCCTGCACTGCTTCCTCCCAGCCAAGTAGGCAAGAAGGGCCAGTGCTTACCTCTCAGCTCACAGGATATGCCGTCGGGGGTCTGGGCCATGGGGCCAGGCCAAGCGGCCAGAGCCGCCCAAGGATCTCGGACGAGAAACTGTAGCTGGCAGGCGCGCACAGGAAGCCTGGGGCCCGGGCCTGCACTGCAGCCACCTGCTCCTCCTGCAGCGGAAGGTACGCACTGCTTCCTGCCAGGCCGCCCCCCGCCCTGCTCCTCCCCGCCCTGGCCTCCGCGGGTTTGGAGATGTCGCCCGGGTACGGGGGTGTAGGAGGGGGACAGAGTCCCATCTGCCTGTCCACCCCGTCGCGCAGGAGCTACTCTGTCAGGCCAGACATGAGGTGGGAGTGGTGTGGCCGTCGGTAGCGCGAGTCGCATACCTTTTATGGTTTCCAGCCCTTTACTTCTACCCCATGCTGCAGTCCCTTCCGCGAGCACCAGGGGGTGCTGTTCGCTCGGGGATTCCCTCCTGAGCCCACCCAGACAGTACCCTCCAAAGCCCAGCTGGGGAGGTGGACACAGGGACGGAAAGGAAGGGGTGTCTGTTCAGCAGGAGCCTGGGATCTCTCTCAACATCGGGTCCTAACCTGGAGGACCTAATCTGTTACTACTTCTAACCTGGAGACTGACCCCACTGGGGATCCAGGAACTGTTAAAGAGTGGAAAAAACACCAGATGGGCCCAGACTCCCGTCTCTGTGGCAGAGGTTCCTTAGCTTTCACCAGGTTCAGGCTGGGTCAGGGCCAGAAGGTGCGCATGTATACTGAGGGGGCAGCCTCCCGCTAAAACCTGAACCCCAAGGGCTTCAGGGAGGGATGGAGTGACTTATGAGCAAAGGCCAGGTGCATGGGGATCCTCCAGTGAGTAGGCATTCTCCCTGATTTGGAGTTTGGGGAGGGGGAACTACTAGGAGAGAGGAAAACTACTGTCTTCAGGGCTGGGAGGGATCGGAAGGCCAAGGGTTGGGGGGCCGAGAAGCACGCTACCTTGTAAAAGACCTCACCGTGGCCGGTTTGGCTCAGTGGTTAGAGCATTGGCCTGCTGACCAAAGGGTCATGGGTTTCATCCCTGGTGAAGGGCACCTACAGGTTCGGAGAAATTTTTTTTTTTTTTTAATCCTCACCCGAGGACATTTTTTCATTTTTTGTTCAGATAGAGTGGGAAGGAGAGAGGGGAAGAGAGAGAGAAACATCGACGTGAAAGGGACACATCGAGTGGCTGCCACCCGCACGACCAACCAGGGCTGGGGACAAACCGCAACCGAGGCACATGCCCTTAGCAGGAACCGAACCAGGGTCTCTCTGGACCGCAGTCCGACGCTCTAACCGCTGAGCCAAACCGGCCAGAGCTACAGGTTCGATCCCTAGCCACCAATGTCTCTCTCACATCACTCTTTCTCTCTCTTTCCCCCTCCCTTCCACTCTATCTAAAAAAAAAAAAAAATCAATGGAATCCACTGGGTCATTGGTTACATTCAATCCCCAGCAAGGGGATTGTGCAGGAAGCAGTCAATTGATGTTGATGTTTCTCTCTCATCTATTGATGTGTCTCTCTCCCTCTCCCTTCCTCTCTCTCTAAAATCAATTTTAAAAATCAATGGAAAAATATCCTCGGGTGAGGATTAAAAAAAAAAAAAAGACCAGGGAACTCGATTCTGGAAAGTTCACAGGAGGGGATTTGTTTTTTTCTTCCATTACAATCTAATTAAACTCCACTTATGAGATAAGAAACATCCTCTGTCCACCCAACAGCTCAGCCAGGCAGAGGTGAAATAATCATGAGTGGGTGAGAGATATTGGGCAGAATATCCTTGGTTTCCTTTCCATCTCCAGCTCTCTCTCCTCACCTTGGGGCTCAGAGAGAGAGTGGGAGCACCTTTTCATCTCCCTTTGTTGAGGTCCACCAAGGACTAGGACGAAGTGGAAAGTAGAAACTGAATACTAACAACGTGGGGGCAGCCATCTCCTCTCAAGCAACAGGCCCATGGTGTGTGATAGTCAAGGGTTGACAGGGTAAGACTCAGCTGGAGATGGAGCTATGAGTTCCTGCCAACAAAGGCAAGAGGAGGTCCTGCGCCGCTGCCTCTCAATTTGAACGGAGTCAAGATCTGGTTAAGATCTAAGACTCACCCGGCCAGTGTGGCTCAGTGGTTGAGCATCGACCCATGCACCAAGAGGTTGCCGGTTAGGTTCCCAGTTAGGACACATGCCCAGGTTGTGGGCCCGATCCCCAGTGGGGGGCATGCAGGAGGTGGCCAATCAATGTCCTCGCTCATCGATGTTTCTCTCTCTCTCCCTCTCCCTTCCTCTCTAAAATCAATAAAGAAAAAAAAAATTTTTTTTTGAAGTGCTCACAACAGTGCCTGGTACTCAGTGAACACTCACATTTGCCAAGTCTACCATGGCAACCCAAGGACTCCAAAACAGAACCATAAAAAAACCTACCTCACTGAGATTTTTGTTTAGAATAACAAGGATGAGAAGTAAAAGAGGGAAAGACTGCCATAGGGCTTGAGCTGTTCCCTAGGCGGAGGCTCTTGAGGCTCAGCAGCCACACTGGTGTCAGCAGTCTCTATGGTCCAGTGAGTGCTGTGAAGGCAGGCAGGGGGCTACAGAAGAGTAAACCAGGACCAGCATGGAGATCAGGACAGGGGTGCTGAGCTAGCCACAAACCTCCATTAACTGCTGGTGGTCAGAGTGACAGTGACAAAGCAAATAGAACTGTTATCAGAGACCAAGTAAACACATGGGACTCAGCTCCAACAAGCAGTGACAATGACTCAGAAGGGGAGAGGCCTTCAGCTTGTTCAAGCCAGTCTGTGTTCCAGACAGCATGACACCCCTGTGGGCGCTCAGGAAATGCTAAAAGCTCATAAAGAGGAATAAGCCCCACCTGCTCCAGTAGCACACTGACAGGCAAGGCTGCACCTCCCAGTGCTGCCACAAGGCTCCCTCAGATGGTTTTAAAAGACAAGATCCTGTTCAAAAGCAAGAGGATTCAGTGCTTGCTGAGCTGGTCAGCAGTGGACGATGGGCAACACAACTTAGGTGTGACTATTTCTTCACTCCAATACCTACAACGGTTTAACAATGGAGAAGAGTGCTGCAGACAGGCCAGGGGACCTCCTCATAAATTCTCAGGTGTAAAGTAACAGAATTGGCTTTTGCTGAAGGTGTGTGTGTGTGTATATATATATATATTTAAACATTTTTTTCTTTATTAATTTTAGAGAGAGAGGAAGGGAGAGGGAGAGAGATAGAAACATCGATGAGAGAGAACATCAATTGGCTACCTCCTTGGTCGCCTCCTGCATGTCCCCCGCTGGGGATTTGGCCCATATCCTGGGCATGTGCCCTGACCAGGAATCAAATCGGCAACCTCTTGGTGCATGGGTTGAGGCTCCACCACTGAGCCATACTGGTTGGGCTATATATACACTTCTTAAAAATATATATTTTTATTGATATTTTAGAAAGAGGTAGAAACATTGATGAGAAACATCGATGAGCTGCCTCCTGCACGCCCCCTACTGGGGATCGAGCCCATAACCCGGGCCTGTGCCCTGACCCGGAACCAAACCAGGACCTCTCAGTCCATGGGCCTATGCTCAATCCACTGAGCCACACCGGCCAGGATGAAGGCATTATTATTTTTTAAAATCCTCACCCAAGGATATTTTTCCATTTATCTTCAGATAGAGTGGGAGGGAGGGAGAGAGAAACATCAATGTGAGAGCGACACACTGACTGGTTGCCTCCCACATGACCCTGACCAGGACCGGGGATGAACCACAACCAAGGTATGTGCCCTTGACCAGAATCAAACCCGCAACTCATTGGTCTGCAGGCTGATGCTCTAACCGCTGAGCCAAACCAGCCAGGGCAGAAGGTTTTATTTTTAATGAAGTCACACAGGATTATCATGGGATATGCAACAGGGGATTATCAGCTTAACTCCCATGAGCTTGTCACTTTTCTTGCCCTCCCCCCATCCAAAACAAATCCACATTTACACTTTCAAACATCTGAGTGTATACAATGAGAAATAAAAGCTCTGTTGAAGATAAACATCTCACTGTTCCGCAGAGATTTTCTATTATAAATACCTAACAATTGATAAAAGCTATGTGCCCAGTGAGACAATTCTGGTAGGGGATACTCTGGTCCCTGTGGGGGGCTAGCCCATGGATGGGATGGAGACCAAATACTCTTATGTGGTTTAGTCTTGAGACCCCAAATGATATCATACATCTGTCACCCCTCATCAACTTCTCTAGGGCAGACTAGCTCAGCTTCTCTGCTCCCCTACATTTTGCAGAGCTTGAGGTACTCATCCCAACCCTTTTTGAGCTGAGATCCTGAGGTCAAAGTTTCTCATCAGCTCCTTCTACTCTAAGCTCTGTGGCTCATCCCCTGCCACAGGGAACCCACTCCCTGAAGTGGATCATGGAGGCTGGATCAAGAGATGTCCATCCACTTACAAACACTCCCTGAAAGTGTTTGTAAGTGGATGGACATCTCTTGTAAGTGGATCGTCTGCCAAGATCATCTCCCACCTGCTTAAGAGGAAGTGGCCACACAGCCTGCCTGTACCTCAGACCTCTATACCATCTGAGGCCATGCATGTGGACCCCTCTGGACCTCTCATTAGGCCAGAATCACACAAGACAGTATTTGGAGCACTTGTTAATCCGTTATGATTTATTAGCTGTACAGCAGTAGATCCTCCTCCCCAGCTTTCAACCCCATTACATATTTTATTACAGGTCTCATGTTGGTGTCCTAAAATAATGAAAAATATCACACAGTACAGCTAAGTACAAAATGCATCAACCTAGAGTTTGACAGCTAACTGATGGCTCTCTTAAAAGCAATACACAGAAGAAAAAAGTGTTTGAAATCAACAAGACTGAGGCTCTCTAAAAAAACACATTTTAAACATGTGACAGTTCATGTGCAAGAATCATTTTTAGTTGGTTTTGCTTCACATTATTACTTTTTTTTTTTTAAGATCCAAAGTTTAAATTACTGACCTAGTGAAATTTTCTGGCCCAGCTTTTAAGGGCTGCTGTGACCCACTCATAATCACCCTTCTGCTTTAACAGAGGATTTATAAAACACAAAATTCAGTTACAAACAGAGCAAAAAAAAAAGTGGATGGGAAACCATAACTGAAAGTTAATCGTACAAGGTTCAAATGCCGGCTCCATGGGCTGGAAATCACGATCTTCCTCATGGGCGTCCGTCTCTAGCGTGCAGCAGTCTGGGTGCTGTTCTGCTACATGATTGTGATCCGATTCCTTGTCAACATTTACACACTACACAGTCTGTGGTAACTTAATTTGCAAGTAATTAAAACGCTGGGTTTTCTTACACTGCACTTCTTTTCAACCTCTTAATTAATGGAAAAGATTAAAATGTAAAAAAAGTTATTTACAAGCTTGACCATACCAGAAACTTTGCCAAGAAAGAGGCAAAGCCTTCAGGACAAAAACCGATCGTAGCATGCCATATTATTGGTGTGCAGCCGACTCCAAGCAAAGGGAGTCAGGGAAAAAGCAAAAGCAAAAACCAGTTTAAAAGTCTAAGTCCTTCCCAAGTCTGCATTTACAATTAAAAACTCTCCTGGGAAGAAGACCATACAACTCTGGGAAACCCGTTGGCCATTCTGGAGTGGTTTACCATAGCAAGAGAGAGGGTCCAATGTCTCTGTTTCCATCTAAGAAAACCAGTTAGGCGTCAACACTGTCCTCAGCACTTCAGGGTAAACCCTCAGGGACTCAGAACATTCCATGATTTGCTAACATCAAATGGCAAGTTCTAGTTAAATCACATTTTTCTAACATCATCCTTGAAGTTTTAGTTCTCAGTATGTTTGGTAAAATGGTGCTTTTCCCAAAGCCAAAAGAAGAAAAAAGGGAGAAAAATTAAGATGCAGGCCGTTTAAACACAGCCCAGAGCAGTCCTGCGATGACAAGGCCCTGCCATCACCGGTCCATCATGCTGAGAATCATCTCGGGGGTGAGGTCTCCGTTGGGGGCATCTGTGGCAGCTGGCTGGGCCTCCTCTTCCTCTCCCTCCACGGGCTCTGTATCTGGCTCTTTTTTGACTTCAACTATAATGTTCTCAATTGCACCTGTATTCTGATCTTCAACCTGAATGATAGCTGTTGCTGGCAAAAAAAAAAGGGCACGAACAAAACAAATGCTCCATTAAAGCCCCCAAAGATTGCAAAGGTCCTTCCACACTTGACACTAAATGGATATGAGCAATATTGGAAAAAGCCTCAGCAGCGATACAGAAGCGAGTCAATAAAGACTTAATGATCGCCCTGGCCGGTTTCGCTCAGTGGTTAGCGCGTCGGCCTGCGGTCCAGAGAGACCCGGGTTCAGTTCCCACTAGGGGCGCGTACCTCGGTTGCAATTTGTCCCCGGCCCTGGTTGCTCGTGCGGGAGGCAGCCACTCGATGTGTCCCTTTCACGTTGATGTTTCTCTCTCTTTCTCTCTTCCTCTCTCTCCCTCCTACTCTCTGAACAAAAAATGGAAAAATGTCCTCAGGTGAGGATTAAAAAAAAAAAAAAAAGACTTAATGATCTAAAATGTGGCCACACATAATGCTCCAATACTCTTATCACAGAACAAAATGCTGGCATTCGCCTTCATATGCCTCCCAAATTACATATTAAAAGTCTTAGTTTTCCTTTATGTCATAAATTTGGTCTTTACAATAGTCTGAGACAGGCAAAAGATGTAGACAGCATGTGACTAGGATCATAGAATGTGTGATGTAGGTCTGTTTTAGAGGTGACCCACTTATGGCAAGAACCTGACATTTTTTTTATTCTGAGGCTCTCCCACAGCCAGGGCCCTCCCCCTCCAGTTTGTTCACTCGGATGTATGTGGGTGAAATGGTTCCCAGGATCTATAGTTAATCACCCCACTGTGACATACATCTATACATGAGGCTCAGTAAACACATTAACATTTTTTTTTATTGATTTTAGATAGAGAGGAAGGGAGAGAGAGAAAGATCGATGAGAGAGAATATCAATTCGCCGCCTCCTGCATGCCCCGCACTGGGGATTTGGCCCACAACCTGGGCATGTGCCCTGACCTGGAATCGAACTGGCGACCTCTTGGTGCACAGGTTGACACTCAACCACTGAGCCACACCGGCCAGGCTCAGTCAACACATTTTAAAAAGTAGATTAAACCCTGCCTTTGTTAAAGGAAACAAAATAAAACAAAACAAACAAACAAAAAAAACACACCAGCTTTTAGGAGATCTAGAGCAATACAGGAGAAGAATAGAGACCTGAGTTCCCAGAGCCCGCTGTCACAGGGCTGTGTCTCGAATAGGACTGCTGCCCACTGTCATATGTGATGTGAAGTAGAGGGCAGACACCTCCCCTGTGTCCTTCTCATAAATCAGAAGGCTAGTAATTATAGCCATAGGTCTGGATTTCTTAAGAGGAAGAACAACCTCAGCACAGAAATTGCTTTCTCTCTCCATCCTTTAAAGTTTGGCTCTTCTACATTAATTAACACATCAATTCTGCCAGCTGACTGACTTTGGTTGTTTTTTAAAACCTCCCACATTAACAGTATTCATCTTGTAGAACATAAGTACCCCTCTATGGTAAACTTTTTATTTTTTAATCCTCACCCAAGGATATTTTTCCATTTTATTTTCAGATGGAGGGGGAGGGGGAGAGGGAGAGGGGAAGGAGAGAGAGAGAGAGAGAGAGAGAGAGAGAGAGAGAGACAGAGAGACAGAGAGATGTGAGAGAAACACATTGACTGGTTGCCTCTCGCACAACCCCGACCAGGGCCAGGGACGAACTGCAACCCCGAGGTTCGAACCTGCAACTCTTTGGTCCTCAGGCTGATGCTAACCGCTGAGTCAAACCGGCCAGAGCTCTATGCTAAACTTTTATTCACTGAAATGTAACAGGCCTCAGATGTTCCCCAGTAAAAGCTAAAAGAAATTGCTTCCTGACAGTTTGTTCCTGGCACTACCCTAACTTGTTCTCATGGCTTATAGTTCCCATTCTCCCCCAAAACAAGGACCTGCCTGGTTTCCCCACGTGCTGAGAGATGATGCCAGCCAGTAACTGAGCTGAGACAAGTAACTTACGCTGAGTCTGTTTGGGTTGGTTAGTTCTGCCGGGGGGGCGTCCTCTCCGCTTCTTGGCGGGTGGTGGGGCTGGGGTCACAGGCTGAGGCTCTGGCTCAGGTTCAATTTCCACAGCAGGCTCCTCTTCATCCTCATTGTCATCCAGGTCTGGCTCAGCATTTTCTTCTCATGAAATGAGGGAGAACAGGTGGTGGAAAAAACAAACAAACAAACAAAAAAACCCACAAATAATCACATACTCTGTGAAGTTTAGTTATGTATTTATTTTTATTGTTAAAAGCCCATTTTAAAAATGCTTTTGATGAAATTTTTGCTACTGGCCATAACAGAGTAAACTGGTATTGTGGCAGGATTAATAAGCAAATGAACTTCACTGCTGTTAATCATATTTTACATGGACTGGATATTTTTTCTTTAGCTTTACACATCAGAATATTGAGTTTCAAATTCTTAGAGGCAACTCCATCTTAAACCAGTCATATAGCAAAACCACAAATAATGTTTAAGTTGAAAATAAAACAAATATTCCCTCTACCTACTATACAAGGATGAAGCAAGACATTAAGCCTGAGATGGACCCCTGAAGATGTAGTCCTGCTTGTCTCTGAGAGAGAGACAGAGAGAGAGAGAGAGAGAGAGAGAGAGAGAGAGAGAGAGAGAGAATGAATGTGTGTGTGTGTGTGTGTGTGTGTGTGTGTGTGTCAGGGAGAAAGTCAGAAGCTCCGGATGCACTGTGAGGACCTGTTTACCAGGATAAGCAGCAAGAGTTCTTTTAGTAATATTATTGATGGGCTTTTTTTTTTTTTTTTTTTTTTTGATACGTGCCCCTAGCGGGAACCGAACCCAGGACTCTCTGGTCCGCAGGCCAACGCTTCAATCGCTGAGCCAAACTGGCCAGGGCTTGATGGGCTTTTTTAAGGCCAAATTTTTGGACTTAAATTTCCAGCTTAAGTACCAGGCCCAAAGGGTCATTCTTAACTCCTTCACTTTGTCCCTAATGTCATAATCACATAAAAGGAGAAGGAATTATTGTAGAAAAAATATTGATGAGGAGCCTGATAATATGGCTTTGAACCCCAGAACTCTTACTAGGTATGAGACCTAAGACAATGACCACACTGGAACTCAGTTTCCTTGTGTAATTTCTAAAGCTCCCAACCTACTTACTAGTGATTTGAGGATCAAAAGGGTTGAGATAACACATGTAATCATGCTCTGTAACTTACACTTTACTACACAAACACAGTTGTATTGACACTGTATACCACAATTTAAAATTTCTCAGTTGTTCCATTTAGGCTTCATTATTTTATTTAATGAGAGGTGTTATCCTCATTTTATAGAAAAAGTGAGAAGCTAAGTGATTTGTAAGGTACAGCTAAAGCCACAGCAGGTGGAAAGCAAACCTCTAACCTCAATTTGGGGCTGTTCTACTGCCCACCCTGCAAGCAGCCAAACAGCTCTTATTACCCCTCCCTACCATGGCACAAAACGTACTCTGCCTGCCTTCCTCCAAGAAGCACAGGTTACAAGCACATTCTCTTTCTCTGGAATAAATATTTAAATTTAGAAATCTGGGTAAATGCCTGATCTTCAGAAAAAAATAGCTTATTTATCAAGTGACTGGAATCCTAAGTGAAATGTGGAGAACACATTCATATGTGGCGTTATGTCAAGAGCTTCCCTGTTGAACTTATTCACACCCCCTATTGCCTAAGTTGGCCCAATGCCTAGAAAACTAAATTTGGTTAGAATTGGGGGGGGGGGGGGGAGCACACAAAAAAGGTTAATAGGGTCAAAGGCTTATTGGCTTAGAGAAATTTTGGCAAAAAGCCTTGAAAATAGCAGTAGACTCTGCTGGACAATCTTTGCAGATGGCCCACAGGCAGAACTTCTGGGAGGGGATAAATATGACTGCTTGGCCTTTGTAAGCAGTGGGGTGGAAAACCAGACTGGGGGGGGGGGGGTTAGAAACTAGTACTAAGTATGAGGCCCAGAACCAAACTGTGCTCTACAAACTAGCAGTGTAGAAGACAAGAGGAGGAACTGTAGAAATGTATTAGGAATTCTTCAGCTAAAAAATGCTTCTGGCCCAACTGGTGTGGCTCAGTGGTTGAGCGTTGACCCATGCACCAAGAGGCCGCCGGTTTGATTCCTGGTCAGGGCACACGCCCAGGTTGTGGGCCAAACTGCCAGTTGGGGGGCATGCAGGAGGCGACCAATCAATGTTCTCTCTCATCGATGTTTCTATGTCTTTCTCCCTCTCCGTTCCTCTATCTCTAAAATTCAATAAAGAAAATAAATAAAATAAAATAAAAGATGCTTCTGGTGAAGTACAATTAGGGACTAACACAAAGAAATGAACAGGGCAGTACCATGGGAAAGAAGCTCTACCACTACAAGCAGCTACAGGGACCCTCAAGCTGAAGATGATCTGTGGGTCTCTGGTTATATTTGGGGCCTTCTAACATTCCTTGGCACATCCCAATAGTCCGTACATTTTCTTAGCCAAACAAAGAAGTCCCCCAAAGATAGAGTCTTAGTAGACAGTGGTGTGTACTTTTATAAAACTTAAGCACACTGACATTTTAAAGGACATATTCACTTAAAACTTAATGACTGAAGAAGATACTGCTTAAAATACACTTTGCACTAAAAAAGGCAGCAGCCCAGCCGGTGTGGCTCAGTGGATTGAGCGGCGTCCCAAGGACTGAGAGGTCCTGGTTTGATTCTCAGTCAGGGCACATGCCCAGGTTGTGGGTGTGATCTCCAGTGGGGGTGGGGGAGCATGCAGGAGGCAGCCAATCGATGTTTCTCTCTCTCTAAAAAAATCAATAAACATATTAAAAATAAAAATAAAAAAGGCAGCAAAAACAAATTACTCTTATGCTTACTGGATAAATATTATCCCAGAAAAAGCTAAAATTCTGAATAGAAAAGTGAAAGTTTTTCTAAAATAAACAAAAATGAAAGAGACCTTCTTACAGTTGTACATATAACAAACCTAGTGTTCTCATGAGGTTTTATAATAAAACCAATAAAATGACTGAAGTTCTTGAAATTTTGAAAAATTTCATTCCCTCCCCACTACTTCTACTAACAAGTAACAGAGAAGACAAAATGAGGAATCCTTAGAAATACATTAGGCACCATCTGTAATCTCTCCAATCTGATGGTGCTTATGGGGATGTGCATTTCCCAAAACAAAACCCCTCTATATTCTTTTCCTTAAAAAGCTTAATCTGTAGTCACAGATGTGCCTTCTCAACTGGGTGCCAGTAGCCTAAGTTATCCACATTATAGAACCTAACACTTTGGAACAAATTTGTATCCTCAAACGTGACTCCTACATTACCAATACTCTTGTTCTCCCTCTCTCTTCATGAGTCTAACACCTCAAAGCATACCTTCTGCCTGGATTTCATGACTAGAAAGGCAAAAACACCCCAAAGAGCATCAACGGTAGGAAAATAGGCAAAGTTTTAAACATAAATGAAAAGATTAAAGAAGGAAGAGAAAGGCTGACCTTCACGAATTTGATCAACACATCTCAAGGCTAGGCTGACAGAGGCAGTCAAACCAGAAGGTGGTCAAGATGCTTAAGCAACCTTCTTCATGTCCATTAGATTCATTGCTCAAATCTAGACCAGCTTCCTAAATGTAAAAGTTATGAATATAGAAAAGAAACTCCGCTGGCCTTAAAATATCACTGAGCTGGATAAACCGAGTAAAGATATTAATTTTGCTTTGGCTTTAAATTAACATAACAATTAGGTATTATTAAGCAATTTCTAGAATGCAGTGAGAAAAAAAATTGCCCGAGGAACAAACTAATTACTGTTGTAAATACATACACACATTAGGAAGGTTTGAGGTTTAAAGGAAGACTGACTGGCCTAATTCTATATCCCAGCATATCTGTACACAAACTGGGTACCAAAACCTGCCATGTGCAACTAAACCGAGAAACAAGTCACTTACCACTGTCGGAAGAGTCTTCTTTTTTAGAACGCATCTTTCTTTTTCTTCCACGTTTACTCTTCTTTGTTTCTCCTCCATTTTCCCCTTCTACACCATCTGGACCAGCACAATTATCAGCATGTCTTGCCATGGTATTCTAACAAAAGGAACAAATCCAAGATTTCACATCACTAAAAAGGTAAAGATCAGCATTAAAAGTTTTTTTTTTAGTTTAATAAAAAAATGGAATATCTATATTAAGTCTAAATGTCTGCTAAAGCATATCCTAAACACGATCTCCTCATTCAGGGGAAATGAACTCCATCTGGAGGGGGAAGAGAGGGAGAGAGAAGGGGAGGGAGAGGAAGAAGAGAGTCCTCAAAAGATGAGACTGGGTCTCGTGAGCAGAGGGCTCAGCAACCTGCAAGTAAAAGGAGCAGAGGAGGATCAGACCAGCTCCCTGTCCTGTGCAGACCTGACTAACATGGTCCCAAAGGAAGACCCGGGACAGACCTATTAGGGAGTTCCCCAGCAGCAGAAAGGTTCACACCTTTCTTGAGGTGGGGATGACTGACCCTTTTCAAAAGATAGAACATCTCTCTATTACCTCAGTAGGAAGAACTGCCCTGCTTTACAGTAGAAGACCAAGAACACGGTATTAGGAACCGTAATAATTTGACTTGGGGTGGTGAACACACAATACAATATAAAGATGATATATTATAGAACTGCACACCTGAAATCTATATAATTCTATTAAGCAATGTCACCCCAATCAATTCAATTAATTAAATAGTTAGTAACTAATTAAACGATAAATTAAAAAATAATGGAGGATGTAAAGCTCTGATTCTTACCCGGCGTGTGAATGTTTTCCCACACTTAGAACAGACAAAGGCCGCAGGGACAAAGTTGGGGTCGTGGTAGCGTTTGAAGTGCATGTCGAGGAGCTGTTTCTGGCGGAAGGTCTTGTCGCAGTGACTGCAGGCGTAAGGCTTCTCCCCGGTGTGGGTGCGCTTGTGCATGATCATGTGCCTCTCCTGAAAGAGAGCAGGGTGGGGGAAGAGACTTCTGAGACTGTCTGTCACAAGACTGCTACCCCAGCTACCACCTGTGTGCATGTGGCTGACAGGCTCTTCCCTCCCAAGGATCTAGGCTTATTCGGAAGATAAACTGATCTTTACTGGGGTGCAAAACTGCTTCCTTAAATCCCAGGCAGATATGCTCATTCCTGCTAGGCTGATTCTCTACATCATTCCCAAGCATCAGGCACCAGGACCAGATTCTTCCCTTCTTTCAAGTCCTGAACTTAATCCCCACAGTTCCAAGAAAGAAGTCAGTAGTCTGCTAGAGGTGGGTGGAGTGGGTAAGCTGTGACTGAATAAAACATCAGCTGGAGATTGAGATACAATAAATCGTTGATGATATTCCTCATAAATTATAGTTTGAAAGTATTATCCTTAAAAATAGCCACCACACAGGGTTTGCAAGAACCCCCTCTGATGAAACCTGACACCGACGAGGCATCAACTGCTTTCTAACCATGAGTCTCTACCTGTCTGCAAGCGTAATCACACTGGTCACACTTAAAGCGCTTCTCGTTCTTGTGTGATTTCTGATGCTGGATGAGGGCATAGCGCTCATGAAACACAGCATCGCAGTATCGGCATTTCTTGCCTTGCTCAATATAGGAATGCTGCTTTCGCAAGTGGACACCTGAAAGCAAAATATAAAGCCCAGTCTAACTTGTGAAAACACAAACAAGCATTTCAACAAGTTAATAATACATTCCTTTCTGCTTCTTAAAAATAATAACTCTGAGTGCTTTACAGAAAATGAATTAAAAGGAGGAATAACTACAGATGTGGAAAAACCAGTTAAGATGCTGAAAGAGGATAGGTAACACAAAATGGTGGCTTGGACAAGGGCAATGAATATGGAAGGAAGGGGGAAAATGGATGAGAAATGTAGGAAGTTGAATCAGCAGGATTTAGTGACTAAGTATAGAGTGCAGAAGAGGAAGGTGGGTGTCAGGGTCAATTGCCTGGTTTCTGGCTTAGAAAACCAAGTAGATGGTGGGGTCATTTACTGAGACAAGGAATAGTGGAAGAGGGCTGAAGCCCAAGTTGTATGTGTTTGTTTTGGGGAAGAGAGTGGTCAAAGGGGTTTTAAAGATTCAGTTTTGGACATGCTGAATTTGGAATACCAACAATATCAAAGTAGGGACAGAGATGGCAAGGTACAGATGGTTATAATTAAGCCTAACTCAAAGGAACATAAATTTAGGAGTTAGAATCTGAGTGAGATCATGGCAGCTGATGAAATCACTAAGTAAAAAGTAAAGAATGGAAGAGTGTGGGTCATGTTTTAAGAAATCTAACAGTTAAGGCCAGTGAGAGGAAAAAGGGTTAAAATAAGAGAAACCTGAGAAGGAGCAGTTGGAGAAGTAAGAAAGCCAACAGGATGCAGTGCCATGGAAGACAAGGGGAAAAAGTGTTTTGAGGAGGAGGGCAAAAAAGAAAAAAGAAACAAAACAAAAACAATAAAAAAAGGAGAAGGGCACAGTCCACTACAAAGAATGGTGCTGAGATCAGGGGAGATGGAAAGAGCAATGTTCCTTACATTCTGCAATGTGGGGTCATTGGTGATCATAGCAAGAGTCTCTTTACAGAGTGACAGGATATAAGCCAGATGGGAGGGAAATTAGGAGCTGCTGAACAGAGAATATGAGGGATGTAACTCTTCATGAGGGTTGGCTAGGAAGGAGATAAAAGTTAAACCTAGAAGGGGAAATTTTTTTTTTTTTTTTTTTTTTTTTTGGTACGTGCTCCTAGCAGGAACCGAACCCGGGACTCTCTGGTCCACAGGCCAACGCTCCAACCGCTGAGCCAAACCGGCCAGGGCGGGAAAATTGTTTTTTAAAGACAGGAGAGGAAGCCATGGCTGGTGTGACTTGGTTGGAGCGTGTCCCGTACACCGAGAGGTAGTGGGTTCAATCACCAGTCAGGGCACACACCCAGGTTGTGGGTTCAACCCCCTCAAGGCATGTACGGAAGGCAACCAATAGATGTTTCTCACATCAATGTCTCTCTCTCTCTCCCCTCCTCTCTCTAAATTAGAAATAATAATAATATAATAATAATAATTATAATGATGATGACAGGAGAGGCATAAGCATGCTTAGAGTTGAGGGGAAAGATCAAATTGAGAAAGTGAAGATGAAGACACAAAGGCAATACTGACAGTATAAAATAAAGGCTGCCAAGCCTGGCTGGTGTGGCTCAGTGGTTAAGCATCAAACCATGCACCAAGAGGTGGCCGGTTCAATTCCTTGTCAGGGCACATGCACAGGTTGTAGGCCAAATCCCCCAGCGGGGGGCATGCAGGAGGCGGCCAATCGATGTTCTCTCTCATTGATGTTTCTATCTCTCTCCCTCTCCCTTTCTCTCTAAAACCAATAAAGAAAAAATAAAATAAAATAAAGGCTGCCAAGACAGAAGAGTAGGATCAAGGCAAATGCAAACGGACAGGCCACAGACAATATGGGAAAAGAGGGTAAATATAGACACAGGTAGGTTTGATAACAGGAAATCTGGAGTTTCAACCTGCTGACTTAATTTTCTTGTTAAGTAGAAAAAGAGGTTACTTATGGAGACCAGGGTGGCAGAAAAAAAAGGGAAGATTAGAGGTATAAAGAAAGTAAGAGTGATTTACCTCCCACACAGCAGGTACCCAAACATCTGTGGAATGAATCAATGAACTCACTGAGGAGAATGGGAGCACTCCTGACAAAGACAAACAGTTGGACTGTCCAGGAGCAATGAGAACCCAGCTGCATTTGGGATCATGAATTTATGGTGCTACCAATCTGATTCAATCAAGGTAATGTATCAAACTTAAAGAGGGCCCACTCTGAGGAATGGAAATGAAGTAAGGGAAGGGATGGCTACACGTGTTCATTATATGAAGGCCTTTTATATACACATATATGTTTCAAGTAATTTTTTTTTAAATCCTTACCCGAGAATATTTTCTATTTATCTTCAGATGGAGTGGGAGGGAATGGGAGGGAGGAAGAGAAAGGGAGAGAGAGGGAGAGAGAGAGAGAAACATCGACGTGAGAGGGACACATCGACTGGTTGCCTCCCACACGACCCCAACCAGGGCCGGGGACAAACTGCAACTGAGGTACATGCCCTTGACCGGAATCACACCTGAGACTCTTTGGTCTGCGGGCTGATCTCTAACCATTGAGCCATATCGGCCAGGGCTATGTTTCAAGTAATTTTTAGGCCTCAACTTTCCCCTTCTTCTGGTCCTCTGATAGAGACCTAACCAATAGTAAAAGACTTTCTATCATATATTCTTAATTCTTATTAAATACTTGTAATAACAGTCCTGTAAAGTAGGTATTATTCCTATATATCAATTGAGAGAGGAAAAAAAAGGCTCACAGGAATAAGCATTTAGAAATGAATCTTAACTCTAAGTAGGTCTGTCTCCAAAGCCCATGCTTTCCTGTGTCACAAAGTGATGAATTTTATTTACTGCATATTAGAATGAAATCAGGCCTGCTTTAAAGAGAAAACACAAATTTTTTTGGGATTGGTTTTGGAGATAAACTTGAATATCCAGACAGTGCCTAACAGCTCACACAAATTGCCATGAGATATTATTGGTTTAGATTTATCAGAGGACAGTGCCTTTAAATCTATGTTCCTAATGTCACCTTGGTACTTATATATTTCCCCCAACGCGAGAAACAATTTGAGAGGACTCAAGTCTAGTTTTGCTACTCATAAGCTGTTTTGTGTAGCTTTTGGTCACGACACCTATCTGATCCTCGGGGTCATCACGTGTAAAACCAGAATACATGCCTTGATGACTTAATATGGTTGTTGTGAAGATCAAAAGAGTAAAAAAGTAAAAACCCTACTATTTGACAGCTCATAGGCAATTTGTAAAGTACAGTAATTTATCTAAATGTTAAAATGTTTATAAGAATTATTCTCAAGGACAGAGAACAGACTAGGGCAGTATTTTTTTCAAAATCTTTTTTTTTTTTTTTAAATAAGAAAAACAAATGGAGAAATCCAAGTGACCATATCTTTAAGTATGTCGTACTAAAATTTCTACTGCTAAACTCTGCCTCTATATAAACTCTAGCTTAATTATGCACAGGAATGTAGTTATCAGTTACCAATAAAACAGTCCAATTACCTAGAGAAAGTATAATTTTTTTGAAAAAATCTGAAGTGGACTGACCTTAGTTTGCCTCATACTATATGCCACTTGCCTACTTGGGGACTTTAACATTCTGGCTACTAATTAAAGGTGTACTCTGCTTCCTCTGATTACAGTTCCTGTTAATTTATAGATGAGCTATATTCAGGAAAGAATCTTGTGGCCTGACTGCAGTAAGAGAAAGAAGAGATAGGGGGAAAAAAAAGGGCAGCTAAACAACAGCTTTTATTAAGTGGCAGACCATTCACATATACAAACTTATGCAAGTCAGATAAAGTTATTTATAATCTTCATGCTTTCACAAATCCTTCAAAATATTTTTTTTCATTTGCCACTAGTTAATTTACTTACCCAAATCACTTTTTCGGGCTATGACAGTGTCACAGTGGGGACAGTGAAATTTGGCCACATTTTCTGTGTGCTTCTGTAAAATGTGCATCTTCATGGTACCACTTTGGGTAAATCGCGCATGACAAATATAACATTCATAAGGTTTTTCTCCTTAAAAGGAAATACAGAATGAATAAATTAGATGAAATGACTAAATACTATCATTTAATTGGAGGGTAATTCAAGTGGCAGATAGGCAAAGCCACAGAGAATCTTTAGGTCTTACTCAGGAAGGCTGAGGCTCAGGCCCACTGACTGGCTCATGCCTATCTTCAGAGATGGCAAATAAGCCCTAAACTGCTGCCGCCACCTTTGCTCTACCCAGCTCTGCCACAGAGTCGTACACATTAGAAAGAGAGTAATTCCCACAGCAATGCTTACCTTTGAGGGAGAGCAGATGGGATGATAGGAGGACTTACATGTAGGTTTTTCTTTTAAGAAAAGACAGTCCTTAGGAAAACTGAATGAGCTGGGTTAGGTAGTCTACCCAGATTACTTCTAACAGTAAAAAATTTCCATTCTTCAATGTATATTCAGAACAAGGAATTCAGAAGATATGCCAGAAAAGCACTCATCAATTATATACTTTCATGCCAGCTTCCATTCAGGTAATAATAGAGGCATAGAGTGGTTTACAGGGTGCCAGGGGATCCACTGAAAAGTAGTTCACTGATACAACAAGGAGGGGAGAAGTCCTACCTGAATGGGTTCTCATGTGCCTTTTCAGCTTGTATGTATCCCTGCTGGCATAACTGCACAAGCTGCACTGGAACGGACGCTCTCCAGTATGAGAGCGAATGTGACGTTTTAATTTGCTGACCTGAAACATGAAAGCAATCAAGCCTCTTACACTTCAATTAACATAGACTGTAATGTGAGTGCTGTGGATTAGGCACAAAAGTTTAGCTTTTGGGCACTAAAGTTCAGAATACAAATAAAGTGTCAAGATAATGTCTTCCTCATTCTTTGTCATCTTTGTTTCGCAAATCCATACAATCCAAGGGAAGAGGGTAAATAGACAGAGGCATACATGAGTCAAGATTGTTCATTAATAACTTTTAAGCTGGATGATAGGGACATAGGGGTGTATTATACTATTCTATCTACTTTTATGTTTGGATTTTTCCTTAATAGCTTAAAAATAATCCATGTTTCTTTACTGATCAATTTTCTTCCAAATTCTGAATCTGAATTAATAAGTACATTTTAATTCCCCTCAGCCTCTCTTCCCATCATCAGCACTTCCCAGACATGTCAGACTTCAGGGGCCTCTCACTTACCTTGCTCACTATTGACTATGCTTTTAGTCTTCCATGGGTACCTTTCCAACAAAACGTAACTTTCAAACCTGATTCTAAAAAGTGCTTTGAACACTCACTAATCTCCTTGTACTCATAAATGCTACACAACAGATTTTCACATACTGTAAGTGGTTTAACAATGGTCCCAACAGCATCACTGAATAATTTTGTTTCCAAGATTTGCCTCCTTATCACACATTCAATTCCTATATGCATAAGACTCTATTCTGTCCCAACAAACTATTTGTTTATTTCTACTCCAATATCACACTGTCTTCATTTACTATATGGTTTTACAACATCCAATAGCACAACTCCCTCATTCTTTTTCCAAATTTTTCTTAGTCATTCATATTCACTCTTCAGTTGAAATTCAGCATCAACTTGTGGTGTCTCATTTATTAATGTCCTTCAGAAAAATTAAGTTTTCTTCACATAGGTATCAGATGTTTTTTGTTGTTCAGTTAATCTCTAAATCATTTTACTGCTGCTAGATTTTGAACCTGTTTCCTACTACAGATAGTATAAGGTAAGTCACTGATTTCTGTGTATTTACCTTGTATCTGGCCACTCAACTGAACTCTTACTACTCTTGAATTTTCTATGTAAGCAAATATGTCTGAAAGAAATGAGTTTTGGCTTTTCCATTTATCATTCATTTCTTATTTTATTCTATTAGCTAGGATTTCCAATACAATGTTGAAATAACAGTAGGATGGATGTCTTATTCCAAATTTTAATGGGAATACTATAGGTTTCTGGTATATACTCCTAAGACTAGATATTTTCTTTTTTTTTTCTTTTTCATTTTTTGTTCAGATAGAGTGGGAGGGAGAGAGAGGAAGAGAGAGAGAAACATCGACGTGAAAGGGACACATCGAGTGCCCGCGACCCGCACGACCAACCAGGGCCGGGGACAAACTGCAACCGAAGTACATGCCCTTAGCGGGAACCGAACCCGGGTCTCTCTGGACTGCAGGCCGACGCTCTAACTGCTGAGCCAAACCGGCCAGGGCAAGACTAGATATTTTCTTCTACTAGACAGTAATTGAGTATTGAACTTTAGTTTTTCAATAATCTATAGAAATGATATGGTTTTTCTTTAATCACTCAATGTTGTAAACACGAATAAATTCATAATATTGAACCATCCTTGCATTTTATTATTATTATTATTTTTGGGTTAATCCTCACCAGAAGATATTTTTTCCATTGATTAATAGACAGAGAAGGGAGGGGGTGGGGGAGAGAGAATGTAAGAGACAAACATCGATGTGAGAGAGAGACATTGATTGGTTGCCTCCCTCACGACCCCGACTGGGGCCGGGGATAGAACCTGCAAACCCAGGTACGTGCCCTTGACCAGGAATCAAACCCAGACCCTTCGGTCCGCAGGCCAATGCTCTAATCATTAAGCCAAACTGGCCAGGGCAAACTCTTTCATTTTAAAATGCTCTAGGTACAGTTATTTGTTTCTGTGAAGCTTGGTATAAGTTACCTGTAATGACACACGAAACTAGTGCTTTTTATTTTTTTGGTTAATCCTCACCCAAGAATACTCCTCCACTGATTTTTTTCAAAGAGAGAGTAGAAGGGAGGGAGGGAGAGAAACATCAATGTGAGAGAGAACACTGACTGGCCGCCCCATGTACGACCCCGACCAGGGCCAGGGATCGAGCTTGCAACCCAGGTACGTGCCCTTGACCGGAATTGAATCTGTGACCCTTTGGTCCTCAGGCTGATGCTCCAACTGCTAAGCCAAACCAGCGAGGGCCACTAGTGCTCTTTTTTTAAAAAAATTCTCACCTGAGGATATTTTCCAACTTATCTTCTAGAGTTTGGGGGGCGGGGGGGGGGGGGGAAACACGACGACACATTGACTAACCAGTTACCTCCTGTACAACCCCAACAAGGGCTGGGGACCGAACCACAACCGAGGTACATGCCCTTGACCAGAATCAAACCCGAGACTCTGGTCCACCGGCCGACGCTCTAACCACTGAGCCAAACCGGTGAGGACACTAGACTCTTTTTTAATGGGTAAATCTTTCACACTCATTATAGATTCCTTTGGTGGTGGGGAGGGGGAGTAGGAGTGTTTAATAATCTAATAGATTTTCTATCTCATCTTAAGTCAGTTTGGGTATTTTATATCCTCATATTGGTATCATGGTCTTCGTTATATTTTCAAATCCTCACCTGAGGATATTTTTCTATTTATCTTCAGATAGAGTGGGAGGGAAAGAGACTGAGAGAAAGGGAGAGAGAAACATCGATGTGAGAGGGACAAGTCAATTGGTTGCCTCCTGCACGACCCTGACCAGGGCCGGGGACGAACTGCAACCAAGGTATGTGCCCTTGACCAGAATCGAACCCGAGACTCACTGGTCCGCGGGCCAATGCTCTACTGCTGAACCAAACTGGCCAGAGTGGTATGATGGTCTTCTTAAGACAGTAGCCAACAACAAGCTGAACACTCACTTCTACGCTGGCATAATCACACATGGAACACTTAAATGGCTTCTCATGGGTGTGTTTGTAACGACGATGCCGCACCAATTCTCCACTAGTCACAAAGGCCATGTCACAGTCTGGGCACTTATGAGGACGTGTACCTAAGAGAGAAGAGGGTATAACAGGAAGACAAAATCAAGGGTACAGTTAGTGACAGTTTAATTGCTGCATGAGAACGAACCCTGGTTATTTCATTAACTCTGCATTAGCCTGAGAGTGGTTCCAAAAGCTATGAGAGGGACTGGCTGACTTTACAACACTAGCCCCAGAATATTAGAAACATGTGCTAAACATTTAGTTTCTCTTAATTACCCATTTGAGCTTACCTTTTTTTTTTTTTTTTTTTTTTTAATCCTCACCCGAGGACATTTTTGCATTTATCTTCAGACAGAGTGGGAGGGAGAAGGGGAGGAAGAAAGAGAGAGAAACATCGATGTGAGAGAGACACATCGAGAGGCTGCCACCCACACGACCCCAACCGAGGCTGGGGACAAACTGCAACTGAGGTACGTGCCCTTAGTGGGAACTGAACCCGTGACTCTCTGGTCCGTGGGCCGACGCTCTAACCACTGAGCCAAACCAGCCAGGGCTGAGCTTACCTTTTTAAAAAATCTGTTTTTAGTGATTTTTTTAGAGAGAGAGGAAGGGACAGAGAGAGAGAAACATCAATCGGCTGCTTCCTGAATGCCCCCTACTAGGGATCAAGACTGCAACCTGGGCGTGTGCCCTAACTGGGAATCGAATTGGGACCTCTCAGTCCCAAAGGGACGACGCTCAATCCACTGAGCCACACCAGCTGGGCCTGAGCCTACCTTTGATACAAAATGCTTTCTTTATCCTTATTTTGTGGCTATTCTGATCACTACAAATTAAAGTTAATAGAAACACCATTCTGTTTCAACCCTTGCTAAAAAAAACATAGGACATCTTTTAAACCTCAATGCTGTATCCAGTACAGGTTACAGAATTAATAGTTATTTGACTCAGGATCCTTTTGCACGTCAAATCTTACTGTATTATGATTATACATATAGGATCATTGGGCTGTCCATTTCTTGACAGGTTTTTCTTTAAAAACAAGAACAAATATAACAGCTTGTTTTCTATATAAATTTATTTTGATAAAGAATTCTAGAGCATTATCAAAGGCTTTACCAAGTAGTATTGAAGTATGCATGGAATGTTAATGAATGTTTGAATTGCTAGAATGATGCCTTAAACTTTCCATTCTGAGATTATGAATTACTTATCTTCCTTGAGGTAAAACAACCAGAAACCATGGTTTTTACAAAGGTAGCATTTCACTACTATTTCTAGTGTTCTTCAGCATAGTGCCTGGCAATTTTTGCCTGGGAATTTGGGGGATCCTTTTTAGTAATTGTTAAAACCTTAGCAACAGCCCTGGCCAGTTTGGCTCAGCAGCTGGAGCGTCAGCCTGCGGACCAGAGAGTCCCGGGTTCGGTTCCCACTAGGGGCACATACCAAAAACAAACAAACAAACAAAACAACAACAACAAAACCTTAGCAACACAATGGCGATGTCTTCAGGAAATATGACAGGTTAACTACCACAGACAATCTTTTTCTGGATCACCATCCTTATAAAACCCAAGGTTTAACTGTTGTTATGCTGTAGTCCCCAACATTCTTATCCAGCACCTGTGTGTGTGTTAAGGTGATTCCTCAGGAGGGTGACTGTTCTGAATGCCCTGCCACAGAGATGGCACTTGTGTGGTCTCTCATCAGTGTGACTTTTCATGTGACGATCCAAATTTGAACGCCGTGGACACGTGTAACTGCAAAGCTCACACTGGAATGTCTTCTTTACACCTATATACAAAATAAAACACTTACTTGTTAGGATTAATCCCAATTTTAAATTTCTACAAATATCACAATAATTATCTCATGCCACTAATAGAGACTAGTACTCACATCATGATCTTAACAACAACAAAAATCCATTTAATGTAAAATAACCTGCATGTGTACTGTTATGTACTTAATTCCAAATTGGTTTTATGAGTATAATAGATAAAATCATTTTACCTTTCTTTTTAATTTTTGTTGGTTTTGGAGGCTTCATGTTACCAACCACTTTCTCTGCATTAACCTCTGACAGCAGACCCTCCTGTTGCTCTTCCTCAAAGTCGTAGACAGACACATCCACATCTTTGCCCTCCTCTGTGTAACGGAGTTTGCTCTTTTTGGTTTTCTTTGTTTTTTTGGCTGGTGGCTGATAGTCTGGGTCTTTTTGCCAACTAGGATCTTCCTGAGGTGGAAGTTCCCCTTGTTCTAGTGTCTCCACCTCTCCATTGGCCCCTACTTTCACCACTTGAAACCCTTCAGGCAAAGGTAAGGTGTGACATATCATGGGTTCGCTTTCTGCAAGGCCCTCTTTAGACACTTCATTCTCATAAGCCCCCTGGAGTTCATCTACCGAAGTGGTAGCAACAGGTACAGTCACAGGAACAGGTACTTCAACAAGCTGAAGCTCTCCTATGTTTATGGGCTGTTCCTCCATATTTACAACCTGCAAGGTTATAATCTGGGTATCGTCCACAGCAGCCTCTGCTTCTGGGGCTGTACCCTCCATTACTTCAGTCTTCATCTGAAGAAGGGTAGGATCTAGCTGCTCCATCATGACCATCTGTACACTGCTATTGACATCCTGGACCACCTCACCCCCATCAGTCTGATTCTGGGGTAGGTGGCAAGCGTCCTCTTCCTGGCCCCCTTCCCGGCGTCTCTGGTAAGTCTTTCTCTCCTTTCCTTTAATGAAAGTTTCAGACTCCTCCACAATGGCTTCAACCGCCTCACCTTCCATTTCCCCTTCCTTTATTAAGGAAGAACACATATTGTTATTTATTATTTAAAATAAAGTCTGTCTAAATGAAAATACATACATTTTAAAACAAAAAAAGATCCCTGAGGAATGAATGAGGCATCAATGGTTGTTAATATTACAAAAAAGATAAAAACACACATTATGTGCCTCCTGGTGGAAGGACAAAACACTACCTATGAAGCAGTCTTGTCAAACAAAACAAAAAAATCTGAAACTAATATAGCCTCTAGATCCAACTACCAATTAACAGGAAAATGGTGACAAAGGATGTTAAATTACACTACGGGGATGAAATCAGTGAAATACAGACTGAAGGAAACTCTGCAGGATTAACTATCCAATTTCTTTTGCAAATAAATCATCAGGAGAAAAAAAATGGGAAGAATAGAAGGAGAACCTACAGATCAGTGGTTCTCAACCTGGGATGACTCTGCCTCCAGGGAACATTTGGCAAGGCGTGAAGACATTTTTAGTGGTCACTTCTGGGGTGGTGTGCTACTAGCATCCAGTGGGTAGAGGCCAGAGATATTACTAAACATCTTGCTATATGCACAAGTCAGTCCTCCACAACAAAGAATTACTGGGACCCAAATATCAATAGTGCTGAGGTTGAGAAACCCTGACACAGACAAAAGAGACTTAAAAGATGCAGCAACGAATCACAGTGTATGGATTTTCTTTGGACCCTGAATCAAACCAACAAATGGTTAAAAAATACATACCATGAGACAAATTCAACTCTGGATAGTTTATATTAAAGAATTATTAACAAAGCCAGTTTAAATCTTATATATTTCCTCTAACTACTTACGAAAACTCGCAGAGGGCTTTGCTGTTTTTAATTTTATTTTATTGATGTTAAAAGAGAAAGAGAGGAAGGGAGAGGGAGAGAGAGACAGAAACAACGATGAGGGAAAACACTGACTAGCCACCTCCTACATGCCCCGTGACCAGGAATCGAACCAGCAACCTCTCTCTCGGTGCATGGATTGATGCTCAACCACTGAGTCACACCAGCTGGGCATTGCTGTTTTTAGCTAAATTCTACTTTATAAAACATGCCCTGTTGGTGTTTTTTCACCTTTTGGGGGGGGGGGGCAAAATCAGAACTTGGATACAGATTCCAATGGCCTTGCTTGTAGCTACTACCAATAACATCTCTTGTGTCACACGAATAAGTATTCATGTATCTTTCTCCTCTATGAGACCGTAAGTTCCTTGAGGACAGGGACCATGTATAACAACTAGTTTCTACTCTTTAGCCCTGTGCCTAGGTTGGTAAGTACTTGATAAATGTGAACTGAATATATAATAAAAAATAGACGAAGAAAAAATCAGCCAATCCATAGCTTCTGGCTCTTAAGGCTCATGAGTACTGAGAGTACCCAGATACCTAAGAGTAAAATGGGTCTGAACAATCATCTAACTGATAGCAAGCAATATGACTTAAAACCTGCAAGTATATACAAGACTAATTCAAAATTAAAATTTAAAGTGTTTTGCATTCTTGTCCTAGTCTTAAATAAAGCTTTTGCTACTTCTATTAGAGACACGTTTCTTTAATTCTGTCCTGGCACCATAACGCTGTATCCATGTGAACAGTCAAAGAAGGTTCTTAAGCCAGGACGATTACTTGCAAGGCAGTACAAACACTATAGAGGGATGGGCAAGGCCTGGTTCTGCATTCTAAGTATTACTGTCTAATATGAGGGCAGAACAGGTACAATGGTTCTAGGTAAAAGTAGGTAGGTTTGGCCGGGCCGGTGTGGCTCAGTGGATTGAGCATCGTTCCATGGACTGAGAGGTCCTGGTTTGATTCCTGGGCACATGCCTGGGTTGCAGGTTCAATCCCCAGTGGGGGGCATGCAGGAGGCAGCAGATCGATGTAACTCTCTCTCTCTCTCTCTCACCGATGTTTCTATCTTTCCCTTCCTCTCTCTCTAAAGAAAAGTCAATAAAAACATATTAAAAAAAAAAAAGTAGGTAGGTTTGGAGAATCCTAATTAGGTGTGAGATCAAGATGATTCATAAATGTGGAATTTGAATGGAACCCCAAAATGGGGCAGGACATATAGAGACAGAGTGGTGTGTGTATGTTGCAGGGGAAGGGGTAGTATCCTTATATAGAATGAATATATGAGGGAATTGGTTATGAGAAAGAATAACAGTTGGCTTAAAGCATAGGGCAGAGGAAAGGGTAGAAAGAGACAGGAGAAAGCTATGTTGGTGGTAGCCATCCATTGGATGGTCTTGCTTGACAAAATAAGACTATATGTATATGGGTAGCACTGGGAAACCACCTATCCTTTCTGGGCAGGGGAAGTTAAGATTTACTAGGTTCACTAAAACAGTGCTTGATTTCTACAACAAGGTGTGTCTCTTTATTGGCAAAAGGGAGAGATGCATGGCTTTCAAGGCCTCTCATTATCTAACCCCAGATAACCTATTCAGATTTATGACTCTTTGCTCTTTAGCCATTACTTTTCTCTGAATGTGTCTGCTGATAAAATAACCACACTATTTTGCACTTAAATTTTTCTCAAAATGCTCCATTTCCCCAGCTGGCTTGTGAAATCTCTTTGAGGGCAAAAGCCAGGCTTGAAGCAACCCACATTTTTTTGATAGATTCAGTAAACTCCACCATCTGCATGGAACAAAACCAAGGCTGACGGAAAACCTCGTGGGTTGCTGGTTGCCAGTCAGATTTGTTCTGCTATTACCTACTTTCTTTCTTTTTTTTTAATCTTCACCCGAGGACATGTTTGCATTTATCTTCAGATAGAGCGGGTGGGAGAGAGGGGGAAGAGAGAGAGAGAAACATCAATGTGAGAGAGACACATCGAGTGGCTGCCACCCACACGACCCCAACTGGGGCGGGGACAAACTGCAACTGAGGTACGTGCCCTTAGTCGGAACTGAACCCAGGACTCTCTGGTCCGCAGGCCAACGCTTTAACCGCTGAGCCAAACCGGCCAGGGCTCATTACCTACTTTCATTAGTCCCTTGTTCTCAACAATGAAGAAAAAAATACTACAATGCTCAATGCAAAGACCTCTTGCTAGCTAGCTGTTCCATTATACGTGGGGAACAAATGTAACAAAATGTGCACATATTCACAACCAATTGACATGGACACTAGGCTGGGGAAGGCAGGAGGGGATGAAAGTGGGAAGGAGAGGGGTCAATGGGGGAAAAAGGGGGACATCTGCAATACTTTCAACAATAAAATAAATAAATAATTAAAAAACAAAATGTTACTGCAAAAGGTAAGGATCAAGAGACATTTGTAGACTGCTTTATAACTTGCCTATAAATAAAATACGTCTGAGTATCAATGTCCCGGCATTTTTATTACAAGGTCTCATTTACATTTCTGATCTTAAAAGACTACTTTAAGCATGATCCTAACTATAATTTCTTTTATATAACCAATATTATAGAGATGGATTATTCTTGGGACAGGAATGAATGCTCTATACTAGAAATACAATGGAAGCCACAAATTTGAGTCATATAGGTGTAATTTTCTAGTAGTCATAGTGAAAAATAAGAAATAGGTTAACTTAATTTTAGTAATCTATTTTATTTACCCCAGTATGTCCCAAACATTATCACTTCAAGATGTAACCAATAAAAAAAAAAAGAGATATTTTATATTCATTTTTTCATAATAAACCTTTAAAATCTGGTATATATTTTACATTTATAGTATACCCCAATTTTAACTAGTCACACTGTAGTTTCTCAACAGCCACATGTGGCTAGGGGCTATACTGTACTGCATGGCACAACTTTATACCTTTGCTGCTCCAGCAGCACTGGCATAACCCTAGAATTCATTAGAAACACAAAACTTTAGGCCTCACCTATGAACCTCAGAACCAGAATTTGCAATTTAATAGATCCCCAATTTAATATTTTGCAATTTAATATTTTCCCCCTTTTCATATATTCAAGTTTAAGAAGCACTAATTTATGGCCTACATACTGGAAGGTCCTGGGTTTGATTCCCAGTCAGGGCTCATGAGGGAGGCAACCAGTTGATGTGTCTCTCTCACATTGATGTTTCTCTCTTTCTCTTTCTCCCTCCTTTTCACTCTCTCTAAAAATCAATGGAAAAAATATCCTAGAGTGAGGAATAACAAAAGAAAAAGGAGGATTACTTTATACTATTACTTTTCACACATTAAAAAAAAATACTTTCCACCCAGCCAGTGTGGCTCAGTGGTTGAGCGTCGACTCATGTACCAAGGGGGTCGCCCGTCGGGGCACATGCCCGGGTTGTGGGCCAAATCCCTAGTGGGGGGCATGCAGGAGGCAGCCAATCGATGTTCTCTCTCATCGATGTTTCTCTCTCTCTCCACCTTTCTCTCTCTCTAAAAAAAAAAAAAATCAATAAAACATTACAAAAAAACAAAAAAGAAACCTAAAAAAAACCCAAAAAACTTTCCCACCCTGGACGGTTTAGCTCAGAGGTTACAGCTTCAGCCTGAGGACCAGAGTCTCGGGTTCAGTTCTGTAAAGGGCATCTACCTCATTGGCAGTTCGGTCCCTGGCCCCGGTAGAGGTTGTGTGGGAGGTAACCAATCGATGTGTCTCTCTCATGTTGATGATTCTCTCTCTTTCTCTCCCTCCCTCTTACTCTATCTGAAGATAATGAAAACAAAACAAAAAAACCCTCGGGTGAGGGTTTAAAAACAAACAACAAAACTTTCCCTGACCATGAAAGTCTCCAAATTAGGACCCCAGTAAAGATGGTAACTCCAAACGTTGAATTTTAGGGGAGCAGAGAACAAACCCCATACACCTTGGAGACATTCTTGAGAAAAGTAACAAAGGACAAAAACCAAACAAACAAAAAAAACAACACACAAAATTTCACAAGCTGTAAATGTTAAAGCTGGCCCTGCCAGAAAAATCACTACATAATCCCAGGCTATTTAGATTATCCCGTAACAAAACTGGTAGAGGAAAAACATTTAGTCTCTGAGCTCTACAGGGTTTTGTAGCATATAATTTGAAGAATACAGAAAAATCCATCTTGTCCATTTTAAGAACTTAAAATGTTAGAAACTGCTTATAAATAACCAAGTCCAACCTAAAAGAGGTCACAGAATTACAAATCAGGTAGAAAAATAATTGGTACAAAGGAGTACAAACTGAAACCAACTGTGTTGCCAGGGAGTCAAGCTGACAGAGTATTAGGTCCATGAACATCCCATCTACTCAGGGTCTTAAAGCAGTAGCTTCTATTTTGACAGAGAAAAATTATACACAAAGTAGCAAGCCACCAGCCTCTCCCATACACTGCTTAGAAATATCTCAGTGAATCCCCTCAAGGAGTGGATTCCTTTACTTAACTTCCTCCAGAAGGCAGTCTCTCCTCTGAAATCAATAACTAATCTAATAGGCTAGATCAGGTCTCTCTCCCCACTCCCTGGAAATTGTACTCTTTTAGCTGTCACCACCCTTCAACAGCAATTCTGACCCGACCACTCCCTTCCTTTATGGACTCAGGTCTGCCCGCTTGAGGGGGCGCACTGGCACAGCGGCAGTGTAGATGGACATTTTTTCTCTCATATTCTCTGCCGCTCTCCTTGAGTCAGACATGCATTCTAGCTTTTGTAAAATCTTTTTGTGGATCAACACCACTAAAAGGGGGTTTACATTTACTTCTGGGACACAACTTTTTTCACATTATCAAAGTATGTTAGCTTATTTATAGAAATCTGAGAAATAAAGCACATAAAAGATTTAAAAGTTGTTCATAATTTCTGTACTTAGAGATAATCACCTAGTACTTTGGTGTTTTCTCAGTCCCCCCCTTATGGATATATATTTTTAATATAGACATTACATTATATATATAATCTGCATACTCTTGTATATGGCTTTGCTCTATTTTAAGAACCTGTCCGTATTAAAAAGGACTTCAGCCCTGGCCAGTGTGGCTCGGTTGGAATGTCATTCCATACACCAAAAGGTGGTGGGTTTGATTCCCTGGTTGGGGCATGTGTGGGCATCAAATGATTGATGCTTCTCTCTCACATTGATCTTTTTCTTTTTTTCTTTCTCTCCCTCCCTCTCTCCCTCCTTTCCTTTCTAAAAACAACAACAAAAACCACAGATCACTGGATAAGCCATGATCTTTTTTTTTTTTTTGAAAGGACTCCAATCCTCCTTAGCCTTATTCTGTGGTCCTGCTTGGTCCACAAGTACCACTCACCAAGAACCACACCAGCCAACCCAAAGGCCTTCCTCTCATCCTCAATCTCAGTTTCTCTGGCACCTGACGGTATGAAATTTATATTCTTCCTTCATCAGCCTCTTTTCTCCCTTGGCTCCAACTTTCCCTCGTCTCTGAGAGCTCTTTCCTCTGAGCACACCAAGGCTCTGTTCCTTTCTCTGTAGCCACTCAATTTGCTAACCTTTCTTTAAATTTTATTTTATTTTTATTACTTCTGTCTCTACACAGAGGTCTTTAAAATACACATCTGCAATCCCAGTTTCACCACCTAAAGGATATCTTTCTATATGGATATTTGGCTATCACCTAAGGAGTAAAGAAACCTGGACTCTAGTCCCTAATCCATTACTAACCAACCAAAAGAGCCTGGCAAAGCAGGTTTATCCTCTGGGCCACAATATCACATACAAAATGGAACTGTGAAGACCAAATCCTTCCTGTATCCTCTATCATCTTGGTGGGGGGCGGGGGGGGGGGAGCTTAGAAACATTAAAAAAAAAAAATCTTTCAAATCAACTTCTGGATGGAGGGTAGGCAGGGGGCTCCCTCAGACTGAGGCAGGGCGATCCTGGGGTGAGGGAGCTGGAAGAGAGGAGGAAAACTGGCACCTGAGTACTTCCCTTGGCTCTGCTGACTGGTTGAGTGGGAGGATGCAGAGGTCTAGTCTCAAAAACAAAGGGCCAGGCCTGCCCTTGCTCCTAGGCCACTGGCCTGGCCTGCATCCTTGGAAAGCCTTCTAGATAAGCCCTTTCCCTCTTGCCTCAGCCTCTTCTCTGCCAGTTCTATGTTGCTCAAATCTTTCCCATCTTAAAACTCCCCATAACTCCACCTGACCATTTAACATCTGCCATCTCTGTATTCCCTCCATGTTCAACCCAACACTAGCTGTCTCCACTCCTTTATTTCTCTCTCACCCTTGATTTACCAGTCTGGTTTGCGTTTCTCAATACTCTACTGAATTGCTCTAAAGCTAGGAATGGCTCTTAACTGGTAAATCCAAGAGACTTTTCTGCCCTGGCCAGGTGGCTTAGTTGGTTGGCGTTTTGCCCTGTACACCAAACGGTTATGGGTTTGATTCCCTGTCAGGGCACATACCTAGGTTGCAGGTTCGATCCCTGGTTAGGGTGTGGCAACTGATCGCCGTTTCTCTCCCCCGCCTTCCTCTCTCTAAAAAAAAAAAAAAAAAAAAAAAAAAATCATTAAAAACACATCCTAGGTAGAGGATTGATTTTTTTTTTTTTTTTTTTTTAGAGAGAGAGAGAAACATTGATGTGAGAGAGATCTATCGATCAGCTGCCTCCTGCATGGCCTCTACTGGGGATCGAACCAGGACTTCTTAGTCCATGGGACGACGCTCAATTCACTGAGCCACACCAGCTGGGCATCCTTGGGAGATTATTAAAAACAAAAACAAAAACAAAAACAAAAACAAAAACTCTGGCCAGTATTGCTCAGTGGTTAGAGCGTCAGCCCGTGGACCAATGAGTCGCAGACCAATGATTCTGGCCAAGGGCACGTACCTCAGTTGCAGTTCATTCCCAGCCCTGGTCGGGGTCGTGTGGGAGGCAACCAGTCAACATGTCCCTCTCACATCGATATTTCTCTTCTCCCCCTTCCTCCCACTCTATATATGAAGATAAATAGAAAAATATCCTTGGGTGAGGATAAAAAAAAAAGACTTTTCTGACTTGACCTCTCAGTGGAATAAGAGCATTCTATTCTAGTCTTGATCCCAGAATTATATGACAAAACATCAGAACACCGAATATTCTTGGGTAACAGGATCTTATTCCCTACAGAACTGCTTTCATCAAGTTTTGTTTTGGCATTATGCCCTTGGCTTACACTAAAGGATATGTGGGAGAAATTTTATTTGGAATCACATGCTTGGAAAGCTTTACTTTAAAGATTTTTTTTCTTTCATTGAGAGACCTATATTATAGGATCATGTTACCTTTTTTTTTTCTAAGATGGTCACACCGTGATCAATTATTTTCCTCTCAAACTATGTAGTAACAATTTTCTATGCTAACTGGTATTTTCTGTAGGTTTACCTTTGTATCATTTATTATTTGTATTTTCTATATATTTCTTCAAATTCTTTTTCAAGCAAGATGGGCTATAAATGTAACTGTATAGAGTATACATATATATTCAATAAATAAAAAATACAGAAATATAGAAAGTTATACCACTCTTAACAAACATCAAAATAAAAAGAACCTCAACTCAAAATATGCGGATATATCTAAAGATTACAAAACTCTTCTAGGAGGCATAAAAGACCTCACTAAATAGGGACAGTACTATTCATATCCATGATCAGAAAGGCCAAATATTTTTAAATGTTCTTTCTACTTCTTATAAAAAGCAATTTTTCAAAATCTGTCTGAAATAAGATATTGACGATAGCAATAAAATTTCTGAAAAATGAAGGCAATCTTCTATTTCCAAATGTTAATATATTATAAAGCCATAATAATTAATAATAATGTAGTACTGTCACTATCACAGACAATTTAAACAGAAGATAAAACCCAGAAACAACCTCCTAACATATAAAAAGTTGTCATTTTAAATTGGTGGGGAAAAGATTATTTCATAAAAGGTACCAGAAAAATTGGAAAATAATGAGTTTATCTTTAATCCATCAAGAATGTATTCTGGTCCGGCTGCTGTGGCTCAGTGGTTGAGCATCAACCCATGCATCAAGAGGTCGCCGGTTTGATTCCTGGTCAGGACACATGCCCAGGATGTGGGCCCGATCCCCAGTGGGGGGCATGCAGGAGGCAGCCAATCGATGTTCTCTCATCATCGATGTTTCTCTCTCTCCCTCTCACTTCCTCTCTCTCTAAAATCAATAAAGGAAAAAAAAAAAAAGAATGTATTCTGTTGTCATATGAGATAAAGAGACATTAACAACCAACCAACCCAACAAAAAAACCCCACACCAAAACAAATGAAAACAAACCCCCACCCTTAAAAAGATATAGGTGAATAGGCTTCTGACCTCAGAATGAGGAAGGCTTTGTGCTTAACTACATAGAAAATAGGAGAAACCAGAGGAAATTACTGAAATTTTGACCACCTTAAAGTAAAAACAAAAAACTTATGACAAAAACATGAACAAAATTAAGAAATTAGTCAACAAGAAAAAAGTATTTGCAGCAAATATGGCAAAAGATTAACATCCTTATTATACAAATAATTTTAAAATTTATAAGATAAAGATGAATACAAAAGAGAACACAGGGCAAAGGACACAAAGAGATGACTCAAAGAAATACAAATGGCAGATAAATACAAATGAAAAATAAAAACACAACTGTATCTCCTTAACACAAAAAGGAATGCAAATTAAAATAATGTGACAGCATTTTACCTCTATTAAACTGCTAAGGTTGTTTTAAAGAATAATCTCCGCCCTGGCCAGTTTGGCTCAGCGGTTAGAGCGTCGGCCTGCGGTCCAGAGAGACCTGGGTTTGGTTCCCGCTAAGGGCATGTACTTTGGGTGCAGTTTGTCCCCGGCCCTGGTTGGTCGTGTGGGTGGCAGCCACTCGATGTGTCCCTTTCACGTCAATGTTTCTCTCTCTCTCTCTTCCTCTCTCTCCCTCCCACTCTATCTGAACAAAAAATGAAAAAAATGTCCTCGGGTGAGGATTAAAAAAAAAAAAAAAAAGAATAATCTCCAATGTTGGTCACGGTGCAGTGAATTCAGTAAGGTAACTGGTGATATGAATTAAGAATTTTTAAAATATTCAAATTGTGATCCAGTAATTCCACTTCAGACCTTATGTTCAGAAATAATCAGAGATGAACACCAAGATTATAAGGACATTATTAATCAAAGTGAATAATGATAAAAAAACCTAAGTACAACCACAGGGGAATAGTTAAACCTTGTAAATGATGATACATCCACAAAATGAAAAATTCTATGCAGATATTAAAAATCATGTTTTAGCCCAGCTGGTGTGGCTCAGGGTTTGTGCACTGACCTATGAACCAGGAGTTCCCTGGTTCAATTCCTGGTAGGGGCTAAGGGCAGAGTTGTGGGCTTGATTCCCAGTAGGGGGTGTGCAGGAGGCAGCCAATCAATGTTTCCCTCATCATCCAGGTTTCTGTCACTCTCCCTTCCTCGCTCTAAAATCAATAAAAGAAAAAAATAAATAAAAGTAAAAATCATGTTTTAATGTGATAATATAAAGAAAATTCTTGTTCCATATTAAAAGCAAAGAAAAAAAAGAATAATAATATACATATATTTTTTAAAGGCAGGAGAAGCAGAATGGAATAGACTCTCCAGCCAGAGACCTACATCTCAATTCTGGTTCTTTTACTTACTGGCAGTGTGACCCAGAGTGAGATATGCTACCCTTATGTGCCTTGATTTCCTTTTCTTAAAAAAATTTTTTTCATTTTATTTTATTAAAAAAATTTTTTTTCTTTATTGCTTTCAGAGAGAGAGAGGAAGGGAGAGGGAGAGAGAGATAGAAACATTGATGAGAGAGAATATCGATTGGCTGCCTCCTGCATGCTCTGCACGGGGGATCGGGCCCACAACCTGGGCATGTGCCCTAACTGGGAGTTGAACCGGCAACCTCTTGGTGCATGGGTCAACGCTCAACCACTGAGCCACACTGGCAAGGCTCAATTTTCTTTTCTACAAAACAGGAATAATGGCATCCACTTTGTAGGCTGTCATTAAGATTAAATAAAACAATGCATGCACAGAGTCTGACTACTGTGCTCCTCTGTATCCTTATAGTCACCCCCCCCAGAAGGCAATGAATACATGTTAGTTGAACAAACTGATGTTTCAGTTTCCTAGAATTCTAATTCACAAGCCCTAGATAAATCCCCCCCCGCCCCCAAAAATGACTTCTCTGATAAACTACTGAATTTCTGTAGGTTGAAGGCAGAAACCCAGTTAACAGAACCTGGTGACTACCAAATCCAGGAACGGAAGAGAAAAAACAAAAAACAAAACCCAGAACAGTTTCCCACGCTGGTATCTCTCTCTCTTTTTTTTTTTATCCTCACCTGAGGACATTTTTTCATTTTCTGTTCAGATAGAGTGGGAGGGAGAGAGAGAGAGAGAGAAACATTGATGTGAAAGGGACACATCGACTGGCTGCCACCCGCACAACCAACCAGGGCCGGGGACAAACTGCAACCGAGGTACATGCCCTTAGCGGGAACCAAACCCGGGTCTCTCTGGACCGCAAGCCGACGCTCTAACCGCTAAGCCAAACAGGCCAGGGCCCAGGCTAGTATCTCTTATTAGTCTGTCCAGCATATTGCTGCCAGACTAAATCTTCCTGAAATGAGGCACAAAAAACACGTGATGGTTGAGGCTTATTGAATCAACTCTAAACTCCTCGGCTTTGCTCCCAGACTTCTGTACAATCTGTTCCCATCCTTTCCACCCACCCACCTTTACCTTTGGGCCATCATCCAGACAAGTGCCTATTACCTTGTCCCCCACCCTCCCAGCTTAAGTCATCCCCTAAATGAGTGATTTTCTACTGGTGTGCCACAAGAATTTTTAAAACATGCTGCCCGGCCAGTGTGGCTCAGTGGCTGAGTATCGACCCATGCACCAGGAGGTCGATGGTTCAATTCCGGGTCAGGGCACATGCCCAGGTTGTGGGCCTGATCCCCAGTTGGGGGGGCATGCAGGAGGCGGCCAATTGATGTTCTCTCCCATCGATATTTCTATCTCTCTCTCCCTCTCCCTTCCTCTCTAAAATCAATAAAGAAAAAAAATTTTTTTTTTTTTTTTAAAAACATGCAGCCCTGGCCGGTTTGGCTCAGTGGTTAGAGCATCGGCCCGCGGACCCAAGAGTCCCTTGGTTGGGGTCGTGTGGGTGGCGGCCACTCGATGTGTCTCTCTCACGTTGATCGATGTTTCTCTCTCTCTTCCCCCCTCTCTCCCTCCCGCTCTATCTGAGGATAAATGCAAAACTGTCCTTGGATGAGGATTAAAAAAAAAAAAAAAGTCCTCGGGTGAGGATTAAAAAATATAAATAAATAAAATAAATAAAACATGCAATACCTGACTATTTAGTCAGGGGACTGACCTCTTTCTCCTTAGATTGTCAAACAAACAAACAAACAAAAATGACAACAGCCAACACAACATAGCCATCCAGAGTGAATGAATAAAAATTATACCTGTTTTTTTTAGAATTTTAGTAATTAGTTTATGCGTGCCACGAGATGAAAAAGGTTGAAAACTGCTGCCCTAAATCAGTCTCCTCAACCTTGACCAGTGCAGACTGACTTCAAGTTTGTTTTGTTTTCACTGTAGTTAACCGTTCTATGTCTGTCTTATCCCCAGACTTTTAGCTTAATGGTAAGGACAGAACTATGTCTTTTATTTCTGCAGCAATGAATATAAAACATTAGGTAAACAGCAGATACTCAATATTGGTGCCACTGTCCTATGAAACACACACAAATGGTTCTTGCACATGACAAGAGCAGGAAGAAAACAAGGAAAAACATTATGTGCTAAGTGAAAGCTTAACTATATGAGCTTTTCTTTAAAAAAAAAAGTTATTGATTTTTTTAGAGAGAGAAGAAAGGAGAGAGAGATAGAAACATTGATGCGAGAGAAAAACATCCATCGGCTGCCTCCTGCATGCCCCCTACTGGGGATCGAGCCTGCAACCTGGGCATTTTCCCTGACCAGGAATTGAACGGGGACCTCTCAGTCCATAGGACGCTGCTCAATCCACTGAGCCACACTGGCCGGGGGCCAGTTTATTTTCTTTACTGCTATGTTTATGTCATTTCTTAAACAGAAAAATAAGAAATCCTAACACGATTATAGGTTAGATTTTAAAATAATCCTGCTGCATGAAAATAAAAGCTAATAAAATAAAATAAATGAGTGTGAATACACTCATTTTTGAAGATATTAAGACTTATTAATCCATCACACATTCTATGGCTGTATAGCAAATGTGTCAGGTATTCCCAAAGGAAAACAACCTTTAATACTCACCACTGCAGAGTTTAGTCATTTGGGAAGATTGTTTATTATAAAATATAGTACTAAGAATAACATATATGTATTGAGAATAAGACAGTAGAGGAGGACAATTTCCAGGAGTCTGTTTTATAAATAAAATCACCACAATTTTTTGTTTAACACACTACTAAAAACCCCAACTTATTTCTGGAGCAGATCAGAAGATTGTTTACACTCTAGGCAAGAAACAGTAGCTCAAGTCCCCATGAGCTTCCATAATCCACAGCCATTCCAAAATAGTCTAACATGAAGGTCATCTAGCAACTCGCCTGATTCACACTGCTCAATATAAAACGTCAAACATCATTAGAAGGAAAAAAAGAGGGGAGATACCTTGTAGCTTTCTCTTTTTGAGATTTTTAAATTAGAAGAATGTTTTTACCCAGAAGACTGAAAAACCCAGCTCATTCATTATAGACGGTAGGGAACATTAAATGCCATTATGACAATGGAAAAAAAAAGGAATTCAAGATAATCAGTTTCTCCTGAGAATGAAAGGAAACGCTAACTGACTTTTACTAAATGCAGGCACTAGTCAAAAAGAATAAAAATTATTCACCCTTGTGGAAAAAAAGTTAGGTTTAAAAAGTCAAATAAAGTAACCATTTCACTCTGCCTTTCCTGAAACTATATAAACCATCATCGCCGCTGAGAGCTTAAGATATATCAAAGCAAAGTAACACAACTATTAATAGCTGCGAATGAGTATCAGGAAAGTTGCAGACTACAGTAAAGAAAAGGGAGGACCTGGGTGGAGAGGATGACTCAGTCTGAGAAGCAGAAAAACATTAGTGACCATTTATTATTTCAGGGTGATGGGAAACGGAAGAAGCCTTTATCTTAAGTAGCATTCACCTACTGTCACACAAACACACACCTCTCTTTTCCCTATTCTGTGCCATTAACTTTAAAAAGAACTGTTGGGAGGGTTTTTAATGTTGTTGTTGGTGGTTTTTTGTTTCTGTGTTTTTGAGAAGTATTAAAAGAGAAATAAAGTATCTTCTAAGTTAAGAAAACTTAAGAGCATCCCAGTTTTGTTAACACTCCCTTTCCCCATTTGTTAATATTAAAAGATAGTTAACCCTAGCAGGTGTGGCTCAGTTGATTGAACATCACCCCAGGCACCAAAAGGTTTCGGGTTAGGTCAGGGAACATACCCAGGTTGTGGGTTTGATCCCCCACCCCCACCCCCACCGTCAGGGTGTGTGCGGGAGGCAATGGAATGATGTTTCTCTCTCCCCCTCCCTTCCTCTCTCTAAAATCAATGAAACATATTTTTTTTTTTTTTTTTTTTTTTTTTTTTTTTTTTTTTTTTATAATTTATTTTATTATTAATTTGTTTTTGTTACAGATTTTTCTCCCTTTTTTCCCCCCATTGACACCCTCCCCCTCCCAATGAAACATATTTTTGTAGAAAAAATTTTTTAAAGGTGGTCAAAACAAAACAATTATTCTAACAGCTACTTGGAAAAATGTATTTAAGAAGCTTTGAATCTAGGAAATAAACACTAATAAAATATTTGTAGCGGTAACAGTGAAACTACCGCAGAAGAAGTGAAAGAGTTCTTTTGCTACAAGGAATAGAAATGCTAAAGCAATAATTCTTTCACCAAAAGGTGCCTGATGGTGGTTACACAGAGATGAATTTCCCTTTTAATTACTTTGGGGGGCAGGGGTGGTCCTACTGTGTAGGGCTTGGTTCTCAGGAAGCTCCTCATCTGGCAGGGAGACAGATAAAACAAATTAATAGCTATATAGTGTGATGAATGCTGTAACAGGGGTTAACATACTTCCCACCACCCTGGTACAAATGATGGCTTTCAGTGAGTGAAGGAGGGCTTCAAGGAGAATTACTAAAGCTGGATCTTCAAGGGTAAGAGGGACCCTGACAGGCAAAATACAATTAAGAGAGGAGCACTGTAGCAGAGAAATAGCATACGGGAAAAACTTAAATATGTAAGGAATTAGATAAATTTGGTGCAAAAATATTCAACATAACCAAATGGAAATGTATTAAACCATCTCAAATTTATTATTGTAGCCTGGTTACAGAGGCCATGTTTCAGCCCCTCATTAAGGGTAGCCTGTTCATTTCATTTATTGAACATTTATACATGAAACGGAAGACAAAACTTATCCAGGAGTCAATATACTAGTGCCACAGTACCGAATGAAGGCAGCCTCTCAAGTACATGCTGTCCCTCTCTGCTTTCTACAGCCTGTATGACACTTTTGCTGGCACACAGCAACCTAATATCTTCTTTTTGCTCTCCCAAGGGTGACCACCAAATCCCTCCTTGCTCTGCTCTAGGCCCATTTCCTGAAAGCAGCTCAGAGTTACACTGTCTCTGAAGCAGTTCCAGTTTTTCATTACTGGAAATAGGAGAAAAGGGGGGAAGCTGTGGCAAATCTATCACCTTGAATAAATATGTTATAAAACGGAATAAATTACACACACACAGAATTTACAGAACATCTAACAGGCACATCTATGGATTTTGGGGCACATTATTCCTGAGCAGTGGTTCCCAAACCTGTTGGTACCAGAATCATCTGGTGAGCTTTAAAATACATATATCCCAGAGATTCTGATTCAGTAGCTCTAGGGTGGAAGAGACCTTCTTTCAAAAGGCCCTCAAGAGATTGATATAGAATCTTTGCTGACTATGGCTTGGAAGCAACTGACCTAGAATATAATAGTTATTCATCCTAAATACAGGTCTATAAAAATCCAAGCTACTCAAATATACACAGTTTCTACTATGAGAATGTTTGGTTCATTCTTTAATACAAAGAATTGTTTTATTTATTTATTTATTTATTTATTTATTTAGATAAAAATATCTTCAAAGCCTACCTCAAAACTAATATGTTTCCCATATAAGCAATAATGAAATGTATAACTTAAGAAAGAAGTTCTAAGGTTTAACCTCTATTATGGGTACCATCAATATCAAAAGATCTCGCCAGATTGTACGGGACAAGCTCAACGCATGACAGAAGGTAAAAAGGAAAAAAAAAGAGAAATGGATATACATAACAACCGAGTGAACTCATGGTTTACAATGTGTATCAGTGGCCATGTAGCCACTGCTCTAGTCTCTATGACCCAGTACTCACTCATGAAGGCTACTTGGTAGGACCAAGACCATTTTTATTTGGTAAGTGGGGTACCCTATAAGGTCAATGCTAAATTAGAAGCTTAAATTCAGTTTAAATTCAGCAATGCACACGTGTACCAAAGGCATAATAAGGGTAATGACAAATGGCAATGTAATGCTTTTGAACAAAGCTCAAATTATGAAAACAATCTGCCAACTTGGTTGCTCCTTAGAAATATACTTTTCTCTTTTTTTGGTATGTGCCCCTACCGGGAACCAAACCCGGGACTCTCTGGTCTGCAGGCCGACGCTCCAACTGCTGAGCCAAACCAGCCAGGGTACTCCTTAGAAATACGAAAACAAATATAGAAAAAGGAAATACAGCCCTGGCCGGTTTGGCTCAGTGGTTAGAGCGTTGGCCTGCAGTCCAGAGAGACCCGGGTTCGGTTCCCGCTAAGGGCATGTACTTTGGTTGCAGTTTGTCCCCGGCCCTGGTTGGTCGTGCGGGTGGCAGCCACTCGATGTGTTACTTTCACGTCAATATTTCTCTCTCTCCCTCCCACTCTATCTGAACAAAAAATGAAAAAATGTCCTCGGGTGAGGATTAAAAAAAGGAAAAGGAAATACAGGCAATAGCTTAATCAACAAAATGGGGGGGTGGGGGGCGTGAGCACGTGCAGGCAAATTACACATTTATAAATACCTGAAAGACACAACAAGAAGAGGAGAAGGAGCAAAGACTGTCTGACAAGACACAAGAAAGAAAAAAAAAAGTATTACCAAGAAGAAACCAAGTCACTATTACTTTATAGTCTCAACATATACTTACAATGAAATTTTTAATTTTTTTTTTTTTTATATCCTCACCCGAGGACATTTTTTGCATTTATCTTAAGATAGAGCAGGAGGGAGAGAGAGAGGAAAAAAGAGAAACATCGACATGAGAGAGACACATCGATTGGTTGCCACCCACAAGACCCCAACCGGGGCTGGGAATGAACCGCAACCGAGGTACGTGCCCTTAGCGGGAATCGAACCCAGGACTCTCTGGTTCACGGGCTGATGCTGTAATCGCTGAGCCAAACTGGCCAGGGCACAATGAAATTTTTAAATAGGAGTAGAAAGATATAAGATATAAATAAATAAAACAGAAACACAAGAAATACTAAAAACAATCATAGTATCATATTTTTATAGAATAGTTCTGGTACCATACCATATCTTTGTGAATGTAAAATACCTGGTGCCCACTTTACACTATGTGACAATAACTATGCTGTATCAGAGTTTTATTATGCCAGAGTTTATCTAAACAAATAAAAAGTGTGGGCTAAAATAATTGAGAGCCCATGCACCAAGACGTTGCCAGTTCGATTCCCAGTCAGGGCATATGCCCAGGTTGTGGGCTCAATCCCCAGTGGAGGCATGCAGGAGGCTGCCAATCAATGTTTCTCTCTCTCTCTCTCTCTCTCCCTCCCTCTAAAAGCAATAAAGAAAAACAATAAATTAAAAAATAAAATTAAAAAATGGGCAGAGGAACTAAATAGACACCTCTCCAAACGGGACATACAAATGGCTAAGAGACATATGAAGAAATGCTTAACATCACTAATCATCAGAGAGATGCAAATTAAAACAACAATGAAGTATCACCTCACAATTGTCAAAATGGCCACCATCAACAAATTATCAAACAACAAGTGTTGGCGAGGATGTGGAGAAAAGGGGGCTCTAGTACACTGCTGGTGGGAGTGCAGACTGGTGCAGCCACTATGGAAAACACTATGGTGTTACCTCAAAAAATTAAAAATTGAATTGCCATTTGACCCAGTGATCCCACTTCTAGGAATATACCCTAAGAAACCTGAAACACCAATCAGAAAGAATATATGTACCCCCATGTTTATAGCAGCACTATTTACAATAGCTAAGATCTGGAAACAGCCTAAGTGTCCATCAGTAGACGAATGGATAAAAAAGCTGTGGTACATATATACAATGGAGTACTATGCAGCTGTAAGAAAGAAAGATCTCTTATCCTTTGAGACGACATGGAGGGACCTAGAGAGTATCCTAAGCGAAACAAGCCAAGCAGAGAAAGACAAATATCACATGATCTCACTTATTCGTGGAATATAATGAACATAACAGTCTGAGGAACAGGGTAGACCCAGAGATGTGGAAGTAGGGTACAGACTGACAATCCTCAGAAGGGGGGGGGGGGAGGGAAGAGATAAACCACAGAACTTATATGCATGTATGCATAACTGATGGACATGGACAACAAAGCTGGGGATGGGGTGGGGGGTTAGGGAGGAGGGTATCAATGGGGAAAAAAGGAGAAACATCTGTAACAAAAATAAATAAATAAATAAAAAAATTTAGAGATTTCAGTGGTCCAACTGGACCACACTAAAAATAGAGGGGCTAACCAACACCAGCCCATCCAAGGACGGTCTGTTCGTATCCTAGGGAAATTACTGAAGGATTCTAAAGTCCTGGATTATCCAGAAAAAGATGAATAAACTCAAAATCCTAACAGCCTTGGCATTAGATACCAAGCTTTAATATTAGTGACAGCTAGAGCCTAGTAATGCATTATACACACAGATAAACTTTAAAGTTGGTGATGGTATTAAAGATCTAAAAAACCAAATGCATATCAAATAACTAGCCACAGAACTAAATGCAAGATTATTCTATGAAACTCAAATTATTCAGAGCCAGTCTGAAGAACAACAACAACAAAAAAAACACAGATGCACTTGTCCTATATCCAAAACCTTGGGTAAATCACTTTGCCTCTTAAGTTTCTTTTTTTACCCTCATCGAGGACATTTTTCCATTTTTTGTTCAGATAGAGTAGGAGGGAGAGAGAGGAAGAGAGAAAGAGAGAGAAACATCGACGTGAAGGGGCACATCGAGTGGCTGCCTTCCGCACGACCAACCAGGGCCGGGGACAAACTGCAACCGAGGTACGTTGCCCCTAGCGGGAACCGAACCCAGGTCTCTCAGGACCGCAGGCTGACGCTCTAACCGCTGAGCCAAACTGGCCAGGGCTGCCTCTTAAGTTTCTTATCTATAAAATGAGGGGATTGCTAGATGACTTACAATTTCTCCTGGTTTTTAACATCCTACATTTTGTTTAGGTTATCAATTAGATTTCTCCTTATAGGCAAGATGGGAACAAGTATGACCACTTTCCAGGTGAAAAAAATCAGACAGGAAATTTGAACAGCTGCATAAAGTTGTACATAGAGTGGAGCAAAAGGTAGTTCTCCAGCTTTGCAGTCTTCTTGTCTATAACCCAGAAGTCAAGCAGAAGTCTCTGAAACCCATTTAGATGAAGATGGTTAATGCACACCACTCTACTGAATGGCATTTACATCTAAGTCCAAGAAGTTTAAAGAGGAATCCGCGTGTTGGTCAAAAATGCCACAAACATTAGTTACACTCTACCAGAAGGGCTCTTTCCTCCCTCCATTAGAATGTTTTAGCCCTGGCTGGTTTGGCTCAGCGATTAGAGCGTTGGCCCGCAGACCAGAGAGTCCCAGGTGCAGTTCCAGCTAAGGGCACGAACCTCAGTTGCAGTTTGTCCCTGGCCCCAGTTGGGGTCATGTGGGTGGCGACCACTCGATGTGTCTCTCTCTCACATCGATGTTTCTCTCTCTCCCTCCCACTCTATCTGAGGATGAACGCAAAAATGTCCTCAGGTAAGGATTAAAAAAAAGAATATGTTTTAAACTAGAAAGGTTTCTCAAAGTCAGGGTATAATCACTGTTTATATAACCCCCCTCCCTCTCCAATGCATAAAATACATCAAGATATCTGTTCTTTTGTTCAAAAGCCCTCGCCCACCTAGAACATTTTAGGACTCTATTTCCTCCTTCCTTGTTGGGAAAGCTGATGTATCATCTACCTCTTTTCAAAATAAGAAATAGAGGACAGCTTCGTAGGCACGACACACGGACGCAGACACACATCACACACACCACCGCAGAGGACAGCCTCACAGGCGCGGCGCGCGGACACACGCAGACCTGGATACGCAAGCACATTTCTGTATGGGCTGCGGGATGAAGGAGGGCATGTCCAGTAACAGCACCACCAGCATCTCGCAGGCCCGCAAGGCCGTGGAGCAACTCAAGATGGAAGCCTGCATGGACAGGGTGAAGGTGTCCCAGGCAGCCGCGGACCTCTTGGCGTACTGTGAGGCCCATGTCCGGGAGGACCCTCTCCTCATGCCTGTGCCCGCGTCAGAAAACCCGTTCTGAGAGAAGAAGTTCTTCTGTACCATCCTCTGACTCCCTTTGCGATGAAACACCTCCTTTTCTGGAATGCCCCCTGGGGACCCGCATGCACATAGCTCCAGGGAGCCCCCTCCCGTCCCTGCCAGTCACTGCCCAGCCACAGTCATGGGGGCCAGTTTCATCTGTCCCTTCATTTTCTTTACTGTATTGATTTCACTTTATTTTTTTTCACTTTCATGTTATTTTCATTATTGGCAAAGAAAACAGACATTTTTGTAACCAAATAATAAATGTGCCAAGTAAAATTAAAAAAAAAAAAAAGAAATAGAGGATTTAATTTCAGTGTAACAAATGCTTAGAGCTATAGCTATATACTTGATAGGATAACCTAATTAGCCATTAGCTAAGATATACACTTATCTAAAAGTCACTAAATCAACAAATATCGACTACTAAGAGTCAAGAACAAGACCAAAAAAGCATTCTGAATAGATAAAAGACATTTCAAAATCTATGCCCTCAAATTTACAATTAATTTGACTCTCACTCAAAGTCAATTTACTCTTATGTTAGAAATCATGCAAACAATGGGGAATAGGAGGAGAAATAAAATATTAGAGGCAAAAAGCCAGGGTCAACAACAAGGGATTGCTGTCCTTAAAGAAACATGTTAACATCCAGCAATAAGGAAGTACCTTTCTAGTAATCTGAAGTTAACATAGGGTATCAGAAAGGTTCAGTACTTCTTCCTATTGTATTGGATTCCTTTTTCCCTTTAAAAATTATACAATACAGATTGTATAAAAGATCAAATTGGTTGTTGCCAGAGGTGGGGTGTGGGAGAAATAGGTGAAGGAGGTATACTTTTTTAAAAAAAAAGAATCCAATACTGTCAGCAATAAGTAAAAACAAAAATTTTAAAAATCTGTGTTGCAGATGTATAACTTCACTGAAGGGAATGGGGGAAATTTTACCTAAATAACTTAGGAAATGAGTAGAGATTACAAGACTAAGGACTAAAGAATTACACATAAGCACTGTATTGTAGTTAATCAAGTTGTTTCCCATGGAGTTCAGGTTAACAATTCTGATACCACTATACGTTTATACTGGGATTGAGCAAATAGCAAGTAGATGACGAATAGTGATAAAAGAGTTAAAAAAAAAAAGTATACTATGAGCCTTTCTTCTGTGATGTACCAAAGACTAAAGAGGAAACAAGGTCTAGCTCTTTCTATATGGTCACATTCTGCTATATATTTTTTTGTGTTTGTACTTGATCCTCCCTCTCTACATGTAGTATTCCCTATTTAACCCACTGAATTAATTTGTACTCCCCCCCAAACAACTACAAAACCAAAAGCTTGGCTATTCCAATGAAAACCCAGGCTTTCAGTAATACTGCTTCAGCTAAGTTTATAGATTAATTCAGGTAGCAATGTTTTTCTTGGTTCTCAGCTATAATTATCCTCCCCAAAACAAGGAAAAACATTATATAATACATATAATAGGAGAAAACTAAGATAAGAACACAAACCTATAGGTGTTATATAAATATTCTGGTTTATATCCATAGTCACTCATACACACACACACACACACACACACACACACACACATTTATTCTCACATGAGAGAACACACTGTGCATACTATTTGATAATCAGCTTCATGTATTTCTATAGATAATATATCTATGCATAATACAATGGTTGCATGATATCCTATTTATATAGATGTATTAATTTAATCAGTCCTCTATACCCAAATATTGTTATTCCCAATTTTTGGTAATTCTGCTTTATCTAATTTTAAAAAGGGGGGGAGGGGGAGAGTTTATTTGCATTTATAAAATAACTATGTTATACAAACTATAGAAAAGTCACCCCAAACCTAACCACCCTACCAATACTAGTTTTTTATTTTGTTCTGATGTCTATTTAGTTTTTTCCCCCTAGGCACTCATTCAAATGTATTGAGCTCTTGCTATGTGCCAGGTTTTTGTTTAGGGTTTTCTTTACTTTTATTCCTGAATTAAAAAACAAAAACAAATATTTTTATTGATTTCAAAGAGAGGTAGGGAGAGGGAGAGAGAGAAACATCAATCGGCTGTCTCCTGCACGCCTCCTACTGGGGATCCAGCCCACAACCCAGGCATGTGCCCTCACCAGGAATTGAACCAGTGACCTCCTGGTGCATGGGTCAACACTGAGTCACACCAGCCGGGTTACACCATATTTTTATTTGTTTTCCTTTATTGATTTTAGAGAGAGAGGAAGGGAGAGGGAGAGAGAGAGAAACATCGATGAGTGAGAACATCAATTGGTCGCCTCCTGCATGCTCCCCACTGGGGATTTGGCCCACAACCTGGGCATGTGCCCTGACCTGGAATCGAACCGGCGACCTCTTGGGTGCATGGGTCGATGTTCAACCACTGAGCCACACCGGCCAAGCTACACTATATTTTTAAAAAGTCCTCTCGCCCTGGTCGGTTTGGCTCAGTGGTTAGAGCGTCGGCCTGCGGTCCAGAGAGACCCGGGTTCGATTCCCGCTAAGGGCATGTACTTCAGTTGCAGTTTGTCCCCGGCCCTGGTTGGTCATGCGGGTGGCAGCCACTCGATGTGGCCCTTTCACATCGATGTTTCTCTCTCTCTCTCTTCCTCTCTCTCCCTCCCATTCTATCTGAACAAAAAAATGAAAAAAATGTCCTCGGGTGAGGATAAAAAAAAAAAAAGTCCTCTCAAAGTATGGAATGAGCACATTACAAGTGCTCAATAAATAGTGCAGATATCTAAATATTTGGGTTGATCAAATTCATATCATTTCAGAGAAAGTCACTTTCTCTATGTCTTTTTTTTTAATCCTCACCCGAGGATATTTTTCCATTTTTGTTCAGATACAGTGGGAGCGAGAGGAAGAGAGGAGGAGAGAGAAACATCGACATGAAAGGGACACATCAAGTGGCTGCCTCCTGCACGACCTCAACCAGGGCCGGGACAAACCCCAACTGAGGAATGTGCCGTTGACTGGAATTGAACCCGCAACTCATTGGTCTGCAGGCCGACCCTCTAACCGCTGAGCCAAACCGGCCAGGGCAGTTTCTCTATGTCTTATGTCTAGAACCAATTAGGTTCAAATATTAAATCTGTTTTCAAAGAGCAGGCATTATTAATACAGAACATATAATTTTTAAGGACCAATTACATTAAGAGGAACACATGAGTAACAACACTTAGTAATTGTAAGACACACAAAACACTTAAGAACAGATGCTTTTGAATAATCTTAGGAGTCGCAAAGTCCATAGCTTAGAATTTAGCCATTTTATTATGATTCTGACTACTTAACAAAGTGGGGGGGGGGGGGGTCAGTGTAAATTGTTAATTATGCTTGAGTTAACTTGTTCTGCTTTCAAAATTATTTTATAGTTTACTTTACAGTTTTAGACCTGATTTTGTTCATTGCTTCCTCTTTCCTTCTGACAATATTTCTGACTTGGTCCAGCTATCCAGAACTGTCTACCAACTGTGCTGAGCTCTTGTGTATGTCATGCATGTGTAGGAACATGCAAGCAAGCAAACAAGCACCATTTAATAAAATTTAACTTCTATATTCCACAGTAGGATACTACAGGGAATAAAATAAGGAGCTGGATGGTACAGCTATTCTATAGCTCAAAAGTATTGCTTCTCAAAGGTTTCCACTGTGGTACCTATACAAAGAACACTTTCCACTACCAGGCATTCATGCCCCATTTTGTTAATGACCTGTGTAATCTTAGACAGTCATACAGAGTACACATTCTGTTCCTAAAATATGTATCTGTTTCAATGTAAAAAAGTTTTTAAAATTACTTACCAGTTAAATTACTTAACTCACCGCCCCCTCAATGAGCACAATTGAAGCTTCAAGAAGATGGGTCATGCTTATCTTGTGGCTTCAAGTACCCCGGAATCATATCACTTTGTACCCTAAGGGTATTCATATCCCAGTTTGAGAAACAGGGATTAAACTAGCCACAACACTTAAAAGTGACCAACATGTTTCTACAACCCCATTTCCCAAAGTCTTTAGTGTTCTCTATAGCTTTTCAAATCAGTCTTGTTTTTCTTTTCAGCAGTTCATTGGTATGTACTTTGTATCAACACTTCTAAAAGAACCTGTAGAGCACAAGTTACTTCTGGAATGACAGAAAATCGGCACAAAGACCTTGTCTTTCCCATCTATGGAAGTACCAAGATGCCCACTTGAAAAACAGAGATCTGAAGAATAGTAGAGCTTTCCCTCTTGTTCCCTTCCTCCTCTCTACTTGCTTCAGGGATGGCTTTTTAAGAAAAATCTTAGTAGTCACTTGGATGGTTTATTTATATAGGCTTATCTAATCTCAGCATTTGTAATTCCCACCTCTACACTCTTTTGCCATTACACAAGTTCGATTAAACAATTTTCACATTTTCTAGGGGATAAGAAAGAAGTGCTTTCTGGTAGCCTGAGAAGTTACAATTTTCACACTAAGAACCCTACCTTTGTTGTTTATGAGATCCAAAGCCTGTTTATGAGAAGCCTGTTTCAAGTTCCCTGTGATGCCCATTATATTTTATAGCAGAAATAGTATGCCACAGTAAATTTTAAGTGGCTCTTTCAAATGTTAAAAAAAATATATTGGTAATGACTATAACTAACACTGATGCAAACGTGGGTCATTAGCTAGGCTAACTCAATTAAGACCACTTTTATCCAGGATACCAGATTTCCCAAGAACAGGATTCCATCTGTTTGTTCCTCTTCAAAATTACCAATCTCCACAATGGACTTTTGAGGTCATTTGCCAAGAGCCAAATTGTACACCCCAAAGGTTTTTACAGCAAAGCAGCCACCATTTCCTGGGGTTTTTCTATGTACTGGCCCAAAATGGTACTTAATGCTTTATCCACATTCTCAACTTGGAGAATAACCTCTGTAATTAATGTTATTCTCTCACAAATGAGGGCTGTAGGAATAGAAAGGTTAAGTAACTTGCTCAGTGTCATCCAACTTGTATATAGTACTGCAGAGTTTCAAACTGAGGACTCTCTGACCATAAAAGCCTGTATGCCCTCAACCACCCACCCTCTTGCATCTCCTATACGCAAGAATGGTCCAACAAACCCTCCAAACCTAAGAAGGTTTTATTACTCCTATTTTTAAGACCAAGGAATGGAAGTATTTACCTCTCCGTGGCTGCAAAGTCAGTTTGAAGAGGAAAAACAGAATCCAGCTCTTAAGCCCTAGGTCAGCAGTCGGTCTACTAGCGCATCTTGTTCTTTGGCTCCAGATCTGTGACCATTCTAAAATAGAAGTACAAATCATTTTATGAACACTAAATATACACAAATGCACATATAGTATGAAAAACAGAGGGCAAGATGAAGACTGACAAAATCTAGAAAGAAATAAAATATGTCATCTTATTAATTGGGTCATTCTGTAAATACCTATCAAGTCAATAATAAAACAGTTATTTTTTTTTTTTTTAGACATTTGCTAAATAGATAGAGGACTAAAGATTTGTGATGATCAAAATAGCACTCCACTGAGACCTTATAACCAAAACCGGCACCTGTATATATATCCACACTACCAAAAAATTAATTCAGTAATAGTCCTTTAACAGTCTATTTCCTTATGTTTAGCAAGTACTGGTTTACTGATTAAGTTAGTTACACCATGAACAAAGGTTATTTTTCAATTTAATAAGATAACTAACTATGGGGGGTAGCTTTCACTGACCACTGAAAATCTTAGAAGCACAGCACTGAGATTTTTTTTTTTAAATCCTCACCCGAGGACATTTTTTGCATTTATCTTCAGATAGAACGGAAGGGAGAGGGGGAGGAAGAGAGAGAGAGAAACATCGATGTAAGAGAGACACATCGAGTGGTTGCCACCCACACAACTCCACCTGGGGTCAGGGACAAACTGCAACCGAGGTACGTGCCCTTAGCGGGAACCGAACCTGGGCCTCTCTGGTCTGCGGGCCAACGCTTTAACTGCTGAGCCAAACCGGCCAGGGCTGAGATATTTTTTTTTTTTATCCTCACCCAAGGACATTTTTTCATTCTTTGCTCAGATAGAGTAGGAGGGCGAGAGAGGAAGAGAGAGAGAGAGAAACATCGAAGTGAAAGGGCCACATCGAGTGGCTGCCACCCGCAGAACCAACCAGGGCCGGGGACAAACTGCAACCGAGGTACATGCCCTTAGCGGGAACCGTACCCGGGTCTCTCTGGACCGCAGGCCGACGCTCCAACCGCTGAGCCAAACTGGCCAGGGCTGAGGTACTTTTTTAATCAAATAGTTAAATACTTTTTTAGTAAAAACAATTTTCTCCTTAAATTACAAATAAATGAACTGTCAAGCTTCAGGCAATAGTAGAGTGGAATTTATCTCTAGGATGGGGGTGGGGGGAGCAACTCCTAAATGAAATGAAAAGAACTAAATTTGAATTAAGAGTTTTCAAAGAATTTAGCATAAGAGGTATAACTAAGAGGGACTCCAACTCATAATTAACTAGAGCCCACAAAATCAGGCTAATATAATACTTTCTTTATTTTTAAACAGACTTTATTTTTTAAATTTTTTATTTTATTGATTTTAGAGACAGAGGAAGGGAGAGGGAGAGAGAGATAGAAACATGATGAGAGAGAAAATGGATCCTGCACGCCCCTCACTGGGGATTGATCAGGCCCATAACCTGGGCATGTGCCCTGACTGGGAATCGAACCAGCGACCTCTTGGTGCATGGCTCAATGATCCATCACTGAGCCACATTGGCCGGGCGAGAGGCAATTTATAAGAGAGGACCAGTGTATCTAGTTTAAAGAAACTTTTGTATTGCAGTCCATTACCTGTCAAAGGGAATGAGAATGTATGCCCCTGAAAATTCTAAGGGTAACTAAAATTGAGGATCAAGTGTGGGGGGAAAAAACACCATTCTTGAGGTATATGTTAGCAGTCTTTATGTAATGTCACATCTTTGCATCCTAATACTAATCCACTGAGAAGATGCACAAAGATACTGCCAGTAAGATCTGAATATAATGACTAGAGAAAGTTTAGGGATGTTAAAAAAAAATATGGTATGCCAAATCTATATACATAATTATGAACAATGGTCTTCAAAGTTATTATATTACTTGCCATTATTATTCTTTCTAAACCTGTATGCTCTTTCTCAAATACTAAATTATGACAATTCTTGGTTGTTTGAAGAGGGACCTAATTTTTGGCAAAAGAGTATGAAGTCATCAGGAACCAAGATAGGTAAATAAGGTAGATAGATGGTCAACAAGGTTTCTAGTTTAAAAAAAATGAAATGGAGCATATAAAGTAGATGATGTGGAGTGAATTTAATGTCAGCAACATCCCTGAAGCCAAAAACCAGTCTCTAGAGGTGAATTTCTATCAGCAGGCACTATGGTGCAAGGCTTGCCACAGGACTCCTCCTCAGAGCATATGTCAGCCACAGGTGGCCTTCACTACTCCCAAGGAACTCCCCAGGCCACCCAGAGGTCTTAGGTGGATGCCCTCATTTTTGTGTGTTCTTTAAAGCAAAACCCTAAAGACCTTAGAATTTTAACACATCTTAAGGATAACTTTTACAGCTCCTAAATTTTTTTTTTTTAATCCTCACCTGAGGACATTTCTCCATTTTTTGTTCAGATAGAGTGGGAGGGAGGGAGAGAGAGAGAAACATCGACGTGAAAGGGACACAGCGAGTGGCTGCCTCCCGCACGACCAACCAGGGCCGGGGACAAACTGCAACCGAGGCATGTGCCCTTAGTGGGAACCGAAACCGGGTCTCTGTGGACCGCAGGCCGATGTTCCAACCGCTGAGCCAAACCGGCCAGGGCCTAAATTTTTTTTTTTTAAATCCTCACCCAAGGATATTTTTCCATTTATCTTCAGACAGAGTCGGAGGGCAGGAGGGAGGGGGGGGGGGAGAGGGAGAGGGAGAGAGAGAGAGAGAGAGAGAGAGAGACATATCGATGTGAGAGAAACACAGGGACTGGCTGCCTCCCACACCACTGTGACCAGGACTGGGACCAAACTGCAACTGAGGTACGTGCCCTTGACCAGAATCAAACTGGAGACCCTTTGGTCCTCAGGCCAACGCTCTAACCACTGACCCAAACCGGCCAGGGCCAGCTCCTAAATTTTATGTTGGTTGAACAAATCCCTAAGATAACTTTTACAACTACTCTTAAATAAGCAGCCTTTTCCTATGTGGACAAACAGTTCTGTTGTAATCTTCCTTATACTACTGATTTAAGTAATAAGTTCCTTTAGGTAACCTTATATCCTCAATTTATTCTCTCTGTAGATACAGCTTTCCAATAAAAACAAAGTATGAATCCTGGCATACAAGAAATCTCAAAGGGCCCTGGCTGGTTTGGCTCAGCGGTTAGAGCATCGGCCTGCGGTCCAGAGAGACCTGGGTTTGGTTCCTGCTAAGGGCATGTACTTCGGTTGCAGTTTGTCCCCGGCCCTGGTTGGTCGTGCGGGTGGCAGCCACTCGATGTGTCACCTTCGCATCGATGTTTCTCTCTCTCTCTCCTCCTCTCTCTCCCTCCCACTCTATCTGAACAAAAAATGAAAAAGTGTCCTCGGGTGAGGATAAAAAAAAAAAAAGAAATCTCAAAGGATAGCAACTCTGTGGATAAGGTTTATACCATTAAAACAGCATAAATGATGTACAAGACTTAGAAGTTAATGACTGCATATGGCACAACTGAATCAAGAAGCAAAATATGGTACGTGGAGCACAATGCTAACCTGGGAAAACAAGCTTCACTCCTCGTTCAATCACAGAACTGCTGGATTTTAATTTTTAACCCCAGTGGAGCTTATTTAATAAGTGAAACATGCCACCTGCCATCTAGAATTTCAAAAGGAAAATAATGCTAAAGATCACAAGAATGCAAAAAACTACACAAATGGACTAAGATAATTAAGTGTGCTTCTATTCCCAAACTTGACATCCATCAATGCTACTGCATTTAGTTACTTAGTGCAATTTTATTGTGGAGGAGGGGGAGAAGGAACATTTTGTAGGGTTCAAAAAGGGATGTTGAAATACTCTCTTATGGAGGCAGACTGCTGCAAAACCCTCAGACTGAGATTACACACAGTGGACTGACAAATTTGCTTAGCATCAGGATGTTTTAATTTCCTCATCAACTTAATGTAACTTTTCTTCCAAAAAAAAAAAAAAAAATCTAGACTTTCTTCTCTCCAAAGCAGCCAGAGTTGTTAAATCAATTGCTAGCCCATACTATATTAAGGCACTATAATATTTGAGAAAAGAGCAAAAAGACAATTCAACAGTAAGCTTTTAAACGATGCAAGAAGGCTTAAGGACAGAGTAAATTTAATTTACGTGCCCCGTTTGACTTCTTTTGCAGTCTTAGAGTACGTGAAATTAACTTTTACTAGCTGATCTAAATTCGAAGAAAGCTTGAAGATTACGTACGCAAATGTTTACTTAATTCTGAACTCCGGGCTACCGGAAGTCTGCTACTAAAGAGTAGTTACATTAGTCGTAGATATTTATAAACCAACTGCAGCTAGTGACCCAAGATTCAATTACAACATCAACCCTCCGATTTCATCGTATGGGCAAATTACCAGTGGAGTCAAGAATAAATTCATTCCGTCCTACTGGAGCTTTGGATCGGGTTGCCAAATCCCGGAGAACTGCTTTCGCCTAGTACTTGAGCATCAAGTACTAAATATTGCATTAAGTTAGCGTCAGGACATTGTAAAGCACGAGGGAAACTCAAGGGTTGCCTGCCCAACTTGGCTAGCCCATAATCCAGAATTCAGGAATTTGTCATGTCACTTGAAATCAGTATGAAATTAAGTTGTGATCCCTTTGAGATCTCTCAGCGCACAAAGTCAGGCTATCACTGCAAGGGGAGTCCGACCCTGGCTCCAGAAAAACTACTTGGTGCAGAACTCGTGTCCTTTCCGCCCACTGTAAGGGACCGCATCGATAGGGTTCGGCAAAGAGCCCCAACGCTAGTTTAGGGGCGCAGCGGGGCCCGGCGGGGGCGGCGAGCGCGCGTCCCCCCGCCCGTTCAGGCGGCGTCCAGGCGCGAGCAGCTCAGCCAGCCTTGCAGAGGGAGCTCTCGGCAGCTCTGGGGTCCCTCTGCTCGCAGCAGCGCCGCCTGCGCCACTCGGTGGAGACGGAGACTAGCGACGGCGACGCGCGGACTGGGAGCAACCGCCGAGCAGCCTCGCAGGGCGGCCGGGTAGGTTCCGGGGACCGGGCGGGCTGGAGGATGGGCAGCCCGAGAGGCGTTGGCCAGGGCCCGACACCCATACTGCACGGAAACCCGGCTGCGCGCGCGGCGGCAGAGTCCGGACCCTTGAGGAAAGCGGGCGCGGAAGCCGACGCGCGGAGATCGCCTGTCGGCTTAGGCTATTGCCTCGGAAGGAGCAGAGGGCGGGCCGCAACCGAGCGATCGGTCCGGCCAAGAGCCGGTCTCGAGGGCAAAGACAAAGGAAGGAAAATGGAGTCGCCGGCGCGCGGGCCTCTGTCGCCGCCGCCGCCGGAGGCCTAGCGCGCCGCCAGGAGGGAGGCCTAGCGGGCGGGTGTGTGTTGGGGGGGCCGGCCGGGCCGTGGCGGCGACGGGCAATGGCGGCGGCCGCGCCGCAGCAGGGACGGTAGAGGGAGACAAACACCCCCCGGCGGCGGCGCTGGCGCCGGGCTGCAGCCAGCGCCGACCGGAGCGGCCCCATCGTGACACCTAGAGGCGGCCCGCGAAACCTCCTCCACCCGGGGCCCCCTTACCTCCGCGCCACACCCCCCGCAGCGCCCGCTCCGCCGCCGCTCCACCGCTCCGGCCACCTGGCGTCCCCGGCCAGCTCCGCGCACCCGCACCGGCTACCGCGCCGCCCCTGCCGCCAAAGAAGCAGCTCCGCGCACGGTTTAATCACTCCACAGGCTCGGACACAAAATGGCGGCGGCGTGGTGCAGTGCGCCTGCGTCGGCGCTGCCGGGGCCGCGGGTGCTGATAAGGGAAGGGACGAGGGGGGGGGCCGGCCAGGCGACGAGTGGAGGGCGGGGGAGGAAAGGTGAGGGGAGGGGTTGGCGCAGGGCAGCATGGGAGGCGGCCCCGGGCGCCAACTTTCAAAAGCGGGCGCGATGGCGTAACGGGACGCGTTGCGAGTCACGTCACGCCGCACGCGCCCTCCCGCGCTCTCGCCCGGTCGCGCGTGGGCTCTGCGGGCGCCGGGAAGTCCGGGCTCCCGCTGGGTGGGGCTTCTTGGGCGGAGGTCGCCGCCTACGGGCGGTCCGGGATCCCTGGTCCGCTTAACCTAGTTCCTTAGCTGCAGTCTCCCGCCCTGAACCCGTAAAGCGGGTGGAGGGTGTTTGGAGGAAACCTGTGCGGGGCTAGGTGGTGGAGCTGAGGCGTTTCTTGGGCCAGGCCCCGCCCCAGACTACACCCTAGCCTGGCCCGACTTGCCTTCCGAGCGCGGCACCGCATCCCACCAACGAGTACGGCCGGGCCGGTCCCCGCGCGTTCTCATCTCAGAAACAATTCAGCGCCCGCGAGTGACAGCGAGAAGAGCTGTCTTTTCCCAGTGGCTTTTGGGAATGTTTCTGCCCTAGAAGTGGGCTGCTTCTTGTCCCCAGGCCACCTTATCCCGGAGAGGCCAGCTGAAGAACATGATGCTTTTACGTGATCATAGCAGTCGTCTTTTGCCGAAAGGATTTCTGTATTTGGCGCGGTGTAATTCTGTATTTCAAAATGTGTATTTGTTGTGTCTGCCCTGAGGGCTGTTAAACTCTGTGGGCGGGAGGAGTCCTTCAGCCGCTCAGAGTGTGGTCGCCCTTCGCCCTCCCCAAGATGCACCTGCGGGTATGACCCAACCAGCGGTAAAGTTAACGGAGGACTGACTGTATATTCTGATGGCTCCGGGAGGAGAGCCTTTGGTACTTTTGGGAATCTGACTCAGAGTTGTATTCTCACCTCCCTTAGATATGGATAACAAACAAACCTATAGTTAAGGGGACAGCTTCTGCTTCATTTGTTCTGTTATGAGAATGCTGCCACAATATTGACAGATCTCTGTGTGTGTTTTTTAAGGGAATCAGAAATCTGGATTTTTTTAAAATGTGAAATTTCCAGATATTTAGACGTTGGCAATTAAATCAGATGTTTTTAAACTGCATGAGCTGATTAAACCAGACGTGGTTTAATCTGACTAAAAGGAAAAAGTGAGAAGTTCCAATACTAGCACTCCGGCATTTAGAGATAGGGTAATGGAGACTGAGAAGGAGCAGCCAGAAAGGCAGAAGGAAATCCACAGTGTTGAGTTGTGAAATCTAAGGGCAGAAAAGGTTTCAGGTAGGAGGGGAGTGGTCAATTGTGTCTAGTGCTGCTGAGAGGTATACTTGGGCTAAAGATATTGTTTGAATTGGTCACCTTGGAGATCACTGGAAAATATCATTGGTGGCCTTGGCTTGATTCATGTTGATAAATCAGAAATGTGGACATGACTATAATGGGTTGAAGAATGAATGATAAAATGAGGAAATTGAGACTGCACAGGTAGACAGCATGAGAAGTTTTGCTGTGAAAGGAGCAAAGAAATTTAGGGATAACTAGAAGGATATGGGATCAAGAGAAATTTTTGGTTGTTTTTATCTATTGATTCTAGAGAGAGGAAGGCAGAGAGAGAGAGAAACATCGATTTGTTGTTCCACTTATTTATGTGTTCTTTAGTTGATTCTTGTATGTGCCCTGACCTGGGATGGAACCCTAAACTTTGGCATATCTGGATGATACTCTAACCAACTGAGCTATCCAGCCAGGGCAAGAAAGGAGATGTTTAAAAAATGGTAGGGCCCTGGCTGGTTTGGCTCAGCGGTTAGAGCGTCAGCCCGCGGACCAGAGAGTCCTGGGTTCGGTTCCCGCTAAGGGCACGTACCTCAGTTGCAGTTTATCCCTGGCCCTGGTTGAGGTCGTGTGGGTGACAACCACTCCATGTGTCTCTCTCACATCGATGTTTCTCTCTCTCTCTCTCTCCCCCCTCCATCTCTTCCTCCCACTCTATCTGAAGATAAATGTAAAAATGTCCTCAGGTGAGGATTAAAAAAATAGTTTAAAAGATGGTAGGGATCTACAGCATGTGTTTGTGCCATTGGGAGTGATACAGAAGACAGAAGGCTTACTTGACCTATATAGGAGTGAAATCCATGGGAGGATATAAGGAAACTGGTAGGATTGACCTTGGATAGGAACAGGATGCTTCCATTGTGATAATCAGGGTAACTAAGGTGAAGATGATGCAAATGCAGGAGAGAGGGAAACAGCTTTCTTAGTAGGACTGCCTTGGCAACATTAGGTACCCATTTGAAGTTTATGATCATGAATTTAAAGTTAAACCAGTTGGCCTAGTGTGTGGTTTTTCTCCAGCAACATTCAGCTGCTTGGGTATAGACATAAGGAGGGATAATTTGGTTTCTCACCACTAGGACCCAAATGTTCTGATTCCTCATCTCAGGCGGTTGCCTTATGTGATTAGCTACTCTTCTAGAAATGTTTGAAAATTGTGAAAATTTACATGTGACCCCTTTTCTAGGAACCAAGTGACTCTATTTGTCTCTTATGTACGTGTATGCACCTCAGGACTCAAACATAAAGAAAAGGCAAACTTAAAGGAAAATTACCTCTGGAATATTTGCATTTTCTTCAGCCCTCTACCCCAAACAGCTCCTGGTAGCCTTAGGAACTATGTACTAGAAACAACAAAGTTGACTTGCTCTTAAATTGTTAGCTTATTTTTCTTTCTAGTACATTTAATAATGTGATTAATTCACTTTCTCAGATTTTACTTCAAACCATCTTCATTTTCTTTAAGAGTAAAGTACAAGAACATCTCAGGCTTTAATGTGAACAAATATAAGGCAATGTATTTAGGTGGGAAAAAAACTTCAACTATATTTACAATTATATTTGTAACTGCTATGGTCAGAATATTTTTAGTTTCTCCAAAGTTCATATGTTGATATTCTAATGCCAGATGTGATGGTATTAGTAGGTGGGGCCTTTGGGAAGTGCTTAAGTCAAGAAGATAGAACACTCATGAATGTGATTAGTGCCTTTTAAAAGAGACTTCCTAGATCCCTAGCCCCTTCCATCATGTGAAGTCACAACGAGAAGGCTATGAACTGGGAAGAAGGCCTTCACTAGAATATGACCATGTTGGTGCTTTGACCTCTGTCTTCCCAGCCTCCAGAACTGTAAGCAATACGTTTCTGTTGTTTATAAAGCACCCAGTCAATGGTATTTTGTTATAGCAGTAGTATTTTGTTATAGCAACTAGGACAACTATATTTATATTATATCAACTATAATTACAACTATATGACCTCTGAGTCAGGACTTAGAAGCCAGGAATGGGGTCTAAGTGGCCTTGGAGCCAGCTTTCTGAAGACAAAGATCCATATGCTGCTCTGACACAGAGCTGAGAAAAAGCTGAGGGTCAATAGGAAGGAACAAAAGGAATGTTTTCTTCGTCTTGTAGGAAATTGTAATGTGTCCTACTTTGTGGAATCACTAAAGAACAGAAAGCCAAACCGAAAAGATAGGATGTTTCAGGCTGTACAGAAATAAGCTGAGAAGGAAAAGTAATGTGATGAGAGACTGTGAAACAGGATGATAAAAATAAGGACAAGTTTGTTCCCTACAGTGCTATATACCAGACTACCTCACCAATGAGAACTTTGGTGATTTAAAACCACTCGGTGATCTAAGGATGTGTTCTTCTCATGGACTGCCTCTTAGTTTTGTAGTCCATAGGAGTTCAGGACCTTATCAGCAGAGGGCTGTCAGCTTACCACATGGCATTAGTGAAGTCACCATGTTCCAGGATCTGGCCTTCAGCCTCACAGGTAGGACCAGAAATGTAGCCTGTATCCTGAGAGTGGATTTCTTCCTTAGGGACTTGTTAGGTTCACAGGAACTTGATGGATGAGCAGAGTGCCGTTTTACTAAGTGGCAAGTGGACCAGTGCTTTTGTGCTGGTAAAAGGTGTTCTCTCTCTATTGGAGAGCCTCCTGGGAAGCCATAATACTAGAAAGCTTTGGTGAATGGCTTATTAGATTAAGAGATGTTATAACTTAAATGTTTAATATCACCTTCTCTGGATGCTGGCGTCAGATTGTCCGGCATTCGTGTCTTGTGTTGGCTCATTAGCTGTGTGACCTTGGGTGAATTAGTAACAACTCAACTGCAGGTTTCTTCTCTATAAGATAGGATGATAATTGTACTTCAAACAGTGGTAAGAATTAAGTGAGACAATGCAAGTAAAGCTTTTTGCATAGCCCTAGGCACCAGTAATCATACAATAAATGTACACTATTGTTATTTTTTTAAATACATTTTTATTGATTTTTTAGAGAGGAGAGAGACAGAAACACCAATGTGACAAACATCGATTGTCTGCCTCTTGCACGCCCCCTACTGGGGATTGAGCCCACAACCCAGAATTGTGCCCTGACCAAGAATTGAACTGGGACTTCTCAGTCCATGGGATGACTCTCAATCCACTGAGTCAGACTGGCCAGGCTACACTATTATTATTATTTTTGCTTCTTGTTACCTACCCTCACTCCATATCCACTTCTGATAGATATTATCTTTCTAGATTCATTAATAGGATTGGTTACTGACAGGCTTTCCTTGGCCTGGGAGCCATTCTTTCTGGGGAAGGTGTCTTTGTACTGTAATTCTCAGGAGAACAATTTTATTTCCAAGATCTTCCTTGGCTCCCACAAGTTGCCCCATAAAGCTTGCAATAATTGTGATCATTTGTGTGTTTTGTTTGTTTGTTTTGTAACTCTAAGAGAATCAAATGAAGGAGAGATGAAGTAACTGTGGGCAAGAATCTTCCTGTCCAGTTTGGGGAGAAGACCTGAAATTACACCTGAATACTCCTGATGCTTCTGTATCTACTGGGGACATGTGAGATATAATTCAATTCAACAAGCATTTATTGAGTACCTACTGAATTCAACTCCCTGTTCTAGGCCCTGGGGATACAAAGATGACCCAAGATGTGTTTCCTGCCCTTGAATTCAAAGTTTAACTGGTCAGACTGGTTAGAAAACAACAACAAAATTTCATGCAATAATTGTTAGAATGGGAAGAAATGGACTTATAGGTAAAGGAGCAGCTCATTCCCCAGGAATATCTTGTTTAAGCTGGATGTTAACAAGCAAGGCAGCCCTGGCCGGTTTGGCTCAGCGGTAAAACATCGGCTCGTGGGCCAAAGAGTCGCAGGTTCAATTCTGGTCAAGGGCACGTACCTTGGTTGCAGTTTGTTGCTGTTTGGTCCCCGGACTTCGGGAGGCAACCAGTTGATGTGTCTCTCTCACGTCGATGTCTCTCTCCACCCCCCTGCCCCCACTCTATCTGAAGATAAAAATGGAAAAAAGTATCCTGAGGTGAGGATTTTTTTTAAAAAAAGCAAGGCAAAGGCATATAAGGTGAAGTCATAATCAAGGGCATAAAAGGGCACAGGGGTATTAAGGGGACAGCAAGTCACCCCACACCATTTGACTAGGGTGTAGAGTATTGGTGCCAAACCTTATAAGACATTTGGAAAGCTTTCAGTGTCAACTGTCAAGGCCAACCACTTTCTCCTACCATTTTATTATTTATTTTGAGTATTAATTCTCTCTCTCTTTTTTTTTTTCCTTTTTATTGATTTCAGAGAGAGAGAAAGTGAGAGGGAGAGAGAGAGAAACATCAATGAGAGAGAACATCGATTGGCCACCTCCTGCATGCCCCACACTGGGGATCGGGCCCACAACCTGGGCATGTGCCCTGACGGGGAATCCATCCGGTGACCTCTTGGTGCATGGGTCGATGCTCAACCACTGAACCATACCGGCCAGACTCTCCTACCATTTTAAAGACCTGCCCTTCTACATCACCTCCTACCCAAACCAGCTAAGGAATTTTTTTCCTTACTGATGTTTGCTTTCTTCAGACCCCTGTAAAAGCCATATTTATTTTTTACCTCTCAGCTCAAAGTACTGCTTTCTAAAGTTTAAAGGACTTTACCTAGACCTAGGGCCCATATTTGGGAAGTAGCTTACTTTTGTTGTCTGTGCTCCCATTTTTCAGACATGCAGTGATCATTCTTTAATTATCTTATTTTGCAAAACACCTTTTCATGCCTGCCCTTTTAACTGCTGTTCATAGCATTATTTGAAGAGCCAGACACTGTTTTGTACCAAACTCAAGAAATTAATACTTGCTCAGAATCGTCCAATAACTTATTGGCAAAACCAGAATGAGTTCTTAGACCTTCTAGCCCCACCTGGCTGCTCAGAGGTCCTCACTCTGTCAGATACGTTTCTAGCTATCCTATGGAGATGATTCTTTTTTTATTTATTTATTTTTCTTTATTGATTTTAGAGAGAGAGGAAGGGAGAGGGAGAGAGATAGAAACATTGATGAGAGAGAACATTGATTGGCTGCCTCCTGCATGCCCCACACTGGGGATTTGGCCCATAACCTGGGTATGTGCCCTGACTGGGAATCGAACCGGCAACCTCCTGGTGCATGGGTCGATGCTCAACCACTGAGCCACACCAGCCAGGCTGGAGATGATTCTTTAGCTAAAGGGCTGCTTTGGAAGGAGAGGGGAAGGGAGGTCTAACAGATAGGCTCTGGGCCTCTGTTCACCCACCCTCCCCTACTTCTCCAAATTTTATGTGATTTGTTCAGGCAGAAAAGAGGTTTCTACCCCTAAAACAAGTTGGACAGTACTGCCTTAACCCAAAGGAAGGGTTTTAATGATGGAAATTTCAGGCACTTGGAAGGCAAATAGCAGAGGTATTTGGAGTGATGACATTAATCTACAAGTATGTCCTGAAAAACTGAGACCCAGGTCTATGCTTGAGGTGAGGTAATATTGGAAATAGATGATGTCCTTAGTCCTCAAGTGCCTTATATTTTGTCTTATATTAGTCTGGGGAGGCCACACTAAACCTCATGAGCATTAGTGGGTAAAAGTCAAGGATAGAGAGGCAAGTAAAAGGTATGGACTACAGGTGTAGGAGGAACAAATTGGTCACTGGACATCACAGTGGTCATATGAGACTTCATGGTAAAGCAAGGATGACTTTCAAGCTTCTGCCTCTAGCTTACAGCCTTCTCTTGCCCCAGATCTTCATAACCAGCTTCTTTCTGGATACAATAGAACCCCGGTTCTTGAACTTAATTCGTTCCGGAAGGCTGTCAGAGAAGCGATTTGTTTGAAAACCCAATCACTTTTTCCTATTATAAATCCCCAAATGATTCCGTTTTAACATTTCTTATATACAGTACATGTCTAAAGTACTGTTTAATCTATAAACAAACACTTCTTAAATTTATCGAACCATCCCCTACTAGCCTTAAATGAATCACTTGCAGCACTCATTCCAGGGGTGTCTTTCAGGAAGTCAGTATTTGGCATCTTTGCCTTTTCACATCACTGCCTCCAAAAAGCTGTCACTGCTTTTAGTTTATCCAAATCAACAACAGTTTTTCTACCTCTTTAATTGCCTGTGATCATTGTTTCTTTCACATCCTTAGCAACATTAGCACTCCTTTTTTTTTTTTTTTTTTTTTAAATCCTCACCGGAGGACATTTTTCCATTTTTTGTTCAGATAGAGTGGGAGGAAGAGAGAGAGAGAGAAACATCAACGTGAAAGGGACACATCAAGTGGCTGCATCCCACACGACCCAACCAGGGCCGGGGACAAAGTGCAACTGAGGTATGTGCCCTTAGCGGGAACCGAACCCGGGTCTCTCTGGACCGCAGGCTGACACTCTAACCGCTGAGCCAAACCGGCCAGGGCTCCTTTTTTTTTTTTAAGTTTCAATGACAATATGGTTTTTATTGCATCTATTTATTTACATTTCACCTTTTTTTTTTTTATAATCCTCACCCTGGGATACTTTTTTCCATTTTTATCTTTAGACAGAGTGGGGGGGGGGAGAGAGAGAGAGAGAGAGAGAGAGAGAGAGAGAGAAACATGGATGCAAGAGAGACACATCGAGGGTGTCTAGAGGAGGAAAAGGAGAAACATGTGTAACAAAAATAAATTAATAAAAACATTTTTGGGGGGGAAAAAAAAAGAGAGACACATCAATTGGTTGCCTCCCATACGACCCCGACCAGGGCTGGTGACTGAACCGCAACCAAGGTACATTACCTTGACCAGAATCAAACCTGTGACTCTTTGGTCTGTGGGCCAACACTCTAACCATTGAGCCAAACAGACCAGGACAACATTAGCACTCTTGATGGCCTCTTTATGTTCCAAAATTGTGTTAATCATCCATTTTGCCAGCAACAAAAACAAACAAAAAAAATATTTACAGCAGGATTTCCTGAGATGTTAACAGCTCGAGGCATAGTGGTAAACTGACTTGCATTCTCTTCTATGTATCAGCATGAAAGAGTTGTCTGGTCGACGGAAGTGATGGACTCTGGGTGATGATGTGTCCATGTAGGTTCATCGACTGTAGCAAATGTCCCACTCTGGTGGGGGATGTTGATGGTGGGCAATGCTGTGCGTGTATGGAGACAGGGAAGATATGGGAAATTTCTGTACTTTCTGCTCTTGCTGTGAACCTAAAACTGCTCTAAAAAAAAGTCTATTAAAATGTTTTTTAAAATAGTAAAAAAAAAAAAAAAAAGGGTTGTCTGGTCGAGAACCGAAGTTTGTTCAATGACCAAGACATTTTTTCCGTGAACAACTTGGTCAAGAACCGAATTGTTCCAGATGGGAGACGGCCGAGAACCAAGGTTTGTACTTTCTCCAGGATGGCTTCCAGGCCACCCTTATGGGCCTTATCACTCTTCTCCCAACCTGCTTCTCTGAGGCTCCCCTTTTTCCATGAAAGATACTTACTACTATCCATCCATCACCCAGGCTGGAAACCTGGGCTTGATTAATTTTATCTCCCACATCCTGTCAATCACCAAATCCTGTCTATTCTGCCTTAAGAACATGTCTTCACGCTAACTTCTCCATCCACATTGCCTCCACCCTGGCCCAGGTCCCTATCACTTCTCCTGACCAACTTCAGACTCCTCACAGCTTTTTGCCTCCACACAACTGCCTTAGTAACCTTTCTTTTGTTGTTGTTATTGTTAATCCTTACCCTAGGATATTTTTTCCATTGATTTTTAGAGAGAGTGGAAGGAAGGGTAGAGGAGGAGAGAGGGAAAAACTTCGATGTGAGAGAGATACCTTGATTGGTTGCCTGCCACAAGTGCCCCGACCAAAGCTGGGGACCAATCCATCCTGTAACCCAGGTACATGCCCTTGACTGGGAATCGAACCAGCAACTCTCCAGTACGTGGGCCAACACTCTAACCACTGAGCCACACCGGCCAGGGCTTGAGTGACCTTTCTAAAGCAGAGATGTTATCTCAAAATTCCCCTGCTTCAAGCCCAAGAATGGCTCTCCAGTGCCCTGGGGGTAAATTTCAAACTCAGCTACTCCAGGAGGCCTCTGTGACCAAGCCTCTGATCACCTCTTTAGCTTCCTTTCTGACTGCCTGCTCTGGCTCTTATGGATTCAATTTGCTTACTTCCTCCACTAGTCTAACAGCTCTTCTTCTCTATATTGTCCCCTGATCAGGCTTCCTTTCCATTCCTTAAATGGGATCTAGGTGGTGAAAGTGTGTTCTAAAGAGCTGTGCTTTATGGGGGATTACAGGGAATGTTTTGAGTGTCCAGGCTTTTTTTTTTTCCGCATTGAACATACTTGAAATGTTTTCAGGTTGTGTTTGAGATAAGACCAAGACATCACTTAGGAAACTGGATATAGGGAGCTGAGAGCCAGATACAAGTGTTAGAGGTATTCATCAAAACCTAATCTTGATCACCTACTGTGTATTTGGCCTTGGTCGCTGGGTATGGCAAAGCAGATGCAGCCTAATTAGAGAATTGTCTGGAACATGTGTTAAAAATACAGATTCCTGCCCCCCCCACCCCCCAAATACAGATTCCCTGACCCCACCCCAGACCTCTGAATTTGAATCTCCAGGGCAGTTCTCAGGTGAATCTTAGAACTGGGTAAGTTGAAAAGACCTAACCTTATTTCATTTATAAGAAATATCCAGAATAGGCAAATCTATCAAGACAGAATGTAGATTAGTGGTTGCCTCAGGGTGGGGATGGGGCTAGGGAGATGTGAAGGCCCGATGATAATAGATAAGGGGTGCAGTTTCTTTTGGGGGTTGTTGAAAATGCTCTAAAATTAATTGTGGTGGTGATTGCTCAATTCTGTGACTACCCTAAAAGCCATTGAACTGTATGCTTTAAATGAGTGAACTGTGTGGTATGTGGACTACATCTCAATAAAGCTGTTTAAAAATAAGTAAAACAAAAAACTTGGGCCAACCTACAATAGGGGACTTGGATGGTGCTTGTTACCTAGTAGAATAGTCAGTAAATACTTATGGATATATAAGGCTGTGGCAAAAGTAGGTTTACAATAGTTTGTATGGAATATAATATAGTAATTAATAAATAATAACACAAGAATAAACTATGCTTCGCGTACTCACAACTGTAAACCTACTTTTGCCCCACCCTGTACATTGGAGAGTACCAAGTAAATGAGCAATTGCAGTGGGTGTCATTAGTACTACACTAGGGAAGTGCAGGTTCCTGTGACAAGAGCATAGTGGAGGGGCAGCTTCCTGAAGAAATCTCTGATGTCTAGGTTGAAGCTTTTCAGGTGAACAGGCATTATTAGCAAGGCAAGATAAGGGATAAGAAGAGTGTACCATGATGGGACAAGCAAGCCCTGCACTGAGGCTTCAGTGCAGAGTGAGAAGTTAGGTGGCAGAAGTGAGGCTAGAGGGGGAGCGGACTTAAAGGCTTTGTGAGCCAGGTTGAGGGGGTTGGAATTTTCCCTAACAGAAATCACTCTGACTGCACTGTGGAGAATGGATGGAAGAGGGGCAGGACCAGGGGCAGGAAGCCTGAGAAGGGCAGTTTTGGTGTCTACAGGAGAGGTCAACATGTCCTGAATCTGATTGGTGTCAATAGCGATAAAGAGAAGTGGATAGAATTTAGAAATAGTTAGGGCATTTAATTGAGAGGATTCTGATGGCTGGGATGAGGGGACTGAAGAAAAAGTCAAGGATGAGGCTCAGTTGTGTGGCTTGGGTCCCTGGGAAGTTGGTAATCCCAAGAGCCCTGGAGGAGAAACAGATTTTGAGATGTTGAGTGTGATTTGGAGCATGCTGTTCAAAAGGAGTGTCCAGTCAATCAATAGTTGAGCCCTGGCCGGTTTGGCTCAGCGGCTGGAGTGTCAGCCTGTGGACCAAAGAGTCGTGGGTTCTATTCTAGTCAAGGGCACGGTTGCGGTTCATCTGCAGCTGTGGTCAGGGTCGTGCGGGAGGCCACCAATCAATGTATCGATGTCTCTCTCTCTCTTTTTTTCTCCCTCCCTCCTTCCCACTCTGTCTGAAGATAAATGGAAAAATATCCTCGGGTGAGGATTTAAAAAAAAAAAATCAGCTGTTGGATATGGGGGTCTGGAGGAGAGGAGAGTGCCAGATAAATCACTGGCATACAGCTCAGCATATAGATGGAAGACAGAGGAATGGATGAGGTAGTTCAGGGAGTGTATTTCAAGAGCAAGGAGAAAAGGGTGTAGAATGGAATCCTGTGGAGTGATGTTTGTAAGATGATGCTTGAGGAAGAGATGGGGGAGGAGGTTTTAAGGAGATTCAGAGGAAATAACTAGAAATGTAGGTGTTAGCTATAGCAATTCATCTGCTTATTCAGCTACTGTAAATCAGCATTTATTGAGGGTCCATATGTCCTGGGCGTATTCAGAAACACGTGAAACTTGACTGTTGACATCAAACTTAAACCATGGCCATCATCCCATTACAACCTCTGAAACAAGAGGCCCCTTTCTTGTAGGCTGCTGACAGTCTTATTTACTTAATGATAGATTTTTCTTCCTTAGCCTTTTTATGGGCCCTGAAGTCCTTCCCAAGGTCACCCTCCTGTATTATCCAGGCCCAAAAGAGCCAGGTCCAGCAGTCAAGTCTTCTGTCCATGGGGTATGTATGGCCTGAACAGGATACTCCAGGGCTGTCAGGGGGCAGGGGGTATATGGAAGGAAAGGAGGAAATGTGTTATATGCTGAGGGTTTAGCAAATTGTACCCCACACATCAGGCATAGAAACATACAAGAAACGCACCCCCTCTCTGTGAGTGAGACAAAGAAGCAGATCTCTTCCCATGTGCCAACCCATCTGCTTTTTTGCCTTCACAAACATGCTTTTTTTCTTCTTCTTTTTGGTTCTCTGCAGCTTTGAATACATGAAGAAGAGTGGGAGACAGGAGGAAAGGTAAGGTTGGAAGAGGGCAAGAGGAAAGGAGGAGGGGTGTTGGCGGGGAGCCTCCGGTGACCACCAGCACAATAAATCGGATCCTGGACTACCTCAGCCTGGCCCATTTTTTTTGCACTGTGCTCTTACCAGTTTCCTTCCAGGAAGAACCCCAACCATGATGGCCAAGGCATGGCTGTGGCCCTGATGGACTTGATTGATAGGGCAAAGGATTAAAGCTTTTTTTTGTCTTGGCTTTGACAGTCCTTTACCTGTACCTAGCTGTGCTCACAGTACCTACCCTGACCCTCATACTCATCTTTGGCTAGGACTGCATACTTTTGCTGTGGCCTTAGGATTTTCCGTATAGGGGACTGAAAGTTAGGGGCCCTATCTATTTCCAGCATTGGTAAGCAGTGATGTAGGGCCACTCAGATTTTCAGTGACAGTCCCAGATGACCCTGAAGTGGGATGATTTTTCCACCCTACACTCCTTGCCTAGGCTGTCCTCTCCTGTGGATTGAGCTGTGTGAACTCGTGCCGGCCCAGTCACCCGTCTGCACTTTCCCAGGACCTGGTCAGCCAGTGTTTACTTCCTCTTTCCCCACCACACAGGCTACACTTTGGATGCAAGTACACAGTCCTGCCCTACCAGTGGGCCTCTTGTGGGGCCCCAGGGGCTCCTAGAGTTGGTTCTTGGACTGCAGTCCTCTTGCAGGGGACCTTGGGGCAGGCCTAAGCTGTGGCCAGCTTTGGGTGCTGGCTTGGTCTCTTTATCACTTGTTTGCCTTCACGCTCTGCCACACCAACCTACCACCCAAAAAGCTGAACTACATACCATCCCTCCCATGACATCCTTCAGTTACAGAGAGAACATAACTATGCCAATGTGCTGAGGGCTGCCTGCCTGCCCGCAACCCCACCCATCTGGAATGAGCCACCTGCATCCACACACAGGTGTTTCCTGTGCTCCTTCCTGTTGCTGTTTTTTTTCTGCTCAGTGTGGCTTCCCCAGCAGGTGGTTAAGGGCCAGCCAACCTCTTATACACAACTCTAAAATACGGGTAAGGGGGGGGCTCCCTGGGGATCTGGGTCATCCCCTCCCCACAGGAGGGACTGTTGGCACCCCATTAGCTCTGCCTGCATGGGGTGCACCCTTTCCCCAGTGTGTCACATTGCTGTGCTACCACCACAGGCACTGGGACATGAGTGGACTCGGGGAGTGGGCAAGGCCCTGCCTGTGCACTATCTCTCTTGCCCCTGGATAATGAAAGCTCTGGAGTGAGAAGGGGAAGGGTGGAGGGCCAGTTTCTCTAGCCTTGGGTGTGGGCCTCCCTCAGGGCCTCCTTAGAACAGGCCTGCCATCCTGAAACCCCACCCCACCCTCAAATTCCTCCCATAGAACTTTTAGCCTTCTGGGGTTAATACACTTAACATGCTGGGCAGCTCTGAGGAGATGAACCCTCCCTGGAGTCCTGCTTCCCAAAGCAAACAGGTCAGCTGGCTGTGGGGCCACAGGCTTCAGTAAGGTTTGTTATTGCAGGGAGAGGAGGGACTTGCTGTTTAAGGTCACAGGACAGCCATCCTGGTCTTCCTCCCAGGCTCTAGCTCTTCCCCTCTGTAAGGATCTCCTCTCTTACTACGCAGCCCTCAAGGAGCTTCTTGTGCTCAGTCCCCTCTGTAGGAAGCTGAAGCTGCCAGGGCTGAGGGGAAGACCTAGAAGTCTGGCATTCTCTGACCGGGTTCTGCTGCCCCCTGGTGACCAGAAGCTCCAGCCACTACCAGGCCTTGTTTCCTCTGCCTGCTTCTTCCTCTTTGCCTCCTGGCAGCAGCATGCTAGCTGCTAGGGAGCCATTCCCAGGACTGGCACCCTTTGGGCCTTCTCTAGGCCAACTCCATGGTTTGGCTCCAGCCTGGGCTCCTCACTTCCAGGCCCAGGGCATGCCCAGCCAGCAGGCTGAGCCTCCTCAGCAACACGCCTTCTTTTTTCACTGCCCTCTTCTCCAAGCCCACTTCTAGCCCCAGGGCATGCCCAGCCAGCAGGCTGAGCCTCCTCAGCAACACGCCCTCTTTTTTCACTGCCCTCTTCTCCAAGCCCACTTCCAGCCCCTGGGCTCTGTTTTTTTTAAATAATTTTTTTTTAACCCTCACCCAAGGATATTTTTCCATTTCTTTTCAGACAGAGTGTGTGTGTGTTGGGCCGGGGGGGAGAGAGAGAAACATTGATGTGAGAGAGACACTCGATTGGTTGCCTGCCGCACGACCCCGACCAGGGCCGGGGACCAAACTGCAACTGAGGTACGTGCCCTTGGCCGGAATCAAACCTGCGACTCTTTGGTCCACAGGCCAATGCTCCAACTGCTGAGCCAAACCGCCAGGGCCTCTGGGCTCTCGTCCACACAGATTTCCAGGGCAAAAGCACATGCCATTGTCACAGTTGGAGTGTGGGCACACTAATGTCAGGAAGGGCCACAGCCAAAGGGTGCTGGAGCCAGAAAATCAGGAGTACACTAGGCCAGGCCATGTAGGAAAGGCATTTTGCTTTTTTATTTTCTGTAAAACTCCGTAAATAAAATACAAAACCAAGGTACGTGGTGGGGCAGAGGCAGGATAGCCAGGCCCGAGACACTGATTTGTGGCAAGTGTGCTGAGCCGAGGCTGGGAGGCACTTGACTGCAGGCACTGACTCTACCGACCCCAAGGGCAACAGAAGAATATATTAGATTTTCATTGATAGGTATCTGTGGGGGGAGGGGTGTCTGGAGCCAGCCCTCACCCTCCCTGCCAGTGCCTGGTGAGTCCTGAAAGTGGGGGGAAGGGGCACTGAGAGCCAGTGGGTGGGGAGTTTAGAATGCTGTGCTGGCCATGCTGCCAGGCCCGAAGATTCGGGGCAGGGCATCCAGTGACTCTTCTAGTCGTCGATGGGCAGATTGTCCCTCTTCCCCTGTAATGGGTAAGGATGGGGTCAGGAGTAGCCCTAGCCTCACCCTGGTCCTCCCACCCTTGACCCCATCTCACCCCTACTCCCATCAGCCAAAATGTCCCAGAACTCCACTTGACCTATGTCTCCTATCCCCCAGTCTCACCACACTGTTGCAGGCTCTGCTGAGCAGCTTCCCTCACGACTTCTGTGTCCGTTTGGCACAGGTACACCAGGGGTTCAATGCCTTCAGGAGCCTACCAGAGGAGGGAGCACTGAGGTAGGCCCACTGGAGTAGATGGGAAAAGCCCAGGGCCCAGAGTTGGGGAAGCCAGGAGGGGAGAGAAAGGGTGGGTGGGTTGGCAGGGATCACCTTGATGCAGCCTAGGGCCAGGCAGCCAGCCACTCGCATCTGCACATCCTCATCCTCCAGTTGGTCCAGGAAGCACAGTAGGGCCTGGGTAAGGGTACGAGGGCACTGAGCCAGACCCTGGGAGCCTAGGACCCCAGCCTCTGCCTTCAAGGGAGCCCTGCCCAACTCTTACCCTTTCCCGGAAGGCAGGGCCCAACGAAAGGCTCCGGAGCTGGGTGCTGACAGCAACCATGACTTTGTTGTTGCCATGGACGAGCAGGGAGCTGAGGGCCCGAAGCCCATCTCTTCGCAGACGCCCTTCAGGTGCCAACCTCAGAGCCTTGAGCACAACAGCCTGATCATCCGAGTTCAGATTCTGCACCAGTAATACTGAAAGAAGGGGGGCTTGGAACAATGTAGCAGGGCAAGGAACCTACTGGGGTGGGGTCTTCTGTAAACTCATGTCCTCATCCATACCTTAAGACTCACCCATAGTGTCAGACCACTTTGTGATCAGGGCCACTGCCTTACCCTCCTCAGCAGTCTCGGTCACATAGGCCTCCATAGAGGGGTTGTCCAAGGTTTCCACGTAACTCCAGAACTGGAATACAGTGAGCTGTTCTCCAGGGCCTGGCTGGGGCCTTCTGGGCAGCTTCTGTCCCATTACATCCTCCAGGAACTTGACACACACTGTGGGAAGCAGTGCCATAGACCTGAGTTTGGATGGACCCAGGCCCTTGGAGGGAAGAGTGCTCCCACCCCAGGCTCATGTCCAGGGGCTCCCTGTCCAAACCCTACTTATCTGAGTCCTCTTGCACCAAGGCACAAGCTTTCGCTATTTTTTCTCAATGCTCACATTGTGTGGGCTGACCTGGCTTTCCCTATGGTCCCAACACTGGGGATCTGAGAAGTGAGGGCAGAGGGGGCAGGTAGGCAGCCCACTCACCAGCCTCAGCTAAGCCTGGCTGGCGCAGGGAAAGACGGGCACCATACTGATTGCAGAAGGTGAGGAGCACCTGCTTCACAGGGCAGATGAAGGGGCTAAGTCCCTCTGTGCACTGGTCCCAGAAGGTCAGGAAGCCAGGCCGAGAGGCCGAGAACTGCACCACTGTGAGGAGGTGCAGGAAACCATCAGCAACAGGGCAGACAGGTGGGCAGACAAGTGTAGATGGGGTAGAACAAGGAAGGAGCTTCAGGGAAGACAACAAGCCAGAGCCCACAGGGCCTTTACCTTCCTGAGCAGAAGTAGCAGGGATTTCCCATCGCCTGCTAAGCTCGCATACTGCCTTCAGCACTCGGGCCTCCCGCAACAGCCGCTCCAGGGCCCATGTCTCCTGGCAGCGCAGGGGCCCAAATGTGCCTAGTTTCTGGAGAATATGGGTGACCAAATAGCTCAGATCTCAAGGTAGAGCTTGGGGAGGGTGAAGCCCAGGGACTACAAGTCCCGGCATGCATTAGGAAAGATTGGAGGGAGCCAGAGTGTGGGAGGTGTTCAGTAAGAGCCAGTAGGTGTGGAGGGCTCCCAGAGGTAAAAGGCTATAAAAGGAGGGTGAGGGGAATGCCACTAGCCTCACCAGCAGCAGGCGGCTGCAATAGTACAGGTGTTGGACCAAGGCAGTGTCCAGAGCTGGACACTCCGTGCTGAGGGGGCGGGCACTGGGTGAGTTGAGGCTGTCCTCAGCCCCAGGATCCAGGCTGCTTGGGGGCCTGAGAGAAAAATGGGATCAACCACCTTAGCACACACTAGTATATTTTTATTAAGTTCCCTCCATCCCAGAAGGGAAGAACAGACGATGCACAGACAACAGACAATGGGTGAGTTCAAGGAGAACTTCCAGAAGGAGGAAGGGGCTGGGACCAGCAGGTGGTAGCAGGAGTTTTCAGAGTCCATCTGCCTTGTGCCACATCCAGCTAGGACCGTGGGGTTGCAGGTGGGATGGTCTATGCAAGATGGAGTGCAAGGGGTTGTAGCCCAAGGGGCTCGGGGCACAGGACTGTGATCTGGGCAGCAACAGACAGGATGAGCTGGGCATGACCCTCAACTGGAAATTGGCAAAGACCACTCTGGGACAGAGAGCTGAGGGGCTGGGCTCTCCAGGACAGCCAAGGTTGATGCTGGGGGACCTAGGATGAATGGGGAGTGCCTGAAAGGGCTCACGAGCTGATAGAGACTGGTGAGAGAAGCAGACATTGCAGGGACGAGGAGGAGGAGAGTGGTCAGAAGCCCTGGGGATACAGATGGGGTTAGAAACATGGGCATCAAGGACACATGAGGAGTACATGGGAGGGGTGAACACAGATGCACCCACAAGCAAGTCCACCCCTCCTGTGCACTTCCAGTCTTGCTGCACTATTTATGAGTTCCACCTGGCTCCACCTCCCCTGTTCCCCTTTCTTGCCTTACTCCTTCATGTGGAACTCACCTCACTTCTTCCCCCTTGACTAGCTCCATTTCACTTAGCCCCCATCACCTGTCTCCAGGACCATCATTGTCTTCATCTTCATCCTCATTGAGGAAGCTGAAGCTCTCCAGGGCATGCTCCACAGTGATGCTAAGACTGGAGGCCCGGCTTCGAGTCAGGCCTTGTCTCTGCTGGGGTTGTGAAGGGAGTCAGAACTGTTGCCACTGCCTGGCTGCCTGTCCTGTGCTGCCACAGCCCAACCCGGCCCTCCTTACCATGAGCAGACTCTCCAGCCGGATCACCTCCTGCTCCAGGCCCTGCAGCTCTGGGAACTGGCCACGATAGTCATCCAGGGCAGCCATTAGGGCCCCCAGTGCCTCCTCCAGCCTCCTATCTCCAGACCCTCCACCTACTCCTGGAACTGGGGCCTGGGCAGTTATGGCCAGGCTAAAGTCTGAATGCTGGGGCACAGGGGCTAAGGGTGAGGGAGTGGGGCTTGGGCTCTGAAGAATGGGCTCTTGGGGGTCTGGGGAAGGGTTTGTAAGGGGTTCCCAACTGGAGGAGGCAGGACTTGGGTAGCAGATGCTTGGGGTTACGGGGTTTGCCTGAGTGCAGGGAGTAGAAGCTGGATAGCTACAGGACAGTGGGTTGGAGTCTGTGTGTGTGGAGGGGCTGGGGAGCAGGGCAAGGTCCAGAGAAGTGGAAGGGCTTGTGACGGGGTGGGTGGGGCTTTTGGTGTTCTGGACTGGGTCCTTAGCTTTGGGGGTTGGACTTATAGTGGTGTGAGTTGACATCCTGGTTTTGTGAGTAGGGCTTATGGTGGTGTAGGTGGGGCTTGTGGTAGTGTGGATAGGGCTTGTGGTGTGAGTGGGGCTTATGGTAGGCTGGGCTGGGCCCTGGGCACTTGGTGTAGGGCCTGTAGTAGTGGTGGTAGACAGCATGGGCTTGACGATGGGGCTTGTGACAATATTTGTCAGGTTTGTGACAGTGTGGCTGGGACTTGTGGTCTGGACTGGGCTTGTAGTGTTGGGGATAGGACCTGTAGTAGTGAGGATAGAAAGCACTGGCTTATGGGTGGGACTTGTGGTGGTCTGGCCTGGGCTCATGGCACTGGGGGTAGGGCCTGTAGCAGTGAGGGTAGAGGGCTTAGGCTTGTGGGTAGAACTTATGGCAATGTGAGTGAGGATTGGAGCCCTGCTGGTAGGGCTTATGGCACTACAGATGGAGCTTGTAGTGGTATAGGTGGGACCTGGCAGTTCAGGAGAGCTAGAGTCTGTGGCCTTGTGAAGGGAGTGTACATGTACAGATGGGGCAAGGTCTATAGATGTGTGGGCAGGGTCTATTGTACTAAGAGTGGGGCTTGTGGCAGAATGTTCAGGGTCTAGGGCAGGAGAGACAGGACCAGAGTGCTCCCTATGGGTGGGATTTGGGTGTACAAGTGGGTTAGGTCCCTGGCTTTCTAGGCTCTCAGCCTCTACTGAAGCTTCAGCCAAGGCAGCATCCACACTGGCCTCACTGATGTGGCTCAGAGTCCGGCTGTAGGGGGCATGCCCATTGGCCAGGACTGGGGCCATGGCTTCCTCTTCATCTGTGGGCCCAGAGGTGGGGGTCTCAGGCCTACGAAAGGCGACTTGGATGGGCAGAGGCTCAGGCTGCTGCACCAGGGGCCTTGGGGCTGAGGAGTGGCGAGCAGTGCCAGACAGCTGTGGGCTAGATGAATCGTCCGAGGATTCAGATGACAGAGACCACGCTGTCCCATTCTCCAGCTCCTCCTGCCGCCTCAGCATATTCTGGGAGAGAGGAAAGGACATTTCCAGACCATCCGTAGGCCCCTGGGGGATGGTGGGGCCTGAGTCTAGGTTGTGACTCACATAGAAGGCTTGCTCCCGAAGCGAGGGTGTGTCTGGTGGGCTCTGACTATAGGTGGAGAAGCGCTTGGTGACTGTGGAGGCCTTGTTGACAGTAGAAGCAGCTGAGGGCTGGTCATCCTTGTCAAAGGGGCTAGGAGGAAAGAGGCTGTTAGCAGGTGCCACTGCCCCTAGCCCTGTCCCCAAGTTCCTCAGCCCCACCAACCTCCACGTGACTTCCAGGCTGAGCTTGATGGTGCCGAGGTCATTGATATCCACAGCCACAACTTGGGGCAGGGCAGTAAATAAGTCTTTGGTCTCGCAGGAGACGCTGCCTACAACCACGTGGTTGGCCAGGCCCTTCAGCTCTGTCACCTATAGCCAAGAATGCATCATAGGGTCATAAGAGTGTAGGGGTCATGAGATCATGGGAGATCAAAGGTCTGAATTTGCACAGAGGTTTTGCAATGGTCATAGGGTCATGAGGAGGTTGCAGGGATTGGAGTTCTTGGGGTAATGGGCCATGGAGGCTTGAAACACCCTAGTAGTATGGGGATGATGGAGGTCTAAATTTGTAGTCATTGAGGTCATGGGGGTCACAGCCTCATGTGGGCTTAGGGGTTCAAATAGGCACAAGGTCAGAAGGTCATGAGGAAATCACAGGGTCATAATGTCATGGGTTCACATATTCACAGGGCCATGGAGCCAGGAAGTGGGGGGATCACAGGGTGGTAAGGGTCATAATGGGTTCACAGGGTCATAGAGTTACAGGATTATGTGTCCTGTGGTCCTGGGCAGAGGCGTCACCTTGATGGACAGGAATTCCGTGAGCAGAGGAAGAAAGACGGTTTCTTCACTGTCCCACACCTGCCTTCCACTCCCTTCAATGCGGCCCCGTAGTTTCCAGCGCTGACGCCCGTATTTCATGCAGATCTAGGGGAACAGGCAGGATGAAGCAGCCCTTGGTGTTGTGACCTTGCCATACCAGCCCCTCCCTGCACATCCTCATACCTCATACTGATCACCCACACACAGCCTGGCGAAGCCAGCCAGCCCTAGGAGTGGAGGAAAAGAAGAGCCATGTTGAGGGAGGGGTCTGAGGCACACACTTCCCTCTCCTCACCAGTCTGCCCTCACCACTCAGTACCTTTCATTCGGAGATGGAACTCTCCCAGCTGTGCCTCCAGCTCACTCTCCAGCAGACACATGCTCTGGGAGGGATGAGCAAGGACAGGAGAGGGTCAACAATCAGTCCCCTTTCACCAGCTTGGCCATACCCTGAGCCTCTGCCTCATGGGCATCCATCCCTCACCTCTGTGTACTCTCGATGCCCCCGAGTAGCCTCGGCCAGGCTGTCCCGGGCCTCACGGCTCCCAGGAGACCCAGTGCTGTAGGCACGGACCATGTTGTAGGCACCATCCCGAAGACGCCGCTGGACACAGTATGCCTCATATAGCTCGTCGATCTGGACAGGTGAGCGGAGGGGTAGTGGGGGAATTGAGACTCACTACTGGGGTTGTTTACCCAGGGCCCAGTATCCCCCTGTCTCCCTAAAACACCCAATCCCACAAACCACACCACATGCATACATGCATGCTGCATATATACCTTGCTGGCATGGAACTCCAGCCGGCGCAGGAAGCGTTCAATGGACTTGACTTGCTGGGGGAGAGGTGCGTCAGGAGGACCCTGAGGCCCAGGGCCCTTTACCCTCCCATGAGCCAACCTCTTCCAACACCATTTTCTATACACTCACCTTGTCTAAATCATATAGGAAGCCCTGCAGGGGAAAATGAAAGGAGGCACTTAGAAGGTTTGGGAAGTATTCCAGCAGGGTACTTACCCACCCAGACACATCTAGCTGCTCTTCTTTACAGCCTTCCTCCCCCTCATACCACAGTCCACAGCTACTCCAGTCAAAGCAGGGATTGACCAACCTTCCCACATGCCTGGCCTTTGGTGGGTACTGGTGACATAAATCTGGTCCCCAAGACCCCTCCAGTACCTCTCCCCCTACCTCTTCCCTGGGTCCCTTCCCTAGCCCACTCCCTTTCCTGCAACCCTGCAACCCCTAGGAAAAGAGCTCTGTCTCCTCATGCATAGTTCCCTCTACCAGGGAACTCCTATTCATCCTTCAAGACCCAGCAGAAGTGTTTCCTTCTTTGGGAAGCCCTGAACTGTTCCCCAGGAAGAACCATGGCTCTCCCTCAGTACCACTATAATATAATCTCCTGTTGTTCATGTCTTTGGGGGTCCACCCACCCCACTGGAAGCTCCAATGGGCAGGCAATGGGTCCTAGGCAGAAAGTGTGCATAGCCTGGGGATTGTGGGGATAGAAACCTCCCCAGCCTTTCCTGATATACCCTTTTCTAGTCACACCGTGACTAAGTCACCTCAGAAAACAGCCTTGATGTCACCCAGAGTTGACCCTACCCAGCCCCCCACACTACAAGGGCAAAAAGCATTAACAGTCCAGGGCATCCTTGCCAACCTTTCACTCACCAGGCGGGAATTCCTCTTGGATTCCTTTATCTGCCCTTGGAGTTTCTCCTGCTCCTGCTGGTGTACTTCCAAATAGGCCCTGGGAAAAGGGGTGACAACAGGAATTAGCTTACCTCTACAGCCTCCATCTGCTCAGGGTACAGGCAATGGGGAGAGGGTGTGAGGCTGGGGAAGGATCCTGGGACAAGGCATTGGGAGGGAGCTGCTTACGTGAGGCCCCGCTTGAGAGCAGAGTATACCAGATCCAGCCGCTCTGGCTGCGGGACCTTGGGGGCTGAGTGGGCCACAGCAAACATTCTGGACACTCGGGAGAGCGCTGGGGGCTTCCGTGGGGGCCCCGGGGGACTGAAGGCCGGGAAGCTCCTGAAGAAGAGGCTACACTCAGAAAGGGGCAAGGAGGAGTCCCCCAAACCCTCACTGCACACTCAGCTCCAACCCAGTCAGTCTCTCTTGACCCCATCAGCTCCCCTCTTCTGCGTACCTGGGCCCCCGCTCGTGGCTGCCGAGGACGCCTGCGAAGGACTGGCTCCTATTGACCCGGGCGCTGAGCAGGCGGCGCTGCGGCCGCACCGACAGGGACATCATGGAATGAGTCCGTGCGGGGCTCCCTGGGGGTGGCGAGGGAAGGTGTCCAGCGCCAGTGGGGCCCTTGAAGCCCCCTCCCCGCGGCCCGTCCTTCGTATGTTAGTCCTGCTGGACACTGCCTGACGACGGGAGTCCGACAACCCCGCCGGCCACTGCGCTAATGACAGGGCTGCCGCGAGCGTCTCGGCCTCGGACTCTGCGTGGCCTCGACTCGGCCCCCACTTCCTGCAGAGGTGCAGGCTCCGCCCGTCGCACGGGGCAGGAAGGGGGGTCGCTCGGGGACCCTCCCCCGACTAGGAAGGGGCAGGAAAGGGGCGGGGCGCGCGAAGAATGTGCGGAAGCGCCTGTTTACCCAGGGGCGGGGCAGAATTCCCAGCCCTGCCCCTGATCTCCCCCCGCAAAGTGGACCAGGAGCTCGGCGCCCGCACCCTGCGAGGCCGCTGGAGGTCACCTGGCGGGGCGGGGTGCGCGATTTGAGCTCAGCGGAGCTGCCTTACAGGCCGGGCCAGCGTGGGTTTGGCTCCCGCAACCCGCCCGCTCCGGGTAAGCTGCTCTCTCCCAGCCCCCACGGGTTCCCAGGCTCCCGGACGCCAGAGCCCTCCGGACACCCAGAGCCGGGGGATTCCCAGAGTGCGGAGCAGTGCTAAGAAGTGCCCCGCCCCCTCCACTTTCCTGCGACTCGGACCTGGAAACGGAGTCACAGACAGCGCTTTCGCCCGCTCCCTTAGCGGGAAGAGATCCTCCACACACCCATACCCAGCTCTGGAGAAGCACGCGCCCCTAGCCCCCAGAATCCGGCCCATACCCCTTGGAGTCAGGCCTGGAGCCTTCGCAGCCCCAGGCCGGGTCCTACCTTTCTTCTTGGCGTTCATGGTAGGTCCGGGACAGCCCCACACACCCCGCGCTTGCCCCGCCGTGTCCCCGCCGGCCCAGGGTCACTCGGTGCCCGCCAAGCTGGGCTCCGTGCTCACTCCCAGCAACTCTGGCTCGGGCTTCAGCTCCTCCTGGCGCCGCCCCCCGCCCAGTTCCTGCCGCCTGACTCAGCCCGCCTGGATGGGGCGGGACGGGCTGACCACGGGGGCGCTGGGGCTTTGGCCTGCCCCACCTCTGGGAGGGGTGACTGGGGGTTCCCCTCCGAGAGGGGGCTGACGGGGATCTTCTCGGCTGGGATCAAGAGTGTGGGTAAAGGGAGTTGAGTCGTGAATATGGAGGGATAAGTAGAATGAGGACACTGAGTGGGGGCTGGATTGGGTGCAGTTTGGCATAGGGTTCATAGAGTGGCTGCTGAGGGGTGCTGAAAAAGGACTGAACACACAAAGGGCTGAGAGTTGAGGTTCTGAGTGTGAAGGCTAAAGAGTGGGTGCTGAGTGGAGGGGCTGTGCCCATGGAGGGCATACAGTCAGGCTCTGAGCCTGAGGGGTCAGAGAGGCTGAGAAGGGAAAGGAACTAAAAGTGTGGGATATTCTGTGCTGCTGCCCAGAGAAGGAAGCAGAGAAAAAACTGGGTATAGTCCCATGAACCCCGACCCCCACCCCTACACCCACAGAGGGGGTACTCAATCTGGGCACATATTCCCCCCACCCCCACCTCAGGCTCCAGGGAAAAGAACCCACTGCCCAGCCACGGCCTCCTCTTTAACAGAAGCTGCATCCTAGTCTCCAGTTCCCATGGGCCAAATCCCCTTAGTGTAAGCCCTTTCTTGCCTCTAGTAGCTCTTCTTTGAAAACCCCTTGTCCACGTCCAGCCAGGATAGAGGCCACTATGCCCTCAGAAGGGCCGGGTGCTCTCCCACCCCAAACACTCCAGTTCCTTGATGCTCAATTCTGTTGCACTGGGCTTCCTTTTTCCTCAAGAGGCTGGGGTGGACCCAGGGGTCTGCATTTCCAAAAAGCCCACCAGCCTCCTATATATTCCGATGCCAGATATCCAAGGACCCCAGTTTGAGAAATGCTATCCTCTGTTCCCTCCTTGAAAACTGGGTGCTATGCACCCTACACCGGCAAATATGCATTCAGTGGATTGCCCACCCAACATTGGCTCCTCTGCATCCTTCAGCTACCCACCCCCTCCCCAGCAATGGGAACACCCCAGCCTATTCACCTGGCTCTGGAATGTCCCTTTCCTAAATCACAACCACATTGACTACAATCTTCAGGCTCTCTCCATCACCCCCACCTCACCTGCCCTCTACCTGAGACTTCTTGGGTTCTCGGCTCATTTCTTTATTTATTTTTTATTTTTTTACTTTTTTTTATCCTCACCCGAGGACATTTTTTCATTTTTTGTTCAGACAGAGTAGGAGGGAGAGAGAGGAAGAGAGAGAGAGAGAGAGAGAAACATCGATGTGAAAGTGACACATCAAGTGGCTGCCACCCGCACGACCAACCAGGGCCGGGGACAAACTGCAACCGAAGTACATGCCCTTAGCGGGAACAGAACCCGGGTCTCTCTGGACCGCAGGCCGACGCTCTAACCGCTGAGCCAAACCGGCCAGGGCTCGGCTCATTTATTTAACTAGTCACTGAATGACAACCCTGAGCACTCTCCCCACCCCCAGACCCCAGGAAGACCCACATGACTCCAGCATGTGCCAGTCACTGGAGATACAGCTGGAACTGCACAGACACTACCTTGCACAGAGCTCACAATCCGCCTCTGCTTCCTTTCTCCCTCTTACCTTCTCTTCTCTACCTTCCCTGCACACCCTTCTCCCCAGCCTGAATCCACAGCCATGACTCCGTCACTCGCCTGCTGCTAACATCCACAGCACTCTGCATTTCTCTCCTACCTGGCAGAAACCAACCCTGGACAACCTAACTCCTTGCCCTCTCTGCACCTGCACACAGGCTGGCAGAAGCTGCCAGAGGTCTTGGCCCAGCAGCTGGGCTGGAACGACAGAGCAATTCTTAACCTCAGCCAGGCTCTCATTTCCCACTGGGGAAATCCTAGTCATCTCTCTCCCTTCTCATAGAAGATGAGTGTTTCAGACTTTCTCCACAAGTCTCAAACAAGTGCAAGTCACTCCCACATAAAAAAATGAAAACAGTCTGCTCGGTGTGGCTCAGGGGTTGAGCGTGGACCCATGCACCACGAGGTCACAGGTTTGATTCCTGGTCAGGGCAAATGCCTGGTTGTGGGCCTGATCAACAGTAGGGGGCATGCAGGAGGTGGCCAATAGATGTTCTCTCTCATTAATGTTTTTATCTCTCTCTCCCTCTCCCTTCCTCTCTCTAAAATCAATAAAGAAAAAAAAAATTTTTTTTAATGATAACAACTCTGGAAACTACCCTAATGCCCATCAGTTGACAATGGAATGATCCACAGCAAAAAGAATGAACATACCGCTACACACAACAATATAGATGAATCTTGCAGACATGTTGAGATGTTGAGTGAAAGAAGCAATACCACAAGAGCGGATATATGTATGATTTATTTGATGCAAAGTTCAAAAACAGGCAAAACTCATCTATGGTGATAGAAATCAGAATAGTAGTTACCCTTGGTAATAGTGACTGGAAGGGGACACGGGGCTTCCAGGGTGATAGTGATGTTCGATTTCCTAATCTGGGTTCTATTTCCTAATCCTATATGGTTGTGTTCCCTTCTGAAAATGTATCGAGCTATACCACTGAGGACATGTGCCCTTTCTGTATAAATATTATATTTCAGCATGAAGTTGACTTTAAATAACTAACTACAAAAAGAAATGAGCCCCTCTGTGGCCCCTGTGTCTCTTTCTTTTTCTTTAAAAATTTTTTTTCTTCTTTATTTATTTTTAGAGAGAGAGGAAGGGAGAGGGAGTGAGAGACAGAAATATTGATGAGAGAGAACATCAATTAGTCTCCTCCTGCATGCCTCCCACTGGGGGTTTGGCCCACAACCTGGACACGTGCCCTGACTGGGAATTGAACTGGCAACCTCTTGGTGCATGGGTCGATGCTCAACCACTGAGCCACACCAGCCGGGCCCCTGTGTCTCTTTCTAACAACCCACCCCTCACCCCCTTTCAGAGCCAAGTTTCTGATGTGTACCTCCCTTTCCTCTCCACCACCACTCACGCCTCTTCCTATCCTGGACTGCCTTCTGCACCCACCACTCCTCCTCACTGGTCTCAATGAGGTCACCAGTGCCTCCCTGCTGCTGAGTCCAGTGTCCAATGTTTAGTCCTTATCCTGCCTGATCTCAGTAGAGCTTTTCACTTTGTGGCTGTCTTCCTCTTCCTTAAACCCTTCCTTCCCTTGAATTTCAAGAGGCAACATGCCCCTGGTTTATCACCTATCTCTCTGGCTGCACACCTTATTTTCCCACAGAGGATCTGTCTTTCTCCCCATCCCCAAGTGGGACTCATTCATGCCACCCTTGGGCTGTGTACACCTCCCACAGTTTAATGCGATCTAAATGTTGCCAGCTTCCTTATCTCTTCCTTGCCCAAACTGCTCTTCTGAGCACCAGGCCTGTATATCCAACTGCCTGCCTGTTGCCTCCCAGAAGCTGAATGACAGTGCAGAGTGAGCTATTAGGGATGTGCTCACTTGGTAGTTCCCAAACTAAATTCACCACTTTCCTCCTCAAACCGGACTCTCCCCAGTCTTAACCTCTCCATGACAGCCCCACCATCTATTTACCCAGTTCTACGAGACAGAAACTAGGAGTCATCCTAGATGCCTCAGTTTCTATTACCCTCCACATCCATCAAGCCACTCACTCCTGCCATCTCTGGATCCTGCCCCCTCTCCTCCACCCCTACAGGTAGAATTCAGGTCCAAGCTATCACCAATTCTTACCTAGAACCCTACGGTAGCTTCCTCATGAACTCCCTATCTCCACTCTTACCCACAATGATCCAGTCCTTTATTCAGTAACAATATTGCTCTTCTTAAAATTCCAGTAATTTGAAAATGCCAAAAACTGGGCTTTACCAAGTGCTTTCTGTTGGCCGGACACTGTGCTTAATTAACAAACATAGTTTCGTTTAATTCTGGCACCAACCCTATTGGGTAAGTCCTATTAGCCTCATTTCACAGATGAGAAACCTAAGGCTAACTGGCTGTGTGACCTTGGGCAAGACATTCCTTCATATTTTTGGTCTTCAGATACCCATCTATTAAATGAGGATAACAATAATAACAACAACAACTATCTCACAGGGTTGTTGGGGGAATGAAGTGAGATACTTCCCTCTATAGTAGTGGTTCTCAACCTTCCTCATGTTGTGGTGACCCCCAACCATAAAATTATTTTTGTTGCTACTTCATAACTGTAATTTTGCTACTGTTATGTCTTAGGCGACCCCTGTGAAAGGGTTGTTCGACCCCCAAAGGGGTCGCGACCCACAGGTTGAGAACCGCTGCTCTATAGGGAGTGTTTAGGGGAGGGAGAATTGTCTGTGAGGTAGGAAAGTTGGGATGGACACAGTACTGCACTGAAAGCACACAAATATTAACCACTGTTATTAACAATTACTAACTTGCCCAAGATTACACAGCTGGTAAATGGCAGGGCCAGGATTCAAACTCAGGAGACTGGTCCCCAGGACTCTACATTTTTAGTGTCCCTCTATTCTGACTCTTGTGAGATATCCATGGGTAACCTCCTGCCCCAAAGATAAGTACAGACTCTCTAACATGATCCATAAGACTGTCACTTCCCTCATATACCTTCGATCACTCTTTCCCTCACAGTCCCCTGCTCCCCCATGATATTTCTGTTCCAGCTATTGAGACCCTTTCTCAATACCTGCAAGGCTCTCCAGTATTTGAGCTGCAGTCCCCATTGCTCCTATAACCTCTTCCAACTACTCTCACCCTGACCAGTTCCCTCTCCTTTTTCAAGTCTTACCCTATGACTTCTTCCTCCAGGAAGCCTGCCTGAGGTTGGTTCCCCTTTTTAGGTGCCTCATAGCTTCCTCCCTCTGATCCCTGAGGCCACATAACTAGGTTGTCAGTTCTCCTTTAGGGTCTGTCTTCCAACCAGACTGTGAACTCTGTCTGCTTGGCTCACTGGTGTACCTTCTGGGCCTACACCAGGGCAATAAAGGAGGTGGAAAGCTGAATTTGTGTGTGGGGCTTCATGAACTGGTCTACCCAGACACAGTAACAGCAGATCCTGAGCTGTTGGAGGGGTAAATTTCAAGTCTGGTCCACCCTAACTCCCCTACCCCACATACAGGTTTTCCCATCCCTTCTTCACTTTCTGATGATATCAGCAAGTAAGGTTCTACTACTCCCTGGGGATGAGGCAAGGTGGGGGTCCCCTGGATTCTGTAACTGAGTGGGTGGGCTGGACTCAGAGTAAGCTGACTGTCCCATTAATTTTCTTCCTCTTACTGAGTCTTTGCTGCCACCAACTCCCTAGTCCCACAGCGACCAAGATGTATTACTGTTGGCCCAGACTCCTCCCAAGTAACTATCTGCATATCCATCTGAGTGACCATTTGCAGGATGGGTAGGTAGGATCTCCCCCTGCTGCCAGGGAGGGAAAGAGCTAAGGGAAAGGGTCCACCTGAACTGGTGGGGTTGGCTGACAAGAGCCAGTGGATTCTCTGGACTCCCACCAGCCCTGAAGTCTGCTCTGGGCACGGGAAAGAATCCATGTCCCAAAGGTGACTGGGCCTGCAGCACAGTCAGCTTGGGGCAGCATGCAATGTAATTCTGGCTACCTTCATGGCTCCAGATCCTGCGACCCCCAATACCCTTTACACACCAAAACTGGTGCACTTGTTGAGACAGGAGGTCCCACCACTTTCATTGCCCAGCTCAGTGGTATGCCAGGCAAATCGCCTCTCTGGAAGTCCCAGTCCACCACCGCCCCACTGCCCAGCAGCGGCAGACCCAACTGAGGTAAACAGAAGCTAAAAATAACCTGGGCAAGGGGGGGCTGCAAGGGAGAATGGGGTCGCTCCTGAGCCTACCCGTCTCCATGGCAATGCTCCAAACCCAGTTGCTGACGTCATGCCAAACCACTGGAGCAGGGAGGGAGGGGAGCGCATCAGGACCTGGGACCCCTCCACCCAGGGACCAGGCGGAGGCAGCCCGGTGGCCTCACTTCCTGCCGGCCCCCTCCCTAGTCAGCTGGTCACATTCCCCAGCGAACAGGCTTCGTGCCGGAAGCCTAGCTGCCTCTCGAGGGCCAGGGGCGTGAGTCCCAGCCACTTCGAGGGGTTGCCCTGACTCAGCCTCACCCTTCCCCCTTCCCGCCAGCTTTTCCACCCAGGAAGAACCATTCTGGCACCTTGCGTGTTCCCCCAACCCCCACTCAAGTCCAGGCCCCACTCTCAGGCTGTTGCCCCAACAGGACCCAGGACCCAGAGTGAGGGTTGAAGTGGGAGCTAAGTCAGGCCTAGTGTCTTGCTGGAGTATTTTGTGTCTCACTCTCTGATTTTCATCTTCCCCTGCCCCTCCCCCTCCATTCCACCGAGGTGGATAGTGCGTACAGAGGCAAGAATTCAGATCTGGATCTAATTCCCACCTCTCCCCAAACCAGCTGTGTGACCTTGAGAATACGACTTAACCTCTCTGGGCCTGTTTCTGCATCTGCCAGATTGTCATAACCCTTCTAAGAATGCTGTGCCAGCGCTGAATACTGCAGACCCAGGGCCAGGCCCCATTGATGGTGCCCACGGCACCGTTATTGTTATATTAGACTGTACACAGAAAGTGCTCAGCCAGCCAGCCTGGACACACATTAGGAGCAACCCAGTAGAACTGGCTAGGAAGGGTCAGTCCCAGAAATTGCACTCAGGCTTAGCCAGGGAGAGAAGGGTGCTGACATCGGATTTATCCCTGGTGAGCAGCCCGTCCCCCAAACCAGTCCAGGCCTGGCTGTTTGCAGAGACCCCACACCAGCCTTCCATTTCCAGGGACAGATTCTGTTCTCCCACCAGGCAGGGGCGATCCTCTCCGGTTTCAGCCGCACCAGGTTGGGGCGAAAAGCCCGGCCCCCAGGCCAAACTCGGATACCTTGGGCCAGGCCTCAAAGCGGCTTAGGCCAGCCGGTAGGGCCAGGAAGATAAGCTCATCTTGGAGGTCGATTTGCACCCCTTTTCGCCCCCTCCCCATTCCTAGCTCAGCCTCTCCAGCGACGAAGGCAGCTGGGCTCCCGGAAAGCGACCGTGCCAGGGCCCAGCCTGGCGCCGAAGGCCCGCCCTCAGGCCTGGCTCACTCCAGAGCCCCGGGGCACCAGCCGCTTGGGCCTTGCTGTGGGTTGGAAGGAGGCAGCGCCTGGCGCGGCAGGGCCGCAGGCGGCCGCTTTTGTGGGACGAAGCTGCGTCCTTCGCGCCCAGGGGGAGGGGAGGAACGACACTGTGCGGCCCGGGTCCCGGGTATGGGGTGATGTAGGATAGGGCCGCAGCCGGGGCAAAAGATCCGGGACCTACGAAGTGGCGCTGGTGGGGGAGGCACCGGAACCGCCCCTCCAGCCCCCCGCCCGGCCCACGGCTCCCAGAAACGGCAGGGACACTCACATGGCTGAGCTGGGCTGAGCTGGGCTGCGCGGACCTCGCGCTCTCGGTGCGCTCTTCACCGCCCGGCCTGGTCGCACCGCAGCTGCCACTGTCGCCCCCGCCGGCGCCCGCCTCTCCCAGCACCCTGTCGCCCTGCAGCCCCGCTCCTCCCCCAGACCACTGGGCCCCACCCACTGAACTCCCGCAGCTCCGGCACCCCTGGAGGCGCCCACGGCTCGCTCCGCCCTCTCGGGTAACGGGGTGGCTAGTGGCCCGCGGTGTCCACCAGCTTGCGGATAGGCGGGACCCTGGAGGACGCAAGGGCAGCGGGAGCGCTCGAGGTCGGCGGGAAGAGGGCAGCTTTACGGGAACCGCTCGCAAAGGCCGTCCCATTCCTTCCCACGCATACTCCAAAACCAGCTTCGTCGGAGAGTCCCGCTTGCCGGTCCCCTCCTCAGATTCCGTGGCATCTAGAGACATTTCAGCAACACTCCCCCTCGCCCCCCAATCTGTGATTGCCTGAAACAGGTTTTGGGGCAGCCACTGTTGGGTTGGGTTGTTTGGAGGAAGGCATCAGGGTCAGTTTCTGAAAGGAGAACAGGGAGGCCTGAATCCTAGGCATGGGACCCCTTCATCCTGCCTTCTGGGCCAGCCTCGGTTTCCCTGCTGTGGAGGCAGGCTGCCCCTCCTGCCACCGTGTGGGCTCTTAGCCAGGCCATGCTGTCACCACTCATTGGGTATGAGTTCTGGGGAGTCTTAGGCCTTGCTCTTGGCATGGATGAATTATCTGGGCTTGGGGCACATGTTGATCAAAGAGGTCAGAGCCCAGTCCTTTCCAAGGAGGGGTCTGGAACACTGACTGAATCTCCACTTGAGTGGGTTGAGGTGGAACTGAGAGCTGACCCCACATTGGTGTCAAAGAGCCAGCTCCATTCCCCCACCCCTCCCATCAGTAAGACACCACTGGTCCTCTTCAACCTGAATGCTCTGGGCCCCTGGACCCTTCAGGCTTTACTCCTGTACCCTTCACTTTTAGAGGTAGCACAGACACACCCAGAGTGGTTTGAGGGACTTTGAGGTTCCTGAATATACTGCTGAGAGGTTCCTGAATATACTCCTGAGAGGTTGGGGTGGGGCACAGACATCCTCTCCCTCACCAGTTCTTACCAGACACACCTCAACTCCCAGCTCTCCCAGCTCTCCATCCAGCCCCTTCTCTTAGGCTCCCTTGTCAGCACTCCCTTCTCTGTAATCCTTAAGCCTGGAGATTGCTTCCAGGGACTGGGTTCTTTTTTATTTATTTTTATTTTTTAATTTTTTTTATCCTCACCCGAGGATATTTTTGCATTTATCTTCAGATAGAGTGGGAGGGAGAGAGGGAGGAAGAGAGAGAGAGAAACATCAATGTGAGAGAGACACATCGAGTGGTTGCCACCCACACAACCCCAATCAGGGCTGGGGACAAACTGCAACCGAGGTATGTGCCCTTAGTGGGAACCGAACCCGGGACTCTCTGGTCCGCAGGTCAGCCTTCTAACCACTGAGCCAAACCAGCCAGGGCGAGGGACTGGGTTCTTTATTTCCCCCACCCTAAAATATAATCCAGTCTCAGGGCTTCCATCCATTCACTGCTGACCATCCAAAGCCTTTCTGTGTGTCCAGAGCCTTCTCCTGTTTCAGAGCTCCTGGACGACCCACCAGATCTCATGACCTTCCCCAGAGGGACTCTTTTTCCTTTGTCCTTATCTCCAGAAAGCATTGCTGTCCACCCAAGCTTCAACCTGAGCCAATGCTGAACCTCTCCAGAGCTCTCAAAACTTACAAGCATTGGTTCCTGCTCATCTCTAAAGTCATCTCAGCGAGGCATCCTCTGACTACTTTCTCTGAAGACAGCCTCTCCTTGTTACTCTCTGTCCATGTCCTGTGGACTCATGCCTTCATTTCATTCATCACCACCAGGTAGCATGCATGCCCATGTGCATTCACATGCCTAAACCTACCTCGCTGTGGGTCTCTACGCCGTGTGTGGGCAAGAGCCATGGATATCCTGGTCACCACTGTTTCTGGCTTACAGTGGGAGTTCAAGAAGTATTTTGCCTGGCCAGGTAGCTCAGTTGATTAGAGCATTGTCCCAATACACCAAGTTTGCGGGTTTCATCCCCTGTCAGGGCACATACAAGAATCAACCAATGGCCTTGGCTGGTGTGGCTCAGTTGGTTGAGCGTCGTCGCGTGCACCAAGAGATCCCTGGTCGCATTCCTGGTCAGGGCACATGCCTGGGTTTCTAGCTTGATCCCTGGTAGGGGGTGTGCAGGAGGCAGTCGATGGATGTTTTTCTCTCTCTCCATCTCCCTTCCTCTTTCTAAAATAAAGAAAAACTTAAAAAAAGAAAAAAAAAGTAAAGGAGAAACATCTGTAACAAAAATAAATTAATAAAAAAAAAGAACCAATGAATACATAAATAAGTGGAACAACAAATCAATGTTTCTCTCTCTCTCCCTCTCTTCCCCTCGCTCTAAAATCAATTAAAAAAAATAAATATTTTTGAGTGAGTTGAATGAGTAAATGCATGAACTCTGATGTCCTCCTCTCTGACCCCCACATTCCTTCAGCCTCCTAGTCCTGTTGATTCTACCTCCTTAATATGTTTCAAATGCATTCCCTCCCCCCTCACCTCCCACTACCAGTACTCTGTTGTTTATTAATTCATTTACCAAATACCCATTGAGCACTCAGGGCTGAGCAGCATGCTGGCCCTGGGCTGGCAGTGGCATAGCTGTCCCTGTACCATCACTCAGGGCTTTGATGAGGCAGCACTGATTGTGGCGGCACCGTCTGGGGAACTCTTTCTCAGTCTGGAATTCTGGAATTCCACTTCCAGAAAATTCCCACTTTAAAAAAAATTTTTTTAGTTGATTTTATTTTAGAGAGAGAGGAAGGGAGAGAGAAACATCTGTCGGTTGAGCCTCCCATCAGCACTTCGTCTGGGGACCAAACCTGCAACCTGGGCATGTGCCCTGACTGTGCACAGGACAATGCGCAACCAACTTAGCCACACCAGCCAGGGCGAAAATTCCCACTTTTTGTTGTTGTTAATTCTCACTGGAGGATATTTTTTCCATTGATTTTTTTAGAGAGAGTGGAAAGGAGGGAGTTGGGGCGGGGGAAGAAATCGATGTGAGAGAGACACAGCAATTGGTTGCCTCCCGTACCGGGGCGGGGAATCAAACCTGCAACCCAGGTACGTGCCCTTGACCAGGACTTGAACCCAAGACCCTCCGGTGCTCGGGCCAACACTCTAACCACTGAGCAACACCGGCCAGAGTGAAAATTCCCACTTTTAATGGATAATTCCTCACCTTTATAGTCAATTAGTCACTCTGTCCTGTGTCTGACCACATCTCTGCATTCTCACAACTAGTACCTGGGCCTGGGCCACCATCTGTTCTGGCCTCCCTGCCTCCTCCTTTGTTCTTTACAGTTGTTTTCCACCCAATAGCTCAAGTGATCTTTCATACTATAAATCAGTTCATGTTGACTCCAAAGTGCCCTCAGGATAAGTCCAGACTCTGTAGTGGGCCTACAATGACCTCAGCTCCTCACCTCCCACACATCCTGCCAGCCTTTGCCACTCTAGTTTCACTACACCAACCTACCTGTGGTTCCCTGGACATGTTCCCCACTCTCTGGCCTCTGCCTCTTCTCCTAGCTTCCCTTCTGCCTGAGATTGTCCTCTCCCTTAGCTACTTGGAAAACAGCTCAAATGTCACCTTCTCCAAGAAACCTGTGTCTTCTGGTTTCCCACTCACCCCTTCTGAGCCACCCATCACTGCCTTTTGTCTTTCTCTGTGATCAGGCCAGACTCCCCAACCTATAATCACCAGGGCCAGGCATTGATGGGGGTACAGTGAGCAGATGGGACACCTGAGCCTTCATCTCTCCGCCTGCCCAGAGGCCTTGAGTGAAGGACAGCATCTGAGGGCCACAGATCTCTCCCCAACAACCAGTGAGCCAGGTGAGGAAGGACACAACTGAAACCCATTTTACAGAATAGTCACCTGAGGCTCAGGGAAGGCAGGCCTTTCTATGGTCTTGTCATTAGGAAGGGGTGGTGTCTGAGCTCCTCCTCAGCCCACTAAGTCCTAAACAGTTGGGCTCTGAGTCAGGCATCATTCCCTGAGCACTTACTCTGCCTTGCGCTGGACTGGGAGCTGGGGCAGACTTCTAGTCATCACCATTTCTACCTCGAGCAGTTCATGTTTCTGAAGGGATAGACTCTGGCCTGAAAAAAATTCCTCTATTAGATGACAGAGGGTGGTGAGAACCATAGGGAACCCTGGCTCCTCACATATAGCACAGCTAGTTCTATTTTTGTAAGTAATGCAGTTCAAGTCCCAAGCCCCAGAAAAATGGAGACCTCCCACACCTCACCCCACAGTCCCTATGGCTACAGCCCTCTGATAAGCAACTTTATCCCCCAGCTTTCTGTGAGGGGACAGAATAAAGCCTGCACCTTATTGTACCTGTGGCCTCATGCTTCAGACAGAGTGTGCAGCATTCATTCATCCATTCACCAGATATTCAGCAAGCTTTTGAGGAACCTGCTGTGTGCTCAGCCCTGGGGAGATTGGAAGTGGGGGACAGAGGTGAGGCCACCTAGTCCCTGCCCATGAGGGTTCATTGTCAATCGGGGCAGGTACACCACGGAATCTCTGCACCTCCTGGGTCACCAATGTGGGTGTGTGTGATCATAATTTTGTCTGTGTGTACATTTGTGTGTGTGTGAGAGAGAGAGAGAGTGAGTGTGTACTGGTTAGGAAGGGCTTTGTAGGGAAGGAGCCCTTAACATGGCAAGTTGTTGGGGCTCCTTAAGCAGGCAGAGGCTAGGTTCCTGGAGGAGTGTCTAGGGCAGATAGTGCAGCAGAGTTCAAGGCATGGGAGGGAGCAGCAGCCTCTCTTGCTGGCAGGAGCAGAAGCTTAATGCGGCTGGAGAATTATGTGAGTCTGTGTTGGGGATGAAAGGTCCTGGGAACTGGCTGAGGAACATGGATTTTACCGTTGGTGATGGGGACCCTGAGCTTTAAACTGGAGAAGTTTATGATCATATCTGTGCTTTTCAAGGTTCACTGAGGCAGTGCACGGAGAAGGCAGGTAGAGATAGAAAAAAGGCTGCTATCATTTTCCAGGCAAGGTCATGGTGGCCTTGGAGAGGGGATGGAGAGGAGACATTCAAGAGATGTTCAGGAGACAGAAAGGGGGGGCTGGGTAACTAATGGGTTGTGGGGTCTAGAGTGGGAGGCAGCCCAGATGATGCCAAGGTTTGGGGCCTGGGTGATGGGTGGATGCTGGTGTTTTTCAATGATGTGGGGAGGTCTGGAAGATCAAGTTAGGGGAAGGTGATGTGGTCAGTTTGGGCAGGTGGTGTCTGAGGGGTCTGGGGACCATCTATCCAGAAGGAGGTGTCCAGAAGGCAGCTGGACATGTGAGTAGAGGAAAGAGGCTGGAGACAGCTTTTGGAGCGGACAATGGTCAACTGGCTTACCAAGAGGTCAAGTGAGAGAGAACCAAAGTTACCACATCCTGCTAGAGCACTTTAGTGAGTGGGGGGCAGATGCAGGCTCAAGAGGGGATAAGTATGGGACTTGTGGGTATGTCTGTACCTGCTACCAATCTCCACTCTCCTTCAGCCCCAGCCTGGACCCTGCTTCCCATTGTGTGTATCAAAGGGCAAGGGCCAGGGATGCTGCCCCATGTTCAAGTCCTGGCTTTACCATTGTCAGTTTGTGGTTCCTGGAGCCGTTGCTCTTTGTTAATGCTTTAATTGCACCCATCCATTCACTCATTAAAATTGCAATTTTAAGAGGCACTTTGTCTTGCCCAGCCAGTGTGGCTCAGTGGTTGAGCATTGACCCGTGCACCAAGAGTCGCTGGTTCGATTCCCGGTCAGGGCACATGCCCAGGTTGTGGGCCTGATCCCCAGTGGGGCATGCAGGAGGCAGCCAATCGATGTCCTCTCTCATGGATGTTTCTATCTCTCTCTCCTTCTCCCTTCCTGTCTCTCTAAAAATCAATACAGAAAAAAAAATTTTAAGAGGCACTTTGTCTTATTAATAATCAACACACCCTGGCTGGTTTGTCTCAGCAATGGAGTGTTGGCCCGTGGACCAATGAGTCTCGGATTCAATTCTAGCCAAGGGCCCGAACCTCGGTTGCTGTTCCTCCCCAGGCCTGGTCAGGGTCATGCAGGAGGCAACCAGTCTATCTGTCTCTTTCACATCGATGTTTCTCTCTCTCTCTCTCCTTCTCTCCCTCCCTTCTACTCTATCTGAAGATAAATGGAAAAATATCCTCGGGTGAGGATTAAAAAAAATAATAATAATAATCAACACAATGCAAATGTAAACAACAGGATACACACTTTTTTTTTTTTTTTTTGCCTCTGACGTAGGTAGTCATTGACATGATGTGTGAGTGGACACTCTCAAGAGAGTGAGAATTGGTTTGAGTGTTTAAAAGCAGTATTTTCAGGATATCAGGTACAAGCTCCCCTTTCACCCTTCAGTTCAACTTCAAGAAATTTATTCCAAAGAGTTAGTTGTAAGGCAAGAAAAGATCTGTGCCCAAGGATGCTTATCATTGGCTTGTTTAATCAGGGATCAAGGGATGACACAGTCCTTGTGACCATCAGCAGGACAGAGAGGGCTGAAGGAGGTTCGTGCATACCCTTAAATGCTCTGTGGGCACTGAAAATGGATGTCAGGCATGGACTGAGCTCCAGCTATGTGCCTGGCATCATTCTGCATGCTGGGGCCACAGAAACAGACCAGACGGGCAAGGTCTCTGCTCTTCAGGATTTTACACTCCAGCCAAAGGAAACAGATAATAATCAAGCTAACATATTGGTAAGATGACTTCAGAGAGAGGAAGAGTTGTGGAGGAAATAAACCAAGTGATGTTATGTGGAATGATGGGGCTGAGAAGCCACTTTAGTCAGAGTGGTCAGGGAAGGCCTCTTTGAGACAGGAGCTGAGACCTGAATAACAAGAATGAAATGATCCTGAATAATCCAGAACATCAGGGCAGAGGGCAACACCTTGAAGGTGAGCTTGCTATATTTCAGTCACATGGGCTGCAGTAGAAAGAAAGGAAGTCTGAGAGGTGGTAGGGTCAAGTCAGGTAGGGTAGGGAGAGAGGGTTTTATATCTGAGTAGGAAAAGGTGCTCAACACAGTAGACACAGAGGAGTGGAGAATGTACAAGGGCTGCCAGTTCCGTAGCAGGAGTATCCTCAGGTCAAACTTTCATCTTTTGGCCCTGAGAGCTGTCAGGAGGCTCATCCCTGCACCAGCAGTGGCCCTCATCTCTGGGTATTGTTATTTCATCTGATTTTATTTTTTTCTTTGTATTTACTTATACAAAGAATGGTTTCCAATTAACATGTTATCGTTTTCAAAGACAATATGGCCATTACTTATTCAGGCATTTCCAGGCCAGCCCCTGCACCCATTAGGTGTAAGTTTCTAGTCCAGGGTTGCCGGGCTCAACAGGGCGACTGCCCTGGGGACTCTGCCCCAGGCTGGGCTGTGTCTGTCATTGGCCATGCTGATCCATCTTAGGCCTCCAGGGGGACCTGTGAGCAGGGCGGTGCTGGGGTCTGGTGACTGTCCTGCGGGCTGGGCCAGGCGTCCTTCCTTCCTTCCTGACTCCCTTCTCCTAAGGGACAAGTGGGAGGGACGTCCGTGCCCCTCCCAGATCAGGGGGAGGGAGGGAGGGAGAGAGAGAGAGAGAGAGAGAGAGAGAGAGAGAGAGAGAGAGAGAGAGAGAGAGAGAGAGAGAGAGAGAGATGAGCTGCGGAGGGGCCCCCTGACAAAGGGTGCAGTGTGTGGTGTATCGTTTATTTCTGAGTTTCTACCACTAGAAGAACTGTTTTGACAGAGATTTGGAGGGCATCGTGGTGAGGGAGGGTTCTACCACGGTCATCTACCAATACCCGCCACCCATCCGACGTTGATCGTGGGGCAGAGGACTGACCCCAGCCCTGCCCCTGACAAGCCCAACTACAGCGTTGGTCTTTGGCGCCACCGTGTGGGCAGTGTCCACACTGCAGTTACAGGCTTCACAAAATACCCTCAGCTCCAGGGGTTGCCCCCTGGCCCCAAGTAGTTTTTCCCTTAATGGATGGTTACTGAAGTGTGCAGTGCAAAACCTGTTCAGCCCTGTGTGGCAACCCTGCTCACACTCACACCGGGTAGCGGATCATAGTTCCTGGGAACCCCATCACCACCATTAAAACCTCCTCCACACTCTGAAGCCTCTGTGTAAAGGCTCCCTGACCCTCCACTTCTCAGTCCTCCCCTCTTCTGATCTGTTTTGGGAGTGTTGGACGCAGAGGCAGACCAGTTTCCACTTCTGAAACTCCCTGTGGCTTCTCTGACTGCTCCTCTTGGATTTCTAGCTGTTCGCTGCCTCTCTTCATGCCCCTTGGAAGGCTCCTTAGGGTGTTAGGCCCCTTCTCTCAACCTTAATACTTTTCTCCAGGCCATCTTGACAACTCCCAGGGCCTTGTTTTCATTCCCACAGGAATGCTTGAGTCTCAGCCCCCTATCTTTTACTCCATTTTCCCCTTACTCACCCCAAACTCATTGTGTAAAGTTGACCCCATCTCCTCTCCTAAGAACTGCTCCCCTCTCAAGGCCTCATGTTAGTCTGGGTGGCCTTTCCCCTGAAACCTCTTCAGCTACCAGGTCTGCCCCATCCTCCCCAGCCCCGCCATCCCACCCTTGGCCAGGGTACCACCTGCACCTTCTGCCTGGCCTCTTAGTGTCCTCGATTTCACCCGGCCTGGTTCATTCTCCACAGGCAGCTGGATGGCCTTTTCCAATCCGGCCCTGTCCCTTCTCAGTTTCCCCTTGGCCCTTTATCTCTGGCCAGTTCTTCCCCAGGAGGTCCTAGCTCCAGCCAGACTGAACTGCTTTGTTCCCTGAATACACTTGGCTTTCCCAAGCCTTCACACCTTTGCACAGGCTGTTCTGTGCATCATTTTCCTCTTTCCTTCACCTAGCTAACTCCTGTCTACCCTTTAGGTATCAGCTCAGACAACACTTCTGTAGGACACCTTCCCTGGACCCCAGGCTAGGTCAAGAACCTCTTCTTTGCTTCCACAATGCCCTATGTTTCTTGCATCACAGCCTTTGTCTGCAACCCCTTCTGAAAGGGCCACCTGCTCCTGTCCAGGGCTCCACACACCAAGGCCAGATCCAGGTTGAGCCACTCTGTGCCTGATTCCCAGTCTTATAGGTCCTGGATCTCAAAAGTTATAGAGTGCAGAGAGAACAAGGCCATGCCCACAGGTTACCACAGTGGTCAGGCTGGAGTGGGACTCAAGACTCTTACCTTCCCCTCCAGGGTTCACCTGTTCGCCTGGATGCCATTGTGAGCTGAGTTGGGATATTTGAGAGTCCAAAGGACCTTGACTGGCAGAGAGTTGGCAGGCTCTTGGCTTGCAGGGAAGGCCCCCATCAGCCCAGGCTCCTGAGAGCCCAGGGAACTGGCAGAGGCTTTCTCAGAAAGGGAACTGGTATGCAGGTGACTCAGGCCAGAACATCTGATGAAAGGATTAATGAGATTCCCTTCTCCCACAGAGTTGAACAGCGGGAGTTTGGCCTTGATGTCATGGAGGGAGGGCCAGAATTCCTGAAGGGTGGTGGTGGCAGCTGTTAGGGTCCCCAGGTTAATTATTTCCCACGTCACACAGAAGAGAATGTGCTGAGGTGGGACCTCCCCAACCTGGCCTCAGCTTCTCAGAGCACAGATCTCTCCAGGACTTAATCCTGTTCCTCATCAGACTGAAGTCTGAAGATCAGCTTGGTATTCCTTCAGGCCTCAGCTCCCTCACCCTACTCCAGCCCCAAGGTCACTCCTGGCTCTTCCCTGAGACTGCTTTGTGGGGTCCCACATTTGGGCCTTTGCTCTTGCTGTGCCCTCCGCCTGCTCCATAGCTGGGCCCAGCTCATTTGCTCAGGGAGCTCTGTAAACACTGGTGAATTGAATTGCTCTGTAAATAAACAGAAAGTACCAAACAGGCTGCCTGATACTGAGGAGATGCGCCTCCCCAAGTTGTTATTATAGAGTATTCGCATTTCTTGTGACGTAGTAATTTCACCTGGTTTTCTTTTCTTTTATGTATTTACTTATACAAAGAATAAGTAAACAAAAAACCAAAAATTGGAGAAGAGAAAGGACCCTTCCAATCTTTTCTTGTGCCTCTGTTCCCAAAACTGCACTCCTCTCACTTCTTCCAAAGAGCCTTGCTTCCTTTGTTCCAGGCCTGAAATTTAGTCTGTCCTTCTTGTGTCTGAACAGTCCTACCCTAGGTGTCAAGAAGCCCTCTAGAATTCCCACTTTGGCATCACTGCACACCCCCCTAACTTCTTCCTTGTCACTTAGCAAAATGCTATGACATGCTCAATGGTTATGAGCTCTGCAGGGCCAGAGCTCATTCACTGCTCTATACCCACACCCTACACACCATAGGAACTTGAAGGATGCTCAATAAATATCTAAATATATGCTGAATTATAAATGAGTGCAGACCATGCAACACTGGGATATTTTCTCTCTTTCTGAAGTGGCCTGGATAATTTTCTGAGTCAGTGCCATCTCAGTTGGTTATTCCAAATTACCCAAAAGCACAGGTTCTCACTTGAGCTCCATCTGGTTCCTTGGTATTTCTCTAGTCTTTCTCACTGTTATTTTTCTCCTCCAGTTCCCCCAAGAGCTTAGAGGCTTGACAGTTTCACACTAAAGCTGAGAACTTTCCCTAAGATTCTTCCTTGCTTATTTCCTGGAATCAGCTTTCCATCTCTCTTGGCTTATAAAGCCAGTGACTCACTTACTGAGCCAGAAGTCTCTTTTCTGTAGTGATTGCTTGCAGGAAACATGAGAGGAGCAGGTGACATCATCTTTCAATCCCACCCCCTCTCAGGTCCTGGCTTTTCTTATCTAAACCCCAGATTTGTTGTGTCATGAGAGGCTGTGAAATTGCTGGTTTTCCCTTTGACATAGGCAGTCTTCATTAAAATAGGCTCTTGTACTCCCAGGGGCTCACCCCAGGGTGCTTGTAGAACTTCCAAGATCCCCAACCCCTAGACTCCACAAGGACAAAATCACCTTTGTTTCCTTGCTACGTTTTCACATAATGACAACCTCTGGCTTTCCATGGAAATCTAGAAAACTATAGGAATATATAATGTACTTTTTTAAAAATCTTCACCCGAGGATATTTTTCTATCTATCATTAGATAGAGTGGGAGGAAAGGAGAGAGAGAGAGACAGAGAGCCACATCGAGAGGTTGCCTCCCGCAAGACCCAACCATGGCCGGGGACAAACCACAACCAAGATACGTGCCCTTGACTGGAATCAAACCCGTGACTCATGAGGTTGGTCTGTGGGCTGATGCTCTAACCGCTGAGCCAAACCGGCCAGGGCATATCTAATGCATTTTTAAGATGTCAAGTCTTGCCCTGGCCAGTTTTGCTCAGTGGTTAGAGCATCAGCCTGCGGTCCAGAGAGACCCAGGTTCAGTTCCCGCTAAGAGCACGTACCTCGGTTGCAGTTTGTCCCCAGCCCTGGTTGGGTCGTGCGGGAGGCAGCCACTCAATGTGTCCCTTTCACGTCGATGTTTCTTTCTCTCTCTCTCTTTCTCTCTCTCCCTCCCACTCTATCTGAACAAAAAATGGAAAAATGTCCTCGGGTGAGGATAAAAAAAAAAAAAGATGTCAAGTCTTCTCATCCTTCCTAGCCACCAGATATCACACATGCACATTCTTTCTATTTGTAGTAGTCTTTAAAAAATTTAAATGCAAATTATAGAGTCCACAGACTACACAAACACGGCCTTCATATCAACTGTCCCTGGCAGGAGTTTTCATGTCTAACAGGAGGGGAATCGTGCAGAACTCACCACACTCAGCCAGATGACCTGAGTGTGTGAGTGTGTATCCATGTGAACTTTGAGAGAATCTGTGGCAGCTGGGTTGGGGTGTGTGGGATTTTTTTTTTTTTTTGACTATTGATACAACTGGATGAATGGCGGTAACAACCAAATTAAGGTGTGCAACATTTCAGTGGGTGTTTGAAAGGGTAGGTGTGTGTTAAATTCCTCAGGGTTGTCACAGGCATTGCTTGAATTTTTTTTTTTTTTTTTAATCCTCACCCGAGGACATTCTTGCATTCATCCTCAGATAGAGCGGGCGGGAGCATTCATCCTCAGACACAGTGGGAGAGAGAGAGGGAGGAAGAGAGAGAGAGAAACATCAATGTGAGAGAGACACATCGACTGGTCGCCACCCACACAACCCCAGCTGGGGCTGGGGACAAACTGCAAACAAGGTATGTGCCCTCAGTGGGAACCGAACCCGGGCCTCTCCGGTCCACGGGCTGACACTCTAACCGCTGAGCCAAACCAGCCAGGGCGGCATTGCCTGAATTTAAAATGCTTTGCAAATGGGTCAGTGAAACAAAGCAGAAGGATGGCTGGTAGATAGTAAACTAACCAGGCTTTTAAATGACGTTTGAAAAACAATGCTGGAGGAGTCCAATAACATCAACATCATCATCAATAACATATAGTGACAATAGATGTCATTTTTGAGGACTTAATATGTACCAGACACAGCTCTACACACACACACACACACACACACACACACACACACACACACACACACTTCTATGGCTATCATGGCAAATGTAAGTCAAGGCAGTCTTATGTCCTGTGGGTCCTCTACTCTGCCCTGGTCTTGGAACCTTTTACCCAGGATATAATTTGTGGGATTCAGTGCAAAATAAAAATGCAGAGCTCCCTATTCAAAATTATTGTGAATTTCAAGATGGTTACGGCAGAGCATGAAACAACCATGGAACACTTTTGAACAGGGAGCCCTGTGTAACTATACAGCTTCCAGGCCCTGCCTTCACCTCTGAATAACTAGGTTCATTGCTCAAACTTTCGTCCAATGAAAAGATTTCCCCCACAGCTGGGGGTGTAGCAAAGAGCAGTTCATTTTGTCTCCTTTATACCAAGACAAAGCATCCTTAAACTAAGCTTGGGCTTTCCCCCTTCCATTCTTGCTGGGCAACCCACCTAATGCATAGGTGTGAGCTGAGTGAGAGGCATCAGTGCAACAGTGCTAGGTGACATTGGTGTTTGAGCCACCTGTTTATACAGATTACTTGTACTATTTGGACCTGCCCAAGCTTGAGCTGGGATATACAACATCTAAATAATGATGAATTTGTCGAGCTAATGATTTTTTAGATCTGCCAGTACTCAGTTCATGATGGGCAATTCTAGCCACATGGTCACATGATAACCCATGGTCATGAACTCAGTCAATACCAAGATCAGGAATTACACTTCTAATGCTGTAGAGTTCTTTAATACAGATGACCCGGCCTCCACCAGACCTAGAGGTCTTCTCTGTGACTCTCTTGTTGGGCCTTGCCCAAGGCTCCCCACAACATCTTTCTCTATGATGGGATATACCTGATCATTTGGCTCAAGTGGCAAGACTGCTCATACTGAAGCCTGGACCTGCAGCAGAGTTTGTTCTTGTTCTGGAAATCACTCAAAATCAGCAAATTTCCATATACCTTATACATGGATCAGAACAGTAGGCCAAAATGTTCCATTTTCCCTCTAAAACCCAAATAAGAACAGAGATATAAAAACAGGGGGAAAGTAGAAAGCAAATAGTAAAATTATAGAACTAAACCAGCCATCAATAACATGTATAGCCCTGGCCGGTTTGGCTCAGCGGTTGGAGCGTCGGCCTGCGGTCCAGAGAGACCCAGGTTCGGTTCCCGCTAAGGGCATGTACTTCGGTTGCAGTTTGTCCCCGGCCCTGGTTGGTCGTGTGGGTGGCAGCCACTCGATGTGTCCCTTTCATGTTGATGTTTCTCTCTCTCTTCCTCCCATTCTATCTGAACAAAAAATGAAAAAATGTCCTCAGGTGAGGATAAAAAAATAAATAAATAAAATAAAAATAAAACTTAAAAAAAAAAAAAACATGTATAATAATCAGATGTAAATGTATTAAAATGCCAGATAAAGGGCAGAGATTCTCAAGTGAATTAAAAAGCAAGACCCACTATACACTGTCTATAATCATACCCGCTTTAAATATAAAGACATAAATAAGATGAAAGTAAATAGATGGGTAAAGATACATCACACTAACAGTGACCATAAGAAAGCTGAGAAAAGCCCTGGCCGGTTTGGCTCAGTGGTGAGAGCGTCGGCCTGCGGTCCAGAGAGGCCCTGGTTCGGTTCCCGCTATGGGCACGTACCTCGGTTGCAGTTTGTCCCCAGCCCTGGTTGGGTCGTGCGGGAGGCAGCCACTCGATGTGTCCCTTTCACGTCGATGTTTCTCTCTGTCTCTCTCTCTTCCTCTCTCTCCCTCCCACTCTATCTGAACAAAAATGGAAAAATGTCCTCGGGTGAGGATTAAAAAAAAAAAAAAGAAAAGAAAGCTGAGAAGGTATATGTTAAGACAATGGGTGTTACCCAAGCTATAGAGAGAAATCCATATGGATAAAGGATTCATTCAACAAGAAGTCATAATAATAATACATGTGTATGTATCTAGTATAACAGAGCTTCGAAATAGTTGAAGAAAAGAATTGACAAAAAAGAGAGGAACTAATCTATAATAAGTACTGAAGACTTTTGCACCTCACCCCCATCAGTAGATAGACAGCCAGACTAAATAATGAGGAAATACATAGACGAGAAGAATGTTGTCAACTACCCTGATGTAACTGACATTTATAGAACACTAAATTCAACAGCTGTAGCACTCACATTCTTTTCCAGCAAACATGGTACCTTCACCATGATAGACCATATGTTCACCCATCAAACAATTTTAATGAAATTTAAAAAACATATAGAGTATGTTTTCTGACCACAATGGAAGGAAATTAAAATGAATAACAATGATATACAGAAAAATCTCAAATATTTGGAAATTATAAAATACACATCTAAAGAATCCATAGGTCAAAGGAGACATTCCAAGAGAAATAAGAAAATATTCTAAATGGAAAGATAATAAGACAAAACATATGAAAACTTGTGGAATATACTGAAGCAGTGGTTAGAGGAAAATTTAGCTTAGAACACTTATATTGTAGAAAAGAAAAATGTAAAGTGGGAATTAGTCTACCAATACTCTCATAGCCTTGTGGTTACAGTGCAGAGCATGAGTATTGCAGGGCAAGGGACTCCTTCCCCTGGTTCCCTTCCTGCAGGCTCTCCACTCCCCTCCATATGGTTGCCCAGAATATCATTCTAAAACACAAGTCTAATTGTGTCACACTCCTGCTCTAGACCTTTCCATGTTCCCCAATGCTTCAGGGTGAAATTCAAAATAGACCTTGGCAAGCTGGCCTTTTATGATCTTGTTCCTGTTTATGATCTTGACCTTTACCTCTCATGCTATGCCCTGCTTGCCACTGTGCTGCACCCAGCTTCCCCAATTGTCCCTTGAAATCACAAATTTTCTCTTGTTTGCCCTAGCACTAGGGTTGCCAGATAAAATGCAGGACTGCTGTTAAACTTTAATTTCAGAGAAATAATGAATAACTTTTTAGGATGTTTCCAATGTTGCATGGGACAGATATATATATTTTTAAAGTATTCATTGTTTAACTGAAGTTCAAATTTAACTGGGTGTGAAATTTTTATTTTTTATTTGCCAAATCTGTCAACCTCGCCCAGAACTAGCACATGGTGTTCCATCTGTCCATTCCCTGCTACTTTTCATGGTTAACTCCTTTTCCTGAGTCAGGTCTCAGCTTAGAAATAGCCTTCCTCAGGAAGACAGTTCTCCCCCCAACCCCTTCCCCAGCTGAGGCTCAAGTCCTCTCATTACTGTGCCTGAGTTCTGCCCACCAGGCAGGGTGGTCTATCTCATTCACTGCTAACTCCTCAGCCCCTAGTATAGTGTCTAGCACTTGGTGACCACTCAATAAATGTTTGTTAAAGGAATAAGCACTGACCTAGGTCCTAGCTCCAGGGATCAAGAGCTGGCTCACTTCCTGCCTTCCAAGCATGGGGCCCCCAGTTTTTTTGGGGGGGGATGCATCAGTTATCTATCACTGCAAACAAACCACTCCAACAGTTAGTGACTTAAAACAACAGCAATCATGTAATTTGCCCCATGAATCTGCAAATTGGGCAGAGCTCAGCAGGGACAGATTGTCTCTGATCCACACAGCATCCATCAGCTGGGGCTGGAGAACCCACTTCTAAGATGGCTCACTCACATGGCTTACAAGTTGGTGCTGGTGCTGCTTCTCTCCATATGTGCCTCTCTATAGGGTAGCTTGGGCTTCCTCACAGCAAGAAAGCTGGGCCCCAAGAGCTAGTATCTTAAAAGAGACAGGAAATAGCAGATGCTAGTTTTTTATGACCTGGTTCTGGATACTGGTACAGCGTCACTTCTACCATGTTCTACTGGGTAAGCAGTTGCAGAGTCCATATTCAAGTAGAGGGGACATAGACCCCATCTCTCTCTCTCTCTCTTTTTTGTTTTATCTTCATCTGAGGACCTTTTTTCCATTTTTGTTCAGACAGAGTGGGAGGGAGAGAGAGGATGAGAGAGAGAGAGAGACAAACATCGACATGAAAGGGACACATCGAGTGGCTGCCTCCCATACGACCCCAACCAGGGCCAGGGACGAACCGCAACCGAGGTACCTGCCCTTGGCTGGAATCGAACCTGCAACTCATTTGTCCGTGGGCCAACGCTCTAACCGCTGAGCCAAATCGGCCAGGGCTAGACCCCATCTCTTAAATTCTCATAAAGAATTTTATGACCATGTTTTAAATCCACCACAGGAGATAATATTCACAAAAAAGAATTGACATAGCTAATTATCTGCACCCAGTCTGGGTGAATGATGGTCCATAGGATGCCTTTCTCTCCATAGGTCAGTGGGTAGCACTGAACCAATATATTCTGGGCAGTCTTAGAGTGAGGTAGGGCAGGAGGGAAGGGGGAAAAGGGAGAGAGAGAGAGAAAGAGAGAGAGAGAGAGAGAGAGAGAGAGAGAGAGAGAGAGGGAGAGAGAAGGAGAGCAGATGAGAGATAAGGAGTTTTCCCTTGAAGGCTGAAGAACACAAGTAACCCAACCAATGCAGGGACTTACAATAATCACATCTGAAAGGAGGCTGCACAGTTGGCACCTGTCATGGGTCCCTCATGCTGCTGTAAACAGAAATTTTGAAATTGAGTTCTATTCTTTTGGTTTAAAAAAAAATTAAATCTATTGAAAGTTGACAGAATAGTAAAATAAACAACCCACACACCTGTCACCTAGTTTCACTAATGGTTAATATTTTGCCACATTTGCTCTTTGAAAGTAAGTTACAAACAAGACTTTTCTCTCCCAAATCCTTCAGCTTGCACGCCACCCCCCATCCCCCCACCAGCAGTGTACTCTCTGCACCAGTGGTTCTCCCCTCTGGTGATTTTGTCCCCCAGGGGACATTACAGTATGTTAAATAGAGACATTTTAAATTATTGAGAAAAAATTTACATAATATAAAATTCACAATTTTAGCCATTTTAAAGTGTATAGTCCAGTGCTTTTTAGTATATTCGTGACATGATGCAACCATTATTACTATCTAAAATCTAAAATATGTTTGCTTGTTGTAATTGAGGGGGCAGTGCTTCTGACATCTAGTGGGCAGAGACAGAAATGCTGCTAAAATCTCTGAATTATTTGGCCCCAAATGTCAAGTGTTAAGGTTGAGAAACCCTGCTTTACACAATTACAGCACCATTCTCACATCTAAGGAAATCAACAGTAAGTCAAGTATTATTCTCACTTGTCTTAAGAATGTCTTTTTAGCATTTAAGTTTTAGTTCAGGAGGCAAGATTCATGTATTGTATTTGGTTATATCTCTTTAGTCTCTTTTGATAGAGAAGAGTATTCTCTGCCCCACACTCAGCCTTTTTGTTTGTTTGTGTCATTGTTTTTTTGTTTTTGTTTTTGGTACGTGCCCCTAGTGGGAACCGAACCCAGGACCCTGGTCCGCAGGCCGACGCTCCAACCGCTGAGCCAAACCAGCCAGGGCTGTGTCATTGTTTTTTGTTGTTGTTTTTTGTTTTTTAGTTCAGGCCAGTTTTATAGCATCATATTCTGGATTTATCTGATTGCTTTCTCAAGATTAGATTCATGTTACACATTTTTGGCAAGAATACTACACTGGTGATTATTGCATCACATCAGGAAGCCCATAATATGAGGAGCCTGTGTTATTTATGATGTTGAAATTGCACGATAATGTAGTTCAGAAGACAGAGCAAGATGCAGCCTCCCACACCCCACCCACCCTGGTTGGCTTAGCCTTTCTGAAAAGTAAGGATAGCCTGGGGAGAATGATTCTCACCCAGGGGGAATCTCCAGGCCCTCTTCCCTCCTCTTTGCTGCCCCGCCTTTAAGGGTAAAGGGAAAGGCCCCAAGAAGTGGGATTCTCTTTGCTATAGAAGGTTGGCTGGGAGGACTTAGGAGGACTCCTTGGACTTCTATTGTTCCTTGGTTCCCAGGAAGAAAACTAGAGGACAGTAGTAGGCAGAGTCCCTCTAGCCTGGAACCAGGAAGCTGAGGGTTTGGGCCAGTAGGAGTCAGAGCGTTTTGAGGCTGGAAACTGCAGGGCCCATTAGCATTCCTGTGGTGAACAACTGTGCAAAAGCTGTATTGGAAGTCACTCCCTTCGTTCCTCCTTTTGGGAAGCTCCTTCTGATACAATTGTAACGAGCTAGTTATTAATGAAAGGAAAGGAGCAAAGGGAAGCCAGACATTATAGGCATGTCATTTGGGCAGTTCACCAGGAAGCTGTAGTTTCACACTCAAATCACTAGGGGAAGGGGTTCCAACAAAGGGAGATAGATGCATGCGCAGTGAAGTTGGGGTAACTAGGGAAGGTGCCTGTCAGTCACATCTGGGAACAGAGATCATTGGTCAGAATGGATGTGGTCACTGCAAGCCCGTGAAAATTTGGGAATACATAATCCCCTAAACAAAGGAATTCTCTCTCTTGGCTCTTATGACTGTTTAGCTTGTGGGGCTCTCTTGTTCCTGCTTCCTTGCATTTTCCCATATAGCTATGTGGCCAGGCGAGCCCCACATGCAATGGACTGATGAACTGCAGTGGGAAACACAAATTAAGCTAGGCTGGTGATGTATTGGACTACTCCAACATGGAAGAAAAACTCTAGACACTGGCTTTGATTTTATCCCGATTGAAGCCCCAGCTACACTTCCTCCTTGGTGGGCCAAAGGGAAATAGGACCTTGGAAACTCAGGGGTGTAATTCCACAGAAATAAAAATCACTCATTCTGCTGTGTGAGTCTCAGAAAATCCTTTTTCCTTGGCTATCACAAGAATTCCACTCCTACTAGTAACAGGTGGAGACGAGGACCTCTCCCCACCAATAACACCTCCACCTTTAGGAACTCCCCTCTAAAATACCACCTCCTTGAGGAAATCTACCAGGACTGCAGGAAGAAAAAAATCATTCCTGTTTTCCAAGCACTTCAGGCTAGAAGCACTTCAAGGACAGAAGTGCTTTTTTTTTTTTAAATCCTCACCCAAGAATATTTTTCCATTTATCTTCAGATAGAGTGAGAGGGAGGGAAGAAGGGAGAAGGAGAGAGAGAGAGAGAGAGAGAGAGAGAGAGAGAGAGAGAGAGAGAGAAACATTGATATGAGAGAAACACATCAACTGGTTGCCTCCCGCACGACCCTGACCAGGGCCGGAGACTGAACCACAACCAAAGTATGTGCCCTTGACCAGAATCAAACTCGTGATTCTTTGGTCAGTGGGCCGACACTCTAACCACTGAGCCAAACTGGCCAGGGCGAGGACAGAAGTTCTCTACCATTACACTGGAAGTGGGAACTTGACAACACTATTTATGAGCCAAAAAAATTTTTTTTTCATTATTTGTTCAGCTAGAGTGGGAGGGAGAGAGAAGAAGAGAGAGAGAGAGAGAGAGAGAGAGAGAGAGAGAGAGAGAGAGACATCGACATGAAAGGGACACATCGAGTGGCTGCCACCCGCACGACCAACCAAGGCCGGGGACAAACTGCAACCGAGGTACATGCCCTTAGCGGGAACCGAACCTGGGTCTCTCTGAACCGCAGGCCGATGCTCTAACCGCTGAGCCAAACCGGCCAGGGCAGAGCCCAAATTTTTTTTATAAGAGAAAGTTTATTTAGAAAGTTACAGAGGTAGCAGAAGTGAACCAGTTGGGCTGCATAAAGAAGGCAAAAGAAGAGCCCTTGGAGCTTAGGAGAAAGAAGGGTAAAGGTAAAGCGCCTGGCCCTAGCTGGTTTGGCTCAGTGATTAGAGTGTCGGCCCGCAGACCAGAGAGTCCCGGGTTTGGTTCCCGCTAAGGGCACGTACTTCGGTTGCAGTTTGTCCTTGGCCCCGGTTGAGGTCGTGTGGGTGGCAGCCACTCGATGTGAGAGATGTGTCTCTCTCACATCGATGTTTCTCTCTCTCTCTCTTTCCCCCTCTCTCCCTCCCGCTCTATCTCAAGATAAATGCAAATAATAATTTAAAAAAAAGGTAAAGAGCCTGGGGGGAAGAAGAGGGGAACAGGAAAGGCACAGGCATGCTCCTGAGAGAGAGAGCATGCTGAGCCAAATTTAAAGCATATAAAAATTAAATTTTCTAGCTTTTCTTGAAAAAGCTGAAGCTCTGGCCCTGGCCGGTTTGGCTCAACAGTTAGAGCGTCGGCCTGCGGTCCAGAGAGACCCGGGTTCGGTTCCCGCTAGGGGCATGTACCTCGGTTGCAGTTTGTCCCCGGCCCTGGTTGGTTGTGCGGGTGGCAGCCACTCGATGTGTCACTTTCACATTGATGTTTCTCTCTCTCTCTCTCTCTTCCTCTCTCTCCCTCCCACTCTATCTGAACAAAAAATGAAAAAATGTCCTCGGGTGAGGATAAAAAAAAAAAGAAAAAGAAAAAGAAAAAGCTGAAGCTCTGGCAACACTAAGCCTGCATCTCTGCCTGGTGTCCATGACTTTCCCTTTCAGACCAAGCATGTACTCTTCACACCTTAATATTGAGTCCAAGTGTGGCTTTGAATGTTACTCCTCCACCATTGCCACTGTTGAAGTAGAGAACTAATTTTCTGTACCTGTGTCTCTGAAAAAAAAAGGGGGGGACAATAAAAGAGAGGTCAAAGGGTCATGTGCTTCAAGGAAAATAGGAGCAGACATATTTCTTTTTTTTTTTTAATAATTTATTTTATTAGTAATTTGTTTTTATTACAGATGTTTTTCCTTTTTTTCCCCCATTGACACCCTCCTCCCCCTCCCCTTCTCCTCCTCCCCATCCCTGTTGTCCATGTCCATTGGTTATGCACCCATGCACATAGGCTCTGTGATTTATCTCTTTCCCCCGCCTCCCCCCCTCCTCTGAGGCCTGTCATCCCATACTCCACCTCCATGTCTCTGGGTCAATTTCGTTGTTCAGTTTGCTCAGTACTCCTGTGTGTTGCCGGCTTCCTCCGTTGGTGGGGGGGGTCTCCCGGCTCCCCCGCCCCGCCTGGGTTCCCCCGTGGTGGGGGGGGTCATATTTCTTTTTTTAAAAATGTTTTTTTCTTTATTGATCTTAGAGAGAGAGGAAGGGAGAGGGAGGGAGAGATAGAAATATCGATGATAGAGAACATCGACTGGCTGCCTCCTGCATGCCCCCACTGGGGATTTGGCCCACAATCTGGGCATGTGCCCTGACCGGGAATCGAACTGGTGACCTCTTGGTGCATGGGTTGATGCTCAACCACTGAGCCACACCGGCTGGGCGAGCAGGCATATTTCTTTGTGGAATTGAAGAATATCCCTGTATGCTTATAATGCAATCAAAGTGGGTCTATGTTAAAAAAAAATACAGGCGTGGGCAAAAGTAGGTTTACAGTTGTGAGTATGTGAAACAGACTTTATTTTTGTATTATTATTTATTGTATTATTTATTTGTATTACAACTGTAAACCTACTTTTCCCCACCCTTTATATAACACCAGTGTCATTGTGTCTTAGCATCATGGTTGGGAGGAGTTTACTGGTGTGTTATACTCCTTAGTTTGACTCGCTCAGCTAGGTGGTGACCTCAGACAAGACTGTGACAATACTCAGATGTCTCTGCAGTTTAAATTCTTTTTTTTTCTTTTTTTCATCCTCACTCGAGGACATTTTTTCCATTTTTGTTCAGATAGAGTGGGAGGGAGGGAGAGGAAGAGAAAGAGAGAAACATCGATGTGAAAGTGACACATCGAGTGGCTGCCTCCCACACAACCCAACCAGGGCCAGGGACAAATCGCAACCGAGGTACGTGCCCTTGACCGGAATCAAACCTGTGACTCATTGATCCGCAGGCCAATGCTCTAACTGTTGAGCCAAACTGGCCAGGGCTAAACCCTTTCTTGATTGCTCAAGTGTAGCCTGACTACTATCATACCTACAAAACACCTGAGCATATGACTTTCAAGACTGTGCTGAGGAAGAATGAGATCCCACATCCAAAATAATTTTTTTCTGGGCTGGGAATTTACTCAAAGTCAACACCTGCCCACCCCAAAAGCTAAACGTGGCTCCCTAGAGATTGCTGGGCCAGGTGACCCACTCTACCCACAAGGCCACAGCAGGAGCAAGGCTTCTGGAGGTCAAGCCTTTTGTGGAAGTCACAGGCTGACCTGTGGAGATGCTTAGGGCCTGTAGGGCTCAGCTAAAGTCAAGGGAATACCATTAGGCTCCACCCAGATCAGAGGAACTCACCATGAGTTCTCCGGCCATAGCCTTCAGCAGTAGAAGCCAGCAGGATTCCCAGAACCAGGACTAGGGAATTCTGGGACAAAGGTGACTCTCTCGTGTAGAAAGTGAGCAAGGAAGCAGGAGGCCTCCAAGACAGCTGAAGTCAGTTTGGGTCTACAAGGGGAACAGCCTGAGAAGGAAGCATTTATCACAAAAAATGTGGACAAAAGATGTAAAGAAATGGAAAATATTAGTTGGGAATGTGTTTAGCTGCAAGTAAGAGAAAACCTAACAATAGCTTAAACAAATTTTTGTTTCATGCAATACAATATCAGGAGGTGGGCAGACTAGGGTTGGTGCAACTGCTTTACAACATCATGAAGGCATTGTGTTTTTCTTGTCTGCCATACTTAGCAAGTTAGTCCACCCCAAGGCTGTTCTCTCATGGTCACAAGTTGGTTGCTGCAGCTGTAAGCATATATTCACATTCTGGGCAGGAACTCAAAGGGAAAAGAAGCAGAAAGAGGAAGCCCCCCTGCCAGTGTCAACAAAAGGCTGGTGCCACCAATCTAATGCCAACAGGAGTCCCCAATCCAGGGTGCAGTAAAAGGATAAACTTTATACAGGTAAACAGTTTGCAAATTGAAGACACAGCCTACCAGAGGAAACTGAAAAGTGCTCTCCACAGAGACAAAGGAAGGCCCACTTTTATAGAGAAAGTTCCCACCCCATCCCTGATTTGTCCATTTCTATGCAAATGAGAAATCCAAATCTGCACAATCTGATTGGTCCAAATAGCACTGGCTTGATTGGTTGGAATCATGCACCCTGATTAGTCATTATGGAGCTGCTCTGATTGGTTAGTAAGATACAGTGATGATATAGGCAACCAACTGTGTCTGACACACCAAGTCCTTATAAAATCAAGAGGCAATGAAACCAGCCATACTTCTGAATATTTCAATTGTATGAACAGATAAATTATGTTTCTAATTTAAAATATTTTGAATCAACGCCCTGGCTGGTTTTGCTCAGTGGTTAGAGCGTCGGCCCTTGGACCAGAGAGTCCTAGGTTCGGTTCCCGCTAAGGGCACGTGCCTTGGTTGCAGTTTGTCCCCAGCCCAGTTGGGGTTGTGTGGGTGGCGACCAGTCAATGTGTCTCTCTCACATCAATGTTTCTCTCTCTCTCTCTCCCTTCCCTCCCTCCCACTCTATCTGAAGATAAATGGGAAAAAAAATGTCCTCGAGTGAGGATAAAAAAAATAATAATAAAAAATAGTTTGAATCGAGCTTTCTGTTCATTACAACTGACACCATTTCACTGGTACTGTCTACTTTTCCTTTTACTATTTTTATTATGCACTGTAAAAAACAGTAACCACTAACATACTGCTTTTCTTTTCTTTTTTTAATTTTTATTCTCACCTGAGGACATTTTCGCATTTTATCTTCAGATAGAGTGGGAGGGAGAGAGGAAGGAAGAGAGAGAGAGAAACATCAATGTGAAAGAGACACATCAAGTGGTTGCCACCCACACGACCCCAACCAGGGCGGGGACAAACTGAAACTGAGGTATGTGCCCTAAGTGGGAACCGAACCCGGGACTCTCTGGTCCATGGGCAGATGCTCTAACCGCTGAGCCAAACTGGCCAGGGCCATACTGCTTTTCTTTACATTTGTATAGATTTTAGGAAATTATTGTCTTTTCTCCTGGAGAAATAACCTAGAGGCAAAAAAGTAGCACCACATTGTGAAATCTAAAATCCTTGGGAAGTCAACAGCTTGAAGACAACCCCCAGGGACGGGGAAGAAAAACAAATGTCCCAAGAGACAGGCAAACATAGATAAGGACAGCAAGCCAGGGAAAAGACCATTTTCAGTGTCACTGACCCAGACAGTAGGTACCCTTTTTGTTCGGGCACCTACTGCCACCACCTCAAAGGGGTGATTTTTGGTCTCTGGTCTGAAGAACTCTTTTCAAATAACACAAGGGTTGTTTTGAGGAGAGGTGCAATGAGAAAAGTTCAAGTGTGAATAAGAGTCATGCCAAAGTCCACAGTCAGGAAGGAACCCACAATGAAAAGGAAACCCAAGTAACCACCACCCAGATCAAAATACAGTAGTTCCCCCTTATTCATGGTTCCCCCTTATTCATAGGTTCTAAGACCCCCATTGGATGCCTGAAACCACTGATAGTACCGAATATACATGCTGTTTTTTTCTCTATACATACATACCTATGATAAAGTTTAATTTATAAATTAGGCACAGTAAGAGAATAACAACAATAACAAAGAAAATAGAATGATTATAACAATATATTGTTAAAAAAAAGTTACATGAATGTAGCCTTTTCCTCTCAAAACATCTTATGCTATACTCACCGTTTCACTTAGGAAGCACTTTAGGGCTTCTCTCTGACATACTGAATTGTCAGCATCACTATTATTGCACATTGGGGCCATTATTAAGTAAAATAAGAGTTACTTGAACACAAGCACTGCCATACCAAGCTGGCTACTAACAGCCTAGAAACTCTACAGCGTGGCTACCCCGGACAAAGGGATGATTCACGTCCTGGGCAGGACGAAATGGGATGGCATGAGATTTCATCATGTTACTCAGAACAGCATGCAATTTTTAACTGAGAAATTGTTTATTTCTGGAATTTTCCATTTAATAATTTTGGACTGCAGATGACAGCAACTAACTGAAATCTTGGAAAGTGAAGCCTCGGATAAGGGGCGACTAGTGTATAAAACATTTCCAATGAGGAGCACTGCAGAAGTCCTCCTCATTCCCCTCCCTCAGTCAGTAATGCCCCCAGACCTAATTACTCTTCAGAGTTCTATTACCATTTATTACAGTTTTGCCTGGTTTGGAGCATCATGTAAATAGAATCATACCATATTTACTATCCTGTGGTGGGCATCTTTCATTTAATATTACGCCTGTGAGATTTATCCATGTTGTTGTGTATACCATTTAATTCATCTTTTAAATTGTTTTTGTTTCCAGTTGTATAAATATAACATTATTTGTCCACTTGATGGATATTTGAATTGTTTCTAGCTCTTAGCTATTATGAATTAAGTTGCTGAGAACATTCTCTACATGCCTTTTAGTAGACCCTGCACTAATTTTTCTTGGGTTTGTCCCAAAGTAGTGAACTTGCTGGGAGAAGGTCAGGTATAGCAGTTGTAGTAAATACTAGTTTTCAATTTACCTCTTACCAGTTCTAGTTACTTCATATCCTCCCCCACATTCAATATTGTAAATCTTTTTAATTTTAGCTGACCTAGTCAATGTATAGCAGTATCTCAATTTGGTTTTAATTCACATTTTTCTATAGATTAAATTTCTCTAGTGATACTGAATACCTTTCCACATGCTTATTGGCCATTTGGAAATCTTCTTTTGAGAAGGGCCTGTTCAATCAAGTCTCTTTTCTTTAGTGATGATAGAATTCCTTATATATTCTGCATGAGTTGTTGTTGTTTTGAGTATATGTATTGCAATTTTCTTTTCCCAGTTTGTAACTTATCTTTTCAGTTTCTTAATTATCTTTAATTAATGACCAGAAGTTCTTAATTTAAATGGTCTAATTTATCAACCTTTGATGGTTAGTACTTTCCATCTTGTTTAAGAAATCTTTGCTTTGCCCTGGCTGGTTTGCTCAGTAGTTAGAGCATAGGCTCGCGGAACAATGAGTTGCAGGTTTGATTCCGGTCAAGGGCACATACCTCGGTTTCGGTTCATCCCCTGCCCTGGTTGGGGTCATGTGGGAGGCGACCAGTCGATGTGTCCCTCTCACTTCGATGTTTCTCTCTCCTCCCCCCTCCCTCCCACTCTATCTGAAGATAAATAGAAAAATATCCTCGGGCCCGGCCGGGGTGGCTCAGTGGTTGAGCGTCAACCAGTGCACCAAGAGGTCACCGGTTCGATCCTGGTCAGGACACATGCCCAGGTTGTGGGCCCAATCCCCAGTGGGGGGGCATGCAGGAGGCGGCCAATTGATGTTCTCTCTCAATGATGTTTCTGTCTCTCTCTCCCTCTCTCTCTAAAATCAATAAAGAAAAAATAAAAAAATAAAAATAAAAAAAGAAAAATATCCTCGGGTGAGGATTAAAAAAAAAAAATCTTTGCTTACTCCAAGGTTATGAAAATATTATTTTTTCTAGAAGCTTTATTGTTTTACCTTCACAATTATGTTTATAGTCCATTTCAAATTAATTTTTGTGAAGGCTGAAAGGTACAGGTAAAATAGTTACTTGCTCCAACACCATTTATTGAAAATAGCTTTCCTTCACTTAAAGAAGCTTACAAAATTTATTTTCAACCATTCTTTTATAATATATGCACTTAAATATTTGCATTGCTTTAGCTGCATCCATAAGTTTTGGTATATTGTATTTCATTTTCATTCAGTTTGAAACTTTGTTTTCTCTTGTGATTTCTTCTTTGATTCACGGATTATTTGGAAAAGTGTCTAAGGGACACTTAGCACAGCTCTGGCAGCCAAATCAGCCCACAGCCTCATGGGGGATGAGTTTAGGGTGGGTGGAGCAGCTGCTTGCTTTTGTCTGTGCACCCTCTCTCCCCCCAGTTCTGTGGGTAGGTGAACCATTTCCATAATCAAGAGGTGTATGGGGCGACACCTTAGGGCAGCATGTCTGATGTACTTTCTTGATCCTTCTCTGGCTCTAAAACATGCCCTGGGCTATATGAGGAAGAAAGGAAGACAAGCCAGCCCCTTCCTAGCTGAGTAATTAAAGTTAAGTCACTTGACCTCTAAGTCTCAATTTCCTGATATTTAAAATGGGGATGATAATGTTTAGTTCAATGTTCTGCTGACAGTTAAATATATGAGTTGAGGATCTTGCTGTGGAGCACGGTATAAACATGTAGTAAGTAATGGGATGAGGCAGGGAGAAAACTTGCCTCTATGTCAGATCCTGACACAGTCTGGCTTTGGGCAGAGCTGGGCGGAGGACCCCTACTCAGGGCTTGGTAAACAGTTTATGCAGGTCCTACAGCTGGCAGGGGAGTGGACACCCTATGAGCTCCTCCTCCCATACTAGGCTGGGGCTTGGTACCTAGGTGACAGCTGTGCCCCAAGGGGGCTGTTTTAAACTGGAAGATTATCCTTTCCATCTAATGCCCCCAGGTGACCGGTCCCCCAAAGGACTCAACTTCAGTTCCCATACCTCCACTTCCCAGGCCTGCTTTGCAGAGGCATAGAGGATGGAAATGGTTTAAAAGCAGAAAGGAGAAAAGTCCAGAGAACCTTGGGAGCTACCACAGTTGGCTCCCTCCAGCTGATCCTGAGCTCACCTTAAATCTGTTGAAAGTCAGGCACCGACTCGCCTCTGTGCCTGCACCCTAGATAACATCTCCTTGCTGATGTCCAGTGTTCCTGCAGCCTCTGTTCTTACCTTCATAGACCCTGAGTGGCAGAGGTGAGCAGGTTGGAAAGCTCTTGGGTCTCTAGCAGAAAGAGTGATTTCTAGGTTGAGAATCTTTTCCAGATAGTTCAATAATTCCTGTTGTGTAAGTACCTTCATTCCTGGGGTTTTAGTTGAGCCACTGAACATCTTCAGGGAGTCGGGTTGCTCCCTTCTATGGGGATGGATTAGGAACAATGCAGAGGACAACCTGGGCGCCCCCTCCCAGCCCTATAGTGCCATGCCTCTGTGGAGGGCTTGTAGGGATTCAAACTGCACTTCTTCGGAAATCCTGTAATACTCAGGGGTTCTCTCACTGCCTGGAATAGAACAAGCTCCTCACTATTTTGGTGGGGTTCCTGTGAGTGTGGGGGCTGATGTCCTGCTTTGGACATGTTGAGGGTGAGGACTCACCCTGAGGCAGAAGGTAGGGTGCTGCATCAACCCCAGAAACAAGATTTCACACAGAAAAGTGGGACCTGGCAGGCAGGAGGAAAGAATGGCTATCCTCTCCAGGTCTCTGGGGATTTGGACACTGTGGGTTGTAGATGCCTTCAGAAGGGGCTAGGGCTGGGATTTAGGATGGCCTTTGCCACCTTAGAGGGGCCGATGCATCCAGACTGCAAGCCATAGTTTATGAGTCAGATTGGCTAGGACTATTTGTCTTTGTCATCCTGATCCCTTTGTGAAGTTTCATCTGAGCACTCCAGCCACAGCTCAGCTGTTCTGGGAACCCCAATAAAGGGCCAATTTCCAGCACTGAAGGGGGAGAGGGAGTTAGAGCAAGGCTCGGGAGTCTCTGGTCTTGAGCTTCCTTACAGTCTGGGGAAGGGGTGTTCCACCATCAGCTGGCCCTGCACCTCACCCCATTCTCCCTGGCTTGACTCTAGCCTACACTTTCATTGGCAACAGGCAAGTCCACAAAGCCTAGCTGACCCGAGAATCAGAAGCTTCAGATCATCATGGCCTCTGACCTAGTCTCTAGATGCTTTGGCATAGCGCTGGTCATATAGCAGCCCTCCATAAATAGTTCTCGAATGAATGGGAGAATGGCAAACACTGGCATTTATGCACAAATGTGACCTTTCATCTTGGAGCTCCTGATCACAGTGGGATGCCCTAAAGCTGAGGATTCAAACACCAGCCTGAAGAAACCCCTATAGATTCTGCTCCCCTCCCCCAGATAACTGAGGGGACCACGCCTCTTCAAGCAACCTCTGCATTTTGGAAGTCTTACAGAAGAGCTGCAGGGGCAGGAGCAGGGGCAGGGGCTGGGGCAGGGGTAGTGCACTGGGTGGGGCCTGGGTTTCAGAGTGAAGCTGAACTGGGAGAGCCAGTGGGTGATTAGGGCTCTGATGCCCCCTGCTGGACAAATCGGGAAACAAGCCCCACTTTGCAGGAGGAAAAGGAAGGGGAGAGAGGGCAGTTCAAACACCCCTCCTTGTCATCATACTTGGTATCTGGCACAGAGCATCCACACTCCCCTTTCTCCTCCCTGAAGCCAGGATCCTTATGTTCAGGGTTCCCAGCCTCACAAATTAGGCTCTGCATCTCCCCAGGTATCCCAAATCCTCCACCCAGAACATGCCATCCATTTCTGAAGGTCTTTTGCCAATAAGCATTGTCCTGGGAACACTGGGTCAGTTCCTGACCAGTAAAACCACCCATACAGTGTATTAGCAAAGGAAATGGGCTCCCGAAGAGTAGCCTTTTATAGATTACTGGAGGTAGGCAACTATGTTCATCAGGAGGAAAGGTAAATGTAAAGATAGACAAACCCAAGGAAAATAGAAAATGATAGAAACTTAATTGTAATAAAATTTGATAAATCAAGCCAAAGATTGGTTATTTGCAAAAATTAATAAAATTTGATAAGCCAATGAAAAATTCACTTACATATATAGATATAGATAAATATAGCAAGAGAGCTATAACAAGAAACCTGTAGGCCATGTTTTGGCCTACAGTGGTGGGAGGTGGGTGACACCTGCTGGGGGGCAGAAGGAGGGTGAGGTGGCAAAGGGCATAAACTCACTAGTGGTGGGAGGTGGGTGACACCTGCTGGGGGGCAGAAGGAGGGTGAGGTGGCAAAGGGCATAAACAAATGTTGATTTCCTCCTCTGGACTCCACTTGGGTTTATGGGTGGCATGAGCGCTGCTATGGTCTGAGTGTGTGCACACTCACAGCAAGTGGACAATGTGAAAGTGGTTATAGATGTTTGCTGACTGACTTATGGACTGAATCTGCTCTGAGGGTAGCTGACTCCCTGATCCCAGGTGAGAGAGAAAAGTCTACTAATTGTTTACAAGGCTGGGGCCCTTCAGGCAGGAACCAGGGATGGGACAGAGCCTGTGCCAGTGTAAAGCTGTATAATTAGGCAGCTTGGTAAACCATGTGCCAGTTATGGGTCCAGGAAACTTAAAATGTCCCTTGCCTGGAATCTCCCCAACTCCTACTCAAGCTTCAAGCCTTCCTAGCCAACTTCGTTCCCCCTCCCTCAGCTAGGGTAAGTGCCCATCCTGGTCCCATCTGCCTTTGGGACATTCTTTTATCAAAGCACTTATCCCACTGCATTAAAAATTTTTTTCTTTTGTATTTAATTTTCATCGTGGAAAATTTCTAACATAAACAAAAGCAGCAGTAATTGGATAATTAAGTCCATGTACCCATCACCCAGTTTCAACAATTACCAACTCATGAATAGTTTTGTTTCATATATATCACCTTCTACTATCCCCCCACCTTGAATTATTTTGAAGCAAATCCCAGAATTCCTATCCTTTTATCAGTAAATACTTCATTATGTTTCTCTAAAAGAAGAGTCCTTTAACCAAAAAAAAAAAAAAAAAAATCATAAGCCCTGGTTGGTTTGGGTCAGTGGTTGGAATGTCAGACCAAAGAATCACAGGTTGGATTCTGGTCAAGGGCACGTACCTTGGTTGCGGTTCAATCCCTGGCCCTGGTTGGGGTTATGGGGGAGGCAACCAGTCGATGTGTCTCTCTCACATCAATGTTTCTCTTGCTCCCACTTTATCTGAAAATCAATGGAACAGTATCCTTGGGTGAGGATTAACAACAACAACAACAACAATAAAAGCATAACCATAACACCATCATCACCATGAAAAAATTCACAATTATTCTTTAGTGTCATCAAACATTCAGTATTTATATTTCTCTAATCATCCCACTGTGTTGTGATGGTTTTCTTGACTGTTTCTCCCACATGACCTGATTAGGGACCCAGGCTGCCCATGTGAGTGCCTCAGCCCTTGTCTATCACTGTTCATGGAGCTGATAGACCCGTGTGTACACACCCAGGTGAAGACAGCCACTGCTCTGTAGATAAGTAAAGACACTGCATGCCTTAGCGGGAAGAGGACCCAACCTAGAATATGAAGAGCTGTCCTTGGCATGGGTGCTGACCAGGCCCACCTAAATCACCTAGGGCATTTCTAAAATCCACACTCAGTCCCTGCTCCCCACCACTGTCTCTTCAGCCAGAATCTCCAAGGATGGGGCCAGGGCACAAAGATTTGGGGAACATGACTCAGGTATATGTATATTTGATGTATTGTCCTTCCTAGCCCCAAGTTGCCCCCACCAGGTTGGGGTCACACATGGATGCTGGATACCTTTACTCTGCACCACTCTGAAAAGAGAAAGCCCTGGGGTGGGCCACCAGGCCCAGCTACAGCCTCTAGGAGAGAAAGCCCAATGTCCAGGGAGGCCTTGACACAAGGTTGGCTTTGTGACAGAGTCACGAAAATAGCCAGCACCTTTCTCAGGGGAGAAACGGGACTGGCCCTTTGCTGGATTATTCAGGAACCACCTTCTCAGAGAGGCTTTCCCTGAGTCCCCAGCCCTCCCCACCCTTAGCAGTAGTGTGATCCTTTGAGCTCCTAGGACTGTTACCCTGAGCCAACCACAAGGGAGTCCAATGCCAACCTGATCCTAGAACAGACATCAATGCCAATCTGTGGAAGAAGTTGCCTTAGGGCCACCCTTGGTGGAGCATCTCCCGAGGCAACCTGCACCCCAACACCAATTGTTGGTGTTCATACTAGGCCAAAGGCTGCCAGATGACAACCTATAATTTCCACCCGCTGCTGAGAGAACTTCCTCAGGTCTTTGCCTGGTCAGAATAGCCTGTGTGAACCTGGGCTACAAACAGCCCCTTCAATCCTCCTCCCGCTGCCTTGGGCCAATCCAGTTTGTACACTGAGACCTTGAAGCTGATTCAGGCTGTATCCTTTTCCCTGATGGGCAAGTGTGTGATAAATAGCCCTCCAGAGGGGAGAGGGAAGGCAGGGGTCCTGTATGTCCTACCATCTCCACAAAAGGGCAGTTCTCACCACAGCCTCATGCTGATGAGACCAGGCGTGGGCAGAGCCCTAGCAACACAAGGAAGAAGGGAGCAACCATTAGCACTAATGAGGCAGGCGGCTTGAAAGCTTTTTACTTGGAAGCTGCTCGCCCACCCAGGGAACAGTCCGTTCTGCTTCCTTGGCTTCCAGGAACCCCAGGCAGAAAGGGGTTTGGGGACAAGAGAAGGGGTGGGGGTCTTGGAAAAGCCTGGAGGGAGAAGGGGGAGGGGAGGCAAAGCCAGAGATAGAAGCAGGAATGTCTGGTGTTGGCTAGGTGGGCTTATCCCCTCCCTTCCCCCCTAAAAAACCCTGGGCTCTAGGTCTGTACCCCACCTCTGCCCCACTCTGGTCACTGGCCCATCACCCCCTTCAATGCCCTTGACCCAAGTTCCTGGAAGCAAAGCAAACAACATGCCACATAGTGTCTGAGTGAGCATTTCCACGGCCACAAATTAAATTAAGCTTTCAGGGCTGCCTGCCTTGTTACTGCTAATAGCTCCAGCCTGCCCCCTCCACCCCAGGTTCCTGTCCTATAGAAATTTGGGGTCCCTGGGCACCCTATCTTGTTCTCAAACTTTATTTGGCTCCTAGAGACCTCACCCACAATTGGGGATGCTCACCCTCTTGTAGAGCACCCAAAAGCTCAGGTTCCAGAGAGGCCTGAACTGTACCCCCCTCCTCTGGGGAAGGACCCTCATGCCCTGGCTTCAGGGAATAGTCACGTGTGGGCCCTTCATTAGACCCTGCTATATAAGCTGAAGGCACAGGGTGGCCAGGAATTCTCCGGGCAAGGATCCAGCAAGCAGAAGTAAGTCCTCAGGTTGGGCAGAGACTCCTACTCTCTGGGGGGCCTCTCTTGGGGGTAGGGCACTTAGAGGGTGCTCTAAGGATGAGGAGGGACTAAGTGATGGGTCTTCCTACTGAGCCAGGCCATGCTGACCACAATGCTGAGCTGTGCCCTGCTGCTGGCACTGCCTGCCATGGAGGGTGTCCAGATGAGTTTGGCACCCCTGGAGGGCATCAGAAGGCCTGATCAGGCCCTGTTCTCAGAGCTGTCAGGTCAGTGTGGGCAGGGGTGGGTCTGGGTGGGGCATGGACACCCTTTTGCCACAAACTATTTGGCCTGGTATGAACCCCTCCTTCTTTCTTCCCAATCCCAGGCCTGGGAGGTGGGTGTGCATGGTGGGGTTTGGGGGGGGTGCTGGGGGGGGGGGTGTTCTGCCCTCACATCATCTGTCACAGGCCTGGGCCTGAGGCCTGGGCTGAAGAGGACAACTGCAGAACAGGCAGAAGAGGCTCTGCTGCAGGAGGCCAAGGACTTGGCAGAGGTAACTGTTCAGGGAAAGGGGTGAGGGCACAGGCCTTGGGAGGGGACATCAGGCATCGTCCTCACTCTCCATTTCGTGACCCCCTCACCTGGAGCGACATTGCAGACCTCCATGCTCCACTGCCATCCCACTTGAACCATGGCAGGTGAGGTCCTCGGACTTGCCTTTGAGGCCCATGCTCCCACACTCCTCCTGCAGATGCTAGATACGGAAGGACGCGAGCCACGCTCCCTGCGTCGCTGCGTGCGGCTGCATGAGTCCTGTCTAGGACACCAAGTACCCTGCTGTGACCCATGCGCCACGTGCTACTGCCGGTTCTTCAACGCCTTCTGCTACTGCCGCAAGCTGGGTACTGCCATGAACCCCTGCAGCCGCACTTAATTGGTCAACGTCAGAGTTGGGGCTAGGACAGGGAGGGTGGGGCGTGAATAAAGTTTGGGACCAAACCCAAGGCTGTGGCATTATTTCGAATGAGGCCTTTGGAGAGGGTAGGTCACAGCAGGGATGGGGATGCCGCCAAAACCTAGAAACCACGTATCTACCCCAGGGCTCGTAGTACCCCATCATCTGAGTTACTTATACGCACGCTCTTAGGGCACCAGGCGCCGGTGGGGGAAGCAGAGGAGAGCCGCTCTCCAGCCCTCAAGAATCTTGTACAGTAAATGAGGGGAAGGGGGTGCATAGCGCGGAATGGGCTGTAACTTCTGGCTGGCGAACAAGCATTAGGCTCCCGGGCCTGTAACTCGATGTGTGACCCTCAGCGAGGCCCGCCCTTGCCATACCTCAATTCCCCTGGGGGAAGGCTGACCCAACAGTCTGGAATATTTCCAAGTATAAATAGCTCCCAGCTTTACTCAGCACGCCCCCACAGTGCTAGATGCACCAGACCCGGGAAAGTTAGAGGACAGAATCCAATTTCCACGGCTACGGGCGCCACCGCGCGGTGGGTCTTAAACACTCCAAGCTGCTCTAGCTGGGAGCCGGAGGCTCTCATTGCCTCGCGCAGGCGCCAGAGGGCCGTCACAGCTCACACCTGCGCAATGCTTCCACTCGAAGCCACCCGGAAGGTGGGAATCACTCAGAGCCCCACCCCGCTGAAGTCACGTGACTCTCTTGTGCGCCACCTGACGTACTTGACAGTCCGCTGCGAGCGCCGAGTCAGCTGATCTTGGAGTTTTCGCTGCGTGCCTGCAGCTCGGGGTTGTCCGGTCCCGCCGCCCCTGCCGCCGCCATGTCGTTCTTCCCGGAGCTTTACTTCAATGTGGACAATGGCTACTTGGAAGGACTTGTGCGTGGCCTGAAGGCCGGAGTGCTCAGCCAGGCGGACTACCTCAACCTGGTGCAGTGCGAAACGCTCGAGGGTGAGCCGCGGGGCCGGGATGCTCGGCCTTAAAAGGCCGGCAAGGAGGCTGGCTCGGGCCTGAGGGTTCCGAATTCTGTGCGGGGAAGCCGAAGGCAGGGGTTCTCCAAGGGCCTGAGAGGCCTCGCTGGGAATCCGGGGGCTGGTGGCGGGTGTACTGGAAGGGGATCTACCTCCAGCTGCGGCTCGGCTCAGGCCTAAACGCAAAAAAAGCTTTAAAACCGCAATGGTTCGCCTTTGCTGAGGTCGCCTCTTCCACGGTTATGCCTGCCTTGTAGTTAGTTTGGAAGAGAGGATCTCTCGGGAGTGGTTGGTCGGTACCAGATGTGCCCATACAAGTGTCTTTACCCTGACGTAGCTAGAGTGAGCTGTCCCGTGGCAACGCTTAGGGAAACTAAGCGGAAAAGTCCCCCACTTCCCTACCAAGGCATTTGAGATCATTGTGTCTTCCCCTTGGCCCAGGGGTGAACCTCCTGGGGAATTGCTGAGCCTGCTTAGTTAGAGTTTTCTCCCATCGCGAAACCACTAGCTGAGCAGAGTCTTCTGAAGGCAGTGTTCGAGAGAGCAGGGTGTGGCCCTGCAAGTCTGGAAGTTCATACACATGTATTTGGCCGATACTTCCCAAACCCTCAGCGAGAAGAACGCTTGTTGGGATAGGGTTTCATAGCACAAGAATCGAGAGAAGCTGAGTTCCCTTTTCTTCTCAGAACACACAGCTTCAAAGTGGGATGGACCCCCCTGAGATACAGTTGCATCAAATTTACTGAACTAGAAATGCCCCTGATTCCAGTCTTTGCCTCCTCTACCTCCCCCAGGTGGTAGTGAAGGGGGCAGTGATTGAAACGTGAGTTCCCATCCCTGACCCCCAAGTGTACTCTTGAGCTAGTCTCATGGTAGCTGGAGGGGGAAGATGACCAGATGATTAACCCTTTGGAGAAAAATTTCAAATAAAAAATGTATTGAGGTTAAAAGTGAGCTAAATTAAAAAACACACAAAACACTAGCTTTTGTTTACCTTGCGATACTGCAAAAACACATACCTTTAATTTTTAAAACTTATTGGAGTTAAAATACAATTGTGGACTTTATGGTTTTAACATAAATGTGCAAAAAAGGTTGTTCACCTCCCTTATGGGAGTGGAAGTGGGAAAAGACAGGAGAGCACTTAGGGTGCTGGGTTTTAAGAGCCTACCAGCAACCTGATTGTCCTCGCTTTTGGAAAAGGAGGAGAAACAGGGAGGCTGCCTGGGCAGGGTCTGGCACACAGTTGGCGCTTAATGTGAGTTTTGTGGACTGACTGGGACTGGAGGAAGATCTTTGCTTAAATATGAAGGTGAACCTCCATTGATTACCAACTGGCATTTGGTAAACTTGTTTCTGTTCTAGGCATTCCTCATTCTTGCTGCAGACTCCTCCCTATCCCTACCCGACCCCTCCCCCCAGCTTCTGAGGCCACACGATTCCCATCTTACCAGCAAGACCCTACATCATCTTCCATAAACATGTTAGGCCATTATTTCTGCAACACTTCTCAGGACGTAGCTCCCTTATGGACCACCATACAGACCTTTAGCATGACATTCAGGAATTCCCTTGCTCTTTGACACATACTCCTTTCTCTCACACAAACCATTCCTCCAGCTCTTGGTGCCCATAGTGTGGTGGACTTCGGAGCTGGACAAATCTGAGTTTGAATCCCAGCCCTGCCAATTACTGGATTACCTTAGACAAGTTATTTAACCCCTTTGGACCTTGGGTTCTTCATTTAGTATATTAATAGTACCTATCTCAGAAGGTTGTGAAATGTCAACAAACTATTATGTGTAAAACACTTAGCACCAAGCACAGTGTAACCGCTGAGTAAATGTTCTTGTTTTCAGTACTATTCGAACCTGCCATTTCCTCTGCTTTCTTCTTGTCCCCATGAAGCCCAGTGACATCCACCCTTCAAGGCCCAGCCCCAGTGGCACCCCATCTTAGAACCTCTTTGTGGCCATGCTAGACCAGAATGTTGTCTCCTCTACCCAATTACAGCCCCTGTGGTGTTTGTGCTGTTTTCTTAGATGTTTCTTGAAATAGAGTTTGGGATTTGGGGGACCCTCTATGCCAGAGATGCTCAGGACTTTCAGGGGCTAGGGATAACCAGAAGCAGGAAGAAGTGATCAGAACCTCATTTTGTCCTCTACAGAAAGGCCTTCTCTGCTTCTGAAGGTGACACCAGAGGCCTGGCCTCCAGGCCTTTGTTGCTGTATGTCTTTGCCTCTCCATCCCCAGGGGAAGGGGAAGGAAAGTGGGAAGAGAACACCAAGGAAGCCTGTGGTGCCTAGTGAGATCCATAGCTGTGTCCTGAGGTGATGAGGTTTCCAAAGAACATGTTTCAGGTGTTTTGACATTTCTCAGAAGATGCAGCACATTGGGCTGAGGGTGTTTATTTGTTCCGCAAGTTAGGGCAAGTGGAGACCCTCCACCACACCCTAGCCTTCATCCCTGGGTTCCACTCCAGCAGGGCATCTGCTACTGACCTTTTCTGCTAGAACTCGGTGTCTTAGCATCTCTGAATCCCAGGTGTCCTCCATTGTCTATCTTGCTTGATTATCTGTTCTCAGAGGTAGGAGAAAGAACCTGGAGAGGTCCTACCCACTTTGGTGAGCTGAGGGGACAGAAAAGTTGGATGGTCATAAAAAGTCTTTCCAGCTCTGGGTGTTTCTCGATGTGTTGAGTACCTTCTGGGAACTGGGTCTCAGTTTGTGGGGAAGGGGAGGTGGTTCAGATATCTAGAAAGAGAAAACATACAGTATTACTTACTTTGAATGTTTTCATTTATTCAACCTATACTTACAGAGCACCTATTTTATGCCATAAGAACTGAGATACTTTGTTGAATGATGTTGTCTTTTTTTTTTAAATCCTCACCTGAGAATATTTTTGCATTTATCTTCAGATAGAGTGGGAAGGAGAGAGGGGGGAAGAAAGAGAGAGAAACATCGACGTGAGAGAGACACATCGACTGGCTCAGTGGCCACTCACACAACCCCAACCAGGGCCGGGGACAAACTGCAACCGAGGTACGTGCCCTTAGCGGGAACTGAACCCGGGACTCTCTAGTCCGCAGGCTGACGCTCTAACTGCTGAGCCAAACCGACCAGGGCAAAAGTTAAAAAGCTATTTATTTATTCAAGTAAATATTAGAATCCATCTAAATAATAAATAAGGATAGAAAATTGGTTAAGTAGATTATGGTGCAGCCATATAATTAATATACTAATTAAAATAGTACTTTATTTTATTTATTTTTTTTATCCTCACTCGAGGACTCTTTTGCATTTATATTCAGATAGAGTGGGAGGGAGAGAGGAGGAAGAGAGAGAGAGAAACATTGATGTGAGAGAGACACATCGAGTTGTTGCTACCCACATGACCCCAACCAGGGCCGGGGACAAACTGCAACCGAGGTACGTGCCCTTAGCGAGAACTGAACCCAAGACTCTCTGGTCCGCGGGCCGACTCTCTAACCGCTGAGCCAAACAGGCCAGGGCTAAAATAGTATTTTAATTTTAAAAAAATTTTATTTATTTATTTTTTAGAGAGAGAGGAAAGGAGAAAGGGATACAAACATCGATGTGAGAGAGACACATGATCAGCTGCCTGCTGCATGCCCCCTACTGGGGATCAAGCCTGCAAGCTGGGTATGTGCCCTGATCAGGAATCAAACTGGCACCTCTCAGTCCATGGGACGATGCTCAATCCACTGAGCCGCACCAGCCAGGCTGTATTTTAGTTTTTTGTTGGCATGTAAAATGCCAATTTGTTATGTAAGGGAACAAAATACAGATAAGAGATGTATAATGTGTTTTCTTCAATTACCGTTGACATTTAATATTCTATTAGTTTCAGGTGTATAACATAGTGATTAGACATTTATATAACTTATAAAGTGATCCCCGTGACAAGTCTAGTACCTATCTGGCACCATACATAATTATTACAATATTATTAACCATAGTCCTTATGCTGTACTTTACATCCCAGTGACTGTTTTGTAACTGCCAATTTGTACTTCTTAATCCCTTCATTTTTTCACCCAGCCCCTAACGCCCCTCCCACCTGGCAACCATCAATTTGTTGTTCTTATCTATTAATTTGTTTCTGTTTTGTTTGTTCATTTATTTTGTTTTTTAAATTCCACATATAAGTGAAATCACATGGTATTTGTCTTTCTCTGTCTGACTTATTTTACTTGGGATAATACCCCTGTAGGTCCATCCATGTTGTCACATATGGTAAGATTTCATTCATTTTTATGGCTGAGTAGTATTCCATTGTATATATATATACCACATCTTCTTTATCCAGTGGTCTGTCAGTGGACACTTCGGTTGCTTCCATATCTTGGCTATTGTAAATAATGCTGCAATGAATATAGGGATGCATATATCTTTTCAAATAGAACTACCTTATACCAGAGCAGGTATAAGGTAGTTCTATTTTTAATTTTTTTGAGAAACTGCCATACTGTTTTCCATAGTGGCTGCACTAGTTTGCAATCCTACCAACAATGCTGGAGGGTTTCCTTTTCTCCATTTTCTTGCCAACACTTGTTTGTTGATTTATTGATGATAGCCATTCTGACAAGTATGAGGTAATATCTCATTGTGAGACTTTAATGAGCATTTTTCTGATGATTAATGATGTTGAGCATCTTTTCATATATCTATTGGCCATCTATATGTCCTCTTTGGAGAAATGTCTCTTCAGTTCCTCTGCCCATTTTTTAGTTGGATTGTTTGTATTTGGTGTTAAGTTGTATGAGTTCTTTATATATTTTGGTTATTAACCCCTTATCAATTCTTGTTGTTACAACAATTGTCAGTCTTGTTTCAGTAATAGCTGCACTTATCCCCCAGCTCCTAAATTCTTTGAATTAAATCTCAGACAACATATTTCAGCTGTAAATATTTCTATACCTGTAAAAAAAATCAAGACTAATTTTATTTATTTTTTAAAAATATGTTTTTAGCCCTGGCCAGTTTGGCTCAGCGGTTAGAGCGTCGGCCCGCGGACCAGAGAGTCCTGGGTTCTGTTCCTGCTAAGGGCACATACCTCAGTTGCGGTTTGTCCCCTGCCAAGTTGGGGTCGTGTGGGTGGCAGCCACTCAATGTGTCTCTCTTGCATCGATGTTTCTCTGTCCCTCCCGCTCTATCTGAAGATAAATACAAAAATATCCTCGGGTGAGGATAAAAAAATTAAAAAAAAATGTTTTTATTGATTTTTTTTTTTAGAAAGAGAGAAAGGGAGAGAGAGATGTAACATCGATGTGAGAGAAAAACATCCATTGGCTGCCTCCTGCATGCCCCCTACTAGGGATTGAGCCCGAAACCTGGGCATGTGCCCAGACCCGGAATTGAATCAAGACCCCTCAGTCTGTGGGACAATGCTCAATCCACTGAGCCACACTGGCTGGGCAGGTCAAGACTAATTAAAAAAAAATAACCACAATAGTATTACTCATCCTTTAAAAGAATAAACAATAACTTGTTAATATCATCAAATATCCTTTTAAGTGTTCAGATTTCTCTGTCTCAAATTGTTAAAATATAGTTTGTTTTTTTCAATCAGGATCCAAATATGATGCTGTCTCAAGTCTTTTAATGTATAGGTTCTCTGTCTCTCTTAGTTTTCCTTTTATTTATTTATTTTTAATTAAAAATTTTTTTTTCTTTATTGATTTTTAGAGAGAGAGGAACGGAGAGGGAGAGATAAAAACATCAATGAGAGAGAACATCGATTGGTTGCCTCCAGGATGCCCCCTGACTGGGGATTTGGTCCACAACCTGGGCATGTGCCCTGACTGGGAATTGAACCAGCGACCTCTTGGTGCATGGGTCGATGCTCAACCACTGAGCCACACTGGCCGGGCTCCTTTTATTTATTGAAGAAGCCAGGTTATTTGGTTTATAGATTTTCCCTCCATCTCAATTTTGCTGATTACATCTCCCTGCTGTCTAGTTTAACACGTTCCTCTGTCCCTTGTTTTTCCTGTAAATTGGTAGTTAGATAGAAGCTTAATTAGATTAGATTTTTCAAAAGAATATTTAATAAGTAATATTTGTACTTCCATTGGGAGGCACATACTATCTAGTTGTTTCTCTTTTTGTGACATAAGGAATCATTGACATTTATTGCCTAGAATCATTATTTTAATAGGGCTTGCAGAATGGTGATTTTGTGTGTTTCCTTCAGCAGTTGCTAGTTTGAATACTTTTATACCTGGAAACAGTAATCCACTACTTGGTTATTCTGAAATACAGTCTACATAGGAGAGTCAGGATAAATGCTTGATTCTTTCCCATATATACCAGCTTTCCAAATAATGAGTTTGTTTTCTAACATCCTCCAAAGATGATGAATGAGGTTTGTTATTCTTTTTGTTTTAGTGTAATGCAGTATGGATGTTAATATATTTGTTGTGATGTTCAAATGGTCCCTTGGCCAGTGGGAGCTTATTCAGTAGCCTGCTAAGTCTTCTTGACACAACCTTGTAGACTTTGAGAGCTTCCTTACTTCTGGATAACAGTATGTTCGAATCTTATTTTGTACATTTCCTGACCCAGACCTAAAGTCATCATTTCTCTTAGGGGACCTGGTTCTTTTTATTGAAAACTGATATTTAGAGACCATAATTTGAGTCCAAAGGGTTCTCATTGCTACTGGGTTGGTCATTGTTTCTAGGATTTTTCTATGGATTAGCTCTTTTATTACTCAGAAATTTGGAAAATATAGAAAAGCAGATAGCTTGCTAGTGGTACCAGATGCCAGCTTCCTAATTTGCAATGGAGTCACTACCTGACACTTGGGCCAGTCAGGACATCTCCTTCCTGTTGTAAAGAAACATGATTAAGCCCTGGCCGGTTTGGCTTAGCGGTTAGAGCGTTGGCCCTCGGACCAGAGAGTCCCGGGTTCAGTTTCCGCTAAGGCCATGTACCGTGGTTGCAGTTTGTCCCCGGCCCCGGTTGGGGTTGTGTGGGTGGATGTGTCTCTTTCACATTGATGTTTCTCTCTCTCTCTTCCTTCCTCTCTCCCTCCTGCTCTATCTGAAGATAAATGAAAAAAAAAAAAAAATGTCTTTAGGTGAGGATAAAAAAAAAAAAGTAAAGAAACATGATAAACATTCAGGAAGGGGAGAGCCAGTGAGTTAGAAAATTGGGGACCATGGTTGAAGAGCTCCCATGTATGATATGCTGGCTGTCTTTCAGAACACTTTATCCCTCTCTGTCCTGAGTCACTTGTCTTCTGTTCATTACAACATGTCCTTCTGCATTTTAACATTATTTCACAAGAGACAGTGTAATATGGGAAGAAGAAAGGAAGACTCCAGGCTGGGCTTGCCCAGTTGCCAGTCACATGAAACTGCAGATACAAAGGTAGTTGATGTCTTCCAGGAGTGGCAAGTCATTCAGTACTAATTGTGGTGTGGCTAGGAGTGTGGCTGGATTGTTAGACAGAGATCAGCTCTTGAAGGATTGCAAAAGCCATAGGAAGTGCTTTTTCCTGAGTGCAGCTGATGGGAGGGTAAAACTATTGGACTTGTACTTTAGAATGTATCTGTAGTTTTAGAAGTGGATTGGAGTCTTCTGGTCAAGATGGCAGATGCAGGAGAAGAGCATGGCATTTGGATTTTCACTTCACTCTGAGTAGAAGGTCCTGGCAATAAACATCTAGAAGTTTGTCCACTAAAAAAAGAAAAGGAAAGTGGATTGGAGGTAGGGACTACATTGGAGGTGGAATGAACAGTTTGCAGGGTCTTTTAGTAATCCAGGCCAGAGATGATGGCAATCTGTTCTCAGGCATTGGCAGGGAGCACTGTGTGTGTGTGTGTGATTAGGAAGAGGAATTGATAGGACTTGAGGATTTGATAAAGAGATTGAGGAAGAGTGAGTCAAAGCTGATGTCATCATCTTTGGCTTAGGCAATTGTGTAGGTGGCAGAGTGAAATTATGGTGGAATGTAGAAGCAACAGGTTGGAGAAAGAGTGAGAAGATGGGATTGAGGGATCTGTGAACCATTCATTTGAGTGGAGTGGTGGGGGCTGTTTTTGGTGCTCAGGTGTGAGGTCTGAGCTTGGGAGACAGCTTGGGGAATCAGGGTAGAAGTGTGGCCATTGACCCCAAGAGAGAGTATAGAGTCAGAAGAGTAGAGGCCCAAAATGGATGAAACCCTCCACCAGGAAGGGCTTCTATTAAGTAAGGATGGGGGAAAAGACATAGTCCTGCCAGAAGACCAAAGGCAGCCCCTGAGAGGTGGGTAGCCACAGGGGAGAACCTGAAATAGAGGGACGTGGTGAATGCCAGATGTGACCAAGAGATTGAAATACAGTTAGACAGACTTCCATTCAGAGGTCATTGGTGACTTTAATGAGAACAGAGGAGAGAGGAGCTATAAGCTGATGGCAGTGCTTGGAGTGGATGGGTGGAGACAGTGTATAGACAGAGCAGAGCTTACTGATGAACTAATCTCATCTCAGCCACTTATTGCTTTGTGACCTTAGGCAAGTCATTTAATCTCAGCTGTACAATGGGAATATTTTTTTCTTTTCTTTGTTGGTTTTTTAGGGAGAGGGAGAGAGAGAGAGAAACATCGATGAGTGAGAACATTGACTGGCCGCCTCCTGCATGCCCCCACTGGGGATCAGGCCCACAACCTGGGCATGTGTCCTGACCGGGAATTGAACCGGCGACCTCTTGGTGCATGGGTCGACGCTCAACCACTGAGCCACACTGGCTGGACTACAATGGGAATATTAATGGGAGCTCTCTGAGATATTAGTGAAATATAAGCACAGGGCCTGGTGCCAAGTGAGCCATCAGAGAGGCCAGCTGCTCCCACAGTGGGTGTTCCTTCCTGTCACTCCTAGGAAGCAGGCACCAGGCTTGGCCTGGAGTTGGTAATGAAAACATGTCACACAGGCCTTGCTTGGGGGCAAATGTGGCTGCCTAATGGGCAGACTGATAAACATCAAAACAGCATTGAATGTACAGTAGGCTCAGGGTACATTTTGGGGCAATGGGTGCACATGAGAGGTGAGAGTTAAAGGGTATAAGGTTTCTTTTTGGGGTGATGAAATGTTCTAAAATTGCTTGTGATGATGGTTACACAACTATGTAAACATACTGAAAATTATAGAATTGTACACTTAAGTGGGCACATTGTATGGTATGCGAATTATATCTCAGTAAAACTGTTACCAAATTAAAAAAAAATAAGCCAGGGAAAGGAGTGGGAAGAAGGAATGGCATTAGCAGTCTCAGACACATGAAACTGCATGGAATGTCAGAGGAGCTTCAGAAAGTGGAAAGAGAAAGTAGAGCACGTGCCAGGGATGTGCAGGGGCTAAGTGAAGGTAGGTGCATCAGCTGGTTCATGGAAGGGCTTGGGTGTCTTGGAAGGACATGCAGCTCATGAGGGTTGAGGGTTGTGATTTTTTTTTAAAAAGAGAAGGCACACATTCTTCAAGGATAGGTCAAGGATAATGTGTGGGAAATGTCGTCTAAGATTTTCTGTTTATGTTCTTGCCTGGAAACATTTTGTATGTTCCATTTTGTTTGTCAAAGGAGACTATGTTGAGTTAGTGAACTTAGACAACTGCAGCTTGGACAGAACACGAGTTTACCTCAATCCAAATTCCCTCAGAGTCAGATCTGGTCCAAAGGAAGAGATAATACAGTCCTGACCATCCAGTGACCACAAGCAAGAGGGAAGAGCTCAGGGGACACTAGGATAAGGATGTGTCGAAGGTGATAACTATGAAACGAAGGGAACAAGCGTGTTGAGTCTCTGAGCTATGAGACCGTGGGCCCCACACATACCTGAGGTTTTCCCCTCAGTGTTTAAGGATCTATGTTGTCCCGACTGCCCTGGGCAATGACATCACTGCATAAAGAGACCCCTGATGCCCCATGAATGAGGATCTGGCATGGTCATTGGTAGTGACCATGACAGCCTGCTGCCTTGTTTGTTCCTCTTCCAGCTTGCTGTTGCTGCAAGAGGATGAGGCCCCAGAGCAGGGGAGGAGGCTAGGGATAGGCAGGAGGGATGTCTTGCTGCCATGAGCCAGCTTGGATTTGATCCCTCAGTGGATGAAGAAGGGGGGTTTTGTGGGAGTGGAGATTGGTGGTGTAATGCAATTAGAAATTTGGTCTGGGACTCTGGAAGATGGATTTAGAAGGAGGCAGGCTGGAGGCAGGCAGCTATTCCAGCTCTCCAGGTGAGAGAATGTGGGCTAAACTGGGGCAGGAGTGGTATCTGGGGAAATGAAGTACTGGGTCATAGACCAGTTTAGGGGATGAATCACACAGGATTGGGCCAATTTTTAAAACAATTTTTTTTCTTTATTGATTATAGAGAGAGAGGAAGGGAGAGGGAGAGAGATAGAAACGTTGATGAGAGAGAACATCAATCAGTCGCCTCCTGCATGCCCCCCACTGGGGATTTGACCCACAACCTGGGCATGTGCCCTGACCAGGAATTGAACTGGGGACCTCTTGGTGCATGGGTGGATGCTCAACCACTGAGCAACATCGGCCGGGCTGGGCCAATTTTTTATTTATTTATTATTTTCTTTTTTGATTTTAGAGAGAAAGGGAGAGGGAGAGAGATAGAAACATCGATGAGAGGGAACATCGATTGGCTGCCTCCTGCATGACCCTCACTGGGGATCGGGTCCACAACCTGGGCATGTGCCCTGACTGGGAATCGAACCGGCGACCTCTTGGTGCATGGGTCGACGCTAAACCACTGAGCCAAACCAGCCAGTCCCAATTTTTTTTTTTAATCCTCACCCAAGGATATTTTTACATTTATCTTCAGACAGAGTGGGGGAGAGAGAGAGAGAGACATCAATTGGTTGCCACCCACACAACCCCAACTGGGGCCAGGGACAAACCGCAACTGAGGTACGTGCCCTTGGCCAGAATCGAACCTGGGACTCCCTGGTCTGCAGGCTGATGCTCTAACCGCTGAGCCAAACTGGCCAGGGCGGCTGGGCCAATTTTTATTACATACGAGGGTGTGAGAGGTTAGAAGTCAGGCTTTTGACTTAACAAGTGACTGGAGCTGCTTCTGAGATGGGGACCACCAAAGGAGGAGTAGGTTTGGGACGTGGATTGGGTGGTGGAAAAAGAGGTGTTCTGTCTCAGATGTGCTGAATCAGAGTGTATGAGGGAGGTGGCTGTGTGGACCTGGAGCTTAGGAGAAGTAGCTCTTAAGATACCAATCTGTAAGTCATCAGTACACTGGCTGGCAGTGGTTCAGCCCACGCCTGGCCATCTGTTGGCTGCAGTCAGGGCAAGCCTCTCTTAGAAGCCTAGTCCTACCTGTGAGTCCTGCTAGGAAGCTGGAGAACAGCCCCAATGGTGGGCCAAGTGGACACAAGTGGACACAAGTGTGCCTGATGAGGACACCTGGCATGGAGCTTAATTGGGCCAGTGGAGCAGGGAGAACAACAGCCCAGGAGTCCCCCTCCCGATGCCTGCCGTGCCGCCTCCTGCATGAGTGGCCAGGGTGATATTTTTTGTTGTTTTCTTTTTAACTAAACATATATATTTTTAAATTCCAAAAGTTAAGTTGCTGGAAGGGTGACTCATTGTGGATCCTTTTTCACCACCTTGTTAACATTGATGTATATATACTATGTTACTCCATGGCCCCACTTACAGAATTGTATCCTCTAGATTAGCACCAGATAGCACGTATGGAGGTGTTCATGCCAGCCTTTTTAGGTACCAGTAACTTGTTAGAACCAATGGGATATACATCGACAGGGGTGTGGTTAAATAAACCATCGAATGTACTTATACGAGAATACTATGCAAGTACTCAAAAGCCTGAAGTTCCAAAAGGACTGATTTAGGGATATATTGTTAGGTGAGAAGTTGCAAAGCATAATTATAATATATTCCAATTTTAGTAAAATACTAGGTGAATGTACATGGAAGAGTGTTCGGAAGCATAGATACAAGTTGTCTAGAGTGGCAGCCTCTGGGGAGGACTGGGGAGAGTAGAGGGAAATCTTTTATTTTATTTTAAAAATATTTTTTCTTCATTGATTTTAGAGAGAGAGGAAGGGGGAGGGAGAGAGAAATAGAAACACCGATGACAGAGAACATCGATTGGCCACCTCCTGCATGCCCTCTACTGGAAATTGGGCCCACAACCTAGGCATGTGCCCTGACCGGGATTGGAACTGTCAACCTCTTGGTGCATGAGTTGACCCTCAACCACTAAGCCACACCTGCCAGGCTAGAGGGGAATATTTTAATTTATATTTTATATACCCTTCCATTGTTTGAATGTATTACAATGGACAGATATTTTATAATTTAAAACATTTGACATCTAAAATAAGGAAACAAGATATCTAAATAAAGAAAAATAAAACATAGGGTGTAAAACAAAGGAAGGTATACCAAACAGCTGTCCAAGCTGAGACCCCCCTGCTGGTGACCCTGAGAATTTGACTTCCAGATTTTGGTTTGCAGCATTGTAGGGCTGGTCTGAGTCTTAGGGAACCCTCATCAAGCCCCTTCTCTTGACACTTGAAGATTCAGAGCCCTGGGGATGGTGCGTGAGGGCCCAGGCCAGGGCTGGACACTTCATGTTACCCAGGCCAGAGCCCCAGGGCCCCTATCCAAGTACAGCTCCCCTCCTCACCACTCACCTGGCCATTTTCCTCTTTCATTTGTCTCCTCATCCCCAGCCCCACCTCTTGCATTCCCTTTATAAGATTACATCGTATACTAGTATATAATTTAGCCTGATATTATTTGGGAAGCTATTTATGGTCAAGCCAGTAACAGTCCACATAGGAACTGATAACCCCCATTTCACCCAGGAGGTTGTGTCAGAACGTGCTCTTTCTTGGATTTACTCAGTGATTTCTTGGGCCTGGTTTCTGAGATGGTGCCAGTGTCTGAACTTATGCCTAGGGCCTTTTGAGGTGGCCTCAGCATAGGCAAATGTCAGCTATCCAGGACCTTTGAAGAGAATAACGCTTTCTGGATAACCAGTGTTTCTGGATGGAAAAGAGGGAAAGGCCCCAACACCTTTATTTAATTTATTTTTTATCCTCACCCGAGGACATTTTTGCATTTTTTTAATCTTCAGATAGAGCAGGAAGGAGAGAGGGAGGAAGAGAGAGAGAGAGAAACATCGATGTAAGAGAGACACGTTGAGTGGCTGTCACCCACACGACCCCGACTGGGGCCAGGGACAAACTGCATCCGAGGTACGTGCCCTTAACGGGAACCGAACCCAGGACTCTGGTCTGTGGGCCAGCACTCTAACCGCTGAGCCAAACCGGCCAGGGCAACATCTTTATTTTTTTTTAATTTATTTATTTTATCTTCACCCGAGGACATTTTTCCACTTTTGTTCAGATAGAGTGGGAGGGAGAGAGAGGAAGAGAGAGAGAGAGAAAGAGAGAGAAACATCGATATGAAAGGGATACATTGAGTGGCTGCCTCCCACACGACCCCAACCAGGGCTGGGGATGAACCGCAACCGAGGTACGTGCCCTTGAACAGAATTGAACCCATGACTCATTGGTCCTTGGGCCGACGCTCTAACTACTGAGCAAAACTGTCCAGGGCCCCCAACACCTTTTAAAAAATTGTTTTTTTCTTTATTGATTTTAGAGAGAGAAGAAGGGAGAGGGAGAGGGAGATTGAAAGAACATTGATTGGCTGCCTCCTGCATGCCCCCCACTGGGAATTGAGCCCACAACCTGGGCATGTGCCCTGACTGGGAATCGAACAGGTGACCTCTTGGTGTATGGGTTGATGCTCAACCACTGAGCCATACCAGCCGGGCTCAACACCTTATTTTAAAAAACATTCTGCATAGCCCTGGCCAGTTTGGCTCAGCGGTTAGAACGTCAGTCTGCAGACCAGAGTCCTGGGTTCGGTTCCCGCTAAGGGCACGTACCTCAGTTGTAGTTTGTCCCCAGCCCCGGTTGGGGTCGTGCAGGTGGCAACCACTCGATGTGTCTCTCTCACGTTGATGTTTCTCTCTCTCTCCACCCTCCTCCTTCCCGCTCTATCTGAAGATAAATACAAAAACAAAAAAAAACAACATTCTGCATAAAAACACTTCTAGAATTTATTAGTCTTTCTTTCTTAGCAGCAGAGCTATTCCCACATGAGGGCTATTAAACTTGAGATGGAACAGAACTGCTGTCTCTGAGGGCCCAGGTCTGCCTCCAGTAGTTTTGTACCTGGCCCCCTGTCAGGCTACCCCCTCACCCTTCCTGCCATGGTCAGAGTGCCTGCTATAGCACCCCAGACCCCTTTTCTAACTTGTGGCTGTTCTCATGCTTTGGGCTCAGTTGCCAGACACACACTAGCTTTTTAGTAGGTGTCTATATCAAGAATGAACATGATGTAATTGTCTGTCTTGTAAATTATCTGTGCCTGCTCAGGGTCAGGGTTGAGTTCCGTGTGAGACCAGGTAACAGGCAGACCATGGCTCCCTTTCTGGCCAGTGGCATGATGCTTAGCATGTAATTCAACGCCTTGAAGCTTGTTTGCTCCCCTGTAAAATGAAACAAATCAATTGTAGGTTGTTAGGATTCAACAGCACATTACCTGGTAAATGCTCAATAGATATTTGTATGATTGGATGAGTGACAGTGCTTTATTGGTATTGGCAGGGTACTAGGCTTTGAGGTACGGAGGAAAAGAAGCTGAGGCCCCCATCCTAGAGGGGTGCACCATGTCCTCGATTGTTCTGTTTCTGGGTTATTAAGCACTTTATTTATTTAAAATCCTCATCCAATGACATGCTTAGAGAGAGCAAGGAAAAGAAAGAGAGAGAGAGAGAAAGGAGAGAAACATTGATGTGAGAGAGAAACATCAATTGGCTGCCTTCCATCCGACAACCCAGGCATGTGCCCTGACCAGGAACTGAATTGGCAACCTTTCTTTTAAAAAAAAATTTTTTTTTGGTACGTGCCCCTAGCGGGAACCAAACCCAGGACTCTCTGGTCCGCAGGCCGACGCTCCAACCGCTGAGCTGAACCTGCCAGGGCGAATTGGCAACCTTTCAGTGCATGGGATAACACTCAACCAACTGAGCCACTTTGGCCTGGCAGCCCTTGATTTTTTTAGATGTAGCATTGGACATTAAAAACCAGGTAGGGAGCTGAATAAAGGGATTTGGAAACTTGGGAGGGTCTGGCCAAGCTGGAGAACAAAAATGTAGAGTGCTGAGGATGCTCAAGCTTCCTCTTTGTCCTCTTCAGTCTTGCGCCTCAGAAGCCTCTGTCTTCACCAGTACAAGACAGACCAATCCCTCCAGACCAGACTCAAGCCTACTTCATCTCCATTCTGGCTTTTCCAGACTCATGTCCACCTCAGGCCTGTTCTTATTCCTCCTCCTCCCCCTCTCTCCTCCCCACAACCGAGGATATTTTTTCACTGATTTTTAGAGAGAGTGGAAGAAGAGAGGAGAGAGAGAGAAACATCGATGTGAGAGAGAGACATTAATTGGTTGCCTCTCTCACCCACCCTAACTGGGGCCAGGGATCAAACCTGCAACCCAGGTACATACTCTGCACTGGGAATTGAACCCATGACCCTTTAGTGCACACATCGACACTCTAATCACCGAGCAGCACTGGCCACGGCTATTCCCTTCTTTTTTATGTCACATTCCTGCATGTTTCTGTGGGTGCCTGCAGTCTACTCCACCAGGGATCCATATCTAGGGGAGATGCAGACCAGGAGGCTGAGGCAGTGATTAAATTGGAGGGATGTGTTGAGAGGAAGCTAGAGCTAGAGGATGCAGTGCCATCCTCCCTTTGGCCACAAGGGGGTGCACCTGGACCACTCAGCTACCAGAGAGCTGGGGTAGGGAATGTGGCTGAAACAGTCAGTCAGCTCTGCTAAGTCTCCTCTGCTTTTCTGAATAGCACCTACCTGTGGTCGCTGTCCCCCCGGGTCTCTTCCCTGAGCCCTGCTTCCCTCACCCAAGTTCCAGTTGAACTTAGATTAAGTAGGGCTCGTGGCATGGTTTCTCCTGTCTGTCCATCTCTTCCCATCCTCATCTCCCTGTGCCCCAGCTTCCTGGGTTGGGGAGGGGAAGGCCAAGGGACAGTTCCCTAATGCTCTCTGCCTTGGTGTCCAGTGCAGGCTGCTCCAGCTTTGACCATCAAGCTGTCCTCATTTACCTCCACCCGGGTCATGCTGGCAGTTCTTTTTTTTTTTTTAATTTTTTTTCTTTATTGATTTTTAGAGAGAAAGAGAGGAAGGGAGAGGGAGAGAGAGATAGAAACATTGATGAGAGAGAGAACATCGATTGACCGCCCCCTGCATATCCCCCACTGGGGACTGGGCCCACAACCTGGGCATGTGCCCTGACTGGGAATCAAACAGGCGACCTCTTGGTGCATGGGTTGATGCTCAGCCACTGAGCTACACCAGCTGGGCATGCTGGCAGTTCTTAAAGTCAGAGCAGCAGCTACAGCACATTGGGCTAGCCATGAACCAGGGGTATTGGGGGCTTGAGGCTGTTGATGGGTCTGGGCTTTGCTTTCCAGGCTCCCTGAAGCACTACTCCACTTCACATGGCCTCTACTCTTGTCCTGCCACTGTAGTCCCTTCAGGAGAGGGAAAATTCATCCTCAGGACAGACTCCTCCCAGCTTCCTTCTGCAATTTGGCAGACATGTAGGAGTGTATGTGGCAGGTACATGCATGTAGGGTGACTTGGGGAAAAAGTCCAAACCAGGTACCCAAAATTCTCTATAGGTACTCCAGGTGCACACATCATGCTGTAATAGGGTTATCAGGTGATTGACAATCTTCCTCCTCCACTCCAATTTGGGGGGGAGCGTTCCATTGGCCTCCCCGGCTCCTACTTCATTCAACACCTACTCCTTGGATAATTTTTTAGGAAAAAATCTATCCTTCACTGGAATATTGGCCTTCCTCCTCTGTCAGAGGTATGACAATCAAGGCCCTGAAGGGCCACTTAGTAGGCTAGGCTGCTATTGCATAGCCTGATGCCTACTCTGCCTGTCTGCATCCAGCACCCTGCAGCTCACCCTGCAGCTTGAGGGGCTGGGCTGGGGTTGTCCCCATGTACACACAGGTGGTCCTAAGGAGTGGCAGGCAGAATTGTGATAGGGGAAAGGGTTGTATGAAGGAACAGCCCTGACTGGGTGTTGGGCACTGATTTCCTGGCCAACTCTGACCTGGCCCTTGGCACTTGCCCAGACCTTGGCCACTCAGGCAATGTTTTTCAGTCCTTGACCTCAGCTGAGGGTTTGTGTTTGGCTGGTAGATGGGGCTTTCCCCTCTGAGGAGTCATCTGTGGTGTCCTCACTGCTGCAGCTTGGCCTTTTCTGCCTGCCCCTGCTCAGAGGCTCCCCCGCCCCAGGCCTCTCCTGCACCTGCTGGCAATTCTGCCAGGGCTGCCCCATGGTTACCCAAGCCTCTGGGCTCATCTTGAGCTCCTGAGTGACCCTCAGGGGCTGGGGTTGCAGAGAGTCAGTGTGATCTGGGCCTGGCCAGGTAGAGCGTCAGAGCTGGCCAGGCCCCTGGAGGTCACCTTATTCCACCCTCTTATTTTACCTAGAAAATTGGGTCCAGGTGAGGCCCACGAGCTTGCCTATGATCTCCTGACACGCGTCTTGGCTCCTCCTGTGCAATCACTACATTCTCTGATATATTCCTTCGTTCATTCACTGAAGAATTAGGCCTCTGTGTGCTCGGCCCCCAATTCAGGAAGGGGTGGTCAGGTGAAAGGCCCTTCCTCTGGGGTCCTTGCAGTTACCCCGGGCCTTGCCACGTGGCATCTAGCTTGGAGATTACAGGTTTGGGAGTAGAGGAAAATGGCTGAGCCACAATCTGTGACCTGGCACACAGAGCCCTAGGCTTCCAGATCATGGATAGTGGCTCCCTCATTTCCCCCGACCCTCAATCCTTTAAGCCTGGGGGAAATGAGGGTCCTGGAGTATATCCTTCAGGCCTGGCCCAGGCTCCATGTCACTGCCATTTCTCCATTGTTTACATTGTTTAGACCTAGCTTCTTCTATGAGGCAACCTTAGCAGGTGACCACCTCTCTCCCAGTGGCTGGCCTAGGTCCACAATGCTGATCATGTTCAGTGTGGCATATTACTGCTTTCCCTGCACATATTTTGCCATGCCCTTGAACAGGGTGGGTGAGGGGGACTGGGGTCCTATACAGGACCAGCTTGGATGTTAACTGCTCCTGCCACTTCTTGCCTGGCTCAAGCCTCTTGGCTCTGCTGGGCATAGGTATGGAATGGATCAACTCTGCTCTTGGCCTAGGCTGCACAGACCAGTTTCTGTGAGCTGCAGGGAATGAGGCTTCATGCTGAGAGCAGCATGGCTCGCAGCCCCAAATGAGGCTTGATCCTGTGAGCCCATCCATAAGGCCTAAGTCTAAGCAAAATGAATATTTCCATAGCTTTGGCTCCAAGCACTGTGGAGCTGGCAGGATGCTCCAGCCAGGATCCAGCCTGACCTGGCTTAATCTTATGGTGAATAGACTCTGGAAGCCATAAAACTGCCCTCCCCCCATCTAAGTGAGTTCCAGCTTCCCTTAGTGTCCTTCCTTCAGAGGTCTATGCATGTAGAACAGAAGCCCCGCATCAAGGGCTTGCAGGATTGCTCAGGCAGTGAAGGCCAGCAGACATGGGAGCCAGACATGGCATGGGCCAGCTTTTGAGAAAGCTCACTGCCACAGCTGGCCTTCCCTGGGCTGCCTGGCACCTGACCACTCTGGTCCACTTTACCTCTCTCACTCACACTCAGGCAAACTTACATCTTTGGGAAAATGTAAAGAAGCTCTTTCTCGCCGCCCCAGATCTACTCCAGCCTCCAGGTTCTGTAATTGCAGTGGCAAACCTGCAGAAGAAAGAGCTTGCTCAAGGTCAAAGTACATGGCAGCAGCAGAGGTCTAGCCCCTGCCTTTCAGGGCAAGGCTGGGTCTCCTGATTCCCAGGCAGGGCTGTGGCGGTGCAACACAGGGAAGCTGCCCTTCAAGCCCTATGTCTCCTGAGACATGTCCTGTGGAGCCAGGGTGGGGTGTTCTGGTGAGGGGCTATCCAGGTGGATGTCTGCTCACTCAGAGGAGAACTTCTTGGAACTTGCCCTGGGTGTAGTAGTAACCAGTTCAGCCCCTCCCTTTGGCACATGGGACTGTCGCCTTCCTGGCACCCTCCTGACTGTTGGATAGGTTGACTTCCTTATGGGATACGAGAGATGCTTTCATTCTTCCAGCCACAGGGACGAGGTGTTCTTGTGAGCATGAGGGTAATTAAATGTGGCTCTACCACCTGTCTCAGAGCAGGGAGAAGGGTGGTGAACCTGGGTGAGACATCCTGCTGCCTCCTAGACATGGAGAGTGACACTCCCATTTGATCCCTATATCTGATATGCTGGTGGGTGGTGCCACTGGCCTCAGGTATCAGCTGGGCCACCTTTGCAGATCAGACCCATCCCCTTCTGCGAATGCTTCACCTCACTGAAAGGCCCCAGCATGAAATAAAATGCTGGTTCAGGAACCAAGGAAGGAGAAGTTCCTGTCCTCTTCCTGCAGGAGCTCTGCCTGTGCCAGCTGAAGCCCAGTAACTTGCATGTTGCTGTGCCAGCAGTAGGCTCCAGGTTCTTCCCAAGACTGCTGGCCCGCCAGCCTGGGGGCTTCCCATGGAGCAGAAGTTGCCCTTGGCTGCACCACCTTCTGCTTGCTCCCGTGGCCCCCAGGGCAGCAGCTCAGGGTGTGGCAGGTAGTGTAGAGTTGGGTCCTAGCCTCTGACCAGATCCCTGGGGCTACACAAAGCTCTGTGTGATTTTGATGGTAGGTGAGGTGAAACATGGGCTTGGGGATGGGAGTCCCAAATTTCGAGCCAGCCCTGTTCCTCCTTTGCCAGGAGATAGCAGAGTGAGGCCTATGTGTTTGCATGCCCAGGCTTCACGAGGCCCCCTGCAGCCTTCATGATGGGGATGGGGGGAACATGCCTGAGCCCCAGAGGAAGGGAAGGGACAGACCATGGGAAGGAAGGTCAGGGGCATTCTGTGGAGCCCTGAGTGACAGCCTGAGCAACGGCCTAAAGTCAAGCACACAGACCACCTGACTAGGGCTGAAGGTATTAGTTGGGAAGCTCTGGGTGGGATCTTCTCTGCCAGGAGAGATGGACTGTGGTGTACTGTGCTCAGTTCTCTATGTACAGCACTGCCTCTATGTAGGGTCTATGACGGGTGCCCCGGGAGGCTGGCACTATAGGGACTTTCACTAGGTGATTAGCTTGTAGCCTAGGTTCAGAGAGATTCCACAAGATGTTCAGGGCCAAGCTGTGGGATAGAATTCGAACCCAGGAGACTGTGGCTCCAAAGCCCAGGTTCTCTCTCCCCTGCCCCACTCAGCCACCTGAAGAGTAATATTCTGAAACCAGTGATCCAGCAAAATGATGCTGCAGAGGGGGGCTTCTGCATGTACCCTATAGCATGGACCAGCTAATGGATGATGGGTGGACCCTGCACTGGCCAGGGCAAGAGGCCATGGACACCTTAGTTGGGTCAGGGGCAGTGCCATGGCTCTGGATGGGGAACGGCAGGTGACACCTGAGAGAGGTTAAGCAGAACTGACTTTTAATAGGAAGAATTGGAACTCTGGGTTAGTTGGTATTGCATGAGGTTTGCAGGGAGCCTGTGATGTACTCTGGCCTGGAGGTGAAGAGGATGCTTAGTCTGTGCTGCAGGCCCCAGGTAAACCCAGGGTTAATGGTTTCCATGCTGTGGCTCCCACACTGGGAGTTCCAGATGTAGTGCTCTGACCTTGCAAGCCAGGCAGCCAGTGTACACATCTGCTTTGGAGCTGATATGAAGAAGAGGTCTCATCCACCCCCAGAGCCTGCAGAAGAGACTCAGGCACAGCATATTTGCCGAGGGGGGTGGGTTCTGGCTCTGTTGGGCCACCAGCCTGGCCATCTGGCCACATCTGTCCATCTGTTTGAGTTTCCCTGCTTTGAGCCCCTGGAAGCTGCAGCATCAGAGAGCCTCTGGGGCAGAATGAGTATTGGAGCTAGAGCCCAGGTCCAGTCCCTTCAAATCAGACCCCTCACCTGGGCCCAGGGGAGAGGTATAAGAGGCTCCAATGCCCTGCCACACTCACAGGGAGTGGCAGGGTGGGCACATTATGTTTTAGGGAGAATATTTGCACATCTGGTTTCACTCAGTGGGCCGCAATTCCTGAAAACCCCTGAGCTCCCCAGGAGAGTGTCGTTGAGTGACCTCTGGAAAAGCAGAAGTGAAGTCTGGGAACACACTGTCCTCTCACACTCTGCTGTGGCCAGCTGGCCAGCAGGGTCCCTCCGTGGGCCATGAGGCCATGGGTGAGTCTAGAGCAGGGGGCTGCCCCGCCTAGTATACTGTGCCAGGGGTTGCCTGTATGCCTGCTGAGCCCTGGACCATGTGGGGCCAAGACCCTCCCTTCCTGTCTCCCTGGGGCCCTTGGGAATGGGCTGCAGAGGTGTGGGAGCTAGAGAGGCCATGTGTCTCCTGCCTTTGGAAGCCCTGGAGGGTCTGAAAGATGAAAGATCACTTTCAGGTCTGGTAGGATCTGAGAGAGGTTTCAGAAAGTGGATGGAGAGCAGGGCTGCCCAGCTGCCACCTCTGAAGGCCTGGCTGGGGCTGGCTGCCAAGCCCACACTTTGTCCTCCAGAGAGTACAGATCAGGCTACTAGTCCCCATGCCCCCCTGTTAATCAGGGGCTGGAGTGGTAATCAGAGGTGCCAGCTGGGGGCAGGGCTCTGCTGCTGAGGGGTCCTGGACCAGAAGACCTGGGTTGAGGAGTATGTAGGAGATTGAGGGACAGATGGAAACTACGGGCCAGCTTCAATCTGGTGTCCTAACTATGAGCCCTGGGAGGAAGAGCCATGCCAGGTTGGTGTTGGGCTGCAGCCTGCCCAGGTGCTTTCAGAGAGCTCAGCTAGATCCTGTTGGAGCCAGGGCAATGGTCTCTGACACAGGCAACCTCAAGGTGGACAGTGGTGCCTTGTAGAAGAGGGTAGGCAGGGGCTCTCACTTTCCAGGCTGGGGGTGTGCCCTCCCAACTGGGCCTGAGGAAGCAGCCCTGCTTCCTGCACTTCAAGGGCTTCTCTCTAGGGCATCCTGTGGACTTCCCTGAAGTACTTGCTTGGGGCAGAGATCACAGGCAGGTTGCCCTAGGTGGAGAACAGCACTGGTAAGGCCCCAGAGTCCAGGGCTGAGGCTGAAGCAGTGCTAGGGCTGAGGGCATGGGGTCTCATAGGCTGTGCGGAGGCAGGGCTCTAGCTCTGGGGCCACTGGGGCCGCTGGGTAAAGGTGACAATGACACATTTGAGGACTTCACTCTTGTAATAATGTGGAGAATGGACTTGGGAAAGCAGGAGCCAAGATGTGAGGCAGGAGGCCAGTAAAAGGGCACTGTGGTGGTGAGGAGGCCTGGATGGTGCCAGGAAATGGAGTTGGGAGAAAGTCACTAGAAAATCAGGACAGGCAACACTGGGAAGTGGAAGAGGTATGGAAAGGTCCTGGGTAGGGTGAGGGGTGCTGAGGAGCAGGCCCAAGGCCCTGAGAGGAGGCTGGAGGCACTGGGAAGCTGTGTTGGTTGGCTTCCTTTGTGGAGGGATGTAGTTGAGACTGCAGAGCGAACTTTCTGATAGCAGCAGCATCTTCTTGGATATGAGAAATCATCCTGAGGAAGTCTTTTGCTGTGAGAGATCCCAAGCTGACCAGACTTTCTTGGTGCTGGGCCATGGATGGGAGGATTTGGGGTAGACAGCTGGGCATGTGGGTAGACCAGAGCAGTCCCCTGAGTCTGTGCTGGCCAGAACACTGCTCAGCCTCAGCCCAGGCACGTCTGGGGCTCTCTGGGGCCATCACTGAGGCTGTCAGGCTGCTGAGCTCAGGGCACAGAGCAGAACTAGCCCCTGCCTTCCTAGAGCCCCTGGCGTCCTCAGCTGCCCTTGGGGGCTGGGCTGGGGCTGGGTAGCCAGGTCTCCCACGAAGCTCTCAACCAGTTCCAGGCCTCTCCTCCTGTGTTCAGATCCTACTCCCCCAGTTACACCCCCTCCTCCTCACATCCTTCAGAGAGAGAGCAGGAAGTTGGGGGTGGGGGATGGCAGGGAGGTTTCTAATGGGCCTTGTCCCAGCCCTGAGGACTGTCTAAAGGGCTTGGGGCTGCCAGCCACTGGGCCCAACCGCCAGGTTTCTCTAATAGGGTCAGAGCTGGTTCAGAAGTCCTGTGTGGGCCGAGCTGAGGGATCCAAGTCGTCTTCCTGGCTGGCAGGCTGTCCCCTCTCCTTGGGTCACAGGGAGACACGAGGCTTGGCCAGGGAAAGTGGTCTGGAATGGCCCTTTGACAGCATCCCTGGGGACTTTTAAAAATGAGTTTCCTGGTAAGACTCTCAGGCCTTGGGAAGGATTCTTGGTAGAGTCTCCCGGGTTTGCTCTGATCTGACAAACGCCAGCAGAAACCACCCGGCTGTCTGCCTTCCAGCAGTGCTGGGAGCCGTGGCTTCCCCAGATGCAGTGTCAGCAAGATGAAGCAGCCAAGGTACAGGAGTGTTTGCTTTAAGGCCCATGCTAAGCCCCAGGGGTGGAGGGGTGTGCAAAGGAGAGCCCGCCCCTTGGCTTTACCCCTCTAGGTTCCTAGCTTCTCAGGGAATGGCTGATACCACAAGTGATGCCAGAGGGGATCGCCATGAGTCATGCCAGGCCAAGGCCTCTGTCAGGTGGACAGTGAGTGTCCAGGCTGCCTCCGAGGTCATGGAGGGAGCAGGCTCTGGCTTCTCTCACCTCTCTGCCTCCTGCTAGCTCTTTTGGGACTAAGGTATGTCTATATATTTTTTTTCTTAAAAAAATTTTTTTTTCTAGATTGATTTTAGAGAGAGGAAGGGAGAGGGAGAGAGAGAGAGAAACATCGATGAGGTTGGCTACCTCCTGTATGCCCCCCACTGGGGATTGGGCCTACAACCTGGGCATGTGCCCTGACCATGAATCAAATTGGTGACCTCTTGGTGCATGGTTCGACACTCAACTACTGAGCCACACAGGCCAGGCTCTATATCTATATTTAAAAGGCCCATCCTGGGCCAAGGACTGTGGGAGAATGTGGTCAAGGATGTAAAGGGAGGAGAGGAAACCAGAGGTGGGGATGGACAGAGTCCATGAGGCCTGATCCACATCTCAGCCCCTCTACGTCTGACTGTTGGACTCTGGTCAACTTTCATGTTCCTCCTGATTTCTGTTTTCTGAGTCTGTGAAATGGGCGTGCCTAGAAGGTCCAGCACACACGTTGCTCCTGGCAGGGGGCTGAGTACTCACCAGGGCCCCATCTGTTTCTAGTTAAAGTGGATCTTGCTTCCCACTTATGTTGGGGGTGCTGACTCCCTCCTGACCAGTGCCAGGTGTTGGATGGAGTTAGTGGGGACTGGAGAGGGGAGAGGGTAATTGGCAGTGGGGAAGTTGTCGAGTGAGTGAAAGGGAGAGAAGTGGACAGGTTTGGGTCAGGCTAGGCTTCCAGCTGCTGTCTGCTCCATAACCTCTTCTAGTGGGGATTTGAGTACCTGCTGTGCCTGTGCGAGAGCCCCCACCCACTTTTTTTTTTTTTTTAAGTATCACAGTGTTTATTGATAGATGAATGTATATAATAACTGCTGAGCCAAACAGGCCGGGGCAAAACCATGTTTCTTTTAAAAGGGTTTGTGCCCTTGCCCAGGGTCAAGGATTTTAACATCTAGCACATAAAGCCCATTATTAGAGGTAGAAATACAGGTGATACACTATTACATCAACAACCATCAGTTACAGTTAAGAATTTTTCTGTAACAACCAAATGAATAATCAAATATTACTGAGCAAAGCACCTTCTTCCACCCATGCCTTATTCTAGGCATAAATGGGCCTTGGCCAGACTGTGGTGGGGATGGGGAGAAGTAGAGCCCTGGGCAGAGGCTTGTGACAGATGGCCTGGGGTAAGGACATACAGTCGTCCCTCACCACCTCGCGCTTCAACTTTTGCGGCCTCACTCTATCGCGGTTTTTTCAAATACTATACTATACTATATTTGAAAAAACTGCAGTAGAGTGAAGCTGTGAAAGTCGAAGTGCGAAGTGGTAAGAGATGACTTGTATAAATAAAGAATCCTACTTTGCGGAAATTCATTTATCGTGGTAGAGTCTGGAACTGATTAACCGTGATATACGAGGGTCAACTGTATGAGTTTGCACATCTTTTGAGCAAAAAGACAGCAGAATCATGTGGCAGAGCAGGCTATTGGCTTCTCCCTGCTCCGCCTTGCCCTTAGTTCTGTTCCCCTTTTAGTTGGCCATGGGAGAAAAGTAGGTGTGAATGGTAAAGTGATGGTAAAAGCAGTACATGGTGCAGGCCTCCTACAGCCCTCATGAGTTTAAAGTTCACTGTGTGTGTACCCAGGAACCACAGAGGAGCTGAGTGCTGCCTGCTACCTGGATGCCACCCAGAGATGCAGGTGGAAGGGGTCTTACTCCAGCACCATGCACACTCCTCCCTTCCTCCTCTCTCTCCCTCCCACATGCTCTTGCATTTCTCCTTTAGCACATCTGACTCTAGCTGGGAGCATTCTTCTCTTGATGAGGTACAGAAGAAGGGTCATCACAGGGGTCCCTTAAGCCTATAGATGGATTATGTGCCCTACTCTTCTTTCCTCTTTAAGCAGCCCAGGATAGCATGACCTTATAGACTCATGGACACACACGAATGCCTTGGTCAGGGGGTTAGAATGTGGAAACGTTCACCTTTCCTGTTGTCCTCTGGGTAACTTCCCCAGTGGACAGAAAGCATGCAGTCCCCTGCAGCAGATGCCAGCTCTGGCTGTTGGACCTTCATATACACATGCACACACACACATTCCCCTTTTGGCCACTGTCCTTGGTATGCCATCACTACTACAGTGTTCCCATTTCAAAATTCAGGAGTAATCCTTCTGCTGTCTTCACCAGCCCTCTTCCTAGTCTTTCATTCATTCCACAGTTCTTTACTGGGCATCAAAATGCACCAGAACTACTCTGTTTTAGACTCTAGGATACCACAGTGACCAAAAGTCCCAGCTGTCATGGAGCTTATATGTCCTGTGTGAGGTGGAATATATGTTACAAAGAAAAGTAGCACAAGTGAAGGGTGATGGGGCTGCAGAAGAGGCCTCTGAAGAGGGTGTTTGAGGAGTGATCATCACTTTCCAGGCAAAGGGACAGGGAAAGGCCCTGAGGTGAGGATGTACAGATAGGTGATGTGGTCTGCTTTGTATTTTAAGAATATCACTCTGGCTGTGCGTGGAAAATAGACTGGGTGGTGGGAAGCAAGGGCAAAAGCTGAGAGACTGTTAGGCTGTTGCCATGATCTTCTGGGTCTCACTTGTCCTGCCTCTGTCCTTTCCTCCCTTTTCCTTTACCACTATCCCTAAGAGCTCAAGAGAGCCTGTAGGATTGGCTTGCCTGCCCCTGCCACTCCTAGGGCAAGGCCAGTCTTTTTTCCCAGCATTCTCTCCCCCTAACACATTTTCCCTCTCCGCCACTTGTCACTTACACCATCCTCCTGGCTGTTTACCTTTGTATTTTCCTGTCCTTGTCCTCTGCTGTGGCCCAGCCTAGCATGACCTCTCATCCTCTCAGTCCTCTCTTGGTGCTCTCTCCACTCTATCCCCAGGGCTATGGCATCTCCTTTATTTCATATGTATTATTTCTGCCTGGGGGTATGTTGGATTGTTCTGCTAGCCCTGAGGCCCTGGAGGGCAGGGCCTGTGTCTTATTCTGCTCCTGGTTAGGGTTATCCTAGAGCCCACCATGCAGAAGGGCCTCAAAGGCTTGTGAATGGCACCTTAGGTTGGGGTTTCCCAGGCCTTGTCATTTTTAGGAACAGTGGTTCTACTTGTGCTTAGACTCTGTACTGTGCTGGGACCCAAGGGTCTGGGGCATCTCCAGGGCCTTGGATGACTGCTTTGGAGTAGGCCCTGAGCCAACAGGGAGGTGGAGACGGAGACAGGAAATCAGGGAGCAGCAGGACTCAACTCTAAGGGAGAGGCTAGGGCCAAAATCGGGGTGGGGATGGGGACTTAGGGCTCTGGAGAGACTCAGCATGGCCGGCCCTCACACCCCACCCTTGGGTTTCAGACCTGAAGCTGCACCTGCAGAGCACTGACTACGGCAACTTCCTGGCCAACGAGGCGTCACCACTGACAGTGTCAGTCATTGATGACCGGCTTAAAGAGAAGATGGTGGTGGAGTTCCGCCACATGAGGAACCACGCCTATGAGCCACTTGCCAGCTTCCTGGATTTCATTACGTGAGTGTGCCTTGCCTCCTTCCCAGCTGGGCAGGACCTAGGGGACCAGATGGACCTGGCCTAGCATGGGCTTAGCCAGCTGCCGATAGAGTCCTCCTGGGCTGTATGGCTGGGCTGATCATGCAACAACACTGGACCTCCAGACCACCACCCCATAGCCACTTCACTGCTGACTGGGAATCTGGTGGGCAGACAAGTGTCCCATGTTGTAGTTTTGGATGAAGCCCCTTTCCCTACACCCCTGGTGTTACAGAGATTGGGGTGGGGAGACCAGGGACGATGGAAGCCCTTTCCCTACTCACAGCACCCACAGTGAACACTTACTGGGCCCCCAACCCCCATGTCAGGGTCAGGAATCGGAGGATGGACAGAGCTCTGAAGAGCCAGGTTCTTGAGATGGACCATTCAGGCTTTCTGACTCTGTCTGGGCTGAGGCCTATTCCTCATCTTCTCTGACCATGGCCCTAGGTTTCAGGGAGAAGGGATGATTGTGTTGGGGGTGGGGCTGAACACCATGAGCCAGGGCCTGATGGACAAAGATGGGCCCTGTCCAGGTGGCTGCCTCACACAGTGGTGAGCAGAGGCGTAGTTGGTGGCTGGTTTGTATGAGTGTGTTCTGAGTTGGTGGAGTGTGAGTGTGTTGTGGAGAAGTATTCCAGGCACTCTTCTGGGTACCACCTAGCTTTTACCATTCCCTGATTGCGGTGCTCCCACCCTTCTCCTTGGGACCTGACCTGCTTGTCCTCTCTGGACTGCAGGCCGACGCTCTAACCGCTGAGCCAAACCAGCCAGGGCTGACCTGCTTGTCCTTACAGGGTCAGGGCTATTCCTGCTGCTTACTTGATACCCCACCCCCACCCTCTAGGAGCAGCTACTTACTCAAGATCCACATGGTCACATGGGGTCTGCAGCTATAAGGGCACCATCCTCAGGTGGGGGCCACAAGGCTGGATACCCAAAGGGCTCAGGGAACCTGTCCAGGCTGGGAAGCAGGCTCTCTCCTGGCCACAGGCTTTCCTCCCAGGGGCCTCCCTGCTGTCCTGGCTGGGCTCATAATCACTGCCCTAGCCCTGGTCAAGGTACAGCTGACATGGTCCTACTGGGGCAGGAGGCCAGAGATGAGGTGTGTCTTGTGCTGATGCATTGGGGAATTACACCACAGAACCCCATCTGTCAATCAACCCCTAGCCTGGGCCTGTGTATCCCTTGCCTCAAGGCCAGAGCTGAGGACATACAAGGAAACATACAAGTGTGTTTATTGCCAGAGCCTGGCCTTCATCTTGTTTGCACAAGGTTTCTTTAGTTTCCTGATGAATGTTCTGGTCTTTCTTGCTAGGCTGGCCAGAGGAGGCCTGACCCAACCCCATGCCAGTGGTCAGAGAGCAGATGTCCTCTCTTGGCTACCTGCCTGTGTAGCTCGCCCCTGGCCTGTCTTGTTGCCGTCAGAGACTTTGTCTTGGCCTGCCAGGCCATGAAACCGGAGAGAGCTCTGAGCGTGACTGAGGCCACACAGCTGCCAGCTCTTTTCTGAAGGTTGGCTGCAAGCACCAAGTATGCTTAAAGCAGCCAAGCACTATCCTGTGGCAGGCTGTCGCTTCCCACCCCTTCCATTCATGGGTGATTGTGGCTTACAGTCTTCCCATCCCCTATTCCTGCCCTTACTGAGGAAGAGCTCAGTAGCCACGTGTCAGCCTGTCTGAACCTGTAGCTGCTCAGTCCATGACCTCGTCATCTCCAGTGACCCGCTCCTCTGCTCTCCACTTCAGCCACCCCCACCGATGGCTGCCCAAGACCATGTCACCACCTGGAACTGCTCCACTATTGAAATCGCTGAGTCAGACACCCCCTCTCCACAGCCTTCAGGCCCTCCAGCCCACTCTTAGTCCCTTGTGGGATGCGGGTTCCGGACTCAGCAGGACACAGGGTCTTGCTTCCTCCCCTGCTGTCCCTCTGTCTTCACTTTCCTTCCTCCCCAGCTGAGGTTTCCTGGTCCATCATTCGAGCACTCTTCTGCCAACATCCGCAGGTTGCTTGGCCGCCCATCCCATGGTCCCACCCGGCTGGCAGCCCCCCAGCCCTGGAGAAATCCCAGCAGCCTCTAGCCTGGAGGCGCCCTCCCCCACCTCCGCTGCTGGGAGCAAAGCTGGGGAAGCCAGCAGCATTGGGCAGGTGATCCCTTCTGCCAGACATGCACCCAGACCAGCTCAAATGGCCTTGGGTTGTCCCTGCCCAGCCAGCTGCTTGCTCTCCCTACTCAGCACCCCCATCAAGGGTGGGAAGACCACCTTCCCATCTTAAACACCATCCGTCTCCCATCCCCCAGTCTTCTCTCTGGGCTGATGACCCACCTCCTGCTCCATGGAGACAATAGAGGCCACTCTGCCTCCCAGCATGGCATCTGTACCTCCAACCCCAGTCCAGTGGCAGAGGCGCTCTCTTCTTTTGGGTCCTACACCCAATGTCCTCTGTCCCCTCACCCCACTCCCTGGACCCTGAGTGGCCATTCATCTGCACTTCTATCTGTGCAGCATCTAAATGACCTCAAATCCCACACCATTAAAAACCCGTCTCTTGGGGCCTAAACTTTTATTTATTTATTTATTTATTTATTTATTTATTTATTTATTTATTTATTTTTTAATCCTCACCTGAGGACATTTTTTCATTTTTTTGCTCAGATAGAGTAGGAGGGAGAGAGAGGAAGAGAGAGAGAGAGAGAAACATTGACGTGAAAGGGCCACATCGAGTGGCCGCCACCCGCACAACCAACCAGGGCCGGGGACAAACTGCAACCGAGGTACATGCCCTTAGCGGGAACCGAACCCGGGTCTCTCCGGACCGCAGGCCGATGCTCTAACCGCTGAGCCAAACCGGCCAGGGCGTATTTTTAAATTTTTATTTATTGATTTGAGAGAGAGAGAGAGAGAGAGAGAGAGAGAGAGAGAGAGAGATATCGATTTTTAAAAAAATTCTCACCCGAGGATATTTTTCCATAGATTTTTGGATAGAATGGGAGGGAGGGAGGAGGGGGAGAGAGAGAAAAACATCGATGTGAGAGAGACACATTGATTGGTTGCTTCCCTCACGACCCCGACTAGGGGCTGGGGATTGAACCTGCAACCAAAGTACGTGCCCTTGACTGGGAATCAAACCCATGGCTCTTTGGTCCGTGAGCTGATGCTCTAACTGTTGAGCCAGACCAGCCAGGGTGGAACATTGATTTTTGATGTTCCACTTTTTTATGCATTCATTGGTTGATTCTTGTATGTGCCCTGACTGGGGATTGAGCTCTCAACCTTGGCATATTGGAACGATGTTCTAACCAACAGAGATACCTGACCAGGGCTGATGTAGACTTTTATATTCACTATCTGTTCTCTCACCTTCCCCCACCCTTTGAGCTTCCAGTCAGCTTCCAGCAGTCCCATCACTCCACCACTGGCTAAAGGCTCTGGCTAAAGTCACCACTGACTTTCATGTGGCAAAGGTCTCCAGGCCTAATCAGGAGCTACACCTCTTTCACTCCCCTTCCAGCAGTCTCCTTCCTCTCATGGTGTCTCTCTGATTTAACTCCTACCTCCTTGGCTGCTCTTCACTCCACCTCCTCCACCTCCTCTTGCTGGCTCAACCTAGGAATGAGGAGTGGTGTTGCCAGAAGGTGTGAACCCTTCCATAGGGGCTGAGGATCTCCCGCAGTCGAGACTTAGAATTGGTTTCCTGAAAAGGTGACTCTGAGGAGGGGAAGGGTATTTAAAGGAAGAATTGGGGGAGGGGAATTCTAGACTGAGGAGGGTGGCCATACACCCAACCTGAGCAGCTGAAGCATGGAGCTCCACACCCTACAGATGTCTAGCGGAAGGTAACCAGAGAGGAGAGTGCGGTCCCTCAGGTGGTGGAAGTGTCAGCTAGAGGCTCCATCCTGGGTGTGAAGACTTGGAGGGACAGTGTCATTGCTGCCCACAGTCAAAGCTGGCCCTGCTGGGGCAGAGGTTGGAACCCACGGAGGTCGCACCTTAGCTCCATCCCTCAGAGTCTCTCTGTTGCCTTCGGAGTTGTCCCAGGGTGGCTGGAATGGGCTTCTGCAGGAGGCAGTGAGTTCCTTGTCACTGAAGGTGTGCAAACAGAAGCTGATCAAGACTTCCGCTGCCCTCCTGTGGTTTTGTAGATCTCACCCAGCCTTCAGCCACCACACATGACCAGTATCAGCTCTGGGCCAGGCCCAGTGCCAGGAGGGAGGAAGATGTATGGATGCAATGGGGTAGGTGCCAGTAGTAGTGTAGATAGCTCCTGGAGAGGCCTGTGAGCAGCTGCCACAAATAGAACCAGGGGTCACAGGAGGTTTCCCAGCATTGAGAGGACTCTGAGATCAGGTTGGGTTAGAGAGGCCACTTGGGAGAGCAGGTGGCTGGAGCAGAGGTAGCTGCTTGGTGTGGGGCAGACAGACCCTAAGTGAGAGAGGTTCCTTTGAAGTAGGCTCATCAGTCATACGGTCTTGAGATGTTTCAGTTTAATCTCATGCCGTAACATGTAATATGTCATTGCACCAAGGGCTCCTTCCAGGCCCATCCATTAACTTGCTGTGTGACTTGGGATAGAGCCTCTATAGGGATTTTTGGCTTTGGAGGGGGTCTTGATCTGGGCCATTCCTTGATGGCTTCCCATGTAAAAGTAGGCCCTGAAGGGAAGCTGTGAGAGTTGCTTGTGGAAGAAGTGTCTGGTCACTGGGAATTCTTAGGTGGGCCCCAAAGACTTTTGTCCTTAGTTGATTGAGCCTCCCTGCCTGCAGCCCAGAGCCTGGGCATGGTAACCATTGTTCTCTTGGGCCTGGGGCCTCAGTGCTACCAGCCTGGAGTGGGCAGCTGGAAGGAAGCTTTGTCCCAGGACAAAGGCCTCAAGTGCCCAGTGGGCCTGTTAGCACACTTGCCATTCTCCCAGGACATGTTGCTCCAACCTTGGGCCCTGCTGCATCAGGTTTCTAGGATAGGCTTTCTCCCTATCCTAGCCCTCCAGCCTTGCTGTCCACAACTGGTGTTTTGGGGTTGATGGCAGTGTCTCTACAGATTACGGCTCTAGACCTGCTGTGGTTTTAGGGTCCTGGGCTAGACCTTGGTCCTGCCTTGAGGGAGAGCTAGTACCCACACTGTTTACCTGAGCCTGGGGAAGAACACACTGGAGCTCTTCAAGGCCCAGAAGGCTCACATCAAGTGGGAAGGCCTAACTGCACCTCTGGGATTGGGGCAGGATTTTTTTTTTTAATCCTTACCTGAGGATACTTTTTACATTAATCTTCAGATAGAGCTGGAGGGAGAGAGGGAGGAAGAGAGAGAGAGAGAGAAACATTGATGTGGAGAGACACATTGACTGGTTGCCACCTGCACAACCCCAACCAGGGCTGAGGACGAACCGCAACTGAGGTACGTGCCCTTGGTCAGAATCAAACCTGGGACTCTTTGGTCCGTGGGTGACGCTCTTACTGCTGAGCCATACCAGCCAGGGCACAGGGCAGGATTTTAATGAGGAAAAGGTCAGGGCCTCACTAGTTCTGCTATGGGCCACACTACAGTCATTCTGATTGTAGAAGGGAAACAGGCTTTACAGTTGGTATGCTGAGACCATAGCTTGAAATCTCTTCACTTTCCACGCTGGGCAGGGCTCTGAAGGTCTCAGATGTGACTGAGCACAGATACTGTTACTAGCAGTCTCTGCTAGGAGATTTGGATGGACAGACTGGCAGGGGTACCTAGTAACCTTGGCTTTCTCACCAGTGCCAGGCCAGCCTCCAGGGCTGGGATGATGAGAATGTGGAAGTAAGCCAGTGCTCCAGCAGGTGGCGCCAAAGGGCACAGCAGAGGGACAGGGCTTGACTTCAAGAAGTCTTGAAGACTTCTTGGAGGAAGTGTCTTCCTAAACTCCGACCCAAGATTTCTGTGGGCCCAAGCTGAATCTACAAGGCACAGGATAAGGGAGGGCCTTTGGGCAGAGGAATACAGACTGCCCCTCCTCCCACCCCACGAGGGCCTCTTTGGTCTGGCAGGCAGCCGCCTGTCCACTCCCCAGCTGTCTTCCTCTGGAGGAAGACGCTGACCAGCTGGAACCTCATTCTCTGCTCTTGAGGCCAAATGAAGGGAGGACTGGTGGAGTGGCTTTCTGGGGGCTGGGAGACAGCTGCTGAAGCCAGGCGAGGAGGAGGAGGAGGAGGATTTCCCTGCCTGCTGAAGTCCTTGAGAGAGAAGCAGACAGCTGGGCCAGTGTCATCTCTGCCAGGCCTGTCCTGTCTCATTTCTCCTGGGAAAGAAAGTTCTGGCTCTCATTGGGCAGGGGAGAAAACCAGGGGCTGCTGCTGCAGCAACCTTGTAGTTGACCCAAGGGGAAGAAGTGCCGGACTTGGCATAGGATCATCCAGAGCTGGCCTAACCTGGGTTAGAAGGGGGTCTTGGAAGGGACTGGGGGTGTGTGATTGCAACTGATCCTTATTTGGCTTACCATTCTTTTTGGTGCCCAGGTAGGTCTTCTAGCAGGAGAGGCTGGGGGCAGCCAGAGGATACTACCACTGGCCCCCAAGTCTGCTGTCAAGGCTGAAAAGTGAATCATAAGTGGCCTGTTCCACATCACTGCAGGGATAGCAACAAAGTCAAACGGCAGAGTCTTCCCACAGGGCTCTCCTCTGAGGTGGGGCCAGGACCCTGAGGTACCTCCGTTGGGCCCTGACCCCAGCCCCACTCCCAACATAAACTAATTACTTCAGTTGGGGCACAAGGAGTGGGGAGGTTTAGAAAACAAAGACTAGTTTGTGGGGATCTGTCTGAGAAGACGAGGCTAGATGGGGAGTATAGAGCCCTAGGGCATGAGAACCCTAGAAGGGGTGGAGGTGTGTGGACACTGGCCATGGTGACAGAGAGCTCCTCTTCCTTATGCAATGACAGGGCCTGGTGTGTGCACTCTGTGCCTTATTTCCTCTGACAGCTGATGATGCAGGTGATTGTGGGATCAACTGGATAGTACTAATTTTCCCCTCTCTGCCCAGAGGATTGTGAGAGTGTAAAAGAGCATCCTTAGGTTCCAGGGAACATGATGGCTAGAGGGGCTGGAAGAGTTGCAGGCGGGAATGTTGCAGGAAATGGTATGCAGCATGGTGCTGGGGTACACGAGATTCTGGAGGCATCGGGGGCAGGGAGGATATACTGTCCAGGGTAGAGAAGATGCAAGCTGGGGCCAGAGACCAAGGCACAAAGCTCTCTCTGAAGGTGCCTTTACTTTGCCAGCTATCAGATCAGGGTCAGAAAGCTGGCCATTTGGGCCTCTTGGCTTGCATCTGCAAATGGGCCCTGTCTGAAGCCCTCAGTTTGAGAAGGGGGCCTGTCTCTTCTCAGCACACATCCTGTAGCTGACCCAGCCAGACTGGGGGCGGAGAGAGGGCAGCTGCCTGGCCCCAAGCCCAGGAGAGCAGAGGTTGTAGCAGGGCGCTGGGCCGGGTGGGAGCTAGGGGAGCAGCAAGCAGGCGGAAAGGGGGGGGTCAGGCCAGGACAGGAGCTGTAGCTTCTTCCTTCTGCCGCCTTCCTGGAGGGCCCTGTGGGAACTCCCCTAATGGCCAGCCTTGTGAGTTGAAGCCTGGGCCATTAACCTCCTTCCCTTTCTTCCCTTGGTATTGTGGGCCACTTCCTACCAGGGGGGTCTTCCTTGGATAGCGTCAGCACTGGTGCTCAAGATATTATCTCAGGATTAGAGGTCTGGCTGTGGCCCACACAAAGCTTAGGTGGGGCCCATGCTCAGTGCCTAATTCAGGGCAGCAGCCTCCACCCCAGCTCTCATCCTTCAATGGGAGCCCCACTTTGGCCTTGGAGGATGTCCGCCCTCCAGGCCTCGTCAGCTCTCTTGTGCCTTGACTTCATCACTAGTACAGGCTGGAGGAATGTTAAGGCTGCTGCAGCCTGACTGCAGCCTAGGACCTTCCCCTCCTCCACCTCATCCCCACATAGGTGACTGCATAGAACTTGCCCCAGCCCTTTTGTGGCATTGTCTTAATAGTTGGAGACAGAGCTTGCCCTTGCCAAGTGTGAACTGGGCAGCCCCATCCCTTCCCAGCTCCACAGCCCCCTCTGGTGCCCATGTACTATCCAGAGCAGAGAACCTTGGGGAGCCTCGACCTGGGACTGACCTGAGTCCAGCCTCCTGTCCAGGTCTCTGGATCTCCTCCAGGCCATCCTGGGCAGACGCCTGGCCCTGGCCTCAGGCCCTAAAGGAGGAGGCAGTGCTCAATCTTTGAAGTGGACTGCGCAGGGCAGCTCTCTTCCTTCTCTGTCACTGCCTGACCTGGCACCTTACTCCAGAGGGGCCTTCCCACTGGCTCCCCTCTGGCCTTCCCTAGAGAAGCTTCTCCACACCTTACTTCTCAGGCTTTCCTCCCCTTGCCGCCTTCCCCTCCTGCCCTGTTCCCCCCAGCAGCCAAAGTGACCCTAACTAGACTGGGTACTCCCTGCTTGCATCCTGCTCATGGATCCCTCGTGCTTAAAATGAAAGTAGGACCCTCAGCCCAGCCTGCAGGACTAGCCTCCAGGCCCCAGCCTGCTGGCAGCACTGCCCTGGTTCCTTTCCCTCTGCCAACCCTGGCTGTGCTCAGTTCCTCGAATGCGTCTGTCACTCAGTGAATGCCTCCAGGTTTTTGCACACACTGTTCCCTCTTCCCAGAACACACTTTTATCTCCCAGTTCTTTCATCCCCTAGGCTGGCCAGTGTGCCTCACCTCCATGTGCCCATTGTTCCTGAGTCTTGTCAGAACACTGTTCACACCTGTTTCCCAATCACTGGTGGAGCATGGATTCCATCCTCCATCCACCAAGGGAGGGGCCATGCCTGTCTTCTGCTCCTGGTGCTGGAGTAGAGGTACACTTGGGCAGGAGATTAACCAGTGGTACTTCCCTGCAGCACCCTCGAGGCAGCATTCATTGTCAAGGGGCTGGTGGCCTGTGCAGGCTGGGGGCAGGGGCGTGGTGTCAGAACTTCCAGCCTCTCTGATAGGCTGCCTGCTGTTGTGTGTCTCCCGTAGTTACAGCTACATGATTGACAACGTGATCCTACTCATCACGGGCACGCTGCATCAGCGCTCTATCGCTGAGCTTGTGCCCAAGTGCCACCCACTAGGCAGCTTTGAGCAGATGGAGGCCGTGAACATTGCGCAGACACCTGCGGAACTCTACAATGCCATTCTGGTGGACACGCCCCTGGGTGAGCCACTGTGGTGGAGGGAGGAGGTGGGCATCAGTGTCAGTGCCTCATTATAGGGTTTGCAGATCCCTGAGGGTGACCCTGACTCAGAATTTGAGGCCTGCCCACTGCTGCTTACCTTTATGTTCCACTCGACTTCCCTTCCCGTTCCTTCTTCTTTACCCTGCCTTCTCCTTTGCTGTTGCTTTAGCTAGGTCAGGCAGGCTACCCCCAGGGCCCGACTCAGACCATCATTTAACTTTGTGAAACTGAATGATTTCTCAGAATGCAGAGGGCTGAGCTCAAGGAAAGTGTTCAGAGGCCCGGGTCCCTCAGAGTCTTGGGGGGTGCTGTCAGACTGTGGCCGCAAAGAGGGCAGGAGTGGTGGGCTGCCCATGAGCAGAGGAGGGGAGCAAATAGCTTCACTTGCCTCTACCCAGCAGGTCCCAAGGGCCAGGTCAGGCAGTGTCCGGCAGGATACAGGGTTCATGTTAGAGGCCAAGAAAGGGGAACTGAGAGCTTCCTGCGGGCCCCGCCTAGGCAGTGCTGGCTCCTGCCTGCTGTGTTGGCTGGGTAGAAGGCACTAAGGCTGTCACCAACTAGTGTCCTCATAGCCAGAGTCCTAGTCTCCTGGGCACTGCCTCCAGGAAGCTTCCAGGGTTGAACCACTGGGCTCCAAGCTGCACTTGGTCCTACACAAAGAGGCCCGAGTCCTACCTGTTGGCCTCATCTGTCATAGAATCTCCCAGTAGTTCTGAGCTGTCTGTGGCTTCTTCAATTTCTCCATCTCTCTCTCTCTCTCTCTCTCTTTCTCTCTCTCTCTCTCTCTCTTTTTCTTTTTCTTTCTTTCTCCTCACCCGAGGAATTTTTTTTGCATTTTATCTTCAGATAGAGTGGAAAGGAGAGAGGAAGGAAGAGAGAGAGAGAGAGAAACATCGATGTGAGAGAGACGCATCAAGTGGTTACCACCCACACGACCCCAACCGGGGCCGAGGACAAACTGCAACCAAGGTACTTGCCCTTAGCGGGAACCGAACCCGGGACTCTCTGGTCTGCAGGCCAACGCTCTAACCACTGAGCCAAACTGGCCAGGGCAATTTCTCCATCTTTAAAGAAGAGACAGACCAGTGAGCCCACAGGTTCCCCTTGGGGTGGGGTGAATTTATCCTGCTCTTTATCTATTTCCAGCCTGACAGTGGCCCCTTGGGTCTGGCCTATGCCCACCCAGATGTTGAACTCATTCCTTGTCCTAAAGAAGGAGGCTGGTTTTCCAGATGTGGGCCACAGGTCCTCCTTGGGATGCAGGGAAGTGGGCGTCAGACCCCAAATCCACAATTGCCCTTCAAGAGGGAGGATGTCATGGCCTCTTATGCAAGCCTGTCTTTGGCATGGTGGAGCTTGGGTCTGCCCCAGCAGCGATTAGATCATTTTATGGCTGGCTGCTTCCTTTATAAATCAGTTTTAGGAACAAGAAGGCAAGAGAAGCTCAGGTCAGTATACAGTCCAGAGTATTGCTTCTGTCACTTCCAAAGTGGGGGCCAGAGTGAGATCCCCTAATACACAGCCAGATGGACCTTGTGGTAGGGTCCCTATGTGCCCTGAAGGAGTAATCAAATACCAGCAGCGTTCTTTTTTTTTAAATTTATTTTTATTTTTTTATTTTTACTTTTTTATCCTCACCCGAAGACATTTTTGCATTTATCTTCAGATAGAGCCTGAAGGAGAGAGGGAGGAAGAGAGAGAGAGAAACATCGATGTGAGAGAGACACATCTACTGGTTGCCACCCACACGACCCCAAGCGGGGCTGGGGACAAACTGCAACTGAGGTACGTGCCTTTAGTGGGAACCGAACCCGGGACTCTCTGGTCCGCAGGCCAATGCTCTAACTGCTAAGCCAAACCGCCCAGGGCCATTCTTTTTTTTTTAAATCCTCACCCGAGGACATTTTTCTATTTATCTTCAGATAGAGTGGGAGGGAGGAAGAGAGAGAGAGGGAGAGAGAGAGAGGGAGGGAGAAACATTGACATGAGAGGGACACATTGACTGGTTGCCTCCTGCACAAGCCCAACCAGGGCCGGGGACGAACCACAACCAAGGTACATGCCCTTGACTAGAATCAAACCCGCGACTCTTTGGTCCATGGACTGACGCTCTGATAAGCCAGACTGTCCAGGGCTCTTTTCTTTTTAAATGTGTTTTTATTGATATTTTTAGAGAGAGAGAGAGATAGAAACATTGATGTGAGAGAGAAACATCTATTGGCTGCCTCCTGCACGCACCCTACTCGGGATTGAGCCTGCAACCCGGACATGTGCCCTGACTGGGAATGGAACCAGGACCTCTCAGTCCATGGGATGATGCTCAATCCATTCAGCCACACCGGCCAGGAGAAGCATTCTTGCCTAACTTAAGTACACTCACCCACCCCTTACACCCAGTCTTTTCTCCCCAGCGGCTTTTTTCCAGGACTGCATCTCAGAGCAAGACCTTGATGAGATGAACATTGAGATCATCCGCAACACGCTCTACAAGGTAGTGCCCCTGCCCTGTGAGCAGTGGGGGTATTGTCCCCCGCCCTCGAAGCAGTGGGGGATTGGCTTGCAGGCGGGCTGTCTGTGGGCGTGGTGGGCCTGTGATTTATGTGGGGTGCTGGGGCAGGGTGCAGCTGCACCAGGCTCTAACCCTGGGGGCTTATCTGCTCACTTTCTGGCTCCCATGATGGGCACAAAGCTTCATGGAACAGGTTCTCCATCCCTAGGTGCCCACGGCGGGCCTAGATAAGATCAGCAGGAGTGGCGGTGCTCCACAGCTTGGCTTGTCAGAGCTGGCTCCTGGATGACTGTTCTCCCTGCATCCCGGAGGGTCATGGGCTACCACCTAGCTCTCAGGCTCACCCCACCTGGACTGTTGCCAGCAAGGACAGGCACATGAGCAGAGGCAACAAGTGTGCTCAGTTACAGTGCGGGAAGGATCCAGCCAGGCATAGCCAGGTCCCTGTGTCCATGTCAGGTTCCCAGGCCTAGAGCCATTGCCACGTCCCATCATCCTCATCCCCCACCTACCTTCTGCTTCTTACCAGGCTGTGGTACAAGCTGGTGACCCCTGGAGATAGAGTGGGCTTGGGATTCCTGGGTCAGCACTGCCCTGGCCTAAAGAGGCGAGGAGCAGGGCTGGCCAGGGACCAGTGAGGGACACTTGGGATAGACTGGGCTATAATTGTGGTAAAGGACTAAGCTGTGGCGTGAGGACCCCTGGTGGGTTGTAGCCAGGAACATGGCTCAACAGTGGGCAGGCCCTGGAGGGGGGCTGAGGATAGCACTGGCTAAGGGCCCTGCTGACCCAACCCTGAGAACATCTGTCTATCAGATCTTTATAGCGAGGGTCCTCTCCTGCCCTGGTTGGAGTTAGGTGGCTGACTTTTGGCTAAGCCCAGGCCCTCCAGTCTCCCTCCATGGGTCTGGGCCAGAGTGAGGGGGGGTCTGGTGGTAGTGAAGGACCTGCCTGGAGGGTGCAGTGGTGTTGGCAGGGAAACAGCACATGCAGAAGCAAGCATGGAGCATGGGCCAAGTGGCAGCGGTTTGCAGTGGAAGTGCAGGATCCAGGTGGACAGCAGGAGAAAGGTCTGGAAAAAGAAGCAGGCACAGGATCAAGTCACCCAGGGCTTTGAATGCCAGGCCAGGAGTTTGAACTTTATCCTGTGCACAGAGCCAGCCAATAAATGTTTCCAACAGATCAGAGCATCATCAGAAAGCCCCTCTAGCTGCAATGGGGAGGACAGATTAGAGGTAACAAGACCAGAGGTAGGAAGATTCAACTTCTTTCATCCTCAAGACTGCCCTAGGAGCTAGGAAGGCATCAGTCTTCTCATTTGTAAGATGAGGAAACTGAGTGCTCAGAGAAAAAGGATGGGTTGCCTGAAGCCACTTGCTAGACACTGGCAGCATTGGGGATCACACCTGGCTCAGCCTGTTTGCAAAGCAAGTGCTCTCATCCACCCCCATAGTAGAGAGGGAGGCAGACCAGCCAGCAGAGAGAGAGAGAGTGCTTCTGCCCGCCCAGCTGGCCTGTTGCCGGAATCCCTGCCCTGAGACAGGGTGAGGGGTGCGGCTGTCCCCCCAGCCTCACCCACACCCTCACCGGGCCTGACTGGTTTTAGCTGGAGTCACTGGCAAGGGCTGCTTGGGCACCAGCTTGTAAACATTGATCCAATGCTGCAGGCACCGTGCCAGGACTGCCCGCCCAGGAGGCAATGTCCCAGCCCAGTGGCCACAGATGGGAGATTAGGTGGACCCTCAGCTGCCTACTGGGTGGGAACTGTAGGCAGCTGGCACAACAGCCATGGGCTGGCAGACTCCTCCAGGGCATGGGGTGGGGGTGGGGATATGACCTTGGTATCAGGACCTTTGGGGTCTTGCCAGTTTCTTCAGCTGCCCTAGCCTCCAGAAGAGAGTCTGGGTCTGTCCCACCAGCCTTCCTCACCCTGGGATCAGCCTCTCTGCAAAAGCTGGTGGCTTCCCTCACAGATAGGAACTGCAGACCCCACTGGATGGAGCAGACCTGGGGATTTGGGCACAGCCAGCTTGGCTGGCCATGGGGAAGGAAGTAGCTGGGGATAGTGCTAGAAGGACTGAACAGTACCACCAAGCCATGGTAGGGTTGGCAGCTGTTTCTGCCCCTCTCTGATTCCCGGGGATCTGCTGTGCCGTGGCCCACTCTCCCCTTCCAGCTTCTTACTCCCTGACCTGTCCTAGACTTTTGTTTTCTTTGACCCCAGTGGTCATCTCAGGCCTTTTTCTGAGCTCAGCTTGCCTAGTGCTGCTGGCTGGGATGGGCCTGGGCTTGTTGACTCCTAGGTCTCAACTCACTTCCTCCAATGGCCCAAGTCAGCTGGTGGTAGGTGCAGAGGTCTTTCCATGCCTTCCAGCCCTTGCCCCCCAAAATAGCTCTAGCCTGTGAAGCCAGAGTCCCTGTGACCATGCCAACAGATCAGACCCAGGAGGATCTGAGTGAAGGGAGCTCTCCAGGGAGGCTGCAAGACCATCCCCTTCCTTGAAATAGAAAGGTGTGGGGAAGGAAGCCTGTGCCTGGCTGCTTTTAAGAATGAATTCTGGGAGGGACCTGGGGCCTGGGTTGATCTGTCTTCTCCTCATGCCCAGCAGATCCAGTTTGCCTGGGCAGGAAATGCTTGTTCCCACCGGCAGCTCGCATGTCCGGCCATTGCTCTGCCGGGCTGACGTTCATGTAGGCAATAATCGTTTCTCAGCAGGAACTGGGCTGACAGTTTGGTTCCTACTGTGTGATGTCTGGGGGATGGGAGGAGGAGAAAGTGTTCTGTAAGGTAGGGGGCAAAGAGGGACCAGGGCATCCAGTTAGGCCATCTCCATGAACTCTCAGGAGTAACCTTCCCTCACTAGCCCATTGACATGTGGTTTTCTGAGGTTGAGGAGAAAAGATCTGGGGGAAAGGCAAGCAGAAAACACGGAGAGACAGAGTCCCCCTCTGAGTCTGTGGGGTGAGGGTGTGGGGGTACTGCACCATGAAGCAGATAGTCGGCCAGAAATTGCTCTGTCTCTCCTAGGTTGGGGGACAAGGCAGCAGGCTGTCATTGCTTGGCTGGTTATTGGAGTTTGTGGCTGTTTCAGGGGCTCTGACATGGGGCTGCCATGGCTAATTCATGGTTGTGATGTTTGGACTCAACATGAATAGGACTGGGGAGGGAAGGGGGGACTATGAGTAGGAGGCCTGGCAAGCCCCCCAGAATCTCCCTGCTTGGGCTGAGTAAGCCCCATGCTCTGCACAGGCCTACCTGGAGTCCTTCTACAAGTTCTGCACCTTGTTGGGCGGGACCACAGCCGATGCCATGTGCCCCATCCTGGAGGTGAGTGCCTGCCCACCCTCCCACCTGCTTGTCCCTGGGGAAGACAGGCCTAGGGGAAGCCCTGCCAACTGACTGGCTTCTGCCTTCCTCCCCTCCCTCTCTTGTTGCCTATGCTCTGGCCCCACAGTTTGAAGCAGACCGCCGCGCCTTCATTATCACCATCAATTCCTTCGGCACAGAGCTGTCCAAGGAGGACCGTGCCAAGCTCTTTCCGCACTGTGGGCGGCTCTACCCAGAGGGCCTGGCACAGCTGGCTCGGGCTGATGACTACGAGCAGGTTAAAAATGTGGCTGACTACTATCCGGTGAGTGCCCTGGCTACCGGACCGAGGGCGGGCATATTGGCATTTGCATCCCTACCCCACACCCTAACAGTGCCCTCGTGCTCATGCTTCCCACCACTCCCCTGGGCCAGGAGTACAAACTGCTTTTCGAGGGTGCAGGCAGCAACCCTGGAGACAAGACCCTGGAAGACCGATTCTTTGAGCATGAGGTGGGTGCCAGGCTTGCCTGTCATTGGGAGGGTTGGTGGCTCAGGCCTGACTCTACAGTCATGGCCACCTGCACACCACACTTGCCTCTGTCCGCAGGTGAAACTGAACAAGTTAGCCTTCTTGAACCAGTTCCACTTTGGTGTCTTCTACGCCTTTGTGAAGCTCAAGGAACAGGAGTGTCGCAACATTGTGTGGATTGCTGAGTGCATTGCCCAGCGCCACCGCGCCAAGATTGACAACTACATCCCCATCTTTTAGCACTCTGGCCCGAGCCTCCTCACAAGTGTGTGTCTGTGTGCTGTGACCAAGGCTACAGCACACCTGCCTGCCCTGGGGGTAGCACATTGTCCTAGCGACTGCATAGCTTCCCTGATCTTCTAAGACTGCTCTTGGGCCTGAAAAGGGGCTGGGTACCTGCTCTCCCACCAAGGATAGACCAAGTCCCCTTCCAGATTAGAGATGACTCCCTCAGCCCTGTTTACAGCCACTGACATGTCTAAGAAGCATGTGGTCACTTTTGTGCCCCTTCCTAATCTGAGAACCCCTGGGGGCAGTGTGAGTCTCCTCTCCCCTCTGTGGGTCGCCCCCAGAGCCATGGCCCAGAGGAAACAGTGTGTGTTTGTCCTTGGGGAATGGGGGAAGTAGCTGTACATTTCTCTCTCGGCTCTGCCCCTCTGAACAATAAACTGCCCTCTGGAAGCCTGGCTGTCTGCTGTCCTTTGGGCCCCAGTTCCTTTCCCAGACCCCCAGTTTCCCTTGGGTGCACCCTTAATGAGCCCACCCCCACCTGCCTAAGCCTTCTACCTCCCTCAGTCATTCTCAGGCGGCCGTCCCAGGCTGGCCTTCTCCTGAGCAGCCAGATTCCTCAGGGCAGGGGGGGTCACTGGAGGATAGCTCCTTCCTCTGTTGGAGGCTTGGGTCCTGGCTCTGGAGAGCTCCCATACCTCCCTATTTGCTTCACTGAGCTCCACTATTCCCCAGGCCAGGGTTATCACCCCCATTTCATTATGAGAAAACCCAAACTATGCATAAACGATCTGCCCAAGGTCAATGAAGAGGGTAGTTGTGAACCCGAGTCTGTACCCAGAGCCTCGTCCCCCATGCTGAGCCCCAGAGGCTCCCCAGGCAGTCCCCAGTATGTTACAGAGCCACAGACTATCACCCACTCCAAACACAGTGTCTCCCCCATTGTAGGAGAAATAAAAAATTGTCTTTATTTTAAAAATGGCAATCAGGCAAGTAGGGTGTGCAGCCTTTCTGTGGCTTGGAGGCTTGAGGTGAGTGGTCAGGGCCCTAATTCTTGAGCCAGTCAAGAAATAATTGGAATTTACCCTTTGAATTGCAGCACTGAGGCACTAGTGCTGAGAAATAACCTGAGGGGGTCCCCAACCTACCCTGTCACTTCTTAGTTTGCAGAGGCACTGACTATGGGAACCTGTCAAAGGCTACAGCTACTTCTTGCACTTAATTCTCCATCTAGCTGGGTTATGCAAGCTGCAGGGCGGAGCCTTGTGCCCTGGAGGGTCTGTTCAGGCTCATGAAATAGTAGAGGGGCCCAAAAGTTCACTGGGAAGCCTTAGCCTCACCAGGCCTGACCTGAGACATTGGCAGTGGGTGGGACCAGGGTCCTTTAGGCCAGGTTCTAGGGCAGACTATGGGGTCACAGTGCCCAGGAGAGGGCCAAGGGCTCATGGGGCCTCCTCTGTTGGAACAGTTAGGCCAGGTATGCACACTGCTCATTGGGTCACGGTGGGGGAAGGGCCTGGGTTTGGGTCTGGGTCTTGGGCTGCATCCTAGGTGGTGGTAGGGCCAGGTTTGCCTGGCTGCAGTGCTCTTGGCAGATAGGGACTGATGAAGAAGGCTTGCAGGAAGCGGCGCCGCAGGCCCTCAGGCAGGTAGTAGTGGATGAAGTACAGGAGTCCCACGCCATGGCCCGGGTAATAGCGGCGTTGCGGCTGAGCTGCTAGGAGCGCGTCAATGATGGCATCTACAACTGGGCTGAGGTCAGGCAGTGCCAGGCTCAGAGAATGCAGGAACTGCCCGTGCATGTGCTCGATGTAGTCCTCGCCATAGGCCTGCAAAAGCTCTTGGGGCAGGCCGGCCAGCAGCAGCTGTTTGCGCTGCTCCCAGTTTCCCACATTTTTCACTGACTCTGGGGAAAAAGTGGTAAGATCAGCATGGAGTCAGTTAGGGAAGCCAACTAACCAGTGACCCGCCTCCTGCCAAAACCATGCCCATTCTTCAAACTTGTCCCTGCCCAAGATAAGACCATGCCCACCCCTCTTTTCCAGCCCCAGGCTTCGAACTAACCCCTAACCCTGATCTTCACCTGTCTTGAAGCAGCCAGGCTGGATGACGCTGACCTTGACCCCCCAGGGCAGAAGTTCACAGCTGAATATATCCATGAGCATCGACACAGCCGCTTTGGAAGTCCCATAGGCCCCCAAACATGGATATGGCATGTCTCCTGGGGATGGATTGGAGGTGAAGCAGCTCAGCCTGGGCCAGTGACTCCAGCATCCCTCACCACTGAGGGGCTCCTTTTCTGCTGCACTATGGGTGTGCACTCACCTGCTGGGCTGCCTAGGGTGACAATGCGACCCCCGGAACGGCGCAAAAGCGGCAAGATGCCCTTGGTCAGCTGCAGTGTGCCGAAGAAGTTCACCTCCATGCATCTGCGGAACGTGGCCACTGGAGACAGCTCCACATCAGCCACAACATCATTGAGGCCTGCGTTGTTGACCAGGCCCCACAAGCCTGAGGGCATGGAGCAGGGAGAGAAGCTGCAGGTCAGCCCAGCAGCAAACCTACAATCCCTGCCCCTTCACACCCACCCAGCCACACCGCTCTCCGAGGAGCCGTGTCCACTGACCTGTGCTGGTGGTATGGGTCTTGGTGAACTCCAGAGCATGGCTAATGTCGGCTGGCTTGGTCAAGTCCATCTGCAGCAGCCGTAGGTGAGGGGAACAGCAGGCACGTAGCTCTAGGGCACCGGGGCTATCCAAGTCCAACACAGTGGCCAGCACCATGAAGCCCATGGCATCTAGCTTCTTGGCCGCCTCCTTGCCAAAACCAGTGTCACAGCCTGGCCAGGGCAGGATAACCAGTGAACTCCCACTGTGGTCTAGTCCAGCCTGAGACAACCCCAGGATCACCAGGGTCCACATGGTATCCAGGCCCCTGGACACCCAATCTACCAGCAGTCAGCAGCCCTCCCTCCATTCCTAGACCCACCTCTGGCAGGCTTTGCCCCCTGGTTGAGCACCTGAGCTTCATCTCTTTCACAGCTGTCATCTCCCTGACTCCCCATAGCAACTCTATCAAACATGGCTTATGAGCCCCACTTTAAATAAGAGGAAACTAGTAATGCTAAGTTGCTTCCCAAAGTACGGAGGCTGACCTGGGACAGAGTCCTGACCTTACTGAGACCTAGTCCCAGTCCTCATGTCCTTTTGCCTGCTTGATATCAAGCTTCCACTCACATGCTCAGTATTACAGCCTCCCTTCCTTTCTTGCTGCACTTGCCCAGGCTTCTTCCTCCTACCTGGACACTGAAGCAGCCCACTCTTTAGTCCTATCCCATCTTAATCCCTTATATCTATTCTCTACCTAAGTAGCCAGAGGGAGCTTTCAAAAAATGACAATATAACTCTGCTGTGAAAACCTTCCCAAGGCTCCCACAGTGTGTGGAAGCCCAAGCCCTTTGCTCCCATTCTCCAGGCCCTGCCCAACCTGAGCTGGCCTACCTTCCCAACCTCAACACTCCCTACTGTTGTCCAGGCTCTAGGCAAGTGGGAGGCCCATCTCAACTCACCCCTGACCCCCACCCTTGGAATTTCAATCAGTGGCAACAGTGGGGCATTCTCTGAGCTCCAGACCACTTGCCTCCAGGACAGAGACAATGATGGATGGAGAAGAGAACAGACCTATATTTTAATCCCTTCCCACACCAACCAAGTGTGACCTGAGGTCAGTTACCACTCTTGAAGGCTTAACTTCCTGTCTTTGGTATGTAGAGAATAACCACCAGGCAGAGCCAGAGTTGGGGTCTGATAAACCCCTGCTTCCTTGATTGTTCCCATTCCCATCCTGGTTCTGTGGACAGAGCCTCCTCCCTCACTGCCCTTCCCCCTGAGTGGAAGCTGCAAAGCTGCTCTGCTTTCCCACTCCTGGATGGCTCTTCCCACTCCTGGATGGCTCTGCACCCACTCCCTGCAGTGAGGCAGGCAACGCAGCTGGGCAGGGGGCTTTGAGCTGGGCTTTGTGTGGCTGGGGGCCTGCCAGCCAGTCCAGGCTGGGGGGCCCTTCCTGGGCAAGTCTAGCTGGGGCAGGGGAGTGAGCACATGTGTGTCTACTTGCTTAACCCCACCCCCACCCCAGAGCAGACAGGCCCTTCACAAGGAAACGAGGCCTCCCAGAGCCTTACCTCTTTTGTCCCAGCACAATTAACGACATTTTGCACACACACCCTTACTCACCTGCACACACATACTCGTACATACCTCCAACCTACCTGCAGTGAGCTGTGAACAACACACTGGCTCACTCTCATGAGACCCCTGCCACCCATCAGTGTACAGATATGCACACAAGGCACCCAGCCACGCAGCTCAAACCTTGACCCCAGGGCTGAGCTTCTTGAGTAGCCTTGGTCAGTGGTTCTCAGGAAAATTCTCAGGGAGGGGTAGGTGGCAGCTCTGGAAGGTGGGGCAGGGCCTGATCATCTACTTGTCTCACAGTCAGGTGGTGAGGGACCTCCAGAGTTTTCAGGCATTAGGAAACTTGGAGGCTTATACCTGATGCTTAGATGGGGTTGGCTGGGCAGTCCTCTTCACTTCCCCCATTGTGGGGCTTTGCAACCAGAGATGGGGGTGCCCAAGTCACAGAAGGCATCCCTCCTCATACCTCCCTCTCAGGCTCAAGGCTAGAAGTAAGCAGCACCAAAGCCTGATATGAGATCTCAGGAAAGACACTAGTACTTGCATATGGTCTGGGTTCTGTTGAGGCAGCTCAAAAATTAGAAGGTAGGAGGGGAGCTATCCCATCTCTGGGGGCAGATCACAATCTAGTCCCCACTTCATACCTGGAGGGTCTGTCATCTTTCTTCCTCAAACCCCTGAGATTGGAATCCCCTAAGGCTTCACACTATACTCTGAATTCAGGTCTCCCTTTTCCAGCCTGAACCCTTCTCTATCTCCACTCTCTTTGCTTGAAGCCCAAAGCCCTCGTGCCACCCTCACCCTGCCTCAGCACAGTCTGCCTTCTTGCTTAGCACTCAAGGCCCCGCCTGAGGAAACAACCTCACATCCCACCACATCCTAGCAGCCAGACTGATTATTGATTGACCCCTATCCAGACCATGCTCATTCCTGCTTCAAGCCTTTATTCTACACCCTTTGTCTCACACAAAACACCTTCCATACTCCACCTATTTCCACCTATCCTCTGAGGCCCAGATCAAGGATGGTCTCCTCTGAGTTCTCTGAGCTCCATCTGATCATGCAGGGCCCCCTACTGGACTGAGATTTCGGAGAAGCCAGTCTGGTGGCTGCCCCCAGCCCAAGCCCAATGCAAAGGTAGAGCCCAGAGCACCTGTCCAAAGCTATGGGAGTTGGGGGAGAGACCAGGCTGCCCTCCTCCCATAAAACAGAGCCAGTGCTCCCTGGCCTTTCTCCCCCTCCCCACTTCCGGCTGGGCCTCAGCCCCTCTTTCCCTTCCCTCGATCTGGTGACAGATTTATTCCCTGCTCCAGACAAAGGGAGCTCAGCCAGGCAGCCAGAGGCACCTGAGCCTAATTCTGTAAGGCGTCCTTCCTGGGCACAAAGGACCAGGAGGAATGGGGTGTTGGGGTGCAGACTCTGGATTCTACCTCAGCAGTTTGAGGGTGGTCAGCCAGATCTGAGAGGCAGCTGAATGCCCATCTGCTTCTCATAGTGACCTCAAGCTTTTCTGGATTCCAAGGATCCCAGCCATTTGGGTAGTGAGGGTCCCAACTGCCCATCTAAGCACCTTTCTCTGGCCCCAGGGAAGAAATGAGGCATCCAATGTGGGGATGTTAGGCAGAGCTCAACGGGTGACTATTTTCTTAAATCCCTCAGAGATTGCTCTCTTGGGGAGGGGCATAGCAGAAACCCCAAACTCCAGGAGACTCCATCTTTCTCAGGCACCAGTTTCCCCTGCGCACCTGCCCACTCCCTGCCTCATTTTCTCTCCAACACTCCCCGCTGCAGAAGGTAGTTAACCCGGACTTGGGGAGGTTCTTTGCTTCCTACTTGGTTCGCTCCCTGCACCCAGGGGAAGGGGACTCTCCTACTCCTGAGCTGGGGGGCCCTCCTAGCCTTGGAGTGCCCACGGGAGCCCTCTGGGTATCCGGTCCCGCCCTAGAGCCTGGAATCCCCGCGCTCCGCACCCAGCGCACTCACCGGTGATGAGCACCGCGCGAGTGGCCACCGGCAAGCGTGGCGGGCGCGCAAGACAGGACAAGGCGATCCAGCCGGCGGCTGCCAGCACGGCGAGTGCAGCCAGCGGGGGCAGCAGGCGCTGGCACAGCCAGTCGAGCGCGGCCAACAGCGCCAGCGCCGCCAACAGCGGGCGGCCCAGACGCAGGTCTGCGCGCAGTAGCTGCAGCAGCGCGCGGGCAGCCACGAGCAGCCAGGCGCCGCCCGACGGCCAGGGCCAGCGCTCCATGGTTGCGGGCCGGGCTGGGGCGGGCTGGGGCAGTGGCTGGGCTGGGGGTCGCGGGGAAGAACTCGGGGCCGGGGCTAGGGGTGTGGGGTGCAGCAGAAAAACAGCCAGGGACGGGAGGAATACTCGCTTTCTCTGTTCGCCCGCGGGCCGAGCTTATAAAGAGCCCCAGGGGCGGAGAGAAGGCGGAGCGGAGGCGGAGAAGGGCGTGGCCTTTCTCCATCCCTCCAGGCACCCCGCGCCGGGCAGGTGCCCCCGCCTCCGCCCCGCCCCCTCAGCCAGAACTGCTTTCGAAGAAGCCGGAACAAAGTCCCAAAGTAGCTACTGGAAGGGGAGACAGCTCGCCGCGGGCCGTCTCAGGGAGTGGGCCGATCAGTCTAGCCCTCGTGGTCCATATCCGCTCACTTCTGCGCCCCCACACACGCTCCCGGGCCTCTGAGCCGCGTTCCCAGGTGAACACAGCCAGCTCACGCTTGCTTGGGACACCTGAGGACACGCACAACCTCCCTTCAAGCGCACAACACGGACAGCACGCCGAGGCCGCTGGGCGGGAACACCACGGAGAAGTAGCCGGCCCTACCCGGCCGCCGCACTCCCACGCCATGCGTGGCCGCAGGGCCATCGCGCACACGCCCTGACGCGCGCTCACACTTAAGCTGCCCGGGGCCACAAAACCGGCTGGGGGCGGGGGTTGGGGAGAAGCAGGATGATTACCCAGGTTCTTGAGAGTCTTTGCTCTGTCTTCCCCTTCCCAGCCCTGGGGATGCACCAGCTCCACCTCCTCCTGCCACACAAGTTTATGTGTGGGGGGTGCTTGTGGTGGAAGGGGGGTGGTGTCGGAGAATGAGAATCACAGGAAGCATCTAGGCCTCCCAAGGACTCCAAGAGCCAGGCCAATGGGGACACTTGGGGAGTCAGTGAGGGCAGCCTCTAGGACAGGGTGATGCCTGCCCTGTTCCCATGATTCCCCAGAGGGTAAAATCAGTGATGTGAGTGTGAGTGCATTTCCCTCCTTGCATGTATGAAGGTTTGTGTTTGTGTGTGGCCTGGAGGCCCCCCACCCTGCCCACCCCCGTGTCTGGCACCTTATGCCTGGCATTCATGCCAGGACTCTGCCAGGCACTGGGAGTTGGTGCCAGTATCTGGCTGCCAGGCACTATGCTGAGGGCAGTAGGTGCAGCCCATGGCAGAGGGGCTCCCTGCTTCCTGTGGACTTCTGGGCCTTGTCCAGTGTCTCATCTATGCCTGCACTAGGTCCTGGCATGTCATGGACCCCTCCCAACTCTGTTGCCCATTCTATATTTTAGGTGCCCAGGCTGTGCCAAGCATGCCTGCTCCAAAGCCTTTTCTGCCACCCAGGTATGGCCTCCTGGTGGGCCAGGGGAATCTCAGTGAGGGGGCTGGGAGCCAGACACACCTAAGGGGACAGGCTTTGGGTGGAGGATCCATTTCCTGCCCAGAGCACTGTGGTATCTCCACCTATTCCTGCTCTAGTACAAACAGACTAGCCCTGGCCCTGGGAGGACTTGCTTGGAGAGGGTCTGTGTGCCCTTGGGTCTGTGTGACCTTGTGTGCCTGTATTTGTATATACTCAAGTCCATGGCTTGTCTATGCACATATGGAATGTCTCTCCTTGTGCCATGACTCTGTGCCTGTGAGTATATTTGTATGTATTTCCAGTGACTCTTTCTTCCTTGGTCTTGTTATCCTTTGGAAACTCAGGGAAACATTTTTGTTGTTGTTGCAAAACCTGATGACTCCTGTTACCCTGAATCTATGGCCCAGCACCCTTGGCCTGACTCCCTGATCTGAGCTGTGTACCCTGGATTGGTGGGACCCCAGCTCTAGTTATCTTACTGAGAGTCTGGCTGTAGTTTCTCCAGCTTTAGTCCATTAAAGGCTTCCCTTTGGGGCTGGGAAGAGATTGTGGAGGAGAGGGTGAGGTGGTGATCCCAGGCAGCCTTCAAGGTAAGGCCACATAATAAGTAGTACCAGCATTTGCCAAGAGCAGGAGTTGAAGGGTACAGAGGTGGAAGTGGGAAAGCAAGATGAGAACAGAGACTGAGAAATAAAGATCCTACACTGTCCTAGGAAGGAACCATGAAAAATTCTGACTCATTGGGAAGCCTGCAGCGGGGAGAAAGACCTGAGAGGGGGTGTAGGGAATTGTCTTTCAGTGCAAAGTATAGGATGGCTAGGATGGGGAGGGGGTGTTTCCAGCTCAGTTTCTGGGACACTGCTGCCTTGGACAGAACTGTTAATCTTGTGTGGTTTGGGTTTGGGGGAGCTAGATGATCTGCCATATGTATATATTCCCTTGACACACTTCCTCCCACTTCCTAGGTCAGGAGGCCATGCATCCTTCCCAGGATCTATGCTTCAGCCTCCTGTGACCTCTTCAAGGGGTAAGTTGACCCCTTACCCCTCACCAGGTGGAGATGTTCTGGATATAGAATGAAGGTGGTTTGGGCAGTCATGGCTGGGAGTGGTTGGCCCAGCCCTGTCTGAGGACTAATGCCAGGTTGTGCCTGCCTAGGGGCAGAGAACCAGCCTCTGCCAGACCCAGGAGTCTGGGTTGGCAGGGGCCCTCCAGGGAAGAGAAGGGAAGGGGGCAGGAGCCCCAGCAGATAAGGCAGGGCCTGGCAGGGGCAAAGGAATGAAGGACAACCAGAAGGAGAAGAGCCCTGAGCCACCCCAGCCCTAAGCCCTCAGCCCATAGCCTCCCTTCATTCTTAGTCCTGCCTCCTTCACCCTTGGTCAGAAACCTGGTGAGCCAAACCCTTAGCATACCCCAGGCTCTGGAGGGCCATTGAATGGGTGGGGCTGGTTCCCCTGGCCTCCAGCTGAGTCCAGCAGCTCACTGGCACCATCTGCTGGCCTTTGGGGGAGGGCGTGGTTCTGAAGGGGATAAAGTGAAGGTGACTGCTGGATTGAGGGTGGGGGAACAAAAGTGCTGGGTGTGAGGTGCCAAGTGTCAGTCTTCAAGAGCTCAGGCTCTCTCCCCTGACTACACAGTAGGGTTCCTGGAGTAAAACACTTCCTTATCACCTCTTCCTCCCTCTGTGGTCCAGGTTGGAGGAGGCAGCAGAGTCCCAAGGAGGCCCTTCCTTGCACTCTGATCACCCCTGGTACCCCATTACCCTTCCCTCCTGGCAAAGGCCAGTCTCACCACCTGAGTTCTGAATCCCATCCTACTGTGTGCTAAGCCCTGAGTTGGGCACCTTGGATATAAACACTAACGACAGACCCCTTCCCAGCAGCACGCAGAGGGTTCTGGCCTCTCCGACTGGTAAGCAACCACAATAAAGAACTTCTTTCACCTCAGTCCTCTATCCTTTTCCTCCAGCATTGTTCTCACACACACCCCTCCCCCATTCTCTGCAACATTTCTCTAAAATTGTCTATAATCACCATTGCTACTCTCCCCTCCCCCAGTCTAGCTTAGAGTCAGCTTTCCCTCCTGACCTCACCAAAGATCACCAGTGAGTGCCATTTTAGTCCCCAAATACCCTAGACACATCTCTGTTTTCAGCTAACTTGGCTTCCTGAAGCCTCTGCCTTGTGGCCAGTCCTCATGCCCCAGCCCTTTTCTCCCTTAGGCACCTGTTAAGTCACCACTGTGGGTATCCCCCTACCCCCTGGCTCCCCTTCTGGAGCTTCTCTTTCTTTCTTTTTTAACTCCTCACCTGAGGATATTTTTCCATTTATCTTCAGATATAGTGGGAGGGAGGGGGAGAGAGAGAGAGAGAGGGAAAGAGAGAGAAACATGGATGTGAGAGAGACACATCGACTGATTGCCTCCTGCATGACCCCTACCAGGCCTGGGGACGAACTGCAACCAAGGTACATGCCCTTGACCGGAATCAAACCTGCGACTCTTTGGTCCACAGGCCAACGCTCTAACCGCTGAGCCAAACCAGCCAGGGTGCTTCTCTTTCTTTTAGTGAACCTCTTGCTGTGGGAACCCCTCCCTCAGCATGAGCTCATTTTCCTACTCACATGCTGGTGACTCCCACACTTCTTTCCAGCCAAGGCCTTGCTCTTGACTCCAGGCCCACAAGTCCAGCTGCCCCTGGATACCTCCCTTGGATACCCATAGGCCCCTTACACTCAGCATGCCTAAAGATGGTCACATCATCTTCCCTAGTTCTGACAGCCACCCTCCTCCCACATCACCCTTTCTCTTCATTCCATGCACTGGCCTCCAAACCTCTTGCTCTGTCCTAGCCCTTGATTGGGGGCAGAGGCCTCACACTAGCCCTTTGTAGTAGGTAGCATTATTGCTATTTTACATTCAAGGAAACCAAGGCTTCCAGAGGCTAAGAAAATTGTTCAGGTCTCAAACTCAGATACACTTGGGTTTGAATCTTGGACCAGCCCCAAGAATCAAATTCAGGTTGTCCCTGAGTCCAAAGTCTGGGCTCTTGAGAACTGTGTTAGTACAGGGCCATGTTTGCAGGGCCTCTTAGACTCATTATGAAGGAAAGGGGAGCTGGTGATGGTCTTGAGCAAATGAGATCCCTGTTCCAGTTGGCCAGGAGATGGATTTGGGGACGGGGGAAAAAATGGAGGCTGGGAGTCCTGTAGCTGCGTGCAGATGAGGGACAGAAGCAGAGGTCTATTTTGGACAAACTGAGCCTGAGGTGCTTGTGGATGTGAAGGGTTGAGCCCAGAGGTAGCTGGATGCCTGTTTCCTAACACCTCACTCACATGACCTGGGAACCTGAGAACCTAGGAGATAGCTGACTCACCTCCTCGTGCCCTGGGCATGAACTGAACCCCCATCCCCATTTTCTGAGGTACCCATCTAGGTTGTACACCTGGAAATTCCCTTCCTATACATACCCCCTTCCTATACGTAAAAAAACAAACTCAGAGAGGTTAAATGACATGCCCTACATCACACAACTATCCAGACACTACGCTTCTAACTATCAGGCAGCACTACCCCTGGTCTTTAGCCTAGGAGGTTGGCATTGTGCAGTGGGCAATACCCAGGCAAAAGACCATCAACCTTTTTAAATTTGCTTATGGATTAGAAACATGTCTCCCGATGGTAGAATTAAGGCAAGTTGTTCAAACTAATTCCAAAACTTGCTTCCTTACAGCTTCCATCACCCCTGATTCAGGACTTTTCTTGGCAGAACAACTGCAAAAGATGCAAAAATTAGTTGCTGTTGGCTGACTGGTTTAATTTATTTGCATATACATAATTCAGCTCCACTTCTGGTGGCTAATACCAGGCCTGGGGAAGCTGTGGCTGTTTTCTGATTGCTGGTGGGGAGGCCTGTGTGTGTTATTTTAAATAAACTGAAACCAGATGGAAGGGGGTTTTGTTCACAGCCTGGCCTAAAATTTTCTCCAGCAAATTCCTTGAAAAGCCAACCACCTATGAGTGGTGCCTATTCTCCTCGGAGGTCCCTCACTGCTGGTATGCAATAGTGAGCAGGGCTGGGATTTCTAAAAGTGAAAACAAAAGGAGAAAAAAAAGAAGCTTCTAGGCCCAAGGACTCTCAGGAATGAGGGTCATCTCCTGATTTGTGTCCTGGGCTGGGGCTTGAGTCAGAATCACCTGGACTGACCACTTGGTGAAAATGTAGATTCCAGACCCCCCACATATACACCATTTGCAGCACTAACTGCTGGCAGGAGATCCCCAGCTCTCAGAATGGGTTGATTTTTGAGTCAGTGGAGGGAGTCCCCTCCCCCCCACCCCCCAAAATGGGCCAGTTGTTCACGGCGGTTATCGAAATATTTTTAACCGCCAGCCAGGTTGAGGGCTTTGTAATGTCCCTCAAGCACCTCATTTAGAGATTCCTTGTTCAGAGAAATGAAGCAAAAGTGCCCACTGGTCACAGTGCCAGGGGTTTTGCATTTTTCTTTGGAACGTGAATTGGGCCTTGTTGTAATGAAGTCTGACCCAGTCCGCAGGCAGGGGAGAAGCACTTCTTTTCCAGCTCCGACCTTCATTCCTAGCTCAGAGCACTGTTCTTTTGGATTCTGAGCCTTTTCAGATAATTGTGTCAGGACATAAGGTTTCAAGACATGAACACTCAAAGGAAACTCCACTGGGAGTAGGCCTGAGAAGTTCCCACATATAATTTGCTGTAAAGTAGTCGAGGAAAAGTGAAGGTGTCTCAGCCCTGTGCAGTTCTGAAATAAAGTAGGAACAGCCAACAACTTTGCATGCATGTACCCTTCCCCACAGAAATGAGCAAGCAATGGTGAGAGGACATATCCCTTCCCAGGGAGCATATGCAGGGCAGGGTGGAGGTCGGTTGCAAAAAGGGCAGCTCAGACCAGGCTGCCATGAAAATCCTTACTGGCCCAGGATACCCCCCCCCCCCCCACCTTCTGCATCTTAGGTAACACATGTGGTAAATATAAGCCTTCAGTTTTCCAAGAAACATAAAATAAAAAACTGTATTACTGGCAGCGAAGCTTTAAAGTCTTTGGTTCCTGGGACTCTGCGGACACATTTTCCACACACCATAATTTTATTTCATTTGCCTCCAAGGGACAGCCCTGTAGCAGCTCTGTTGCATAAGGTGCTGTTTCCAAACACCTTGTTCCCAACTGGAAATACAGAATAGGTTTTATCTAGATCTGAGAGAGTTCTGGAGGGGTGACATCGTGTTCCAAGCGGCACTGGTTACAGTCAACAGTGGGAACACTGCCAGAGCCTTCTCACCAAGGAAGCTGAGAGAATATTCTAAATACTGAACGACAGTTTTTTCTCAAAGCACAAAGAGGTAATAAAAACCACTTAACAAGGAAAAATTAATGGGAGGAAAATGTCTTGAATGTATCAAATAAAAAACAACTTTACGAGGCACATGGAAAAAATAGATTTACTATGAAGTGATGGTAATATAGGAAAGTCAATTTTACACCAAAAATAATTCAATGAGTAGTATTATTTTATAAAAGGCCTCACAAAAGAATTCCTATAAATAGCACTATCCTTTCCTTTGTTCTTTCCTTTCCTCCTTCCTTACTGTGTTCCAGGTTCTGTACTAGGGAAACCATGGTGAGCTAGAAAAACATCATTCCTCCCCTTGTGATCTTTTGGCTGGCTGGAGGGACAGCCCCTAATAAGATCACTACACAATCAAGGAGTCACTGACATAAGGAACTAGAAAGCAGAGTTTCATGGTGCTATGGCAGCAATGCTTAGTCTATTCTGAGGAAGGGTCAGAGAAAGTTTTCCCTAGAGGAAGTGATGTTCTAAATAGTGAGAGCATCGCATGCAAAGGCCCTATATAGAGGGAGCCTGGCCCTTTGAGGAAAGAGAGGCCATAGGGCTGCAGAGGTCAGCCGGAGCCACAGAGCAAAGGAGGTCTTGGAGGCTCTGGTGAGGAGGAGGTTTTGATTCTAATTTTATGGCATATAGAAATATCACTCCCTGGGGGAGCAGGGAAAGTCACTGAGGGTTGTAAGCAGGAAGTAAAATAATCAGCTTGGCTTAAAAAAAAAAAAGACAGCCACAGGCTGTGAGGAGAATGGACTGACAGTGTGGGGAGCCCACACTGGAAGCAGAAAGACTAGCCAGGAGGCTGCTGTGCTTGCTGGGGCAAGAGCTGCTGGTGGTCATGGGGACCAGCCAAGTGGATGGGCTGACTCATCCAGGGCCCATTGGAAAGGGTACTGTGACCCAGATGAAGTGGACTCAGAGAGCAAGAGCTGCTGCTGACCATGTCCCACCCAGGCTAATCTGTTCATTAAAATTTAATTCCATTAGTTGATGAAATGTATAGCATCATTCCTGGTAGAAAGACAAATAAGGTCCTGATTATGTGTATCAATGTCTACTACCAACTGAATACTCTGTGTGTTTATAGGCCTGACCACATTTACAGCCCTATGTAGGAGCTATTGTTACCCCCATTTCACATACAAGCAAACTGAGATTTAGTGAGGGTAGGGAATTTGTCCAGCTGGTGACTGGCAGAACTGGGAGTGAAACAGATAACTACTGACCTGCCCTGGGACAAGTGACAAGTCCCAGGAAGCCTGAGCACACATAGGCCCTAAGGACAGGCTGTTGGTTCTGGCCCAGGGCATGATGAGCTGCCTTTGCCTGGCTGCTCAGGAGTGTCTTCTGGCAATTCTCAGAGGCAGGTACGCTAGCTTGGATCTTCTCACATGTGTGTGCGCAAGCCTTAACCACAGCTGAGCTTTTTCTCCCTGTGAACCCTGCGCAGACCTGCCTTGTAGGTCATGGACAGCAGCTCTGCTCAAGAACAAGTCCTGCTCAAGGGGCTGACTTCTGTTCCAGAAAATGTGTCACATTTTCAAAGAAATTGGTCAGAGGGGGTGGGAGGAGTTGGAACAACACTCCAAGTAAAGGGAATCCTGTGGGAAAAGGCCTGGGGGTGGGAGTGATGCTGCAGGTTCCAGGAGTTGCACAAGCCTCACAAGGCACAGGGATGAGGAGGTGGACAGAATCTTGCTGAGTGGGGCTTTGGGAGCCATGCTTTGGCGTTTTAATTTGTCTAAAGGCAAAGGAAATTCTGCATTATCTTAAACAGAAGACTGATTAGGTGATGTTTTCATGTTAGGAAGATTTCTGCCATCAACCTGCCTGGGAGTCGGCCTTCCTCAGTAGGTGATGCCCTGGGCAGTGTCAGGTTCTGGAGTGGAGACCACATGATGATGACAGACTCAGAAGAATACCATCAAACTGCCTATGCCTTTAAAAAGAAAATTTGGCCCTGGCCAGTTTGGCTCAGCAGTTAGAGCGTCAGCGTGCAGACCAAAGGGTCACAGTTCAATTCCTGGTCAAGGGCACATACCTGAGTTGCAGATTCAATCCCTGGCCCGGGTCGGGGCACATGCGGGAAGCAACTAGTTTGATGTTTCTCTCTGTCTGTCTGTCTCCTCCCTCCCTTCCACTCTTTCTAAAAATCAATGGAAAAAATATCCTCAGGTGAGGATTAGCAAACAAACAAACAAAAAACAAATTTGGCCTCAGAGAGTCCTCAGACAGCCTGACCTGGAGTCACACAGACACACATCAAGGGAATCTGAGCTGTCACTTGGATTTTTGTTTCAAATGAAACAGCTTTAATTGGTATATGTATGTGTACTAAACCCTATTTGAAACCTACTATTGCTGCTATAATGAACAGCCACAAATTTAGTGGCTTAAAACAACACAAATTTGTTATCTTACAGTTTTGGAGGTCAGAAGTTTGAAATGGGTTTCACTGGGCTAAAGTCAAGATGTCAGCAGTCTGGTTCCTTCTGGAAGCTCTAGAAGAGTATATGTTTTCTTGCCTTTTCCAGCTTCGGAGGCCTCTGCATTCCTTGGCTCATGTCTTCTTCTTCCATTTTCAAAGTCAGCAGTGCAGTATCTTCAAATTTCTCTGACTTTTGCTTTCAGGATCACATCCCCCACTCTGACTTTTATGCCTCCTTCTTAAAAGGGCCCTTGTGATCACACTGAACGTACATGGATAATCTTCCATCTCAAGATCCTTAATCCTATCTGCAAAGTCCTTTTTGCCATGTAAGGTAACATAGTTATAGGTTCCAGAGATTAGGATGTGGACATCTTTAGGGGCTGCTATTTTGGGGACTTAATTTGTTAAAGTGGAACTACTACCCACTTTAACAAATTAAGAGAAAGAATGATAAGTCTGGCAGCTAGGAGGAGGATGGACTGGAAGCAGGCAGGTTGATGTTAGGGAGACCAGACTGGAGGCTGCTGTAGTCAGCAAGGAAGATGCTGGTGGTCTGGGCTGGAGTGGAGTGGGAAGAAGAACACAGTACATGCTTCAGAGGGATGATTGCCTGGTCCTGGGAACTGTTGGGGTTAGATTGGCAAGGACTAGAAAGAGACTGGGTAGATGGCAGTGACCTTTAGAGGGCCCAAGGGGAGGAGCAGGTTTGTGGGAAGGACCAAGAGGGGCATGTAGAGATGTGTTGCATCTAGATACCCATGGAACATTCAGGAGAGGTGCCTGGAAGGCAGATGGACCCAGAGTTTAGATAGCTGTGACTCCTGGAGACTTCTTCTCCCTGTGGGCATACATGGGCTCATTCTCCACTTTGATTTCTGGGTTACCATCTCTGTTTGACCCTAAGTTCTCCTATTCCAGATAAGAGTTTAGAAGCCATCTTGTATTTCTGAGGCCAGAGTGGCATTAATATTTATTCCACATCAAGTTTGAGTTTATCAGTCCTGGAAACAAGACTTTAAATCAGAGAGAGATAGCCCTGGCTGTTATGGCTTAGTTGGTTGGAGCATCGTCCTGTGCACCGAAGGGTTGTGGGTTTGATTCCCATTTAGGGCACATGCCCAGGTTGTGGGTTTGATCCATGGTCGGGGTGCATACAGGAGACAACTGATCAAACTTCTCTCTCACATCGATGTCTCTCTCTCTCCCTTCCTCTCTAAAATCAATGAAAAGTATGTCCTCAGGTGAGGATTAAAAATAATAATAAATCAGAGAGATAAAGGTACTTGCACAAGACTTACAACCAGCCTGTGACAGAGCAGGAGTTATTATGTTGCTTTTATTGTATGCTTATGAGCATACATTGTAGAGATTGGGATGTTTTCTGTCCAGTCCATTTTGAGCAGGTAACCAGCCAGTTGCTCACCATTTTAGGGCTTTGGAGATATGGATATGACAGCTGGCGGAAGACAAAGGCTCTTCCTTTTTAAAGAAAGCCTGCATAGGAAGCAGCAGTTGTAGGGAGCATCCAAAGATGACTAGGTTTTAATTATGGGAAGTGAGGGGCCCAGGTTGGAGTGATCATCTAGGTAGGGGTCCCTGGGGAGGGGCTGAAGCCCATTCAGCTTTAGTGTCCCCCCTGTCACCTCCATTAAAAAAGAAGAAGAAGAAAGAAAGAAAGAAAGAAAGAAAGAAAGAAAGAAAGAAAGAAAGAAAGAAAGAAAGAAAGAAAGCCTGAGTTTATGGGTGAGTCCATTCCGAGTGTCCCCAAGGAAAAGGGGAGAGCTTTCAGGGAAACCAGGTCCATAGGGAGGTTCCTCATGCGGGGAAAGAGAAGAGAGTCCACAGGCCCTGGAACAGAGGATGAAGGTGCCTGTCCTGTGTCAGCCCCCGGGGGGAAGCAGGCATGGCCCCACAGAGCCTAAACCTGAAAGTCCTTGTGGATAGGACAATGGCTATGGTCTCAGTGCCAGAGAGGACCCAGGACCAGAGGATGCTTTTCAGACTGTTTGTCGCTGTAGGAGATCCTGGTCCTTGGAATAACCTAGGTAAGAGGAGCTCAGTGAAGACCAAGATTGAATTTCATACAAGCTTGGAAGATGGGCACTCCCAGTAGGATTTATGCTTGATTTAAAGGAAATAAAGAAAGGAGATACTTTGCGCAGCATATTTTAAGCTCTTATATTTCATACTTTATATTATGGGGCACCTGCATATTTATTTATTTGTTTGTTTGTTTGTCTAGCTCTGTCTTCCCCTTGGCCTATAATCTCCATGAAGAGCAGGAATCTCACGGGTGTTCCCCCTGATATGTCCAGTGCCCTGCATATACTGTCATGATTAAAATGTGCAGGAATCTCCCTGAGAAACTGGAAGGGGGCGCTTTTGGAACAAGTTAGGATTTCGAGAAGACAAACTGTGGATTGGGGTAGTGGGGGAATGAGTTTTCCAGGAGAAAAGCTGTAAAGGAATGGGAAATGGGCCGGCTGAGGCGCCAAGAAGTCCTTAACAAGCCACAGCTCAGCCAGGGTGCCGGCGCGAAGTGACGCAGCGCGGTTTGGCCGCTGTGGGGCGCCGTAGCTCGCGCCGTTGCCAGGGGAACGGGTCCAGCGCCGGACGAGGCCCAGTCCGCTTCGGCCTGGCCCGGCTGTACTGCCAGCCCGCGTGAGCCGGAGCCCGAGGACTCGCCGGCCTGATCTCTGCGGCGCAGCCCGGGATGGGGCTCCGCTCCGGGGTGCGCTGCCGCCTGGTCCTGAGGTCCGTCCCGGCCGCGAGGGTCTGAAGCACCGCCGCCCTGGGGAGGGTGGACGGCCAGGAGCGAGGGCTGAACCGCTGGGTGACCTTGGCGGGGCCGACCTGGCTCGGCCGCCACGACGCGCAGGTGAGGAGCTACTGCCGCGGTCCTCACCTCGAAGCCTGGCCTGAGCCATCGGGTTGCGGCTGCCGCCGCCCAGGCGGGTTCTGCGCTCGCCTCGGCCTGGAGCTCGGGGCCTTGGCTTCAGGGATCCGTCAAAGTGCGGGGCTTCCCTCTAGTATTTACCAGGTTCACAGATCTGCACTGGGATCTGCATTGAGAGCCTACTGTGTGCCAGGAGCGGGGCCACGGAGGGCTCCCAACAGCCAATCTCCAGATCCCACAGTGTTAAGGAGTGGGTGGTGATGGTGGGGGAACAGGCGCCAGATACACGACTGAAGTGATTTCATGTGCAGATAAGTGCTCTGGAGATGAAATGGAAGGAGGTGGCCAGGGAGGGTCTGCTGTCAAAGGTGACTCCGAAGCTTGAAAAGGAGCCAGCACTGTGAGCAGGAGAGGGGTGGTTTTGGAAGAGAGAAAAACAAATGCAAAGGTCTGGAGTCAGCAAAGTACAATTAAGGAGCAGAAAGGGTGAGGGAGCCTTAAAGGATGTGGTGGGAGTTTCAACTTTATTCTAGCAGGAGGAGGAAACCATTGAAGAGTTTTGAAGTTTGAAGTTTTTTGTTTTGTTTTTTATCCTCACCCGAGGACATTTTTTCATTTTCTGTTCAGAAAGAGTGGGAGGGAGAGAGAGAGAGAGAGAGAAACATCGACGTGAAAGGGACACATTGAGTGGCTGCCACCCGCACGACCAACCAGGGCCGGGGACAAACTGCAACCGAGGTACATGCCCTTAGCGGGAACCGAACCCAGGTCTCTCTGGACCGCAGTCCGACGCTCTAACTCCTGAGCCAAACCGGCCAGGGCTGAAGTTTTAAGTTTTGAAAAGCTCACTTCACTCTGGTTGTTGTGGGCAGTGTGGTGGTTACAGGACACACCAGGAAGTCAGTTGAGGGTCATCCTAGTTCTGCCAGTCTAACTGTGCCTCCTAGATGAACTTAGTCTCTCTGAGCCTCAGTGCCCTCATCTGTGAAAGGGAGAATGTTGTTCTGCATATTGTTTATAAGAGAGAAACTGAAGGAACAGCTATGTCTGAAACCAATGACGAGAGATCTGTGAGAACAGTTTGAAATGATGGGACCTAACTCAAGAGAGTTGTGAGGGTTTAATAAGTGTATTCCATCAAAGCACTTAAAGCAGTGCCTGGCACAGATGGGCCCTGTAAATGCTAGTGGTGGTTATCATTAAAACACTGTAGGGGATCAATGATGGAGGCTTGGATTAGGGTGATGGCAGCAGAGACGGTAAGAAGTGGTTTAACTTCCCTACTGAAGGAGAGCTGGGTTTAGAAATGGATGAAGGGCCGTCTTTGCTTTTGTGGAATTGGTGGTTCACTGTGGGAGATGGGTTTATAAACAGATAATCTTCATGAGATGGAATAAAAGCAACATTGGTACTTAATTAGCCAAGTTTATTCTTTTGTTTTTCTTACTTTGTTCTGTCACAACTTTGTTCTCAATGATTGTTTCTTGGTGGGTGTTCCTTTAGGTTTATTCCTACAATCATGCAAATTGATTTCCTGGTTAAAATCAACAACCTTTGCCACACCCTTGCCTCCACTCACTGGCCTTGTTTTTGCTCCATGTTACTCCCTCCTTCTTGTTCCCTTTCCTTGGCTTGACTTGAATCCCAGTTTGCAGGGGTTGCTTCAGGAGAAAAATGTCACAGAAAATGTTTGCAGACCACATCAACTCAGGAATGACTGAGATTTCAAGCTTTTCTTGCCCTCGCATCAGACCTCTGCATGTTGTTTATGTGAGGAGCCCAGCCTCATCTGAGACCAATGACTGGAGGGAGAGGTCTATGAGAACGGCTTGAAGTTCCAGTTTATTTTCTGGGAGTTGTGATGGGCATCTCTTAGTCAACCTACAGACACTTTCCAGAATTTTTTTTTTAATCCTCACCCGAGGACATTTTTCCATTTTTTGCTCAGATAGAGTGGGAGGGAGGGAGAGAGAGAGAGAGAGAGAGAGAGAGAGAGAGAGAGAGACATCGACGTGAAAGGGACACATCGAGTGGCTGCCACCCACACTACCAACCAGGGCCGGGGACAAACTGCAACCGAGGTACGTGCCCTTAGCGGGAACCGAACCCGGGTCTCTCTAGACCGCAGGCCGATGCTCCAACCGCTGAGCCAAACCGGCCAGGGCACTTTCCAGAATTTTTTAACATACGTGTTTATTGCCCTGGCCGGTTTGGCTCAGCGGTTAGAGCGTCGGCCTGCGGTCCAGAGAGACCCGGGTTCGGTTCCCACTAAGGGCATGTACTTTGGTTGCAGTTTGTCCCCGGCCCTGGTTGGTAGTGTGGGTGGCAGCCACTCGATGTGTCACTTTCACATCGATGTTTCTTTCTCTCTCTTCCTCTCTCTCCCTCCCACTCTATCTGAACAAAAAATGAAAAAATGTCCTCAGGTGAGGGTGAAAAAAAAAACAAAAGTGTGTTTATTGATTTTTTAGAGAGAGAGGAAGGGAGAGAGAGAGAGAAACATCCATGTGAGAGAGAAACATTGATCGACTGCTCCTGCATGCCCCCCACTGGGGATCTAGCCTGTAACCCAGGCATGTACCCTGACCGGGAATCACACCAGGACCTCTTAGTCCATGGGGCGACGCTCAGTCCACTGAGCCACACCGGTCAGGTGACACGTCCCAGAACTTTGAGGCCAGACACTTCTCTGGTACCTGTGGGAAACTTTAATAAACAAAGAACTTTCCCCTAAAAGTTCTTTTTAAAGACTTTATGCTGTAATACAGTGTGCACCATGCCCTCCTTTAGGTGGTTAAATTGGGCATCAGTTAAATCTTGGTGAAAATCATTTTAAAAGCAGATCCTGGGAGAAAAATAGATAACTTATTTAGAAATATCCATAGAAAATCACTTGCATGGCAACCATAAATCCTCTAGCCAAAATAAAAGATGGTTGGGAGCAAAACCTTTCTGTGGTGTGTACTGTTGCTTTGGGTTCAGAAATCAAGAGGAGCTGAGCTGGCCCTTGGCCAAGGACTGGAACAAGGTCCTGACCAGCAACTGCTCTGTTCCGCTATCTGGTTGTCTGATTCTGGCTTGGACAAGATTCCCAAGAGCTCATAGGGAGCTCTGAGGCTTTTCCTCACAGCTCTGCAGCTGAACAAGTCAGAATTGCTCTTGAGACAGAGAAAGCATTGAACTAAAAACGAGCACTCTTGTTGCACGGTTGTCAGGCAGGAGTTCCTTGTTTGTCTGGCGTGGTACAGGGCTCTGGGTCACATGACTATGTTTGGTCCACAGGGCAACCTAGTGGGGCCCAGAGGGCAAGAGGTGACACTGCTCAATTATTTATTATTTGACAATTTTTTTTTTCAAAAGCAGTACGTGCACATGTTTAAAAAAAAAAAAAATTCAAACACTACCATGGAGGACACAGTAAAAGCAAATCTCTGTCTCACTCCCAGCCACTAGATCCCCTTCCCAAAGGCTGCCCTGATGTTTGCTTTCTTGTATTTCCTTCCAGAGAGAACCTGTGCATATGGGAACACAGATGTCTGTCCACCCGCCTTTGTTTTTGCTCACATGGTAGCACTATCTACAGCCATTACACATTTTGACTTTCCACTTGCCTGTCATTTCCTCCTCCTTGTTTTTGATGTTGAATAGCATTCCATTGGGTGGATGTGCCATAGTTTGTTTACACTACTTTTGTCCTTTATTAATACAAACAAGACTGCTGTGTATCTTTGTGTACTTTGTGAGCATATATATAGGATAAATACCTAGAAATGGAATGTGGGCCTAAGGGTATATGTGTTCTAAAGCTTGGTAGACATTGCCAAATTGCCTTCCAGCTAATTTTTTTGAAAGGTGAGTGAAGGAGAGACCCAAGGAGGTGGCTTTATGAAATTTGCACCCCCTACCTGGGTTACTCAATCTTGAGGGGCAGTGCAGGAACGGAACCAGGCTCCGTCTCTGGGCTTAGCCCTCATTCTTTGCTCCAACCTGCCTCCCTTCGTTGGTGGCTCAGGTCTCTAGGCCCTCCAAGCCTCTCCTCTGACCCTCCCAGTTTTGTGGCCTCTCTCCACAAACCTCTTTAGTAATTGAGTTGGTTCTTTCCTGAAATCCTCAACCATCTTGCAGGAATCCAGGAATGCCCTCTCCAGGGCTGGTACTTTCCCCCTAAGTTTGATTCTTTGGACAACACCATGCATGCATGAATTTCAGAATCACATTCCTAAATATTTTTTTCGTAGGAGCAGAGGTGGGCAAGAGGGAAGTGGATCAGTTATGCAACTATATTCTACAGTTGCATGTTCTACAGTTTTCATGAGAACTTGAAATGTTAAGGTTTCCCTCATTTAAATAAATTGAGGTAGCCTAACTTTATTTGGAAAATGCTATTTTAGGCTTTTAGCAAGTGAATGTTAACACGAACAGATTACTGTCATCCTGGCAATGGGCTTCACCTTGTTGGGAGAAGGGAGGGGACTGCACAGCCCCTCTACCTCCCCTTAAAAGCCAGGTGGGTCCTTAGCTTACCAAGGTGGCAGCTGCCTTTGGCTCTAACACTCCATGGAGCCTCTTCCCTTTGGTTCTCCCTCTCTCTCTGTCATCTTGACTCTGTGCCTTGTTCTGTGGCAGCAGGAGAAGAGCCATGGATCTTTCAATCTGGTCTCCTAGAGAAGTGCTGAGAGGGGAGGAATGGCCAGAGAAGTCCCTGGGTCTGGTGACAGTGCTTGGTCCCATCCATGCTTGAGGCCCATCTTGGTTTCTCTTGAACCTCCCAGTCTTTTTTAAACTGAGGATATGTTTATTGATTTTCTTTTAGAGAGGGAGGAAAGAGGAGAGAGAGAGAGAAAAAACAACAACATCGATGTGAGAGAGAAACATCGATTGATTGCCTTCTGTATGCACCCTGACTGGGGACTGAACATACAACCTGGATATGTCCCCTGACCAGGAATTGAACCCACAACCTTTTGGTGTACAGGACAATGCTCCAACTAATTGAGCCACCTGGCTAGGGCCCTCCAGTCTTTTTAATCAAAATCTTTTGGGCCAAAAGAATTCGTGGTCACCACTTCTGCAAGGGAAAATGTCATCAGTTAAGAGCTGATGCCTTGGGGTAAGTGGCCTGTCTCATGACCAGCTCAGGTATCTACTCTAGAGTACAGCCACTGCTGCAAGGGACTTAGACCTAACAGCACTGTCCCCTCAATCCACGATCTCATCAGTGGTACCTCTCTGGGCCAAGGGTAACATGGTTTGGAATCAGAGCAACCCCAAAGGCTGTTTGTACAGGCTTCTGGCCTCAGATGATGACTCCTCCCGCCTCAGGTATCTGGGCTGCACCAGGGTTAGGGGTGCTAGGGGTGCCTGCGGCCACTGCTAACCCACTGCAGGCAGCAGGAACACGTCAGCCATGTGCCTCTGCTGTTTTTCTTTCTTTCTTTCTTTCTTTTTTGTTAATCCTCACCTGAAGATATTTTTCCATTGCTTTTTTTTTTTTTTTTTAAAGAGAGTGGAAGGGGGGGAGAGGGGGGAGAGAGAGAGAGAGAGGAAGAGAAATACCAATGTGAGAGAGACACATTAATTGGTTGCCTCCTACATGCACCATGACCCGGCTGGGGATCAAACCTGCAACCCAGGTACGTACCCTTGACCAGGAATCGAACCCGCAACCCTTTGGTGCACAGGCCAGTGCTCTAACCACTGAGTCACACTGGCCAGAGCTCTCCAGGTTTCTTTATTTTTATTATTATTTTTTGGTGCTGAAACCCAGGAATGAACCATCTGCTGCTTTCTTTAAAGAGTCCCTCAAGCCTGGCTGGTGTGGCTCAGTGGTTAAGCATTGACCCATGCACCAAGAGGTTGCCAGTTCAATTCCTAGTCAGGGCACATGCCCAGGTTGTGGACCAAATCCCCAGTGGGGGGCATGCAGGAGGCGGCTAATCAATGTTCTCTCTCATCGATGTTTCTATCGCTCTCTCCCTCTCCCTTCCTTTCTCTCTAAAATCAAAAAAGAAAAAAAATTTTAAAAAGAAAAAGTCCCTCAAGGTATATAAGGCTCTTGGGGTGTGAGGATGACAAACAGAAAGCCATGACTTAGGGATTCCAATTCATGGGTTCCCTTCAAAGTCATTGCTTTGGTGATTATGTCACTGGAGCAGCGATGTGCAAGACACAGGGATTTGCCTCCTACCCTGAACAGAACCACCAGCTGAACTGTATTCACAGGGCTTAACTTGGTGACTTTTGACTGTTTCCAAAAATCAAGGACAAACATTTGCTGCCTCTGGGGAAATCCAAAATAAAGTGATGCCAGCTTTTTAGTCACCTCTGTCACCTTGATCGAAGGTGAAAAGGTTAGAAAGGTGATCCAGTGGCCCAGCTGTTAAGACACTGTGTTCCTTGGGACCACTGACATAAGAAAGCAACTTCAATGAATCCCACCACTTTGGTCATAAACCTCATAGAATATCAGATGCAGTAGCCTCAGTCTGGAGAGATGAGGACAACCCACCCAGAAGGCTATTTTAAGGGTAATTACGATGTCTACTATTTAGGGAGCCTTTATGTATCAGGCTTTACCTACAGTGTGTCACTGATCTATGCACAGCCCTAGGTAGGCAACCCTAACCTATTTTTCAGATGAAGGAACTCAGGCCACTCAACTAGCAAGTGCAGAGCCAGGACTTGAACCTAGAGCTGTTTCCTCCAAAGCTGGGACTCTTTTCACCTTTTGCTGCTTCTTATTGAAGATAAAGCAAATGATCAAAGGATTCCAATTGAGTCCCTAGAAGAAAACTAAGGTCACTTCATTTAGCTTTGAGACGAGGCTGCTGAGAGGTGGCTTCAGATATGCCAGGCTTGGCTTTCAGGAGGCTCTGAGCCTTGGGCAGGATAAAGGGCAGAGTAGCTAAGTGTGAGTGTTTAGCAGTCAGGGTAATAGCCAGTGGGCAGGGGGAGCTGGGGTGGAAGAAGTATGGGTGCATGGTGCCTGTGTGGAACAGGGGAGTTGTGGGTGCATGGTAGCTGTGGAGATTGAAGTCAGGGCAGAGTGGGCCAGATGGCTTCAGGTGGACCAGGATTCCACACCATGTACCATGCCCACATTTCCTTTTATTTCAGATGTTCTCAAGTCAGCAAACATTTACTGAGTACCTTCTATGTACAAGGTATGTTCTGGGTACTTGGGGGAGGGAATATGGGGAACAGAGGTGAACTAATCACAGCACATTTGCTGCCCTATGGGAAGCTGGAGTGATAGGGGGCAGATGGATACGAGGATGGCAGAGTGTTCCAAATGGCAGCGACTTGCCCAGTAAAGACTGAGCATGAGGTCCCCGACTCCACTTGGGGTACCCCTGGTTGAGGAGATGCTTTCAGTGGGCCCTACAGATCAAGTAACATTTTGTTGGGCTGAGAAGTTAGGAAGGCCCATAGGCATGGAATCCTGGCCTTTCCACCAAAAGCTCCAAGCCTGGCTGGTGTGGCTCAGCGGTTGAGCGTCGACCCATACACCAAGAGGTCGCTAGGTTGATTCCCAGTCAGGGCACATGCCCAGGTTGTGGGCCAAATCCCCAGTGGGGGGCATGCAGGAGGCGGCCAATCAATGTTCTTTCTCATTGATGTTTCTATCTCCCTCTCCCTTCCTCTCTCTAAAGTCAATAAAGAAAATATAAAAAGTAAAAAATAAGCTCCAAGTTGGCCTATCTCCCCAAGTATGGTACTGCCTGTCAGGCTCTTTTTCCATCTCAGGCCCGGAAGAAACTAGGGTGAGGCTCTTCTTCCTGTAAGGACAGGCCCACCCTGCCTGCCCTGCCTGTAACTTTGGCCACTAGGCCAGCTCTTGGGCCTAAGGATGGTAGATGTGGGAGTGCTGCCATCTGGTGGCAGGCTCTGGCTGAGTCTTGGTCTTCCCTGAGCCCCCTCAGGTCAGCCCACCTTTCTGTTCTCAGTGCACCAGGCCCAGATTTTACTTAGAGAAACATGGTCATTTCCTCTGCTGGAGGGAACCAAGGAGGAATCCTCCTCTCTCTCTCACGTGTTGGCTTCTCCCCAGCCAAGAAGCCCCAGGCAGCCCTTCTAAGGCACAGGGGAGACAGGTCCCCCCAGTCCTAAAGGGATTACATGCTTGCCTAGGAGCAGAGGCCAGATCCCCCTTCTGGACAACTCCGCTCCCTGTTTCCCTTGGTAAATGGTAAGGGGCCCCTCTCTGACACTTGCATTTGGGCCACAGGACAGAGGTGACTAATTGTAACAGAATCGCATGTGTTCTCATCAGTCTGGCCCCAGCCTGATATTGTTCCCAGATGAGAACATGTCTTATTGGGTTTAACTTTGATGGCTGTGGAGACAGAACACTTTGAGTAACAGGCAGCCACACTGTGTCCTGGACCCTCCTACCTTGTACTGGCCAGGGCCTGGGCTAAAGTTCTGGGGCTTTGAGACCAACACTCCACTACCACCCTCCCCTACTGCCCGACTTCATCCTGCTAGGGCACTGGGTTCCCCTGCAGAATAGCTGGGAGGTGGCTTTATGTCCCAGCCTGCTTCCCCGTGCTGAAAGCTGGATGCATGCATAGGCTCTGGGCTCCAGCCCGGGCCTCCTCAGATTAATGCTCTCTCTACTTTTTCTCCCTCTGGAGATGAACATCTGCAACAAGCCCTCTAACAAGACAGCCCCTGAGAAGAGTGTGTGGACAGCGCCTGCACAGGCCAGCAGACCTTCCCCAGAGCTGCAGGGCCAGCGGTCCCGCCGGAATGGGTGGAGTTGGCCCCCTCACCCGCTCCAGATTGTGGCCTGGCTGCTGTACATCTTCTTTGCTGTGATCGGCTTTGGGGTCCTTGTTCCCCTCCTGCCTCACCACTGGGTGCCCGCTGGCTATGCTGTATCCTTGGGAAAGTAGGGCTGGTGCATGGAATTGTGGGGGCAGTAGATGGAGGACATAGCAGAGGCCTGCAGCTGGGCCCCAGAGCCTCAGAAAGCACAGGCAGGCCCTGTCTCTTCCTGAGGGACCGACCGCCTGCCTGCCTGGCCTCCAACTTCCACCTGACCCCTCTGTCCCATGTGGTGAGCTGACAGACTTAAAGTGCCTTGGAGCATTTAAAGCCCCACACAGAAGGGCACCTCATCAACCAAGGTACCGCTTGAAAGCTCTCTTTAAACTAATTGTGTCCAAAACTCAGCAAGGGATAAATTAGAGAGTAATTGTTCTATTTATGAAATAATTTTTCACTTTTCAAAAAAGAGCATAGTAGAATTCTTTTGCAAAGTAAGTTTTCTGGTACATTTGAAATGTGGTTTTATTTTAGACAGATTATTATGCTGTCCCAGGACTGTTTAGGAGTATATTGATTTTATATATCATGCCCTTTTAGAGTGAGGTTGAATTGACAAGAGGAGGTATAAAGATGCCCTGGAGGCTCCTGGGAACAGTGACATGAACTTGCATGAGCCTAGTGGTGTGACTGTCCCAGCTCTAGCCACAACTCCCAGGAGCAGAGGACGTGGCTGCAAGGCTGAGAGATTGGAGTGCAGCAGGCAGCCATGTGTCCTGTCCAAGGGTGCCATGTGAGTGTGTCCTGGTGTGTGTGCTTCATGGAAATGATTCCTTGGGCCTCTCAGGGAGGAGGGCTAGGGTGAGCTAAAGGAGGTTGGCAGGAATGAACTGAATGCCTCAGACATAGAGTAAGTAGCAGAGCTAGGTCCCAGCTCAGCCCTTTCAGGGCTACAGAAGGCTGGGAAGGTTCTGCCAGCTCTCCAGGTCTCAGCTTCCTCCTCTGTCTGACAGGAAGAGTCCTGCCTGCTTTCCAGGGTGGGGACAAGGAGCATGCAAGGATGTGTGTCTGAGCAGCAGAATGCATGAGCCATAAGTGTGAGCATGCTCCCGTGGGAAATCACAGATTCCCTGGGCTGGTGAGTGACAAGGGCAAGTGTGTGGAGAAGGACTTTAGAGAAGGTTGCCATCCTCAGATACCAGCACTGCCATTGGGGGACTTCCTGGCTCACTAGGCCTTCTGGCCTAGTCATCAACTCTGTAAATGGGAAACTGGACTTTCCCAGAGGTGACCAACAGGCCGTAGTCAGGGCTATTAACTAGAATGCTTCATGGAATATTCCTCTCATGATCTGGAATGGGCACACACCTCCCTCAGGATTACCTGGATTTCTGCCATGTGGTTTGGAGAGAGTGCAATCAGAACAAATAACAGTAAACAAGAGTAACTATCATTTGTTGATCACTTATATGTACCAGGCCCTGTGCCAACCCCCGTACATGGATTATTGTATTTGATCCTCATAATACTTGAAGGTATTCTTCCCACTTTACTAAGAAATTGGGGTTCAGAGAGATTGACTTCCTGAGTTCACATGGCTGGCACCTCTAGTGAGGCCACCAGAGCTGCTCATGCACCCCAAATCTGAGGCACTGGGATGGTTTGAGGGTTTGAGGGTTTTGTCCTCTCCACATTCATTGCTTTGGGCAATGTGGAGGTTCACAGAGCCACAAGGTCTAGTACCCCTATTTCCAGGCCTAGATTGTTCTCCTTCCTTCCATCAAAGCCACCTTCCTTTCAGCAGGCTCCTTCAGGACTCCAAGTAATGAGGTAGGATAATAATGTGTACCAAGTAGCCACCTTGGGCCTGGATCTAGCCTGGGACCTAGGATTGCAAAGATTAGCAAGACAGGGCCCCAGCTCTGGGGTGCTCAGCCTCCAGCTGGAGGAAAGTCTTGTGGACTGGAGATTATCCTGTGGTAAGTATGGATGGGAGTAGAGGCTCATCCAGCATACTGTGGATGCAGGAGGTGGACCATCGAGACCAAGAGCACCACAGGTCCAGACGCCCATCTGCTGCTCACAACTCCTCCAGTGCCTAACCCACCTGTCCAGTTGCTCTTAACACCACTCCTTTCCTTCATCACCTGATCCAGTCAGTCAAGTCCTGTTGATTTTACCTCCTAAATAGTTATTGAATCTCCCTCTTTTCCCCCACTGCCATCTGCCTCTCTTATCTAGAGGACCATTTCGTTGCCAAACCAGTCTCCCCACACACGCTCTCACTCTGGCCCGTCCATCTGTGTCCCTGAAGCCACAGTGCCCTTTCAAAAAAACAAATAGGATAAAATTGTTCCCCAGCCAAATACCCTCTGATGGCTTCCTGCCTTAAGGAATGAGATTCAAGATGCTCAAGGCTGTGTTCTGGCCTCTGCCCATCTCCCCGGCCTCTTCTTATATTATTTCCTCTGTTGTTCTCTGTTGTGACACTGGTCTCTGCCTGGAAGCCCCTTATCTCTCTCCACCCTAACACCCAGCTAAGTTAGAAGTCAAGAACTGACAGCCCATGAATCAATTTGGCCTACAGATTTTTTAAAAATTAAGGGATAATTAGCACACAAAATGGACAGATCTTAAGTGTTCCTTCAGCAGGTGGATTTTAAAAAATAATTTATTTCCTTGTCAACATTTGAAATTAGAGACCTCACATAACAATCCAGATTTATGGTTCCTTTTGAAAAACCAGAATTTGGTGACATGGGCCCTCATGCTTTTTTTTCTCCCTCATTCTTGCATGGCAGCCATGAGCTGAGCTGGAACCACCCCTCTGGTTGGGACTCTACTTGCTCCCAGTAACCAGCCAGGCCTCCTTTCCTCCTTTACATTACCTGCTAGGTCCCTGTTATCCATTCCTCTTCAAGTCTCAGCTGAGGTGACACTTTTTCAGGGAAGCTTTCTGGATCCCTTCAGGCTAGTTGAGGTCACACAAACTTAAACAGTCCCATGAACTTTCTTCATTGTAATCAACCATTTATTTGATGAACATTTCTGTTTCCCACCAGACTGTAGGCTCCTTGGGGCTAGGGACCACTTCTGTCCTGCTCCTGCCATATTCCTCAGTGCCTGGCATAGAGAAATACCTCAGTAAACAGTTGGATGAATGAACCAGGGTGTGGGGGCAGGAGAGGTGTTGGAGCAGGCAGGAAACCAAATGTTTGCCCACATTCAGTGTGTCTGAACAGAGGCTGGAATGGTGAGGAGTAGTAGTTGGTGATACCAGAGAGGTTTGAGAGGAGCCAGAGCATAAGGGGTCCCAGCACGGAGCTGAAGAGCTTGAGGACCACTGAAAGCCAGAGCAGGATTTTAAGCAGGCAAGACTTCAGGTTTAAGCTCTTCAAAGCTCACTTTGGGACCAAGTGAAGGGCAGACTCAAGGGGACCCAAGAGGAGGAACAGAGTTGAGAGACTGTGGAATAACCCAGGCAAGAAGCAAAGGCCAGACCCACAGCCAAGGCTGTAGAGGGGCTTTCATGGGTCACAGGACTGTCTCTTTCAACTATGGTACAGCACGTTAGGGCGGAGCAGACGAGTAGGGAAATTTGGCCTCTGGGAGGAGGAGGAGGAAGAGAGAAAAGGAGGTTGGACAGCTGATGGATGGAAGATGAATGGTAGAGGGATGATGTCTGCCTGGCTAGCAAGAGGATGGATGAATGGAGGGTAGATGGCTGCCTGCATGGAATCTTTTAGTGAATTTTTACACATTTAGATTTTGCAGCAAGTTGTCACCATACTTATCTCCAGCATTTGGTCCAATCACTGAGCAGATAGGTCCTGGAAGAGCTGTTTCAGCTCCAGGAAGTAGATATGCTGTCTCTGGTCAGGCCCTGAATGTGTCAGGACATCCTAGATGTTCAGCCCCAGGGTTCCAAGTACCTGGACTCCAGGTCAGGGAGGTGGTAGGTGTATGAGGCCCTGTCTGCAAGTGATTCTCTGGCCCGGCTACTGAGAGAGGATTGCTTTTTCCCTCTCAGAGCAGACTTCCTATGAAAGCAAGACTAATAAGCTTAGAACTTATATTTTGGGTCCCTCGATCTTACAGGATGATCTCTTTCAGTCTCGTTTCACCATTTAGAATCTGAAACCAGATCAGACTGGAGGCCAGACCAGCTAGAGCCTGTGCCAGACTTAGAACAGTGAGGCCACGGCCCTATGTTTGGGTCCCTCGTCAGCCGCAGGCAGTGCTGCCTTGTGAACTCTGTTACCATATGGCTGCTCCCCTCTTCCATCTGGGGCTGGGTACACTGGAGAGGTCTGACAAGGAAGTTCTTGGGACCTGGAGGCAGGGTGTGGCACAGGCTAAGAGTCTCCATGTCAGGGAGTTACATGGAGGTGGGGAACTGTTCTCTGGACACAGGAAGCAGGGGTGGGGCTCTCAGCTGCCAGAGTGTGGAGTGAGCCTTTAACCTGTTGGGCCAGTGCATGGGCGCCATCTTTGCTGGCCACCTCGTGGTGCACCTGACTGCTGTCTCCATCGATCCAGCAGATGCCAATGTGCGGGACAAGAGTTATGCGGGGCCCTTGCCCATCTTCAACCGTAGCCAACATGCACATGTCATTGAAGACCTGCACTGCAATTTGTGCGACGTGGATGTGTGAGTGCATGTGGACTGAGGGTGTGTGGGCGATGAGTGTGCCTGGGGAACTGTCAGTGGGAGCTCAAGGCAGAGAGGGGCATGCCGAGGGCTTTACAGTCATCCTAATAACACAGGTGATGGAGTGACAGAGAATTGGGTGAAGGAGAAGGTGAGGAGAAGGTAATTGGAAACAGAAGATGATGAAAAAGTAAAAGTAGGAAACATTTGGCATGACCATAAACCCATAAACATTTCTAATGACTAACTCTACCAGTCACCCCCCAATCTCACAAGCATTCCCAGATAGGGACAGGGAGGGGAGTTAACACTTGAGTACTTACTGTGTGCCAAGTAGTTAAGAACAACCACCCTGCAGGGTGGGCAGCAGCTTTCTTCACAGAGGAGGAAGACCCCAAAGCTCAGAAAGGCGAACGGCTTGCCTGAGGTCATGTGGCTACTAGGCAACAGAGTGAGATTCACTACCAACCTGCCTAGTTTCCCAGCTCATACTGTTATCCTCATCTGCCCATGAGGACTCTGAGGCCCAGAAAGGCCAAGTGACTTGCTCCAGGTCACACTGCTAGTGGGGAGATGAGTCAGAATGTGCAGAGCCCATACTTCCTTGGCTGGTCCAGACCGCCTCCCTAGACCTCTCCCCACCTTCCTAGAGCTTCCAGTCTCCCAGGCTCAGGTAGAGGATTGGGCATGGAGGTGTGGCCCAAGGCCAGCCCCACACTTCTAGTCTGGACTCAGGTAGCCCTTTGAAGGGGTTCTGTCCACGGGACTGAGAGTCCATGGCATTAAGGTGCTGAGGACTTCAGCGTCAGACCCTTTTCCTTCACTAGGCACCAGTCAGTGTGTTGTTCTTCCATGGGTGCTCTGGCAGTTGCTGTCCATTTCAGGGCTCTGTCCAGTTCTGGGGGAGCGCTCCCCATTCTTCCATACTCCTTTGGGCTTCCCCAGTCCCCTGGGGCTGGAAGACTCACATTCCTAATGTGGTCTCACCTTATCTGCAGTGAACTGCCCTAAGTTCACCCAGATGCCATCTTGCTGCTCTTCTTTTGGCTCCCTTTGGATGAGCCGAGACAAGCCGAGGTTTCCTGGAAGAATGCCAGTATAATTCCCATAGACTGGCAGAGAAACAAGCACTCAAAAAATGGAGATGTCGGCAAGAGCAGTGCAGGCCCTGGGTCTGTCAGCCTTGCTCTCTTCTGCTCCCTGGCCCCTCACCTGCTTTGTCTCCTGGTTCAGCGCAGGGGTCCTTACTTGGGAAGGAAGCCCCATTTCCGTGTCACACCACCGTCACCCGTTGCGCAGTCCCTGAGTGGAACAATGTAATATCCCCTACCCCATCTCCCACCTCGGTCCTGGCTCTTCAGAAACGCCACCTCCTCCGGGTGCCCGCCCCTCAGTGCCGCCAGAGGGCGCGCACGCTCCTCGGTGCCGAGCTCCGCGGTCCCGTGGTGGAGCCCAGTGGGTAACCCGTTCCAGGCTAGGTGCTGCGACCCCCCCCCCCCCCCCCCCCCCCCCCCCCCCGCAGATGCCCGCCGCTCCAGCCAGGCTCTGCCGCGAAGGGGAGGACAAGCGGGCCAACCGCACTGTGCCACTCCCCTCCCGCAGGAGCGCTCGCTCCAAGCACTGCAGTGCCTGCAACAAGTGCGTGTGCGGCTTCGACCACCACTGCAAGTGGCTCAACAACTGTGTTGGAGAAAGGAACTACCGGTGAGAGCGGACCCGGGCTGCGTGGGTGCCTGGGAATGAGCGGGTATGAATGTGTGAGTCAGAATGCTGAGACTGCAGTGGGGTGGGGCGGGGCAGGGATGAGGTTTCTTGGACCTGGGCACTGGTGTGCACCCATGTGTGCTCCTGATGGCTGCCTTCTGGAACTGCTGAGGGTAGGTTTGAGCTCTTCCCTCTACTGGACCAGAGAAAAGTGGGGATCTGAAGGGGTGGCTGCCCATCTTCACCTTTGCCCCAAGCCTTTGGCGTTGTGAGAAGTTGGGGCTGTAGGATCAGAGGCCTTGCTCCCCCATCCCAACCATGGGTCCTTCTGAGCTCTGGGCCCTTACCCAGCTGGAGCACCCGGGTGCTGACAGCTGCCCATGGCTGGGCCCAGGCTCTTTCTACACAGTGTGGCATCGGCTTTACTGGGTGTCCTGCTCCTCGTGTTGGTGGCCACTTATGTTTTCGTGGAGTTCTTTGTCAATCCCATGCGACTGCGGACCAACCACCACTTTGAAGGTCAGTCTTGGCTCCAGGTCTGCTCCCACCCCTCAACCCTGGGCCTGTCCTGGTCACTGGTCACAGCCCCAGCTAAGCATAGTCTATGTGCCTTGCAGTCCTGAAGAATCACACAGATGTGTGGTTCGTGTTCCTACCTGCTGCCCCTGTGGAGACCCAGGCTCCTGCTATCCTGGTCCTGGCTGCCCTACTCATCCTTCTGGGCCTGCTCTCCACAGCCCTGCTCGGCCACCTGTTCTGCTTCCACATTTATCTCAGTAAGTACCCCCCCCCCCCCCACCTCCCCACACACTTTCTATACCTGCCTTGCAGGGGATAGGGGTTTCTAGGCTACAAGGAGATGCCAGTTGGGCTGTAGAGCCCTGAAACCATACCCCTTCCTGCTGGCTCTTTGTGGTGGCCTGGTGTCACTCCATGGCTTAGTGTATATGGGGACAGTAGTTTCAGCCTGGGACTGGGTACCCTTCCTCACCTTTGAATTCCAGGGTCCCCTTTCCACTGTACTGAGCCCTCCCCTCACCTCCTCAGTGTGGCACAAGCTCACCACCTATGAGTACATCGTGCAGCATCGTCCACCACAGGAGGCAGAAAGGGCCCACAGGCAGCTCCAGTCATGTCCCCCCAAGATGCGGCCCATTCAGGTATAGAAGTGGCCCAGAGGACTGGTTTGGGGGGGTAGGAGATGGAGCCTGGGTGTGGAAGGGGTGGTGGGCTGTGCAGATAGCAGCTGATGATGAGAAAGAGCAAAGGGAAGCAGGTCTGGAACAGCAGCTGGGGTGGGGTGCTGGGCAGCAGGGGTGAAGCCAAGCCTGTACTGAGTACATGCCTGCTTGCTGAAGTGTGGGCACAGCACAAAGGAGCCATGCATTTCCATGACCCCATGTATGCAACGGTCCAGGCTCCAATCATGAGCTGGAGGGTCTGGAATGTGGGAGCCTAGAAGCAGGCAGATTAGGCTGCAGGGGAAGAGAGGGATGGACTAGTGACTGAGGTGGTCACTAGTTACCTGCACATATGACCCTGAGCCCTTATACCTATTACCCTATTTAATCCTTAAAACAGCCTATGAGGCAGATAATGTTGCCACATCCATGTTGCACATGAGCATATTGAGGCCAACAAAGGTTAAACAGAAACTGGGTCTGGGAAGAGTTAAGGTCTCTATACTCTGAAGCAGGAATCCTCGAGTCCAGGCTAGGGCCTGGCCAGCCCAGCTGTTGACCAGCCTATCCCCATTCCCACGCTCGATGGCTTCCTGAGGTCAGCAGCTGGGGGGAGGGGAATCCTCAGAGCCCCCAGGGACTGGGAAGGAAGGGGGCCCAGACAGGCCCTTGCTGGGAAGGCTGAGCCCTGGAGCCCAAGTCTTCATGGCAACTAGACACAAACACAGGCTGGTGGGTGGGTTGGGAGAGGAATTGGGACCCCACCTCTCCTGTTCTCATTGCCAGGGGTGGGTCAGGCTGCCAGATCTGGGGGGAGTGCTGGCTGTTAGTGGAGAATCCCCTGCCACACCACTGTGTACCAGCTCTGGTGCTGGGCACTGATGCTGTGTAAGCACAGTGACAGCCATTCTGAGTGGGCATCATCCCCACCCCCACTTCATAGAGGATTCTGAAGCCCAAGCTGCACAGCAGTGCCCATTTAGGCAGGCCTGGCCCTGGGATGTCCAGGCTCTGGGGCTCTGGGGCTCTGGGCCCCTGCCGTGTAGTCACTGCCTACCTAGATTTTGGGGCCAGATGTGCCAGCAGCAAGGACTTTTTTCTTTATTTTTTTTATCCTCACCCGAGGACATTTTTCCATTTTTTGTTCAGACAGAGTAGGAGGGAGAGAGAGGAAGAGAGAGAGAGAGAAACATCGACGTGAAAGGGACACATCGAGTGGCTGCCTCCCGCACGACCAACCAGGGCTGGGGACAAACTGCAACCGAGGTACATGCCCTTAGCGGGAACCGAACCCGGGTCTCTCCGGACCACAGGCCAACGCTCTAACTGCTGAGCCAAACCGGCTAGGGCTGGACTTTTAATATCAAATGTAAATGACCTGAGGGAGACCTCCTCAGTGGGAGGAGGGATGTGCAAAAGAGAGAGCAGACACTGAGGGGTGCCACAGTACCATTCAGGAATGTACAAATGTTGAAGATCTCTGAGGAAGGATCCTAGGGACAGCTGTGGTGAGGGGAGGAGGATTTGAGTGGGGACACCCTGGTGACACCCTCAGACTTTCCCAGCTGGCTAGGGCCTAGCTCCTGTTCCATCCTGGCCCCTCAGGCATCTGGGACCATCCTCTACTGCTGCCAGCTTCCTCTTCCCAACCCTTCTGGAGCCCAGGGACACCAGGGTAGGCTTTACCCCTCTCTGCAGGGCCCTGGAGGGGTGCTAGCTCCACAGTGGGGAAGAGGAAAGATATGGAGGGAGTATTACCTTGAGATCCCAGTTCTAGTGTCTGGTCTCAGACCCCTTCCTCTTTCCCAGGGCTCCTCTGCTTAGGTTGGCACCCCGACACTTCTCCCAAAAGGGCCAACCTGGGCAGAGGTTGTACATGGAGCTTACTGAGGCATCAATCTCTATATTTGTGCAGCCAGCCTGTGGCCGGCTAGGCTCAGTCCCCTAGATCTGCCAGTGCCCCAGGCAGCCTCCCCACCCCCATCCTGAGCAGGAATGCGGGAGGGGCCCCATTCTGGAGCCGTTGCCCCCAAACATAGGCTTGTTTTAGAGACGGAGTTTGCTATTACATTGTCGGCTCTGCATTAGTCAGGACGCCTGGGTCTCCATAGAAACAGCTGCAGAGCAGGCGACAGCTGTCCTGGTGCCCTCCCCCTACCCGATGGGGCGGGCCAGGTCAAGGCCCCGCCCCACATCCTTGGCACCAGGCCTACCCTGGCTGGCTTTTGCCTGGCTATTGTTTCCTCACCTACAGTCTTTGTGGGCGCAGCTGGAGCATGTCCTGCATGTTGGGGTGCAGGACTAGGCCACTCCTGTGACATCTGACATCTGGGCCTCGGGCCCCTTTGCTTTCAGAGGTTGGGTCTGCAACTCCCAGGGTCACTGTTAAAACCAGCTGCTAAACAAGACATAGAATTCACCCATAAACCTGGTCCCGGATGGGGTTTCGATGCTGTTTTTTCCACCACCCATTGCCCATTGCCTTCCCTTTCAGATTAGGGGTGGGGGAGACGGAGCATTCCCCAACAGCCGAGACTGGGTTGGTACTCTGAGGATTCAGCTCCTCCATGCACACAACCTTGAGTGCCCATCTGGCCTGTGAACAGCTGACTGCTCAGTGTCTCAGCTGGGGAATATCAGTTCAGAAACTGGAGTCCTGGGAGGGACTAGGAACAGGAGAGGGCAGATCTGAGCACCTCTTCCCCATCACCCACCTTGTCCAGAGCAGCTCTAGACTGGGTACATTGGACTTATGAGGCTGGGGGGCTTCCTGGAGGAAGTAGAGTTTGACTAGATGAAGTGAGGAAGTCCGTGGGATTGGAGTAAAGTCCAGAAATAGGTGTTTTAAGCCTCATCCTGCAGAGAGGTTTTTCCAGCATAGCTGGGAAGCCTAGAGAACAACAGACCTCTGCACCCAGACTTCCCACAGAGGCCTGGGGGGAAGGTGTTTTGTCCAGGACTGGGTGGGCTCAGGATCTAGAAGGCTCTGGGTCCACACCTGGCCGCCCAGCCTCCCTGACCCCCACCTTCCCCAGGAGATGGAGATCTATATGCGGACCTTCAGCCATGCACGCCCAGAGCCCCCTGGCCAGGCCAGACCTGCTGCAGTAAGTGCCAAGTGAGTGTGATCTAGACATGTGCCAGCTGGGCATCTCCCATTGGCATGGCAGGGCCATCAAAGGTGGGAAAAAGGAGGTAGACCAAGGCCAAGGCAAGGACAGATCAATGCCCATCTATTGTCTTCTGGGAAGAGAGGCTTATTTGAGGACCTCCAACAGGGTGGGATTTGAGGGATCATCCTCATCCAGAGCTTACCCTCCTGCTTCCCCATCAGTCTCTCCCGGTTCCTTGCCAACAGCGGCCAAGTGGAGCCTCCACCACCCTCCTCCCCAGAGACTCTCGCTTTGCCCCCCGGGATCCGACCCCAGGTAGGGGGTACTGTGCTGGGTCCCTTGCCCTGGGGGTGGAAGGGAATGGGAAAGAAGCCTCTACCCTGCCTCACTCCTCTGCCTCTTTTGGCGATGAGGGACCAGGGGAAGGGGCACACTCAGGCTCCCCGCTGTCTCTGCAGAAAAAGAGGAAGCCGGGTGAGGGCCCTTCCTGACTGGATCCTGCACCGGGAGCTCCAAGGGAAGGAAAGGTAGGAGCCCCTAGTCTCACGTTTCCCTCCACCCTCGCAGGGCCCCGGGCCCCAGGCCATCGCTCCAGCTCGTCGTCGTCGGATTCTTCGGGCGCTAGCCCGGTACACGCATCTGGTCCTGCAGGCGCCTACCACGCGGCCTCAGCGGAGTCCATGGACGAGATTCCTTTGGCTCAGACGCGCCTGGGCAGCGCCGCTCTGGCCAATCCCGGAGACAGGGGCAGAGAGCCGGGGCTGGCGCTGCAGGCTCACGCTCCTTCTGTTTTCGTGAGCCCAAGCAGTGGTGAGCCCAGGACGCTGGATGGCCCAGAGGCCAGCCTGGCTTAGCTGGGCCGAGAGGCATGAGGGCGGAGGCGGAGCGGCTGGACAGGCTCTATGCAACACCCACACCCTCGCCGACCGAGTGCACTTTAGGAGCCCCTACAGCCGGCAGGATCGGCCTCCCTCCCCCACAACTCAGCAGTACGCGCCCCACCAGCCCTGTTACTCCAATAAACTTTTTTATGCCTTTGCGGACTTACTGCATACTTTTTTAATAGCAAGGACCACGTGCCCTCCTGGAGTTGGACCATTGCCCCTCGGCCTAGGGGCAGAGGATGGGGTGGGCCTCCTTATAGTGGGTGGCCGCCCAGATTGTTATATGTAGGTAAACGAGGACCTGAGGCACTCAGACATAGGGCTCCTGGTTAGGAAAGATCCTAGAAGACTGCTTGGAGGAGGTTATTTTTCTTGAAGATAAGAATTTCAACTTGGAGACATAAGGGACAGAAGGCTTTGCGCTCTGGAGGCAGCAGCAGCGAGAGCAGAGACCCGGTACGTCCAGGAGCTTTTCCCTGGTGGCTGGATAGCTTTTGGGGTACCAGGATGCTGGAGCTGGGCACTCTTGATTTGCCCATTGTCCCCTCTCCCCAGTGCTCCTGAGTTGTGACCTAGGAATGCCACACGTTAATTGGTGAACCGTGGTCTTGAGCCAGCTCTAGGCTCCACTGCCCACTGTCACTGAGGGAAGGGACCTCCCGGATCCTCTGTCCCTCCTCTCTCCCTCCCAGTCCCCCCCACCTCCAACCCTTCGGTTGCGGCTCTGGGAAGCTGGATCTCTCTTGGAGGCCGAGGCCAGCTTTGCACTTTGGGCGGAGCATAGAATGGGTCTGCTTTCCCATTAGGGAACCATCGGAGGTCGTCCAGAACTGCAGAGGGCTGGCCTCCCGGGCGCAAACGGAGGAGGCTATCAGGCAGCTCCGCCCTAGCGGATCTCCGAGCACCCGATGCCGATGGGGCGGGGTCCGGTGGGTGGAGCGAGCATGACCTTGGTCACTCTCCCGCCGAGACAGCCCTGGGGGTGGGACTCGCTGTCTCTATGGAGACCGAGAAACAGGGGATAATACAGCAGAGCTGCCCCGCCTGCAGTCCCGCTCCGGAGCCGGCAGGGAGCAGAGCTGTGGAACCGCCTGATCTTCCTCGTCCGTGGGTCCATTCTTGTGTCCTTCTGTCCATCGAACGCGCACTGCAGGAGCAGCCACCAGGTAGAAGTCGGTAGGAGACCCCGGGCTCCGACCACCCTATTCATTATCCTGCACAATAAGGAAGGGGGCGGGGGTGGGAACAGCCTGGAAGGGGTCCCAACCCTGGAGGGTACAGAGCTGAGGACGCCAGCTGAGCGGCCCTGCCCAGGGCCAGAGCGTTCCTCCCCCACCCCCACCTGGTTGCTGGGCTGATGGATGATTCCAGCTGTCCCAGCCGGAGCAAGCTGATGGCCCCAGTTCACGGGCGTGGCTGCTCCATCCATGGCCTGCAGACCCCTGGGACTACAGCCGGTGACCTGGCTCTATCTGATCAGCCCTCAAATTACCAAGAATCCATCTTCCCACAGAAAGGAGTGAGCACTGACTGGATACAAGATCCTGCCAGTTCCCTAGAACAAACATTCTGTGGCAGGAAAGCTCCCCTAGACTTTACCCTTCACAAACCAAGTGCTGGGTCTCTGGTGGAAAGTTGCAAGTGTAAGGAGAGGGAAGGTTAGTGCAGTGTAGACTGGGATTGTGGACAGTGTTGCTGCAATGTAGCAGTTGTGGGTGCTCCCTGTCCCAGAAACTGCAATTTAGGGATGGGTGAGTGTGGTCACTGGTCAGTGGTAGTGGAAGAGGGGATAGTCAGGTCAAGCAGAGGCTCAGGCTGTGGTCTGGAGGCTCTAATATAAAAGGCAGAGTTATAGGATGGTTGCTAAATACATGACTGTGGTCAGCAGGCTGCAGTGGAGGAGGTGGGTGTGCTTAGGGGGGTTCTCAATACAGGGTGTGGGGGGTCCCAACATAGTACCTGGGAGTCTGCAAGTCTGTGGGTGTGACAACTGGGTGGGGGCTGGGGGCTTCAGTGCAGGGCTGAAACTGTGGCCAGAAGATTGTGGGTGTGTGGGTGGGGCGGGCGGTATATGCGTGTGATCAGGGCTGAGGTGATTTGTAAGGCTTTGGTTAGGGGGTCTCAGAAGGACTGTGGGTGTGTGGATGGAGGTGGCTGCAGTGCAGGGCTGAGGGTGTGGTCAGGGAGGCATCAGTACAGGGCTGTGTTAGGTTACACAGTGCAGCACTGTGGGTGTGGGTCAGAGGACTGCAGGGGGACTGTGGGAGTATTGGGGGACCCTTCATTGCAGCACTGAGGGTATAATTGGGGAAGTCTTTGGTACAGTACTATTAGTATATATGTCAAGGGTGGATGCTGAGAGAATGGTCCAAGCCCTCAGTCTGAGGGCTGTGGCTGTGGTCAGGGAACTGCAGGAGGAGGTTTGAGGGGGGGACTTCAGGGCAGGGCTGTGGGTGTGGTCAGGGAGGTCTGAGTACCAGGTGAAGGCTGTAGTGTGTGTGTGTGGGGGGGGGGGGGATGGGATAAGGCTGAGGGTGTGGAGGGCCAGGGCTGAGTACATAGGAGAGTGGGAGTGTGGGCTGGTGTGGCAGTGCTCAGGGTGTGGCCAAAGGGCCTCAGTGGAGGGCTGAAGGTGATGAAGTATGCTTCAGTGCAGGGTGTGGGTGTGAGGATCACAGGGCCAAGGCCACAGGCCCATGCGCCAACATGCCTCTAGGGGCTCATAACTCTACAACCCCAACCTAGGCTAGTCCCCCAATCTCCTGCTCCTCCTAAACTCCACAGATTGGGAGGTTACAGCCCCAATGGGTGGCAAGGGGCCAGGAAGCCATGGCTGTGCCCCAGGCGCTGGGAGTGCTGGTGTGCCCCACCCGTGGGCCCCTGTTCCCCAGCCCAGCCCAGCAGCACTGGGAGCTTCTGCCTGAGCCACTCTGACACCATCCTGCCCTTAGCAACATTCTCCAAGTAGCACCACCCTCCCTTAGCAACCGTCTCCAGGCTTCACAAACTGTGGCCAGGCCAGCCCTAGGCTCCCTCTCCCCTCATGTTTTTGTTTAACAGCAAATAGTAACAAGGTCCCAGCTGGGCCAGCTGCACCCCTGCCTAGGGCACACACCCCAGCCTGTGCTCTGGCTCCCTTCTCAGCCTGGGCTGGGTCTTGCTGGGTCCTCATGACCCTGACAAAGGCACTATCCTGACTAAATACCTGCCCAACTAGCAGCCTAGCCTGGCCCTGACCCAGTTTGGCATGGAACTCCCAGGGAGGGAGGCCTTCTCTGCCACCCTCACTTCCACCCAAGCAGGCCTTGTTGCCAGGGCCAGACAAAGTCACGGTCCCAGCTGCTGCTCTCACAGTCTTTCTCGACAGTGCCACTCTGTTCCCAGCCTGGTGTGGCATCATGATTTCATCTTCTGAACTCTACTCCAAGCCAGGGTTGGTGTTAAGCAACAGGACCTTTCCTCTTGGGGCTCTTCCTCAGGGCTCAGGGGCCCAGGGAGACACTGAGTGCTGGCCCCTCTCTGCTGGCAGCTCCTGCTCCAGCTCCCGTTCCAGATCTTGAGGGTATGTAGCCTAAGTGCCTCCAACTCAGACCTTGCAGGTTTTGAGGTAGTGGCAGTGATGTTCTGTGCCTTGGGGAGGGGAGGAACAGCTTGGCTGGGAAGTGACCAAGGTGGGTCCCTATAGGGTGGCATGGCAGCAAGCACAGATGTGGCTGGGCTGGAGGAGAGCTTCCGCAAGTTTGCCATCCATGGTGACCCCAAGGCCAGTGGGCAAGAGATGAATGGCAAGAACTGGGCCAAGCTGTGCAAGGACTGCAAGGTGACTGATGGAAAGGCTGTGACAGGGACGGATGTCGACATCATCTTCTCCAAAGTCAAGTGAGCCCCCAGGCAATCCCTGCTTCTGATGTTCCCAGAAGGTGGGAATTGGGGGGCTGGAAACAGGGAGGACATTGAGAAGGGGGAAAACTCATGGTGCCTACATACCTGGCAGGGGGAAGTCTGCTCGGGTCATCAACTATGAGGAGTTCAAGAAGGCCCTGGAAGAACTGGCAATCAAGCGATTCAAGGGGAAGAGCAAGGAGGAGGCTTTTGATGCCATCTGCCAGTTGGTAGCAGGCAAGGAACCAGCCAATGTGGGCGTCACCGTAAGTGCCCTGCTGGTCTCAGAGAGACACTGAGGGGGATGTGGGGAATCTCAGCTGGGGGTGGGAAGGGCTGGGCTCCCTAACCAGGTACTCCTGGGGGAACTCTGTCCAAACAGAAAGCAAAAACAGGGGGTGCTGTGGAACGGCTGACCGACACCAGCAAGTACACGGGCTCCCACAAGGAGCGCTTCGACGAGAGCGGCAAGGGCAAAGGCATTGCTGGACGGCAGGACATCCTGGATGACAGTGGCTATGTGAGTGCCTACAAGAATGCAGGCACCTATGATGCCAAGGTGAAGAAGTGAGGCCTGGGATGGCCCCCCCAACCCCTGCCCCAGCATGGCTGCCCTGGCCAGAGGCTTAGGCCTGGGCCTAAGGGGCATGTGGAGCAAGAGAGCCTGGTTCCCTCCCTGCTGGACCTGCCATCCAGAGCTTCCTGCCCAGCCCCACGGGGCCAGTCCACCAGGCCTCTGACCCAGACTGTTCTGTGTCCCCTTCCCCTTTCCTCCATGACTTCTGTCCCTCTGAGGAGTTTGTGCCTATAACCTCATCACCCCAACCTAGCCCCAGGCATGGCTAACCCCTGATTGCTTGCCTCATATTTAAGCTGCTGCTCTGGCCAATTGCCTAATTCTTGCCCAGACCTCAATAAAGACACCTTTTGTATCAATATGGCCTAGTCAGGTATATGACAATGGGGATAATGACATTCACACCCCGCTGACCTCTCAGTGTCATCACCCCCTGCCTCTCACATTGCTGATCCTTCCACTGGCAGCCCTGCCTAGAAAAAGACAAAATACATCTCTTCCATCACCACAGAGCCAGACTGCCTGAAGATGTTCCTTAGGGAAATCCAAAGCCTTGTACCCCAGCCCTGACCCAGAGTCCTAACATCACTGCTTGCCTTCCTGCAGTTAGGGACTGTCTCAGCCTCTCTGCTTTCACAGCAGGAGGAGGGATGAGACAGCAGATTTGGCCTGGGCTAAGTGTTGGCAGGGGGCCCAGTGCTAGGCCTCCGTTGGCAACCTGCTGACAGGCCCCCACTCCAGGGGGCTACCAAGGCAAGTCATTTTGGGCTCCAGCTCAGAATATCAGAAAATGCAGGAAGAACCTTAGTGGGTAGATAGTCTAATTCCCTAATTTTATAGCTGAGGAAACTGAGGCCCAGAGAGTAAAGAGGCTTCTGCAGAACAGGAGCAAGAACCATGCCAATCAACTTCCAGGCTAGGCTCTTTCTAACATAGTAAGGCTTAACATGATTTCCAAAAATGGGACTGGATGGACAGTGATAGAGCCTGACACCCAACACCAACCTTTGGCAAGTGAGCAGGGCATCCAACAGTGAAGGGGCCTTTTCCTTGCTGACTCCCTGTTTAACATCCCAGGTTGGGAGGAGGGCAAGGGGCCTCTCTGGTCCTGAGGACTCCTGGGAGATTCTATATTAACCTTTTCTCCTCTCTGAGTGTTAGGCCAGAGCTATAACAAGCCCAAGGCTTTGAAGCCAACTCCTCTTCCTGCTGATGAGCAGGCTGGATGGGACTGAGTGCCTTCCCAGTAGAGGGCAGCTCCCAAGGGTGCTAGAAAAAGGCTTAAAGGCCCTGTTAACATGACAAAGTAGCACAACTGCTTATTCCCTCATCCCACAGACTGTTCTGGGATGTTTCTGCCCCAGGTGGCCCCAGTCCCTTCCTTGAACCCAAGTTCTCTTGAGAATGGGGGTGTAGAGGAATAGTGTGGCTCAGGACAGGGATGCTGGAGAGGTGAGGTGGGAATTAGAGGGTGTAGGATCAACGCCTGGCCACAGCAGAGCCTTGCCTAACTGCTGACAGCTGTGGGCTCCTCCTGATTCAGCTGACCACGTCACCTTGCACTGACCAGGGAAGAGTTTCAGAGAGCTCTACCTCTCCCACCAGTAAAAATGATTCCTCTAGCCTTGGGGAATTTGATTTGTAAGCTTACTTAAATGAGCATAATGGGAGTGAAACCAAAATCCTTCTGGCTTTCACTTGCTAAAATATCCTCTTAGTGAATAGAATTTAACTGGATTGCAAATTGGTCCAGGCTATTAAGTTATTAAGCTACAAGTGAGAGTACCATCCAACGAGTAGGGAAGCAGCAGCTCAGCACCTCCTGGGACTGGCAGTGTGCCTTAGAGGAACCCAGAGAGAGAACTGTCTGAGCCCTGGAACTCCACCTTGTAGGAGTAAAGCCCCCTCTTCTGGAAAAGTAGTTGTGGAGCCTGAGGGAAATCAAGGCTTGTCTAGAGCCAGGAAGACCCTTCAAGACCAATGCGTCTACTATCAGAACTTGGTACAAGGCAGCGACTAAGCAAACTGCACTTCAGCCTTTTAGTTATCACTGCTCTACCCTCCATAGCATAGCCCCTCACAATGGAAAGCTTTGGGCACCCTTGCTAGCAAAGCCAGGTGGGCAAGGAAGAGTGGTTAAGATCAGTGGGATGGAGCCATTCAAACCTTCTACATATAGCGGGTGGGAAGGCCAAATCTGTTAGAGTGGCTCTGTCCCTTCTTTGGGGCACAGAACTTCCCGGAGGACTCAGCCCTGTCTCCTTGATAATGCCAGGCCCTGAGCAAGTAATTCCTCTCCACTTATTTTCTAGTTGCTTCAGGAGACTTCCCCTCTCCATGTTGAGCTCACGTAGCCCCAACAATTCTTTGGCCCTTCCCTTGACACCTTCAATCCCTTCTCCTGCCCTGTGGACCAAGGGGCCACACAAGGAAAGTCAGAAAAACAGTCACCTTCCCCAGGAGTGGCTGTCGATCTGAGAGAGATCCCTGGCCTGGGGCAGGACCAGACACTTTCAGTGACATTAGAAAATAGGGTGGACGGTGACTCCGTCTGGGTCAGTCTCTGTTTCTCGTTAGCATTACCCTGAATAGGTACTGGGGCTGGCGCTATCAGATGTTCATAGCGGAAGGAAGGGAGGGCTGGGGTTGTAGAAAGAAGTGTGTTATCCACGCCCCCACAATAGTCTGTCCAGTAGGTTGGCCTGTATACTGGGCTGGGACCCTGAAATTCAAGGCTTCAAGGTTACTGGCAGAGGCTACCTTACCTGGGCAAGGCTTAGGTTCTCTGTAGGACAGGCCCAGGAAAGTGGCACTGCTGGTGGTGGGGTGCTGTTCTTACTGACGTTTCCACAGAGCACGAGCTCACTCTAGCTCCCTCAGAGCCATGCAGCTCAGAGAAGCCTATGGCTCCTCTGTACATGTTCCTTTTGAGAACCCACATACAATTTAGAAGTCTGTGGATTTGATTTATAACTTAGAAATGTGTGATCTTGGTTGTAATCTTCATGTCTCATTATTATGACAATAGCTTTCCTGCCCTGCACAGCACCTGGGTCAGGGGAGCAAATAAGTATCTAATCTTTCCCACTGCTTCTCTCTCAGACATGCCCTGGAGATGAAGAGAAGTACAACATGGCATTGGGTCTCAGTCCTTTGCCCTGTATACACTCTCTGGTTACATTAGCTACCCGGACGACCCTGAAGCAGAAACATACCTATAGCCACTTGTATTATCTTTTCCCATTGATTTTTAAAATGCCCCATCAATCAGGATTAAAAGAAAGATTGTGCCTCTGTCTGAAATACAGAGTACTCATGTGTAAAGTGGATGCTGAGCCCAAAGCTAATGCCAGAAGCTGCACCTCTGCTCTGGACTTCACCAGCCTTTTCTCTCATCTCTCTGGCTCCTCGCTGGTCCTTCCTCATTCCACACAACCATCACATTCTTACAAAGAAATCTTCTCAAACACAAATCTGCCACTCCTCTGTCTTCCCAGTTTAAAATCCCCAAGGAGCCATGCAACCTCAATTCTGCTTATCTCCTCTCAGCCCCTCAGTTCCATGGACCATGTTCCTTCCCATTTCATGGCCTTTACATATGCTATTTCTCTCTGCAGCAATCCCCATTGCTTCTGTTTTCGACCCTGTACTTTGCCTGGTAACCTTCTACTCATTCTTCAGGTCTCAGTCAAAAGACATTTCCTTAGGGGGCATTTTCCTGATAACACACCTCCCAGGCTAGGACTGCTCCCCCATTTATATACTCTATGGCACCATGACCCACATCTTCCTTGTCCTACGATTCATCTGGGGGCTCCAGATTCTTCCACTCTTGGCCCAAGAAGGCTCTGCTTATTCTCTACTTGTTCCAATTCTACTTGTTCTGCAAGCTTCCACTCAAACAAGTCTTCAATGATGTCTTCTCCAATTCCCCAGAGTAGGAATTTTTCTCTTCATTGGTCTCTGTCTCTCAAAGTTTCCAGGGCATCTTTAGGCTTTTGTTTAAACCTGTTTGATACCAGTGCCAAGCTTTGAGCTCTATCACACAAGTTTGTGCTTTTCTCCCCGTCTGAATCTCCAGGGCAGACACCAGGTCTTATGGTGGAAGAAACCTTTTCACTGTGGTGGAAGAAACTCAAAATATGTTTGATAAACCAATCAATATGGATTCTCTGAAATTTCTTCTAACACAGAACACACCTGGTCATGGATGTTCTTTTTAAATGTCCTACCACACAGTTTCAAGTGACACTTGGGAAAAATGTCTAGTGTTTTTTCCTTTTTGACATTTTCAGACAAATGTTTCTATTTGATATGATGCTAGGACTAAGTGCCAACTATTTCTGTGGGCAGAAAGAAAGAATGACTTGATGGGAGGGGATAAGAAGAGAAATAAAGAGAAGGACCAATACAATATAATCAGAATAAGATTTTTTTCTTAATCTTGTGGGTAAATACCACCATACTGGTGGCAATGACACTAAGAGCCCCCAGTGGCTGAGAGGGAAGCTGTGGAGAAGGTGTTCAGTGCCAGCTAGCTCCATAAACTAGGCTCTGGGACAGAGTCTGAGACACTCTGTATTAGATACTGACCCGTGTCATGTGCCACTGGTGAGGAGGAAGACAGTGTGCTTTTCCCAAAGGGTGATGATCTCCCTAAATGATGACTCTTCTCTGGAGGCAGGAGTGCTTTCCTAGAATAACCTTTCTGCTCTTCATTCAGCTGCTGCAGCAGATACTCATTAGTTACCACCAGGGATCTGAGGCACAGGGGGGAAAGCAGTTATGGAATCATGAAAGTGAAGTAGATGCCATTCAGACCTGCAATGTTTGCTAAAGACAAATATAAAATGTAACATCTTTAAATAGAAAGAACTGTCTAATTTATGAGTGGGTTATTTTAAAAGCAGGCTGATAGTTTCTTTCTTCATTACAGTTCTGTTTATGTAGCAGTAACATAGTTCACAGTTTTTGTTTTTTTTTAATTTTTTTTTTTATCCTCATCCGAGGACATTTTTGCATTTATCTTCAGGTAGAGTGGGGGGTGGGGGGGAGGAAGAGAGAGAGAGAAACATCGATGTGAGAGAGACACATCGACTGGCTGCCACCCACACGACCCCAACCGGGGCCGGGGACAAACTGCAACCGAGGTACATGCCCTTAGCAGGAACCGAACCCGGGACTCTCTGGTCCACAGGCCAATGCTCCAACCACTGAGCCAAACCGGCCAAGGCACAGGCCTCCAATTTCTATCTCCAAATCTTAACTTCCACTTCTTCTAATCTACCCTGCCTCTGCAATTAACTAGTGGTGCTAATCATGGCTGTACTCTTGGACTCTGTATTGCTATGTAATGTTAAAAGCTCTTAGAGGCTGGCCAATAAAATAAAAGATGCACGCACATTGCTATTCATTGCAGCACTATTTGTAACAGCAAAATATTGTCAACCTAAATGTCCATCAATGGAGGAATAATTAAATAAACACACAATGGAATCCTATGCAACTATAAAAAGGAATGAGGACTAACTCTATACACCACTGTGAACTGATTGCTAAGATAAAATGTTAAAGTGTCATTATGCCTCTTTTTATATAATAGAGTGCCCTTCTACAAATACACACCCATACCTACAATGAAAGGCTAGTGGTAGGGAAGGAAAGGAAACTAGATTTGTCTGAATTTATCTCATTTTGTAGATGTGACTTTGGGACCATGTAAATGTTTTACATAATTATAAAACAAGATTAAATCAAAATAATAAAAAAAATTCCCTATGAATCAAAAGCAAATTGAAACAAATTGAACCTGTATAGTGAATTGACACTAACAACACAGAGAATAATTATTTCAAGTTACTTTAAAATATAGCAATTTGACGGTACATCACTACAGATATGTACCCTAATATTCTCAAAGTGTGGTCCCAGACCAGCTGAAACAGCATCACCTGGAAACTGATCAGAAACGCAAATTCTCAGTTCCCAACCCAGACCTGCTGAATCAGAAACCCTGGGGGTGGGGCCCAGCAATCTTCGTTTCAACATGTTTTTCAGGTGATTCTGATGCACACCTGAGTTTGAGAACATGACTTTATGCTACTTGCTCAACTTTTATATATGTTTGAAATGATTATAATGAAAAGTTTTAAAAAATTATAAAGCCATCCAGAATAGGTCTGAGTCTAATCACCTGAATATGAAGTTATTCCAAGGAAAATCAGGAAGTGAAGTTTGAGGCTGAAGATTTGAGGATGGGGTTCTTATATTTAAATTTCATTGAAAGTCCTAGTAAAGGTGTTTGTCAAATCAAAATGTCCAGGACTTCTCTAAATGTACCAATAGTCTTGAGGCCTCTTCTGATTAGTCTAGCCTGCATCCTGAGGGTACTATTCTTTGAAGGGGCTGATGCTACTGAGCTCCTCTGAAAAAAACACATACATTGGATTCTTTCTCTGTTATTCTCTCTGAGTGCTCAATGTATTTTCTGTGACTAATGGCAGGCAGGTATTTTCCAGAAGAGCCAGATAACTGATTTTAGGGGTACATAATGACCAAGAAAAGCTAGCTGACTCAAACAAGGGTCCTGTTGGATCTAGAGAGAAACTACTTATTACTGAGGTGGTGCAATGTACCAACTCCAACAAAGACATTTAGTCCCTGGTGTGTCCTGGAAACCAGTACTTTGAGACTTGAGCTTACTGGCCTAGATACAAGTGGTTTACATATAACATGGATGGAGTTAATTTGAAAAGTATATAGATATTAACTTGCCAGTAAAACAAAGGAGATAAAGGAAAGTAAGCATTTGCTTCCAGAAACCAGCTAGGTAGACCCACTCCTACCTCTGACTTTCATGGAGAAGGGCCACTGTCTCCTCCAGCTTTTTCAGCTGGGCAAGCTCCTGGTTCAGGCAAGCCACCTGCATGTTCAGATGTTGGTTTTTGCGCAGAAGATCATCTACAAAGAATACAGTAGCCAGGGTTGAGCAGGATTCCAAGCATCTGGCCTTTGAGCAGAGCTCAATGACATCTTGAAGAATTGGGGGCCCCTTCACTGCACCCACCTCCACACTCCATTCACGATTCCTTCCCTTAGGGACAGCAGATATGGTGGCAAGAATATGGGCTTTAGCAACAAACACATCTGAATTAAAATCAAACCACTTAATATCATGTTAGTTTATTTTTCTGAGGTTCACTAGAGCTAATAACCCTGCCCCACAGCACTATTATGAGGAGTCAATGAGACACCTGTCCTCATTTAGCATAGGAAGTTAACAAATATTAGGTCTCTCTGTAGTCTCCGGGCGGTACGAATGTATGTCCTCCACTCTCTATGGAGCATATGAAAATATCTAGAACTGTGTCAGGCACATAGTAATAACTCAATGAGACTTCCGGTCAAGATGGCGGCGTAGGTAAACGCGGTATAGCGTCCTCCCACAACCACATCAAAGTTACAACTAAACTACAGAACAACCATCATTCAAAACCGCCTGAAATCAAGCTGAATGGAAGTCCTACAACTACGAAATTAAAGCAGCAGCCGCAGGATCGAGACTGGTAGGAGGGGCGGAGGCGCGACGGGCTGGTCCCACACTCACGTGTGGCGGATAAAAATTAAGAGGACACTCGCTGGGAAGGTCCTCCCTGAGGACTGAGGGGTCCCCGTCCCACACCAGGCGCCCAGCTCAGGGTTCCAGTGCCAGGAAGAGAATCCCCATAACTTCTGGCTGGAAAAACCAGCGGGAACTGAGGCTGAGGTGGCTGGAGCCCCCGGCAGCTCCTCTTAAAGGGACCGCGCACAGACTTACTCGGACTCGCACCCTCCAGGCTCCAGCGTGCGGGAAGGAGCCTGAAAGGCACCAGAGTCATATGGGGAAGAACTGAGCTGTTTGGCATTGGAGCAAGCGCTGGAGAGTCAGTTTTCTCCTGGACAGATGTGCTATCAGAGGCTTTTGTTCCTTTGGTGAGCCCTTCCCTGGGCCGGCAGACGCCGCCATATCTGGGACTCCAGCTACCTGGCTCACACTGTTGGCCCCGCCCTGGTGATGCCCTGAGGCCCCGCCCCATGCAACTTCCAGGCCTACCCAAGCTGTTGCCAGTTGCTTTACCATAGGATTGGCCCGTCTTGGATCCTGCTTCAGCTTTTCCTAAATTCTTTCAAACAAGCAGCATCTGGTCTCAGCTAGCCCCATACCTCTCGCTAAGTAATACATAGAAACAAACACAGGGAGGCAGCCAAAATGAGGAGACAAAGAAACAGGTCCCAAATGAAAGAACAGAACAGAACTCCAGGAAAAGAACTAAGTGAAATAGAGTTAAGCAGCCTAACAGACGCCGAGTTCAAAACACTGCTTATAAGGATGCTCAATGGACTTAGTGAGAACCTCAGTGAACTTAGAGGGGGCCTCAAGAGCATAAAAAAGGACCAGTCAGAAATGAAGGAGGCACTAACTGAAATAAAGAATAATTTACACAGAATCAATAGTAGAGTAGGTAAATCCAAGAAGCAAACCATCGATTTGGAATATAAGGAAGCAAAAAACACCCAATCAGAACAGCAAAAAGAAAAAAGAATCCAAAGAAATGAGGATAGTGTAAGGAGCCTCTGGGACAACTTCAAGCGTGCCAATATTCGCATCTTGGGGGTGCCAGAAGGAGAAGAGAGAGAACAAGAAATCGAAAACCTATTGGAAACAATAATGGCAGAAAACTTCCCTAACTTGGTGAAGGAAACAGACATACAAGTCCAGGAAGCACAGAGAGTCCCAAACAAAATGAACCCCAAGAGGCCCACACCAAGACACATCATCATCAAAATGCAAAAGGTTCAAGACAAAGAGAGAATCTTAAAAGCAGCAAGAGAAAAGAAGATAGTTACCTACAAGGGAGTTCCCATCAGACTGTCAGCTGATTTCTCAAAAGAAACTTTGCAGGCCAGAAGGGAGTGGCAAGAAATATTCAGAGTGATGAAAAGCAACAACCTACAACCAAGATTACTCTATCCTGCAAAGCTGTCATTTAGAATCGATGGCCATATAAAGAGTTTCCCAGACAAGGAAAAGCTAAAGGAGTTCATCACCACCAAACCATTATTGTATGAAATGCTGAAGGGTCTTCTTGAAGAAAAAGATAAAAAAAATGAACAAACAAAATGGCAATAAATTCATATCTATCAACAATTGAATCTATAAACAAAATGAACAAGCAGAACAGAAACATTCTCATAGATACAGAGAACTTTTGTTGGGTACCAGATGGGTGGGGGCTGGGGGGAGGGGTGAAAAAGGTGAAGGGATTAAGAAGTACAAATTGGTTGTTAGACTGACAAACTTCAAAGGGAAGGGGGGGTTGGGGGGTGGGAAGAAATAAACCAAAGAACTTATATGTATATATATATAACTAATGGACACAGACAACAGTGTGGGGAAAAGCAGGAGGGGGGCAGGAATGGGGAGGAGGGGGGCAATGGGGGAAAAATGAGGAACATCTGTAATACATTCAACAATAAAGATAAGTTAAAAAAAAAAAAAGTAATAACTCAATGAGTGCTTGCAGAAACTGAATTTGTAACCAGACACTCATACGTAGTTCCTCAAACATATTACCACTGCCTGCAATAATGAGATAGAAAAGCATGGGAACTCTGGTCCTAAGGAAGTCTTCTAGAACCGTACTTCTTAAACTTTAATATGCTTACTGATCACCTGAGGATCTTGTTAAAAAACAGACTCTGATTCAGTAGGTCTCAGGTGAGGCCCGATAGTCTACATGTCTAACAAGGTTGCTGATCTGTGAATCACACTTTGAGTAGCAAGATTCTAGAAGGTGGAAAACAGGGCTACCACAACTGTATTTATCGCCAGTAAGCCAAAATCCAGTGCTAGGCCTCAGGGCTGATTGCAAGTAGGTATCTAGTGAACAAACAATGACCTGCTTTCAGAGTAGGTAAGTGGAGATGCTTTGATTATTCAGGCTTGTAAAATCAGACAGTGATGAGACTGAACTCTGGAAATTCAGTGTTGACTTCCTCATATAATTGAAATGCCTATGATGTTTGCTTAGGGGTGCTGAGCTAGAGGGTTAAAGTCAAGGGTAGACTTTATCTAAAATACTGGCCTAAACTATGCTAATGATATAGTACAAAACAAAACTTCAATGAGGTATTATTTTTCACTTATAACTATTGCAAAAAAAATTTTTTTTTAATGCCCAGCACAGCCAGTGTGGCTCAGTGGTTGAGCGTCGACCCATGCACCAAAGGTCACCGGTTTGATTCCTGGTCAGGGCACATGCCCAGGTTGGCCTGATCCCTGTTGGGGGGCATGCAGGAGGCGGCCAATTGATGTTCTCTCTTATCAATATTTCTGTCTCTCTCTCCCTCTCCCTTCTTTTCTCTCTAAAATCTATAAAGAAAAAAAATTTTTTAAAAAATGCCCAGTGTGGGCAAGGGTAGAGTGAAAAGGACATTCAGGCTCTGGCTGGTGTGGTTCAGTTGGTTGAGCATCAACCCACGCACTGAAAGGTTGCTGGTTCAATTCCCGGTCAGGGCACATGCCCAGGTTGCAGGCTTGATCCCTAGAAGGGGGATATGCAGGAGGCAGCCAATTGATGTTTCTCTCTCTCTCTCTCCCTTCCTCTCTCTCTAAAAAAGTCAATAAAGCCCTGGCTGGTTTGGCTCAGCGGTTGGATCATCGGCCCACGGACCAGGGAGTCCCGGGTTCGATTCTGACTAAGGGCACGTACATCGGTTGCAGTTCGTCCCTGGCCCTGGTTGGGGTCGTGCGGGTGGCAACCAATCGATGTGCCCCTCTCGCATCAATGTTTCTCTCTCTCTCTCCTTCCTCCCTCCCTCCTGCTCTATCTGAAGATAAATGGAAAAATACCCTCAGGTGAGGATTAAAAAAGTAATTTAAAAAATCAATAAAAATATATTTTGAAAAATACACTCATTGCTGATGTGAGTGTAAACTGAAAAACCTTTTTGAGGAGTGATTTGGCAATGTGTAACAAAAGCTTCAAAAATGTCCACATCTTAGCCTTGGCCGGTTTGGCTCAGCGGTTAGAGCGTCAGTGTGCAGACCAGAGAGTCCCAGGTTCGGTTCCCACTGGGGGCACGTACCTCGGTTGCAGTTTGTCCCCAGCCCAGTTGGGGTCATGTGGGTGGCGACCATTCGATGTGTCTCTCTTGCATCGATGTTTCTCTCTCTTTCTTCCTCCCTCTCTCCCCCCCACTCTGTCTGAAGATAGATGCAAAGATGTCCTCAAGTGAGGGGGGAAAAATGTCCACATCTTAATATAATGAACAAAATAAGCTGATGAACAAAATAGACCCAGATACATAGAAAGGAGTATGGTTCAGACTGACAAACCTCAGAGGAGGGGGGCAGGGGAGATGGATGAGATAAACCAAAGAACTTATATGCATGTATGCATAACCAATGGATATAGACAAAAATGCTTGAGGGGGGGCGGATGAGGAGGAGGGTGTCTAGGGGGAAAAAAGAGGAACAACCGTAACAAAAATAAATTAATAAAAATTGAGAAAAGCCCTGGCTGGTTTGGCTCAGTGGTTAGAGCGTCGGCCTGCGGTACAGAGAGACCCGGGTTCGGTTCCCGCTGGGGGCATGTACCTCGGTTGCAGTTTGTCCCCGGCCCTGGTTGGTCGTGCAGGTGGCAGCCACTCAATGTGGCCCTTTCACGTCGATGTTTCTCTCTCTCTCTCTCTCTCTCTTCCTCTCTCTCCCTCCCACTCTATCTGAACAAAAAATGAAAAAATGTCCTCAGGTGAGGATAAAAAAATAAAAAAATAAATAAATAAATAAAAATTGAGAAAAAAAATGTCCACATCTTTTGACCCACTAATTCTACTGGTAGGAATGTCTCCTAGGAAAATAGTCTGAAATGTACAGAAAGATTTATGTACACAGATATTAATAGCTGCATTATTTATTGTAGTATAAATATTAGGACTCTCAGTTCCATCAGAAGAGAAGAAAGACAATCTCAGAGAAGCATTTTCACTCTAGGGTTTTTTCTTTCATTTCAGGCATTTGAATATTTGGAAATTCTTTAAAATCATTTATATTACAAACAATGGCAGCTTTACAATAGCTAATATTAAAAACAACTATATAGAAGACTAGATAAATAAGGTGTATTTGTGTGACATTATAGGAAATGCCTATACTATTAAATTAATAATATTAAGGTGTAGAGTCAAATTGATTGTCTAGGGTAGAGAGTGAGGGAAACTGTACAAGTGCACAAGGGAACTTTCTGGAGTAACAGAAATGTTCTGGCTCAGCTGGTGTGGCTCAGCAATTGAACACTGGCCCATGCACCAAGAGGTTGCTGGTTCAATTCCTGGTCAGGGCACGTGCCCAGATTGCAGGCTCGATCCCCAGTGGAGGGGGGGGGGAGCGGTGTGCAGAATGCAGGAGGCAGCCGCTCTCTCGTCAATGGTTCTATCTCTCTCTCCTTCTCCCTTCCTCTCTCTCTAAAAAATCAATAAAAACATATTTTAAAAAAGAGAAATGTTCTATATTTTGATTAGGATGGAATTAAATGAGTGTATTTGTCAAAACTCGTCAAACTTAAAATATGTGTATTTTGTTGTATGTAAATTTTTTCAAAACTCAAGACAAATTTTAATTTTGAGTTAAAAATATATGTATAGGAGTATGGTGAAACAAAATATACCAAAACACTAATGGTAGTTATTACTGGGTAGTGGGGTTTTATTTTCCTTATATTTTTCAAGCTTTCTATAAAGAACACAATCTTCTGCTATGATCAAGAAACACACACACACACAAGTATCATTCTGAAAAATAATAACAATATTTGTACTTGCTTCACAATGACAAAGAGCTTCATCTGATAACTCAGGCCACCTGCATTGCAACTCTCTGAAGCAAGATGATGACTTCCATTTAGGCAGCCATGTGAGCTCTAGATAATGAAGCTTATTAAATGGTCATCTATAAACAAACAATTGTCTTGGGACAAACCACACATTGCTTTCTTGAACTTACCATAAGTGTGGGGCTGGTGCCCACTCACAACTGAGGTGGCAGCACTTTCCTCCAACTGCTGGATTTTTTCTGATAAAATGAGGTTTTCCTCTAGCACTCTGACCAGTTTTTGCTTCAAACTTTCCTTTGGATCAGTAAACAAAATACAAACACATTAAGAACCTGAAATTCTAAGAAGTGCTTTTAGAAGACTGAAAGATTATTTCCTCTGTTTAGTGATAACTGAATAGAGGTCAGCATCTCTTTCTCACTAGAATTTTAATTCATTGGTAAACATAGCTCAGTGCAGCAAACAAATTTATCACATGGAGTTGCAATTTTTCTTGTGATTTATCCACTATTGTTGCAGAACAAGTGGTTGTTTTGACAAGTGGACAGCATTCTGAGTCATTTTTCTAGAAACCAAACTTGATGTTTGAAAATCCTCTAATGTTAAGAAAAGGGGAAAAAAGGCTTAAGGATGTGAGTCCCTTCCTCTTCTTCCAGAGCCAGCAGCCTAATGCTCTATGACTGGCCCCTGGCTCAGAGCTCTCTGCTCCATCAGAAGGGGAGGAAAGACAATCCCAGAGACATTTACCTTCCCTCATCAGAATCAAACCATGACCTCCAAGGCCATGATCCTAAACATTTTCACTCTAGGGTCTTTTCCCCCCTTCTTTTTCCATTTCAAGTCTTTCTTTAGAATTTTGTATAAGGGCTAGGATTAAGGAGTCATCCCTGCAGAACCTATGAGTTGTCCCTGTCCTGGCAAGTTCTGTGTTCCTGATTTGCCCAGAATTACTTTTCTGTATTTTGGTTCAGGAAAATCTAGGTGTTTATGGTGATGGTGATCTTTATGGTACAAAGCTGTTCTAGTCTTGCTGCTCTGTGATTTTCTAGTAAAGGAAAGCAGGAAAGGGAGATGAAAGAGGCATACCATGTCATTAGGGACCACCTGCCCAGCTTCCTTCAGTTCCATTTCTCTCTTGCGGAAGGCTTTTGACGCATCTTCAGGATGTAAGCGACACCACTGCTGAGAAGGAGCAGGGACTACCAAAGTCAGAAGCAAATCTCGGGCAGGACCTGCCAAAAATTCAGGTTGGGCACACGGGCCAATCTTAAAAGCTAAAGCACAGAATTCCTAGTCAATAACTACCAGCTCTGCAGGATAAATAAGGTAATCTAATATCTCCTTTTCTTTTTTAAATTTTTTTTCTTTATTGATTTTAGAGAGAGAGGAAGGGAGAGGGAGAGAGAGATAGAAACATCGATGAGAGAAAACATTGACTGGCCACCTCCTGCATGCCCCCTATTGGGGATCAGGCCCACAACCTGGGCATGTGCCCTGACTGGGAATCGAACCGGCAACCTCTTGGTGCATGGGTTGACACTCAACCACTGAGCCACACCGGCCGGGCTAATATCTTCTTTTTACAAGAATTTAGTAAGTGGCTTTAAAAGATGTTTCACGATGAATAAGAAATTATATCCCCATCCTATGTGGAGAAACAGCAGACCCTCCTGAATGCGGGCTCTCTGCTATCGTCTGGTCACTAAAGAGTGGCTCCGGGGGATAATTTCCTACAAAATGAGAGCAAAGGGTCAATGTGGGAAGGAAAATAATTGGGCTAAGATTTCTTCTCCTGTATGTCCCTTTAGAAATTTAAAAATATGTTAAGCCCAAATAACTCTAAAGTTTCTAGTTTTCACTTAAACTTTTTCCACCACCAAAAGCTCCTTGAATTCTTTTCCCATTAAACAACACAAACATATGGGGACAACGTTTGCAAAACTGGTTCTTCCCAAGTTCCTAAAAAAAAAAGAAGAAGAAGAAGAAGAAGCCCTAAAAAGAGTCTGGGTCATTTAATCGAGTTTTTTCAAATCATTACATTTCAGCAGGTATCTCAGAACTCTGATGATCAAATCCAATTTCTACTGTATTTATTACTGGCACTTCCCCAAGGACCATAAAATCCTTTGTAACCATTAATATGACCATGCTGTACTTTACATATCTCATCACTCTACATATTTCCCAGAGACTACTAAAAAAAAAGTTACAGGAGGAACAAAATAATTGATACATGATGGAAGAGTGCTAATAAATAAAACAAACGGGAAGAAGATTATGAGAAAAATGCAGACTTTTCCATCACTGTGTTATTGAGAAATTTTGGTAAGTGATCAAGAAAACAGTTTTCCTTGTAGAGCAGAAGCAAGGTCGGAGCCCTTCTCCCAGAACCGAGAAAGCACTCACCGAGAAACTTCTTGTTAAGGAGGAGGGAGCCGGAGCCAGTCCAGTGCTTATCCACAAGCTCCAGAAGCTGTCTGAGGACAGTGGCCACATGGGAAGTTCTGGCAGAGATCTGGGGACTGTGGTTTCCTGGCAAACCATGCAAACTGCCCAGGTCACTAGAGAGAGGCTCAAGAAAAAAAAACAAAAACCCCAACCATTTGTCATTCTTACACAATAAGGGAAATAAGAATTCAGACGTTCAAAGTGTTAACATTTTAAAAAAAGAAAAAGTAAGTTGATGTCGTCTTTCAGTTTAGATTTGAATAGAATATTATTTATGCCCAAGGCAGATACAATAATATATTCAAGGATAATTTCAAAGGTAACAGTATCTTCTATCATATTTTCTGTAGAGATTTTCAGAAGAAAACAAAAAATGTTTTTTTAAAAAAATGTTTTTATTGATTTTTTTTTAGGGATAGGGAGATAGAAACCTCAATGTGAGAGAGACACATTTATAGGCTGCCTCCTGCACGCCCCCTACTGGGGATCGAGCCCACAACCTGGGTATGTGCCCTGACCTGGAATCGAACCGGGACCTCTCAGTCCATGGGATGATGCTCAATCCATTGAGCCACACAGGCCAGGCAAAAAATGTTTTGACACCTAAATCAATGGCTCAATATATTATACTATGTAATATGGAAAGATTAAATTGCAGAACATTTTTAAAACACTATATATCATAAAATAAAACAGGGAGTAATTTAATAAAATATATAACTCATAACAAGCTTATATTTAGTATATTAATATAAATGTTCTATAACATTTTAAATGTTATTGTTGGACCCAATACTAAAGATAAGTTTTGTTTAGTAAGAATCTTATATCTATACTATAGGTAGATTTGTCCAGTAAAATTCACAATTATTTTTCATTTATTCAGACATGAGTAAATAAATATATAGACATATATCTGAATGATTTAAGAAATTGTGAATTTTACTGGACAAATCTATTTACCAGTCTTCTTTGTAGGATCTCATGGACTTCAAGAAAGCTGATATATATTAAAAACAGCCACATTATTTATCAATCTTTGGCTATTTTGCTATAAAAAGCTATATATAATTAATTAGCTAATGCTGTTATATCTGACAATTGTGAAGCAGAACACCAAAGACAGTGATATTTATTACTTGAGTTACACATGTGGCCTAACTTTTAAAAAATGAGTATTTATTGCCATTGGTTTTTCATATATTGGTAATTGTGTGTGTGTATCATGGAGCCACTTGGAAACATATATACCTTTACAGATTTTCTTTCATTTATCACAATGTGGTAAGAGTTGGGATAATTTTTATAAACTTTGGAATAATTTTATTACTTTTCATGAGTCTTTTAATTTTCAGCAAATTATGGCTCATGGCTTTTTAAAATAAACTTCTATGATTGGCCTATGATTCTAAAGTCAGTTAGTCAAAAATAAATTTTCTAATCACAGATTCATGTTCAGTTTATTTTTGTGTATCATGGGATTATTTTTAATAACTTTTTAAATGTTCTTTTTAGCAATTTCTGATTTATACCTGTCTAGAAACTTAAAAGTGTATTTCTTTTATATTTATATCCAAATACCTCTTTTACAGCTCTTCATATAAGAAAAATAGTATCTAACAGAAAAAAATAATTGTGAGTTTTTAAGATTGTCCAGAAAAGTGCACTGAGATTTTAATTATTGTTTAAACATATATATGAAGTAGAGGTGAAAAAATTTCCTAGAACATGTCATTAATATAGAATCCCAATATCCTACGTATTCCTGTACCTTCAGCCCAAATACATTAACACAGAGTGCTCATCTGGAAAAATAGGTATCCAGTGGCTGAAAATGGAAAAAAAGGGACCACAAAGCCAAGAAAGTATTATGAGTATTTGGTGTACAAAAATTATAGCCACCTCTGAAGTTTTGAAACCGAATAGAAAGTATTTAAAGAGTCAAAAAAAGAAAAATCAAACTTGTAAACCCATGCCAATGTACAAAAAAAGATTTCCCACAACTGAAAAATAAGTGACTAGAAATAGTTGTTTTGACCAAACCCCCTGCTTCCTCATAGGACAGTAAATGATTAAATAACAAATGATTCGATGACAAGGGATCATGGGTTCTAGGAAAGAAAGGACCCTGAGAGCTGAGGTTCCTTTAAATAAAGAGATAAAGGCTTCATGATGGAAGCGGGGCCTGGAGAAAAATTAATACTCAAACAGATGAGAAGAGAGTACAAGGCATTATTTATGGATGATGTATACAAAGGCAGTGACAGAACTTAGTTATTAAATACAAACTGAAAAATAATGAAGTTCCATTGCACAACACCATCATATTATAATTTTATAAAACGAATTATATTGTATATGTAGGAATCGTTCTTGATTTGTTGTTCATTCTCTGAATCACTCTCAGCTAAAAATACATTCGATAATTTAATTCATATTCTGCTTGCTTATACTTTGGGGGGAAAATTGGAATAATTTAAATTTCTAGACAGAAAAGCAATGCTTTTAGAAGAAAGGTCTCAAGCAAGTTAGTTACTTATGGCCAAAGCAAATGTATAAACATGGTAAACAACAGTGCTACAGAGATCACTCTTCAGCCAACCCTGAGCTCCAGGCAACTTTTGCATTCCTTCCTGTGGTAAACTCTGTCCGCCACTTGTTATTATCAAAGTACTTCCCCACAATGTTTATGCTCTGGAAGTAGATTCTCCCTGTGACAAAAATGTGGCAGAAGGGGAATGACTTTCCCAAGGGCAGAAGAATCAAAGGATTTGGCCCAGCAGCACTGGCCTCTGAAAATCCCTTTGAATTTCTAGCACTTTTGGTCAGAACCTCTGCCACTCCCAAAAGAACCCCATTCTGGTCTTGCGTCTGAAGTATTTCATTCACAAGCACAAACAAGCCAACACTTGCCTCGCTGCCTTTAGCATCTCTGAAACCATGCTTTGAATTCATTGTGGCAAGAATATTGTCCTTCCTTTTGAATCCTCTCTTCGATGGGCTTAATGACCTCTTGGTCAAACTCTCTCTGTTTTCTGAAGTCCCAGTAGGCAACAGCAGTGTGTGTAGAGAGTCTCCCAGGACAGAGTTGTTTGGGAAAGAACCATGTGCTGGTGTTAAATCCCCGAGGCTGGTGGAAAATTGTTGCTCTACATTGACCAGCAGAGCAGGGTCACTGTTGAAACGGGTTGTGGCATATAGATCTGTGAAGGAAAGAGGCTCAGATGAACCTGCCTTTCAAATCTCCCTTGTCTAACTTCCATCCTTACCCCCACCTGGAGTCCAAGGGTCATAATCTCCCTAGTATATACCCTCAACTCTCTGGATCCTTTCTTCTTCCACCTGACAGAACCCCAACTTTGGTTAAATCCAACTGTCCACATACTCCAGGCATCCACCAGAGCAGTGGGAAGTGGCTGGAGAACAACATGCATCTCTTCTCACCATCTCCACTTTAAATACATGACCACTATCTTAACTGGGCCCAGCTATCCTAATACATTACTCTAGTCAATTTACTCTTCTCTGAGAAGACTATTTCATATCTCTCTTCTCCTCAAACTTCTAACACCTCCTTCATCCTCACTCTCAGGTACTAATCTATTTATTTCCCTGAGAAAAACAGAGGTAATCAAAGGAAACACCTATGTGATCCCACCAGTAAATCTATGTATTTATGTATTTTTTGCATAAATTCTCTGAATTCCTTCTTGTTATAATTGATGAACTGTATATGTTTCATCTAAGGCCAGCCTCTCCACTGGTGGACTGGATTCCATCTCCACTTAACTACCTAAGGAATTTTCTTGTACTTTCCCCTTTTCTCACATCATCAATTTTCCCTCTACTGGATCATCTCCATCACGATTTCCTTGATCCCATCTCCCCTCCAGCTACAGTTCCATATCTCTGCTCTCATTTACTGAAAAACTACTTGAAGGGGTTGTATATATTCAGTAACTCAATTGCCTCTCTTCCAATTCTTTCTTGAATTCACCTCAGTGAGGCTTTTATTAACCACGAGTCTCCTGAAGTTGCTCACTAATGCATTGCCAAACACCATAATCACTTCTCAGTCTAAGGCTCATTCCCTCTCTATTGAAGACATCTGATACAATATATTGACCACTCCCTCCTCTTCGAAACATATGCTTCACTTGGCTTTCAGGATATCACTCCCTCTTAGCTTTTCCCCCTCTACCTTACTGGCTGCTTCTTTCTTGCTCTCCATGCTGGTTTCTCTTCATCTGCTGGATTTCTAATTGTTGGAGGGCTCAGAATTCATCATCAGATCTCTTTTCTATGTTCACTCCTTAGGTGAGATCCTATCCAGTCTCAGTTTTAATGCCATTCATACACTTTTAATTCCCTGAACTCAAGACTAATATATCTAATTATCAAACTGGCATCTCTGAGAAGTTTTAATAGGTACCTCAAGTTTAAGATGTCTAAGACAGAATTCTTGATATCTACCCTAAAACTTGTTTGTCCCACTCTTTTTCATCTTAGTAAATGATAACTCCATTCTTCCAGTTATTCAGACTCTAAACCTGGAGTCATCCTTGACTTTCTTTCTCTCACACATCATCCTCAATCTATCATGGGATGGTATCTTCAGAACATATTCAGAATTAATACTTACCATCTCCACCACTAGATAATCCCTTAATGATTTTCTAAATTTCTACCATTACCCCCCATTTTCTATTCTCAACCCAGAAGCCACAGTGATTTTTAAGTTAGATTATGTCATTCCTCTACTATGAACTTTCCAATGTCTTATCTCACCCAAAGTAAAAGTCTGACTACTTGCTTCCTCTATACACTTCACCTCACTCACTCTGTTGCTTCCTTGAACATACTAAGCATGTTCCAGCCTCAGAAACCTGACACTTGCTATTTCCACTGTCTAGAAAGTTCTTCCACAATTATCCACATGGCATATATTCTCATTTCATTCAAGTCTCTATTTTCATTATATCTCATCAGAGAAACTTCCCCTGACCATTCATTTTGTCTAAAACATCACTTTCCCTTTATTACCCTCTATACCCTTAAATTATTTTTCTTCACAGCACTTATAACCTGACCATACATTTATATGCTAACTTGTTTATCATCTGTCTTACCCTATTTAGAATGAAAGTAGAGACTTTTTTTTGTTATGGTAAAATATACATGGAACTTTATTTTTATTTGCTTCTTTATCTGCAGAGCTAGAACATTATCTGCCACATAGTAGGTGTTTCACAAATTTTGTTTAGTATATTAATAAATAACTATAGAGGGTGTCTCTGTCACTTATCCTGAAACTAGCTTTTTCTGATAAAGTAACTCAGAATATAAGTGACTGTGAACAGAGAAGACTAGATGAACTAGAAATATGTTCTGGGTAGCTGTTTAACTAAAATGACATATATGGCCCAGCCGGTGTGGCTCAGTGGTTGAGCGTCAACCCATGCACCAAGAGGTCGCCGGTTCCATTCCCAGGGTGGGCCAAGTCCCCAGCAGGGGGCATGCAGGAGGGGGCCAATCAATGTTCTCTCTCATCAATGTTTCTGTCTCTCTCCCTCTCCCTTCCTGTCTCTCTGAAATCAATAAAAAAAGAAAAAAACTTAAAAAAAATAAAATAAAATGACATATATGAAGCTCACATGTCTACAATATATTTCTATAATATATCTCACATGTCTATCATGTTAAACTCATACCATGAAGATTTCTGGAGGTTCCATGGATCACTGGCAACTCTGAAATACAATTTAAGCAATGCTAATGCAATAAAAGAAATATTAATTTCAAAATTTCCAGTTATACTTTTCATTTTCATGCCCATGAAAAAGGCCTATAAACTGACAGGAAGCTGTTACCTGAACTAAGCTTCAAAAGCCTTCCGGTGCTGGAGTCAGGGTTTGACAGAGAAGTCAGTAAGTCTCCACAGGAATGGGATGTGGTAGCCTTCACGTCATTTGAAGGCTTTATGAAATATTCACGGTAGTTCTTGCTTCTCTGAGGCCTTTTACCAAGACTTCCATGCAGAGATAGAGTTTGAGAATAATGACTATCATAACTTTCCAGACCAATATCTGAAGGTAACTGATAGGGATGAACCTGGCTAGAATCACCGACGTCCAGGCGTTTACCTAATAAGGCATCATGGGTAAGCTGATAAGCATCAAGTTTTGGTATCATGTCCTTTTCTGGAGGAGAACCTGAAGACTTATTGTCCACAAAAGATATTCGGTACCCTTCCCTAGCCATCTTCTCTGGGGATCGAACTGTGGACTGGCGAGGCGAGTAGTGTCTGAATTCTAACCACCACCAAGGGGAAAAAAAGAACAAAATACATTGAGAACTCTTCTTGGCCCAGTTAGGACAACTGTCTACACTGGACATATTCTGTCTACCAGAATAATTTCTCAGGAAGAGATGGTTTATGATTTTGAGAAATGGTAGCATAAAGTGAGAAAGTACTTATATATAGAACAACAAAAAAAATGTTGGACATTACGTAAACAGTGAAGAATGTGTAACATTCTGGAGATAAATTTCATGTTAACCTAATCCCCTAGGAATTTCCTCCTGAAACTGTAGTGTCAGAGTTTTCTAGACACTATTTTCATATAAAAAAATTTTATGCACCCCCATATGACAATAGCTGTGATCTTATTTGTTCATAGACAATAGTTGGCAGGTCTATGATTTCATAGACTCCCCTCAATGAAGCTAAGCCCACTTCCACCCCCAGAGGTTCTAGGTTCAGCATTGGGAACCAATCCTAAGCCAACTTAAATGGCAGGAAATGCAAAACCTGTGAAAATTCCTAACCCAGTTGTAAAGCATTTGTCTCAGACAGCTGTATCTGTCATTTCCAAAAAGCCTCAGAGTGGGGCAAATAGAGCAGTAGACAGAAAGAGAAGTCTTTGTGCTCTTTGGGGCTTTCAGAGCTGCATATGCTTAAAGGGCTTCCTTGGGGAAGAAAAAATACTATATCTGAGTTAGTCACATTAACTTTAAAAAAGTGGAACCAAGTATAGCTCTGTAGGACCTATAAGAATATCAGTGTTTTACCCAGGGCCAGCCTATACAGTGGGGGAAGGGTTGTAGAACAATATCTTTACAGAACAAAAAGAATCTCAGAACCAGGTCCTGGCCGGTTTGGCTCAGCAGTTAGAACGTCAGCCTGCGGACCAATGAATAGCAGCTTCAATTCCGGTCAGGGGCATATACCTTGGTTGCGGTTAATCCCTGGCCCTGGTCGGGTCGTGCAGGAGGCGGTCGGTCAATGTGTGTCTCTCACATCAATGTTTCTCTCTCTCTCTCTCTCCTTCCCTCCCACTCTGTCTGATGATAGGTGGAAAACTGTCCTTGGGTGAGGATTTAAAAATAAAATCTAAGAACCAGTAATAAGATTAGATAATTCAGACTATTCTTCCTATTGAAGACATTTAAAAAGTAGGGTGATACCCTCACTCCGACTGAGGCAGATTAGGTGCGCTGATTCACCTATGCACATCTTTGGGCTGTGGGAGGAAACCGGAGGACCTGGAGAAAATCCACGCAGACATGGGGAGAACGTGCAAACCCCACAGACAGTGACCTGGCTAGGAGTCGATTTCTTTTTCTTCATCAACAATATAATGAAATAAGATAGAATGAAACGAAGTTATTCGAAGATCTGCTGTGTGTTTCTAGAAGCTAGAAAAGAAACAGACAGCTGACCACCCTCCATATACTTTCTTTTCTGCTATGATGGATGAAGATTAATAATGGGGGGGAAAAGCTCTGGGAGAATTAAATCACATTAAACAGGATGCTTGAGCCATAGTGCATCCTTTCTGGAGAACTGCTCATATAATGCTCAGGCCAATGGTTGAGCTCAAAGATTGTATCTGCTTATATGTGAGGGTCTGAGGTTGGAAAAGAAGAAATAGCAATACATTGCTAGAAAGAGAGAGAATGTGTGTGTGCGTGTGTGTGTGTGCGTGTGTGTGTGTGTGTGTGTGTGTATGATATAGAAGATTAATGCCCTGTCCAGATGGCATTAGATAGCCTCACACATGCTCTATGTGCCCATCTCCCTGACTGTACATGCTTCACTCCTAACCACTGCCTCTGCAAACTTCAGAAGATGGCCCCTGAACACTATAGTCTGTCTGGAATTGACTAGTACCTGGGAGCTTTACAGCTCCTACCTCAGGGCAACCTGTAGCCAATGGCTATTTTAAATGGGAGTCCAAAAAATCAGTTCCTTTGTCTTAAGGCAAGACAAATGGAGTTGTACTTTATACTCTACCAAGATCTGGCTGAGTCTGGGACTTCAACTGAAATTGTATTCTTACTTGGCTTCTTCCTCCTTCTCACCTGCTGTACTCATTTTCTTACTGGTTTCTCTGTAATAAAACACTTTTAAAAAAAGTAGGGTGATATATGTTCTTAAACGCATAAACAAGCTAATGAACTGGTGAGGAATTTCTAGGCCAAACTCTAAGAAACAGCAAGAATTCATATAGGTAAGTCTAGCACTTAGAGTCACTTTTACCCTAAGGAATTTTAGGGTGACAGGTATAGAAGTCCAAGTCCAGAATCCATCCATGGTGAGGAATATGACAAACCACCTCACATCCCCCCACCCTTAAGATGGAACCCTGAGCAGGACACAACCTTCAGAGTAAAGGTAAACTAGAACTATACTAGCCTTTGTATTGATTGGTAATCCAAGTTTGCATCATCTGGGTAGTCTAGGGAACCTCAAGCTTTGAGCTTGGATTAAGGTGCTCCCAAACTAATAGTGCCCCAGGCGCCTAGTAGAAGCAAATAAAAATTTGACCTGGAAAAGATACTTTCATGCAAGACTTTAAATCGTTCCTACTTATAGTTTTTCAAATACAATAGCCAGCAAACAGCCAAAAAAAAAAAAAAGGGAAATAAGACAACACAGGTGAGAATGAATAGAAAAAATAGACAACACAGACTCATAAAAAACTTCAGGTATTGGAATTAACAGATATAGCCTATACAACAACTATGTTTAATATGTTTAAAGAAATATAAAATAAGCTGGAAATGATCTGCTTTTAACAAAATGACCCTAGCCCAGCCAGAGTGGCTCAATGGAGTGAGCATTGTCCCATGGACTGAGAGGTCCTGGTTTGATTCCTAGTCAGGGCACATGCCCAGTTGTGGGCTCAATTCCCAGTAGGGGGTGTGCAAGAGGCAGCCGATCAATGTTTCTCTCTCACGTCGATGTTTCTCTCTCTCTTAAAAAAAAAAAATCAATAAAACATTTTTTTTTAAAGTGACCCTGCAGATTTGAAAAGAACCAAATCAAATTAATAGAATTGAAAAATAAAGCAATTGAAACTAAGAATACAGCAAACAGCAGATTAGATACAGCTGAAGAGAATGTTAATGAACTTAAAGATGGGTCAGAAAGAATTATCCAGAATGCAAACCAGACAAAAGAAAAAATGATAAAAAATATGAAAGAATAAGAAACAAAGAGGACAAAGTGAAAATCTCTGACATATATTTATTTAATCAAGAGTCCTAGAAAGACAAGAAAAAATTGTGTACAAACAATATTTGAACTATTTTCCAGAACTAATAAGAAAAAATTCACCGATTCAAGTATAATAAATACCAAACAGGATAATAAGAAATCAACATGACTTAGTGAAACTATAGAAAACCAAAGACAAATGGAAAATCTTAAAAGTAGCCAGAGCAAAAAAAGAGATTATCCTTGTAGGAGTGACAGACTTTCAGCTGACTTCTCAAAAGCAACCACAAAAGATAGAATATAGTGGAATACCATGAATATTCTGCCAACCTAGAAATTTATACCCAACAAAAATACCCTTTAATAATTATGATGAAATAGCTCTGGCCGGTTTGGCTCAGCGGTTAGAACATTGGCCCGTGGACCAATGAGTCTTAGGTTCGATTCTGGTCAAGGACACATACCTCGGTTGCAGTTTGTCCTTGGCCCTGGTCGGGGTTGTGCGGGAGGCAACCAGTCGGATGTGTCTCTTTCACATCGATGTTTCTCTCTCTCTCCCTCTCTCTCTCTCTCTCTCCCCCTCTCTCCCTTCCTCCCACTCTATCTAAGGATAAATGGAAAAATATCCTTGGGTGAGGATAAAATAATAATAATAATAATAATAATAAATAATTATGATGAAATAGAGGCATTTTCAGACAAACAAAAGCTGAAAGAGTTCATCATTAGTACACCCATATTTAAAAAATTCTAAAAGATGTAGTATAAGCTAGAAGAAAATGCTCTCAGAAGGGAAATTTCAGATAAAAAAAAAAAAAGAGAGAGAGAAAGAAACAAAGAGCAGACAAAGTGGATACATTTAAATCAACATGGTATAAAAATATTGTGTGGGTTTAAAAAAATAGAGGAAATGAAAATCCATAATAGTGTATATAAATTAGGAGGTATTAAAAGGAGTAAAGTACTTTAAAGTATTTAAATTATCTAAGAGAAGAGTTAAGGTACTGATTAATTTTAAAATTGTATAAGTTAAGAACACATATTGTAGTTCTGGAAATAATACTAAAAGTACAGAACAGTGTATAATTTACAAACTAGTAGAGGGAATACATAGATGAATAAAAACATAATAAATCCAAAAGATGGCAAGAAAGATAAGAAAAAGAAATAAGGAATAGTCAACCAATACAAAAAGTCAGGAACAAAGGAAGTTAAAATATCCATTCTTCAACCAGAAATGCCTTACAGGACAGCTCCTCAAAAAAGCAGAAAGGGCCCTGGCCGGTTTGGCTCAGCGGTTAGAGCATCGGCCTGCGGTGCAGAGAGACCCGGGTTCGGTTCCTGCTAGGGGCATGTACCTCGGTTGCAGTTTGTCCCCGGCCCTGGTTGGTCGTGCGGGTGGCAGCCACTCGATGTGTCCCTTTCACGTCGATGTTTCTCTCTCGCTCTCCCTCTCTCTCCCTCCCACTCTATCTGAACAAAAAATGAAAAAATGTCCTCAGGTGAGGATAAAAAAAAAAAAAAAGCAGAAAGGGTTAGTTGATCACAAAGGTCCCCAGGGCTGAGACATCTCCATCTTCTCCCAAATCCCATCACATCTAGATTTCTCTGATTAGTGTGGCAAAAAAATACTCAGTGAGCAAAATATTTACCATCTTCCTGGTGATTATCACTTGGCATCTCCCTTCTTGCCACTTCCTGCATCTAAAAAAGTTCGAAAGTTTAAGAGAAGGTGAGCTCATTACACCAGGAATTCAGAATACTTCCCTATGAGTGAGCAAGACCATCCTTGCAGACTAGGGAAATAGACCTTCAAGCAAAGGTCCAGGTGTAAGCCTACTTTAAAACTGCCACAATACAAAGAGTTTCCAGAGCTGTTTTGGAATAAATAAGGAGATTCCTTGAAAATACAAAAAATCTTTAGATGGTAAAGGACATACTAGTGAAATACTATACTTTTTCTTGTTAGATAATTCAGCATAGAAGTTAGATGGTGCCTCCCTTTCCACCTTTATTTTTTATTTTTTAAGAACTCTCATACTTATTTTACCTTCTGGTAAAGCTGAGTATTGACCACAAGAACTACTGGGAGTTTTAATAGGCTGAGGCATAATTAAGCAAGGATTGATACAAAATAGGAAGTCATCTAGGGTATGCATTTTCAAAACTCATCTTAAAGTATTTAGTATATTTTTGGTAGTTATGCAGAGAAAGAAATCCCACTTCCTATTTCTTAAATGAAAAGGATACACAGCAAGCTATTCAATTTCCTTTTTTTCTTTCATTTCAAGAAGTAATTTCAAAACAGTTGATTATGTTAATCTAAAAAGAGCTATTTAACTTTAACTGTAGATTGGAGTATCCATTGTCTCCATTTCCTTTAAATCAATACTAAGATATTAAAAATGGTAACTGAGATAGTTTCTAAGTCACCCAAGTGGAATTTCCAAAAACAAAGAAACCAACTACATGCTAATCTGTCTTCTTATACGATGAAGTTACATACTTAAAGAAAATTACTGACTTTTTACTAGTAGTGTTGATTACTGAAATTATGGTTAATCAGAGTCTTTGCTTCTTCTCCCCCCCCCCCCTTGTTCTGGCTATTTTCAGTAATTTCATTGTTCATAATATATTTTTTTAAATGTAGACAAGAGGAGAAGTTGAATATAAAAAAGTCAATTCTGCATTATATTCATTCTTACAAATAAGTCTTATATAATGGGTGTATCCCCCTCCCACATTTTTTTTTCACTGTAAAGTTATTTTAAAAATTTCCCTCATTGTCCGGCTGGTGTGGCTCAGTGGTTGAGCATCGACCCATGCACCAAGAGGTCACCGGTTTGATTCCCAGTCAGGACACATGCCCAGGTTGTGGGTCCAATCCCCAGTGGGTGGCATGCAGGAGGCGGCCAATCGATGTTCTCTCTCATCTATGTTTCTATCTCTCTCTCCCTCTCCTTTCCTCTCTCTAAAAATCCAATAAAGAAAAAAAATTTAAAAAAAAAATTTCCCCCATCTTGTATGATTTCTACCTTCCCATTGCCCACAACTACTATGGCATCTTTACCTGTTTTCTTTCTTTTTTTGTTTTGTTTTGTTACAATGAAGAGGTAGCTTTGGGAAAGCCAATTTTGAGATGTGAGATTCAGTAATTAAAAGGCAGAGGTAGAAAATGTAAGAACAAGGTAATAGGAGATGGAGACATTGGGTAGAGAGGAGACATTTTAAACCAGCCAAAAATTATAACAGTTGTATCCCTGTTCAAGGGCCAAAGTACCTGGCATAAAATGTGCTAAAGTTATATGTATAAATATACTACATTTGATAGCAGGTTAGTGGGGGAAAAGGAAAGGGGAGATTGAAATTAATACAGAAGGTCCTCTGCATCCTGTCCTGCCTTTTCTTTTTAAACGGTCCAAAATGCCTCATCAAACAAGTCCTATTAGATCTTCAGAACTAATGGAGAGTCCATTGAATTACTAGTATTAATCACCGACTAGTGAAGAGATCAGCAAGAAAGTAAATACATTACCTGTGTCCCCAGTGGGAAAGTGTTTAATTTCTGATCTGGTATACTGTTGCTTTGGGTTGCAGAAGTGCTCGTTAGGGAATCCTTTTCTTCCCGGTTGGGGAAGGGAATAAACAGTCCTTTGTTTGAGTCTGTGTTAAAAGAAAAGGTATACAATGGAGCACTGACCAGACGTCAAAGGCAACATGTCTATGGAAAGATACTAGAAGGAAGTCACAAGACTGAGAGCTAGTTCTGGTGACACTACTTGGAAACCATGTATACTTGGGCAAATTGCTTAATTTCTCTGAATCTCTCACTTCACTTTTAAAACAGTGATGATAAAACCTAACCTGCCTATCTCTTAGGATTGAACTGAGGTTAAAACAAGATAATGGTTATGAAATGGCTTCATAAATTATGAAGGGCTCAGTAGAAATTAAGAAGAAGGCAAGCCCTGCTGGTGTGGCTCAGTGGATTGAGCGCCATCCCATGGACTGAGAGGTCCCGTTTGATTCCTGGTCGTGGCACATGCCTGGGTTGCAGGCTCAATCCCCAGTAGGGGACGTGCAGGAGGCAGCTGATTGATGTTTCTCTCTCACATTAATGTTTCTCTCTCTAAAAAATATTTAAAAAAATAATAAGAAGAAAGCAAATGTGCCCTGGCCAGTGTGGTTCAGAGGTTAGAGCATCAGCCCATGCAACAAAGGGTTGCAGGTCTGATTCCTAGTCCAGGGCAAGTACCTAGGTTGCAGGTCTGATCCCCAGCCCCTGTAAGGGTGTGTGCAGGAGGCAACTAATCTATGTGTCTCTCTCACACTGATGTTTCTTTCTCTCTCCCTTCCCCTCCCTCCCTCCCTTTCATTCTCTCTAAAAATCAATGGAAAAAAATATACTTGGGTGAGGATTAACAAACAAACAAACAAACAAAACACAAAAAAAACAAAAACAAAAAGGAGGAGGAGGAGGAGGAGGCAAATGTTGTGCACATTTCCTAAGTGAATCAATAAGGAACTTTGAGACCAATTCAACAACCTCCAATTATAAACGGAGACGGCTGGGAATAGACTCCTGACATCACATTATATCCAGGGCTCTCATCAGCATTCTGCAATGACTGGTCATTTCAAACAAGTCTCTTTCTCCCTTGACTTCCTCATTTGAAAAAAGAAAAAGACTAATCATGAGCTATTTCATAGAGAAGAATGCTAAATGCTTATTAGGTCTCCCAGTATTTTTTTACCTATGATTAGAGAAACAACTTTAAAAATAAAAAGGAAAAACAAACAAACAAACAAAAACTTTATTCTACTCTTGGCCACTCTGGAAACTGTTATTAAAAAGAGCTAGTTAGGGCTTGCCTGGTTTGGCTTAGCGGTTAGAGTGTGGGCCCAAGGGTCGTGGGTTCGATTCCAGGTCAAGGGCACGTACCTGGGTTGCAGGTCCAATCCCCGGCCCCATTTGGGGTCATGCAGGAGGCAATCAATTGATGTGTCTCTCACATTGATGTTTCTCTCTCTCTTTCCCTCCCTCCCTCCTTCCCTTCCACTCTATCTAAAAATCAATGGGAAAATATCCTCGGGTGAGGATTAACAAATAAATAAATAAATAAATAAATAAATAAATAAGCTAGTTAGGATTTCTATTCAATTATAACACTTGTGCAAAACTTTTTGCATGTTTGATAAATGCTTATTAACTGTAGAATTATGGAATTTGGGGTCTTCTGACACCCACCTCCACCCCTGACCCCCATCTTAGTATTGGCACTATTGCTCACCCAATCCCCCCAAGATAGAAACTTGTTCTTGGAATCATCTCAAATCTCACTCAGTTACCAAGATCTATAGAATCACTTTTTTTTGTGGAGGGAAAAATTTAATTTTAATTGAGATAAAATTCAAATACTATATAATTCACCCTTTTACAGTATACAATTCAGTGATTTTTAGTTTAGTCACAAAGTTATGACAACAATCACTACTACTTACTTTCATTTCCCTAAAAAAAAAAAAAAAAAAAATTAGTTGTCATTCTCAATTCCCTCCTCCCTACAAGCCCCTATCAACCATCATATAATTTCTGATCCTATGGATTTGATATTCTGGACATTTCATGTAAATGGAATAATACAGTATTTGACTTTTTGTGTCTGGTTTCTGTTAGTTAACATGATGTTTCCAAGATATACATTGTACCATGTATCAGTATTTCACACCTTTTTAGGCTGAATAATATGCCTTATACAAATAAACCATATTTTGTTTATCCATTCATTAGTTGATGGAATTTTTGGCGATAACGCTGCTTTCATTCCTGTATAAGTTTTTGTGTGGACATATATTTTCATTTCTTTGGGTATATATCTAAGAGTGAATTGCTGGATCAAATGGTAACTCTGTGTTTAACTTTTTGAAAAACTACCAAACTATTTTTCAAAGAAGCTATACCATTTTATTTTCCCACCTAAAATAGGTGAGAGTTCCAATTTCTCCACATCTTTGCCATCACTTGTTGTCTGTCCTTTTGATTCTAGCCATCCTACTGGGTATGAAGTGGTATCTTCTTGTAGTTTTGATTTGCATTTTCCTGATGGCTAGCGGTATTAAGCATCTTTCATGTGCTTGTTGGCTATTTTGCATATCTTCTTTGGAGAAATGTCTATTTAACCTTTGCTAATTTTTTTCCTTTTTATTTATTTTATTTTTATTTATTTATTTATTTTTGGTAGGTGCCCCTAGCAGGAACCGAACCCGGGACTCTCTGGTCCGCAGGCCGACGCTCCAACCGCTGAGCCAAACCGGCCAGGGCTTTTTTTCCTTGTTAAAAAAATACGTTTTTATTGCTTTTTTAGAAAGAGAGAAAGGGAAAGAGAGATAGAAACCTCGATGTGAGAGAGAAACATCGATCAGCTGTCTGCTACATGCCCCCCACTGGGGATTGAGCCCACAACCCAGGCATTAAACCAGGACCTCTCAATCCATGGGATGACGCTCAATCCACTGAGCCACATTGGCTGGGCTCTTTGTTAATTTTCTAATTGGGTTGTTTGTCTTTTTGTTATTGAGTTATAAGAGTTCTTTATATAGAATGGATACTAGACTCTTGTCATATATATGAGATGCAGATATTTTCTCCCATTCTGTAAGTTGCCCTTTTACTTTCTTAATAGTGTCCTTTGAAGCACAAAAGTTTTTAATTTTATGAAGTCCAATTCATCTATTTTTCCTTTGGTTGTTATGCTTTTGGTGTCCTATCCAAGATATAGGTTTACTCCTAAAAAAGAAAAACTGATGCCTTGCTCTGCTGCCATTATGACTAAGCATATCATTTACCAAAATTGGGGAAAATCAGGAAAAAGAAGTAATTTGCATTTTAAGATAGGTTTTTTTTCTTATACTTTAATTTACTTTCTTCTTTTTCTTAAAATGTAAAAAATATCCAACACTTAATTTCAAAAGCAAATGTAATTATGACATTGTTGTCTATTCCAAGTTTTACACCCACATAACCAAAGTGATAGAACCATAATTCAATATATTTGAATAAAAATGTTTTATATTTGTAATGACAGAGAAATGGCTTTACAACACTGATACAGGTACAAAGAACTAATAGTTGGCTTCTTCAACTACCAGTAATCATAGTTGGCCAGTAATCACACTTTTGGCTGAAAACCTTGTACTCTATGTGAGGTTGAAACAGAGATGCACTGCCTAGATTCCTTCCAAGGAAGGACTTATTTCTCTTCAGAATCTGCCTCAGCTTTAGAGAACTACCTCCTGATGTCATACCCTTCCACAGGTGGTCTACATCTGGTACCGAAGGAGGCCGAGGCATTTGCCTAGAGTGGGACAGTCCTTGCTCTAGCTCTCTCTCTGACCCACCTTCCTTCCTGTTTCCTTTCAGTATTGATCTCTAATAAACATCTTGTATCCTAGATTCTACTGAGACAAATTTTTAAGAGCAGAATTAGTCTAGTACCAGTCTCCAAAATAAATAAAGCCTTGAGCCAGTTCCTTAAATTGCTAATCCCAATAAAAACAACTTAATCCCTGACTTCTGAAATATTAATATATCATAACCACTGCAGATATGAAAATCATGAAAGGAAATCAGTGGTTTTTCTCCCACCATCAACAGATTGTTAGTAACCTTAGTAACCTTGTATTTTCCCCCCTTAAATATCTGATACGTCTTTTATTCAGAAATTCAACTCTTTGCCCAGCCGGTGTGGCTCAGTGGTTGAGCGTCAACCCATGCATCAAGAGGTCACTCGTGACTCATTGGTTCGCGGGTCAATGCTCTACCGCTGAGCCAAACCGGCCAGGGCTCATTTGTTTTTTTTGTTTTTTTATCCTCACCCGAGGACATTTTTACATTTATCTTCAGACAGAGTGGGAGGGAGAGAGGGGGAAGAGAGAGAGAGAAACATCAATGTGAGAGAGACACATCGACTGGTTGCCACCCACACGGCCCCAACAGGGGCCAGGGACAAACTGCAACTGAGGTACGTGCCCTTAGCGGGAACCGAACCAGGGACTCTTTGGTCCACGGGCTGACGCTCTAACTGCTGAGCCAAACCGGCCAGGGCTCATTTGGTTTTTTAACATGTTTAGCTTGAGGGGCTGGAAAGTTATCCAGTGGTGATTCCAGATATATATTACTAATTCAATAGAAATGGGAGACTGGTGCAGAGAGAGACTGATACAGTTTGTCAAAACTAGACCAATATATTTAAGAGTCATCTACAGGGAAGAAATAAAGCAAGTTGTGGAAACAGATGAGATCAATAAGGGCAGAGCAGAGAAAAAAGAGAAACTAAAGACAGTCTAGATATGCTTGTTTTAGGGGTTTGGGGAAACAGAGAGGAAGCCTTGAAAGAGACAAAGATGCCCTGGCCAGTTTGGCTCAGCGGTTAGAGCATTGGCCCACGGACCAGAGAGTCCCGGGTTCGGTTCCCACTAAGGGCACATACTTCAGTTGCAGTTTGTCCCCAGCCCTGGCTGGGGTGGTGTGGGTGGCAACCACTCCATGTGTCTCACATTGATGTTTCTCACTCTCTCTTCCCCCCTCTCTCCCTCCCGCTCTATCTGAAGATAAATGCAAAAATGTCCTCGTATGAGGATTAAAAGAAAAAGAAAAAGAGAGAATGATTATGTGGCTAGGAGAGTAAGATGAGAATCCAAGAGAGTAGAGTTTCCCTGCCTAGTCTAAATGATCGGTGGGAAAGCACTCTTTTGAACAACTGAGCTAGTGGGAACTGTTCTCCAAAAAGTTTTCTCCTAGCCTGTGGCAGGACCATTAACATGGCATAACCACATTAGTCATATTGAATTACCAACAGTGCTTACAGGCAAAACTCCCTAGAGATCTAGCACAAACATAATTTTCAGTGGAAGCAAAGCTCTTTAATGTTTCAAAATAGCAAAATAAATTTTATTTTTAAAAAATCCAGGCAACAGCTGGAGCTTCTAAGAGCCTTTAAAAATGGGCCCTGTGTCTAGTAAAGCAGTTTGTTCTCAGCAGAGATCGTGTCCTTTAAAACATTTTAATTCCTGGAGTGAATCTTTGTGTGTGGTAATGATGCAATATGACATAAGTGAAATTTAATTCAGCTCATACAAAAAGGCAAATTATGCTTCAATGTATCTTTGCCTTTCTGGAAATGGATGTATAAATGCTTGTACCTAGAAAAAAGACAGGAAGGCTGTATACCAAATTAACTGGGACTCTCTTTAGGGAAAAGGTTTATGAGTGATTAAAATATTGTTCTTCATGCTTTTCAATATTTTCCAAAATTATCACAATATAATTTAATCAATTCTGAAATATTAAAATGCTATTTTAAATGAAATAAAGAAATATATGGACCATGACCTATGTGCATTGAGACTTCCAAGAAAGGAAAATAAAAATCATACCTCACATAGTTGCCACAGACATACTCGTATGTTTATTTATTTATTTATTTTGTTTTTATTGATTTTTTAGAGAGAGAGGAAGGGAGAGAGAGATGGAAACATCGATGTAAGAGAGAAAATTGATCAGCTGTACCCTGCACGGCCCCCACTGGGGATCAAGTCCCCAACCCAGGCATGTGTCCTGACTGGAAATCGAACCAGGACCTCTTAGTCCATGGGACGATGCTCAATCCACTGAGCCACACTGGCTGGGCCATATGTTTCTATACTAAATAAGATGTTTCCATAAAAATTAGAAAAAAGTACCTCATTGCCCTGGCCAGTGTGGCTCAGTGGTTAGGGCATCGGCCCACAGAAGTGTCACAGGTTCAATTCCCAGTCAAGGGCACTTACCTGGATTATAGGTTCAATCCTCAGACCTGGTTGGGGTGCGTGTGGGAGGCAACCAAAGGATGTGTCTCTCTCACATTGATGTCTCTCTCTCCCTCCCCTGCCTCCTCCACTCTCTCTAAAAAATTCAATGGAAAAAATATCCTCCAATGAGGATTAACAACATCAAAAAAATCATACCTCACTATGGCTTATTTTACAATTAAATACTATAAAAATGACTTGTCAATAAATGTCCACATGGATAGATAAGTCAGGAAAATAAAAGACTGTATGTTATAAACCAAAAACCCTTAATGTCTAAACTACACAGTCAATTCCCAGCCGGTATGGCTCAGTGGTTGAGCATTGACCCATGCCCCAAGATGTTACCAGTTTGATCCTGGTCAGAGCACATGCCCAGGTTGCAGGCTCAATCCCCAGTAATGGGCGTGCAGGAGGCAGCCGATCCATGTTTCTCTCTCACATCGATGTTTCTATCTCTCTCTCCTTTCCTCTCTCTCTAAAATAATCAATAAAAACATATATATTTTTTAAATGTGGCATAACCACTTTAATCACATTAGATTACCAATGTTGCTTATAGGTGACACTCTCCAGGAATACAGCACAAACAAAGGAGATTCTGCAGTTGCAAAGATTCAAGGTAGAGAAGCCCAGAAGGCCCAAGGTGTGAATTGCATTGATGCAGAAGAGTCATGAGTCTCTGGCTAATGAATCAATAACCATAGCAATGCTAAGGGGTCCGTGGGGATTGGCAATGCAATTTTTAGGATGTACTAATGATGTAAAGTGATATAAATGAAATTGAACTCTGAGTACAGCTTGTGCTTTGATGGGTTCTGGCTTAGGCCTGCTCAATAAATAGGGCCCTTCTGGTATTGAGAGAAAAGAGGAAAAAAAAACAGCCAATAAATCTTGTGTTTGTTTCAAATCTATGCTATTTCTCAACTATTTTGTCTTCATGCTACCCAAGACTGGCCACAAAAACTGAAACAACTAATGTTTTAATCACTTGTGATTAGAGAGAGAAAACTTACCAGTTTCAATCCTGTTATCAACATCAGCACTGACTTTTGATGCAGAGCTCTCATCTGTCACACAGTTTTTCATTGTCTTCTCCCTGGAGCTGCCATGTAGAATAAATTATTTAAAACTCAAAGCTTTTTGAGATCACCAATAAATGCCATAAAGAAAGCACTAATTCATGATAATCACATTTTTAAATGCTCCAGGACATATTAATTTCACAAAAATGTCAATTAAAGTCGTATTTTTACTGGGAACATGATAGAGAAGGACACTTATAGCTCAGCCTTTAAAGTATGAAAGTCAGAAAATTCAGAACTTAGACATTCTGTTTTCTTGATACAAATTTAGATCTGAATGATTTTGAGGGATTTTCTTTTGAATTAAAAAACTCAAAACACAGAAAGGAAGGTTCTGCTGCCAAGAATTATAGTGGAGACAACTACAGCCATTAATTAGAAAAACAGACAAGAAAGGCAAGTAAGTGTTTGCACTTCACTGATGTACTGTAGTTAAATTGAGAAATACAGTAAGTAGACAACCTAGACTATGAACCAGGGACTTTACACCCACCATTTCATATAATCATAAAAGCTCTCCTATGATCTATTATCCCCAGTTTATGGATTGGGGAAACTGGGACTCAGAAAGGCTTAAATTTTTTTTTCACCCAAGGTTGGAGAGCTTGTAAGAAATTACTGGGCACTTGAGTAACATTTTACCTCTGGTTTTGCAATCATTATATGGTAACTAAACAGAAATATTATGGCACTAAGTATTTGCCTTACTAGAAAGTTTATTCAGTTATACATTAATTCTTCTATGTATTTCTATAGTAAGCAGGGTATACCAATGCATTTAAAATAGGAATTACTTTATAAAATACATATATACAAATAATTTTTAAAGAAACATTCCATTTCTTTCTACTGCAGGGTACATTTTACTCTATATAAATTAACTTCAATAAACCTGGCTTTAAAAACAGGAAACTAAAAAAAATAAAAATAAAAATAGGGAACTAAGGATGCTCTCTGAGGGTTATATTATAAAACATAATGGATTCAGAGCAGAGATAGGCAGAGTCACTGGAAAAGAGAAGGATCTCAGGCCAACAGACACTGACTTCATTAATCATTCAACAAATTATTTGTTAGCACCTTATATGTGCTAGACACTCTTCTAGGCACTAGGGATATTGCATAAAAGACAAGCAAGATCCTTGTTCTCATGGAGCTTATGTTCTAGAGGAGGGGAAAGGTAATAAACAAGCAAACAAAAAACTCATTCTAGGGAAGAATATTTAATGTTGTGGGGATATGTTCATGATATAAAATTTAAAATGGTATGTAGAGGAAGCAAATTACTATAAAATAAAAATATTTTTAGTATGCCCTGGCCGGTTTGGCTCAGAGGTTAGAGCGTCGGCCCACGGACCAATGAGTTTCGGGTTCGATTCCAGCCAAGGGCACGTACCTCAGTTGCAGTTCGTCCCCGGCCCTGGTGGGGTCGTGTGGGAGGCAACCAGTCAATGTGGCTCTATCACATCGATGTTTCTCTCTCTCTCTCTCTTTCACTCCCTCCCACTCTATCTGATAATAAGTAGAAAAGAGTCCTCAGGTGAGGAATAAAAAATATATATATATATATTTTTTTAGTACTATATATTATATAATATTATTATATATAAATACACACACATACATATACCTAAGACTAAAAGGCTATTTATCATAATATAATCAGTGTTTATATCTGAATAGTGGGATTTTAAGTTACTATTTTATTCTTTGTGGTTTTTTGTGTACTTTCCAAATTTTCAACAATATGCATTATTATTATTATCTGTTGTTGTTGTTGTTAATCCTCACCTGAGGATATTTTTTCCATTGATTTTTAGAAAGTGTGGAAGGGAGGGATGAAGGTGGGAGGAGAGAGAAAGAGAGAGAGAAACATCAATGTAAGAGATACACACTGATTTGTTGCCTCCACACATGCCCCTCGATCGGAGCTGGGGATCAAAACTGCAACCCAGGTAGGTGCCCTTGACTGGGAGTCAAACTCAAGACCCTTTGGTGTGTGGCCGATGCTCTAACCACTGAGCCACACCAGCCAGGGCTGCATGCATTACTTTTATCTTTAAAAAATACTAATAGATACATCTACATGTTCTATGTGTTATCTATAGGTACACAGATGTCCAGAAGGATATATACCAAACATTGCTAGTAGTTAACTCTTGGCAGCAGAATATGGGATAATTTTGACTTTTTTCACTATAGTTTTCTGTATTATTTAAATTGTTTGTAATTGACTTCTACTTTTCAAAAATTGTAAAGCCACTTAAAAAAAATCCATGGGTTTTGGGTAGAAAATATGGTACCTTATTTTGATAGGATTTTAGTAACAAGGAGTAGAAATTCTACCATTCAGATACTTTAGAGCTTCCAGGTCTGTTTACTTTTGGTTTTGTAGAAAAATGCTTCCCTTATTATCCTTTAACAAATTTATCTCAAACAAATTTATCTCTGTCCATGGTAACATAATGCTCCTAATTCAATAGGAAAAGACTGTGTAATGATTATAACTCTACCAAGAAAGGGTTGATAAGCATTTGTGGGGATGATAAGTTATCTTATAGTATCTATAAGCTTTGAACATAACTTTAGAGAATTTACAACAATTATGTTCAAAGCAGACCCAATAGTTTAATAAATCAGAAATGTTCCCACTGAGGGCCAGATTCTTATCCCAGAAAAATTTCAGTATGTTGAATCAGATACCCTTATTCCTACTTTGAGCATTCTTACAACTTAAGATTTCTGCTGGAAAATAAAAAAGTTAAGCAGGAATTCATTATTGTCTATGTCCAGAACCAAACTAAAAAAAAATTATTTTATCACTAAAAAGCAATCCATTTATTTAATCATACTCTTTTTAGGCAATTTTAACTTTTCCCACCGTGGTAAGACCACTCTGTATTTTTCACTTTCAGTCTTCTCTTCACTTTTTTCAAAAGAATCCACATCACTATCTCTGTTTGTTTCTTTATCTTCTCCAATGAGGAGATCCAATGTATCTCCCACTTTCACCGTTCTGCTTTTCTTCCATAATTTTTCCCCGTTCAGCCTGAGTTCACCTTTGTAGAATGCATCTTCCACTTTGTTTCTGCCGACATCTAGGCCTGTCTTCAGGATAACATCATACTGAAAAGACTGCATTACCTTTTCCAGGTCTTTGTAGTCTTCAGCCACACTGGGGTCATCCTCAAGCTCCTCTTCTTGCTCACTCACCTCATTAGGATCTCTCTCTTCATCAGAGTCCTCTTCATCTTCAGTTTTCTGCAGTCTTTTTAGCGGATTTTTTGGAGCTTATATTACTTTTGAGTCTTATGGAAAATGGGAAAATATATTCTGGAGATATTAAAAGTCCTGGGAGTCTCAGTGAGAAAATGTTATGGAAAAGTGTTTTATAATTTGATGCATTTAATTTGGTACTAGAAAAATATAAGTATCGATTCCAGGAAGCACAGAGTTTGTGTGAAGGTGTCCCTCGTAGCACTCCCCAGAGCCCAATCCAGGTGTCTGGTTTTCTTAAAATACTGGTGGGCAATCTGACACTAGTCATTGCCATGGTGCATACAACCTCTGTTTATCAGCTACTCACTCCCTCTCTTTCTAATCTGCTGCTTCCCTCTCTAGCAGGTATATGTTGGTAAATGCTGTACTGTCAGAGCCGCTCCTCCCCCCTCCCTCCCTGCAGCCGTGCCTCTGGCCTCCAGGCCCAAACTAAAAAATTTTTTGTAAAGAATCTTCTTACCTTTTTTCCACCTCTAAAAGAAAATTTTCACTGTTGCCCAACTGACTAAAATGCAGCTTGGCAGCTTTTCTCTCACTTTCTCGTACGGCTCGGTCATCTGGAGGCAAAAACTGTGATCTGAGCATGTTTCTTTTTTGGAGTAAACAGTAGTGAGTCAGAAAATCATATTCACAGAGTAAAAACTGAAGACCAGTCTTATCTTTTGTTAGAGACAGGTCACAAAATAATGCTATTATGTTGTCACTGGAGCAAGTAGTAACTCAGGGAGACTACATGGATACCATAGCAACAATTGCCACATAGGTATAAGCCCTGCAGGAAAGTAGAGCTTAGGCAGCAAACAGCCCAAATGGCACAATTTTCAAGTTGAAAGTTACACCATTTCTGAAAGACTTTACTTAGTCTTCACTACAATAACTTTCCCAGGAACATGTGAGACAAAATTTTATATCAATAAATGTATACTCAACAATAACATTATAAAGAAATACAGACTAACTTATTTGAAGGAATATTTATTGTTCCTTGCCAACTAAGCCCCATAGAGTTATATTAATTTTCTATTGATAATACAGCTGCAAAGTTGGGGCTCCTGGAAAAATACATCTCAACCTGGAAACTTTTTGTTGGGGAGGAAGTAGTGGTGAAACCATCAACTGAAGAAAACTAAAGCTGGAAGTAACTGATAAAATCATAGATTGCCATTCAATAAACAATAAAAGAACTTGTCACACATCCTGCCAACAAAAGAGTTGCATAAATATTGACTAATAAACAAATATATCCTGCCAGTGCACACTCTGGGCGAACATCCAAAAAGTTAAGAGGCAGCTGGTTTAACGTAAGATTCTAGGGCAAAGAACAGGGGAGGAGGGTCTCACCCAATTTCTCCAGAGTTTGTAGCGTGTACACGGCAAAGAGCCTATAATCTGTATCCTTCCTGACAACAGGATTGAGTCTCAAATCTAGTTCTTTGAGGAAGGATAAAGGCTGTAGGCGGGATACCTCCACTAATGAAGGGATGTTGTTATAATATAAATTCAGGTCTTGAAGTGAGCGTAAATACTGGATGCCCTGCAAGGAAAAGACCACATTATGAAACTGCACATTGGTAAGGACTAATAATCTCACAAATAAAGGTGGAAATATATCTATTACTTTCCATCCTTAAACATATAACCTGAGTCACCAATGAGAAAAGCAGGGTTGAAACTCCCATTTAGTGTCCTGAGGATAAGAATACTGCAGCCCATGGGCAATGGATGTTCTATACATTAAATAATTCATAGATCTCATACATCTCCTTCTCTACAAAATCTGATTTTTAAATAGCTGCAGCCAATTTTCTACTTCTTTTGCTCCCTGATCACTCTCCCAATGCAATCCTTCCCAGTGGTAGCCAGGCCAAGCCACTATTGCACTTCTCTTACCCTTACCACAACCACACTCCTGACCTCAGAAACATCTCAATTTATAAGAGGGAGGTAGGCAAAAGAGCTGGTTCTGGAGGAGAAGGCGACCGGACTATATGGAAGAGAAAAACAATGCTATCTCCAGGTCTTCCCTCCTGGACCAGTCTGGAACCCCTCTTGTCCTTGTTAACCCTTTCAGAGTTCCTGTCACCATACAAGCAAGTTCTTCCTTCTTCAGTTCTCTTCCTGTGAATGTAGCAACCCCACCTCTCCATTTATCTGGCAATAATAGAATCAGGATGGGAAACTCAGAGGAAAAGCCACAATCTTCCTCCTTTGCTGAAACCTACTACTGAAAATAATTGTTTAATGTTCACATATTTGGCTAATTAGCTGCTTTTGCCCAACATTAAATTTCAGAACAATACTTCAAAACATGTACATATATGTATAATCACATATTCTTAGTAATAAAAATGCTTACCATAAAAGAAACTCCATCATTGAGAGTTATTTTAGAAAGGTAAAATTATTTTCGATCATGTATTTATAAAATAATGTTTTTATTCTCTCACTTTAAAATTTCCTTTTTCTCATTGCAGGAAATTTAGAAAACTTAAAGATATATACAAAACATTTCCAAATAGAACCCTGTTTACACTTTGATGCCTTTCTTTCCGGCTTTTTCAAGTCCATTAACTTTTACATTGTGAAAGGGTCAGTGGTTAGAACAGTTATCAATGCCTTTGGCCTCACTCTCAGGGAAATACACCATTAGGACCATCTTTAATTGTGTCTAATGCTCTAGCTCAAGTAATCTTTTAATGTCTCTCAGTGTAAAAGCCAAGGAAATGGACTTCTAACCTCCTCTTACTTTTCCTAGTTGGCATGGATTCATATATTCCCCAAAGTTACACTAGAAATTATCATAAAACATATCTCCCCTGGAAAAACTAAGCAAAACGATTCAGAGTTAATAGAGACTAATATATTCAGATAACTCATAGATGCAAACAAAAAATATAAAAATCAGATAACTCATAGATGCAAACAAAAAATGTAAAAATTAACGTTTACTGAGTGCTTCCTATACGAAGCACTGTACCAGGTGTCTTATATATGTATATGTGATTACATATGCTAATTGGATCAATCTTTACAACAGTTTTGTGTCCATTTTACAGATGTGAAAAAAGGGAGTATGATAACAAATTACAGCAATGTTCACTCATTTTTTTAGTCTAAAAAAAAAATACATGTGAAAAGAGAAGACCTAAGCAATTCTGAACTAATATTTTCTGAATCTGAAGGGCCAAATATAAATGGCTGCTACCAAATAGTCTAAAGCCCTAGGTCAACTTGGAGTTTCTGATTTTAGAGTCCTAGTTGGAAATCTGATCTTTCTTGGACTTCCTCTTTTAGGGTCCCTAGTTTTAGACCTTGACATTGGGTCTGGCTTGTGTTGTTGAACAAAGTATCCCCTAGGAAGTGAAAAATTGGCAGAATAATCCAGGAGATCATGAACTAATTCTAGATAGCATCTAAGAGTCTTTCACCTTCTTCAGTCTTGCAAAGAAGAGCTTTATCAAGACAGATACATAGCTGGGCAAATGGAAACATGTGGAAGAAACACCATTTGAGGGTCTACCACAAAGAAAACTCTGTGAGTGCATGCTTATGTCCATAGAACTCTTTCTGCCTATTTGATAATCTTCACACACTCTGCTCTAGCCTGCTCTGCCACCCCCACTTTCCTGTTCCACCATTCCTTGACCTGAAAATTTTTGTTTTCAAGACCACCATTTCTCCTCCTCCTTAAAAAAAACCTCACAGTAACAACCTACTCCAGTGTTTCTCCATGTGTGTTCCATGTAACAACGCCACCAGAATCCCCTAGGGTATGTCCTGAGCCCACGTCAGACCTAACTCAGAATCTCTCTTGGAGGAGGGACTAAGAATCTGTACTTTTATAAGAGCTCCTCATAATTTTTTTACACACATTAAAATGTATACTATTGCTCTAGGTGGTGATGGTTTAATATAGTTTGACCTGAGTATAAAAGGAATTTCCCCCAGTATTTTATAATAAATTTCAAACATAAACAAATTTGAAAGAATTTTACAGTGAATAATAAAATTTAGTTTGGAAACATTTAAAAGGAAGATTCAATATTTCCCTGGCTGACATTATTTATCTCTTATTTCCTCCTATCAAAAAATAAATAAATTGGGCTGAATTGGCTGATCAGAGAATATAGAACTTACCTTCAGGCTAGTGATCAAATTTCTTGATAAATCTAAGGATCGCAGGTTTTTAAAATTTCTGAAGGCATCACCAATGCAATGGATTTTTCCAGCATAAGATCCCTGCAATGAAAGAGACTCCACCAATTCTGAAAAGAGATCATCAGTAGATATATTATGATTTCTGCTTGGATAAACGGCAGTCAGTGAAAATAGGATTTCCTTCCTCCCATATCCCATCTGTGAAAGCCCCTACATTCAAGGCTCATAAGAAGATTGGATCTTTCTTTTAAAAGTAGTAATACAGTCTAATATAGTCATTAAAAACCTTGGTTTTATAAATCCCTTGGGTTTTTCTAATTACCCTAAAGGATGTAGTAAAAGTCTAAAAGTTCTCAAAACACAATTTAAAAAGAAATTCAGAAATCCCACTGCTAGGATTTAGCCCTGTAGATAGTACTCATAAAATTTGGTAGGATATATAATATATACCACAAGGATGTCAACTGTAGAGGGGTTTTAGGATAATTGGGAAAAAAATAAAAGAAAAAGAAAGCTGTCAAAGGGTCCATGAGCAGAACAGTAGAACTAGATAGTATTTAAATAATAGCACATTGATACAATGACAAGGTACTAGATCTGTGACCTTGTGCAAGTCACTTAACTTCTCTGTCCATTAGTTTACTCATCTGTAAACAAAAATTATAACAGTACTTACTCATAAGGTATTGTAGGATTGAATGAATACACACACACACACACACACACACACACACACACCACATCTTAGAATAGTACCAGACATATGGTGAGTGCTATATATATGTGTTAATTGTTATGCAGTTATTTTTTTTAATGAAGTGGATTTATAGATGCTCACATGGGAAGATCTCCAAGACATTAAGTGAGGGGAAAGTGTGATTGTGTGAGCGTGTATCTATATATGAGAGACAGGTGTCAACCAGATTTCTAAGAGCACTGAAAAGAGGAGAATCTCAAAATTGTCAATAAGAACTCACTGGCAAGTGTGTGATGGGCCAAACTGAGAATAACAATCAAAGCTGAAGGGAGGTTCTGCAGGACCCAATTTGCAGGTGAGTGCCAGGGGACGGCATAGAAATTAGGTCTTAAGGTGCTGGAGCAGTCTGGGATCTATAAATTCTAGAAAGTAATAAACTGAAGATCTCTTTCAAGACAATATCCAAACCAGGGAGAAATTAGTGGGAGTAGAATTCACATTTAATGGGACAGAGAAACAGGTTCAAAGGAAAGAGAAAGACCAGATACAAGTGTGGAAGGGAAGCAAAGATGGTAGACCTCAGGAAGCATAAAGCCCTATTTTTTAGTACTTCATGAACACAGCAGAAGGGGAATCTCCAGAACCTTAAAACTAGAAAATTTATTCTCATCTAAAAGTATAGGAAAACTTACTGCATTTAAACAAAGAGCCATGGAAAAGAATTACAGCCAAATTTTATATGAGGTTTTTAAAAGGCCATAATAACATCCCTAAAGAATGAGAGCACTCTGGAAAGTGACATTCATAAAATAAACAAAAATTGTAACTTAATATTTCAAAACAAGCTAAAAGATCGAGTAACAAAATACAGTAGTTCTCAAAGTGTGGGTCCCTAGACTCCTGGAGGTCCCTGGGTCAATTTATAGGAGTCTACAAAATCAAAATGATTTTAAACAATTATTTTCATAATAATAACAAAACATTAATTAGCTTTTTCACTGTGCTGACATTTGCAATTATGGAGCAAAAGCAAAAACTATCAGGGCCTTAGGATGAATTAAGGCAGTAGCATCAAACTTTTTATCCTCAGACACAAGCAGATTAGGATGTACTGTCTCGGGATTCAGAGTAACTTCTCTAAATTTCTGTATAACTTTCTGCAGAGCCAAATACTGCGGAGGAAGACTGTATCCTTCTCTCCTTAACTGGACCCAGTAGACAGCTGTGGGTCTCAGGCTTTCACAACTGTGGAGGACATTCCTGATATCCATCAGCAATTTCACATCTGACATCACATTCTTTTCTGCCACCGCTTTTAGTAGACCTTTGAGGGTGGAAATGTAGTGTGAAAACGCAGTTGTGTTTGCAATAAGTTTCTGTTGAATGCCCTTCTCTTCTTCGACTAGCCTTGAAAGAACTTCCTCTTACTCACGTTCTACAGATTGTGTCAGAAGCTCAAATTCAGAAGCTAACTTTGATCTCCAGTTTTCCATCTTCTCTCTCAGTTCTAACAGTTTTCTGTCTTGGGTGGCTACTAGTTTCTTAACATCTGCCATCTGCTTTTTCAGGGGCTCAATGTAACTGCTGAGCCTTTGTCTGTGATGACAGGCGGCCTCCTCCATGGGCCTCACCTGGTGGCCCTGGTGGTCAGGGGGCTCAATGCACAGGGGACACAACATCTCTAGGTCCTCCTCACAGAAAAGGGTCAGGACCTGGTTGTGCTTCTCACTCAAATGCCTCTCTTCTGGCCACTTCTTCTTTCTCCTAGTGATCTGGAGGAGCTTGGCCATGCCAATTGTCCTTCCCAGCTGGATGTTGCTCCTCAAGTGCCTCTCTTAGCATGGGAGAAGGCTCACAGGGCAAGGGAACCTGTCCTGTAGATCAGCCCAGGACTGCTGGATAGAGGAGCGACAGAAGTTGTGCCTATACTCAATAGTGACAGGGTCTCTCAGGTCATCCAGACAGATGGGACAGTTGATTTTTGCCTCAAGTCCTGCCAGAACTGCTTCAACTGCCATTGGGCCCTGAATGAAAGACTGGACTGAGGTGGGTTTTCTTCAGGAAGTTGGGCCCTGTAAGATCTCTCCACTGAGAAGCAAGTGCACCCTCAGATCTCATTGTCCTTCATGTCCTGAATGATTCAGTCCAATGAGACCACTGGCCGCAGGTGTCTAGAGGAATTCCGTTTACCACCTCTAGCCGATCACTGAGTAGTTGAATCCAAGCTCAGAAATACTCTCGGTCAGAAAGCAGACATGGTTCTAAAGTACCTATTTGTTTCTCCTTCAGCCACATGGTCCCATCTCCCTACTCATCCAAGCATCAGGTTTTGGGCTCGTCTGTAAGTCTGCTCTCCCAGAAAGGTCCTTGAAGCCAGTCTGACACCAGATTGTGTCTTAAAGAGTTTTTTTGTTGTTGTTAATCCTCACCCAAGGATATCTTTTCCATCGATTTTTTTTTAAATCCTCCCCCCGAGGACATGTTTGCATTTATCTTCAGATAGAGCAGGAGGGAGAGAGAGAGAGAAACATCTACATGAGTGAGACACATCGACTGGTTGCCACCCACACGACCCCAACAGGGGCCGGGGATGAACTGCAACCAAAATACTGCCCTTAGTGGGAACGGAACAGGACTGCTGGTCTGCGGGCCGACACTCTAACCCTCTAACCGCTGAGCCAAACCAGCCAGGGCTCCATCGATTTTTTTTAGAGAGAATGAAGGGAGGAGGAAGGGAGGGAGGGAGAGAGAGAAGAGAGAGAGAGAGAGAGAGAGAGAGAGAGAGAGAGAGAGAGAGAGAGAGAGAGAGACATCAACGTGAGAGAGACACACTGATTGGTTGCCTCCTGCATGTGACCGGACCAGGGCCAGGGATCAAACCTGCAACCCAGGTATGTGCCCTTGACTGAGAATAGAACCTGAGATCCTTGTGCATGGGCTGATGATGCTCTAACCACCAAGCCACACTGGCCAGAGCTTAGTTTTTAAATGAGATTGGTGATTAATTAACAAACATGATTTTTAATATTATATAATGAAATGTATCAATATTTGGAAGATCTACATTTCTCAGCCACTTAATATTTTCCCAATATTAAGTGCATGATGTTACAAAATCATGCATGGGTAAAAGATCCACTTAAATACAAGATATACTAATGGGTTTGAATGTAAAGAGTGCAAAAAAGTACAATGATATGGTTTTAGATTCCATATACAACTAAACTTTGAGAAATTACTATTTTTCTAGTTTTAATGTCATATCAAATAAGAATATCCACAATTCTCTGAAAAGATATTAAAATCCTCCTTCCTTTTCCAACTACATATCAGAGTGAGGTGGGATTTTTAAAAATATATTTCAACCAAAACAATAAATCATAACAAATTTAATACAGAAGTGGATATGAGAATCTGGCTATCTTCAATTAAGACATTAAAAAGGCCCTGGCAGCCCTGGCCAGTTTGGCTCAGCGGTTAGAGTGTCGGCCCGCGGACCAGAGAGTCCCAGGTTCGGTTCCCGCTAAGGGCGTGCACCTCGGTTGCAGTTCGTCCCCAGCCCCTGTTGGGGTTGTGTGGGTGGCAACCAGTTGATGTGTCTCTCTAACATGGATGTTTCTCTCTCTCTCTCTCTCCCTCCCTCCCTTCCTCTCTATCACTCTATCAGAAAATTAATGGAAAAATATCCTTGGATGAGGATTAACAAAATATATCCTCGGTTGAGGATTTAAAAAAAAAGAAAGAAAAGATATTAAAAAGATTTGTAAAACTATAAAACAATGCCCCTCCTCTCACTATTTTTTTTATTTTGGAAAATATAGTTATTTTCCAAAAATATTTATGTTAACATATAATGGGTATGTTAGGGTTATCTTTTAATGAGTTAATAAATAAATATTTTAAATTTTTCTGTTTCAATGTTCAATAGGGTAAATATTAGTAAATATAGCCCACATTAATAAAAGCTCTTTGAATTAGGGGTTGGAGGACACAAATATTCAGACCACAGAAACTCTCATTCATTTCGGTGGGAATGCAAAGGTGTAACCACTTTAGAAGATCGTTTGGTAGTTTCTTAAAAGCTAAACACAGCTCGCCATATGATTTAGCAATCATGCTCCTTGGTATTTTCAATCAAATAAGTTGAAACTTTATGTCCACACAGAAACCTGTACTTGAATGTTTATAGCAGCTTTATTCATAATTGTCAAAACTTAGGCATAACCAAGATGTCCTTTAATAAGTATGGATAAACAAACTATGCATCCACACAGTGGAATATTATAAAAAGAAATGAGTTGTCAAGCTATGGAAAGACATGAAAGAACCTTAAATACATATTTCTAAGTGAAAGAGCCAATCTGGAGAGGTTACACACTCTATGAATCCAACTATGTGATATTCTGGAAAAGGCAACAGTAAAAAGATCAGTGGTTGCCAGGGGGTTACATAGTGCATGATTACAACTATATGACTGTCTAGAAAAGGCAACAGTAAAAAGATCAGCGAGCGAGCAGTTGCCAGGGGTTCAGCCAGGAGGGAAGATAAATAGGTGGAGCACAGGAAATTTTTAAGGCAGTGAAACTATTCTATTTGATACAGTAATGGTAGACACACGATACTAGATATTTGTCAAAACCCACAGAATTGTACAACACAAAGAGTGAACCTTAACATAAACTATAGACTTTAATTAATAATTTATTAATATTGGTCCATCAATCATAACAAATATACCACACTAATGCAAGATATAAATAATAGGAGAAACTGTGGGGGAATATGGGAGAGGAAGTGTGAGGGAGGAAGAGTAGTATATGGAACTCTCTGTATTTTCTGCTCAGTTTTTCTGTAAACCTAAACCTGCTTTTTATAAATATAGTCTGTTAATTTAAAAAGAGAAATAAAATACCCATACATACTAAAATATGGATGAACCTCAAAAATATCATGCTAAGTTAAAGAAGCAGACACAAAGGTTATATATGGTATGATTCCATTTATATGAAATAACCAAAATAGGCAAATCCATAGGAACAGAAAGCAGATTAGTGGTTGCCAGCGGCTGAGTGGAGCTGGAAATGAGAAGTGACTGCCTAAGAGGTATGGGGTTTCTTTTTGGGCTGATAAAAATGTTCTGGTACTAGATAGTGGTGATGTTTGCACAATATACTGAGTGACACTGAATTGTATACTTTAAATTTTATAGTATGTGAATTATATCTCGAAAAAATTATTTTCCTGACTTGGAGGGCAACATATTGGTAGTTCTTTCTGTAGTATGCAATGATCTAATACCATGAAAGTCTGTTATCATGGGACAAAGGCTAAATTCAATTATGATTTCCATCAGTGCCTTACAGCATTTCTCATGCCTTTTCACTGGAGTCTATTTTGAAAAACAGACATTTTAATATTGTTAAAGGGAACCATAATTATCATTGAAATGGTAAAGTGTCACAGAGACATTCTTTCATGATTCATATGATGTGCAGGTTTTAAGAGATTATGCATTTTTTAATTTCACTGTTTATAAAGAGAGTGAAGATAAACAGATCAGGGAACAAATCAAACACTGCACATCACAGATATCAAGAGCAACAGAATAATCTTCCAATTTTAATATATGGGCTACATATATTAAATGGGTAAAAACATGTTTTATTAATGAAAACAACAGATCAAGTAACCTTTCTATAGAAAACCATTTATAGCACACTTAGAAATTACATTAATAATTTAATAAAGATTTAAAAATTATGATGAAAGAGTTTCAAATAAATAAAACAAAAAAGGTCTCAGAAGTCAACCTGAAAGATCTCCCACTAACCAAAGTTGGGACAAGTTCAGCATCAATAATAATAATAACTGCAATAGGTTGGAACATACCAAAATATTTAAATCCATGAGTTTATAATGATACTAAGAAAACAAAATAACTCTCATTAGTCACCTTTGAAGGATGCTAAGAAAACAACTCAATTTTTTTTAAACTGATAAATAAAATGAAAAAAAAATAAGCATTTATTCTGCCTTTCCTATACAAACTGTACCTCAGGATAACCAAATAGTTGATGTGAGGAAATTTCTTTTTATAGAAATATTACAGCTAATAAAAACATAAGGCCAAATTAGAAAATTATCATTTTACAATCCCTAATAAATTAATGGACCCTAGGCAATCATATTCAGTAGCTGATAATGTCACAGAAAGAACACCAGATATTATATACTTCCTGACAGAAGTATACAACATCATCTATGAAGCAGTCTTGCAAAAAAAAAAAAAAAAAAAATCAAACCTGAATCTGATCAGACCGATTAATAGGGAATACAGAAATGGGAAATTGTTAAATATCTTAGAAATATCATGAGAGAGATCAGCATTGAAAGACATTTTCAAAACAAATGACCTGGTTTCTTCAAAAACAATAGAACATGCAAGGGAAAAAAGAAGGGGTAACCTATAGACCAAATATTATTTAAGACAAATGTTAACAAATTACAATAGACCTTACATAAATTCTGATTTTAAAAAAATGTATAGGATAGTTGGGGAAATGAGAAAACTGGATGATAGTTGATGGTATTAAGAACTTACTGTCAAATATTTTTAGGTTTTATATGTAATTTTTAAAAAGTTTTTATCTTTTGAAGATACACACTAAATATTTATGGGTTAAATCATATATCTCAGATTTGCTTCAAAATAAACAGTGCAGAGGGATGGGGGTGGGTAGAGAATAGGTGAGATCTGATGAAAGACTGGCCATGAATTGATGATAATTGTTGAGGTAGGGCGATGGGAGCTCATTATCCTGTTGTCTCTACTCTTATATATATAATATTTATGAATTGCCATAATAAAATAGGTGATATATACGTATATATGTAGAGAATATTTTTCAAAGCTATCCAAGATATTGGTAACAGCAATTACCATTAGGAAGGAGATCTGAGTCAGGGCCAGGCACAAGGGGGTTAAAACTTACTTTTACTGTGTAATTATTATATTACACATATAGTAACTTAATTAAATTATTTTAAAAAGCAAAATAATTATATAATTACATATTTTCCCTCTCTATCAAATAATTATCATCAGCCTACAAATACGCTCTAGTATATCGTCTCTTCAAAAAACTTGTTCTTGATCCCACATCATATCCTTCAGCTAACATTCGACTTCTGTATTCTCCTATAACCAAATTTCTCAGCAAAGGTTCTTACCTTCACTATTTCTTCTCCTCACATATCATTCCTTTTTTGTCCTACTTCAGTTTGGCTTCTCTCCTCCCCTCTCTCCCAAAACTCCCCTAGTCAAAGTCCCCAGTGAGCTCTATATTGATCAATTTAACAGACACTTCTCCGCATTTAACTTGCTCAGCCTGTCAATAGCATTTGGCACAGGTGACTATTACTTCCCTGATAAACTACCCTTTCTTATTCCAAGACGCCAGGTTCCTCCTCCTCTCTTTAACCTGTAAACATTGAAATACCCCAAAGTTGAGTCTTAAGCCTTCTCCTATTCTCCATCCTCATTCTTTAGTTCTTCCAGTCCCTGTGACTTTATTTTTATTTTTCTTTATTGATTTTTAGGGAGGGAGGGAGGGAGAGGTAGAGAGAGATAGAAACATCCATGAGAGAGAACATCGATTGGCTGCCTCCTGCATGCCCCACACCGGGGATCGAGCCCACAGCCCAGGCATGTGCCCTGACTGGGAATCAACCAACAACCTCTTGGTGCATGGGTCAACGCTCAACCACTGAGCCAAAGTGGCCGGGCCCAGTCCCTGTGAATTTAAATATCACCTATTTGCTAACGTCTTCAAGATGTATATCTCTAACCCTGACCTCTCCTCTGAGATCCAGACTCATATATCCAACTACTTAATAAAATCTCACATTTGAATGTCTAATAGGTATCTTAAAATACTTACAACAACCCTCTTGATTCCCTTTCCCCAAATCTATCTTTCTCATAGCCTTCACTCTCTCTTGCTCTCAATAAATAGCACCACTATCCACCCAGCAATAACTTAAGACTCAGTGTTATCTTTGAATTTTCCTTTTCCTCATCTCCTACATTCAAATGCTTTGTAATTTTCATCCTGTCTGCCCACAGAATATACCTTGACTCCTCTATGTACTTCTTTTTATCTCTACTGTTATCCTCCTAATACAAGCCATTCATTATTTCTTATCTGGACTACTGTAACAGGCTTCTAAAGGGTAAGAGTAATATTTTTTAAATGAGTATTAGCTCAGATCACATCCCAGCTTAAAAATACTTTCATGTAAATTGACAAGCGGATTCTAAAATTCTCAGGAGAGCCCTGGCCAGTTTGGCTCAGCGATTAGAGTGTCGGCCTGCGGTCCAGAGAGACCTGGGTTCGGTTCCCGCTAAGGACATGTACCTTGGTTGCAGTTTGTCCCCGGCCCTGGTTGGGTCGTGTGGGAGGCAGCCACTTGATGTGTCCCTTTCACATTGATGTTTCTCTTTCTCTCTCTCTTCCTCACTTTCCCTCCCACTCTATCCGAACAAAAAATGGAAAAATGTCCTCAGATGAGGATAAAAAAAAAAAAAATTTTTTTTAATTCTCAGGAGAGAATAAAGGGCCAAGAACAGCCCAGACATTTTTGAAGAAGGTAAAGGGAGGTAAACTGATGATTTTACCAGTTATCGAAACTTACTGTTAACTTTATAAAGGAACCTAGTATGTAGCAGAGATATCACTAAAAATAGGCTCTGGGGAAACTAGCTAACAGCATTAAAATATACAATTATATCATATCATACATCATATATAAGAATAAATTCCACATAGATTAGACTTAATGTGAAAAAACAAAGCTGCATAAGTTTTGGAAAAAAATACAGGAGGCCCTGACCAGTTTGGCTCAGCGGTTAGAGTGTTGGCGGCAGACCTAAAGAGCTGCGGGTTCGATTCCGGTCAAGGGCACATACTTTGGTTGCAGTTCTGGTCCCAGCCTTGGTCAGGGTCCTGCAGGAGGCAACCAATTGATGTGTCGCTCTCACATCGATGTTTCCCCCTCTCTCTCTCTCTTACTTTCTCTCTCTCTCTCTCTCTTCCTCTCTCTCACTCTATCCCAAGATAAATGGAAAAAAAAATCCTCCGGTGAGGATTTTAAAATAAATAAATAAATAAAAATAAAAAGCAAGAAAGGTGCAAAACTGTGTAAGCCAATAAAGCTTTTCTTAGTTAACTTGTAAAATAAGAAAGTTCAAAGTAGTTTAGAAAAGAAAAAATAAACCTGAAATATCTACATCAATCTATTTATCTACACAACAAACCATTATCTTTGGTTAGGGGTTGAGGGAAGATTTCAAGAGGATGGAAAGATTAACACCCTCTTTGTTCACTCATGTAGTGTTTGACTGTTACTAACATGCACTAATTTTGATAAATTTTAAATATTTTTTTAAAGAAAATAAAACCAAGTTATTTCATATCCCACAAATAAAAACTACTGGAAGCAAGAAAGGCAACTTTTTGTTATGATTAGGGTACAGGCTCTGGAATCAGAACCCTGGGTTAATAAATCCTGGCTGCATTACTTTGGACTCTGCGGCTTTGTGCAAGAATCTAAACCTAATGTTACTCATCTGTAAAATGGGAACAATAACAATATCCGCTTCATAGGCTTTTGGGGGCGGGGGGCTAAATAATGCAAGGAAAGCATTAACACAGGGCGAGTCAGACCCCAGGTCAAAGGTTGAATCCAGGAGTCACTCAACCAGTTTCATCTGTAGGACTATCTCAGGGCTGGGGCCTTGACCTAAGCATCTTGAGAGATCAGATATTATTCCTTTCACAACCGGCCCCTTTCTGAGTCACTCTTAAAAGGAGGCTACACATCCAGACAGATCAAAGAAATGGCCAAATTCTTGAGGCAGAGAGTGGAAGAAGAGCATTTCACCCCAACCAGCCCCACTGAGTCAGAATTAATGCCCTTCATGCCTCCTCAATAGCACCCCGATCTCAAACGCCCTTCTCAGCACCCTGCTTCTCCCACCAACACCCCTCTTGGGGCTCAGTTTCCTTCCACTAAATCAGGCACTGTCCAGTTCTGTGTTCTGGCTGCAGTGTCGCGTTCATCTTGTTTCTCTGTTCCTCTCCCTCAACTCTTCGCCCTCCTCCCAGACTCCTCAGTCCTTTCAGTTCCTTCAATAACACCTCCTCCGCCTCAGGGACCGCTCTTCCACCGCCGCTCCCCCGTGTCTACCTCCCGTTGCCCTGCCTCCGCCTCCGTTTTCTCCCCTCAGACTCAGATCCCAGGGTCCCGGCCGGGCCCTACCGGGCTGCTCCAGGTTCAGCGCCCCCAGGCGGCGGATGCCCTCCTCGTCCAGATCCCACTGCTCCGCCATCCCAGCCCGCGGAGCGGTTCTTCTCCACTCCGCTCACCTGTCGTCGCCCGCGAGACCGCCCAGCGCGGGCTAGGCCCCGCCCCGCGCCCTGGCCCCGCCCGTCCCGCGCGCCGGGGGCCGTTATTGCCAAGGTCACGCGCCCGCCTGCCAGCAGAAGGAGTCCGTACCATGGTATGGAGCCCGACCTGTTGGGGGCACCAAATCCACTAAAACGGCGAATTTGGGGGCGATGTGGTGGAGGATTAGGGCTACAGGGTTAGGTTACTGACTCTGTGATGTGCTGGGGGATATAACCCCAGCTTTTAAGGGTCTGGGTGCTGGGTCTGAGAAATTGGAAGAATGCTCAAGTGTTCTTCTAGCTTTGAGGATTTGGGGGATTCCAGGTCTGATGAGTGGGGGTGTGCCTCTTTACTGGGTGAAGGTCTTTACATCTCAGCACTTGTAGATGTTCACTCTGAGGCAAGGCGGTGGATGGGCAAGTAAACGGGGGAGGTGGGGATCTAGATCTGAAGGATTGGGAAGCAGCTTTCTGAGGCAATGATGGGAAACGGTGGGGAACTTGGCTCTGAGAAGCTGAGGTCCTGTTTTTAGAGCGTGAGGTGGTTATAGCTCTAGAAATTGATTCTAGAGGGGAAAGGGATCAATGTGGAAAAGATCGATGCTCTTTGGGATGGGATGGGGATGGCTATACTAGAGTTAGTCCATTTCCTGCCAGTCAGTCTGGCAAGAAGTCTTTTGCCCTTTAAGTACTACAGGTCCTTAAGTTTCCCAATGATTAAGGGCTCTCCCCAGGCTGGGATAGTTCTGCACTAACCAGCCTCTGAGCAGTTTGGGGAAGGAAATTCTGGAATGAACAGCCACATCTTTAACCCCTGCCTACCCTCAGTAGAGCAGAACCCCCTACCTGTGGATGGAACATGTATGTATAAGAAGGAGGCAAACTGTTAAGCCAAGACCCTCTTGTCATATTTTATCCTTAATAAGAAAAGAGGAATGAAGACCAGAACTATGGCTCACCTTCAAGGAGCAGGTTTTCTTTAGCATCCCAAATCTGCACACTCAAAGCACTTTTCACTGAGCTCTCAACCAGCCAGTCAGTTTTAAGGAGAACAGAAAGCAAAATCAAGAGTCCATGCCTATTTATGCTTTCTGGTCTAGTTGAGGCCCTTAATTACTCAATTTGTCATATTACCCATATCTAGAAGGGTCAGGACTCAAAAGCCTAGATTAGCTCATTAGATTGGCTTTTCCAGCTCTGCTTCTGTGAGTCATTACACCATTTTACAATTTGTAATATTTATCTTTAAGTCCCCTATAACTCTTCTAACTTCAAAAGTGGCATACATAACTGCTCTTATTTATATTTGAATACTGAGAGCAGGTTATTATAAGAAAAAAGAACCCCATTCCCTTCTTTGTTACATTCTTCAGTTGTCAAAATAGGAGATTCGGGTGTTTTTGTTGTTGTTGGAGAAATGGGCTTTTCCTCTCGTGAGCAACCACCTCTTACTTTAACACTCTTGCCTCCCAACAACATTTTAATGCAAATTTTGAAACATTCAGAAAGGTTGAATGAATTGTACAGGGAACATTTTACACCTACTACCTAGATTCTACAATGAACATTTTGCTGTATTTGTTTTATCACATGTTCTATCTATCCCTCTATCAATCCATCTTATTTTTTATGCATTTCAAAAGAAGTTGCAATATTGGTACATTGTATCTCAATCACTTCAATATACATAATTTTTAGTTAGAGTTCAATATTGTTTTGTGGTTCTTTCTTAGGTAAAATTTTATACACTATTTACCACTCTTTAATTTTTTTGTAAGAGTAGTGCTTACTTTTAAAATCTGATATAGAGCCCTGGCCGGTTTGGCTCAGCGGTTAGAGTGTCGGCCTGCGGACCAGAGAGTCCCAGGTTCGGTTACCGCTAAGGGCACGTACCTCGGTTGCAGTTTGTCCCCGGCCCGGTTGGGGTTGTGTGGGTGGCAGCCACTCGATGTGTCTCTCTCACATCGATGTTTTTCTCTCTCTTCCTCCCTCTCTCTCTCACGCTCTATCTGAAGATAAATGCAAAAATGTCCTCGGGTGAGGATAAAAAAAGTTAAAAAAAAAAAAAAAGAATAAAATCTGATATAGATGGTTTGTATGTTTGATGGCTTTCTACTTTTTTAAAATATGTTTTTATTGATGTTTTTATAGAGAGAGATAGAAACATCGATGTGAGAGAGAAACATCAATAGGCTGCCTCCTGCATTCCCCCCCAATGGGGATTGAGCCCGAAACCTGGGCATGTGCCCTGACCAGGAATCAAACCAGGACCTCTCAGTACATGGGACAGTGCTCAATCCACTGAGCCACACTGGCTGGGCTGCTTTCTACTTTTCTATAGTGTTGATAAGCTAGGTCATTTTGAAGCAAAATAGACAATTCACTTATGAACAGATAACCTTGAACTTTGAATAATGAGCTGGAAGTTTAATGATCTTTGTTGCTTTTGTATATATAAAAAGGAATCCACAGCATTTAGCTGTCCTGCCATGGCCCCAATAAGGTAATGCCTCTGCAGGTATGATTCCAAGAGAGCCCTGCACATGCTCAATGGGATGGGGTACACCTCATCATAATTCTATTTTTTAAAAACAGCTTTATTAAGGTAAAATTCAAACACCATACAATTTACCATTTTAAAGTGTACAATTAAACAGTTTTTAGTAGGTTCACAGAGTTGTGTAACCATCACCACAATCAATTTTAGAACATTTTCATAATCTCAAAAAGATATTCTATATCTATAACTGGTCACTCCCCCATTGTTCCCCCTCACATCTCTAGCCTGAGGCAACCACTAATCTACAATCTATCTTTATAAATTTACCTATTCTATACACTGCTTATAGATAGAATAATATAATTTGTGGTCTTTTGTGCCTGGCTTCTTAACATAATGTGTCAAGGTTTCATCCATGTTGTAGCATGTTTCAGTACTTCACTCCTTTTTATTGACTACATTTTGTTTGTTCATTCATTAGTTGATGGACATTTTGATTGTTTCTACTCTTTGGCTATTATGAATAATACTTCTATAAACATTTGTCTGCATATTTTTGTGTGGATATAGGTTTTCATTTCTCTTGAGTTTATATCTAGAAATGGAATTGTTGGGCCATATAGTAACTCCATGTTTAACATTTTGAGGAACCACCAAACTATTTTCCAGAGCAGCTACACCATTTCACTCTCCCACAGCAGTGTATGAGAATTCCAATTTTTCCAATCTTTGTCAACACTTGTTATTATCTATTGTTTTGATTCAGGCCATCCTAGTGGGTGTGAAGTGCTATCTCATTGTGAGTTTTGTGCATTTCCCTGATGGCTAATGATGTTAAGTATCTTTATACATGATATTGGCCATTATGTATCTTCTTTGGAGAAATGTCTATTTAGATTCTTTACCTATTTTTAAATTGTTATTCATCTTTTTTGTTTGTTTGTTTGTTTTTTATCCTCACCCGAGGACATTTTTCCATTTTTTGTTCAGATAGAGTGGGAGGGAGGGAGAGGAAGAGAGAAAGAGAGAAACATCGACGTGAAAGGGACACATCGAGTGGCTGCCTCCCGCACGACCCAACCAGGGGCCGGGGACAAACTGAAACCGAGGTACGTGCCCAGCGGGAACCGAACCTGGGACTCTCTGGTCCACGGGCCGACGCTCTTAACTGCTGAGCCAAACCGGCCAGGGCTATTTTTTTTTTTTAGTTCTTATACTTAGGTTTATGGTCCATTTGGTGTTACTTTTTGTGTATAGTGTGAGGTGTAGTGGTCCAACTTTTTTTGCATGTGAATGTCCAGTTGTACCAGCACCATTTTTTGAAAAAGGCTATTCTTTGAATTGAATTGTCTTGGCTCCCTTTTCAAAATTCAATTAACCATAAATATAAGTGTTTATTTCTAGACACTCAATTCTGTTCCCCTTATTCATATGTCTGTCCTTATACAAGTAGCACATCATCTTGATTACTGTAGTTTTGTAGTAAGTTTCGAAAGTGGGAAGTGTGAATCCTCAAATTTTGTTCTTTTTCAAGATTGTTTTGACTGTTCTGGGTCCCTGTATTTCCATATGGATTTTAACATCTGCTTGTCAATTTTTGCAAAATAAGACAGCTGGAATTTTCATAGGGATTGTTTTCAATCTGTAGTTCAATTTGGGGAATATTTCCATCTTAATATTAAGTCATCTGATCCATAAACATGGCATTTTTTTACATTTATTTGGGTTTTTGTAAATTACTTTCAACAATGTTTTGAAGTTTTCAGAGTACAGGTATTACACTTCTTTTGTTAAATTTATTCCTAAATATTTTGTTCTTTTTGACACTATTGTGAATGGAATTGTTTTCCTTTTTTTTTTCTTTTTAATCCTCACCTGAGGATATTTTTTCTATTTATCTTCAGATAGAGTGGGAGGGACAGAGAGGGAGAGAGAGAGAAACATCGACTGGTTGCCTCCTGCACAACCCTGACCCGGGCCAGGGATGAACCGCAACTGAGGTATGTGCCCTTGACCGCAATCAAACCCACAACTCATTGGTCCGCAGGCCGATGCTCTCTACCACTGAGCCAAACCAACCAGGGCTGGAATTGTTTTCTTAATTTCATTTTTGGGTTGTTCATTGTTAGCATATGAAAATACAATTTATTTTTTATATTGATTAACATTGTTGAACTCATTCTAACAATTTCTTAGTGAATTTCTAGGCTTTTCTATATGAAAAATCACGTCATCTGCAAATTGAGATAGTTTTACTTTTCCCTTACCAATATGGAGGCTTTTTATTTATTTTTCTTGCATAGTTCTCTTTTGATTCCCCTTTAGGAGGAGCCTGGCATGCCTCAGGAGTCAGCAGAGGATTTGTTTCATTTCAACGTTGGGGGCTGGCATTTCTCAGTTCCCAGAAGCAAACTCGCTCAATTCCCAGACTCCCTTTTGTGGAAAGAGGCTTCAGCTTTGACCTCTTTGGAAAACCAGAAGCTATTCATTGACAGAGATGGTTCCACATTTAGGCACGTGCACTATTACCTCTACACATCCAAACTCTCCTTCTCCAGTTGTGCAGAACTGAACTTGCTCTATGAGCAAGCACTGGGTTTGCAGCTGATGCCCTTGCTGCAGGTAAGATACTCTTATCTTCTGGGAGTGGTGATCAGTAAACACAGGCCTTACATCACTAAATGTTGTGTTATATATTGGTTGCTGAGATGATCCTCTTAATGGAGAAGTATATAAAGTAATAAACAATATGCTGGGAATGCATGTTCTGAATAAAGGATTTCATCCTGACTCTGCCTAATCTATACCAGCAGTCATCATGGACCCAGAATGGGACTTACCATCTCCTGAGAGGGTGCTCTTGACTCTTGGAAATCGTATTTTAAGCTTCTTCTGTTTTTGTTGTTGAATTTTAAAAGGTGAAAACTTTAGAAATTGTGGGGTTTGTTATATACACTGTGTCTGAGATTTATTTTTTTAACTTATCTTTATTGTCGAATGTATTACAGATGTCCCCATTTTTGCCCCCATTGACCCCCTCCTTCCCGCTCCCACCCCTCTCTTGCCTTAACACACTGTTGTCTGTGTCCATTGGTTATGCATATATGCATATAAGTTCTTTGGTTTATCTCTTCCCGCCCTCCCCTTCCCCATTCCCTTTGAGGTTCCTTGGTCTAACAACCAATTTGTACTTCTTAGTCCCTTCACCTTTTTCACCCATCCCCCAAAACCCCCTCCCATCTGGCAACCAGCAAAAAGTTCTTTGTATCTATGAGTCTGTTTCTGTTCTGGTTGTCCATTTGGTTTGTAGATTCAATCTGGTGGTGATAAACTCCTTTAGCTTTTTCTTGTCTGGGAAACTCTTTATATGTCCATCGATTCTAAATGATAGCTTTGCAGGATAGTGTAATCTTGGTTGTAGATCCTTGCTTTTCATCACTTTGACTATTCCTTGCCACTCCCTTCTGGCCTGCAAAGTTTCTTTTGAGAAATCAGTTGACAGTCTTATGGGAGCTCCCTTGTAGGTAACTAACTGCTTTTCTCTTGTTGCTTTTAAGATTCTCTCTTTGTTTTTAACCTTTTGCATTTTTATTATGATGTGTCTTGGTGTGGGCTCCTTCAGGTTCATCTTGTTTGGGACTCTCCAGGTAGGACTCTGTGCTACCTGGACTTGTATGTCTGTTTCCTTCACCAAGTTAGGGAAGTTTTCTGTCATTATTTTTTCAAATAGGTTTTCAATTCCTTGCTCTCTCTCTTCTCCTTCTGGTACCCCCATGATACGCTTGATGTTGTCCCAGAGTCTCCTTACACTATCCTCATTTTTTTTTCTTATTCTTTTTTCTTTTTGCTGTTCTGGTTGGGTGTTTTTAGCTTCTTTATATTCCAAATTGATGTTTTGCTACTTAGTTTCACCTACTCTACTATTGATTCCCTGTAAATTATTCTTTATTTCAGTTAGTACATCCTTCATTTCTGACAGGTCCTTTTTTATGTTGTTGATGCTCTCACTAAGTTCCTTGAAGTTTTTATTAACTTCCTTGAAGTTCTCACTAAGTTCCTTGAGCATCTTTATAACCAGTGTTTTGAACTCTGCATCCGATTGATTGCTTATCTCCATTTTGTTTCTTTCTTTTCCTGGAGTTTTGTTCTGTTCTTTCATTTTGGACATGTTTCTTCCTCTCCTCATTTTGGCTGCTTCCCTGTTTTTGTTTCTATGTATTAGGTAGAGTTGCTATGTCTCCTAGGCTCCATAAAGGTGGCCTATTGTAGTAGGTGTCCTGTAGGGTCCAGTGACACAGCCTCCCTGATCACCCCAGCTGGGCCCTTGAGGTACACTCTTCTGTTGTAATTGAGTCATGATTGCTGTTGGCACGTCAATGGGAGGGATTTACTCAGGCTGATCAACTCCAAGGACTGGCTGTGCCCACTGACCACTGGCCTCTGACTACCTTGGAGGATCAGCTGTGCAGGGGCCCACTACACAGAGCAAGACTTACTTCAGCAGGGCTCTGATACCCACTGAGTCCACTCCTTGAGTGTGTTGCTTATGGAGGTGGTTGGGTGGTGGTGCTTTGATGTGGTCTGAAGCTGTCCACTGGGTGTGCTGACTCTGGGGTAAGGTCAGCCACTGCCTGTGTTCTACCTTATGCCACCAGGCATAAGCTACAAAGCGATCTGTGGATGACTGCTTCTTGTGCTGGGCTTGGAGGAGGCCAGAAGAGGCCAAGTTGTGAACTAAGGCTGGCTCTTTCTAGTGCTGGGCCTGGGGCCACTTAACGAGAGGTATGGGGCTTGCTGAGACCAGATGCTGCTTGTTTGAGAGAATTTAGGAAAATCTGAAGCAGGAGACAAGACAGGCCATTCCTGTGGTAAAGTCACTGGAAACTGCTTGGGTGGGCCCAAAAGTTGGGTGGGGCAGGGCCTCAGGGAATCACCAGGGCAGGCCAAACAGTGTGAGCCAGGTTGCTGGAGTCCCAGATGTAGCCTCTGTCTGCCGCCCCGAGGAAGGGCTCACCAAAGGAACAGCAGCATCCACTAGCACATCTGTCCAGGAGAAAGTTGCCCCTCCGGCTCTCGCCCGATGCCAAACAACTCAGTTCTTCCCCGTAGGTCTCTGGCACCTTTCAGGCTGTCTCCCCCATGCTGGAGCCCAAGTCTGTGAGCAGGCCCTTTAAGAAGAACTGCCTGGGGCTCCAGAAGCCTCAGCCTCCCTCAGCCTCAGTTCCTGCTGGTTTTGTTGTTGTTGTTGTTGTTCCCGCTGGTTTTTACAGCCAGAAGTTATGGGGACTTCTCTTCCTGGCACTGCAACCCTGAGCTAGGGGTCCTGGTGTGGGACAGGGACCCCTTGCTCTTCAGGGAGGACTTTTACAGCCAAGGTATCCCTCCTGATTTTTATCCTCCACATTCGGTGTGGGACCAGCCCATCCTTGCCTCCGCCCCTCCTACCTGTCTCAATGTGGCTTCTACTTTAATTTTGTAGTTGTAGGATTTCCATTCAGCTTGATTTCAGGTGGTTCTGAATGACGGTTATTCTGTAGTTTAGTTGTAATTTTAATGTGGTTGTGGGAGGAGGCAAGGACCATGTTTACCTATGCCGCCATCTTGACCGGAAGTCCTCTGTCTGAGATTTAAAATCTAAAAGATTCATCACGAATATTACTTCTCATTTTGCCTGTTAGATCCACAACATTAACTAACAGCACAGCAAAAAGTCCTCCAAACTGCAGAATTTTCCTTTGCCTTCATTTCTCTGTTTTCCAAGACTTCTTATTTTCTCATTGTAAGACATTTATTTATTTATTTATTTATCTTTATTGGTTTTTTAGAGAGAGGAAGGGAGAGGGAGAGAGAAATAGAAACATCGATGAGAGAGAACATCAATTGGCTGCCTCCTGCATGCCCCCCACTGGGGATTTGGCCCACAACCTGGGCATGTGTCCTGACCAGGAATCGAACCAGTGACCTCTTGGTGCATGGGTCGACGCTCAACCACTGAGCCACACCAGCCAGACAAGACTTTTTAAAAAAATTCTCACTCAAGGATATTTTTTCCATTTATCTTCAGACAGAGTGGGAGGGAAGAAGGGAGGGAGAGAGAGAGAGAGAAAGAAACACTGATGTGAGACACATTGATTGGCCTCCCACATGACCCTGACCAGGGCCAGGGACTGAACCACAATTGAGGCTCATGCCCTTAACCAGAATCAAACCTACCACTCTTTGGTCCTCAGGCCGACACACTAACCACTGAGCCAAACCGGCCAGGGCGTAAGTAAGAGTTTTAAATGCCTTTACTTATAACCATTAAAGTATCACCAAAGAGCCCTGGCCGGTTTGGCTCAGTGGTTAGAGCGTCGGCCTGAGGACCAGAGAGTCCAGGGTTCAGTTCCCGCTAAGGGCACGTACCTTGGTTGCAGTTTGTCCCCGGCCCTGGTTGGGGTCGTGTGGGTGGCAGCCACTCGATGTGTCTCTCTCACATCAGTGTTTCTCTCTCTCTCTTTCTCTCTCTCCCTCCCGCTCTATCTGAAGATAAATGCAAAAATGTCCTCGGGTGAGGATAAAAAAACAAAACTAAAGTATCACCAAAGAACATTGCCTTGTTTCTTCAAATTTCTCCAAACTACAGAAATCATTTCTGTGGCTTATCTTAAGTAGTTTATTCTTAGTTTTTGAACAATGAAATTTGTTTTTTATCCTGGAAGAACTAAATATTATGTCTGGGAAGGACCCCTTGGCCATGCTCCATATTAATCTCACTGTCTGGACAAAGTGTTACTTACTTTATCTCCACAATCACTGACCCAACACCACACTGCAGCTCAGTACACTACCAACTGTGCCTCCCCAATACCTCTTAGAAGAAAATTGAGGTAGACCATGCATATCTGGGTCATGTAGGAATGAGAGCATTTATAATGTATGTTTTTATGGATATTTCTTATTAAATAATTCAATGTTTTTCCTTAAAAGTTATTATATATTTAGAAATAAAAATGCTTAACATACTCCAGTGCAAGTGGTTGTAGTATTCTTTTCTTTTTTTTCAAGCTATCCACCTCAATTAAAAAAATTTTTTTTTCGCCTGGCCAGTGTGGCTCAGTGGTTGAGCATCAACCCATGTACCAAGAGGTCACCGGTTCAATTCCCAGTCAGGGCACATGCCCAGGTTTGGGCCCGATTCCCAGTGGAAGGCATGTAGGAGGCGGTCAATCGATATTCTCTCTCATTGATGTTTCTATCTCTCTCTCCCTCTCCCTTCCTCTCTCTCTAAAATCAATAAAGAAAAAAAATTTTTTTTAAAAAATTTTTTTAACTACCCTAAGAATGGAATACTAGAATTGCTTACAAATGGCTTCAAAATCACTTTAAATGGCCTGGCATGTCAAGATTGTTGATGACTCTATACCAAGGCACCATTTTGTTGGGAAAACGAAGGAGTCACTTGTTTATTGCAGAAAATCAAAGAGATAAAGGCAATTTTTTGAAGAATCGTTTTAAAGAACATAAGCCTATAATGCAAACATTTATCAAACCCTTTAACTCCTTGGCTGTCTTCAATTCCCAAACTGAAACAAAATATCACTGCAAACAATTTCTAAATGGGAGGTAACTACTTAGAGGCCAATGAGTTGGTCCAATTCCAAAGTTCCAAGTTGTGAGCATTAGAGTAGTCAGAGAATCGTGTGGATTGGCTTTTCTAAAACAGATAATAAAACAAGTGCTTATGTTTTGGAAATGGTGTTTCCAAAAAAATAAACATTTAGGTTGGCACAACTGAAGCAGTATTTATTCACTGAAGCAGAGTGTAAATACAGCTGGAGAGTGAACAGCTGTCTCAAGCAAATCAACAGCCTCACACATTTCCACCACTTTCCTCACTGCAAAGACCTGTTCAGACACTCAGGTTCTTGCCTAAATGTACAAACACTTTGCTTGGAGAAAATGGAGCTTGCCAATTCTTAGTCTAAAGACTCTTCTCAGGCAGCCCAACTTAATGCTTCAGCCAGTATTTATTGAAAGCATTCTGGGTATCAGGCATTATTCCTAAGAGCTTTAAGGATAAAAGGGGATGATATAATGTGAGCTACGTATGTAATTTTCAATTTTCTTGTAGCCACATTTAAAAAAATAAAAAAGCGGGTGACATTAATTTTATTTTATTTTATTTATTTATTTTTTTTAATCCTCACTCGAGGACATTTTTCCATTTTTTGTTCAGATAGAGTGGGAGGGAGAGAAAGGAAGAGAGAGAGAGAGAAACATCGACGTGAAAGGGACACATCGAGTGGCTGCCTCCCGCACGACCAACCAGGGCCGGGGACAAACTGCAACCGAGGTACGTGCCCTTAGCGGGAACCGAACCCGGGTCTCTCTGGACCGCAGGCCGATGCTCTAACCGCTGAGCCAAACTGGCCAGGGCTAATTTTAATAATATATTTTATTTAACTCAATATATTTAAAATACTATCATTTCAACATGTAATCAAAATATTGAAATTGATATATGTTACATTCTATGTTTGTACTAAGTCTTTAAAATCTGATGTATGTTTTACACTTGTAGCATATCTGAGACGATCACATTAGCCTGGTGTGGCTAATGGCTACCATATTGGATAGCACATAACTAAACTGTCTAAACTATTAGTACTCTTCACTGTACAGTCCTTCAGATTTAGCCCCTAACAATAAAAATGGGACCTTGCCTTCTACTAACTGAAGTTCCCATGCACTCAACAGGTGGAGTATCCAACTCAGGATTATCTGTAACATGGTGGGTTTTGCTTTGTTGGAAAGCCATGTAAACATAGTAAAAACCATTGAACTGTACAATTTAAATGGGTACATTTTATCATTTATATAATGTGAAATTTATTCACATTAGACCAGGAGTTGGCTTATTGTAGCCCATGGACCAAATCCAATCCACTACCTTTTTTTGTACAACCCATGAGCTAAGAATGATTTTAACACTTTTAGGTGGTTGAGAAAAATATTTTATGGCACAAAAAATTCTATAAAATTCAAATTTCGATGTCCATTAACAAGAGTTATGAAAGCTGGTATGTAAATCCATGAGCCTGGATGCTTAGGAATGTCATATCTTGCTCACAGAGACAATACAAAGTAGTCATTACAGGTCTGTACATTAACATCACAGTGCTTCCTAGGACTTTCTGTGTGATTAGGGAAGGCCCCTTCGCCTAATGCCGAGCCTCTCACATGCTATCAGCCTTGTTGGGAGTCACAGTTGCTAATATAGAGTGTGAAATTTCCCTTCAGGGTCACTCACAAGGGCTCAAGGTTCATGGCAGACTGCCGATTTCCTTTTACTTGCCCACTGGAAGTCCACTGAGGACTTGGTATGTTGACAGTACATGCTACTTGTGTTTCCTTTTCGCCACCTTCTGGGGACTTTCAAGTTTGGAAACTTAAATTGTTCCACCTATAGGCATTCTGCTACCAGCAAGCAACCCAAATACACCTGCATTCCTTGTGCTCAAGGGAGCCTGGCAAAGATACACACTTGCCCCTATGCCATCAGTCTTATGTTGCTTCTGATTGACTTAGTTTTCACTACTGTCTAGGCCAAAAACATTAATTATCCTTATGTTAGCAATTAACCATCTGAATTCAAATCTGTATTTCCCTAAAGAAATCCTCCTAATAACTTTCTGGATCATAACATATGAAGAATAAAAATGCTAGAAGTAATATTCAGGCAGATAGAAGTGGAATTGAAGTCCATAGAAGACCAACCACACATTCTATGGCAACTTTTTTTGTTGTTGTTGTTCAGATAGAGTAGGAGGGAGAGAGAGAGAGAGAGAAACATCGACGTGAAAGGGCCACATCAAGTGGCTGCCACCCGCACGACCAACCAGGGTTGGGCCGGGGACAAACTGCAACCTAGGTACATGCCCCTAGCGGGAACCAAACCCGGGTCTCTCCAGACCGCAGGCCGACGCTCTAATCGCTAAGCCAAACTGGCCAGGGCTCTATGGCAACTTTAATCAGCAAAGGCAAAAGACAGCTGGAAGTCTAGCTCTCTGAAGTGCCCTTCCTTCCTTCCTTCCTTCCTTCCTTCCTTCCTTCCTTCCTTCCTTCCTTCCTTCCTTCCTTCCTTCCTTCCTTCCTTCCTTCCACAAAAATGTATTGAGATCTCACAGGCACTGTTGTTGGTGCTGCAAATACAGCAGAGAGAAAACAGGAAGAGTCTCGTGGTATTGGAGGTTGTATCTATTTGAGGAGACTGGCAGATAGTAAATAAATAAGTAGGTGTCACTGAAAAACAGTAAAGCAGGGTGAGGGGTTGGAGAATGCTTTCTGGGGATTCTTACAGCACCCAAGTGGCTTCCCATGAGTAGAAGGCCTTGTATTTCCAGAAGTCAGAACAAGGATTGGCTGAAAGGGTTTAGAAAACAACCTAGCTGAGGCTCCTGGGCCCAGAGCATGCAGCATAACTTGACTGACTAGCAGGAATTGTGATCTTTGTGGATTTATTTATTTTTTCTGACGTGTGTTTTGTTTTTTAAGATTTGTGAAACACATCTTTCTTGGGGAAAATGGTACTGCTCACACTTTACATTAGTGGAAGTAGCAAGAAATGGAGATTTCATTTCTACAAAATGATTTCTCAAGCTAATTGAACTGTCATTACTGACCCACCCCAAAGGACACACCTGGATACCAAACAGTACCTCCATATAGGGCATCCAGGTCCATTCTCAAACAGGTTGTTCTCCCAGGCAGGGGTTTCCCTCCTCTAATACGCTCCCTCCCCAATGGCCAATTTAGAATTGTTCAAGGGCACCATTGTTTCTTCCACTGGGATAGAATCTCAGGATTTGAATCTGCAGGTGACGTAAATACACACAGGTTCAAGTTCCTGTGATGCAGTCAGCTTAGCAGAAGCTTGGAATAGTGTGTCATCTCTTGAAGGCTCTCCCTAGTTTCACTCTGTTTTTTTGCTACTTCATCTAACGTTTTTAGTCCAACCACAATCAGACCCAAGCTGAGCCCTTTCTTCCTGTCATCCTCTCTCCCTCTCCTCTATTGTCCTTTTCCTTCTCCCTCTTAGATCTTCTCTCCAGACTCCAGATCCCAAGTTGAAATTGCTGCCTTCACTGCCCTCTGAACTCTCTGGGTTCTGCCCATTGTAATCCTGTGCTAGCTTTCCTATGGTTTTGGATACTCAGCATCTTTCTCAGTTTTTATGAGTGCACTCTGTTTCTCTACCAGCAACTTTTGGGCTCCCCCATGTCTCACTTTGCTTGGCTTTACAGAGAACTTGGCCCTCCAGCCCTCCTGTGTCCTTACTACTCATTAGCTTCTAAACTAGAAGTTGGGGGTGCATCAACACAGTCCTTCCTTCAGTAGCCTCGGTAAAGGTAGAGGACAGGCCTGAAGCCAAGCCAGAGGCCCAGATAGAGAAGTTTGCAGGTCTGTGGGAACAAAGGAGGAGGGTGACCCACTCTGGCTGGAGGAAGCTCCATGTTCTTCAGGCAGAGAAGGGAGAAGTATTCTGGGCAAAGGGAACAGCATACATAAAGTTGAGTACATGGGATGTCTTTGGAGTTTTGTGGAGTTTAGTGTCACTGATGAAGGGGTGAGGATGAAGTAATGTTGGGAGATGAAGGTGGAAAGGTAGTTTGGGTTCTGACCACTAAGAGAAATGAAATGAACATTTACATGATTTCTTTTAATCCCTACACCCCCACCTCCCAAATTTAAAAAAAAAAATTTTTTTCCTTTATTGATTTTTAGATGGAGAGAAAGGGAGAGGGAGAGAGAGATGGAAACATAGATGAGAGAGAACATCAATTGGCCGCCTCCTGCATGCCTCCCACTGGGGATCAGACCCACAACCTGGGCATGTGTCCTGACTGGGAATCGAACCAGCGACCTCTTGGTGCATGGGTCAACACTCAACCACTGAGCCACACTGGCGGGACAAACCACCTCCCAAATTTTACTATCTCTACTTTGCATGTGTGGAGACTGAGGCTTGGAGAGGTTAAGTGACTAGTGGGAGGCAGCTAGTTAAGAGCAGTGGTTAAAAAAAAAAAAAAGAGCAGTGGTTAAGACCATGGGCTCTAGAATCCTGGGTTCCATTCCCAGCATCTCCACTTATTTGAGGCACTGAGTACTCTTTCTCTTCCTGGACCTTGTTTCCTATTTGCTAAATGGGACTGATAATACTAGAGCCTACTTTGTGGGTCAGGGGGACATTAAGAGGATTCAGTTTAAAAGTGCCTAGGCAATAAATATTATCTCTTAAGGGACAGAGTCAAGATTCAAACCTCAGTCCTTCCATAAGTCCACCAGCCACCCAAAGTCGGGAAGATCACTCTGGTCCCCTTCTTTTGCAGACCTTAAGCAGTTATGTGGGCGCAGTTTATAGCCATGGCCACCAGAGGGCTCTTCTCAAATTTCAGGATTCCCATGAGCAGCTTCTCAAGAGCTTCACCTGGGTAGATAGGAATTAGAAGTACTAGGTTCTTTTATTAGTTTCATACTGAATCTGAGGTGTTCTGTCTGTTATGAGGCTCTTAGAGAAAAAAAACTGGTCATGTGGTGCTTTTTCAGGATAACTTTTCCAACTATATCCAAAATTTCTTAGGAAATTTTTCTTCTAAGCTAGGGACAGAAAAAATGGGCTTGATGTTATGATAACCTGCCCCCTGGGCAGGGCTTTTGAGGGAGAAGGGGTCCCTGAGTGCGGGCAGCATGAAGACACCCTGCCCACCTTCTGCCCTGGGCTTCATCTCTGCCTAGCTTTGTGCTCCACTCCTGCTTCAGCCCACCCCTAGTCACCTGCTCCTTGAAGTGGAGAAGCTCTGGACTTGGAAGACTGCTTGGACAAGTCATAAATTCTTTGACCACACTGCCTCATCAGCAAAATGGGAATACAAACAGCACATCTATCTCTCAGAGCTGTGTTAGAGTAAATGAGCGAATAAGTGAAAGCGCTTTGGAAAACATACCCTGTGTCACCTTCACTTCCCTACTTAGACCACGTTCCATGGTTAGGATGAGCACAAACAACAAGCAGAGCAAAACAATTATAACAGATCGAAAAGGGTTTGTTGTTTTTTTTTGTTAATCTTCACCTGAGGATATTTTTTCATTGATTTTTAGATAGAGTGGAAGGGAAGGAGGGAGAGAGAAAGATAGAAACATCCATTGGTTGCCTCCTGCACAACCTCGAAGGAAGCCGGGAATTGAACCTGCAACCCAGGTATGTGCCCTTGACCAGGAATCAAACCCGAGACTTCAGTCCACGGTCCGGGCTGATGCTCTTAACTGCTGAGCCAAACTAGCCAGGGCCAAAAAGGGTTTTTGAACTCTTGAGGGGAAATAACTGAAAATCTCAAGTTTTTAAAGGTTAAATATAAATTACCCTTAAGATTGTGTAAGATAAATGTCTGTTAATCTACATATTTTATAATCCAAAAAATTGTTTCAAAACTCCAAAAACATTGAAGTTCTGAATATCAGCATGTCTTCTTACAGATCTAAATTTTTACATTTTTATGTGATTGACTCTATTTCAAAACACTTTACCAAAGTAAGTCACATACTATTTTTACTGGTATTTTACCCTAGAATTGGTAGATAGTTACTTGGTTTAAAACTTTCAAAGCAGTAACCTTCTTTATCTAACAGACTCTAGATAATCTGAAGGAAGGGAAACACCATCTACGTGTGCGGCCTGCAGACATACCTGTTGCTGAGAGAGCATCTCTGAACTACTGGCGAACATGGAAGTGTATCAGCAAACCCTCAGAATTTCCTATAAAAAGCCCAGCCTTCACAGGTATAACCACAAGCTGACCCTTCCTGCAGCCCCCACTAGCTTCCCTTCTCCTCATCCTAAAAGAAGTGGCTTCCATCCAGAGAGTACCCAAATCATTGATTTCTGAAGTAGTTCTGGATGATTTCTCTACCTCACTGTCATCTCCTCTGATCTTGTACCCTGCCACATACCTTCTCCATGGCTGCTTACCCACCAGCATCAAACATCCTCCTCCACATTCATTCCTCTGCATATTGGTTTCACTTGGGCAGGGCTGGGCTGCATTCCACACTTCCTAGTAGTCTGAGAACTCCACCAACCTTCCAGGTCACTCTAACCACCACACAAGGAATGTTCCCAAATGATCACTGTCTGATGTGTGCCTTGCAGTACAGATTAGCCTATCTGAGACACCAAGCAACCATTCATAATTATGGATGGGTTTTGGACTTCCAGGAGAGTCAAAAGGATCTATTTTACCTGTAGGTCACAATGGTTGGTTTGGTCAATTAGAAAGAACCAAATAGATAACCAATGTGAGTTGAATGACTTTGGATACATAAGCCAAAATTTTATAACATGTCCCACTGCCCTTCACTAGAATAAAAAGATTTCCATGCCCTGCTCCCCACCACACTCCTGCCAAACCTTAGGGTTACATCTAAATACAGAGGAAGGAGCACTGGCCAGTGGTTAGAGCATCAGTCCCTGGACCAAAGGGTAACGGGTTTGATTCCCGATCAAGGGCATGTACCTGGGTTGCAGGTTCGATCCCTGAGGCCCTAGTCAGGGTCGTGCAGGAGGCAGCCAATCAATGTCTCTCTCTCACATCGATGTTTCTCTCTCTCTCCTTCCCTCCCTCCTATTCTATCTAAAAAAAAAAAAAAATCAATGGAAAAGTATCCTCGGGTGAGGATTAAATAAATAAATACAGAGGAAGGCGGCACCAGGCAGGGACCATTTCCTGGGTGAATTTTTCCAGCTTCCTCTGGGACCCCTGGATCAGTGAGAGCCCTTGTGGCCTCTGAGAGCCCTGGCCTCTAGGAAGTGGTGACACCCCTCTGCACATTCTCTCCAGGCCTACATGATAAGGCACCTTTGGGGCTCATGGACACACCACTGTTAGACACGGAAGAGGAAGTGCACTACTGCTTCCTGCCCCTGGACCTAGTGGCAAAGTATCCAAGCCTGGTAACTGAGGACAACCTGCTGTGGCTGGCTGAGACCGTGGCCCTGATCGAATGCGAATGTAGCGAGTTCCGGTTCATTGGTGATTGCTCTAACTGGGGGTAATGTGGGGCGTGGGGGGTGGGGGTGGGGGAGCTGGCTGATAGGGCCCATCTACCCCTCCCCACCCACACTCGAGGGAGGCCCAGCTTGGTGCTTAGGGCCTCAGGAGCTTTACTGGGGGCGGGGAGGGGTTGGGGGGAGGTGATGACAGAGCCTTCCCAGAGGCAAGCAGAATCCCAGGGGATGGCCTGCGTATAAGGGGGCACTGGAAACTACCTGCAGCAGTGTCAGGGACCACAAAAGTTAATGTGAAGGGCAAGGCCCTGAGCTGGACTCCAAGGTCAGCTGCTCTTTTTGTTCTGCCCTTATGTATCCAAGTGTGTTCCAGGCCTCAGTTCTTTTCACCACAAAATGAGGAAATAGGGGTGTTTCAAAGGATGGTCCCTACCTGCTCTTACTTTCACTAAACTCAGAATAAAAGGGAAGGGTGATGAATGGTGAAAGTTTCCCCAGAATCCTTGTAGAATTGTCCACTTGAGTTAGTGGCCTAAGGAGTGATGAGATCTTCAACCCTGGACAGAAGAGAGCCTCTTTGATTCTAAGATGCTGCTGCTGCCTGGATGAATAGGGCAGGAAACATCCAAGTTGTACTAGGGTCCCAAATGCCTGGTACCCCCTACATTCATATAGTCACTTGGAAAGTTGTGATGTGCTTCTGAATCTCCAAGTTGATTCACACAGGACATTAGCGTGGGCTCCAACTCTGCCTCCTACACTACAGTCCAGGCAGGGACAAACTGCAAGTGCCACCTGCCAGCCCAGGCTCAGCTGGGCCCTTCCTCTCTAAGCAGCAAGACAACTCCCTCTTTTGGAATGACCTGCTCTTAGGTCAAGACTCACAGGGTAAGTCTCAGGGCCAGTGTGCTCACGAGGAGGTCCTGGCTTGGGAGCCCCAGGCCAGGCCACAGGAGACCACACCCATGGACTCAAATACAGGAAAAAAAAGTAATTTGGGGTCTTACACCTTGAAAACCACAGACTTAAAGCTAATCTAATCAGGTATGTTTAGAAATTGTTTCAGAATAAGGAGAGCCTAGGATAAGTTGCAAAAACCTGTCAAAACCTGGACCTTCACTTAAATTAGAAATAACCTGATTAACTCATTTGTTTTCCTTTCCTTTTCAAGTGAATTTTCTTCGCTCACAGAAGATTTTACTACCGGATAATTTCTCCAATATAGATGTATTAGAAGCAGAAGTGGAAATTCTAGAAATCCCTGAGCTCACTGAAGCTGTAAGGTTGTACCGGATGAACATGGGTATGTCACCAGGGGAAACTTGCCCTCGCCTTGACATTCTGGGGTGGTCAGGCTTGAGTTGGAAAAGCCAAGAACAAACATCTCTCCTCCCACAACTACTTCAGGCTTTGGGCAGTTGTGAGAGAAGCAGGTGTTTGGGCTGTCTTAAAATCCAAAAAGAGGAATTTCAATCTGAAGCCCTGTGTGGCCTCTGTTCAGCCTCCCCACTGAGCGTGGGTGGCTTACAGCCATCAGGGGCTGTAGGTAGCCTGGTTCAGCCTAGGTGGGGAAACCAGGCCAAAATGTCCTAGGTTGAGAGGCTGGGCCTGATGGCAGACTTCCCAGGGGCAGGGCAGGTCTGCTCTGCTTGAGAATTTGCAGCATCCACCTGCTACTCCCATCTTTTGTCTTCCAAGCACAGCTGGGGGACATGGGAAATGCTTGAGCAAATTCCTCACTAGTGCTTCAGTGTTCCCACCCACCTCCAAATTCCCTTGTCCCCTATTTTGAAACCCCTGGCTGCTGTGTCTGTTTCTGCCTGCTCCTGACATTTCCTGACCCTGATCCAGTCCAGGCCTTCATGCTCCTGGCCCTACCTCATTCCAGCTTGCTCCTACCCTCATGTTTTTTATTTGCTTTTTAACATCCCATTTTGCAATTCCTGCACATCTATTGAAGCTTCTGTGCATGTTTCAGGAGCTGGCTGCTTTAGTGCAGCCTCAGCAGGCATTCTGAGAATGTACAGAACTGAGAATGTGTAGTATGTGTGAAGTGTAGTCTGCACACCACCAGACATTTATCCCATGGGAATAGGCCTTTCTCTGCCTTTGGCCCAGCTCTCCCAGCCTCCTCCCTGGCAAATGGAGTCCTATCCTATTTGGGGGCAATGGCATCCTGCAGTAGGTCTCAGGAGCCTGTTCCAGGCTCTAACAATCCACTTAAGGGGGTGTAACTTTGAATACCTCCCCCAAGGGCTTCTGTTCTTCAGAGAACAGGGGTCACTGAGAGATGGGTGGAATGGTGCCTCCTCCACCAGAGCTATATGAAGATGGAAGGCATCAGATTTGTAGATAGGCTCTGGAAGCCATGCAGCAGTGCCCCAAACAAAGTGTGGTTTTTGCCTTTCATAAAGCACCATACCTAAGGGAAATGGCTCCAGTAGCTCTGGAGACAGACAGAGCTGCCCTCAAATCCCAGCTCTGCCCCTGCCTTGCTTTGTAGTTTCAGACAAGGTGCTTAGTCTCTCAGGACAGTTTCCTCCTCAGTGATGTGAGGATAGCACTACCCCTCTTGTAGGGTTGCTCTTGAGATTGGAGATTATCTATGAAAATCACCCAGCAGCTTGTCCATCAGCCCACTGTTGGCACGGTAGACTGTGCATTGTGCCCACTGCAGGAGAACAAGGTCCTGCCCATGAGCCAGCAACCCAAATGCTCCACCTGAAAGTAATACCATCTAGTGTATCTTTGGGGGAAATTCTGCCCAGGAGTGACAGATACTGTGAATCAGGGAAGCTGTAGTGCACTTCAGGTCTGTGCTGTGGCTGCTGATCTTACTCATGGATGGTTAGAGCAGAGCCTGGAACTACGGGAGGTTCCTACAGAGACTGGGCCAGATGGCTGCTGCACTGAAAATTCTGAACTCCACATGTCAGTGATACAGCAGATTTTTCTCTCTCTCTCCCCCACCCCGAAATAAATAGTTTGGTCTCTAAACCTGACTCAGAGTATGAAAAATTATACTGATTTTGAGAAGATCCAGATTGGAGCTGTGCAAGGAAGTAAGCTCTCTCTAAGCCTCTTTAGTACTAGGAGGAAGCAGTAGGAAGGAGACCCAAAGATTCCAGTACAGGTATGACTGCGAGGGGTCTAGAAGTCACCCCTTTCTCCCGGCACAGGTGGCTGTTCCCGGACCTCCTGTCCTTCCCTGAGCCCAGGGAAGGGTGGCCATGCAGCCAGCCTGGAGTCTGTGAAGCCACTGTATGTGATGGCCCTGGGTGTGCTGGTTAAGTACCCAGATTCCGCGCTGGGACAGCTCCACATCGAGAGCACGCTGGATGGAAGTAGACTGTACATCACGGGAAATGGGGTTCTCTTCCAGCATGTCAAGTAAGGCCCTCCTCAGAGAATAGCTCGGTCCCACTTAGGGTGGTCTCTGCCTTTCTCTAGGAACCAATCTGGGGCCCTGCCTGCCAGCCAGAGGGAAGTAGTGTCCTTAGGAACAAACCCATCATTTTAGTCACTCCCACCGCCACCAATGAACCCTGGCCTCAGGGGAGAGGGCTGGTGCCAAAGTGCAAGGGTTCCCAAGGTTTAAAGGCTCCAAACTGTTCCATATCTCTGCTCTCTGCAAACCATTGCTCTGGTTCTAGCCCTGTGGTAAGTCTGAGGTGACCAAGCCACAGTCACAACCCTCAAGATGCTAAGTATTAACCCCTCCATGCAGATCCTCCTACAAAGGTCGTCCCCCCAACCCTTTGGAGGCTCACTGGATGCACAGAGAGGTCAGAGCTAGGGATGAGTCCCCCAGAAGTAAAGCAAGGCAGCCTTCACAGAGGAGGTGATATCTGGCCTTTGCCTTGAGAAATGAGTTCAAATGTCCCCATTAGTGCAGGGACATGGATTCCAATCCTGTTTTATAGAAGGGGAACTAAGGTTTGCAGGATATGTTTTTATTGATTTCTAGAGAGAAGGGAAAGAGAGAGACAGAGAGAGACAGAGAGAGGGAAACACCTATGTGAGAGAGAAACATGGATCAGTTACTTCTCGTATGCATCCTGCCCAGAGATCGAACCTGCTACCTAGGTATGTGCCCTGACCAGGAATCAAACCCATAACCTTTTGGTGTATGGAACGACACTCCAACCAACTGAGCCACCTGGCCAGTGCAGAACAACTCTTTTCGGTTCACAAAATGCATTGGTACTGAAACTAAAGATAGAACTAGGTTTTCTGAATCCCTGGGGAGAGGGTCAGCCAACCCTCATGCAGTCTTACCCCAATATTGTTGTTTTGGCCTTTGTGGCCCACCCCTAATGTCACAGAAGGCAAAGACAAGTGCCTTTGGAGGCAGGGGGTTGATGTTCAGTCTTTCTTGGGCACACTGGGTACTACCAAGATAATGGCAGGTTGCCACATGGTGACTGAGATGTCTTGGGCAGATATTTATGAGGGCAGGAAAGATGTGGCTGGGTCCTGGCCTGGCTTTTCAACCTGAGACAAGGCCTGGAGGCTTGCAATGAGTTGATTTAGAGGGCTTTGCTGAAATAGGTCAAGTTCAGCTCCAAAAGGGTGAGCCTGTGTGTTCAAGCTTACAGTCCTACTAGATGCCACCAGATTCCCAGTTAAATCAAGGAAATGATGTCAGTCACAACAGGTTGGGCCAGACATTCTAGACACAGTTGACAGGTTGGACTCCCTTGGGGTACAGTGCTGAGGCTCTTTGTGACAGGCCTTTCCTCTGGGCAGGAACTGGTTGGGGACTTGCCGGCTGCCCCTGACCGAAACCATTTCTGAGGTATATGAGCTCTGTGCCTTCCTGGACAAGAGGGACATCACCTACGAGCCAATGAAGGTGGCTCTGAAGACTTATCTGGAGCCGAGGACTCTGGCACCCATGGATGTGCCCAGTAAATGAAGAAACTTCTTGTTTTGAAATTAGCATCAGGGGAGGGTCTGGAGGATCAGAGGGGAAAGATGAGGCTGGCCGGGGCCAAGAACTGTACATGGAAGAGGAAACGAAAGCCAGACAGACCAACATTTGTGGGTTTTGCCTAAAGGGAAACTTTCATATTAAGTGACCCCCTCCCCACCCCAAGCCCACAAGTAGCCTTGAGCAGTATAGGCTGAACACTACAGACTGATGCAGTGTGGGGCTGCACAGTCCCCAAGGCATGCCTGCTCCAGCTCTTGGTGCTTACATGCTGTGCTCATTTGGTCCTCATTGCCATCCAGGGAGAAACAGTCCCTGAGTCTACTTAACAGATGAAGCAGAGGCTCAGGGAAGTAACTTGTTCAAATTACATAGTTAGATCATGACTGAGCTGGAGTTGAAATCTGAGTCCAAAGACAGTATTGTTTTCACCATCTGCCTATAACCTCCTATTAACAAAAAAGTTTTTCAGGTCCAGTTTACGCTGTATTACTGTCATTCTATAACACGCAACATTTATTGAGTATCTACCATATACCAGGACAAAAGTAGACACTATGTGTACAGAGTGAGCAAAATAAACCCAGTCCTTATCTTCACAGAGCTCACAATCTAATTATATACCTCTTACCTAATTATAATCTAGTTGTATACCCTTCACTCATTACAAAGCTCATTAGAAACTGTTTCCCAAACATCACAACAAAGCCTAAGTCTAGTCATCCCCAGAAGGAAGCCCCATTCTCCAGACATGTCTAGAGGCTTGTTCTCTATAGAAGTGACAGTGAATTGATGAGAGTTGGCTCTATGACATTCACCAAACCATAAGCACAAACATAACGGACTCCTAGCTCCAGTCTAAGTAGCCACATGAAAAGTTTCATACCCAGGACACACCCAGCCAAAAACCAGAGGCAGTTGGAAATATAGGCAGACAGGAACATCAGTTCAGCTTCCTTGAGAGAGGTGGGCCAGGAGAAGAGCAGCAGTGCCCTTGGGGTTGGGATTCCAAAGGGCTTACCCTCCCCACCCCCAGAGTCACTGGCTGACCCTCCAAGCTACCATTCCAAATCCATCTCACCACCAGGAAACCAAATGGTGAGCCACAGGAAAGCCCTGAGCAGCAGAGAAGGTTGGTGTCAGGGATTTCTGGGGCTTCTCAGAGTAGGCAACACAATATGACTGATGAAGATATTGAGTCTTAACATGTAATACTTTGTTGACCGAAATTTCCCTTCTGGCCCAAGTGATGTGTTCCCTCTCATTGGTTTCCTTAGATGAGGAGTGGATGGCAGAAATTACCGTGTATTCCCCCCAACAGATCATCAAGGTTTATGTTGGAAGCCACTGGTATGCAACCACCCTGAAGACCCTGCTGAAGGTACCGTTGGCTCCAGGCTGCCCCCCTCTCCCTTTGGCTTCTGTAGCTGAGCTGCTTTGGAAGCTGCCACCTGATCCTCACACAGCCTTCAGTACCTGCTTAGAACAAGAACCTTCTCCCTGCTCTTACCACACAAACAGCAGGCTGGGAAGGCCCTCAGGAGTTTGGGTAGGGAGGAGGCCAGTCTGAGGGTCCTGGACTGAGTAGGAGGTAGGGTGGGATTCCAAATGCCTCAAGAGAGTGGTCTAGGGACCAGAAATACTTGAAGCAGAGACGATGTGCTTCTCCTTTTGCTCTGCTCTCCAATATGGCTCTCTGTGACCTACAAATCTCAAAGCCTCTGCTCTAGAATGGTCAGGAAAATGAAGTGAAAGAAGACTTATCTGCCCCTTACTAAAGACTTAGCCCTGCCCAGGCCTGTTTGGCTCAGCGGTTAGAGCGTCGGCCTGCAGTCCAGAGAGACCCGGGTTCGGTTCCCGCTAAGGGCATGTACCTCGGTTGCAGTTTGTCCCCGGCCCTGGTTGGTCGTGCGGGTGGCAGCCACTCAATGTGTCCCTTTCACATCGATGTTTCTCTCTCTCTCCCTCCCACTCTATCTGAACAAAAAATGGAAAAATGTCCTCGGGTGAGGATTAAAAAAAAAAAAAAAAAAGACTTAGCCCTTTAACTAACAGACTAACAGATTCTAGTGTCCAATCCCTTGCAGTATCCAGAACTGCTGTCCAACCCTCAGAGAGCGTACTGGATCACATATGGACAGACCATGCTGATCCATGGAGATGGCCAAATGTTCCGACACGTTCTCAACTTCCTGAGACTTGGAAAACTGTTTTTACCATCTGAATTTAAGTAAGTGAAGGAAGGACACTGTATGATGAAACCCCATCCCTCTGTAACAAAGAAAACGAGTTTGCAGCCTTCGGGGAGGAGGTTATAGTATTTACAACATGTGACCTGCTGTTGAAAGCAGCAGCTCTGGAAGCCTATGCCCCCACCCACACTCCCACCCAGCTGCCCAGTCCAACATCTCCTTGTCGTTTGCAGGGAATGGCCCCTCTTCTGCCAGGAGGTAGAGGAATACCACATCCCATCCCTCTCAGAAGCCCTTGTCCAATGTGAAGCATACAAGTAAGGGGACTTTGCTCCAGACATCACATTCTGCAGTTTGTTACTTTATATTCCTCTTAGGAATACTATTTAAGTTCCACCTCCCAGTAGGACCTGTTCTTGGGGCTCGGGGGGTGGGGCAGGCCTAGGATTGAGCAGTGACCTAAGCAAAACCCTTGAAAAGCCCCTTCTCCCTCACTGTCCTGAGTTCATTCTCAGCCAGCCTGCCTGACAGGGCAATGGGCTAGTAGAAGCTTCTGCTCACTAACCAATCCTTCTTGGAGTCTGCAGGTCATGGACCCAGGAGAAGGAATCTGAAAATGAAGAAGCTTTTCCCATCAGGAGGCTGCATGTGGTGACAGAAGGGCCAGAGTCACTGATGGAGTTCAGTAGAGATGCCAAAGAAGTAAGGCCCAGCCTTCTTTGGTTTGGTATTGTCCTCAAAAAACACTCCCACAAAGCTCAGGGCAGGCTTTGCTACTGGGAGGGCAGAGAAGAGTGGTGCAGGGCCTACCTGGGCTCCTAGCACAGTAACTGGCTTCTGAACCTGGGAGGAGGCACAGGGAAGTGTTGGCTGCCATGGCCTGGGATGCTGATAATATGTCCCTTTGTAGTATGAGAGGCCCCTGGGCTGACACCACCCCACTCAGACTGAGCAAAGCTCAAATGCCTGACCATGTGGAGGATGGGATCATTGTGGGTGAGCAAGTGAAGTTTTGGAGGCCCAGCTTATTAGATCCGGGGAGGCTCCCATGTGGAAGCACAACATGCCCAGAGCTGCTGTGCCCTCCCTCCCCAGACCACAGCCTGCATGCCTGTGGACTTCCAGGACTGCAATGACAGGACTCCATGGAACAAGGCCACAGGGACCCTGGCCAGGTCTAGCCAAATGGAAGAGGCTGAGCAGTACTCCCGGACCATCCAGATGTCCCTGTCCCGAGGTGCCAAGCGGGCAGGCAATCCTAGCACATACTCCCACTGTTCTAGCCTATGTGCCAACCCCAGACACTGGGGGGCCCACCCTGAAAGTCCCCCCAAGAAGAAGTCCATCACAGTCAACCTCACACAGAAATGTGAAACCAAAGACTCTCCAGTCACACCCATGCAAAAACTCATCTCCTTGGTGAGGGAATGGGACATGGTCAATTGCAAACAATGGGAATTCCAGCCACTGCCAGCTCCCCGGAACAGCTCCTTGGAGGAGGCCACCCTACAGCTCCCCTTGAGTAGTGAGGCTGCTTCCCAGCCCAGCACCTCAACTTCCCGGAAAGGCCATTCCACAGCCTCAGAGAAGGACCCAGGTCTGCAGGCAGGGGCTGGAGCTGGAGCCAAAGACAAAGGGCCAGAGCCAACGTTTAAGCCATACTTCCCCACAAAAAGAACTGTCACCCTGAAGGACTGGGGCAAGCAGAGGTCAAAGGAGAGAGGTGAGTCCTGTCCGTCCCATCTTTGACCTAAGTCTCACAACAGGAAAAGAAAAAACCTTGACCAAGACCACAGAGTGAGTTAGTGACAAAGGAGGACTAGAGCCCTGCACTCACCAATGCCAGCTCTGTGCCAAGCAGCAGATGCAGATATATGACCAACTCAACAGCATGGCTTGAGGAGCTGAGAAACCACATAAAGCATATGGGAAGGGGATGGCTATGAAGTACTAGAGCATAAAGGAGGCTAGGGGCTGGAGAGTCAGCAGAGGGGGGAAGAAGCCATGGTGTTTGTGGAACCAGGTCATTGGTCTAGCTGGAGGCCAGGCTTCATGTGAAGTGATGAGAGATAAGATTGAAGACAAAGTAATCAGAACAGGTCTTGTGACCCAAGTTCAGGACCTGATACTTTGTTCTGATTCTAAGGGGAGTGGGTGGCCACTGCAGCATTTACACAGGGAGCAAAATTAATTAATTACAGTAAATACATAAACAAGGGAGCAGGCAAGCAGTCAGGTATGGCATTCAGAAAGCTTGCTCCAGAAGCAGAGGAAATGCAGCAGCAGGAGGGGAAGTGTTAGAAGTAGTGAGGTCATTCTAGATGAAACAGGCTAGACAGGACCAGGCAGATGGGGGTAAGGACTCAGCCAGAGGGGTCAGGTTTCTGGCTTGGGTGACCTAAAGGAGGTGGATGGTTACTGATGTGGGATGGACAGGACAAGGAGCTGAAGAGTGAGGTGTGCTGTGTCTGGGGGAGAGGTGCAGAGGAGCCTAGGGACGTGTGCTGAGGACTGCCATGATGGGTTGTTTCCTCTGCTCTGTCAAAGTCCTTCCTATAGTATTCTGTCACCTTCCCTTTTAGTGGCTCAAGCCCTGCTTGGAGGGGCCTTCTTGAGCTCTGACAGTAAGCCACAAGTTGGTCTGTCAAGCATACTTTTCAGAGTGGGCATATATCAAAGGCTCGTCCTAAAAGCTCCTCTCATTTTATAACTTTACACAGATTTCCAGTCCCCACCTGGGTTATTATCAGCCTTATTTGATACCAGTCTCAGTTCAACAGAGAAATTTGGAGTTCCTTGAAGTTCTGAAATTTAGGATTTGGCCTGCAATGATTCCAGGGCAGGCCCCTGCCAATCCAAGGTGCCATTCCTGAGAAGCTGGAGGCAGCAGCTGCTGGAAGGTTGGGGTGACTGACCATATTGGTTTGTCACCAAAGGTCTACTCCCTGCTTGAGCTCTGAGATGTCTTAAGAGCCCTCTCCCCACATTGTTTCCACAGAAAGCCCTGACCCTGAGCAGCCTCTGCCTGAAGCCAGTGACCTAGACAGTGCGGGGGTCATCCTCAAGGTGAGCCACCCCCCTGTGGTGGGCAGTGATGGCTCCTGCATGTTCTTTGAGGACAGCATCATCTACACCACACAGATGGACATCCTGAAGCACACACTGCCCTCAGCCAGCCCCTTGCCCCGAGGTGAGGATCTGGAGCCAGCCCTGCACTTCCTTGTGGGGATGCCTGAGCCCCACCCAGGGTCCTTCAGGGAGAGTCTCCCTCAGGAGCCCTTACTACAGGCTGTCTCTAAGGCCCTAGCTGTGGGCAGACGGGGCCACATCCACTCTCTCCTCCATAGAGGTGACTTTCCTGAGTTTCTCTCTGTCCTGGGAAGAGATGTTTTATGCACAGAAATGTCACCGCTTCCTGACCGACATCATCCTGGATTCCATCAGACAAAAGGATCCCAAAGCCATCACAGCCAAGGTGGTCTCCCTGACCAACCAGCTGTGGGTACGTGATAGGCCCCAGGCCCTGTTCCTTCTCCACTTGTCTCCTTGCCCTAAAATAAGTGGTGCAAGTCAAGAGGAAGTAAGCCAGGATTCGGGGGTGGGGGAATAGGTCAGGGGCAGAAGGGTGGCAAGAAGAGCAGGGACAGGAAGACAGGATGGAGATTTGGCCAAGGCAGTGTGGCGTAACAGTGCCCCCTGATCCCTGCAGCTACTACAGGCCCAGGGAAGTCCCTGCTCTGCACCTCACTCTGAGAGGCTGAGAGCAAATGTGTGTCAGGCAGCTGCCCCTGGCCCTGCCTGACAGTGGGCTCTCGTGGCAGACCCTGCACATCAGCCCCAAGCAGTTTGTGGTGGATTTGCTAGCCATTACCGGCTTTAAGAATGACCAGCATATCCAGGAACGCCTGCACAGCTGGGTGGAGGTAAGAGCCACCTGCACCACACGGAATGGTGACCCTGCAGATACCTCAGATGGGCGCTGTGTCTTGCTGCCCAGAAGGCAAGGCAGGCAGCCAGACCTCAGGTCCCTGGGTCGGGGGCGGGGGAGGGCATGGGGAGGATGGCTGAAATTAACTAGTCCAGAGTGGTCAAAAAGCAGTATTCAGTATTCAGGCTACTTGTTTTTGTAGTATCCCTCCAGTGATACTAATTTTGCCTTCATCTCTAACACTAGCAACTCAGGGAAGCACATCATGTAAGCCCGAAGTTTGGGGATGCTGAAAAATTATTGGGAGTCAGACCGTTTCAACAGGTGACACCAACTTCACCTACTTAACCATGATGTCACCACTTTTGTACATTCCTTTCATAGCTGAGCTGCTTTAAAGCATTTTTATAGAGAAAATGAAAATGTTCAGTAAGGGCAAAGGAATGACTCAAGGTTTTTGTTTTTTTGATTCCTTAAAATAATTTTAGGGTTCAAAGTTTGTATTTAACATTGTAAGTGAAAAAGATTTAGCAAATTTCTCATTAATCTGGTATTTCTATAATCAAGTATATTATTATAACACCTTTACCATAAACACACTAGTGCCACATTATTAGGCCTCTGACCTGGTTGGAAAGTGAAATCAGCACCTATGGTGTGGAAAAACAGTGGCAGGAAACGTACATTTTTGACCCTTTGGTCATTCTGCTCAGTTCCCTAATAGCCACTCTTAGCCAGAGCCCTATGAGATGGCCTTTGGGTAGAACTGAGCCCAAGATCTGTAACATTTCCCAAGAACTGGCCTTACCCTGTCCCTGCCCCTGCCCCTGCCGCTGCCCAGCTTCGAGGACCCTGCCCACACAGAGCTTGAGTAGGCAACTGGCCAGGAAACCAGGGATAAGACTGACTTTTCTTTCCAGCTCACACTGCCTTTTGCCAGGAAATATGGCTGCTGCGTGAACCTGCTCATCCAGAGGGGCCTGTCTAGGTCTGTCTCTTACTCTATCCTGGGCAAGTACTTACAAGAGGGCTAGGGTGTCCAGAGATGCTGCCCCCACATATCCCAGGCTTCCAAGACTCATTTGAACCAAAGATGTCCCCAGAACACATGTATCAGTCTATTTTTTATTGTAAACAAATAAAAGAGTAAATAACAAGTCAAAGGCCTAGACTCCCTCTCTGAGATGCCAAATACCTAACAATCAGTGAAATAATTTTAGACAACAAATCTAATTGAAAGCTATTCGAAAGGCACTGAGTGAAATAACCAAACTGACCCAAGTAAAAAGGGGCTGGCTGGGCCTGGGGAGCCAGGGCAGGCAAAAGTAAGAGCCCTACAGGGGTGGGCTTGCCCCTCGGTTTGAGGAGCTTGGCTTTGAGACCAAGGGTTGGGAAGCAGCTGCTGGGAACTTGCCTGTGTTCCTCCTGAAGAGTGGCAGCCCAGTCACTGCCTGGAGCCACCTGGTGCTCACCAGCCTAGAGCACGGAAATACCCACCCTCTGCTCTAGCCTAATCCTAACCCACAACTGGGGTGGGAACTAGAGAAGGGACAGAAGAAGGGGACACAGAGCCAGGAGCCCAGGATCAGGGTGCTCGTTCAGGCTCTGCAGCAGACTCCACTAGAGAGGTGCCTGCCAGTCTGTTCAATGGGCATAGACATCAGAAAGGGTAATCCATAGGGTTGGAAGTAGCCCAGGTGCCAGCTATGCCCTGGTCAGAGTAGATCCAGGAAGAGGATGATATTCCTTGGAGCTACTGGCTGCTGGATCCACTGCTCACCTTCGAGCATGGGCTCAGACCTGTGGTGCCAACCTAGGCATGAGTGCCTATTTCCCTGGCTCAGGGTTCAAGTGGGGTCTCTGGGGAATGGCTCTGCCCACCCCCCACTTCCGCCTAAAGGAAAGACAGTGACAGGCCCAGACTGGGCTGAGGAGGGGCTGGTGGGTGTGGGACAAAATGGCACTCACATAGGACAAGTCCTCGAGGCCCCTGCCCAGGGCCTGCCCTGACACACAGCTGCTGTCAGAGCCACTGGAGCCACTGGCAGATGGGCACTGGGATGAGACCTCTGAGTCCTCAGAAGCTAGGATTGGAGACTGGGTGAGCTGTCAGCAGAGGTGGCCCAGATCCCAAGTCATGCCCTCCTGCCTCTGGCTAAACCCAGACCTACTCAAGGACGGCTGGCTGCCCAGTTCCACTTCAGCCTCCAGCGCTGTTTCCTCTGGGAAGCTGGTAGAATACAGGGGCCAGCGGAGGCCCTGAAGAGCTGGATCTCTGTACAGGTGCAGGTTGAGGGACCCCAATACAGAGCCGGAGGCAGGGTCTGCAGGAAGGGAGCTCGAGGCCCCCAAGTAGGGACTATCATAATCAAATGGGGCCACAGCAATGGAGGCCCGAGAACGAACTTCTGCATAAGAGAAAGGATCAGGTTGGGACAGGTGAGAACCCACCTGGGCCAAGGTCCTGTGGGGAGCGAAGACCAGGACTGACAGAGGTCCTGTTGCCTCCCATGCACCTTTCCTCACCCCCACCCCATAAGGCTACCTCGGCACTTTAAAATGTAGTTGATGGTGCGGTCGTTGATAGCTTCCTCATTGGGAGCGATGTCCCGGAAGGCTTTGTTCCCCACACCCATGGACTCCATCTCAGCCATGCGCACCTCTGGGTGGAGAGTGGGCATAGCTGGGGCCCTTTGTGACATTAACTTGACTCTCGGCCTCTATCCATTCCGCCCCTTAAATAAGCCTTTCCTCAAAACCCATTTCCAGTAGATAAACCATCCCCGTGCACTGAGCTTTTGTGGTGCATCTCTCTCTTCCCAACAATCCTGCAGGCAGGTGTAATTCCCCTTTTAGAGATGAGGCCTCTGATACTCAGAGAGTAATACTGTGCCCACGGTCAGAGAGTGACAGCAGGAATGCTGACTTGGAGGTTCTTTCACCTGCACTGGCTGCTGCTGCTGGATCTCCTCCAACTTCCCAAGCATTCCTTAGGCCTTCCCTGAGCCCCTGTGGGACAACAAACTCACCGGGGAGGGGAGTAAGGGGTGAAGTAGGGGCAGGGACCTACCCTTGTTGTGGACAGCCTGCTTCCAAAGCAGGCGGGAAATGTCAGCCGTCCAAGCCTGCTTGGTGGCCAAGCTGGCAGCTTGCAGCACAAAGGTGTCCCTGGCCTTGCGACGGCGGAACCAGATCTCAAAGCGCAGGTTGCTATCCCCACAGCACTCAGTGAGGCCAAGGTCTGCCATCTGTGTGGCCAGGAGAGGGATGTGGTGAGGCACTGGGAAATAGGGGCACAGGGCGGGGTATGGTGGGCCTACCTTGAAGGACCGCTTGTAGGTAAACATGTCGATGCCTGTGGGTCCTCGGCGGCGAGGCTTGCTGAAAAGCAGCAGCTCCTCAAAGAGGAAAACGCGGCGCACGGACTTGTGGCGCCCAGTGCGCACTGTGAACTCATCTTGTCGCACCAGCTGCCCCTGTTCCTTGAGGTTAACCTGCCGAGTTGGGGCCCAGTGGGTGCCCAGCTTCTTTGGCACCCTCCCTTGACACCCACTGCACCTGCTCACCACGGCCTGGCATGACTCACGTCACAGCCCTGGATGGCATCCATGGCAAGCAGGTCGTTGCCATGTCGCAGCTGGAAGCACACCAGGCTCTGGGCTGCCTTCAGGGCACTCAGTTCCTGCATGGCTCCCCCCCAGGCCTGCGCCAGTTGCTGGAGCAGCAATGCGTACTTGCTCATGCGCTGGATGGGTTTCAGCAGGTAGGAAGCCAAGTCTAGGTGATCCCCCAGAGCTTGCTGCTTGTCCTGCCAGGTGGGCAGGAGATCAGGCAGCTTCAGGGTATTCCCGCCATCCCCTGTCCCCTTCAAATTCAGTGTCACCTACCTTGAAGAAGGAGTGTCCATAGCTGGTCATCAGGGCATCGGAGCGAGGTTTATTTTTGCTGTACAGCGCATACATCCCAAACTGCACCCTCTGTGAGGACACATAGCTCAGCCCCGGCTGCAAGGGGGCCAGCTCCCTAAGGCTACCCTTGCCTGGGCCAGACAACTCTCAGCTTGAGAGGGCCAAAATGCCAACAGGTGGCTGCCAAGAAGGCCTCTCATTGCAGATCCAATCTGCTTTGCTTTGAATGAGAGGTGATCTGGCAAGAACAGGCCCTGTGCAGAGGGGACTTGTCCACAGGCCCTTTGGGAAAGGAGTCCTGCGCCCAGCTCTGCTCCTCCCACAGCTCTGAGAGCACTCTCTGGTCTTAACTCCTTGGACTACACTCCTTGGACTACTCCGCTGCTCACTACACTCAGCCACCTTGACCTGTCTCTTCCTTGACCACTGGGCCTCTTTGCTGCCACAGGCTTTACACTTGCCCTTTCCTCTAATGGGACGCTCAGACTCCAGCCCCTCCTTCTGGCCTCAGCTCAAACACCAGTTCCTCACAGACCTAACTGCTCTCTTTGGTAACTCACAATCATCTATCTTTCCTGATTATTTTCCTCCTAGCCCCAACTATAATCTAGAATCACCTTTTTCACTTTTATGTCTCTTCTACTTAACTATGAGCATCCTGAGGGGGCAGGGCCCTATTAGTCTCACTTATAGCTGTACCCAACACAAGACCTGGCACCAAGCATGTGCCCAAAAGCTTTACTGAGTGTGGCAGAATCAGCAGGGGGCAGTGTGGCCTAGGGGACTTACATGGCGCAGGAAGGCATAGGCTACCCGGGGTGGGTGCCGTGTGCAGGCCTCCAGCTCACGCAGGAAGAAATGGCAGTGGAAGTCATGCAGCTTTTCCAAGTTGCCAAAGAGGTGGGCACGCTGGCCACGGAGGCCCTGGGGTACATCAGGGCGGTCCATCTCAGGGAAGTAGTTCTCTATGGTATAGTCAAGGGCACGGACATACTCCCGCTCGGTAGCCACCATCTCTGCCAACACCAGCTGGAGCCTACCGGGTAGGTGAAATCAGGACCCTAGACATCTGCCCTGTAACTGCCCTCCTTGCCCTGCCCAATGCCCATACCTGTTGGGACTCATGGGATCAGAGCTGCCTGGCAGAGGCATGGTGGGGGATAACCCTGGCTGGGCACCATTTCCAGCCTTTGGTCTGTGGCAGGCAGCCACAATGGCCGCATGATGGCAGTGGTAGACAGACTCTCTGAGACTCTGCCCCAGATTCCGATCAAGGCTATATGCTTTTCTCAGGGGAGGGGGGGTAAGCGCAGCTGGGACCAGGCTAGCTGTACTGCCTGTTGGTGGTGACTTCAGTGCAGCCTCTAGCTTCTGTTCCAGGGCCAGCCAGGTGTCCTGGCACTGTGCCCAGGCCCAGTGGCACTGCTGGCGGATGCCTTCAGAGCCCAGCCCCGTAGCCAGAGCCCACATCTTTCGGAAGTGGGCAGAAGGCAAGTCAGGGTGCTTGGTCCAGTGTAGCTGCAGCCGTTGCAGTATGATCCCTGGGCGCTCTTGCTCCAACTCTGCCAACACCCGCTGCCCCTCCTCAGCCCATGTCGAGGCCTGCAACACCAAGGCCGAACAGGCACTGAAGGAGAGTCCCACCAAGACTGCCAAGCCTTCTCCCTACTCCCCATCCCCACAGAGTGCTGGCCCCAGACCACATCCCCAGTAGCTGAATTTAGGGGTCAGACTGAAAATAAGAAGAGAGAACAGGCAGAACGACCAGGAAGAGCTCAGGCTGTGGAGGAGCTAGGCAGCTACCCCTCTGGCCCTACTGACCACCTGCAGCCAGGGACAGGACCCCTTACACACCTGCTTGAAGAAGCATGACAGCCTCTCAGCATCTGCCAGCCACTGTCGCCGCTGGGCCAAAGCCCTAGAGAATTCAGTCAGCTGGGCTCGTAGGGCCAGAAAGTGGGCCCCGAGGGGGCCCAGTTCAGCTGCTTCCCAGCCAGCCAGTGGCTGCAGAAACTTCACCCCTTGCCTGACCTGCTCCTGGAGACAGAGACTGGGCTCAGCGGCCAGGTCAGGTGTTCTAGCCCCAGAGCCCAGGTCTCTTCCACTGACATCTACACATCATCATGAACTCTCTCCTGTAATCAAAGACCCTCTCTCCACTCCGCACACGTCCTTTTCTCTCTTAGCCCCTCCCCACAGCCAAACCTTCCTGGAGAATTGTCTATCCTCACTATCACCGTGTCTTCACTTCATCAGCCCAGTCCAATCCCACTTCTACCCACCTCCCAGGATGTCTCAGGACTTGTCTGACTCCACAGCTCAGCAACATTCAACCCTCTCTCTCCTGGCTTCCAACACTACCCAGTCTCTTGATTCTCCTTGTCCATCTCTGGTGGTTCCTCCTCCTGCTTCCAGAGCCTTACTCAGGCCATTGAACACTGAGGCTCCTAAAGACTATCTACTCTCTCTCCCCAGGCAATCTTGTGTAACCACGCTTCAACTGTCACCCACACACCCACATTCAAGTTACCCTCTGCAACCAGATCTCTCCTCTAGCCACAGGCCCAATCCTATCATTCTCCCACATTCATTCATCTCCAAAGCACACCCAAGACTGGATTCATAAATGCCCTTCCCTCAGAAAGTCCTTGTCTCCTGGTACCTCTCTCAGGAAACAGAACCCATTCATTCTTACAACCTCTCTCTCTCTCTTACCCCCTCTTATGTGTCCAATATCAAATCCCATCAATTTTTCAAATCCATCCCCTCTGCTATCATCCAGGCCAGAGCAAGCTGCCTCTTCAATAGACTCTCCACATCCATCCTCCAAATCGCTGTCTACCCAGAAACTAAGGTAATCTTCTTATAACACTGAATATGTGACTTTCCTGCTTAAATTGTGCACCATTGCAGGGCCCAGTGATCTGGCCACTGACCACTTTTCCAGCTTTGTTTTACCTCATCTCACCCTATTCTCTCTCCCTCTTCTGTTCTGCATTTAAATCTCACTGTCCTTCTTACAGTTCTCAGGCAAGTCATGCTCCCTCCTGCCACAGGACCTTTGTACATGCTGTTTGTTCCCTCAGCCTGGAATGTCTCATATCTCCAACCCTCTTCTGCCTGGTTGACCCCAACCTATCCTTCAGCTCCCAGTTCAAAAGTCATTATCTCAAGAAAGCTTACCCAACATTCCTTCTGGGTCATATCTTATACACTCAGGTAGAACCACCTGCATTGCTTCTCTCTCCAGAGCTTTTTTGCCTCAGTTTGCAAAAACACATACATGACTTCGAACCTTTAATTACAACTTCTCTGCTGGACTATAAATCCCAAGAGAGCAAAGGATAGATTTACTTTCACCCACCCTGCATTCCTAGTCCCTGGTAAAGTACCCTAATACCTACAGAATGAACAAGTAGCCAAACTCACCTGGGCAACCTGGTCCAGCTCACGAAAAGGGCCTTGGGCTTGAAGCACTGTGTCCAGTGAGGGCTCCCTTGGCTCCTCCAGTGCTGGCCAGCCCACCTGCTGTAGCCACATTTCAATCTGGAGGGGCATAAACAGGGCAAGAACAGCTGCTGTGGGTTGGGGGATCGTGCCTGAGATTAGGGGTGGGGCCCATGTGGGCAGGTAGTTCCCACCTGCTGCAGCCCATTCTCCTGGGCCTTCAATGTCTGGACCAACTCCAGTGCTTGTACTCGACGGTTACTCTGCAGTGTCAGTTCGTGCAGCAGCCCATCCACGCAATCATAAAGCTCATCAACCTTGTCCACTGCTGGCCTAGTGCAAGGTACATGATTTTAAGGCGCCTGCCAGCTGCCTTGCTCCACTCCACCCTGTCCTAGGACCACAATCCTGGTTGATTTTGAGCCAGCCACTGAGTTACTGGTACAGAATATGGTGTGCTGGTGCAAGATCTGGGAGCTGGCTTATACCTACCTATAGTCTGGGCTCTGGGTCACCTCTGGGACCTCCTGCTTCAGCCATGCCAGCTCTAAGCTCCCCTGGCATTGTAGCCATGCCAACTGTGGTGAGTCTAGCACTTGCTGCATCAGGACCCGTGCCTGCTGTAGCAGCTGACCAACTTCCTGTGATTAAAGGCAACAAGTAGTGGAGGTAAGCATGGGAGAAAAAGAGGGAGACAGGAAGCATTTGGGGAGGAGTCAGGAAGAGACACTCACCCCAATCTCTATGGGCTGGGGCATAGTCTTCATGTTCTCAATGGCCCCCTGGAGCAGGGTACAAACCACTTGGCAGCTCTGCAGTAGGGCTTCTAGACGCTATGAGTAGAGGCAAGCATGACAGAACAGCCAGCTCTGTGCTGCTCCAGCCAGCCCAGGAGAGGCTCCTCTGCTGGCCTGCATACCCACCCTATGCCCCACCCAGTGCACTGACCATCCGGAAGTCTAGCCAGGCCTGATGGCAGTAAGGCAGGCCTCCTCCCAGTGACGCGGGTAAGCATGAAGTGGAGATGTGTGTCAGCAGGCTCTGATGAGAGGACAACTGCTCTAGCTGCAGGAAAAAAAGGTGCTGTGACCCAGGCCTGGTGGGGAAGCACCCCACCTCCACCTCTGGCCAACATAGCTCAGTACCTGCAGCCCTGAGGGCACCTCCTCTGGCATTTTTCCCACCAGCAGCACTTGGTGCACAGACCCTGGGGCTGCTTCCTGAAAGAAATCTGAGCTCATCCCTGCCCCAAACCTACACAACTGGCATGACTGGAGGTAGGGAGCTATAATCCTGTACTCACTTGCAGTTGGCTGAGCCCCCAGAAGAGGGAAGAGCTCGGGGGACAAATTTGGGCATCCACTAGCACAGTCAGTCCCAGGGCCTGTACTTCTAGCCTAAAGGAGCAGGATTGGTTCAGTACCTAATTCCCAGGCCCATGTCCTGCTCAGGCTCTATCCTCCAACCTCCTCCCGCCAACCTGGGAATGCTTCGCAGGTAGAGCAAGAGGCGGGTGAGTTCATGGCTGCTGCACTTGGGATGAAGCCAGGTGTGGCTATGGGCACACAGAAGCAGCACTGCCCGGCCTTCTACATCCCGAGTCCCTGTGGGGAGAGGGCAGTGAACATCTGCTCAATCAAGTCACCCTACCTCCACCAGCTCTAGTACCTCCTGCTACCTGGCAGGGCAGCCATGCCACTGGCCAGCAGCTCCCAGGCGAGGTCTTGGGCCAAAAGGTAGTCAGCGGGCTTAGGGAGGCTGGATCCACTGGGGTCTTGGGAAGGAAAATAGCTTGGGTCTGCATTGGCCCACTTACCCAGAGATCCCCTCCTCGGACCTGGACTTCAGCCTGAGTAGGGTCAGAGCCCTCCCCAAGTCTTGGCATCTATCTCCAGGCACTCCCACTCCCTTCCAAGACATCTCTGTCCAGCCTCCCTTACCTGCTTCCAGCAGCTGTGATGATGTGTCAGATAAAGGGCCTCCAAGGTCCACAGAGTCACTGTCCAACCCCCCAGGGTCCAAGCCAGTTGTCATTACCCTGCCTGGATTTGGGTTCCCTCCCAACCCTCCCCCTTGGCTGGCACTCTTGTCCTGTGCCAAGCTGAGGTGGGAGGACATTGGGCATAGGAGGCTCTCCACTTCAGAAGGGACTGGTTCCTCTGACTTGCCCGAGGAACCTCCTAATGTGCCCTTCTGGCCATCCCCTGACCCATCTACAGCCATCTGTCCTGGGGTTGATTGAAGCTCCCCAGGCAGGGGGCTGCCCTTAAGCCCTTTACCCTGGGCTGCCCCTGCTGGTGGTCTTGGAGGATTGGAGTCCTTAACCTGCATCTGGGGAGCAGGTTCCTCCTCATCGCAGGCATCCCTGAAACGGCACACAGCAAACCTCCAATCGGTGGCATGGCCCTGGGAGTCTGGAGACTCATCCCCATCCTCCAGAGACCCTTCCATCATCCACTGAGTGGGCCTGCTCATGGCAAGCGGGAGAGAAGCTGGGGCCTCAGTGTGAACTGAAGCCTCAGCTCATCCAGGAAAAGGGCTGAAAACGGTCAGGTAGCACTCGGCGGAAATGCAGGCAGAAGGCACTAGGCCGTAGGAGGTGCCAGTTTTGGTGCCAGGGCACAGGGAGCGCAGATGTTGCCGCAGTTCAGGCCTGAGAATAAGGGAGAAATACAAGGGTCTATTCCGTCTAGGCCCTGCCCGTCCACGCTCATGTGGGCTCCCACCCTGGGAAGCGCACTCCTGCGGCTTTGGAGGCGCTGCCTCGTATTCGCATTCGTGGGCCCAACCGGAACCTGGCCTCCCTCAGGGACTTACGCGCCTCCACCCTTCTCCGCCTGCCATACGCATACTCCCAGGGCCACGCCACCAGGATAAGGGGAGCGGGGGAGGCCACGCAGGAGCCCTCCTACGTACCGCAGCGGAGCCTCGACGGCGCGTAACAGCACGCAGCCGGCGTCCGCGGGCGCCGCCTCCTGGCCGCGGAGGAGAGAACTCAGGGCGTTCGAGGTGGCGGCGCCGCGCTGACCCCTGGAGGCCGGAGGACGGAGCCACAACCCACTGCGCCAGACCCGACGGCAGACGCGCGGGGGCCCTTGCTGCCCACCGACCCCTCCTACCCAGCGAGCCCGGGCAGCTCGACTCCACCCGCACCCCAGGGCCCCGCTGACTTTGGCGCAGCCTCTCAGTCTAGTAGGGGCAGAGACCAACGGCCATTCCACTGTGTCCCCTCCCTGAAAAGAGGCCCTTGCTGGGGAAGGCGGTGTAGGTGCACAAGTGAGTGAGTGTGTGGATCTTCCTGGGGGTGGGGGAAAAGGGATTGAGGGGGCGGGAGTGTGGTGAGGGGTGAGCTTCTCCTGTGGAATGCAGGAATTATGGGGGGAGTCCTCCCCCAGCCTCCCTAAGCAAAACAAGGAGCTCTCATTCCTCTCAGCCAGGAGAAGAACAGTGTGGGCCCAGGGTGTCAGGAGGCCCCTAGAAAGACTCCCTAATCCCAGATCGGCGGCTTGGGGCCAGTAGGAGCAAGTAGGAGTATCTTCATGGAGAATGGGAGGGAGGGTCCCCTCCACTGCAAATCCCATCTTCCTTCCAGGCCCCAGACCCAGACACCAAGAGACAAGTTGTATGATCCCATGATGGGAAGAGCAGCTGCTGTCTGGCTGGAGAGAGGGAGGGAGCAGGGAGGTCTCTAGGGTGGGAGCTGACCCAGGCCTGCCAGAATTCACCAATCCACCAGGCCCAGACCCTCCACTCCCTTACATTCCTGGCACTTCTTTCACATACACTCCTTCCCCATCCAACACTCCCTTTCCCACAAAGTCCAGCCAAGGAGGCTAGGAATGAGGTCCCGTTCTAAAGCCAGAGAGATACTAACCCAGGCCTGCTTCTCCACTTACCTGCTGGGTGAGCTCCAGCAACTCAGTTCTCTTTGAACCTCACCTTACTCACCTGTTTAAAAAAAAAAGTTATTTCTTCCTCTTGGGATAGCCATGAGGATCAGGGAAAATCCATATGTCAAACGTCCACTTGCTGCCAGCACTTGGGCTGTGTTGGTGCCCTGCCCCTTACTTCACCCTCAATCAGGGAATCCTCAACTGGTGAAAGTCACTTTGATAGTTGACCTGTGAGATCCCTCTCAGTTCTGAGGTATGAAGTCCCTTTGAGGCAAGTGGGCCTAGCCTGACACTCCCCAAAATTTGTGGGAAGATTGTTAGAAGGTAGGGCTATGTGGCCAAAAGAAGGCACTATGCCCCACAATATGCTCAGGCCCTTGGTTCTTGGGTATAATGGCTTCCCTGACTCTAAGGCAGAGACCTCCTTCATGAGCCCAAAAAGGCTGCCAGAAAAGAGAACCTGAGCATCAGAAGCAGGCATAGTGGGAACAACAATCCCTCTTCCTCCCAGCTGTCATCAGCACCCAGAGTCCAGATTCTCAGCTACCGAGGATCCTTCTTCATGAGCTGAACTGGCTGCAAGAGAAGAGCCTTGGAGTTGTCCTGCTCCATCCCCAGTCCCCAATGGGTCCTCTCATCCCACTCTCCTCTAGCTTCAGTGAGCATCAGGACCAACCCTGGCTCTCTCCCCAGCTGTCCCAGGGCCGCCCCACTGAGTCACTGCCTCCTGCTCCCTCCCACCCCTTCTGCCCCACTGTCTGCCCACCCCCACCCACCAGCCAGGCCCCCTAGGAGCCCTAAGAGCTGAGGGGGGGGAACCTGCTGGCAGGCACACATACCCCTGCAATGCCAGAGGCAAATAAGAGGCTTCAAGCCACAGGCCATAATTAACCCAGCACACCCGGGGCACAGGCAAACAGATTCTGGCCAGAGCCAGGCTTTGGTTTATTCACTCCACATAGAATGTGCCTTGTAAGCTTCATGAAAACAGAGACTGTGTGTTGTCCACTTCTATACTTCCAGCAATAATAGATGTTTAGGGAATGCCTGCGACTGGTCCCACTACCCCTGCCCTCCTGAGGCTCTCCATCCATGAGCCAGATGTAAACCAAGGTCACAAATGGAGACAGATTCAGAGGCTTCGTCTGAAAGGGACACAGAAGAGGCAGAGAGCTACAGGATGCATAGCCCAGGATGGTAAAGATACAGATAGAAATGGGGACAGACTGAGGCCTAATGGGGAATACTGGGGGCTGGGCCTGGAGCCAGGCTGGGCTGCTGACCACAGCAGGCTCTGTGGGCTGAGGTTGCAGTGACTCATGAGGCCCATCTCTATGGCTCTCCTGGCAGCAGAATATACTCTTAGCAGCCTTTTCCACTGAGATCATAAAATGGGGACGGGCTTCCCTCCCCTGCCCTTTTCCCAGCCTTCCCTCAGCCTCCTATTCCTTGCCAATATAAATAGATAAAAAATGCCTCAGTGGGCCTCATAATAAGAGACCCACAGTCATTGCCCTTACTCCATCTCAAATCATACACACCTTCTTCAGTACTGCCCCAGACAGTGAGGGTGACATATACCCCTAACCTTCTAGACCTCTCTCACCTTTGGCCTAAATGAACTCCAAACTCCTTAGTGTGGTATTCAAGGCCATCCAGAGGCATCAGAGCCTTCCTGTCCAGCTCCCATACTGGCCTGGAAACCTAATCTGATTACAAGTCTTAGTTACCTCTCCTCTATCTGGAATGCCCACACCCATCTCCCCAGGTCAGAATCTTTCCTCATTCAAGGCCTGAATGCAGCTCAGGTGGCACTGAAGGCCATTTCTGCCATCCTGCCCAGTCAGGTGGTGACCCATAGATGAGCTCTTGCTTACTCTCCTGGATCCCAGATGCCTGTCTCCCTTATGCTATGCTCACCTTTATTCCCCCAGTCCCCTTGCCTCTGACCCACCCTATGTGCCTGGCAATCCCACCATTCTTAGTTACCCAGCACCAGGCCCAGGAGCCCCTTTGTAGCCCTTCCCCTACACCATCAGTTGCCTGATTGTGTGAATTTGATTTCCACAACCTTTCTAATCTAGTAATTGTTGAAGGATGTGGTCTGTGGGCCACCTCCCTCTGGGGAGCTTGTTAAAATTACAATTTCTGAGCCCCCATAAACCTGTTGAGTCTAGCCCCATAGAATCTTTGGGGTAGGCCCAGGAATCTGCATGTTTGATAAATTCCCCAATTATTCTGACACTGAAGTCTGAGAATGGCTGCCTGCCGTCTCCAGTACCAGCCCCTTCACATCCTTGGGCTACTGGAGCAGCCTCCCAACAAGTCTTCTGTAGCCTTTCCTCCACCTGGGATTTCACACATCTTCCACCTGGCTCAGCTACATTTGAGCTTCCTAAAGCACATCAGTGCCCTCACCACTCCCAGATCCCAATTCTCTCAGGCCAGCTCTCTGCCACCCCCAAAACTCAGCAGGGTCTCCGTACCTAAGCCTTGTGTCTCTGGCTGGTTTCTTCCAACCACATCACCCACTGCTTCTTGATTTTTGCCAGGTGTGCTCTAGGCATCCTTTGTTTATGCTGCTCTTTCTACGTAGAATACAGCCATCCAACTTCGCCTGTGTTGTCTGAGCCTCTACACACACACACACACACACACACACACACACACACACACACTCCTCCCAGAGGCTGCCCAGATCTCCTCAAGGACTCATAGCACTTTCAGTGCTCTTTGTCTTATAGTATAAGACCAATAATGACAAACATTTGTGATCCCTGTGGGCCAAGCTCTGTATTAGATTCTATTCATTTTACCATTGAATCCTGATAGCAACTTTATGAAATAAGTGTACTTGTTATCCCATTTTAGAGATGAAGACACTGAGGCTCAGAGATAGTGTGTAACATGCCTAAGATGACATACCTGCTGAGTGACAGCTGGGACTGTTAACTACTAGGCCTTATCACTGCCAACTGTAAACAACTTGAGTGCAAAGCCTAAATCACTCTTTTCACTTTCCCCATGCTTAACATAGAAAAAGTGACTAAATTTGTAACCTTGGCAGTGTGTTGAGTCCTTCAGATCTATAGAGACAGAAAATGGGTTAGTGATTACCTAGGGCTGGGTCGGGGGTAAGGAGTGACTTTTGGGAATAATGAAACGTTCTAAACTTAGATTATGGTAAGGGTTGCACAATTCAATATATTAAAAACCTCTGAACTATACATTTTAAATGGGTGAATTTATGGTATGCATGTTATATCTTAGTAAAGATAGATATATTTTTTAAAAGTCCTTCAGGCCCTGGCCGGTTTGGCTCAGCAGTTAGAGCATCGGCCCATGGACCAGAGAGTCCCCGGTTCATTCCCGCTAAGGGCTCGTACCTTGGTTGCAGTTAGTCCCCGGCCCCAGTTGGGGTCGTGTGAGTGGCAACCAGTTGATGTGTCTCTCTCACATCGATGTCTCTCTCTCTCTCTCTCTCTCTCTCTCTCTCTCTCTCTCTCTCTCTCTCTCTCTCTCTCCATCCCTCTCTCCTTCCTGCTCTATCTGAAGATAAATGCAAAAAAATGTCTTCTCTCTCTCTCTCTCCATCCCTCTCTCCTTCCTGCTCTATCTGAAGATAAATGCAAAAAAATGTCCTTGGGTGAGGATTAAAAAAAAAAGTCCTTCAGACACAGTAGAAATTGAATCCGGGATTGCTATTACCAGGGATTTCTATCCTTAGATTTTCTGGACCCTACGCTACCTGATTTGTATCGTAAACACTCATGGTAACCAGCTCCTTTGAGAGTGCCCTCTCACCCACCATGTGCAGAGCATTTCTGTTCATTTGTCCTACATCTGCCTTCAGGTTTTCAAGGAAAGCTTATCAGTCCCATTGTGTGGTGGCTGCATCTTTGGGCACCATGGCATCTGGCCCCTGGGGTCTCATTCCCTGTTGGCCTTCCCCATTTTGTGGACTCCCCATTCCGTGACCCTACGCCCATAGTGATCCTCTGGGCAGCCACTGCAGGCCCCTGAAGGGGAACAATATTGGGAAGGTATGGGAGAGGAGGGAGGGCCAGAGGACCTAACAGTCCTTCCCAGGATCCCCCTCCAACCTCTATCCCAGAAGCCCTGGGGCAGGCAGTTGGAAGTTTCCATTTCACTGACCAGATGCCCTTGTTGCCACCCCCTGCCCCTAGAACCCCCAGACACATGGACATGGGACACCCATCCATTTAAGAGATGTTTAATGTATCTTCGGATCAAGGTATACAACACAGGGCAGGTGCTAACCCCAGGAAAGTCACCTGCCACCCTGTCAGCCCCCTTGCCTGCCTTGGCCAGGCATTCTAGCCCCCAGAGCAGTGGAGCAGTGGCCCTGGCTCTTTTCGTGTTTGGGAAATGTCAAGGTGGTAATGTGGAAGCCCAGAGGCCACTGTCTCCGTTCCTTAGAAAACCCAGACCCAAGGATCTGAAAAATCCAGAATTGGATGCAGAGCAGCAGATCCTCAGAGTGACCACTGCTAAAAAGCAGCCCTGACCTGAAGCCTGGCCCATCCCTGTGGCCTTGGTCTTGGAAAAGGAGGAGATATCACCCCAATAACTGGCAGCAAACAGAAGGAGATAAAGCAAGAAGTGAAGACAGATTCCCAGTGCCCTAAAAAAAAAAATTGGTTATGGGGAGCTGATGCAACAGGGCAGCAAAGCCCAAGGTTGAGACATGCTTCATCTCCCACCCCAAACCCTCTGAGGACCAGCCCTCTGAGGACAGGAACTACATTGCCACTGTCCTTGAGCTGGTGCTAAGGAGGGGGTGGAGGGCAGTAAAAGGCCAGTGTCAACTGAGGAATGATGCCCTTGCTTTGGGGGCAAGAAACAGCTGCCTAAAGTAGCCCCAGGAAGACCCACTGGGGAAGAGACATCAGCTATCCAAGTCTCTGGGCCTATCCCCTAGCTCTGGACTGGATCTTGAGTCAGGATTAGGGTCTCATTAAAAGGGAAGGTGGCAGAAGTTAGGAGCAGGGGTGGTGGTGAAAAGGGTCCCTTTAAGGACCAGCCCAAGAGACCCTTCTGACCTGCCCTAAGGGAGCCCAGTTGCTACTTCAGTCCAGGCCCCTCTGACCCCATGTCAGGCTGAGTGGACTCCTCTACCCTTTGTGTGGAGACTCCAGCCTCCTGCTCCTCCCTTAGTCCCTGGGCTACAGCCGGCCTCCTCTGTTGAACTGGATGCACCAGTGGGAGTTGGCAGTGCCTGGCCTAAGATTTGAGTGATCCTCATGTTCCATGAGGGGCTGCAGCTCCTGTTGCTGGGGGATGTCAGCGCTGCTCTCACTGCGAGAGCGGCCAGCCTTGGCCAGGCTCGGGGGAAAGGCGAAGCTAGGGTGCAGATCAGAAGGCAGGTCAAAAGGGGCCTGTGGCTCTTCAGCAGCCAGTGGGCAGGGGGGCAGGCGTGTCATAGTTGGAGCCTGGGTGCAGGGTGGGGATGCTAGGCTCTCCAGGGATGAGATGCTCTGGTTCCAGCCCATCTGTATGTCCACCGGCACAATCTTGGTGGTTTCTGAGGACACGTAAACTGCAAGGTCCCCCTGCCCACTCTTCCAGGGTAGTTCCTTCTCTGCACAGGTTGGAGAGGGGGGGATGATACATGGACTCGGACACACTTCAAGGCTCCCTGGAAACAGAGTACACCCCCATTCATTACCAACACATGGAATTCTTAAGTATAAGCACATTTTCATAAATAAATTCACTCCAGAGTTGCCACATTACATCCACTTGTGTGATGAATGCCTTGCCAAAAGGAAGCTCCACAGCTGGTTTTGCTTTTCACTGTATCCCCAGCACCTAGCACAGTGCTGGGTACATAGTAATTGCTCAGCAAATACCCATTGAGCATCCACCACAGCCCTTTGGTGGGACAGAGCCCAGGAGTGTGAGCTCATGCAAACCTAAAAGCAGGCTAAAGCCGTGCCAAAAAGGGGATGCCAGAGCACAGGGGATATAAGCTAAGAATCCCAGAACGCTGGCATCCAGGATGGAAGGCTCAGCCTCTGTACGACAGGAAGTCTGAGATTCTGAAAGAGGAAACCTGGGAAAGAGAAGCCCTCTGGCCAAAGTCAAGCACAATGCCTTGCATATAATAGGTGCTCAGTTTGTGTCTGCTCACTGATAGTCCTGAGCAGTCCAATAAACTAGACTGAGTACATTATAAAATGTATTGATGCTGCCCAGCCGGTGTGGCTCAGTGGTTGAGCATTGGCCCATGCACCAAGAGGTCACTGATTTGAGTCCTAGTCAGGGCACATGCCCAGGTTTGTGGGCCCAATCCCCAATAGGGGGCATGCAGGAGGTGACCAATCAGTGTTCTCTCTCATCAGTGTTTCTATCTCTCTCTTTCTCCTCCCTTCCTCTTGCTCTAAAATCAATAAAGAAAAAAAATTTTTAATGTGTTGATTCTGTGATTGAAAGTAAAACTTCCTCTCTGGAAAGACCTGAAATATTAAATTTTAACAACCACAACAAAATTAAAACAACAAAAACTTTCAGTGTTCACCTTTGGAGGATGCTAGGGAAACTAACTCATTGTCTGAAAACTGATAAATAAAAGGAAAAAAATCAGGTATTTATCCATTCTTTCTTGTATGAACTATATCTCAAAGTAACTAAGCAATTGACAGGAGAAAGTTGCTATTAATGCAGACAAAAATAAATAAATAAATGTAGAATATCACCATTGTGCAACTCCCAGTGAAATGTTGGATCTGGCTGCTAAGACCATTTGAAGAAAAGCTGACAGGGAACTTGATAATGGAGGGATAAGGGTAACAACATCTGAAACCAGTGGTCAATGTTAACTTCACAAAAAGACAACCAGGTGGTATGTGCTTCCTGATATGATACAGAAGGAAGTACACCATTACCACCCATAAAATATTTTTACAAAAAAATTACAACATAATTCTGATCTAGATGTAATTACCAGTTTAAAGGAAATATAAGGTTAGCTAAGAAAATAAGATAGAGTCTAGATTCACAAAGTTAGAGAAGTTGGGGGAGAACATACATGAAGAAGGGATCAAAGAGTGGCCAGGAACCACTCATTGAATGGAATAATTCAATTTTTTAAAGATTTTTACCTAATAAAAATAAGTAAAGGAAATTTAAGGGACAGTGAAACATATTAAATGACACTTTGGGGATGCAATCAGCAAATCCAGACGAGGAAAGACTGTGGAACAAATAACCAGGTTATTTCAATAAATACATTGCAAGGGGGAAAAGTAGGTGGCAGAGGTTTGGGGGAAACTATGAAAACTTGACACCATTGAGCCCTAGCTGGTGTGGCTCAGTTGGTCGGGCATTGTCCCATGCACACTGGTTTGATTCTTCGTCAGGGCACATGCCCAGGTTGTGGGCTTGATCCCCAGTAGGGGGCATGCAGGAGATAGCTGATTGATGTTTCTCTTTCACATAGATGTTTCTCTCTCCTTCTCCCTCTCCCTTCCTCTCTCTCTAGAATCAATAAAAACATATTTTTAAAAACTCTTTAAAACAAAAAAACTTGACACAATTGACATGTTAGAACAGATACATTTTTGTTGTGCAGGGCTGTCCTGTGCATTGTAGAATGTTTAGCAGCATCTTTGGCCTCTACCCACTCAATGCAAGTGCATCCCTCCAGTTGTCACAACCCAAAATATCTCCAGACATTGCCAAATGTTCCCTAAGTGGCAAAAATCTCTCCACCACTACCCTCTTGAGAACCACTACTAAAGGTTAAAAGAGGCTTATCAACCAAATTCAATATGTGGGCCTTGTCTGGATTTTTATTTGAAGAAATCTGTAAAAAAAAAAAAAATATTAAGACAATCAGGGAAATGTGAACATTGACTGGATATCTGATGACCAAGATTTTAAATATGATAATGGTATTGTGGTTATATTTTTAAAGAATATTTATCTTTAGAGATACAAGCTGGAGTGTTTATTGATGAAGTGATATGATATTGGAGATTTGCTTCAAAAGAACCCAGTGAAGAGAGGGGCATAGTGATGATATAGATGAAATAAGATTGGTTAAAAGCAGGTAATTTATTGAAGTAGGGTAACAGATCAATGGGAGTTCATTTTACCATTCTGTCTAATGTATATTTTGAAATTTTCTATAATAAAAAAATTTTAAAAGACAACTGAGGGTGCTTAAGCCAACTAGCAGTGGTATTTATGAGTGAGTCAGTCCTCCACATATGGAAACATGTAAATAATGTTTTTTATCCACAATAATTCCATTTCAATTAGTTTAGGCTCCTCCCCCAGGACAGGCTACCACCCTCAACAGGGGTTCTACCTGAGGGCAGGTGTGCTGAGCATGGGTCACAACAGAGCTAGGTATTAGCTTGTCATCTCATGTTTCTTCCCAAACTGTAAAGGGAGGCAGCATGGCAGTGAAAAGGCTGTGGGCTTTGGAGTCAGATGGGTCAGGTTCAAATTCTGGTTCTGCTGTGGGATTTAGACAAGTTCAACATTTCTTTGGTTCTCTGAGCTGTTTCCCCATCTTGGTTGTTGTGAGGGTTGAAGCAAATCATGTACGTTACGAGTCTGATATAAAGACAATGTTCAGTAAATGCTGGTTGGTGAAAAACGAGTGAATGGGGAAAGGGAGTTGTCTGGAGTAGAGGCCATGAGTGAAAAGGGAGATGCCAACTGCATAGCTCCAGCTCGCTCCAGATGGGAGAGAGTCAGGGAGGAAGCCATTACCTGAGACCTTGCCCTCTTGGAGAACCTCACTGGTGGCCCGAGCCACAAAGATGATCCCCTCGTCATCCTCCTTTTCTGTCTCAGAACTGTCGCTCTCCTCCTCCTCCTCCGACTCCACAGTTAAGATCACAGCAGCTGGATAGGGACAAGAGCTGAGTTGGAGTGGCCAGCCCGGCAGCTGCCTTTTGGTATTGCACAAGCCAGCTCCCTGTCCACCCAGGCAGAGCCCACAGTTGGCAAAGGCATCTGCTTTCGCCTCTGGCTGCTTTGGCACTGGCCTAGGGGGTTGGGTGCTTGCAAGAAAGGGAAGTGGGAATACAGATCCCAATGAGGCAACCAGGACAAGCAGAGTCCTCAGAGGAAGCCATGAGGAAAGTCACACCTATAGCTTCCCCATCTTCTCCTCTCATCCCCAGATCCCATCAAATGAAAACATGAGCATTTGGGGAGCTAGAAGGCCCATCAGTGTTCAGCTCATCCTGGTTTTGCAGATGGGACACTGGGCCCCAGGGCTCACCCATCCTTCAAAGTTCAGACCAAGCTCTCCCTTCTCCACACCTTTTCCAGGTCCTCAGGGCCTGTAACCTGTAGTTAGCTACAGATGCCTCCTGCCACAACGTCTAATAACTGCTTTGAACACATCCAGCTTTGAAATAAAGTGTGCCCATCTAGTCCCTGAGAAGAGCCCCACCTCATGGCACTGAATGCAGCACAGAGTAGATCCTCCAGGATTCTGGCTGATGGGTCTTGCCCTTTCCCTAACCCTCCCATCCTCAACCCCACCCCCACTCCCTGCTTGCCTGTGTCCTGAAAGCCCAGGTCTCGAGGAGATTTCCCATTTGTAGCTGCAGTGTTAGCCACACCATTCTTCTAAGGAGCAAGAAAAAACCCTAAGCCTCTGGCCCTGGCTCCAACCCCAACCCTGTTACCTTCCTGACACAGCAGGGGAGGGAATTTGTGTTGATTCCCAATGTTCCACCATCCCTTGACCCCCTACACAAGTGTTGTGGAGTCTGAGTAACCCATGCCCCAGCAAGGGCTCTTGATGCATCAGTCTGAGCTGAATTAGGGGCTTATGGAGTTGCCTCCTCCAAAGAATCTGCCTTTCTCCTGCTCATTTCAATTATGGTAGGAAGTTCTGCTGCCTCCCAGCAATTGACCGCATGGCCAAGAAGCTGATCTCCCTCTGAAGGCTTCACCTTACCCTTTTGGGGATCCAGGAAGATGCAAAAGGGAACTCAGACTGCTGCAGCCACTAAATCCCTGAGGATTATCCAACTAGGGGTTCCCTGGGCTGGATTCCAACACTTGGGGTGCAAAACTGCATGCAGTCAGTCTCCAGCCCCAAATGGAAGTCCCAAAGAAAGCACGTGCCTTCTTGCAGCCAGCCTTGCGGGGTCGTGGCTTGCTCTTGGTGAAGCAGATGTTGTGCTTGGTGGACTTAAAGGACTCCAGCCGCCGCTTCATGTTCTGCTGGAAGACCTCCTTGTCCTGCCGCTCCTGTACATCCTCCAAGATGAAGTGGCGGCTGCAGCTGGCTTTGTACTGGCAATGACAGCCCCACCCTGCCATGAGGCTGGGTGCCTTGGCCTCCCACAGGAATCCCAGGCCACAGCCCCATGGTCACCATAAGCCCTGCTGGCCCAGTTTTTCAAGAACTAGCTATGGATTTAAAAAACAAAACAAAAATACAATAGGATTCCAGCCGGACACTCTGTATTCTCAGTTCACTAGGGAAAAACTTTCCTTTATGCTAGAACCTATTCCCCCAAATCTGGTTTCCCCTATCCACTACTGCCCCTTCCTATTTCTCTCTGATTTGAAGAGTGACCAGAGGCAGAGTGTTACTATGAGACCACAGGAGACATTTCTTTCTTTGCACCTTCAGTTGTGAACCTGGTCCACTTGCCTGGCCCACATACCCCCTTCTAGCTACACAGGATTTTCTCTCCAGGTGGAACTCTCCAGCTAGCCATTCCTACAACAAACACCATGACACCTCGGGCTGCACTTTGAACTCCCATAACTGTCTCTCCTGACACCCCGAACCCTCTCAGTCCAACAACCACCTGTGCCCAATTCAGGACCAACCCCATCATCTGCTCCTCCCAACTCTTTCTCATAAAGACCAAACCTACCACCCACTCACCTAGACTGCCTCCATCTCTGCCCTTGGCTCTTGGCAGCCTTTTCATTATCTAGTGGTAATTTCCCAAATACTGTCAGCATGTTCCAAATCATTTTAACTTGCCTCACATTCCCAGTCTGTCCCCTTTCCTATACCTCACATTTTCTGCTTCCCTGAACCAGTTCTAAGAGCTCCCTGCAAGTCTCCCATCTGCCCTCCTCTACATACTCACCCAGAGCTGCCCCTCTCTCAGAGAGGTAAAGGGGGGAGTCCAGGTCCTTCCCAGGGCTCCTCACTCCCCACCCCAGCCTCTGCTTTGCTCAGCTCACTTCTTCCTGCCTCCATCAGTTCCCTGCTCCTCCTATTTCTCCTTCTCCTGCTTCTTCAATCCCTCCCTCACCACTGCCCCTTACCTCCTTGAAGAAAACTTTTCCATTGACTCCACTGCTTCCCCTTTGCTGTCAAACTTTTATACTTTGGTTTTGACACTTTCTTTCATACTCATTATTTCCTTAAATACCAGAAATACAACTTCAGGGTCTGCAACTCCCCAGTGCTGCCTTCTTCCTGGTCACCAGTGCCATGGCCCCTAGTTAAGCGCTGGCCTGACCTCTCTGCAGCATTAAGTCCCACTTCTGCCACAGGCATCCAATACACCATCTGCTACTGCTCCTCCAAGAGTTCCTTCCCTCTTCTCCTTTGCTGGATCCCCTTTCTTTTCTTCCATATGCATTCCTCATAGTGTTGTCCTTGGCCCTCCTCTCCCCTCTAAATTCTCTCTCCCCAGCAAACTTGTCCATTCTTTAAGCTTCAGCTAGCCCGGGATAGAGATCTGTGGTTCCCAAACACCAGCCATCAGACCAGCTGCATTTGAATCACCTGGGGATGAATTAAAAGCACAGATTTCTTTTGTCCCATTTCATACCACAGAATCAGAATCTCCAGGAGGTGAAGCCAGGAATGTGTAGGCTAACAAGCTCCCCAGGGGATTCTGATGTAGCCAGGTGAGGAAAACTCTGATAAAGACTGCTTCCAAATCCATCTCTTAAACTATAATCTTAGATTTCTAACTGCATACTAGACACTTCTGTCTCTCTTTGATGATATTTCTGTGAAGAACATGATGAATTATGTATTGTGTTATAGTATAACTAAGTGGATTGAGAACTAGTTGAGTAACCATACCCCAAAAATGCTTGATCCATGTCAGTTTGGATGGAAGTCTTTAGTAGCATACCACAGGGCTCTGTCCTCAGTTCTATCCTGTTCAACATTTTTATGTTGATTTGGATGAATACAGAGTTAACAGGCTCAGCAAATTTTCATAGGATGTGAATCTGAGCAGATATTTGGTGGCAGACATAGGATCCAAACGATGGAATGATGGGCTAAATCAAATAAGATGACATTTAACAGGGATAAGCACAATCTTACTCCCGTTTTCTTTTTTTAATTGGCTACACAAGAACTGATTGGGCAGAACCCACTGACCAATCTTACACACACAAACATCCATAGACAACCAATCATTATGTACATCCTGATGTAATACAGTAAGAAACACATAGCATACTTATTGATGTTCCTGCATCTGACCAGGCCTCTAGATTTAACTACCAGGAAACACAGGGGAAGGAGGAACATGTTATACATCACCACTGGAATATAATCAGCAAAATTTGTAAAATGGAAAATTCTCTGAGACAAAGTATCTAGTTTCTTCAAGGAGGGAGAAGTAAATATTATAGATTTTTTAAAATAAAGAGACTTATTTACCAAATGCAATATGTGGGCTTTATTTGGACCTGACTTAAACAAACCATCTGGAATAAGATATTTATGAACACTGGATATTTGATGTGAGAAGGAATTATTGTTAACTGTTACAAGTGATAATGGTAGTATGTTGTATTTTTTTTTAAGAGTTCTTGCCGTCTAAATACATACCGAAATATTTAGAGATTATATGACATGATGTCTGGAGTTTGCTTTAAGGTAATAAAGTGAGGATGGAGTGTGGTGGGGATCCAGAATAGAATAAGATAAAATTGTGCATTGATAATTACTAGAGCTCAGTGATGGAGAAATTAGTTACTTTATTCTCTCTAGTTTTGTGAATGAGTGAAATTTTCCATTAGAAAAAAGTAAGCAGAACAAATGAGATGAGATAGAGTTTAACACCCATTAACTAAAGAAAACACTAGGGGTTTGCCTGATATAAGCCTCAGGGTGGTGAGCCAAACCTGGAGGGATTCTGGGCTGCAAGAAGAGAACAGCAAGTTCTAGAACTAGAAAGGTGAGAGAGGCCCTATGTCCTGTTATGGTCAACAACAGCTAGAATTGCACCTTCCATTGTGGTCCTTATTTCTTATGACCAGAGAAGACACATTAGAGAGAAGAAATGCTGGCCTCAGGGCAGATGGCCTGTGTGGAAGGGAATTGCCTTGAAACCTTTGAAAATATGTTCTGCAGAGCTGTAGAGAGTTAAATTAGGACCAGTGGGAGCAAGTTAAAGGAAGTCAATTCTGTCTCAATTGTAGAAACAGCCTTGACTGTTAAAACTGTCAGGAATGGTAACAGTTGGCTTCCCATTTCAGGAAGGTTCAAGGTAATGGCTTGCTGCCCCTTGTGGGGCTGCGATAGGTTCCATCCTGGATGGGATGGGCCTTTCCAGCCCCAAAACTTCACAACCTGCACTGGACTAACTCACATTGCCTAAAGTAGATGTTGGCCTTCCCCATGCTAAGCTGGTCCCGCAGGCTTTTTCAGCACTCCTGCTTCTGTCTGTGACCGGACCCCATCAAGCCCTCTGTACTCTATCTCCTTCTCTCCCCTCCAGGGCCAATTATCCAGTCCTATGCTTCTCTCCCTTCCCACAACCCAGCTCTAATCCAGTGTTGCACTCTAGCTTCCCAACTGGCTTGCCCAGCCTCTCAACTGACCCCCTCCAATTTGATCTGCATCTGCTACCAGAGAAGACATCTTTAAACAGTGCTTGTATCAGACCAACCCTTACTCAAAAAAGAAAAGCTGAAAGTTATTACTGATAAGATGAAGCTTCCACTCTTCAACTGGGCATCTATAGCTCCCCACAGCTGGTGCCAACCACCTCATAAACCTGCAATCATGGCCTTCCCAGACCACCCTCCCTGGCTTACACCCTGGCTGCTCTCACCCTTCGGCGTGGCTTGTAGAGGCCTCCACAGAGCAGATGGTGCATCACAGTATCCTCACGGTCCCGGCCACTACGTACTGTGTCAATCACCTGCAGGTCCAGACACACTCCACTGCCACTCTCCCTCCTGCAAGAGGCACGGAACACGTGCTAGGGAAGAGCCAGGAGGCACAGGCCAGGGGAAGGGCAGAAACAAAGGTGCTCACAAACTTTCCCAGAAGTGACTCAGATAGAGGGGTCAATGGAGAGAAGTTTGAGGAAGAGGAAGTGGGCTCAAGGACTTACAGCAGGTTGGTGACAGAGGTCTCTGCCACAGAATTTCGGCTGGGCATAGACGGCAGAGTGAGTCCAGTGGAGGATAAGACGTGGCCTCCCTGAAGGGGCCAAGACAAAATTTAGATGGTAATCAGATTGACAGTGACCCAGTCAGAAAGCAATAAAAAAATAACAATAGTTAACCCTTATTCTGCTCTTTTGACGTTCAAGTTACTGTGCTAAAAAATAACAATAGTTAACACATTCTGTTCTTTTGATGTTTGAAGTTCAACTTTACCTATTGAATCCTCAAAACTCTGTGACATGGGCACTCTTATTTCCACTTTCTCACAGTTGAGGAAACTGAGGCTCAGAGAGTATAAGTGACTTACCCAAGGTCACAAGCCTATAAGTAATAATAATTGAACCACATTTGTTGACTCCAGAGTTTAGCTGTTTCCCACCTTTCTCTGCTGCCTGCCAGACTCTGCATCCCATGCTGCCCTGGCTGGTGGGGCTGCTGTCAGCATCTGGCGAGGCTGCTTCCTGTAGCTGTCACTTCACAAGACCATTGAATCTGCTAGAAAATTCCTGACTTCCTGCTCAGGGCCTATCTGCTGTCAGTCACCCCTTCCTGCCCTGCTCTTTTGGCCACCTACTCACCCACCACTGGCTGCCAACCCACCTGGTCCACGAAACTGATGGCATCCCGGATGTTGAGTCTGTAGTACACATCCCAGATCTGGTCCCGAATGCGGTAGGCTGACCGCCGCATCAGCAGCTGACTCAGATACTTCTTGTCAAACTGCTCCCACCTACAGAGGATGCCAGGCCAGGGCCTGAGTGCCATTCCCATGGCCTGGCTGGCTGGCCCTTCCTCGGATGGGGTAGGGACACCACCAGCGCTGGCCTGGCTGTCTTGGTATGGACCTCAGTCACAGAAAATCTCAAAGCTAGTCCCTGCCCTTATGGAATTTATAGTGTTACGGGAAAGCCTGCCATTAAATGAAGTTAGTACAAATAACTGTAAAAGTGCAACCATGACAAGAATTGCAAAGGATAAGAGTGTGGTATGGATTTGTTCTAGTCAGGGAGGCCAGGGACAGCCTCCCTAAGGATTTGATGGCTATGGTGGGATCTGAAGGATGAACAGAGGTTAAGTAGGTGAAAGGGAGGCAAAGGAGTGTTCTACTAGAGAGAGAACTACATGTATAAATGTCCCAGTGGCCAGGGTGGGAGAAGCATGGTGGGTCCTGAGGTTCTAAACCAGAGTACAAGTAATTAACAGGCAGATGGTCATAGAGCAGAGCACAATGAGGTTGGAGTCCGGCAGGCACCAGACCACACAGGGACAGGCAGGCCTCACTGGGAAGCTTTGTCTTATCCTGAGAGTACTGGGATGCCACTGAAGGGCTTCAGGCAGAGGTCACCCAGCCTGAGCCTGGCTGTGTCCCTTCTCAGGAGTGTGGCACATATCCCATGCTGCCCTGGCTGGTGGGGCTGCTGCTGCTGAAGGAGCCTCGGGGCAGCTCCCTCACCTGTCCCTCCAGTAGTGATAGCCATGGTGCCCCACAACGTCCTCCACTGCGGCCAGAATGTGGTCAAAAGTCTAGAAGGGGGGTGCGTAGGGGGACTGGATCAGGACTCCGCTCAAAATAGGAAAAGGGAAAGAGGGATAGGTGGAGGGATGGGTTTCTGGTACCCACGTGCTCATGCAGCTCCTGGTTCAGGGTGGGTCTATGATGCTCACTCCTCTTCACCTTCAGCCACTTGACCAGTGGCTTGATGGTCAGGCCCTACAAACAGGCAGCAGGTGAGCCCTGCCCTACCCAGTTCCCTGTTGCATTTCTCTCCCCATAATTAGGCTTCAGCTTCTGTATCCTGACCTTAGTGCATTCAAGGTCTGGGAAATCAGGCCCTTGTATCCACAACAGGAAGAGAAGCCCCTATCCCAAAGGTTCCAAGCCTCTCCCTGGACCTGCCAGACCCTCTCCCCACCCAGTCTTGTGGGCTCTCCCACCTGCACAATGACTGTGAAGAAGACCACCACAATAGTAGTGGCTACAAAGTAGTCCTTGGCAGGGACCTTGGTCTTGTCCAGTAGGATGACGAGAGCAAAGGCCACAGCCCCCCGTAGACCCCCATAGGACATCACCACCTGGTCAATCTTGTCCAGAGGGACCAGCCGGAACTGATTCAGCACCCACGTCTGCAGAACAACACCTACAGCAGGAGGGAGGCCAGTGGGAGCAGGGGGTTGGAAGTAGAGAACACTGGGAGTGACTGGCACCAAGTATGTGGGCTAAGGTCTGAAAGGGGCTAGGAGGGGAGAGAAACAAGGGGAGGCTTAGGAATTGACAAGGATGTGGACTCAGACTGGAAGATGAGCTGGGGCAGGGGCAGAAAGCAGAGTGGAAAAGCAGAGGGTGCCAGAAATACCGAGGGCTCGGAAGAACAGGATGAAGAAAAGGGTGCCCAGCACCAGCCCAGAGTCCCAGGCCCACTTAGAAGAGTCCACAGCTGAGATGCCAAGCAGCATGAAGATGATGGTCTCAGCACAGCTGGCTAGAGTCTTCATTGTGTATTTCACAGTTGTGCGTGACTTATGGGAGATGTTGGCCTCCACATACTTCTTACAGCCCAGGCCACACATAGTCACCCTGGGAGAGGAATGGAGAGACAGGACAAGTGAGAAGGGGTCAGCCTCTGGGGTTTGAGCATGCTGCAGGAGAGGGTGTTGCCTCAGACTCTCAGAGCTGAAGCCCAGGAGGAATGGAAACTGTCAAATAATAGCTAGTGGTCCTGGGATAAGTGTTCGCATCTCCAGGCTTCCTGCTCAGTGCCTCCTGGAGTGGAAGGTGGGAGAAACATGCTCTGAATAGCACACTCTCTGAGGCATCTTTTGAAGTGCTGTGGCCACCACAGCCAGTAGTACCAGGCCTTGAAGCCAATTCTAGCTCAGCCCACACCACACAGAGAAAAATTGGGTTCTGGGGTGCCCAGGAAAGTTCTGGGGGCAGATCCTGGAACATTACCTGAGGTTTGCTGTCTCCCAAAGGGAGTATGAGGCTCCCACTACCACAAGACCTCAGGGAAATCTATGGACTCCTCAGGGCGCTGCATCTGTCCATATGAGGAGCAACCATCTCCAGTGCCCCCTCCCAGCTGCCTGCTTGCAAGTTCCCCCGGACTCACGCAAGAATGGCGGAGAGCGAGGCCATTTCAGCAGTAAGGTAGGCTGCATAGGCGAGGAGGAAGACCAGCAGTGGCTCGATGATGCGGACCCGCTTGGTGAAGCGTGTAGTCAGGGCCAGGAGGAAGGCAAACACTAAGCCCACGGCTGCCCCGCCCAGACTGACCACAAACAGGGAGGCTGGGGGAGGAGTAGGTTGTCAGCATGACCCCTGGCCTGGACCAAACCCGGGCTGACAAGACTTCTGCCTGGCAGGGAGTGGAGGATAATGCCCACTGCACTCCCCGGGGATCAGGATCCCTGAGCCAGAATCCCAGGAAAGTCCCTCCTTCTTAGGTTCTCAGGGCCCCATTTCTCCATAGAGGAGGGAAGGGAATGAGGCAGCCTGAAAAGCCTCCTCTGTCCTGATTTGGTGGGGACAGGGACTAAGCTACCCAAGGAAGGCAGACCTGCAGTGCCAGCTGAAAGTGGGGAGATACTGACCGACTCCCTTCAGGTAGTCAGTGGCCTGCACGTTGGCAGAGCCCATCTCCACAAAGGAGTTGCAGACTTTGTACAGCACCTGAGTGAGAAGAGGAGAGTCAGGCACAAGGAGAAGGCAGCAATTGGGACTGCTAGGAGAAGGTGAATGCTGAGACTGTATTTCTTCCCCAGGGGACCAGGGGTCGGGGGGAAAAGGGTCTGAATCTGCTTATACACCCAACTACTCAGAGCGGGAGGGCCTGGGATCAGCAGGCCAGCTGAGCATTCTTACCACAGTGACTGCATCATTGAGCAGGGACTCGCCAAAAACAATGATAAAGAGCATCTCATTGACATGCACTTCCTCAAAGACAGCCAGCACAGCCACGGGGTCCACTGCTGAGATGAGGCTCCCGAACAGCAGGAAGTCCAGCAAGCCAGCCTGTACTCTATGGGCTTTCAAGGGACAGATGCGGAACAGTAAATAGTGAGGAACTGAGTTTCCTGTCTACATTCCCTGTGACAAGCCCAGACTCCACCCCACTGTTAAAACAAGGACACCCAGAGAAGACTGGGATAGTAAAGAGAGCATCAGCCTGCTGGTCAAGAGACTTGAACCTAAGACCTGGCTTTGCCAGTTATCAGCTCTGTGATGTTGGCACTATCATTGTTGCATGACTTCTCTTAGCCATGCCTCCTCGTGTGCCTACCTCATAAGACTGCTGCAAAAAAACAACCTAGGAGATGACTAAGAAAGCTCTATGTAACTTGAAAAGCTAAGTGGCACTGACAATAAATACTAAAGCAGCAGTAATAATCACCACCAGCAGGTGGAAACTGGCTGCTGACTGGCTTTATTAGGGAGAAGAATAAAAGAGTCTGCTTTCTCCCACACCTGTGGTTCTCAGCCTAAGGGATGTGACCCTCACAATTCTCAGCAGCAGGGGGAGAGACTATAGCTGAATATAGCGTGAAAACACCACCGGTGGGACTTGAACATGTCATATCTCTGAGAGCCTCAGTTTCCTCATGTATATTTTGGGAATAATTACAGTATCTTCCCCACAAAGTTCTTCATTTAGCCAGTGCCTAATACATAGAAAGTACCCTATTATTAGGATTACTATTAATATCATGGTCTCATGTCCTCCCTTCCCTTCCCACTTAGGGAGTTCACTGACCAATGAGGAAAACCAGGTTGGAGTCCTCAGTGAAAACTGCAAACCTCCCCTTGTACCTTGGAAGAAGTAAGAATTATCAACATTCAGGGTTGAATAAATATGGGGGGCAGGAAATAAGGAAAAAGGGAGCAGGTCACAGCAGCCTGAATGCAAAGAACCTCAGTAAAATGGACCTCTCCTGCTAACCTTGGACCTGATACCAAACAAGTTTAAGGTCCTCTATTTCCTCATCTATTAAATGGGACAAATTATACCTCAACAGGGTTGCTATGATGAGTCAATGGGATAAGTAGAGAGAACACCCAATGTAGTATCTTGTATTTTGTGAATATATAATATGTATTTATTAAAAATAATAATATGAGTCAGGATGGTAGGCCCTCACAGGAATGGTGAGCTGTGCCTCAGAGGAGCAGGGCTGGCAAGTGGCAGTGTGGTAACAGTGGGTAGGAGGCAACAGAGTGGTGATACCGGCTTCCCAGACTCAGCAGCCCACACACAGCTGGAAGTCAGGTCCCTGATCATCTGTCATGCTGTAGGAGCCCAGATTCAACTGGCAAAGACCTAATGAAGGCTGAAGGCCCATCTGGAACAATGCCTTGCACTCCAGGTAAGAGGGACCCAAGATGGAGCTCTCAGGGCATGGCTCTCGCCAACATGGGATCTCCAAAGGCGGAGGAGAAAAGAGTTGGGTGATGAGTCTGGCAAAGCCTCCCTCTGCCAGCTCAGGTCTTAGGGTTACTTACCCACAAGTCCAGCCTGCTGCAGGCCCCAGAGGGCAGCACCTGTTGTGAAGGCATTCCAGAGTGTGCCCACCACAGCATAGGTGAGGATGGCACCTAAGTTGTCAAAGAACAGCCGGCTAGGCATGAAATAGCCTGAATCTAGCACAATAGGAGGCAGCAGGAAGAGGAAGAAGGTGCCTGGCTCCAGCTGGTACTCGGCTTTCTTAGCCACAGCCAAGACAATGCCTCCAAGCACCAGTCCCAGTAAAATCAGCAGGCAGCTCTCAGGGACCAGAGACGTCACCTTCCGAGACAAATGAAACACTGCAATGTGAGAAGAGGATCAGGTTTCAGCTTACTGGATACACACACATTGGCCTGTAACCTCCCAATCTTAGAAGGTTATCCAAGGTCAGGACCCCTGACCCTGGGACCAAAGAAGGAGAAAAGAATGCAAGGCTCTTAGAATCTCCAACCTTCCAGGGTTACAAAGTTGTCTATTTCTTGGTGCTCCTACCATGGCAACCTAGACTATTGCTTACTTTTTCCATTTCCAGAAATGTCCCCTCCTCTCTGCTTCATATCAGGGGACCTCATCTTTCTCTGATTTCCTTTATTCATAGCCATTATTTGAACCTCAGCAAATGCTACTCAATATACTTTTATGTATAACATAGGTGTAAAAATCAGGGCCTCTGGAGCCAGGGTGTCTGGGTCCCAAAGCCTGGCTCCTCTATTTACTAGTTCTGTGACTTTGGAGCAAATTACTTCACCTCTCTGACTTTGTTTTCTCAAGAGTAAAATGGAAATAAAAACAGTAATGATCTCATAGGACTGCTGTGAGGTTTAAATAAGACAATCTACTCAAAAGCACTTAGCCCAGTGCTTTATAGTAAACACTCAATAAATGTCATCTATTATTATATTACTGTATCCTTTCTCCCTAACTAGACCATAATGCATAGTACACTTCCTAGCCCAATGTGCTTTTCATTGTATAGGCTCACCAAGGACTTGGTAATTTAAAAAGTATTGGGGTTAGCAGTCAGAACATCTCCAATTCTTCTGTCTCTATCACTTTCTAATTGTGTGATCTCAGGCATATTATTTAATTTACCTGAACTTCAATTTCTTCTCCTATAATATGGGAAAAATACCATTACACGGGGTGAGAATAAAATGATGATATAGAGTGAATGTGCCTAGTAGGATGTCAGACAAAGAGCTGGTTCTCAACAAATGTTAGTTAAATATGACTCTGGGGCAAAATAGCAACAGATATGACCCTATGAAAAGAGGAGGTGGTATGAAATGGGTTTCTAGCATTATTTCCACTTCTACCTTTGCCCCTAAAATAAGTTCTTTTGGCTTTCCCTTGGTCCCTTAGGCCAAGAGTGAATACCTCTCCCCATATTATCCCTGGGGTGATGGGTAGTGGGGTAGGTTTCCATGTTAGTCTGTGTGAGACTCAATGCCAAGATAATGCTCTTCTCCCCAAAAGGCCTAGGACAGTGCCTGACACATAGTGGGATCTACATAAAGATTTATTGAATAAAAGTGGGAGGATCTCCTAGCAATGAAACTGGAGGAAGGTATCCCAGAACATTCTACCTATCTTTCTCCTCCTCTCTTTTTTTTTTGACTGATGCAAAGGAGGCTCTTTTCTACCTCCAGGGGAGGTGTCATCCAATCTAGGAAAAGCACAATGATTTATGGGGGAAACTACAGTCATTGCTATAAGCCTAAATAAGACAGGAACTCTCCTGAAACTCACAAACTTCTCAACAAACCTAATTCTTAGCTCCCAGATCTGAGGTTCCTCTCCCCTTGCTTTCATTGCTGCCAGGCCCTAAGGTAAGTTCAGTCATAGATCTCCCATACACTACCTTTGGTTCCCCCTTTCCTCTCCTTCAGGAACCCTATTCCATTCTCATCTCCAGAGCATGCATCAATCCAGCAATCCAAAAACATCACCAAAGCCTGTTCTCTGACAGACAGAACCAGGCTCCTGGAAGGCATTTAAAGCCCCATTTTCCATTATTAATAGGCTGCCACAGCAGAGTAGAGAGTTCTTCAGTTCCTGCTCAGCCCCTCTCCTCCCAGCAGTGTCCCTGGGGGAGGAGGGAGGCAAATTCTAATCTGTGTGATTCTTACATGAAGGCTGTATTGGTGAGATTGGAGTACAGACTGTGCCAGTATAGATGCAGAGTGAGTAGCAACACTCAGCTATAATTAGCCACCCCCACAGCAGAGTCTGCACAAAGGGAGGAGGGTCTCTGGTGGGAGGAGGGACCAGAAGTAGGGAGGAGGGGGCAGAGGCAAGGAGAAGCAGCACTATTCAAGGAAAGGATTCTGAAGCACAACCTTCTTTGTTGTGCAGACAGAGGGAGGTTGGATGTATGAAAGCATCTAGTGCTGGCAGCATACTGTAAGGCCCCAATAAATGGAAGTTTCTTATACCCTGAAGTGGGAAGACTGTAGACCTGAACTTGAAGGGCTGGGGTGGGGTCCCACAGCTAGGCACAAGAAGAAGTCATCTTTAGGGGACTAGAGGAAAAGTGACAGTTTAGGATCCCAAAAGACTAGGACACTTGGACCTGGTCTCCAGGGAAGCCTGTTCCCTGGGACCAGGATGCCTGGGTTTGCAGGAGAACACCCATCCCCTCAGTGTCCCCACACGTCTTCACCACTGACAGAGATTTCTGGGTAGCTGGGGATTGGTGGAGAAGCGAGACTAGAGAGTTTACTGCAAGAGAAAAAGGAGGGCAGAGAGGGCAAAGGAGTCTAGGGATGGGGACGGAGAGAGCTGGGGCAACCCTTGAAAAAGGCAAATCCTCAGAACTCCCACGCGAGGAGAAGGGGAGGAGGGAAATCCTCAAGAGGCAACGCAGAACTCAGTGATAGCCCGGACGTGGAATGGCAACCTAAGTCCCGGCACTGTGCAAGAAGACTGCCCTGATTTGGGAACTAGGGGTTGGGGGTGGTCCTCTGCCCACCGCCGGCCGCCGGCCTGGCGCTCGCACACGTACTCACCGATTTTGGCCAGGCTGGCCACCAGGATCCACAGCGCTACCAGGTAGGGGGCCTCCACCTCGTGCCACTGCCAGCGGAAAAGCGCCAACCCTGGGGGAGGTTCGCTTCGGGACCCCGGCTCCTGGGTGGGTTCTTCAGTTGCTGCTGCCCCCACCAGGGGCAGCCCTAGCAGCGCCAGCGCGGAGCGCAGCATCCTGCTGCCTGCCTAGTCGTCCTCCCGGCACCGCACCGGAGCCGGCCCCGCGTCGCAGCCGCCGCCTACCGGTTGCCCCCGCGTCACAGGCACGTGGGGCGCGCTCCCCCCAATCCCAGCTCTGATACCCCCAAGCCAGGTACGGACTCTGAGATCCTGCCCCGGGTTTTCGTACTCAGGCCCCCGGCTCCTCCTGTCTAAACCAGTCTCAGCTCTGGAAATTCCTCAGTGCAGCCCACTCCCAAGTCCTGCAACCTATTCCTTTCAATCCGCTTCCCCAAACCTGCCCCACACCTTCCCCGGCCCGGATTCCAGCTGTGAGCGACCACAGCACTCCCGAGTCACCAGCGGCGTCCCACCCGCGGAAGGTGTCAGCCCGCCACGGGAGGGACAGGGATCTGCCAGGAGGCGGGATCCAGACGAAAGGGGCGCGTCTCCAAAGCAAATGCCACCCAGCGGCGAGCAGCTGGCCCCTGGTACTCAGGCCACGGCCCTCTCGCAGCAGCCGAGATCGCAGGGAGCAGTGCGCCGCCGCCTCCTTCGGCACCGCCCAGTAGAGCCTGGGACCCCCTTCGGGCTCCAGCCCAGATCACAGCTGCGCACGCGCACTGGGCGCTCCCAGAGAATCGTGACGGACAGCGCGGTCCCCAACGTCCCCAGAAAACCCAAGGCCCAGACTGGGCCCAGTTCATTCCAGGCTGAGAAGGGGGCCATTCCTCTCATCTCCCAAACTGAGGAGCACCATTCCTATTCATTTCCCTCAAACTACAGGGAACTCCTCACCCTTTCCATGAAACTGAAGAGAACGCATCTTCTTTCCCTAAACTATGGAAAACACAGACTATCGATTCCCTTCAAACTAAGAGGAATCCACTCAACTTTTCCCCCAAATCTGAGGGGCACTAGGCGTATCTCGTGTTAAACTAAGAAGGACCGTCTCCGCTTATTCAAGCTAAGGGGCACCCATCCCATTTCTTCCCCAAAACTGAGAGAAACGTGTTCTACCTCCCTCCTCAAACTGCGTCATCTCATCCTTTTCCCAGAACTGAGGAGCATCTCTTCCTCTTCTTCCCTCAACTAAAGGAAAATGATCCCACCTCTTTCTTCAAACTAAGTGGAATTTATTTTCACTTCTTGCTCCAAACTGAAAGGGATTCATCTCCCTGCTTTCCCCAAATGAGAGGATCCCATCCACTTCATTCCTCAAACTGAAGGACTCAGGACCATCTCGTCCCTAAATTGAGAGAGACCAGGCCAGCCACTATCTGAAGAAATTTCCGCTCCACTTGCCCTAACAATACCTCAAAAAGAGCGCAGCAAAGAAAGCCTTCCGGCCCGCTGCGCGCTCTCGAAGACAGGGCGCGAGCTCGGGTTTTCCCGCCTGCCTAGCTAGAGAACTAACGGGATTAAGATCGCGCCTTCTGAGTGGCTAGCCGCAAGCCCTGCCTCTGGCAGTGGTTGCCCGCCCCCGAGCGCTTTCCGGGACGACTCTTGACTCCACCTCCTTCCTCGGCCCCGCCTCCGTCTGGCCCCTCCCCCCTCAGCCGCGTCCGGTCCGGCCCCGCCCAGATCCAGTTGAGTAGTCTTCCCAACGGGTCCCAGACCTGTTCCGAGACGCGCGGTACGGGCCAGTGGCGGAGCCATGGCTGGCGGGGAAGACCGCGGGGACGGGGAGCCGGTATCAGTGGTGACCGTGCGGGTGCAGTACCTGGAGGACACCGATCCTTTTGCATGTGCCAACTTCCCGGAGCCGCGCCGGGCCCCCACCTGCAGCCTGGACGGGGCGCTGCCCCTGGGCGCACAGATACCCGCGCTGCACCGACTGCTGGGGGCGCCACTCAAGGTGAGGGGCGCCGGAGAAAGGTTGGGGGCGATCGAGAGTTCAGGGTTGGCGCCATGAAAGTCTTCGGGAGGCGCTCCTCGGAGAAAAGCTGCAGTGGATACGCTCCTCTGGGAAAGTTTTGGGCTAGGGACCCAAGGTCCACGCGGCCCTGCTTGCGAGAACGCCTCTCAAGTTGAGGGGAAGCTGAAGAAGGGAGATGGGAGCTTGTGGTCTGCGCCACCCTGGCTGCCCCTTGAAGTGAGGCCCACCTGGGGAGGTACTGGGGAGGGGGGATCCACTTGCTGCCTGTCTGCCTGGGTAACTGCTTTGGATTGGATGACGGTAGATATTTGGGTGGTAGCGGACCTAGAAGGCGGAGCTGGGGGTGTGTGGACCAGCTATTACTTCACCTGAAGCCGGGGCGGAACTACGAAGAGGGGCGGACCCGGGGCGGGCCACTAAAGGTGGCCAAGGCTTCGAGCAGTGTCTGGAGGTTGGATTGGATTACCCCTGTAGGTGGGAGCTCTGGCTTGGGCGTGCCGGGGGCGAAGACACTTCACGGAGTGAGGGGAGTCCTCGAGAAGCGGCCCGGCCCGGGACACGCCGAGCGCGGGAGGTTCCACGGGTGGAAAAGCCCTTTGAGTCACCGCCCCCACCATCCCGTACTCGCGCAGCCGCGGGCCAGCAGCTGGAAGGGAGGGGGCGGGCCGGGCTAATTTTAAACCGCCGGCTTGCCCTAGTTTGCCTGAGCCCCGGAACCGACTCGTGCACAGTACCGGGAAAGGCCCTTTTCCAGATGGCGGTCCCTACCTCTCCTCCGGCTCGCGGCGCTCAGCCCCCGCAGGCAGCCCTTTCCGGCGCGCTGGGTTTCCGGGCCAGGACTCTGGGAGGCGCATCACCACCCCCCGGGCTTCCCCCTGAGTGGTGCGGAAAAGGAGAGAGTTGGTGGGGGTGCCCTCCCTGCTGGGTCGCCGAATTGTGCAAACTTGCCCCCCACCCCCACCCCAGGCCCGAGGTCTCCCTTGGAATGTGCCCTGGGCGCCGGGTCCCCCAGCCTGCATTCCTTGCGCTGCGGGCCAGCCCGGCCTCTGAGAACCCCCGGAAGAGCTGGTGAGACTGTTAGCCTGGGGAACTGCGCGTGTCCCTGCAAAGTCTGGATTCAAGGCCACGACTTGAAAGTGGCAATACACTGCCCACTCCAGAATTCTGATGAAACATCCCATCCCCCAGCCCTGCCCTGTTGAAAGAGCAAATAGGTGGGCCTGGAAGAAGCATGTCCAGCCCAAGACCACCTCATATTCAGGATGGGCGCTAGGGAGAGAGAGGTGCCGAACTGAGGCCAGGTTCTTGAAACTCCTGGTGCTGAAATAAGCCTGGAGCACTACAGAGAACATAGTATTCCTCCCACCCCAACTCTAGGACAGGATTTAACCCTGACACCCCTCTTTCCAATTAGGGGCAGATTTGGGAGGTCAGCTACCTCCCAAAGAAAGAGGCTCAGAACACCCCCCATTTAGGGACCCATCTCCTTTAACCCTACTTAGGTAGGTGCTCTGCCCTCTGCCCTCTGCTCCCCAGCTGAGGACACTGCTGAACTCAGAGAATGTGTTAAATCTCTGCCAACTCAGTCCTTCCTAGTTTCTCCACTTTCAGTATCTCCCACCTGGTGTACCTGAGGACTACCATATTCCTCACTGGCAGGATATGGGGGTGGACACACGGTTTCCACCGTACCTAGAGCCAGGACTCCCTGGCACTGCCAGCTCTGCCAGCAATGGTCAGATGCACTGTGATGTGCTCATCCCAAATATAAACTGTGACCACAGCCCCAGAATAGAAGGCTGGAGGAAGAAGGGCTGAGAATAGGGTAGGGGCAGGGACATCAGAGATCTGAGAGGGGGGGAGCAGTGCCCCTCCTTGCAGGAAATGTCAACAGCTGGTTCCTCCCCTAGTCCTATAAGTGGGTGCCCCAGGGGCACAGACATGACTCAAGCCTGCCTTGCTAGCCCTCTAGAGGGGAGAGGTGGCCCAGAAATCCAGGCATTCCTGTGGAGGGCTGTAGAGCAGAGATAAGAGGAAGGGGTTTTGTACTCCCTGCTTCATCCTCTATACAGTTGTCCAGTAAAGGAACAGGACACAGCCAAGTCTGTCCTCCTACTCTGGGCACTGACCCTCATCATCCCTGAAGACCCTGATCCCTCCCTGGGGATGTACAGAGGCCCAGCCCACTTTCTCTCTTGGGCTCCACCCCACACACCTCACTGGGCAGGCCTAGCCTCTTGAGTTCCCCTAGGGGCTTCCTTTTTAAAGGACTTGGAGCTTTCACATTAGAGAGGGCCTTGCTTATTTCCTCCCAGTCTAGGAGGAAGCTCCTGGCCACAGCCTCTGACTCATCTCCTGGCCCTGGAAAGAATGGGGGAGAGGGGATGAGGCAGGGTCCTGGCAGTGCCTTGGGCCATGCCTCATGTCCCCAGGGAAACTCAGGAATATCTATCTTCCCTCTATTGCCAGAGCCTATCCCAGCCCAGGGACCTGCCCCTGCCTCAGGGGAGAACCTGGCCTTCTGGCCTTCAGCTCACCTCCTTACCCAGAGCTGCCCAGTCCCACCCTCCCTGTTACATTTTGCCCTTCTGGGTGGTGCCTCAGGAACCCCTCCCTTAAACCCAAAAGGCCCTGCCACATCTGGGATAGCACTGACTTCTCCCTGGGCTCTGGGCAGAGGGACCTGGGTGCTGCTCTGATCCTGATGCAAAGGCCAGAGAAGGCCCCTACTCCTAGAAGCAGAGAGAGCCCTAGAAATCTGTCCATTACCAGCAACTTTGTTTCCCCAGCTGTGGCTAAAGATTAGAGTAGAACAGGGGTAGCACTGTCCTGGAATATTTCCTGACCTTGCCCCCTCCTCGCTCTAGCCCCAGTTTACCCTTCAGAAGCAGTTGTGGCAAGGGGGGAAAGTGTTAACCTGACCTGCTGAGACAGGGACCAACTGGAGGGGTCCCAGAGGATTCTTAAGGGTAAGATGGGGTGCTCTGATGATGAACTGAGCCCTGTAGTTCCCTGGTATGAAGGTTTCTTTGGGAGATGGTAGAAGATTGGGATGTGGGTATGAGTCATGGCTTCCTCCCCACTTTCCCTACAGCTGGAATGTCCAATTAGCTGATCATTCTGGGCTACAGCCTGGTAAGGGACCCCAGGACCTAGGTCCTGGCAGAAGTAGGCACTATTACTCCAGCATGTATGGTGTATGTGTGTGTGCGTGTGTTCATTAGCATTCTCTTGCTGGAACTGGGAGGACCAGTTTGGGGTATTTGCAGAGTCCAGAAAGCTGAGGGGCCATCTTCAGCTCTTGGCAAACCTACAGGCCCCAACCCTCACTCTACCTCCCCTCCAGGGTTCCTTGGAGCACTTCCAATGAACATCCGCCTAAGATCTAGGTCAGTTAGCCCTGGTCCCATTCCTGGTTATGCAGCCTGGTGCAAATTCACTGAATTTCTGTGCCTTGGTTTCCTAGCCTGCAAAAGAATTATCAGAATCAAACAAACCAGGCAGCCCAGTGTGTGACATAGAGGAGGAGTAACAAAAGTGGATTTCTCTCCACAAGGCCTATTCATGTCATCTCATCCAGGAAGTCACAGTCTAGTTGGAGACCCAAGATAACAGGAAAGGAGGAGGGTCATAGAGCACAGGGTCTTGTGTTTATAGGAAAAGAGAAGAAAAAGACAGTTAACAAATTATTTCCTAAAACAAGAGTCCTTCAGCATACAATTCTGTCCTCTTCTCCATCTTTTCTGTACTGTGCCCCTGGCATGTTCATTCTCACCTGATTACACTGCTATGAAAAATATTGGGGAGTAGACACCAGGGTCCCCTATGCTTGGCCCTGCATATAAAATCATATGTAACAAGTTGGTTGGGGCTGCCAGAAAAACCTGAGCCCAGAGAATCAAAAGAAAAGTGGTCTGGAGGCTGAAGTGAGGGGCTGAGCCTGGGAAGAATGGCAGAGGGATACCATCCCAAGACAGCAGAGAAGTGCAGAAGACAAGAGCCAGGAGCGAGTCAAGGATGTTGACCCACATTGACCATGTGCTGACCCTAAGCACTGTTAGCAGGGACCAGGGTTTGGGCTTACTCAGGCCTGGCCCAGCCCCAGGGTGTGAGAAACGAGGTCCAGAGGTTTGGCTCTCAGAAGGGTGACACCAGGAAGGGGCCTGGGGTGTGAGGGACAAGCACCACTCAGCTGGCAGGAAGTCTCTGCTCTTTGCCGCTTGTCTGACCCTAGCCCCCTCCCCCATCTCCATCCAAGACAAACAGCTAGAGGAGGGGGACACTGTCCTGCAGGCTTTGGGCTGCCAATTTTCCTGGACCTCCTCTCCAGAAATGGACAGGTGACATGGTTAGGGCAAGACTGGACAGGTGACATGGTTAGGGAAGCCACAGCTACCACCAGGGTTTAAGCCTGCTCATCTGAGGAGGCTGGGGTTGGTGAGCTTAGTCTTCAGGACCCCTGCCCCACATGGATGCAGGCATCCCAGGTATCCTGCACACTTGGGGTTAGAGTGTACAAGAATGCATGCAGGAGGGGAAGAGAGTTGGGCCTGAGCTTTCTGTGGGTGTGCTTCTTGGGCCTGTGCCTGGCCAGTGAATATGAATATATATATATATATATATATATATATATATATATATATATATATAATCTCCATATATACCTGGGTATGTAAGCAGTCACCATGTATAATCTGATCACCCCTCCAGTGTTTATCTTTACATCACTCCACCCCTCTCCTTGCTTAGCACCCTTGGCCATTGTGCTTCTACACTTATCTGTGGCCTTTCTCTGAGTCAAGTTTGCCTGCCTCCCAGACTAGACTAGAAAGCAGGGAAGGTAGAGGCAGTGTCTTGTTCCCTGCTATGTCCTCAACACCTAAAACTAGCCCAGTTCGTGAATGTTTAAATGAGGGAGCTGTTCTATACGTGTGTGATTTGGGGGAATCCCTGAGGAGAGTGTGGCCCTGGGAGAGATACATTTCTCTAGGGTCCCAGAAGGAAATACAGCTGTGCCTGGATGGGGGTGGGGAGGGTAGGTTGCTGAGTCATCCTATGGGAAGAGGGATCAGGAGGAATGTGGGGCTACCCTCAGCTGAGCTGCCCCTGGACAAAGTACCCCAGCCCTGGGGCCTTGCCCCCCCACCACCACACCCCATCTCAGGCCTGTTCCCAGTAGGCCCTGGAGAAGATGACTCTTTTTCTAGGGAGGGGAGAGAGGCCAGGCCCGTCCAAGACGCCCAGCCAGGGCAGGCAGCCAGGCAGGAAGTGGGATAGAAAACAGGCTGGAGTATTTGTCCTATGCCCCGTGTCCCAGGCAGTGGGGGGAGGTGGTCACCCAAGGGCCTCACAGGAAGGGACTGAACTGCCAGGAAGGAGCTGGGTCAGGCTCTCTCAGGCATAGCAGGGGTGCTACACAGAGGCAGGGGTGGGGGCAGGAGCTGGACTCTTTTTTCTCCCCACGGGACCAAGGGCAGCTGGAAGCCCTTGGGCTAGGTCCAGAGCAAGGCAGGGCTGATGGAACAACAGCCCTGTTGACAAATGTTGGGGTTGACTTTCCCAGTAAGATGGAAACCAGAGGCACCCTGACTCTGCAGAGGGGAGCTCTCCCTGGGTCATGGCACCTCAAGGAATGAGACCACTTAAGGGGACTTTGCTATGGGGGAGGTGTCTGGGAGAGGCACAATGCTGCCATCAGACTCTCCACAGTCACCTTACTAGGCCCTTCTACAGGTGCTTCTCAAGGAGCCAAGTGTCCTGCCCAGTGGTGGAGGGGAGCCAGGCTCAGTGGGAAGAGAGACATAGGAAGCAGATACATGGTTGGAGCATGTGCCTTCTGCAGGTTTCAGGGACCCACTGTAGACTGACAGTGTCAGACCCTAAATTCTGGTTTTCAATAGGCCCCTTGGAGGCCTCTGAGGTCCAGCTAGGACCATGGTCACTGTAGCCCACTTGGGGGCAGGGCAAAGACCCTCTGGCCTAGAGGGACTGGGAGCCTGTGGATTAGCCCCTGCTCCTCACTGTCTTAACTCAAGGACACACATATACACCTCCCAGCTGGGTTTGCACCTCCCAGCATTCTTAACACTTTGTCCTCGGGCTTGAACACTTTGTGGCTGCAGCTTATCACCTCACAGGGCTGTGAACTTCCTCGAAGGCAAGAACTTCCTTCCATCTTCTCTCCATTCTCCTTCCTCATTCATGTTCATTAGCTCAACACATGTTTAGTGAGCACTTACTATGTGCCAAGTGCTGTGCTAGGCTCTGTAGATATAGCATGCAGCAAGACTGACATGGTGCCTGAACCCAGAGAACACATAGTTACAGGGGAAAGAGACCAGTATCCAGGATATTGTACTGCTCTGTGGAAGGCCCACATGGCGTGGAGTGGGTTGCATAGCATTGGCTAGAAGAGTCAAGGAAGTTTTTTTAAAATATGTTTTTATTGCCCTGGCTGGTTTGGCTCAGCGGTTAGAGCGTCGGCCACGGACCAGAGAGTCCCAGGTTTGGTTCCCGCTAAGGGCACGTACCTCGTTTGCAGTTTGTCCCTGGCCCTGGTTGGGGTCGTGCGGGTGGCAACCAGTCAATGTGTTGCTCTCACATCGATGTTTCTCTCTCTCTCTTCCCCCCTCTCTCCCTCCTGCTCTATCTGAAGATAAATGCAAAAATGTCCTCCGGTGAGGATAAAAAAATTAAAAAATTTAAAATAAATAAATAAATAAATATGTTTTTATTGATTTTTGGGAGAGATAGGAACATAGATGTGAGAGAGAAACATCAATTGGCTGCCTCCTGCACGCCCCCAACTGGGGATGGAGCTTGCTACCCAGGCATGTGCCCTGACTGGGAATCGAACCAGGACCTCTCAGTCCATGGGACAACACTCAATCCACTGAGCCATGCCAGCTGGGCATCAAGGTAGTCTTTTCAAAAAGCCTTATCTAATCTGAAAACAAGAATGGGTAGGTATTAGCCAGGAGAGGACATAGCACATACAAAGGGCAAGAAAGCCTGGCACATGAGAAAGATGGGCTTTGCACATAGTAGGCACATGAAGTACTGCTGAAGGAATGCATGGCTGCAGTGCAGACCCTGTCATGTGCCTCTCTGCCAGGACCCTGAGTAGGAGGTAGGAGGTCACGAGGTCTCTGTACATACCCTGCCACCTCTACCCCAGCCCTGACAGCTGTTCTCTTTGCCCCCAGCTAGAGGACTGTGCCCTACAAGTGTCTCCGTCTGGATACTACCTGGACCCTGAGCTGTCCCTGGAAGAGCAGCGGGAGATGCTAGAAGGTTTCTATGAAGAGATCAGGTCAGAGCTGATGAGGCCAGGAAGACAAGGCTGGCCCCAACCTTGCCCCCACAAGGGGCTAGCTCAGGTGTCAGCAGCCAAAACATCTAGCCTGGGCCACATGTGGGTCACCTCCACACTTCCCCAGGGAACTGTGCCAGGGAAATCCCGAGGCCTGGCCAGTGTTACCTGCTGCCCAGGATGGGAGTGGGGGCTCTACCACATACCTGAGATACCTGTGTTTGCATAAACCCTTCTGTCTGGCCAACCCTTGGGCTTGGAGGAGCAATTGGGGAGGAAGGAGCTGGGCCTGGGTTGGCAAGTGGGGAAGTCTTTGGCTTCCTTGGTATAGGGGAAGGGACCCCAAGGAATGGGCTGGGAGCTGCTAACTAGGCTGCTTGATTTCAGCAAAGGGCGGAAGCCTACGTTGATCCTGCGGACCCAGCTCTCTGTGAGGGTCAATGCCATCTTAGGTGAGTATGTGAGAGCATCACTATCCAGCAACCCCCCACCCCAGCCCAGCTGGTTCAGTTTCTTTCAGGTCTGTGCTGGACAGTGGACAGGACAGATCAGAGACAGTATATGTGACCCCTCCCCATTCCTATCCTGACCTTTCCTTCCAGGACCAGGCTAATGCCGCAGCTAGACTGTGGTGGGGGCTGCCCAGAGTCAGGGAGTAAGTAGAGGAGGAGGTGGAGGGTTCAAGAGTACTAGAATAGCCCTGGCCAGTTTGGCTCAGTGGTTAGAGCATCAGCCTGCGGTCCAGAGAGACCCAGGATCGGTTCCTGCCAGGGGCACATACCTCGGTTGCAGTTTGTCCCCAGCCCTGGTTGGTCGTGCGGGAGGCAGCCACTCGATGTGTCCCTTTCACGTCGATGTTTCTCTCTCTCCCTCCCACTCTATCTGCACAAAAAATGGAAAAATGTCCTCGGGTAAGGATTAAAAAATAAAATAAAATAAATAAAAGAGTACTAGAATATTCTTTGGTGGGGGGTTGTGATTGTGTCCCAATAGAAGAGGGTGTCTGTGTCCCCTTGAGGTTACTATGTCCACCTACCCCTTGCAGAAAAATTGTATGGCTCCAGTGGCCCCGAACTCCGCCGCTCCCTCTTCTCACTAAAGCAGATATTTCAGGTGAGGCCCAGAGGTGGGCTGAGGGAAGGAATCTAGCCTGAGCCCTCCTAAACTTACCCATGGTGCCCCCAGGAGGATAAGGACCTGGTGCCTGAATTCGTGCACTCAGAGGGGCTGAGTTGCCTGATCCGTGTGGGTGCTGCTGCTGACCACAACTACCAGAGCTACATCCTCCGAGGTCAGCCCCACCCCTCCCCCATGACCCTTGCCTTCAATGACCCCTTACTGACTTCTTGTTTCTGTGTCCCCAGCACTAGGCCAGCTGATGCTTTTTGTGGATGGGATGCTAGGGGTGGTGGCCCACACTGAAACTGTGCAGTGGCTGTACACATTGTGTGCCAGCCTGGTGAGTGGCCCTCTACCCAGCCATGCACCCTTTTCCCACTGCCTCTTTCTGGACCTCAGTTTCCTCTTCTGTAAGATGAGCTAGAAGGGAGTGAGTCTGTAGCACCTCTAAGCCTAGAAAGCACTTCAACGTCTGGGCCTAGAGCCAGGGTCTTTTGGTGGAGACTTTCCTCTCTGGGTCCAGCCCAGGAGCCCTTCCCCCACTACACCAGGAGCTGGCACAGGTCAGCCACACTCATATGTGGTGATCCTTCTCCCTAGTCCCGTTTGGTGGTGAAGACAGCGCTGAAACTGCTGCTGGTGTTTGTGGAATACTCTGAGAGCAACGCACCACTGTTCATCTATGCAGTCAACTCTGTGGCCAGCACCACTGGTCAGAGACTGTCCTTCCCTCCCCCACCACTCAGAGCCCTCTCTCCTACCTTTCTCCACATGACTGCTCCCCTTTCTGTGTGGCAGGTGCTCTTCCATGGGCCAATCTGGTGTCCATCCTAGAGGAGAAGAATGGTGCAGACCCTGAGTTGTTGGTGTACACAGTCACCCTCATTAATAAGGTGTGTGTGCAAGTGGGAACCAAATGCTATTTATGAGCCCCTTAGGCTCCTCACTTCAGGCCCCCATCAACCTTAACTTTGCCCTCCTATCCCCACCCTCTAGACACTGGCAGCGCTCCCAGATCAGGACTCCTTCTATGATGTGACGGATGCACTGGAACAGCAGGGCATGGAGGCACTGGTCCAGTGCCACTTGAGTGCTACGGGCACTGACATCGACTTGCGAACGCAGCTTGTGCTCTACGAGGTGGGCTAGGCCACCAGGGTCCAACTGGGAGCAAGAGGAGAGGAAGGATGGGGCGCTGTTCCCCAGCGCCCACCCTACCTCAGCTGTTCACATCTGGGCTCACATCTGCTAGAGCGCCCTGCGGTTGGAGGATGGAGACATCGAGGAAGCCGCTGCAGGTGGGCGGCGGGAGCGTAGAAAGCCCTCTTCAGAGGAAGGCAAGAGGAGCCGCAGATCTCTGGAAGGCGGGGGCTGCCCTGTGCGTACCACGGAGCCTGGGTAAGAACATGCCTCAGCAGTTGGGGAGGAGGGATGGGTGGGCCAGGAGTAGCACTGTCTCCTGACAGACCCTGCCTCTAGTCCCACAGGCCCTGCCCTGCCTACAGGCCCTGCACCCAGCCCAGTGGGCCCTGCCTCTGGCCTCTGTACCTCTGTTAACCTCTTTCCTACCCTCTCCGTGGCACCCTCAGCTGACATCTCCTGTGAGAGGAGCATCTACAAGTAAGTAGGGAGATAGAGGCTGCCCGCGCCCGGAATCCTCTCCCCAACTGTCCCTCTTGCTCTGCTCCCCTCCATGGACCCTCCGCCTCCTCTGCCCAAACGCGTGCTTTCTCTCTCTCTTTCCAGACTTCACCAAACTGCTCCTGTTTGGTAAGTGACTGCTGGGGGGTGGTGGGGTTCAGCTCTGACTGGACCTCCTCCTCCTGGGGCTTCTCTTCCTCTCTTTCTGGCATTCCATCTGGTCTTGGCCAATCTTATCTGTCTCCCTACCCCCTACTGTCTTTCTGTTTCACCATCACTATCTCTGCCTCTTGTTCTGCTCTGCCTTTGTCTCTTACTACACCCTGTCCAGCTTCATGTCAGTCTCTCCCCTCCACTTACACAGTTTCCTCTTATTATGCCTCCCCCACTTCTTCTTCCCACTGTGGCTGGGAAGGAATCCCTGATAACACTGACCAGCTGTGTGTGGTGTGTGCAACTGGGCTTTGGGGTGGAGCAGACACCACAATTACTATCTCTTCTCTCATCCCCTACCCAGGGCCTCTGAAAGCCCACCTGTCCCCCAGTCCCCTACAGGGCAGGCCAGGCTGGAGTAAGTACAGAGGCCAGCCTACCAGGCCTGCCATGTGCTCAGGGCTTCAGCATTGCTTCTCCCAGCGGGGGTTCCACTTGCCTGATGCAGCCAGAGCAGGCCCCTTCTCTCCCAGACTTATGCCTCCTCGGTTACCTAAGGACTAAGCACTGGAATTAGTTCACTGGGGTCATAGTGGTCCCTGCACTTCAATAGTGACACCCTGACAGCTTTGACCGGAGATGAGGACATGGACTCCCAACCTGGAGCCCATTTTCCCTGTCCTCAGGCCAGGAATAGGGCAGGGAGGAGATCTAGGGGGCTGTGTGGTGTGGAGGTAGAGGAGCAACCTAGGGCTAAGGTAAGGGCCGGGGCTGAAGGCCAACAGAGACTGGAGGGGCCAAAAAAGAGACGTTGGGTCACATTCATTACTTTAACATAAACTGATTGCCTGTCATTTACCAGGCCCCTTTCTGGGCACAAGTCATAGCTCTCAGAAGCTGTAGACATGTCATAGGAGGGACAGTCTGATGTGCCCATTGGGACAGCTATCCCCTTCCCCTGCTCTAATGGTCCTTGTCTAGAATCCGGACAATTAACATGAACAGCAAGGTTTCAAGTTAGGCATTAAGTAGAACTTCTCTCTGTATGTTGACCCGGGAATGCTGTAGGTTGACCCCAGATGTGGAGGATTGGACAGGGGCTGGACTTGGGGGGTCGGGTCCTGGGTCTGCTCAGCGCATGGTGTGTTCCTGTGTGCCTGTGTGTGCCTGCAATTAGGGGCAGTGCCCAGGGGCCCAGCATGTGTACTACCCTGGGCTGGTCAGACACCTCATTGACAAGTGCCTCCCCCCAGAGCCCGTTTCCTGGAGAATGTGGCAGCAGCAGAAACAGAGAAGCAGGCTGTGCTGGCCCAGGGCCGGGCAGAGACATTGGCTGGGGCAGTGCCCGATGAGGCTGATGGGCACCCAGGTGAGTATGTGGGTGGGCAGAATCTACCCGTGTTTCCTTGTTGCTCCACAGAGGGCAACTGCCAGCTGCTTCTCTTTTTTTAGATACCCGGGAACTATGGGGTTCCCCAGAACCAGTCCCTGCACCCAGAACACCCCAGAGCCCTGCCCCCCGAGTCCTGCTCCGGGCCCAGCGAAGCCTTGAGCCAGAGCCCAAGGAGACATTGGCCCCACCAAGCCCCAAGGCTGAGCTCATCCAGGAGCTCCCTACCCGTGTCCCCAAGCTCTGCATTGGGGACCTGGACTTCTCAGATCTGGGGGAGGACGAAGATCAGGACATGCTGAACATGGAATCTGTGGAGGCTGGGAAAGGGGTCCCACCCCCCCCACCCCCACTGCCCTTGCTCTCTGAAGGACCCCCACCTCCTCCACCCCCACCTCCCCCACCCATCAAAGGCCCCTTCCCACCACCTCCACTCCCAGCTGCCCCTCTTCCCCCTTCAGCACCTGATGGCCTAGCCCTCCCCACCAAGAGGAAGACAGTAAAACTCTTCTGGAGGGAGCTAAAGCTGGCTGGGGGGCATGGAGGCTCTGGGAGCCGCTTTGGGCCCTGCTCCACTCTGTGGGCCTCACTGGAGCCTGTCTCAGTGGACACAGCCCGGTTGGAACACCTGTTTGAGTCCCGTGCCAAGGACGTGTTACCTTCCAAGGTAAACGCATCCTCATCTGCAAGGTAACCTCAGTGGAGGGGGTAGGGAATCAGAGCTCAAGGGTCCTGACTGCTGGGGCTGCCACTCATTTCCCACATGGGGAAACTGAGGCAAAGAAAGAAGTGAGGACTTGTTTGAGGTCTCTCAACAAGGGATCAGCAGAGCCCTAACTAGCATCTAAGCTTATCCCAAGTCCTTCAACATCCCAGATCCGTGCCTAGTTGTGGGGTGACCCCGCCATTTGGCCATTTAGGGGGGTCTTATTAGGTTGTTGCCCCAGCTAGTCCCTTTCTGAATCTTACACTGCCCTTCTCCCAACCTCAAAGAAAGCTGGTGAGGGCCGCCGGACAATGACCACAGTGCTGGACCCCAAGCGCAGCAACGCTATCAACATTGGCCTAACCACACTGCCACCTGTGCATGTCATTAAGGCTGCCCTGCTCAACTTCGATGAGTTTGCTGTCAGCAAAGATGGCATTGAGGTGGGGATAACCAGCTGAGGGTGTGGGAGGTGAGAGGTCCAGCCCCTCTCCTTTAGTCAGTGGGCATTTCCTGTCCCTCCAGTGGTGGGCATGGGCTTGGCAGAGCAGTCCCCAGACCCTAGGGCTCCCCAGATAGCCTGGGGGAGAGGGGGTCAAGACCAACACCTGAGGCCTCAGGCCAGCACTGAGGGGCCTATGTGGGGTGGTGATTGTGTTCTCAGAAACTACTGACCATGATGCCCACGGAGGAGGAACGGCAGAAGATCGAGGAGGCCCAGCTGGCCAATCCTGACATCCCTCTAGGCCCAGCTGAGACTTTCCTGATGACTCTTGCCTCCATTGGGGGCCTGGCTGCCCGCCTACAACTCTGGGCCTTTAAGCTGGACTATGACAGCATGGAACGGGTACCTGGGTCATGGGATGGGACAAGCAATGGGGGCAGGTGAGTATGATGACCATGTAGTCTGAGTCCCTGGCCTCCCACACCAGGAAATTGCAGAGCCACTGTTTGACCTGAAAGTGGGCATGGAACAGCTAGTGCAAAATGCCACCTTCCGCTGCATCCTGGCCACCCTCCTGGCTGTGGGCAACTTCCTCAATGGCTCCCAGGTAAGTGACAGCACATGAGGGCTGGGGGCCAGGCTCTGGAGCCAACCAGGCCCAGGCTCAGACGAGGTCCTTTCAGAGCAGTGGCTTTGAGCTGAGCTACCTGGAAAAGGTGTCAGAGGTGAAGGACACAGTGCGCCGGCAGTCACTGCTGCACCATCTCTGCTCCTTGGTGCTCCAGACGCAGCCGGATTCCTCTGACCTCTACTCAGAAATCCCCGCCCTGACCCGCTGTGCCAAGGTTAGCACCAGCCAAAGGCTTAAATAAGACTGACCATGGCATGAGAGAGCACTGCTTCCTGGGGCTGGTTTCTCCCCTCCTCCCTATTTCATCAGCTATGCCAGGGCTTGCTTGACTACAGGTGTTTGTGTGGGCTGTCCTCTGCCAGAAAAGCTTTCCTCTATTGGCCTGGCTACACCTACTCAGTCTTTGGGTCTCAGTTTAGTTGCCACTTGCCCAAGAAACCTTTTCTCTTCCCCACTGCATCAAATGGACTTGCCAGTCTCCTGCAGTAGACTATGAACTTCTGGAGGGCAGAGGCTGATCTCATCTGTGTACCTACAGCCCAGGCTGACCAGCCTGGTGCAAAGGCAGCCTCAGGCAGTACCTTCTTGTGGGGGGACAGCCTGTGTACCCCCCTGCTTTTCCAGGTGGACTTTGAGCAGCTGACTGAGAACCTGGGGCAGCTGGAGCACCGGAGCTGGGCAGCTGAGGAGAGTCTGCGGAGCTTGGCCAAGCATGAGCTGGCCCCAGCCCTACGTGCCCGCCTCACCCACTTCCTGACCCACTGTGCCCGACGCGTTGCCATGCTTCGAGTAGTGCACCGCCGTGTCTACAACAGGTGGGATCACAGGCCCAAGAAGCAGGACCACCACCATCCCCCACCCCCAAGTAGAATTTACCATACCTCCCTATCCTGACCTGCCTAGGTTCCGTGCCTTCCTGCTATACCTGGGGTACACAGCACAGGCAGCCCGTGAAGTGCGCATCATGCAGTTCTGCCACACATTGCGGGAGTTTTCGCTGGAGTACCGGACTTGCCGAGAACGGGTGCTGCAACAGCAGCAGAAGCGGGCCACATACCGTGAGCGCAACAAGACCCGAGGACGTATGATCACTGAGGTGGGTGCCACTTCCAGGTTTTGACTACCACTCCCATGGTTTCTTTCCCTGGCTCCCAGCTCATCCTTCTCCCCTCTCCAGACAGAGAAGTTCTCGGGTGTGGCTGGGGAAGCCCCCAGCAACCTATCTGTCCCAGTGGCTGTGGGTAGTGGGCCAGGCCAGGGTGATGCAGACAATCACGCCAGCATGAAGAGTCTGCTGACCAGCAAGCCTGAGGACACCACGCATGGCCGCCGTAGCAGAGGTGGGACCTGTGGCCACTAGGGAGAATGGCTTTTGCTTCAGGGCCACATTGGCCTGACCTCCCTCTCTGGCCTCCCTCAGGCCTGGTCCAGAGCAGCTCCCCAGTCATGCCCACGGCAGTGGGGCCCTCTATTGCACCCCCAGAAGAACACCCAGGCTCCAGTTTACCCAGTGACACTTCAGATGAAATCATGGACCTGTTGGTGCAGTCAGTGACCAAGAGCAGTCCTCGTGCCTTAGCTGCTCGGGAACGCAAGCGTTCCCGTGGCAACCGCAAATCTTGTGAGTACTACCCACATGCCCACTGCCCACTTTATCCCCATCAACCCCCTGCAACCCTGCTCTGCTCTGTCCCTGCAGTGAGACGGACATTGAAGAGCGGGCTTGGAGAAGACCTGGTGCAGGCACTGGGACTGAGCAAGGGACCTGGCCTAGAGGTGTGAAGGTGCTGCCTCCAGGATATCTATCTGGGCCACAGCCTGCATGCAAAAAAACTCTAGAGTTAGGAGGGACCAGAGCAGAATTCTGGGCATCTTCTCAACCCTGGGGTCACTCTATACCCAGTGGCCAGTGCCTTGAGCAGTATTATCTGTGTGTGTGTTTGCATGTATGAGTTCCCTGGACACGTGGAGCATAATAAAGTTTTCTTAGCCAATCCAAGAGCCTTTTTCTTCTTTCAAGGTATAGACCATGCTTAGTCTATAGCAGGAGGAAAATGCCAAAGTATTAGCTCTTCCTGACTCACCCACACAGCCATTAGCCATATTCTAAGCCATTTATTCAACAATCTTATGTCTTAGACTGCTTTTGGCCTCTGGACTAGGCTCTCATTACTCCTGGCATGAGGCCATGCAGCCTGATAGAGCCATCCAGGGCCCAGCAGCCGGTAGTCACAGTTAGTGGCTATAATCGTTTCATCTGCCGCCGTTCCTGTCGGCGCTGCCTTTTCTCATTGTGCTCTGGTGCAGGGGCACCACTGTCTGCCGTGAACCAAGGCCCCAGCACATTCACCCACAGGAGGTAAAGGGCCCGTCCTGGAGCCTAGGAGAGAAAAGGTAACTTGAAGCCAGGTTCAAGAAATGAAAGAAAAGGGTTAGATGCCCCAGCCCCTTCTTGGGAGCCCAACAACCCACGCACCAGAAGCCAGAAGGACCAGATGTAGAGGGAAAAGCAGCTGAGCACCTGCACAATGGCTGTCAGTAGAATCACATCCTTAAGGTGCCTGTGGATAGAAGGGAGATTGCAAGGGCCAAAAACAATAAATGGGCCCCAGTTCAGCTCCCACCTCTTCAAGTTGCAGGCAGCTGTGGGTCTTGGGCTATTTGGGCCCAACACCACAGCCCTGGGGCCGCTCACCTGGGCTGGCGGCGGGGGACACTCACTCTGCCATGCCCTGCTCCATGTTGAGGTCCATCCCACCATCCATCAGGGCCCCATCCTCAGAGAAGGCCGCCTGTGCCATTGAGCTCATAGAGTGGTAGCTGGCCCCATATACTGCCAGACTAAAGCCCAGGGCCATCTGCAGAACAAGAATGGGAGTATCAAAGGCCAGCCACTGACCCTATGTGCTCACTCACTTCCCAGGATGGAGATCACTTACCCAGGCCCAAAATGAAGCAGATGAGTAGAAGAAGACCAAGGTCACAAGACAGTAAATGGCCTGCAAGCAGACACAGGATCAGGCTGGGATCAAAGCTACCCTAAACCATGGACCTCCCTTGACTCTGACCAAGAGTTAGGCCAGGCTGTGGAAGAAGACAGGTTGTCTCTTATAAGGTTGGGAAAAAGAGATCTGTTTCCCAAGTCCTGAGTACCCAGACTACCCTCTGACACATCAGCCTAGGAAAGAACCCTCTGTATTTGGGGTGTTAAGGGCTCTCAAGTCCATCCTCATTTTATTGTTCTGTTTTGACTACTCAATATTTTCTCTGTACAGGATCTATTCATTTTTTTTTATTGGAATGTTCTTGTAAAGCCTTGACTCTCACATACCACCACCACCACTGCCGCTGACACTGCCAAACAGAACTGAGGACTGTGGGACTTGGGTAGGCACAGAAACAAGGAGGCAGACACTTACATTGGCCCCCAGTATGATCCTCAGGTAGAACTTCAGGGTCTCTCTGTTCTCTTCAAATATCTGCTTCTTCCCTCTTGTCCCCACTTTGCCTTTGGGCTGCAGAAGAATGATGACATGCTTGTCAGAGCATTCCTCAGCAGGGTCCTCTTCACCCTCCCCACCAGATTGGTTAGCTACAGAGTTCCAGATGCACCTCAGCAAGGTCCCCAAAGTGCTCAAACCTACCACAATCCTTGGGATGTCTACCCCTCCTCCAGTCAATCCTGCTTAGGGCTGAAACCATCTTTCCAGCAACCCCAGCTATGATCGCCTCCTGCACATCCTCGAACAATCCAATACTGGGTTGATATCGCCTGGCTCGACTGGTAAGGTGCAGCTTTGGACTGATGACCCCTTCAAGGGGAATTCCTGAGTGGCGTTGAATAGCGCCCCTCTCCGGCCTCCGCTGGAGTAGACCAGATCTCGGCTGAGATCCACACCCTTCAAGTCCCTCAGACCTTTGACCAACTTTGGTACTGTGTGATACTGACGCCCACCCCCACTCCAGCACCAGTGCTGGTACGGTCCTGCGCCGCTCCCTTCCACCCCCTCCATCTAGTACGGTCCGGCCACTGAATGGCGCCTCCCTCTGGCCGACCCACTTCTCTTGATATCATTCTTGATTTCAGTCTCCCAGCCCTGGGAGCGCTTTGCCGATGAGGACCCACCCTTCCCGCCCTCCTTACCGCCATGGTGAGATGCAAATACCCAGTCGGGAAAACAAGGGATAGCGAACGAAACCCCAGTCACCAGGTACCACATCGGCAGCACAGGCACTTCCGGTGCAGACCCAAATCGTCACAACTGGGACGGAAATGGGTGGTCCACTTCCTATTCTAGCCCCGCCCCTAGAGGCTGTGAGACTACACTTCCCAGATGCCTTGCGCGGGGGCGGAGGCGGCAGGGATGCGATGGCGGAGTCGCTGCCCCTGGAGGTGAGAGGAGTCCGCCCTCAGGCCTAGCTCCGGCCAGGCCCCGCCTTCGGGGTCCCGGGCTGTGGGGAGGGGCTGTCAGACAGTTTGCCGGGTTCCGCTAGCCAAGCGGAAACGACCCGCCTGGGAAATCATAGGACCTGCCAGCTATGGGTAACGGCCCCACCTTTGGGCCACTCCATCCCCTTAGTTGGGGGACATCTTTTTCCTCATCGGCCCCAGGAGATGGTTGTTCTGTCACCTCAGAGAGGACTGGGCCTCTGCCCACCCACCTTCTCTTGAGATGGCCGCCCCTACTCCTCAGTTCTGGATAATGTCTACTCCATCCCATTGTCCCCAAAGGGTAACTGGTTTTATCCCATTGGCCCGTTGGGATGACCGTTCCATTCCCTTCACCTTCCAGAGATGGCTGTCCCCTATCTCTGGCGGTGGGAGACAGACAGCCTCTCCTATTAACTGCGGGCATGATCTCTGACTTCTGTCACCGAAGACAGGCCTGCTCCCCATTCCCTCTGTCCCCAGTGATGTCTGCCCCTACCTCCTTGGCCCCACGGGATGTTTGCCCCTCCTCCTTAGCCTGAAACATGACCTCTTTGCCGCCATTATTCAGAGTGGTAACAGGTTTTGTCCCCAGTGGACTCTTGGGATGGCCCCTCCGTCCTTTTTTGCTCTGGGAGTTGGCCGCCTCTTCATTGCCCACAGGAGACAGGGCAATCTTTCTTCATCAGCCCTGGAATAGGGCTCTCCTTCCCCTTAGCAAAAATAGGACCCCTCCCACGTTGTTGAGCCCCATGCCATGGCATTCTTTTCCCACTTGGCCCCAGAGGTTATCTACTTCATCCCTATAGATCCCAGGAATGACCAGTGATATCTCTAGAAGTCCCTTGGGATGGGGTTCATGGGATGGCCACTCCATATTTATCATTTTCTCCTCTGGTCCCTTTAGAGAGGCCACTCCCCTTCTCAGCTCAAAGAATCCCCTCAGTGAGGACAGGTTTTTTGCCCTCTACCTTTGATCCTTGGGTTGGCTGCTGAGCCCCAGAAGACAGGATAGGCACTATTTTAGCTTGGACAGACTTCCCTGCCTCCCCCTGGGGTTGGAAGCTTGGTCATTCCCAGGCCCCATCAGTGTTCTCTTCCCCATATCTAGCCTCCCTGGCCCAGAAGGCTGTTCTCTCCAGTCATTTTCTCAATAATTGATTTGCTTTATCTCCCCACCCTGAGCAAACCTTTGGTGAAAACAGAGAGGACTATCCATCCTTAATTCAATCTAGTAAGTACTGGCTGAGCACCTTCTGTGTGCTAGGGATGAGAGAAGAAAAGATCAGAATGAGCTGATGAGGTCAAGCTTAAGGAAGGGCATTCCAGGAAAGAGACCTACATAGGCAAAAGAAATGGACATGCTGTGTTTGTAGGACAGTGGGGAAACTGGATTGGGGAAGCTCTGGCATCAGGGGTCCAGTTGGACATGGAGGCCTGGCAGTACTGACCCCAAGAGTGGAGATTGTGTCCTGAGGGTACTAGGATACCCTGAAAGTTTTCATCAGGGGAGTGCTGAGACTGAAAGCTGTTTTTTAGGAAAATTAACCTTAATTAACCTTATTGCAGTGTACAGAATGATTAGCAAGGATAATCTTGGAGGCAGAAATTTCAGGTGGAAGATTGTGTAAGGAATCCAGGTTTGGAATGATGAAAATCTAGGCGACTAAATAAAGTTTCAAAGGTAAAAGTATTAGTAACAGCAATCCAGCAACCATTTATGGAACACCTACTAGGTGTCAAGCACATCATATCTATTAAGTTTATATATATAATTATATACATATAAATAACCCCATAAGACTGTGACCTAGATTTTCTAATATCCCCATTTTACAGGTATGGAAACTGAGGCTCAGAGAGGTCAAGTACCCTGCCTGAGGTCACATGTTACACAGCTAGGAAGTAGTGGAGCTGGGGTTTGAATGAGTCTAAGTTAGCCTGGCCTAAAGCCTGTATCTGAGAGCAAGGGATAAAAGAGCATGATGAGTACAAAGTATTATCAAGATCTTCAGGTGAGATGCACTGTTGGCATTGAATCTCAGGCACTAGAAAGTTGGGAGGTAGGGCTGCTTTGGATTGAGGGCAGAATATGAATTCCGGTTGACATAAAGATGATGCTAAAATATTTGGATGAAGGCTTCTGTGGACAGTTGACAACACTGGACTAAGTAAGATAATATGGGTATATTGAATTGTTGTTATTCCTATAGAGGTAATTGTTGAAGCCATGCAAATGAGTTTATTATCCTAGAATGTAAACAGATTGAAAGACCCAGGTCCAAGCCCTGGGAACCACAGAAGAATCCAGAAACAGGGCAATTGGAGTGGTGAGTGGAACCCTAGAAAACACAATGTTACAGGAATCAAGGAAGGAAGATTCCAGAAGAGAAGAAGAGTTAACATCAGATCATTCCTGGCCTCACAGGCGACTCCCTTCCCAGTTCCTTATAATAGGGCCCCCACCCTCATCCCCCCAGTCTCATAAAGCATAAGTGGAGCGAGGGCCTGACCTCCCAAGCTGGGTCTTGCTGGAATCATATCTTACCAGCTGAGGAGGCAAGTTGGCAGTGAAGAAGATGGGAAAAGAGTGGGTTCCCAGAACCTGACCTATAAGGGTAGGAGGAAGAGGTGTAGCTTCCTGAAAAGCAGAGGAGGAGCACTTGACTTGCTGTGTGCTAGTTCCTATGCAAGACATGTTATTTAATTCTTGCAAAAATATATTTAAATCTTACTACAACTACCATTTTGCAGATAGGAAAGGCTCAGAGAGGTCAGTTGATAGAGTAAGGATTTTGAATTAGGTTTATCTGGTCCCAGTGCCTAGGCTCTTTTTACCAAACTGAGCAGGATGTTTGATTTTTATCAGTTTGTACAAACCTGCATCCAGATAGTGCTTAGGACAGGTTTGTTCACAGTAAAGATACTTGGGAGGTGGAGAGGGGACATGAAAACTCTGTGAAGCTTAGGACCCAAGATGAACTAGAAGCCAGTGCTCTAGTCCCCTCAGACCTACCGTGCTATCAGTTAAAGAAAGTTCCCAAGGCCCCAGCTCTAACAGCCCCCAATGCCCTCTCTTTTTCCCTCAGATGCTCACATATATTTTGAGCTTCCTGCCTCTGTCAGATCAGAAAGAGGCCTCCCTCGTGAGTCGGGCTTGGTACTGTGCATCCCGGAAAGCCCTTCGGGAGGTAAGGTGCCCACCCTCACCCGGCCCATTCTCAGTTGTCTCATGTCAGCTTGCTCATGGCCCTGCTCATACATCATCCATCCATTTATTCATCATACATATTCATACATACATAACATTTGTACATACTTGCCTCTGGGTACAGTGCTAGGACTATGTAGACGACTAAGGCACAGCCCCTCCCCTGAGGAACCCATAGTCCAGTGGAGAAGAAAAACAAGTACTCATAATATCATGTGCTCAGTGCTGTGACACTGGAATGAAGGGTACAATGGGAACATGAGGAAGGACATCCAAAGGAAACCAGCAGCATTGGGGAGGGCTTCCTGAAGGACTAGGATGAGGATGAAGGTTGGCCTTTTCAGGACTGGTAGCAGCACAGGTGAAGGCACCAAGGTGTGGAATAGTTCTGGAAATGACCGCACAAGTTTCCTATGACTGAAACGTAGATGTGTGTGGGACACGTGGTGGGAGATAAGGTTAGAAAGGGGTCAGACTACAAGCTGGCAGATGTGCCAGGTGGCATTGCTGAGGCTTTCTCCTGATTGGTATCTTGGAGCCTTGAAAGGACTGTTAAGGCTAGGGAGTGACATGGGGTGATTTGTGTCTTAGAACTCTGCAGTGTAGAGTGGGCTGGAGAGGGCAAGTCAGAATGTAGGGAGACAGCCCAGCTAGGAGGAGAATGCAGACATCTATCCTAGTTTGAAAGGCAAGCAATAGTAACTCCTTGTTTTAATTTTTACTTCTTGATTATTACTGAGGTTGAATAGTTTTCTCATTAGCTGACCATTTATATTTCCCTCTTTTGTTTATTCATGTTCTTTATCCATTTAACTGTTGGGCCTTAGTGTTTTTCTTATCTATTTGTATGAACATTTTATACATTAAAGAGATTAATCACTCTGGCTGATGTTGCTCAGTGGTTAGAGCATTGGCCTTCGCATCAAAGAGTCGTGGGTTCGATTCCTGGTCAAGGGCACGTACCTGGGTTGCAAGTTCTATCTCCTGCCATGTGGGAGCAGACCAATCAATGTGTCTCTCTCATATTGATGCTTCTCTCTCCCTCTCTCTCTGTCTCTTCCTCTCCCTCCCTTCCACACTCTCTAAAAACTAATGGAAAAAATATCCTCATGTGAGGATTAACAAAAAAAAAAGAGAGAGAGAGAGAGAGAGAGAGAGAGAGAGAGAGATTAATCTTTACATATTTATTGAAATATATTCCTAGTATGTTTGCCTTTTAATTTGATTTGTAGATATGTTTATTTATGAGATACAGAGGTTAAATTTTGATGTTGTTGATTTTGGACATCTTTTTCTTTCTTATTTCTTCCATTGCTTTTTTTTTTTTTTAATCCTCACCCAAGGATATTTTTCCACTGACTTTTAGAGAGAGTGGAAGGGAGGGAGGGAGAGAGAGAGAGAGAGAAACATCAATGTGAGAGAGACACATCGATTGGTTGCCTCCTGCACAACCCCAATTGGGGCTGGAAATCAAACCTGCAACCCTGGTAGGTGCCCTTGACCGGGAATCAAACCTGTGACCCTTCAGTCTGCAAGCCAACACTCTAACCACTGAGCCAAACTGGCCAGGGCTCCATTGCCTTTTAAACTTAGAGATCCCTTGCCTCTTCAGAGAGTTGATAAAAATACACTCATGTTTTCTTCTGTTTTTTTATTGGACTTCATTTTTGTAGAGCAGTTATACACTCATAAAAAAAATGTTTCTTCTGTTTTCCAGTGTGAATCTTTTTTTTTTTTTTATCCTCACCTGAGGACATTTTTTCATTTTTTGTTCAGATAGAGTGGGAGGGAGAGAGAGGAAGAGAGAGAAACATCGACGTGAAAGGGCGGGGACAAACTGCAACCGAGGTACACGCCCCCAGTGGGAACTGAACCCGGGTCTCCCCGGACCGCAGGCCAACGCTCTAACCGCTGAGCCAAACCGGCCAGGGCTGCAGTGTGAATCTTTATACTAATTGTTTTTAATTTTTAATTTTTTTTTTATCCTCACCCTAGGACATTTTTGCATTTATCTTCAGATAGAGCAGGAGGGAAGGGGGGGAAGAGAGAGAGAGAGAAACATCAACGTGCGAGAGATACATCGTCTGGTTGCCACCCATGCAACCTCAACCGGGGCCGGGGACAAATTGCAACCGAGGTACGTGCCCTTAGCGGGAATCGAACCCAGGACTCTCTGATCCACAGGCTGACGCTCTAACTGCTGAGCCAAACTGGCCAGGGCTATACTAATTGTTTTTATTGGTGAAATTATTTTGATTTATGCTATGAGGTAGAAGCTAAACTGATTATTTTTTAATTAGTCCAAATACCATTTATGTATAATCTTCCCTTCCCCTTCCCTGCTGGATTAGAACTCTTCTCTGTCACATATTAAATGTGGAGGGCCTGTTGTCAAGTTATGTATCCAGTGTCATTGAGCTTACTGTCTAAAGGAATTTGATTTGGACTTGTTTAAAACTTGAAGTGTGAGACATCTAAATGGTAAAATCTAGTTGGTAGTTGGATTTCTGGTGAGGAATCCAAGAGAAGGGTCTGGATAATAAATATACATTTGGGTGTCATTAAAGAATGGGTGGAAGTTGAAGCCATGGATGTAAGTAAATTCCCTCAAGGAGAGCATGAAGAGCCATAGGAACAGCAGGCCACAGAGAATGAATGCCCAAGGGTATGGAAAGGAGGAGAAGCCTACAGAGGGGGCTGAGGAAATTCCAGCAAGAGGAGGGCCCAGGGATGCAGAGAAAAGATTCAGAAAAGATTTCATGGAGTAGGGGATGCTTGAGCTGAATCTTACAAGAAGAATAAGCCCTAGCCTGTTTGGCTCAGCGGTTAGAGCATCGGCCTGCAGACCAAAGGGTCTCAGGTTCAATTCCTGATCAAGAGCTTGTATCTGGGTTGCAGGTTCGATCCCCAGCTCTGGTCAGAGTTGTGCGAAAGGCAACCAATGAATGTGTCTCTCTCACATCAATGTCTCTCTCTCTCCCTCCCACTCTAATAAAAATAAATAAATAAATAAGAAAGAAGAATAAATACTTGCTAAATAGACAAATAGGAGTAGGTGAGGGGTGAGACCTCCCCTGCCCCAACACACACACATACCTAAACAGAAAAAGCAGCTGAGTCAGAGGCATGGCAGCATGAGACAATGGTCAGAAGTTGACATTCCCAGAGGTGGGGCTGGGGAGAAAAGGGGCACTGGCATGGGAAAGCTGAGGCTGGATAGTAGGCAGGGGTCTGACATAGAAGGTCTCAAATGCCAGCCAGGAAGCTCAGCCTCTGTGCTATGAAGTGAAGAACCATCAGAAGGTCTGAAGAGGCTCAATTTGCCTTTTGTGAGGATCACTCTGGTGATAATACCAAGGGTAGATGGAGCTAGAGAGAACAGAGGCCAGGACCCCAGTCTCTAGGAGAAAACTGCTATAATATATTTTGACAGGCAGTGAAGTAGGAGCATAGGAACATTGCAATATATCGGGGAGATGGAATGGAAGGGACTTTGGTCATTAAATGAGAGGGAGGAGTGTAGAATGATGCCCAGATTTCCGACTTGCGTAACTTGATAGAGGGCACTGAGGGTTTAGGAGAAGGACAGAGTTGGGGGATAAGACAGTGAACTCAGATCTATATCCATGTATCTGAAGAGAAGTCCATCAGGTAACTGTCTCCCGGGGTCTGCTGGTCTGGAAAATTATGTGGACGATAAAGAAAATAGTTGTGATGGGATGAAGTGCAGTCCGCCAGGCTGGGGAACAGGGGTGGGGAGGAGGATGGGAGGGAGGAAAAGAGTGGAACAAACGATGGGGAGCCCATTTGCCTATGGACTGGGTCTTTCTCTTCTGTGGTGACCCCAAAAGAGGCTGATGGGGAGTAGGCGAGAAGCCAGAAGGGCAGAATCAGTAGGAAATAGCTTCAGGGGCAGACTGGCCTCCATAACAGGTGGCATGGCAGATGTTGATGACTTTCCTGGAGGGGAGCTGTTGCCAGGAATGAGAGTTTCCATGGGGGCAGTGGAGGAAGAGGTAAATGGGTGAAGCAAGGGGTAAATAAATGGCCACAGTGGGTGTGGGTGTGCCCATGTGCTTCCAAGAAGTGTGACTGTGGAGGGAAGGAGAGAAATAGGAGAGATGAGAAGAGGGGGTGCAGGATCAAGGGAGGATTTTTGTTGTTTAAGACTCTGGGGTGTCTGTGGACTCTGGGGAAGGAACAGTAGAAAGGCAGAAACTGCAGGGTTCTCAGAGGAGAAGGTGGGGGACAGACTCCCTAGACCAGGAGAAGGGAGTTATCTTGAACTCAAGAGTAGGAGAGGGAAGGAAGTTCACCAGGAGTGGGCTGGTGAATCTGACAAAGGGAGGGCCTTCCCACCTGATGGCTTTGGTGTATTTTGGAAATAGAGCAGGTCACCCCTGAGAAGGCTGGAGTGAGGGGGGGTGCCACAGTAGCCTCAGGGGCTGGAGAAGATAGTGGGCCTGGAGAGAAATCTCAAAAGGAATGAGAAGAGAACTGGGAAGTAGGAGTGGAGGAGGCTAGTGCTGACAGTGCAAGTAAGAGGGGAGACCACAGCTCCCTCAGCACAGAATTCTGTATCCCCTGCACATACCCAGGGGAGACAGTGGTCTCACCATCCCTGGCCAGGCAGGGAGCAAGCAAAATGGGTGCAGCAGCATGATGGGCGGGGCCATGAGACTCCTAGGGAGATGTAATCAGGGGAGAGACCTGTTGGAGTCCAGCAAAGAAGGAGAGGGCGAAGAAAAGTGGGCAGTCAGGCCCTGGGGTATAGGTGAGACTGAAATAGGAATAAGGGAGTAAGGTGAAAAAGAGGCCAGGGTCAGAGTTCGGGATCTCAGAGTCCACCATTTTAGTGCTGGGGCTGCTCCAGATAGAACATTGACAAAGACCCATTTAGTGCTTCTGCAAAACTCAGCCCTCCCTGGGCTGAGAGCACTTGGAGTCCAGGCCACAGGTACCTACCTGGGCATCTAGGGCCCTGCTGACATCCCACCACCACCATGTCCCAGAGAGAAATCTGCAAGACCCTATTGGCAGGAACCCTCTTCTAGGACCCAGGTATGGGCAGGTTGATAAGGAGGTAGTGCCCCAGCTAGTAGGTGCTGTAGAAGATTCTGGCTCACGAAGGCCATGCTAGGGCCTGTGGCTCACCAGGCCAGGCTAGGATGCTGGACTCAGTGACTTCTTATTCTCTCTGACCTGCGCCACTTAATCCCAGTTTTTCTCAAATAAGAAGGTAGACAAAGGCAGCACCCCAACATACACCCAGGCTCTGCCTGTTCCCGGGGCTGGGGGCTGATTGCCTGCTGCTGGGTTGATCACTATGAGGCACTCAGGACATCTTAGCTTCTGCCCTCCTTTTGGGTGTTAAAGACTTAGAGGTTAACTCCCCTCTAGAGACCTCTGGGTTCCAGGGCCTGTTTTCTCAAAGGCCCTCTAGTGAACAGGTGTGTTAGCTTTGGGTTCCTGTACCAGCAGACAGGGCCATTTCTCTGTCAGATGGCTCTCCAAGTCTGCACACAGAGGCCTGGAGCCTCAGCTTGGGCTTCAGTAGGTACAACAAAATCCTGGCCTCTCACAAAGGACATGTGGCACTTTTAGCAGATGTAGGGCATTTCCCAAATGATTTTGCATTTACTCTTAAGATACCAGCATTGGGAAGGGAGGAAACCAGGAGCTAGTTGGTCCCTCTGTGGATCGGGTGGCTAAAACTGGAGTAGGTTCCCTTGCAGTCCTTTCTTGAGCCTCTAGAAGCATCTTCCCTGGGCCCGAGGAGGAGAGCTTTACTATACTAGGGCCAAACACAAGGACCTAAGAGCCTGCTCCTTCTGCCTGCTGCTCTACCCCCCCCCCCCCCGGCACACCCCAGATTATATCCCTAAAAGGCTGCTCCTGGACTCCTGCCTTTGAGTCTAGGCTGGACCACTTAGGTGATGACTTAAACACTGTCCCCTCCCCACCAAGAAAAATGGTGGAGAGCAGGGAGGTGGGTGAGCTAGAAGTCCTTTAGGCCAGGCCCTGTCCCTTTATCCAGTAACTTTTGCTGCTACCAGCCAGCCCTGAACTTGGACCCTGGGCTTACTGCCAGTGCCTTCCCTCAGCTGTTTGTCTACCTGTTTATAGGGAGGCAGTGGGAGAGGAGAGAACATTCCTGACTCCCTAGGCTCAGGAAGGAAGGGCAAGAAGGAAGACTGAAGGCAGAGGGACCTGGCATGTGACTGAGAGGGCAGGTGCTGCCTGGGCAGCCAGCAGGCTATGCAGTCCCCCAGCCATAGTTCACTCCATGCATCATCAGATTGGCTCATCTGGCATGCAGCGCTTTGAAATAGCTGGAGGCCTACTATACCTTGCCTTTCTAAAATCTTTCCTCCCTGATCTTTTCATCCTTCTCCCCACCCTCACACTGGGATGTTCCCCGTCTCTCATTAAATCTGAGAGGGACCCAGGTCTTTGGGAGTCCCAACTACCCTACTGTGTCCCAGTGTCCACAAAGGGATATGTGGGGAGTGCTCCTCTCATCCATAATGACCATGTTCAGTGGGGTGTGGAAAGGGAATCTGGTTGACCCACAATTCCTGTGGAAGCAGTCAGGAGCTGATCCCCATCACTTACCACATACTCCTTCCCATGATGACAGCCATGGTGGCTATAGATGGCTGCTTCTCTGGCAGAAGCCAAGCTGTTTCTCCACACCTGGGGATGAATTCTGTGTGTCTTCCTGGGAGGATCCTGTTGATAGGTATCTTGCAGGAGTGCATATTATGTGTCATTTCTACCTTTCTGCTTCCCCTTTATGTTCTGTAGGATACAGCAGGGAACATAAGCTTGTTCTTACAGTTGCTGATAGGGCAGGTTTCCTAGGGAGCTTGCTTTCCTGCATCAGGATCGTGTTGATACATTAAGACAAGAGCCTTTGAGTACCACTTGCCTGCAACCTGGGCATCCTCAGGGGTAGAGAAACAGGGCTAGGATTTTAGAAGCCAAGCCTCTTCTCCCTCCCACCACAGACCTGTTCCATAAAGACCTGTACCAACTGCCCTTTGGCTCCCCCTGGCACAAGGTCAGGTTTCCTTAGCTGAGGGCTCCCCAAACTCCTGCACAAGCCAGCTTATTCCCACAACGACTTAGCCCTGAGCTGGCCTCCTGCCTACCCCCCTCCAGCTGTCTGCTCCCCTGTTCCTGTACAGCAGGGCCAGATCAACTTCCTTGGCGCCTCTGAGATTCATTCTCTTAGTTCCTGCCCCCAGAAATGGAGTCTTCTCCTTCCTTACTTGGATAAGACAAACCTTCCAGAGATGAGCCTCAGGCATCACAAGCATATCTTGAACTCTGGAGCCTGTGGAGCTCACATGTGTTAGTGCATGAACACATACACATGCATGCATGCACACATTTTCACTTATACACAAAACCCATTTTTGCAAACATTCATGTGGCCGAGACACTGAAGCCATCAGGGATCTCAGCCTCACTGCCTGCCCCAGACCTCTAGCATCTGGGCCACAGGGGGTTGTGGTGAGTGACACCTGCCTCACTTCTCACCTTCAGCTGTTCTGAGGGCTATTTATATGCTCTCGAGAAAGTAGGAGAGTCTGGTTGCTTAGCTAATGCCAAGGGCTGAGTCCATGGCTCTCAGGTCCACCTTCTGAAAGTCCCAAAGGTTGGGGTCCAGCATAATTTGTCCTTCTGCTCCCTGGAGGCTTTGCTGGGTCTCCTCCAGGCCACCCACCAACCCTTCTATATCCTGCATGCCAACTCCCCACTCCCCACGGGACTCCATAGACATCCAGACCCTTCCGTCACTAATCTTCCTGCCCTGACTTTATAGTCAGTCATCCATCCCCTTGAGCCCCAGTATGACTTGTCCTCCCAGCTCCCAATTCCCACCAGCACCCCCTCAACCACACATAACATCACATACCACAGTGAGTGTCCCTTGTAGAAGGGCCCTTCTCTGACCTGCCCTCAACCTCTAACTAGCACCTTGCCACCAGACCTGATGTCCAGCACCCTCTGAGGCCAGAGGGCTAACACAGACCTGCTGCTGCCCTTTAGGCAAAGGTGCGGTACAATATCCCTATGTCCTCGGCCTCCCTCCCAGCCATCAAGAGCCTGGGTGTCACAGGCATCTCCTGCATCAACCTGACCAACCTGGATGGCTCACCAGCTTCACACCAGGTGCTGCAGTCTGTTGCCTACCACCTGGGCCCCCACCTGCAGAGCTTGTGCCTCAGTGGGGGCAGCCTAACAGAGGCCTCCTTTGTGGCCCTGATCCTCAGCTGCCCAGCCCTGCGTAGCCTTGACCTCAGTGGCTGCAACAGCCTCTTTGCATCAGGCATGCTACTAGCTCAGCCCAAGATGGCACAGCAGGTTCAGCAGGCACTGAGCGGCCTCCGTGAGCTCAACCTGGCTGGCCTGAGAGACCTGGCCGACCTCAGCTTCAACCAGCTAAGCAGCTGTGCCCCCAGCCTAGAGCGCCTCTCCTTGGCCTACTGTCACCTCACCTTTGAGCTAGGCCCAGCCCGGGGCTCCATCGGCCCCCAGGACTCCTCCCCCTCCCAACTCTCCTTCCGCAACCTGCTGCGATTTGTGAAGGAGCGGGCTGGTAGCCTGCGCGCCCTGGACCTGAGTGGCACTGGCTTGCCACCTCAGGCCCTGCAGGCCCTGGGCCAGGTGACCGGGCTACAGCTGCAGGAGCTGAGCCTGCAGAGCTGCCGGGACCTCTCCACGGAGGCCGTGGCTGCCCTTTGCCGCCAGCAACCAGGCCTTACCTCCCTGGACCTCAGCGGCTGCTCAGAACTGGCTGACAGAGCACTCCTGGCCGTGAGCCGGGGCCTGCGGCACCTGCGGCGCCTGAGCCTGAGAAAGCTGCAGCGGCTGACAGATGCGGGGTGTATAGCCCTGGGGGGCCTCCGGGAGCTGCAGAGCCTTGATATGGCCGAGTGCTGTCTAGTGAGTGGGCAGGAATTGGCCCAGGCCCTGGGTTCAGTTCGCGGAGCTCCACCCCCACTGGCCTCCCTCAGCCTGGCCTACTGCTCCTCACTCAAGGTGAGCCTACCATCCCCTTTCTTCCTCACCAGGGCTGGGGGCTGGGGGAACTGTGTGTGTGGCACCAAGGAGGAACTGCCCAGTGTTTGTGTCCAAGGAATAGTAGTCAGAACTGAACTTGGGACACAGTCTGAAAGGGTAAAGGAGCTTAGACAAGCCAGTGCAGCTGCCAGCACTCGTCTCAGCAGCTCCCTCTGTGGGCTCAGGTAAAGGGAGGTCCAAGAGGCCAGGGTGGCCCAGCCCACGAGGTGGCCTACACCTCGCATGCCAAGTGCTCATTGACCACTGCAGTTCTGGAGAGGGGGCACTGAAAGCAGGTGTTCTGGAGGCAAGGAAGGCTGGTGAAAGGAGGTGACAGAACTGAGCCCTATGGAGAAGGGGCACTGAGGTTACACAGAAGAGGCAGGGCCTGAGGGAGACAATGTGATATGAAAGCAGCAGGGCCACTTTTTGTCTGAAGTCAGTCTCTTCAATAGGGCTCAGCCCTGCCCCTCTGGGTGGCATCCCTGCCTTGGCAAGGTCAGTCTTCTTTAGTGGGTTATTCCTTCAATCTATCAATGTGACCAGGGTATTCCCAACCTGAAAACCATCTCTTAATCTTTTCTTCACAAGCGCCTCTTCCCCTTCCCCACTCCATCTTCATTTTACCACTATGTCTCTGAGTTGGACTCTCTGGAGCCTCACATTCTTGTGTCTCTGCATCTTTCTACAAACCAGTTTCCTCTACTCTGCCCTTAGCTCCTGCTCCCCCAACCACTACTGCTTCTGCCAGGTGGCAGCCCCACACCCACTGTGACCTCCCAGTTCTGCTTCAAAATCTAGAGGAAGTGTATCTGATTGTGTCAGTTGGGTCAGATGGCCACCACTACTCCAATAAGCTGTGGTCAGAAGACAGCCTCAGCCCACCCCTTCAGCAGGGACTGGAAGCACAATCAAGGCAGACACCTACCTTGGAAATTTCCACCTGCATCTCTCCTGCCCCAGCCAACCTAGGCCTTTATCCTCCAGCAAACTCCTCATGTCCTGTCCCTGGTGGCTCACCCTGTCCACTCTGACCTTTCACCAGCACAGGGACAGTATTGCTTCCCTCTATGGACCCTCTGGTAGCTCCCTATTGCCTATGGGGCTGGAACCTTGGACAGAACCTTCCTCGTGACCCTTGCCAAGTATGGTGACAAGCACAAGCCGTCTTTCCATTGCTCTCTCCCTTCTCCACTTTCCTCCTAGGACACCTCAGTGCTCTCCCTGATCCCAGCGCTGGGACCAAGTCTCAGGGTGCTAGACTTATCCTCTTGTGTGGCCCTCACCAATCGGACCCTGCAAGCCATCTGCACTTACCTCACTCCTCTCTCAGTCCTGCGCCTGGCCTGGTGCAAGGAGCTTCGTGACTGGGGGCTTCTGGGGCTGGGGGAACCAAGCGAGGAGCCAGCACAGGGAGCCCAGGTGTGAGACCCTTGAGGTCATGGAGGGTGGGGCAGTCCCGGGCTTACCTGTCCTCCTGCCCCTCCTGAGTCTCTCTCTCTAGGAGCACCTGAGGGCCAAACTCAGAAGGAACCTGAGAAGCAGGGGCTTCTTCCCACAGCTACACCGAGAGCTGGAGGATCAGGCCTCAGGCCCTAAGGACTCTTCTCCCCAGCCACAGGGCCCCTCCCTGCTCATGCTGCAGGCCCTGCAGGAGTTGGACCTCACAGCCTGCAGCAAGCTGACTGATACCAGTTTGGCAAAGGTGTGGGACTGGTGGTGTGGATAGGCTGAAGATCCTGGGGCTTGAGTCAGGGGCCTGGGCCGACGCACATTTTGCTTGGAAAAAGTTCCTTTCTCATTGGCTTCTGTTGCCTATGGCCTCTCCTTTGGCTGGGGTGGGGGAACCTAGAAGAGCCCCGGCCCTATGCCATACTATACCCCATCCCCAAACCCCCATCCTTGCAGGTGCTCCAGTTCCCCCAGCTGAGGCAGCTGTCACTGAGCCTGTTGCCAGCACTCACAGACAAGGGCTTGGTGGCTGTGGCCAGGGGCTGCCCTAGCCTGGAGCGCTTGGCACTGAGTCACTGCAGCCTCCTCAGTGATGAGGGCTGGGCCCAGGCAGCCAGCTCCTGGCCAAGGCTGCAGCACCTCAACCTGTCCAGCTGCAGTCAGCTCACAGAGCAGTGAGTGTGTCCAATGATGCCACAGTGCAGGGGCTGGGCTGGGCTGGGCTGGGGCCCCACATTGGGTCAGGCACTCACACAGTGGCCTCCCTGCAGAACACTGGACACCATTGGGCAGGCGTGCAAGCAGATCCAGATGTTAGATGTTGCTATGTGCCCTGGTATTAGCATGGCTGCCATCAGGCGATTCCAAGCCCAACTGCCCCAGGTGACCTGCATCCAGTCCCGCTTTGTGGGAGGGGCTGACCTGACCCTAACGCTCTGAGGCCAGGTCAGTAAGCAGCCCTGTAGCTCAGCCTCCATAGTCCCTAGCCCTGGCTTTTTGACCTGGAATTCGACTTAGTGCCTCCTGTTTCCCTTCACTACATACCCCAGATCCCCTTCCCTAAGCTATAAGTACCTTTGCTAGGACTGGAGGTGGACTAATCCAGGGCAGCCCTGGGTGCTTCCTACCCCAGCCTGCCCCACAGCCCAACAGGACTTCTTTTAGCTACATGTGACTGCCGCAGGCCCCTGGAAATGCCAGCTCCTGCTCTCCTGACCAGGCCTGGGTCCGGAAGTCCCAGGCCCACAGGTGGCTGGGTCTGATGCTGGGGAGGAGCAGACCCCGTGCCTCTTGCTCTGCCCACTTCTCCCACCTAAGGCCTGTGCTCCACCTTGTTCCTTATAGGAGCTCCCCCAGTCCCCTACCAGCACTGAACTTTAGCAGCCAAGCCACAGTCTTCGTTGTAAACCCAAATAAAATTAAAAGTCCAGACTCTACCTCCTTATCTGAAGTTCTCAGACTAAAGGGCTCATCCCCTCCTCACTTCAGTTGAAGCAGCCCAGTCCAGGGACAATGAAGGAAACACCAGACAATTCCTTCCTTAGGTGTGGCCCAGAGCCCCACAGGAGCCCCTAGCAGGTCCCAGCTTCTTCCCCATATAGTGGGAGACTCCAAAAGTCTGGAGGCCTCTCCCAGCATAAGCTCCCAGGCAGGTCCTACAGCAAAGGCACATCTGTGTGCACTCGGCCCAGCCAGACCCCAGGAACACACTGATTAATGATGCCAGAGTCCATGAGGTTGTCTTCAGAGGGAATAAAAGGATAAGAAAGGGGATAGCAAATAGCATTTCTGGGAAGGAAGGGTTATTAGAGGTCATCTAGTCCAACCTCTTAAACAGTACCAGTGAATTCTCAACAGCAGCCCTGAGAGTCTGGCTCTCTGGCCCTCCTTATATCCACCTACACTCTGTCCCTGTATCTGTTCATCAGTTCTAGGAGCAGCCAGCTGGGCTGCCTGAGTGCCTGCTTTATGTGGGGATTCAGAGGTGATGAAGTTCTCCCAGCCTCCAGGGCAGTTGGGGAGGCAAATCAGCCAACAGGCAGAAACAGCCCAGTGTGCAGGATGTACACAAATAGAGAAATAAGCATCTGGAACCGGGAACCCAGGGAGCAATGAACTCAGCCTGGGAGGTCAAGGAAGGACTCAAGGCAGTGAAAAAATGAGAAGAGAGAGAAGGGGGCAATCAGGCAGAAGGGGCTGAGAGGTGCACATGGCAGGCCAGAACTGGCACTGGGGGGTGGGGGGGTGCAGGGAGGATGCCAGCATGGACCAAGCACCAAGAACCCTGCAAGCCACAGGCACTCTACTGGAAGGCCTAAACCACATGTCTGCAACCCATCTCAACTCTACTCATCACGGTGCCATGACCATTATCACCTGGACAACAGGGAGACACTGAAGAATACAGGATGGGGGCAGTGTGTGTGATCAGATCAGCTTCACGTTTAAGAAAGTAGCTGGGCCCTGGCCGGTTTGGCTCAGCGGTTAGAGCATCGGCCTGTGGACCAGAGTCCTGGTTTCGGTTCCCGCTAAGGACACATACCTTGGTTGCAGTTTGTCCCCGACCTCGGTTGGGGTCATGTGAGTGGCAGCCACTCGATGTGTCTCTCTCACATGGATGTTTCTCTCTCTCTTTCTCCCTCTCTCTCTCCCGCTCTGTCTGACGATAAATGCAAAAATGTCCTCGGGTGAGGATAAAAAAAAAAAAGAAAGAAAGTAGCTGGTGTTGAGAAACTGGAGGGGCAAGACTGGAGGCAGGAAGTCAGGAGGTTTTTGTCAAGATGGTGGTGGCCTGCACAAAGGACTGGACCACTGAGAAGGAATATTGGGAGGCTTAACAGCATCTGGGATCCCTACCCCCACTTCCACCTTGAACTCAACAGCAGACTATTCCAAGTGTGGTGGGAAGTCTCTGGGTGCCTGAGTCAGAAGCATAACTGGGGGAGGGGAAGCTGAGCACATACTCCAAAGGAGATGTCATTTCATCATCTTTCAAGGTAACATGTTGATGGTTAACATTGTTTAAAAAGATATTTGAGGAGGCATTGGGAAAGAGGTACGAGAGGCATGGAAAAGGTCAGAGGGTGGTGGCAGCTTTCAGACTGTCCCATGGGTGGGTGTGCTCCTTTTTGCCTCAGAGGCTTGGGGTCCATGACCATAGCTCTGAGCGTGACCTCCAGCTGGGCCCAATACCCCTAGCCAATTCTGATCCCAGGGGCTCTGGCCTGCCTGTGGCCCTCATCCCACTCTCCTGTAATGGGTTTTAGTCAGAATTTAGGCTTCCTGCACTAAATTCCCTTTTGTCAGAATATCCTCCCACCACTTGGGGATGTCTTCTGGAATCTTAAGTCTGCCCTTCAGCACAAAGCAAGCCCAACTTCACATCTCTCCTTTCCTGCCTCTCACCAGAGGGCCTCCAAGTCCTGCAAAGGATATGGGGCAGGCCAAGCAAGGTTCAGGACTGAGTTCAGACTCTCAGGAGCCTCTGGAAACATGGCTCCCAGACTAGGGCCCTGTTAATGCTGACCAGGAAGACATCACCTAGGGCAATGCCTCCTGCCCTGCTGCTTCTCCCTCACCTGGCTGATAGCACTAGCACTCTCTTCGTTGGTGCCCCCAAACAGGCCATCCCCCTCTGCAGGCCCAGCACCGAGGGAGGCTGAGGACTCATCCTGAGGAAGGACAAACCCCTCAGCTGTAGTTGCCCAGGTTTTTGGCCCTGGCCTGATGCCCCATATCTCATGTGCAAACTAAGTTTGAAGGCAGGCTTGGCCCACAGGGTTCACAGCTGGCTCGACACATACTCAAGAACCAAGCAGACTTTATTTCTGCTGCGGCCTCCACTGGTCAGGGTGTCTGTACTTCTGCATACTTCACCCCTCATGGCCACCACAGTGGCAGCAGCTGTGGCCCTTGGCCAATCTGTCAAGGTTCAGTGATGCTGCAGTCATAGCAGAAGTTGTAGTTGGTGGGGGGCGGGGGGATAGGGGGTGGCTGCTCAGGAATGGGCACATTCTCCAGCTCTAACAAGCGCAGCTTGGTCTCCATGGTCAGCAGCTGCTCCAGGTCCAGCCTTGTCTGCTCACTGCCCATGGGATTGCCCAGCAGAGTGCTCAGCCCATCTGTCCACAGGTGGAACTGGGGACAGGGCCAGCTCCATGAGGGCCTGCCAGTCTCTTCCCCTGCCCATCGTCCAACTCAGCTCAGCCTGCCCAGACACTCACCTCCCGTTTAGAGGGGGCAATGAAGTTGAGGTATGCCTCCTCCTCTCCGTGGTCATAGCTGACTGAGAAAGCTAGCTCATAGAGGTCCTGGGGAGGCAAGGGAATCGGGAGCACTGAGCAGGGAGCAGGGCAGGGCAGGTGGGAAGGAGCCCAGGCCGCCACTGCCCTCACCTTGTTCTGTTTCACTGAGCCCTTCTCACGGACATGGGGGCAGTCCTTGCCGGTCAGTAGTGCCCTAATGTCAGCCACTGGGACTGAGAGAAGAAGTCTGGGATGACTACTGGGGCCTCAGGCATCCCAGTGCATGGGGTGATCTGGGGAAGCAGGTGCCCTATCCCTGCCCCTGCCCTCCTTACGCTGCTCTGGGAGGCTCTCGGGGGCAGGTTGACTGGCACTGTCCTCCACATCCCCATACTGCAGCACCTTGTGGTTGGGGGACAGGCAGCAGAACCACAGCTTGTCTATGGGCAACAAGGGGAAAAGGGAAGAAGTGATGAGAGGGGCCCTGACCCCAAGCCAGACACTCTCTGCCCCCCTGCCCACTCAACAACCCTGGCGCCTCCGGCTGCTGATCTTGCGGAAGAGTGTTCCCTCGCAGAGACGGAGCAGACGTTGCTGGCGGATTAGGCCCATGAGCTCTGGCTTCAGCTTCTCCCGAAGCTCCCTGGGTTGGGGGAAGAGGTTTGCTGACCACAATGACCTGGGACAGAGTCTGTGGGACACCAGGGAAAGTGGGGGCTAGGACTGGGACCCATCCATCCCCACCAACTCACAGTATGGGAGGGGCCAGTGTGCCCTCCTGATGCATCCGCTCAGTCTGCCGCAGTCGCAGCACCTCCCCATAGGTAAGTGCATTCAACTTGGTTCTGAAGAGCTCCAGAGAGCTGGGCTTCAGGGCCAGTGTTCGGGCCAGCTGCTCCCGGACCACTTGCATGACCTAGGGCCACCCCAAGCTCAGTTCAGGGTCTGAGCTCTGGGCCCTTACCCTGCATAATCCCCTGCCCTGGCCCAGGTCTCCCAGCTCCCACCCACCCACCTTGTCAAAGTCCTCCTGTGTGGCCCGCATCTCCTTCCAGGTCTTATTCAGCAGCTGAATGCTTACACAGAAGAGCTCATGGAAGCTCTGGTCTTGGCCGAAGAACATGGGTGAAAAGTCCTGGGCTGTTTCGGAGCCTGGAGCAGGGGGGCAGGAGGGGCTCAGGGAGAAAGTATGTGAAGCCCCTGGCCCTCTCTGCCCTTCCGTTCCCTGTTCCTAGGCACACTCACAGGGCTCCCCAACATGGAGCAGCTCACACAACAGCACGGTCAGTTGGATGCTGCTCCGGGCAAAGGGACACTCGTGCTTATCCTCACGACTGCTGTTCTCCAAAACAAACTGGGTCGTAGGAGCAGAAAATGGGTGGGGAGTCACGGCTAAGCCCATGGGGACTCTGTGTAGGCAGGCATTCTGCTTTACCCACTCCCCAACACTGACCCGGCTGTAGGCACTGGGTGCATGTCTGGAGAAGTAGAGCATGTTGTCCAGCGCCAGCAGGCCGGGGGGCACGCGCTCTAGGTCCTGTGCAGGGTTGCTGTTCTGGAGGAAGGGAGACAGGCAGCTAAGGAAGGGCTGCAGCCCTCTGGAACAACAGCAGCCCTGGCTTGAAGCAGGGTAAGGGTCACTCACAGAGAAGCCCAATTTTCGGAACTCCCGGGCACAGAGGGAACGGCGCCGGTCAGCACTCAGGCCAGCACTGAGGGACTCCCCTTCTGGCTCAAAGGCAGCCTGGCGCAGGGCCTGCAACTGCTCCCGCTGCTCCTGGGAGTCATTATTTGAGGAGTGGTCACAATCACAGATTTAAGGTCAAGCTCCAGGTGCCTCCAGCCTGTGCACCCAAAGGCACCCACCTGGCTGCAGAGGTCCAGTGGCATCCTCATGCGCGGCTCCAGCAATCCCAGTGTAAGGGACTGCAGTACATACAAGTGGTGAGCCATCTCATCACCTAGTGGTGCTGCGCTATGAATGATATTCTGAAGGACAGCCAGTCCATGAGTATAAGCGTGGGTTCACTAGGAGAGGAGGAGTGGGGAGGGGGTATTCCTGGCCCAGTGCTTCCTACCTTATAGATGAACTGGCGAAGTTGTCTCTGCCATAGGTAATCAAGCATGTGCTGAGGGTGTGTGGGAAGGGGGCTTAGATGATGTAGCCCCACCATGAGCACCCACCTTGTAGGCCCAAGGTGCAACACAGTGCTCACCAGCTCCTGCCCCTCATCCATCGACCAGATGGACACCCACCTTACGTTCAACAGGGCTGGCCCCCTGCAGCAAGGCTGTTAGCAGTGCCATGGCCTTGGTTTGCAGCTGCTGGTTCATCCTGGGACAAGAAGAGGGCTCAACCGGCCATCCAGGATCTGACTCTGCTCCCCTCATCTGTACCCTACCCCCAGACACCTACACCTGTAGGTGCACCAGCAGCCTATCCAGTGGCACCTCACTCTTGACCAACTGGCTCAGAGCAGGGCTGCTCAAAGTTACACTCTCCAGCAGCCTGAGAGCCAGGGGCTGCACGGATGCGTCCATCAGGTTCATGTTCACATAGCACACCACCTGTGAGAGGGGTAGGGGTTGTCACCACTTAACCAGCATGGACGGCCAGATCCTAACACCACCCCACAGCTCCTACCTGCTGTCCCTAGAAAAGCTCACCCACCTTCCTAACAAAGGGGATACTGAGCGTCTCCCAGGACACCACGCCGTGCTCCATGAGCTCCAAGAAGACCTGCAGTGCGAGGGCCAGCACCTCTCCTAGGCTGGGAGGACATCTGGGGATGAGCAGGGCCAAACCAGGACCCCCAGCCTCACCATGTCCACCACCCACCATAGCCTGATACTCACTCGTCCCCTTCCTCAATGATGGTGCCTAGCTTCTGAAGCCCATCACGGCTGATGACCTCTTGGGCAAAGGTCATGTCTGGGGCCAGCAGGACAAGGTGCTGCAGGGCTTCCCGGCGCCCTTCACGACTCCCACTCTGCAGCCCACCCAACAGCTGCTCAGCCTCAAGGTCCTGGCAGGGGCAGGAGCAGAAGCAAAGGTGAGGAGGCTGGATAGAGGTAAGGAGTGGGAACTGGAGGTGGGACCCGGGTGTCCACTAGGTGGAGCACTGCAGGAATGTGACTGGGGCCTCCAGACTTGGGGACAGAGGCACAGAAGAGCAGAAAGGAGGCAGGGCAGTGGGGCAGGGAATGAGGGTGGAGCCAGGAGGGGCATTACTGGGGCAGTGCTGAGGCACAGGATGCTGCCATTCTTGATCTCTGAGCGGTTCTGGAGAAGACAAAAAAGAGAAGTCAAGAAGGGCTCTAAGGATAGATTCATTGGGATTGTCAATGAAGGAGGATTTGGAACTCAATAAAAGATCACATTCCAGTAGAATGATGAGTCTGAGGAATCAGGGTCAGGAATCAGGAATTAGAAGGGACTAAAGGGGAGAGAGAACTCACATTCTCAGTGATGTATTTCCTGTGCCCATCAGCAAACTGCAGGGCATAGTGCTCAGAGTGAGCCAGGCTCCACCTGAGGGCAGAGGTGGCTCAGTGAGGCAGGTAAGGGGCCACCCTCCCTCCCGCCCTTCCCCCACCCCCCTGGCCTGACAGGACAGGCCTGCACTTACGCGTCGCACACCTCTTTCAGCACAGCGGCCAGGGGCTTTGCCTGCAAGTGAAGAGGTCACTCAAGGGGCCAGGAGTGGGGAGGAGTTGGGGGAAAACCTAGGGAAGGGGTAGGGTGGGCTGTTTTGAGGGGAAGAGGGCGACCCAGAGGTGGGCAGTGGGGTGGATGTTGGCCAGACAGGCCGGGTGACCTGGTCCAGCTGGATGAGCTGCGGGATGGCGCCAGGCTTCTGAATGGCGATCTTCACCACGTCCCGTGGGGGCGCCATGGTCCAGCTGGGGAGGGACGCCTGTACCTTTCAAACCCTGCAACCTCCTGCCGAGGGTGCACTGGGTCTGGGCCCCTGGGGACAATGAGAGCGTCCCTCTGCCCGTGGCTTGACGCCCGTGGCCCACACTCACTGCCCAGGTGCCCACTCCTGGCTAGGTACCGCGGCCTTCCCGAGGGAGCCGAGGTTAGTTCCGGGTTGGAGTCCCGGGGTAGGCCAGCACCACCCCTACTCCGCCCTGAAGTGGCCCTGCCCCGCCCCAAGGTGCGGCAGGTGGGGGCAGGGAGGGCGGGCTGCTGGCTCCTCCGCCAGCCACACCTCCTGTTACAGCAAGGACCCACCCAGTCCCACCACCAATCCAGCAGTCCCAGGGAGGGGCCCCGAAAGAACCAGACCACAGATAGCCTTAGGCACGATCTTTATTCACTTGGACACTGTACAAATATTACAATTTCCTTTTGCTGCAAAAAGTATAAAAATAATCTTTATATAGGAATCCATTCGTTACTGCAAATCTTTCTAAATCTCTGTAAATGGCTCTAAATGAGGATAAATGAATAAACAAGAGAGGGGCTATAGGGCAGTGGGAGGTTGGGCCAATCCCCAGGGACTCACCTGCCCAGCTTCCTAGCTAGAGACCTCTATTCCTGTTAGCACCCCCACCCAACACCACCCACAGGTTGTCCGGGCTAAGGGCCAGGTGAGGTCCAGGAGGAGCTGTAGGGTCAAGGAGTGCAGAGAAGTGAAGGAGGCTAGAAATGGTGCTGGCAAGTGCCCAGCTCCATCCCAGCTTCCCTCCTGGGATGGGGAGGAGCTGGCAGGAACAGGGCAAGGGGGTAGACAAACTGCCCTATGGAGTGAATGTGGGTCCTCATTTAGTGACACTGGGTGGCAGCAGAGCCTGGGCTCAGGGAGGGTACAGGGAGGACACAAGGTGAGGGAAGGCTCCAGAAAAGGAGAGGCAAATATTTTGGCTCCACCATGGAGGGAGCTGAGCCCCTTTCCCCTGCTCTCCCAGCACAATACAGGTGTTGGTGCAGGAGTGGGAGTTGTAGCCAGAACTGTGCAGTGAGGGAAGGCTGGGGAAGCCAGGAGTCTGTGGCTCTCAAGCTGTGTGTAGGGGTGAGATGTGGGGAGGTCCCAAGCAGCCCTCAGGTTAGACAGTCCGTGTCCCAGCCACACAAGGCATGTCCCCGTCAGTCAGAGGTTGAGAACAGGCACATCAAAGAGGTCACAGACACCTTCACTCTCATCCAGGTTGTAGATGTAATCGTGGTCTCCGGGGGGTGGTGAAAGGCGGAGAAGGGGGGCAAACACTGCAGAGAGTACCAAGCTGAGTCCTGAGGCCAAGGCCCCACCCAACAGCCATCCAACCCCCTGTCCACACCCACCACCCACGTTCCTGGGCCACTTAGCCCCTACCTTCCTGGGCCACCCACCTTCTGAGGACATCAGCTCCTCCAGTAACTCTGAGCTCATGCATTCTGGGGAAGGAGAGAGAGCTCAGTTACATTCTGGCTCCTGCCTCTCCACCCAGCAAAGCCCATGAAGGGGACCCCTCCCCCATCAGGAACTTTTACACTATGTCCAGGTACCAAACACAACCACAGGTCCTCAGAAGGGAAAGAAAACAGCTGTAAGACCCAATAAGGTGTGCCCCTTACCCCAGCCCTAAGGAGGAACACAGCCCTACCTCGTGTGGGATCAAAGATTTCTGACAGCTCTTTGGGGAGTTCCAGAACTGAAAGACAAGAAAGCCATGTTCAAGGACACAGCAGTCCAGCTTGGCCCCACTCTGGCCCCCAACTTTCTCAGATCCTGTATCACCCACCCTGGGGCTCCACAGAGCTAAAGAGATGAAGGCCCTGCCCCAAGCCAAGCTGGCATTGTCTCTCGGTCTTCCTTGCTGATCCAAATTCCTCAGTGAATGAGCCCAGGACCAAAGGCTCATTGCAGCTGACTGGTATAGCCCTTATATAACTCAGAAATGCTACAGAAGGGCAAGCAGACCCCCTCCCGTTCTGGGCTCAGCATGCATACCCTGTCTGATGCAGGACCTGTCCGATGAAGGATACCCTGTCCAATGGAGGATATCCTGTCTGATGGAGAATGCCCTATCCATCCCCATCCTTACTGAGCACTTCTTTGATGCCAGGCTCACACACACCTGAGCAGGGTTACCTGGCAGACACTTCAGTGGGAGCTAGTGCTACAGGGTGACAACCCTGCTACAGAAGTCTGACTGTGAGGATGCAGAGGAAAATGAAGCTGGAGAGGAGTGTTGGGGTTGGCTGGATCACCAGAGATGTCATATGCTAGATTTAGGGGCTCTGGTTTTATCCAGCAGGCCTTAAGAAGCCATTAAAGGTACTTTTGTAAACAGAGGAATGCCAATCAGGCTGTTTTGGACAGATCCTTGTCGGCTGAGGTAAAGAGGATGCTGAAGAATTTACAATAGAGGTGGCTAGCAGTAATCCTGAATGTTGAAGATATAAGAGATGTGTGGAATAGAACTCACTTAGCTGACATAAGGTGGGGAGAAGGAGGAGCTGGAACTGGAAAAGCAAGTTTCAGTTGAGAATACATGGGAATGAAGTGCCCATTGGATGTGCAGAGGAAAGCACGTGGACACAAGTGTGGAGTTCAGGCAAAAGACCTTGGCAAGATGGAGTCTGGCTAGCCCTCCACAGGTGTGGAATGGGACAGAGACCTGGGAAGTGTCAGTGTTTAAGGAAGTGCCAGGGAGAGGTCAGAAGGGAAGCCAGTGAGAGAAGAGTCAAGAGCTGGCATCAGCCCTGGCCGGTTTGGCTTAGCAGTTAGAGTGTCGGCCTGCGGTCCAGAGAGACCTGGGTTCGGTTCCCACTAGGGGCACGTACCTCAGTTGCAATTTGTCCCCGGCCCTGGTTGGTTATACAGGAGGCAGCCACTCAATGTGTCCCTTTCACGTCGATGTCTCTGTCTCTGTCTCTGTCTCTGTCTCTCTCTCTCTCTCTCCCTCCCTCCCTCCCTCCCACTCTATCTGAACAAAAAATGGAAAAATGTCCTCGGGTGAGGATAAAAAAAAAAAAAAAAAGGAGCTGGCATCATTAAAGCCAAAGGAGAAAAAAAACATCAACATGAAGCAAGAAAGCATCAGAAAACATCAGCCTTGAAACTCGCTAGAGCTGGCAATCAGGGTTGGGCAACTTATCAAGAGCATGGGGTGTGAGGTGGGTACAGGGGTCCAGACTGCTGCAACCAGAAGAAGGATGACTAGGAGACCAAAATATGAAGTGGAGTGGAGATGACTTTTTCAGAGTCCAGACAGAGAGGAGACAGGGAAGGTGAGAGAAAGGGACACAGAGGGCAAAGTGTCATTTGGTGAGGAGAGAGTGGTGCTGATGGGCTGAGAAGAATATGTTCTGGAAAAAGCAAATACTCAAGTCACAGGATGGAAATGAAACTCCAGGCAGATAACACTGCCTCTCCTGGGAAAGTGCTGCCCATCTTTGGAGCCTGAGGGCCAACCACAGCCCCTCCCCCAAGAGAATGCTTTTACCTTTTTGAGACCTGAGTTCAAGGGTGGCAGGCAGGGCTTGAGAGAGGGCTAGGGAGTTCTGTATCAGACCAGTAAGGGGAACAAAGGGACACCAGCACTGAAGCTGGAGGCCGAGCTCCTCACTCTGGCTGGCAGAGCTCTAGTCTAGGCAAGGTTGATGGCAAGAGCTGGCCCTTAAGCTGGCCTGGTTGAGGAGATAGGAGAGCTGGGTCTCCATCCTCAATTCTGTTTCTGACCTAGGACTGACTGAGGCTATGTTCTCCCCACTCCCAATGGGACAAGTACTCACCGCCTGTGGGGTCTGCCTTGATGGGCTCAAAGGAGGTAGAAGGGTTGGGTCCAGATGAACTGCTATTGCTGCTGCTGCTACTGCTGCTGCTGCTGCTGCTGCTACTGCTGCTGTCCAGCAGGGCAGAAGACTGCAGTGGCCGGGTGTCCAGTGCTGTTGGGCCCAGCGGGAGTGAGCTGAGCTCACCACTGTCTTTGCTATCAGATCCAGGGCCACCACTCACTGTAACCACATGCCCCAAACCCAGTCATTTGGGGGTAGGAAATGGGATATTGAAGCTGGCTGTGATAGAATGCACAGCCAGGATAACTACAGCCCCAGCTCCCAGCCCCAAGGAGAGTTAGGTACTGCCCGTCTCCCCTGAAGAGGTCACCTGGAAATGAGGCACTGAAGGAGACAGGGGCATGAGGCCTGCATGAGGGAGACTCATGGACAACATGGCTGCTGTGACCACACTTCAAGAGGGGCTGCCAGGGCAAGTGACACATAGGTGGATCTGGGGAAAAACTGCCGCCATTAATGTTCCTTCACACAGTCAGAGACTGCCTGTTAAAAAGGCTCCCTTGTCACAGCAAGGGGAGGCCAGAGATTCTCCCACAGAATCTCTTCCAGCTCTGAGTATAGCATCTCACAACACAGAGGTATTGCCTCTTGGGCCCCAGAGATCACCCCATCACCAGATGGTTGTCATGCCTCACCTGTGATCTCAGCTGCTGGACTGGCCATTCCTTGGGCTTCGGTGCTACCAGGTACACAGGTGGTGGTGGTCACCTGGGGACTGCTTGGGTGTGAGGCATCCTGTGGCAGGGCCACAGCAGGTTTGGGCAGAGGTGGAGGAGTAGAGACAACAGGTGGGCTCTGGAGCAGATCTTCAGGTGGTGGCACAGGCACTGCCACAGGCGGTGAGCTCCATGCCTCCTTGTTCACCAGGAGCACCTCAATGGGGCCACTCACACTCTTCAAATGAATCTGGTACTTCTTCTGCCCGTTGAGGCCCTGGGGGTGTGGGGCCGGTGGAATTGGCTCCTGCATGACCCTGAGCCACAGTGTCCTCTCCCACCCCAGGTTGCCCGTTCTCCTAGATAACCCGAAACCTTAGACCTCCCCCTACCCGCCCCACCCGAGACTTATCGAGCTCCACAGGCAGCATCCACCCTCAACCAACCACGCCTGCCTGAGCTGAGTACCCACCTCTGGGATGGGCACCTCCAGGCTGGTGCCAGACGGAGCCCGGATGGCCAGAAGGGTGTCTCCTAAAATAACAAGGAGGATGGGTCAGGGCCCAGGGGCTCAATCTGAGCTGAGAATGACAGTTCCTGTCCCTTGGAACAAGGATGAAGATCATGGTCTATGAGGGGCTAGACAGTAGGCCTTATACATCCCCCACCATGGATGGGGCAGAAAATTAAAGCTTTTCTCTTTCCAAGAGCCCAGGTGTCAGTAACCAGAAAATCTGGAATCAAACATGTGGAACAAAAAATTACTGATTGTGAGCATCTCACTCCTCAGTTGAGGGCTGCTCCCTAGGTGTGGGTGTTCTGGCCAAGGCCAACATCCCTTCTCCAGGACCAGTCTGAGGGATGAAAGATAGAGAAGGAACAAACAGTTCCTGTATCCACAATGAAGCTAAACTAACTACAGGTTAGAAGTGGGCATCACTGCCCTCTGCATCCAAGCATGCAGGAATGAGCATGCACACACACTGTCCCCCTTACGCTTGTCACACCTGAGGCCAAACCCAAGGCACCATGTAGATGAGGACTGACCCAGGGACCCAGCCCAGGATGCCTGTATCCCCTCTGTATGGTTGGTCTCCACAGAGTCCCAGTGACCCTCAAACCCAGGACTTACTCTGCCTGGTTCCTCTTTGTGAAGGCCCCAGGAACTCAAGTCTTAAGAGATGGAACTCTCTTTAAGTACTGAACCTACTGCTCAGGGCTGTGGCTCAGCCCAGCCCCACCCCCATCTCCCCCCACTCAGGCTCTGCTCACCAGCAAAGCATCTGCAGATGTCCTCATGAGTCACGTAGGCCAAAGTGTGAGGGTTAAGGAGAACAACTGATGCCCTGCCTATGGTGACAAATGGCAGATCACAGAGAAGACCCAGCTCTTTAGCAGAGGTCTAACATACAAGCCCTCAGAGAATGTCCTGGGGTCTGGAATCTAGGGAAGAGGGATCATAGGCCAAGATTGGTGGGGGAGGGACTCTGAGAGGGAAGCAGGAGGCTGGGACCTGGCCAGGAGCTGCAGGACCATCCTCTCAAGAGGAATAGAAGGTCAAGCACGCCGTCCTTGCAGGACACAACAGAGCAAACCCAGATGGACTAGAGGGCCCCTCACCCACACCCCAGGAGCAGGGACTGCCAGGAGGATATCAGCTGTTCTGCACATCCTCTGTGACGTTCCGGATGCTCTGCTGCACCCACACCTTGTGCTGGTCCAGTTCTTGCTCTCGCTGCTGCAGCTCCTCGATCTCTGCCTTGAGCTCAATCAGCTTGTCCGCAATCTCCCGGGTGTTACAGCCAGGCCCCACACCCCTAAGCCCAGGGAGTGGGGCTGAGAGGGGCTGCCAGAAACTCTGGGTCCCATGGCCCTGCTCTCTCCTGCACCCTCCCCCCCCACCCCAAAACTTCTAGATAGGAGATCCCATTGCCCTCCCAGGTGCCCCAACTCACTTCCACTGGATGCTATTCTTGGATTTTTTCTCGATCAGCCCAATACCTTCCAGCACGTTGGTAATGTCATAAATCCGCCGCTTCTGGCGCACAGCTAGGGTGTCAGCTGCCTGGCAGAGAGAACAGAGGGGAGAATGCTCAGCCCCACTCTCAGGTGTACCCTCAGCTACCTTGAGACTTGGTGTGGAGTAGACTGGAAAGGGGGTGGACAGTCCTAATCCTCCTCCCAGGAATTACAACAGCTCAGGACCGCGGGGCGAAAAGAGACCTGGCACAAACTGAACTGATGTTCTGATGCTCTTTTTCTCAGGCAAGGGGGGCCACGAGGATCAGCACCTGCAGCCTTGAAACTAGCACATAGCTAACACCCAATGGCCTCAGCCGAATGAATTAAACAGCTCCCGACCTCTCACTTATGAGAAAGCAAACGGATGGCGGCCTGCTCTCCAAGGGCTCCGCTGGGCCGCTACAGGGCTTCCCGCTACCTGCCCAGGCCTGTTCCAACATCCCCCCCCCGTCGCCCCTTAGCCCGGACCGCACCAGCTTGAGGTCAAGCACGCCGTCCTTGGCCTCCTGCAGAAGAGATACGAACTTGGTGGTGAGAAGTCCCAAGCTCTTCTCGTGCCGGCTTGGGGTGCCCGGGGGCGGCGGCGCCTGTGGCCCGGCCTCCGCCATCGCGCCCGCCCGCCGCCTCCCCTCAGCCAGGCCAGGCCAGGCCGGCGCCGCCGCCACTTCCGCTTCCGTTCCTCACCGCCCAGCCGCCGGCGCCAGAGTCGCTGCTTCCGCTTCCGCCCCGCGCTCTTCTAGGGAACCCAGAGCAATTCTCCTCTGCGGGCACGGCCGCAAAATTTTGGGGACCATCGGCAAATGTTCAACCGCCGAAAGGAACGAAAACAACCCAGGGATTCCAGTACTTTGATGCGGAGGCAGGTGGAGGACGTCAGTGGCCAGCCCCGGCAGTAGAGAAGGAGAAGCCACCAAAACCTTCCTCATGGCCAACCTGCCCCAACTTTACTAACTCTGCCCCAGTTCCCACCTTAGGAAAGGAGACCATGCTGCTGAATGAACCCAATGTGTTTCGCCAGTTCCTGCTCCTATAAGCAGCCCCACTGTCTTGGGATCACCCATCCTATTATCGTACCTCACTTCCTGCCAAACAGTAAGCACTAACTACATCTAACTTGTCCTCTTGTCTCCAACCCCACTCCCCTTCCCTGATCCCAGCCTCATCTTTCTCGTCTCCACTCTGCAGCGCTCAGAGGCCATGGAATTATAACCATTTATCAGCCAATGCAAACATGTTTACTGATGTGTAAAGCATTTAGAGCAGTTCCTAGCATGTAGGAAGGTTTATGTGTTTGCTGATATCATTTTATTTTTAACATTTTTGTTATTTATTATTGTTTTTTTGCCCTGGCCGGTTTGACTCAGCGGTTAGAGCTTTGGCCCGCGGACTGAAGGGTCAAGGGTTCGATTCCCGGTCAAGGGCATGTATCTGGGTTGCGGGTTTGATCCCTGCCCTGGTCGGGGTCGTGTGGGAGGCAACCAATTGATGTGTCTTTCATGTCAATGTTTCTCTCTCTGTCTGTCTCTCTCTCTCCCCCTCCCTCCCTCCCTTCCACTCTATCTAAAAATCAATGGAAAAATATCCTCGGGTGAGGATTAACAACAACAACAGAGCGCTGTGTGTGTGTGTGTGTGTGTGTGTGTGTGTGTGTGTATTTTAGGTCAAGTTCTCTGAGAAACAGACTTTAACACAGGGATCTGCCTGCAAGAAGTTTATTGAGGATTCACACTTGTAAGATAAGCAGAATTGGACAGAAAAGGAATTAAACTGCAACGTAGTTATAATAGAAGCCTCAGCCCATCCTACTAGGAGCTCTGAAACTGGAGTGGCCCCTCCAAGATGTTCCATGTCTGGACAAGGGTACTGGGCCTTTGAACCCCCAAAATGACTGAGAGACTCAGCTGTGAGACCTCAACAGCTTACACTCCTGGCAGCTAGGGGAACAAGTGCTTTTGTCCTGAAGGGTGGATTCGGGTGGTTCACCAGTGTCCACTACATTATTACTACCTTGTACTCCCTTCCATGGCTGCCTTTAACTCTCAAGATAAACTGCTTTCATAGTCCTTGAACCTCTCCTGCCATCACCCACCATACACATTCTTCACAACAGCCTGTGATCTCTCACTCCTCTATAGAGGTACACACCCTCCTCTGAAGGGCTTGTCAACACAATTTTCACACTGTAATGTTGTCTGCATCCATATTTGCACACCCCACTCTCCACCCCAGGGTTGGGGCCGTCTAGTTCATGTCTGTTCTGAGCACTAAGACGTCCTGAGTAAGACTCACTTATCACAGGGAGTATGCCCTCCTCCCCACAAGGAAATGGGCCTAGCCCTCCCCACCCCATCCCATAGTGCAGATGCTCTTCCTGTTGGGAATAAAATGCCAGAGACTCAGCTTCCTTCCTTTCTGTACTTGCTCTTGGGGAGGGAGGGACCTTGGAAGGAGGAGGGGGCTTCTGGGAAGGGAGGTGGGACAGAGGCTTCCTTGGAAAGAGGCATTCTGCTGCATGTTGAAGTGTGAGCCAGAGCCACCCAGGCCCTGTGAACCAGTGGAGGGAGTGCCCAGCTCTGCTGGGAGGGCTGGGGGAGAGGGCCATCCTCAAGGCCAACGCTGTTTGCGGAGGAGGGAGAACCAAATGCCTGGTCAAACCTGGTGAGTTCCATACCAAACTGTCCTCTGCACCTCAGAGCAAAAGCGGGGTCCAGTGGAGGCCTGTGCCTCTGCCTCACTTCGCATCTGCAGGGGCAAAACTGAGAAACCCAGCAAGGGAGTCTTCCCGGGTGCCTCTACTGCCTCCTTCTCATTTTCTGAGGAGCCTGGGCAGGAACCTCTCTCCTCCTTCTCAGAGAGGCCTAGACAGAGCCTGCAGCTCAAAGGAGCATCCACTCTGCCTGTTGTAACCCAGACCCTTGCCGGGACTCCTACCTCGGCTCTGGCTCCTCCAGGGACTAAAATGGACTCCACAGCCAAGGACGAAATGCAACCTGCACTTCCTCCTGGTATGAGCCCTTCTGGGTGGGCTGAGGGAGGGATGTGGCAAGAAAGATGGGAATGGTGGGGTTGGATCCTCTCTGCCAGGTCTGGCAGGAGTTCTATTGGTCAGTGAGAGGAGTGGACTGCCTTCGGGGTCAGGCTATGGAGCAGGAAGGGGAGCAGGGTCGGCAGCCACTTCCTTCAGGCCCTGCGAAATTGACATGGCTGCCCAGGCTTTTCCTGCCCGGGGCCCGAGTGGCCAGAACAGGAGAGGGCGGAACAGCTGGCCCGGGGTGCAGCACTCAAGTGGGCCTCAGGCATCTTCTACCGGCCAGAGCAGCTGGCCAGGCTGGGCCAGTACCGAAGCCGTGAAGTGCAGCGTACCTGCTCCCTGGAAGCACGCATCAAGGTAGGCGTCAGGCAGGGGGCAGGAGTGCTGAGGGGGGGAGGGGGTGGTGGCAGGGCTGGCCAGGCCTCACTGTCTCCCTTCCACAGTCAGTGGTGCAGTCATACCTGGAGGGTGTGAAGACTGGTGTATGGCAGCTGGCCCAGGCCCTTGAGACCGCACAAGGAGCCCGTAAGGCCTTGGGCCAGGCCCATGGGTTGCTCCGGGACATGGCAGAGGCCATACAGACCTTAGAGCCCCTGCGGGAGCAGGTTGTCCAACACAAGCAACTGCAGGCCTTGTCTCAGCTATTGCCCCGGCTGCGAGCAGGTGAGTGTACAGGGGCCCTGGGCTTTAGCCCTCTAACAGTTAGTCAAAAAACACTCAAGGGACTGGGGCACCAGTGGGAGATTACATGGAGGGACACACCAGGGACTTCCCAGAGAGTGACTCAGGCTTCAGATGGCATATAAAGCAGGGTGCAAATTAGCTCACTCTGGGGTTCCTGAGCATGGGATGTCTGAGTCAGGACTGACATCCAGTCAAGAGGCTCTGACCACCCTGGTTGTTAAGTTGAAATATTTCCCTAATATAGGGTGGGTGAATAACCACTGGAATGTCCTCCAGTTCCTCCCTGCCTTCCTTCTAGGATCCCTGACTTCCTTATGTTCCATCAGCTCAAGGGTTTACGCTTGACCCACCAGGCCTCTAGGACCTTCCCTGGTTCTTTTTTTTTTTTCTTCAATTTTTTTTTTCCTTTATTGATTTTAGAGAGACAGGAAGTGAGAGGGAGAGAGAGCTAGAAACATCCATGAGAGAGAACATCGATTGGCCGCCTCCTGCATGCCCCCCACTGGGGATCGGGCCCACAACCTGGGCATGTGCCCTGACCAGGAATCGAACCTGTGACCTCTTGGTGCATGGGTCAATGCTCAACCACTGAGCCATACTGGCTGGACCCTTTCCTGGTTCTTTCAGTTTGGCCAATGCTCTACTGTACTGTTTTTTTTTTTTTAATAAGATTAAATTCATTCAATAGCCTAGTAAAAGTCTACTGTACTGGTTATTAAATACTTTATACATTACCCCACCCCCAGGGCCTCAGCATCTTATCTTGCACCCATTGCACAGGTGGGAAGGCTGAGACCCAAGGCTATTTCCTCTGCTCCCTCCTTAGTGCCAGCTGCAGTGGTCCACACACAGACCCTGATTGATGCCCATCAACTCTTGGAAGCATATGTGAGCCTTCGGGAGCTGGAGCAGCTGCAAGAGGAGACATGGGCCTCTCTTGGGGGTCTGGAGTTGCCAGTCTTTGAGGGGCTGGGCCCTCTGGCTGAGGCACTGGGCCAGGCTGTGGAGGCAGCTGTAGGCACTGCAGGGCAGCTGGCACGGGAGGACCCAGCCCTGTTGGTGGCTGCTGTGCGTGTGGCAGAGGTGGAGGCTGGCCGCACAACCTCCCTGGAGCAGGCCCCCCGGGACTGGCGGCAGCGCTGTCTTCGGGCACTAGAGGAGGGCCTAGAGCGGGTCCACTTTGGGACACCTCTGCTGCCTGGTCCAGGGGCCCTAGCAGGGTGGCTGGAGGCTCTGCGGGTGGCTCTACCAGCCGAATTGGCCACAGCTGAGGCACTAATAGCACCCTGCTGCCCACCACACTACAAGGTGGTCCAGCTGTGGGCCCATACCCTGCACAGTGGCCTGCGTCGCTGCCTGCAGCAATTCCTGGAAGGGCCTGAGCTGGGAGCCGCTGACGCCTTCACCTTGCTGCACTGGGCACTGCACGTGTACCTGGGGTCAGTGCCCTTGGGGCAATGGGAAGTGGGTGGATCAGAAGATGGGACCTCAGTGTGACACTGAGCCACTCATCACCAGGCCAGAAATGATGGGGAGCCTAGAACTGGGGCCTGAGGCTGATGTGTCTCAGCTGGAGCCCCTCCTGACCCTGGAGAATATCGAGCAGCTAGAGGCAACATTTGTGTCCAAAGTCCAGGTAAGTAGTTGGGGCCCAGGTCCAGAGAAGTTCTGCCATCGGCTGTGTAGTCACATGTCTGCCTGTCTCTAGCAGGATCATTGCCCTGCTACATTCTGCTGACCCTCATTCCTTACCCCAGGCAAGTGTGGTGCAGTGGCTGCAGAAGGCACTGGATGGGGAAGTAGCTGAGTGGGGCCGGGAGCAAGAGCCTGACACAGATCCATCTGGCTTCTACCACTCACCAATGCCAGCCATCGTGCTGCAGGTGGGTGGGAAGTGGCAGCCAGGTGGACAGCCCTCATAGAGAAAGGGGAGGAGGGCAAGGCTAGGACTTTGCTGATGGCTACCCATCCCTACCTGTAGATCCTGGAAGAGAACATTCGAGTGACCAGCCTGGTCAGTGAGTCATTGCAGCGGCGGGTGCATAGCATGGCACTGTCAGAACTGGGAGCATTCCTGAGGAGGTCTGCCAAGGCACTGACCCACCCCCACCCCATAGCCCTGCTCCTGGGGCAGTCCAAAGGGGGCTCTGAGTGAATAAGCTATACCAGTGGGAAAAGGCTCCTTCAAACAGTGCCTTGGGTATCTTGGAAGTGGGGCCAGAGTTCTCAGGACAGAGATTGTTGGGGCACCAGAATGACAGCAGGTACAGGAGCCACTTCTGCCTTTTGCAGCTTCAATGATGCTCTGATCCGATTCTCCCGAGACCACCTCAGAGAGGAAGCAATAGCCCCTCATTACGTGTCCTACCTACTGGCTGCCCTCAACCACCAGTCAGCACTCAGGTACCAGAAGGCCCCCACAGAACCCCACTTTCACTAACTCCTGACTGAACACCTATTAGGTATGCACCCTGCCTTCACTAAGCCATTAGGAACTTTGGGGTCACATGGCCCTGTGGTTCCAACCCCAGTACTGCTAATTACTAGCTGTGTGACTTTGGACCAATTACCTAATCTATCTTTTCTCATTAGTATTATATGAGTAATAATGAGACATTCTGAGAATCACATCAGATGTAAAGTACTTACTACAGTGCCTAGCACATAGTCTCATGTATTCATTAATTCAACATTCACTTACTAAGTCCTATTCTGTGCCAGGTAATGTCTGGGGTTACAGCTGTGATCAAAACAGAAAAATATTCCTTTCCTCTTGGGTCTTATATTCTTTGGGATGGGGGCAGAGAGGGCAGACAATCACGTTGCTGATTTTTACTCCCTCCTGACTGGGATGAACTTTCTCCCCTTAAGGATGAGGAAAGAGAAACTGAAAGACATGACTAGCTCAGGGACACACCGAGAATTAGAGACAGGTCGGACTGGGCTGTGTCTTATATAGCTTGCTGAGCCCACCAGTCCACACCTCAGCCCACATCCCAGACCTACAGAAGTGCAGGAAATCGCCTTTCTTGACCCCTTCCGCCACACACACACACACACACACACACACGCGCGCGCGCGCGCGCACACGCACACGCACACACACACACGCAAGCGCGCGCGCGCCACTAGGTGGCGTCCAAGCGACCAGACACATACACACGCGCCACTAGGTGGCGTCCAAGCGACCAGACCACCGAGGGCTGTGAGGGCCTTGGCCTTGGTCCTGAAGCTATACTTTTGGTTGGTCCAGCTCCTCCGTGTCCGTCTTGCAGCCCTATGGGGTGGCTTCAGGGGTCTTGGCTCCGGTGGAGGCAGCGCTGGACGAGTTGCAGAGGAGGATCTGCCGACTGGTGTTGGAGGCGCTGTTGCTGGAGCTCCAGGTGAGACTTAAGGTGGGGATAGGGGTAGGAGGAGATAAAGCGTATGTATGGGAGTCTCTGCGGGAAATGCCGGATCTGGATTATCCTTCCAGCCCTGTCTCTGTTTCCCCACCCCCAGCCCCTCTTTGCGACTCTGCCCTCGCGCCGTTGGCTGTCGAGCCCAGAGCTGCTGAATGATGTGTGCGAGCGCACAGCGCGCTTCTGCCGGAACTTCTGGCGTGTTCGGAATCCCGCGTTCCAGGTATGTTGGAGAAAGACTGGTGAGGATGGAGCGCCGATGGAAAAGGCATCCTGGACCCACCTGATCGCCCTCCCCGCAGGTGCTCCTGGCCGAGGCAGAGCGTACTGTGGTGCTGCAGTACCTGTGTGCGCTGATGCAAGGCCGCCTAGTGTGTCGCGGTGCGGACGAGCGGAATCAGGCAGCCGAGCGCATGCAACACGATGCCACCCAGCTTCGGGATCTTTTCCTTGATTTGGTGAGAGCATGTTGGGCGAGCAGAGGGGTTAGAGTCTCAGTGGTTGGGTGGGAGCCAAGGGCCGGCTCAAGAACTACTCCAACGTGTTCAGGGCCTGGAAGAGAGCGTTCATTGCGCGCCGGTGCTGCTCACCTTGCGAAACCTGCTGAACCTTCACGACCTCACCATGCTTGGCCTCGAGGTGGCAAGCCTCCAGCAACAATTTCCCGACGTGAAGTACGCAGATGGGGGCGGAAAGGGAGAAGGGACCTGGAAGGGATGGAGCGGGGCTGACTCATCTCCGTGGTGCCCTCATAGCGAGGATCACGTCTCCGCCCTCTTGGACCTGCGCGGGGACGTGTCCCGAGAGCAGCGCCTAGCCGCACTCAGCTCCCTGCAGGACGGCCCGCAACCCTCGCCCCTCCCGGGTCGCCGTGCACTCTTCAGCCTTGTGCCAGCACCTACGCCCTCTCCATCTTCCTGCCTCTTCTCGGGCACATGTGCCTGACTCCCAACTGCTCGCAGAATAAAGCTACGTCCCCCGTAAGCCTGAATTGTGTGTGTTGGGGAGGGGGTAGGGGATGAAATAAAAGTGTCCGCGAGCATTAGGGGCGTCTAAGGGCAGGGACACGCCCAAGGTATCCTGGCTCCAGTCCTGATATATGGGTTGCACCCTATCTATCCTAGCATCAGTTCCCAAGTACCCGGGCTTCCACCACCGTGTGCAGACTATATCCCCACGCATCTGTGCCGAGACAGTGATCTCGTGTCTCCCCTGCTCTGACTCGGATGGCCGGGTACCACCTGAAGCCTTTAAACCCAACTGGCTTTCGTGGAGGGGGCGGACTCGAGACAACGCCCCGCCTAGGGATGTGACCTGTAGCTGACACCGCCCCCTGTGCCCTGCCTGGCCCCACCCCCAGCTGTGTTCTCCGGCTCCCGCCGCTGCAGAGATTGACGCGAATCCGCGCGCTTTCGCGTGAGCGTGCGCGCACCCGAGTGCGTGCCTCCCCGGCGCCAACACCCGAGGGCTGGGCTGCCGGCGGCCGATGTTTCGGAACGGGAACAGTGACGGCGAGAACAGCAGGAAACAGGTGGGGGGTGCGACAGGAGGACGGAACCCTTTTACTCTGAAAGGCTGAGAAAGCGCGCGACGCGACCCCCACCTCACCTACGAAGGAATCCCCCTTCTATTGTCCTCTGGCCCCGCCCTCCATTGGGCACGCCCTTTGCCCCATCCCCGCCGTTTATTGGCTGCGGGTCACGCCTCTCCTCGATATCTCCGTTCCCCATTGGCTCATCTTCCACGTTATCCTCTCCCGGAGTTTCCTATTGGCGCAGGCCACACCCTCTAATTTGTCACCAGACTCCGCCTTCAGTCTGGGTTCCTCCCCCAGCCATCTTTCATTCATTCTGCTTCTAGTGCTGGGTGCTTGAGACATGGAGGTGAATCAGACTCGTCCCTGCCTTCAGGGAGTTCAAGAGATGGTGAGGGAACACGGACCTAGGCTACGACTGTGACAACCTAGGGCGGTAAAGAGGCCGCCTAGGCCCTGGGAGCCTCTGAGACGCCTGGAAGGCTTCCCGGAGGAGGTGAGGCCTAAACCGAGTCCTGAAAAATGAGTAGGAGATTGCTCCAGGGAGACATTGGGAAGGCATTCTTGGCAGAGGACCTGAGACATAAAAGAAACAGACGTATTCTGGTAATTTTGAAGAGGTAGGTGGAAGGAAAGAAGGAAAGATGAAGGGGGACTGGTCCAGGCAGAGGCCCAAAGACCAGTGAGGAGTCCAGAAAAGTGTAGTTAGTTGAGGGGAGTGAAGCCTGAGGCCTGAAATCTTTTTAAGCAGCTGGTCTCTCGGCAGGGTGGAAGGAAAGTGTGTGGGCGGGGGGCGGGGATCAAATCCAGATGGGGAAACAAAGTGCAAGGAAGGAATGATTCCAGTTATGAAAAGGAAAAGGGCTCTCCGGTTTAGTCATTTATTGAGCAGCTGCTCTAGGTACTGTTCTGGGCTCTGAGGACACATTTTGGACACTTGAAAGGAGAAAACAGGTAAGTAACCATTAAACATGCTGTACTTCAGATGGAGATACCTGCTTCAGAGAGCAATAATGTAAAAAGGGGATAGGGAATTGTGGTGGAGTAGGGAGAGGAGATTTACTATTTTATAGTGTGTTTTAGGGAGGCTTTTCTAATAACATATCTGTACAGAAATCTGAGGAAAGTGAGAGAGTGACCACTGAAGTTATATGGGGGGAAGGCGTTCCAGACAGGAGACATGTTCAGTTTGAGATGCCTGTTATACATTCCAGTAAAGATATTGAATTGAGAACTGGCAACACTGGTCTGAAGTTTATGCAAAAAGTCTGGGCTGATGATCTTAAAACCATGAATATGGATGAGATTCCCTAGGGAGTGAGCACAAATGGAAGAGAGAAGTTTCCAAGTGCATTACAGGTTTAAGAGGTCAGGAAGATAGGGATGACCAGCAAGGAAGATCAAGAACAAATAGCTAGTCCGGCTGGCGTGGCTCAGTGGATTGAGTGTCATCCCATGGACTGAGAGGTCCCAGTTTGATTCCTGGTCAGGGTACATGCCCGGATTTCAGGCTCGATCCCCAGTAAGGGGCATGCAGGAGGCAGCCGATCGATGTTTCTCTCTCACACTGATGTTTCTATCTCTCCCATCCTCTCTCTCCAAAAAATTAATAAAAACATATTAAAAAAAAAAAGAAGAAGAACAAAGAGCTAGAGAGGTAGGAGATTTGGGGAGCCAAGTGGAGAACATGTTTCCAGAATGAAGTGATTAACTGTGTCAAGTGCTGCTGATCAATATGAAGATCATTGATGACCTTGGTCAGATCAGTTTCTTTTTTCTTCTTTTTTTTTTTAAAAAATTTTCCCCCTTTTTATTGATTTCTTAGAGAGAGAGGAAGTGAGAGGGAGAGAGAGATAGAAACATCGATGAGAGAGAACATCGATTGACCACCTCCTGCATACCCCCCACTGGGGATCAGGCCCACAACCTGGGCATGTGTCCTGACTGGGAATCAAACTGGTGACTTCTTGGTGCATGGGTCGAGGCTCAACCACTGAGTCACACTGGCCGGGCTCAGATCAGTTTCAGTAGAGATTGGGAGAAAGCCTAACTGGAGTGAAATTTAAGAGAGAACAGGAGCTCTGGCCAGTGTGTCTCAGTTGGTTGAGCATTGTCCCATGTACCAAGAGGTCACCAGTTCGATTCTGGACATGGCACATGCTTGGGTTGCTGACTCTATCCCCAGTGGGGAGCATGCAGGAGGCAGCCGATTGATGTTTCTTTCTCTCATCAATGTTTCTTTCCCTCCTTTCCTCTCTCTCTAAAATCAATAAAAACATGTTTTCTTAAAAAAAAAAAAAGAAGAAAAAGAAAAAAAGAGAACAGGAAAGAAAGAAATGGAGACTGAGTATAGATGACTCTCGACATGTGCTGCAGTGAGGAATAGCTAAATGGAATGTGCTATCGCAGGAGGAGTGTGGGATCAAGTGAGGGTTTTGTTTTATTTTGTTAAACCTTGCCCGAGGATATTTTTCTTTTTTTTTTTTTTAATTATTTTTTCTTTATAGATTTTTGGAGAGAGAGGAAGGGAGAGGGAGGGAGAGATAGAAACATCGATGAGACAGAACGTCGATTGGCTGCCTCCTGTATGCCCCCACTGGGGATTTGGCCCACAACCTGGGCATGTGCCCTGACCGGGAATCGAACTGGCAACCTCTTGGTGCATGGGTTGACACTCAACCACTGAGCCACACCGGCCAGGCCCAAGGATATTTTTCCATTGATTTTTAGAGAGTGGAAGGGAGGGAAGGAGAGAGAGAGAAAGAGGGAAACATTGATATGAGAGAGACACATCGATTGGCTGCCTCCCGCACAACCCTGCCTGGAGCCAGGTATTGAACCTGCAACCCAAGTACGTGACCCATTGACTGGGAATCGAACCTGAGACCCTTCTGCCCTCGGGCCAACGCTCTGACCGCTGAGCCAAACTGTCCAGGGCTTGTTTTGTTTATTAAGATGGAGAAATTACAGCATGTATTTATGCTGATGGAAAGAATCCAGCAGAGAAGAAGATATTGGTGATGTAGATGTAGAAGAGAGGAGAAATGCTGGAATTGTGTCCCTGAGTAGGCAGGCAAGGGAGTTCAGAGGCTGGAGAGAGATTGTATTTGACTGAGCCCTGGTACAGAGTCAGGGGTGAGTGCCCTGACACCAGCTTTGGATGACAACTAGGAAGATCCCTCTGATAGGAGACAGACCAGGGATTGGCTTGGATTTGCTAAAGTTTCCCTCTGCTCCCCAAAAACTGATTCTAAATTGAGTTTGAACAGATGGTTCAGTGGAGAGAGAGCATTCCAAGTAGGGGTACTACCATAAGCAAGGGGCATGCAGGCACTCAAACTGACTGAGGCCAGATGGGCTGGAGGAGGTGGGTGGAGCCAGGTGGGAGGGGTGGTACAGAAAAATGTCATAGGCAGAAGGCAGGTAGAAGGTAGTGAGGCCCCCTCACCTATCAACCTGGCAGCTGAGGCTACATAATACCAGCTTTGAGCGTAGGTGGGTGCTGAGCACAGATTAGAATCAAATAGGGGCTCAGGCCTGCTGTCAGGAGCTCACAGGCTAAGGGTATGCCAGGAATCACCATCTAGGAGGGTGTATAAGACTCTTCCTCCTGATTTCTCCCAGTTCAGCTTGCTTGGGTGAGCCTGCTGAAGGGACACTGGGGTGGGTGGGGTGAAAGGGCAGCTACCCAGACCCCTGGTGACTCAGCAAGGGCAGTGTGGAGCACAGGGCCTGCTGCCCCTCAGACCACACCTACTCATACTGGCCTCCACATGCCCTTCTGTGTCCCCAGAAGTCGACAGTGTGGGGAGTTGGAGTGACCCAGCTGGATGTGACCCCCAGAACAGAATGGTGCTGGACTCAGGAGCTCAGGTGTATGAGCAACCACCCCCCAGCCCACCAGCTAGTTGCTCAACCTTGGGCCATAGGCTGAAGCCCTCAGACCGAGATGGGACACCGCTGTACCCCTGGCCTCAGTCCCTGGCCTTGCCCCTGGCTCTGTCAGTCTCCTCAGCCCTGCAGCCCCAGCCTGAGCTGCAGTCCTTTTCAGAGCTGCGCTTGGGCCACCGTGGCCACATGCGTCGCAGTGAGAGCTCCTACACCATAAATAGTACTGGCCAGCGCAGGGGTGGCACCCAGGGTCGGGTCCCACCTGGACGAGGACGGGATGCAGGTGGGGGAACCCTGCGGTCTGCAGCCTCCCTGCCTCACATTGCTAAGACTCGAAAGGATGTAGGCCGTAGTGCCATCAGGAGCCCCTGCATGTTGATGGCCTTGAGGCCAACCAACATGGACCGTGAGCGGGACAAGTTCTTCCAGTCCCATTACACCTACAACCCACAGTTTGAGTACCAGGATCCCATGCCTACTGCTGTGCTGGAGAAGTACTGTGAAGCCTCTGGACAGTTCATTCATCAGGTCAGTCAAGTCTGCCCACCTCACCCTGGCCCTGAACACCCAAGAGGCCTGGCCTGACCAACCACTGCGGCCCTATGTGCAGGCGGTTGGCATCATTGAGGCTGTCCTGGAGAAGTTTGGCACCTACGAACACTTTGAGGCTGCAACTGGGGGCCAGCTGCTGACCAAGTGCCAGATCTGGTCTATTGTGCGCAAATACATGCAGAAGGAGGGCTGCGTTGGGGAGGTAGGTGAGCTTGCTTTGCCTGTGAGGACCCTCTTCTACATACCCCAAACTGGGCTGTCCAGTGCATGGTGCCAGGCCCAGCTCCATACCTGGCCAGCTAGTGAACCCTGGAAAGCCCCTGTCCCTGCTCTAGTAAGGTGGGAGCTGGCTCTAGGCAGAGATGGTAAAGGGTGGGTGTCCTGGCCAAGTGTCCAGCCCAGATGCTCTGTAGCATTATTAGTGGGTACACCTACACACTGGCCCAGGGCTGGTGGCCATGGCTCAGGGCACTGCTGCTGCCTGCAGGTTGTGGTGCAGCTGAGTGAAGACCTGCTGTCCCAGGCAGTGATGATGGTGGAGAACAGCCGACCAACATTGGCCATCAACCTGACTGGAGCCCGTCAACATTGGCTGGAAGGCATGCTGCGGCACGAGATAGGTCAGGGTGTGGGTAGGTGGGTGGGCAGGTAGAGATGAGAGGGGGCTGGGATGTAGTGGGACAGTGAGGGGCCCCAGTAACCCTACCCCTCTCTTTATCCCACTTCCCTCTGAGATTGGGCCCTTTCCTTTCATGAGCAGTCACCTCCTCCCTCTGGCTCACAGAGGTAGGCCTGAACATGCCTGCCCACTCTCTGGGCTCACCCTCATCTGTCACTCCTCTTGGGTATCTTTTTCTCTCTCTGCTTCCTCTCTGGTTTCCCTTGTCAGTGGGGACAAGGCTATTGAGGCCTGGACAGGCCAGAGGGAAAACAATGAGGGTCCCACTAGCACAGCCAACATTCAGGCCCTCCAGAGTGGGAATGGAATTGGCTGAGGACACACAGAGCCAGGTATAGGAGGGGATAGGCCAGGCTGGAAAGGAGAGCATAGGACACTAATTACTATTCTTTTCTGTCTGTTTCTCCTCATAAGGAATTCTGTTGCTGTGGGCAAAAGGTGGTTTTTGCTAGGGACATTAGTGTGACTGTCAAAACGATAGGAAATGCAGGATGTTGGGCTGGGGTGGTGGGTTAGTTCTGCTCCTCTCCAGGGGCCTGGGGAGCAGTGTGAGTTTGGGAGAGTTGTGTGTGTGTGTAGCCCTGGATGGGTAGGGGAGGATTCTTGCATGAGAGATTCTATGGGTCCTTGGGTACATGTTCACCTGAGGGTCTTCATGTTGCCTAGTGTTGGGTGAGTATGCAGGTTGGGGTAGGGGTGGCACGGAGAGCTTATGTGAGAGCCTGAGTTTAAGGGCATGAAGATACACACATGAGTACAGGTTAGAGACCTGGCAGGAGGGTACCCAGATGACCCACCCAGCACCGCCTCCCTCACCCCTGCCACAGGCACCCACTACCTGCGAGGCGTGAACAACGCACGGCAGCCCTGGCACAATGCTGAGGGCCGGCTGCAATACGGGTTGAGGCCAGCGAACCCCACAGAGGAGGGCTTGGCCAGCCTGCACAGCGTGCTGTTCCGCAAGCAGCCCTTCCTGTGGCGCGCAGCGCTGCTCTACTACACCATCTACCGAGCCTCGCACATGTCTTTCCGCCAGCTCTTCCAGGACCTGGCGCGCTACGTGCAGGACACTGACGTGCGCTGGGAGTACTGCGTGCGCGCCAAACGTGGCCAGACTGATACCTCGCTGCCGGGTGGGTACCCATGTGGGGAGTACCTTGAGCTGGGGAGGGGTGGGGGTGGCTTCAGATGTAGGGGCTCATGGGCCTCCTGTGCCCACAGGCTGCTTCAGCAAGGACCAGGTATACCTGGATGGCATCGTGCGCATTCTGCGGCACCGACAGACCATCGATTTCCCGCTGTTGACCTCGCTGGGCAAGGTGAGTGGCCACGTGCCTTCATAAGTTCCAGCCAGCTCTCCTCATCACAGTATTCGTTGAGCCTCTGACGGATGCTTGACTGAGGACTCTGTGCCAGGCCTCTCTGGTTGGGGGAGGTGAGCACAGGAGGTGAAATAACAGTCTGGCAGGTACTTGACCCAGCCTGTAGGGGTGTGTGTGTGTGTGTGTGTGTAGATAGTGCATCATTCCAGACCGAAGGAGCAGTCAGGAAGGCCTGGAGATGGAGGCTGGAGAAATGACCAGGGACCAAGTCCCTGGCACTGGGTATTTGTGCCAGGCTGAGAAAGGTAAACCTCCTCTGGAGCAATGGGGGAATCAGGGGAGCTTTAATCAGAGGAGTGGCACAGATGTTTGCTTTAGAAGGCTCCCTCTAGCTGTCATTTGGAAGGTGGATTGAGAGAGGCCTTGGGAAGGGAGTGCAGGGGGAAAGGGAGGAGGCCTTTCTAATCACTCCAGCAGAACTGATGGTGGTCTGGCTTAACTGAGCAGTGGCCATGCTGTTGGAGAGGGAGGGGCAAGCTGGAGAGCTCTTCAGAGAGTGGAATCCCTTGAGCTCAGTGGCCACCCTGAGTGGGAAGGTGACAGATTCCAGTCCCCTCCCTGGAATCTGACCTAAGGGACTGTCAGGAGAGTGGCTGGCATAATCTGACATCCAGGAATTCAGTGTTGGATATGTGGAGTCTGAGGTACCTGTGAGCTATCTAGGAGAAAGTGTTCAGAAGGCAGTTGGATATCCAGGTTTGGAGGTGAGGAAGCTAGAGAGTAGTGGGGTTGTAGGGCATAGATGATTTAAAAATAAATAAAAAAGGTGTTAAGAAAAAGAGCAAACACCCAGGAATGAGCCTTGGGATACATAACATTGGGAGTGGGTCAGGAGGGGAAAGGGAGGAGTTTCAGGAGCAAAGGGCAATAAATCATTGGTAGAGAGCTGGGAGCAGCCACCTGAAAGCCAGGGCCTCTGCCTACCCTTCAGGCCCAGCTTCCTCCCTATAGGTGTCCTATGAGGATGTAGACCACCTACGGCCCCATGGGGTGCTGGACAATACTCGGGTGCCCCACTTCATGCAGGACCTGGCGCGCTATCGGCAGCAGCTAGAGCACATCATGGCCACCAACCGGCTGGATGAAGCAGAGTTGGGCCGCCTGCTGCCTGACTAATATTGGTCAGGGGCTCCAGTTCATCCCCCAGAACACCAAGATGGCTGCTCTTTGCTTCCACGGCTTGGGTGTTTTTTGGGGGAAGCTGAGAGGACAGGAGCATCGCAGGAGGGAGGAGCGGCAACATCAGTGGGTTTGTTTTCCTTGGGACCTGGAGACCAGCAGCAGCATATAGGGTAAACTGAGTCTACCCTGCTGCCTCTGTCTATTGAGCAGAGGGGAAGCCTGGGAGCAGCAGGGAAGTTGAGCATGGATGGGGATAGGGGGATGGATTGGGAGTAGAAACTTGTTTTTGCATGAGATGGCTTTGGGTGTCTGCATACTCCAGTCTCCCTTCCCCCACCTGGCCCCTTGGTGCTCCTTCAGCTTTCACACTATCTACCTCTCACTGGGTCCTGGGGGGAGGGGGTCACCCTTCTCCTGGGCTGATTACCTACCTGAGCCTGGGTCCTGGCTTTCACACAAATTCAAGGGGCAAGGGTCCTGGTAGCTAGAGACCCATCTGGGCTGGGATGTGCTTTCCAACATTTTGCCTCTCCCACTGCTAATGTATTTATTCTCTTTTTATGTGCTCTACTTCCTGGGCCTGGGAGGCAGCAGCTTCTGAAGGTTCAGGGGAGGGAACAGGAAGGCACCACTATTCCTAGCCCCAGTGTCTCATTACACACACACACACAGTACTTCAGGCCTTGTGAGTTGAGCCTGAGAGTTCACCTGGCCATGCCCCTACCCCCACCCCCTCCACTGGCCTCTGTTGTCCCTGTTTTTGCCCACACCCTCACAGCTGGTCTCTGACAGAGGTTGGCATAGCCTGGTAGCAGCCACAATCAAGCCTGAGGGCAGGCCCCCAGGTGTCCCAAATCCTGAGCCCCTCCTGGACCAGGAGAGGTGCAGAGATAGTTATTGCTTCCAGTTTCACCTCAGACTCAGCTGTGTGAGGTTGATCCAGTCCCACTCCCACCTTTGGCCTTAGTTTTTCCATCTGTAAAATTCAGAAATACAGCTGGAAAGTCCTTATTCATTTAGTCAGTGAATATGAATAGAGCGCCTTGTGTGCCAGTTACTGGTCAAACCCTCATTAAGCTCCCAGTCCTGAGAAAAGCCAGACAATTAAAACAATTACAAATGAGGTGTGTGGTCTTTGTCTACCCAGGATCCCTTCCTCTTCCTCTCTCCTAATCTCATTTCCCTAGGCTGTCAGCTCTAGCCCTCCCTAAGGGGAGAGAAGTTCCCTTTCTCTGGCTTTCTGTGCCAGACCCAGGGGCTTCCATGGAATAGGGCTGGTGACAACACATGTGCCCAAATGGTTCAGGAAGATAAAAGGACCCAAGTCAGGCCCTTGTCTCACTGGACGCCTGGATTTGGGATCTCCAGGGGTGCAGCTAGAGTCACTGAAAAAATGGGGCTGAGGACTGGGTGGTGGGGCACAGGGCTGCCCAGGTCACTGGAACTCAGAGCACAGGTCCACACCTTTATTCCTGGGCAAAGAGCCAAAATCACAGAGCGCCCAAACCGACCCTCCAAAGTGTATCACTTCCAGTGAATACTAGGCCAGGTGGAGCCTTGGTGGTAATCCATCCCAGCCAGGGCAGGATCCCAGGTCCTATTCGGCTTGGATGAGGAATGACCTGTCAGTTCTCTGGCCTTCAGGAATCTAGAGATGAAGTGGGAAAGTGGCTGGTCAGATGGGGCCCGCCCTCTGCCTCCCCAGCCACAACCTCCCCCAAACCTGGAGCTGGGTTTGGGCAGCCTAACACCTTCAGACTCATCCTCTGCCTCACAGTCTGGCTCTCGCCCAGGGTCGGGTTCTGGTTCCTGGTCCAACTCCCAGTCAGGTTCTGGCTCCTGGTCCGGCTCCAGGTCATGCTCTGGCTGCAGTTCAGGCTCTGGTTCTGCCTCTGGTTCTGGATCCGTTTGCGGTTCCAACTCGGGCTCAGCTCCATCAGAGGCCTCAGCTTCTAACTCTGTCTGGGGCTCCTCGAGGGTTCCGGATTGCACTGCCCCGGAGCTCTCAGAATCCCCGGCCTCATCGCAGTGTGAAGCTCTGGACAGACCAGGACAGGGGGTCCCTGAACCGGCTGCCTCAGGTGTCCAGTGGCCTGGGCATGGAGGGTCATAGCTGCGTTCCCGGTAGCCTGGGACAGAGGTGGGAGCGTCTCAGGCTCAATTTACCCATCTGCGGTTTCCTCTGCACACACCTACCTCTGGGGGAGACTAGAACTCCGCCCCCGGTTCCCCTTCCCCTCTGCACTCACCAGGGCCCACATGCTGCCAGTCCCAGGCGGGGTCAGGCGCGCGCACGGTGCGCTGGGCGCAGCTCAGCAGCTCCTGGCAAGCCGCCTCGCCCTTGCTCTGCACCACCAGCAGCAGGCGGCGCACCCTGCGCTCAGTGTCAGGCAGCGCATCCAACACCTCGTACTCCGGCGGGGTAAGTACACCCCGCGCCAGCAGCGCATCCAGTAGCAGCCCAGAGTCGGCCTGCAGCGTCTCAACCAGGCGTTTCCGTTCACGGTCTATGGTCTCTGATGGTCTCTCCTGCGCATTGCCCATAGTGGGGGGTGCCTGAGGAGGGGTAGAGAGGTACTAGGGCCAGGGCTTCCCCACCCTTGACCTGTCTCCCAGAGCTCCAGTGAACACCCATGGCTGGGGTCTAAGTTCACCTCGACCCTGGAGGCAGGACAGCTCTGCAGCACTGGACTCTACTCCTGCCTCTTGGGCCGGTTCAGTCCTGTCTCCTCCTTGGGCTTCTTGGGTCCCTAAACATCAGCTGTGGCCCTCTTCTCCTTTGCTCTCTCAGGACCTTACTACTCTCCAACTGTTCTCCCCAGCTAGCATCTCCCTCCTGAGCCCCAGCTGTCTACAGATTCTGCGATCTGTTCAGAACCAGTTTATCCAAACTAACTTCTTTCCCAAACCTGCTTCCCCACCTTAACAGGCAAAGACCCCACACCCAGCTTGTAGTCAAGTCTTTTTCAGTCTACCTGCTGAATACTTCTCTGTCATCCTCCCTACTTTCATAGTCTAGGCTTTCACCTCCAGCCTAGACCCTGCAGAGCCCTGAATCCCCACTACACCTAGAGCAGAAAGTACTGAGATCCTCCCTAGCTCCTCTCACCCACTAAAGAATGACCACACCCCTCATTCTGACCCTGAGATCCATCTGCCCCTGCACCCCCTCACCAATGCCACTACCCCAATGTCATATCATGGCCCTTCCTGGTTCCCTAATACCTGAGCAGGCATACCTGAATTCTCTTTAGTCCTAGCTCTGACCAAGATCTCCTAACATCACTTGAGACCCAACTGTCTCCCTGCTGCCCTGGGAATGACTTAGAGCCATCTCTTGCTTCATCCTGAAGTACTCAGGGCTACTGAGTACTCAAAAAAGCTATCAATAATTTATTTGAAAATGCTTGCCGAACCTTTACTCTTTTCCTGCATGGATCCTTCCATTTTGAGAGACTGTTAGGCAGGTGTTAGGCAGAGATTAATCTGCTTTGTCCACTTTTATCTAAGGACAATGGCCCTCTTGGATGGCTTGACCCAGGCAGCCAAGTCCCTGGCATTAAGGGGCAAAGAGGTCAGACCCTGCTCCACTCCCTCTCTCAGCCCATTTCCTCCAGCCTTAGCTTTGTCCACACAGCATGCTTCTGGTCTCATTCTCCCTTTGGGGTCCCTCCTCTACCTCCTTACATGGCTCTAGGTTTGGGAGAGCAGATTTGGTTCTAGCCCCCTCCTGCCTTCCAGGTCTCATTAACAACCTGGTGTCATGCTATGCCTCCCTAGTCATTTCACCCCCTCCTAGCCATTCCCCCAGGTTACTGATCAGAGACTAGAACTACTACCCCTTGTCCCTCCTTTTTTTTTTAATCCTCACCCGAGGACATTTTTTGCATTTATTTTCAGATAGAGCAGGATGGAGAGAGGGGGAAAGAGAGAGAGAGAAACATCAATGTGAGAGAAACACATCGACTGGTTGCCACCCACAAGACCCCAACCGGGGCCGGGGACAAACTGCAACCAAGACACATGCCCTTAGCAGGAACCGAACCCAGGACTCTCTGGTCCATGGGCCGACGCTCTAACCGCTGAGCCAAACCAACCAGGGCCCTCCTTCTTCATTCATGTCCCATCTGTGACAAATGCTGCTCTTCCACCTCTCAGTTTGTCTTTATCAGCATCCCCCCTCAACCCCACCATCCTCACCTCATCTTCTCTGACAGTCTCTCTGAGTACCTCTCACTCCTATCTCATCACCTCCACAGCACAGACACTTCCAACAACTCTCTGGGGCAGGATTTATTGTCCCCATTTTACAGATGAGAAGACAGGATCAGAGAGACCAAGTGACAGAACTGTAATCTGACTTGCTTCAACCTGAACTACAATCAGGTCTCCTGCCAAGCAGAATGTCAGCCCTAACTACCTGTCCCTGGCTCCCCACTATCCATCAGAGAGAAAATTCAGATTATCTGGCCTGGCCACTCTCCCACCTCCTAGGAGAACTCTGTAAGCCCCTGGCATTTTTTAACCTTAGCAGATGCTGTTCCTGAAGCCTGAAATACCCTTCCCCTCCCTCTGAGCTATGGACTTATCCTCCAAGACTCAAATAAATGTCCCCTTGTCCATTCCGATGTCTGAGTGTTATAGGTAGACTGGTTCCATCTCATCTCTGTGTACACCAGTAAACAGCATATGCCCTCTGCACTACACTAACTGACATCACTGCACTGTGTGCACACAGACCCTCTACCCTCTTCAGTTGAGGCTTCCAAAGACTGTCCTCCAATCACAGGTGCAAGAATGGAGAGGGAGCACTGGCTGGTTTGGCTCAGCGGTTGGAGCCTCAGCCCACAGACCAATGGGTCTCAGGTTCGAGTACGGTCAAGGGCACATACATCGGTTGTGGTTAGTCCCCAGCCCTGGTCGGAATCCTCCAGGAGGCAGCCACTCGATGTGTCCCTCTCACATCCATGTTTCTCTCTCTCTCTCTCTCTCCCCCTCCCTCCCACTCTATCTGAAGATAAGTGGAAAAATATCTTCAGGTGAGGATTAAAAAAAGAAAGAAAAAGGGAGAGGGAACAGAACCTACTCTTGTACAAGTGCAGAGAGGGAGGGGCAGATGGGATTTGCCCCTCATTCTCTCTCACTCCTCACCAAGTTATTTTTATGGTAGCCTTCTCCTCCCATTACTCAAGTCCTGTCCTTGGTTCTGTCTTGGGTACAGAAACCCCAGCTGGTCTAGGCCCTCCCTCTGAGACGCAGTGCTCAGAAGTAAATACTGTAACGAAGTTACGTCGCGGCCAGTCCTTCAAGGATCACCGGCCAGATCCTTACCAGGACACAAGGCAGCTCCAAGTTCGAGTCGTGGAGGGGGTTCTCGGCCCCACTCCCCACCGGGCTTTGCGGGCTCTTTTACTAGGGAGCGAGAGTTGTGGGAAACTGCGGGAGCCCTTGCGCAGGTGCGACCACAGGTTCCCCTTGTCCCAGAATTAAGAGTCCTGCGGAAGGGCGGGGCTCACAGACCTTCTTGGAGCGCTGCTGGTGGGGACGCGAATTCTGCCAGATCTGTTTTTCTCCCTCCTCTGGGCGGCCCCACTCACGGGTCGAGCCTTGGCGGGGTAGGAGATGACGAGGCAGAAAGGGCTGGATGGGGTGGAGGAGTGGGGATGGAAGCCGCAGCTGCGGTGGGGGCGGGGCGGCCAGGGCTGCTGGGAACCAGGAGGGGGTAGGGGAGAGCGGGCATTCTGGTCCGCACGCGGGAGGCTGACAGGCAGGGCCGCGCTTAGCCGGGGCTGGTACACGTAGTCCGCTTTCCCTCCCCACTCCGGGCGCGCTGGATGAGTCAGCGAGGGGGCACTGCGGTCCGCGGCCCCACATACCCGGCGCCCACTCTGGGCCTGGCAGTTCCCAGGCGCTTTACTCCTATCTTCTCGTCGACCCCTTTACCTGCCACAAATACGCTTACAGAAGGGGACCAGCTTACCTAGGATCACAGAGCGGATTCATTGTGGAGCTGGGTGTGACCCCCAAAGCCCCCAATTCCTGGAGGTTGCAATGGTCAGGCACCAGCCCTGGATCCGGGCCGGAGGATCCAGACCTAAGCAGAACTAGGAGCAGGCTCTCCAAGCATTCCACTCTCCAGGAGTCTCTCCATTAAAGCCCTAGGACCTGGACACTTTTACAAATGCAAAATAGCCCCTTCTCCCCCATGACTTATGTGCTCTCTGGTCGGTAGAGAAAAGAGACCAAAAACACAGAAAAAGATACGGTTTATGTGCATAACTTGGTAGTGGAAAGGGGCTACCGAGTAGCAGGGTCTTCGCTCAGCCTCCGCCAGGGGGCGACAGGAAGCCGAGCTGGCTTCAGACTGGAGAGTCTCAGGAGGAGGGATCAGCCCCCGGGCCCAGGTAGGAGGCCCGGCTCTCAGGGGTACTGTAAATGGTTAAAGCTCCAGGCAGGCTGAGAACTGGGCCTCCCAAAGCCGCTTGGACGTCCAGCAGAAGTGGTGCCCCAAGATTGGAGTCCTTCCCTAAGAGGAGTGGGGCTGTGCTCAGCAGGGAGAAACGTCCCACTTTCTTCAGGGAAAGGGAACCTCACCTGCCTTGCCCTCTGGTCAGCTAGGATGAAACATCCATTCTCAACCTCCCCACTCTCACCCAGTGGTGAGGGAATGGGTGGCTTAAGCAGCTCTCCACAGGGCAACCTGAACTCAAGGGATGTCCCCCAAAACTCAAACTGCCCAGCCTACCCAATCATGGTAGTTCTGGCCAATCCCATTACCTGGGCCTGGAGAATTTAACCCTTTGACCACCAGCTCAGTCTCACCCTTCTCTGGAACCAAGGGCTGCATCTGCATGGGAGAACCCCACAGAAGAGGCTGGGGAAAGGAGCTAAGGCTTTGGCTGAGAGAGAACAGCCATGGACCAAAGGGTTGGCTCAGCAACCCCTAACCCCCTGCCTTCCCCACTCCCATCTTACCAGGGACAGCTCCATGTCCAAGTCCATCAGGGTCCACTCCTGCCCTTGGAGGCTGGGGCCCAGCATCTGGGGGAGCTCCAGGTCAATGGTGCCCTTCCCAGGCTGCACAGCCCCATGCCCTGCTGAAGGTGTACTCACATCCAGGGGCCCTGCAGACTCCACACTTTCAGGGGGGGCCTGAAGTAGCACTGGAGGCAGCAGACTCTCTGGACTCTGGCCCCCACTCTCCAGGCCCAGAGGCTCCCTGTGCACAGAGAACTGCTGTTGGCCTGCAATAACTCCCCCCACCCCCCACCCCCAATTAGGTTCCCAAGGAACCTGGATACATCAGGGTCTAAATCTGACAATATCCAGAAAATGGTAGGAGAGGACCCCCCCCACACACACATAGAGGGGCACATAAAAATGCCTCTGCCTGCCCTGACTGGTATGGCTCAGCGGTTGGAGCGTCGGCCCGCAAACCAATGAGTCGCAGGTTCAAGTCCAGTCAAGGGCACATACCTCAGTTGCGGTTCACCCCCCGCCCTGGTCGGGGTCATGCGGGAGGCAACCAGACGATGTGTCCCTCTCACATCAATGTTTCTCTCTCTCTTCCTCTCTTCCTCTCTCTCCCTCCCACTCTATCTGAACAAAAATGGAAAAATATCCTCGGGTGAGGATTAAAAAAAAAATGCCTCTGCCTCCTACCTGTGGCCTGAGGTTTGGGTTGTAGAGCTGGGGTCTTGGGATGTGTCCCCTCCCTATGCAATTGTCAATACCAGTGGTTCTTAAACTGTTGTGTACTTTACAATCTTTACAACCACCTCAATGGACTCCTTTAAAATACAGATTCCTGCCCTGGCCAGTTTGGCTCAGTGGTTAGAGCGTTGGCCTGTGGACCAGAGAGTCCTGGGTTCAGTTCCTGCTAAGGGCACATACCTTGGTTGCAGTTTGTCCCCGGTCCTGGTTGGGGTCGTGTGGGTGGCAACCAGTCGATGTGTCTCTCTCACATCGATGTTTCTCGTTCCCTTCCTCCCTCTCTCCCTCCCACCCTGTCTGAAGATAAATGCAAAAAAAGAAAAATAAAATACAAATTCCTCTTCCGATCAAGATGGCGGCATAGGTAAACGTGGTATCGCGTCCTTCCACAACCACATCAAAATTACAACTAAACTACAGAACAACCATCACTCAAAACCACCTGAAATCTAGCTGAATGGAAGTCCAACAACTATGAAATTAAAGAAGAAGCCACATCGAGACTGCAATCAAGACTCAATTACAACAGAAGGGTGTAAAGTCCACACAAGGGGTGCACCTCAAGGGCCCAGCTAGGAGACCAAGGAGGTGCCACTGGACCCTAACCTCCCTACTACAATAGGCCACCCTCGGAAGCCTAGGAGACATAGCAACTCTACCTAATACATAGAAACAAACACAGGGAGGCAGCCAAAATGAGGAGACAAAGAAACATGTCCCAAATGAAAGAACAGAACAAAACTCCAGGAAAAGAACTAAACAAAATGGAGATAAGCAATCTAACAGATGCAGAGTTAAAAACACTGTTTATAAGGATGCTCAATGAACTTAGTGAGAACTTCAGTGAACTTAGTGAGGGCCTTAAGAGCATAAAAAGGGACCAGTCAGAAATGAAGGAGGCACTAACTGAAATAAAGAATAATTTACAGAGATTCAATAGTAGAGTAGGTAAAGCCAAGAACCAAACCATCGATTTGGAATATAAGGAAGCAAAAAACACCCAATCCAAACAGCAAAAAGAAAAAAGAATCCCAAAAAGTGAAGATAGTGTAAGGAGCCTCTGGGACAACTTCAAGTGTACTAACATTCGCATCAGGGGGTGCCAGAAGGAGAAGAGAGAGGGCAAGAAATTGAAAACCTGTTTGAAACAATAATGACAGAAAACTTCCCTAACTTGGTGAAGGAAACAGACATACAATTCCAGGAAGCACAGAGAGTGCCAAACAAGATGAACCCCAAGAGGCCCACACCAAGACACATCATAATCAAAATGCTGAAGGTTAAATACAAAGAGAGAATCTTTTTTATTTTTTTTATCCTCTCCTGAGGACATTTTTTTGTTTTACATTTATCTTCAGATAGAGCAGGAGGGAGAGAGGGAGGAAGAGAGAGAGAAGCATCGAGTAGTTGCCACCCACACAACCCCAGTGGGGGCCGGGGACAAACTGCAACAGGAACCGAACCCGGGCCTCTCTGGTCCATGGGCTGACGCTCTACCCGCTGAGCTGAACCAGCCAGGGCCAAAGAGAGAATCTTAAAAGCAGCAAGAGAAAAGCAGTTAGTTACCTACAAGGGAGCTCCCATAAGACTGTTAACTGATTTCTCAAAAGCAACTTTGCAGGCCAGAAGGGAATGGCAAGAAATATTCAGAATGATGAAAAGCAAGAACCTACAACCAAGATTACTCTATCCTGCAAAGTTATCATTTAGAATTGATGGACATATAAAGAGTTTCCCAGACAAGAAAAAGCTAAAGGAGTTCATCACCACCAAACCATTATTATATGAAATGTTGAAGAGTCTTCTTGAAGAAAAAGAAGATAAAAAATATGAACAAACAAAATGGTAATAAATACATATCTATCAACAACTGAATCTACAAATAAAACAAACAAGCAGAACAGAAACATTCTCATAGATATAGAGAACATTTTGTTGGTTGCCAGATTGGGGGAGGGTTGGGGGAATGGGGGTTAAGAAGTACAGATTGGTTGTTAGACTGACAAACTTCAAAGGGAAAGGGGGGGTGGGAAGAAATAAACCAAAGAACTTTTATGCATATATGCATAACCAATGGACATAGACAACAGTGTGGGGAAAGGCAGGAGGTGGGGCGGGAGCGGGGAGGAGGGGGTCAATAGGGAAAAAAGGAGGAACATCTGTAATACATTCAACAGTAAAGATAAGTTTTTAAAAAATAAATTAATTAAATAAAATACAGATTCCTGAGCCCTACCACAGAGATGTTTCCATTTTCCAGGACCTCTGATGCTGGTACTCCTTAGAGCAATTCTGAGATATCAAGTCATATCATAGTACCCAACATCCCCCTCAGCCACTAAGAGGCAGGCAAGGCTGGGAAATTACAGGGCCTAGTTAGTGCTTGTCTAACTGCTAAAGTGGCTCAAAGTCAAGAATCTGGCTCACTGCTTGAACATTGACCCATGCACCAAGAGGTCACTTGTTTGATTTCCAGTCAGGGCACATGCCCAGGTTGTGGGCCCAATCCCCAGTGAGGGGCATGCAGGAGGTGGCCAACTGATGTTCTCTCTCATGTTTCTATCTCTCTCTCCCTCTCCCCTCCTCTCTCTCCAAAATCAATAAAGAAAAAATATTTTTAAAAGAATGGGCTCTCTGCTCACCTGTCAGGTACCTCCCTGAGACCCCTTGTTTCAGGCTGTTGAGCACTCCTGGGCCCCTCAGGGCTGAAGCTCCCTTTTCCTTCCAGGATGGCCTGCACCACAGCCACAGGCAGCAGTGGGGGGGCTGTCTCGTAGAATTCACACTCGTTTGGAGCCAGGGCCAGCCTGGCCTGGCTGTTCCCCACTGGGCTGGCCGGCTCTTCTTTGAGCAATGCCAGGCCCTTCTCCCTGTACCAGAGAAAAGCTTCAACCAGACCCTGGCACTGACCTCTCCCCTACCCCCACAGCCATCTGGGCTCCCAGGGTCTCCCCAAAGGCTTCCCAGAGGACAGCCCCTGTCTGTCCCTCTTACCTCCTGGAGGGAGAAAGCCTGGTCCCTTCAGGGGATGGAGAGTCTTCTGGGATGTCAGAGATGATGGGGCCCCTGGCCCTACGAGGATTGCTGAGACCCAAGGTGGTGTCTGGGAGAGGCTGTAAATAGATTAGGCCTAATCCTTCACCTCAAGCCACAGGGTGAGCAAGAACTCAACCAATACCCACATGGACCAGGTCTAAAGGGGGAGTTTTGCAGCCCATGCTGGGGAGTCTGGTGTGTGTGTGGAAGGAGAAGCCTGACTACGTCCTCTCTTTTTTGGGAGAGGAGTGGGGGGAAAGGAATAGGCTCCCCAAAAGCCCAGCTTTGCCCTAGGGAAGGGAGGAGAAGCAAAACCTACCGACTGGATAAAGTAGGGGTCCTGCAGGAGGGCACCAGGTAGGGGGCATGCACTGAATTTGGTCGGTGTTGGGCATGAACTCCCCTCATCCAGCATCAAGGACCTGTGCAGGGTGGTAGGGTACAGACAGGGGGCTGGGCAGATTGATCTCCCATGCCCCTCAGTCTGTACCACCTCCCTCCCACAGGCCCCAGCAGCCAAGTCAGCAGAGCTAAGGCCTGTTGCCAGGGCATCAGTCACATGCTGGAGGCAGAAGGGGCTCCCCTCAGAGGTGGGGGCCCTTTGGGGATAGAAAGGGGAGGGCAGGAGCATGGGTTGAGCCCCAGACCCTCTGATGTTGGGATGCTTTGGGGTAAGGGGCTGCTGGGTGAGAATTTGGGGATAAGGTCCTATAAGTCAGGGATCTAAGAGTGTGGGTTTTGGTGGTGAAGTTGAGGGGAGAGGGGGAAAGTCCTGGAAGGGGGGTCTTGGGGAGATGGCCTTAGGGTGAGGAAGGCTGGTGTGGGGGTAGGGGAGGATGAGGATTCCTGACAAAGGAGTTTCTGGAGGAGGAGGCAGGGAAGGTGCTGGATTGGGGTGGGGGTGGGGGGAAAGAGGTTAGGGGAGTGTCCCTAACTTTCTTACAGCTTTCTCTTAGCTCCTGCACTGCTGGACCCAGTCTGAAGTGGCCCAAAGAGACACTGGATCAGCTGAAGAGGAAGCAAAGGGTTAATTCACCCTTTGGACCTTACCCCCATCCTAACAAGGCACATCCAGGTAGGTTAGAGGACTGGGCAAAGTAGGGTATTCAGGAGTGGGAGAGAGAAATCAAATGGGGGAGAGGAACACCTTGCCAATGACTCGATGCTGCTGACCATGGCTCTGCCGCAGTGTCGCCACCTCCCTCCATAACGTCTCGTTTTGCCTGGGGGAAGGTGTGGGAAGGTGCTGGTGCTGATGCATTTGAGAGTTGGGCCAGTCACCAATACCCATAGAATGGCAGGTCCCAACCCACGACACCCCCCCCCCATCATCCATCCATAGAGAATAGAGTTTTATGGCCCCGCCCATTTTGTATGGATGAAGGCCCCAAGACCTGATCGAGGAAGGAGCTGCCCAGAATCACAATGTCCTCTCGCCCAGACTCCCCCCACCTACCCCTTTCCTGACCCTCTTCCACTTCCCCCAAGCCCCGTGTCCCCCCCCCCCCCCCGCCCCGCCCCCGCACTGCCTGAGCTCCCGCAGCCGAGCCTCGGTGCTCTCCTGTACTCTCCGCAAAGCTTGCACCTCGCCCAGCAGCCGGCCCAGGTCCTCGGGGCGCCAGCGGCTGTCGTCGCTGCGCAGCGCAGGCACCTACAGGTGGGAGATACCATCGGGCCTGAGTCACATAAAACATAATCAGCCATCCCAACACCTCTACCCGGGTTTGCTAGTTCTCGCAAGCTGCCCCACCTTGCGCCGCACGCGTTCCAGTAGTTGCTCACGGCCTCGCACGAAGCTCGGGTGCTGGAACTCGACGTGGTCGCGCTCGGGTCTGAGCAGGCCTCCCTGCTCGATGCTCACCACCTTCCGAAAACCGTCTAGGGAGTGGGGCGTGGAGCCGTAAATTGCATCTCCACACACCAAGTCACCCACCCTTCCTTCCTGCCCGGACCTAGGGACTCACACATATTGAGTTGTCGAACAAAGCTCGCCATGTTGCTATGCTTGAAGTACTTGGGCAGCACTTCCTTGGCGAAGCGGCTCTGGTCGCTTACAAAGAAACTGGTCCCGCTCTGCCAAGAACACCGCTCTCCCACCCACCGTGTGGGTGGAGACCGGAGGACACCATGAGCGGCGCCTGCCCACTGCCAGACCCAGTTCTCCAGCGCACACACACGCATGCACTCTGGGGACCCAGCCTGTCACTCATGGGGACACCTGACGAGGCCAGGCTAGAACCAGTTCTGAGGCTTAGGCTGGGGCCATCACAATGAATTCCTATCCCAGCCTGACCCATACTCTGTACTCGGTTCTCAGAATGGAGGTGCAGAGGCCAGACCTGGGTTCCAGTCCCAGAGGGGTTCCAGACCTGTAATGTGACTCTAAGCTAGAACCAGACCCAGCCCTTCTCTTCTGGCCTCTGTTTTCCTATGTGACTGATGGGTGGTATGGGAACTAAATGACCATAAAGATCCTTTGGGCTCTAAGTCTCCAGAAGGCTCCTACTCTTTCCTCAGCCTCGAGGAAGTCACCTCCATCTCGCACACCCCCTCCAAGATAAACTACTCTGGACCGCTGAATTGAGGGACCCACAGCCCCGTCTCAGGCGGGGGTTGGGTGGGAGTGGATGTTCACTGATGTTGAGGAATCCCGGGTACCACTGGGGGAGTTGAGGGGCCCCAGCCCTCACCGGGCTCCAGCGGATCAGGTGGTCGGTGCTGGGGTCGCCCACCAGCGCCCATAGCTTGCCGAGGAAGGCAGGCACGGGGCTGGGGCCCGGCTCTGTGGGCAGTGCTGCTGGCGCTTCCTGCATGGCGAAGTCTTGGCCCGGCTAAGCGCTCGGTCTGGCTGCCGCGGACTTGTCAAAGCCAGGGAAAGTGCTGTGTTTGCCACCTGCCCCGCCCTACTCCGCCTCCTAGCTCCAGGTCAGGTGGGGGCCACGTGCAAACTCACAGGGCGGGGCTCAGCCCAGGCCGCCGAGCCAGCAGACCGAAAGGGCAGGCTGGGATCGGATTTGTGTGCAGGGGTGCGGAGGAGAGGGAGGCCTGGGTTCAGGTTCCACTCTTCTCAGACCTACTGTTTCTTCCACTGTTCTTCATAAGAAATAGCTCATGCGCAGCCTGGTGTGCGTTGGTAAAGTCCTAGAAGGCCATGGCCATGGGCACAGTGAAGCCTCAGGTAGAGCAGACAATGAGGAGCCGGAGAAGGGAGGGAGGAGGAGAAGCGGACACTCTCCCTCCGAATCCTAGGGCATTGTCATTCCAAGGATACGGAGTGTACCGCCCCTGACTCCCTCAGCTGCATCAGTACAATGGACCTTGAGGTTTCAATTTCTCCCACGCCTGCCTGGACCGCTCCTTGAACCTCTGAGGGATCCCTGCCCTCCCCTTTCAGAGCCAACCAGGTCTTTCACTAGACGCAGAGATACTACAGGATTTATTTCACATTAACCCCCTGAAGCAAAGGCTGCGCCAGTGCCCTCCCCTCTCACCCCAGGCCAGGATCGCAGAGCTAGCACAGCGTTCTGAGGAGGGAGGTTGGAGGAGGGTAATCCCAGTACTGGGGGGTGGGGGGAGACATCGGGCGTCTGCAGATGTTGAGAGCATGGAGTGAACTCACGGTGCCCCAACCCCACCCCAATCCCCGAGAGGCACAAGAGACAAGAGTCCTGAAGGAGCAGGCTTAGCAGTTGGCGCGGGTTTGGGCAAGTCCACCCAGCATCTGAGAGGCCACACGCCAGTTGGAGGCAGGGGCGGGAGAGGGGTTGCCCCATCATTCGACAAGCTTGGGCTGCCAGGGATGTGGCTCCCGTGTTAGTTTGAGCGTGTAGCTGCGCAGGCGCCGGCAGTGCCGGAGGAAGGCGTACAAGACTGAGGGTCGCACCACACAGAAGCAGTGTACTTCGCGCAGGCCGGGACAGCGCGACGCCAGCAATTCCAGTGCGGAATCCAGCTTGGCAGAGGCAGTTGCGCGCACCTCGAGCAGGCGCAAGGTTGCAGCGTAGTATAGCGCTGCGAAGCGCACTGGACCGACGGTGTCCCCGGAGAGGCAGAGGCGCAGCGCAGCTACAGGCACTGCAGGCTGCAGGACGTGCATCACTCTCTCAGCAGGCATTGCCGGCTCCAGTTCCACCTCCACAACTAGTCCAGGGTGGCGGCGGCTTAACGCGGCCCAGGCTTCATTGGGCAGAGGTGGGGCACGTGCATCCTCAGGGCAGGCGCACCGCAGGGCCAGGAGCGAAAAAGGCGCGCGGTCCGGCGCTACTAGCACCTCCAGGGCGGGGTGTGACAAGCTGGATAGGTGCAGGCCGAGGGTGCACAGGCGCGGGCAGGCCTGTAGTAGCTGGAGCAGGGAGCCTGGCCCCACGCTGCCCACCAGGGTACCGTTGTTCAGGAAAAGGCTGCGGAGCTCAGGGCAGCCGCGTGCCACCTGCAGCACCAGCGCGTCATCCAGAGTGAAGGGCAAGCGCCGCAGGTCGAGGTGACGCAGTGAGCGAGCAGCCCGGCAGATGGCGTGCACAGCGTCCAGGATGTCGCGGCCTGCATCGAAGAGCGGCTTCTCTCCGAGGCACTCCAGGCACAGGCCTCGAAGACCTGGGGTACGGCCCGCCAGAGCAGTCAGCAGCTCTGTGGCCATCCGGCGGCTCGGTTCCCTCGATGGCTCAAATTCCAGCCGTAGGTTGTGAATGTGGTCCAGGCAGGTGGACAGATATAGTGGCAGCATGACTTCTCGCTCACAGTAGAAACTTGGGGTTAGAGAGTTGGAGAAAAGGCATGGGGCTGTGTTCCTGAGAGCCCAAGAGAAGGCTCTACCTATCCCTCAGCCTGAGTTCCAGCTACCATCACTGATTTCTGCTCCCTACCCACACATCTCCCTGACCTGACCATGCCTGGTTACCCCAAGCTAGCTACCAATGCTAGGAGGGAATTCCCACTCTATCCCTTTAGAAGACTTCAGATGCATCTGCCACAAGTTGAAACCCTGGCAGGAAGAGCAGGGTTTTAGGAACTGGGCTTTCTCAGCCATCTCTAAGGAGACCATGCCTGGCCAAGTTCACATTCGGCCTCTGCTACTCCCTAGCTCAGTGACTTGCAGGAAGTGATTAATGCTCTCTGCCTCAATTTTCTATCTGTGTAATGGAGGATAATAATACTATCTATTAATTAATATATGTAAGGCACTTAGAATAATGGTTGGTACATAGTGTTAGTAATAATTATGCTTTTCAATATGGGGAGTCACTGAATCTCCCCAACCCCCAACTCCACGGAGAGAGGTGGCAGGAGGAAGGAGGGGAGGAACGGGCTCACCTGATGTTCGTGTCATGCCACACTGTGCTGCAGGTGGCAGCAGCAGCCCAGGCTCTGCAGACCCTGGCGGCAGCAGCACGATCCCATAGGGGCAGGTATCTGAAGATGAGTGCCAGCACCTCCTCAGGCAGTTGCTCTCCAGATTCAGCCATTGCTGGGTGTGAGGTGGGGGCTCCACAGCTCCCAGCAGCTCTGACTTGGAGAGAGAGGGATGTCCCTGAGCTCAGGAAAGCCATAGTGTTGAGGGGAACACCAGAGCCTATGTATGGCAATGCTTGTGGCCCAGGAGCTGCTACATAATTTGTGGAGCCCAGTGCAAAATGAACCTGTGGCACTCTTTGTTCAAAACATTATTAACTTCAAGTCAGTGACAGCAGAGCATTTAACCAAGTTATTTAAAAAAATTTTTTTTCCTTTATTGATTCTAGAGAGAGAGGAAGGGAGAGGGAGAGAGAGATAGAAACATCGATAAGAAAGAACATGGATTGGCTGCCTCCTGCATGCCTCCCACTGGGGATCAGGCCCACAACCTGGGCATGTGTCCTGACCGGAATCAAACCCGGCAACCTCTTGGGTCGATGCTAAACCACAGAGCCACACTGGCCGGACTTAACCAAGTTATTAAACCAAGTATGGGGCCCTGTGCTACTGCACAAGTCTCAGACCCATGAAGTTGGCCCTGGATGCTTAAGGATTTCTGAGTTTCCTGTAAACGACGTTATTATTTGTTGGGGGGAAAATACCAATTTTATATAGTATTAGAAAGAACGCAACCATGACCTATGCACCAACTTGATAAAACCCAATACCCTGATTTTGGACAATGCTATCAGATCTTTCTACCAGTTACTAAAGTCTTCCCTAGGGCAGTTGGACAGCAGCTGCATAGGCCCTGACTCAGAACAATCCCGGTTCTCCCCTCCAGCTCTGAGAGCCGGCCTGCCTCCCCTGCCTCACTAGACATACACTCAAAACTGCCCAGACTAGTCTTCCAGGAGTCACTGAACTGCTTCCCTCCCAGCTTCCACAGCCGGTCCTAGGGAAGGACTGGGCCCAAGGCCCACCCGGAGGGCCACTGAAATGTGAAATTCTCAGACTGGCAGGGGCCACAGGACCACTCGGACACTTGTTCCCAATACAGAATCCATGGCCCCACTTACTAAATCAGACTCTTCAGAAAGAGTAGGGTCCAGGAACCTGAATTTCAACAGGCGCCGGTTGACTCCACAGGTCCCAAATTGAGACACCCCGTACCAGCCCTGCCAGTCTCAAGAGTGACAATAGGGTTAATAGGGCGGGAGCATTAGAGAAGACTTTTAATTGGTAGGGACCATAAGCCAATCAGGAAGCGGAGGAGCGGGTGAGGCATCGCTGAATCTGCCCTGAAAGGGGAATGCTCCCTCCCTTCCTCCACCTCCGAGGGAAGACATCCTGAATACTTCCAAGGTAAGACCGGTGGGAGAAAAACTTGGGGCTCTGGGGCCCGAGGGGCCCTGGGTTCAAGTTCCTAACTTGGACCCTAAGCAGCCCAGGCTCCAGTTGGGTGATTTAGACTCAGCTGGAATTCCGCAGATCCACCCCGAACGCGGACTTTCCCGGGCGGGCGTTGTTTGGAAGTGTACATCCTCTTTTAAGTTGCCAATTTTATTTCAATGTGCTTGAAGGTTTTCATACACAGCGCTTCACACCACTTGCCAGTTTTCTATTTCCCCGTATTTTCCAGGCTAATGGTCCCTGCTGGAATTGGCGCGTGTATCCTGGAAGTTCAGATACCCTCGATCAGGCTTGAACCTGGGGCCGATCAGCACACCGTCCTGAGTGTCAGGGAGTAGCAGAGGTCAGAGATCATCGAGCTCGATCCCCCAGAAGGCACCAGAAAATTCTGGTCCCCAGGGGACGTCCCCCTGTTGATCTGTTTGTTTCCCGCCGGAGGAAGCCGGGCAGCTCTCACCCTGGAGCCCTGCGGTCTCGTAAGAGCCACAAGTCCCCGAATCCCTTTACCGCGGGCAGTTTTTCCTGCGTCTAACCTCGGACGCCAGTCTTACCTGCTCAGTGGACCAGGTGGGCTTGCCCAGAGGCTGGGGACTCGCGGTGGAGGACAGTGGGCGGGAAGGAGCAGAGGGGAACCCGAGGGCCGGACGCCTGGCTGACTGGGCGGCACGGGCTGGGGCACCGCCCCTGCGCTTCGCGCACACCCGGAAGCAGCTCAAATCCAGTGGAACTAGGCGGGCGTGGGAATCCGGGCCGGGCCTGGGCGGCCAGGTTAGTGCAGAGGGTGGGTGGGCTTCCTGGTGCTGGCAGGAGCAGAGGTGGATCCTGGGTCAGGAGCGTGGAAGGGGCGCGGTTGTCATCCGCGGCTGCCCAGGCCAGGTGGTACCGGCGGCTTATTGGACTGTTTACGTGGGAGGCAGGAAAGAAGGTATGGACCTTGGCCGCTGCAGGTTCCTTGCCCCCAGCTAGGGCTTTCGAGAGGCTGCAGGTGAGAGGGCGGGTCTAGTTCTGAACAGATCTGTGAGCAGACCTCTTGCAGGTCCCAGCCAGTCGCGCGTGCGAAATCTCAGCATAAGAGGGGGCTGGTGGGAGGCTTGGGAGCTCTCCTCCAGAGCTTGAAAGCGGTGCACTGAGTAGGGAGCGCGCCTGCCTGGATGCTGGGAGTCGCAGGCTTTCAGACCTGCAGGCCGTTGCTGCCCACCTGGCCGAAGGTGAGGCTGCCCTGGGACTGTTAGGGCGTGTTAATGGGGCGCTGGCATATTTTCTTGAGTCGGTACCCACATGTCCCTCAGTCTCAGCCCAGCTAAGCGTTTCCAGGACCCATCCTGGCTGGTCCCAAAGAGAGGCGAACTCAGGGAGAGTAAGGCACGGGGCTTCCCGCTGAGGGGCTTTTGTGGAAGGACGCGTAGGAAGGAGTTCCCAAGGGGACAAGGGAACCAAGGGCCCGGGTAGACCTGTTTGACTTACCCATTTGTCTAGTCCTAATGAATGTGATGGAGCGTTCCCCCTCCTCCAGGTTTCCAGTGTCCCCCTGGAAGGCCTGCTGGTCAGACCCTAGCTCGTCCTGCCTCCCCTTCCACCCTTTGGGGCGGGACCACATCCATCCATCGGGCCAGCACTCAAGTCAGGGGACTAAGAAGACATGAAAAAGCAAACGTTTCCAGGGCAGGTTTTTACGTTCTTCTACTACCCTGGGCCACTCCCCCAGGACTCCCCACTTATCTCCCTACTGGCCTCACTTGTCACCTACAGGGACTAACCCCTTTTTTATTTTTTTGCTTTTTAAGAAAAACAAATTTATTTTACCTTTTTAATACAAAGGAAATGTATCTATTTTACATAAAGTAGAATTGCTAAATACAACGAATATTAAAATCCCCCAAATCTCCTCCCATCCCCATAGGCCATTGTTTTGGGTAAATACCCAAGCATTAATATGTTTTCTACCAAAATATTATTAGTGTGGGGGAGGGGGGCTCAAAAGCCATATCCCCTGTTCTCAGACCCAGGGTAAGACCATCACCAGGTATTTTTCTTGCCAGGTCTGGGTGATGCTGCATGGCCCCTGCCCACTTACTGTCCAGGCTTTGGCTCTCAGGTTGAGGTCTGGGGAAGATCTGAAACACAGCCTGCCTAACAATGTCCAAAGCTGTGGTCCTGGCTCCTCCTGGCATCCCTCCTCTGAGGTTTCCTGCCTCTCATGTAATGGATGCCAACTGGGGCCACCTCATCTGTCACAGCTGGGGCTCAGCACCACCATATGTAAATGCTAAAGGCCAGAGAGTAAAGAAGTATGCCTGATGGGGCAGGAGGTGGGGTCTTGAGCCCATGTTTATAGGATAAGGGTGGGATGTTGCCTCAGGTGATGTGGGGAGGAAGAGGCAGGCTTCATGGTGCAGTAACTGGGAGGCTACTGAACTGAAGGTCAGTGCAGTGGTCCCTGGCTGGGAATTTTGCCCCCGGTCTAGGGCTAGGATTTTTTCCATAGATGGAGGTGATACTAGGGGCCCTGGCTCTCTCTGAACAGGGAAGGAGTCTGTAACAGATCCATTTGAGTTGCATAGACAAGAGCCCAGCTCCAAGTACTTTAGAACAAAAAGGAATGATTTAGCTCACATAACTGAGAAGTTCAGAGTGCAGCTAGAGCCAGGCGTAGTGTGGTTAGGAGTGCACCTCTTCATCTCTGGGCTCTGTTTCCTTCTGTGTCAGTTTCATTCTCAGTCAGGCTCTTCCCAAGCAGTGGCAAAGGAGGGAGACCTCCCCTTCCAGCTCAGACCCAAGGGAAGGGAAACTAGTGCCTTTTTCCTATTGGTTCAGCCAAAGTTGCAGGTTGCTTGGTCCAACTTGAATCTACCCAATTCTGTACTAATCATTTTAGAAAGGTGAATAGACTGTGCAGATTGGCCAGACATGTTTCACATGCCCACACATGGAGCTAGGGAGTGGGCTTAACCCTCCCAACAGGCACATGGATTAAAATGAGGAAAGAGAGAAGGCCCCAAAAGTCAGTCAGGATTGGGGAAAGGAGTCTGGGCAGGCACAAACTACAGGTATCCTTTGAAGTGAATTCAGAATATATAGTAGGAACGCAGGTGAGAAAACTGCTGTGGGGGAAGAGGAGGCTCTGGTCCTAAGTGATCCTGGGAGCTCAAGTTTAAGCTGAGGGCATACCAGGGCATGGGTCCGGTTGGCTGTGGGGAATGCACACCATCCAGGATGAAGATGTCTCCTGTCAGCTTTGGTAAGAGAGACAACTTGGCCTGAGGAGGGGGCATAATTTCTCTGCTTCCACTGCAGGATAGTACCTCTCCTTTCTTACCACTGTGACCCTGGGTTCTTTCTCTGAGAAGGCAGTGGAGGGACAGTCCTCACTGCAAGTTTGGACTGAGCTGGGTGAACAAGTGTGCCAACTGGGTGGGGACAACTGGGCCACATGAGACTGGATGGTTGTCTCCAGGGCTGGGTTTGGGGTGATCTGGATGCCTATCTGCATCTTCAGGAGGCAAGATGGCAGCTGGGCCAAATGGGCTGGAGGAGTGGGTGGGCAGTGCATACCTGTTTATGGAATCCTCGCTGGACAAGGTGGTCCTGTCGGATGCCTACGCTCACCCCCAGCAGAAGGTGGCAGTGTACAGGGCTCTTCGGACTGCATTGGCAGGTGCGTGGTTGGGTCACTTGGAGAGAAAGGGGCAGCCTGGGGCCTTCTGCAGGCCGGGCCAGGGGCTGAGACCCCCACACACACCTCTTCAACTTTGTGGGCATGTGCCTAACCATTGTTAGGGAAAATATTTATTTGATGGGGAGAGGAGGTGGACTGGTTGCTTCAGCTGTCTTGTTACTCATGTGTGCCCTTGGGTGTAGACATGTATCCTTGTGTCTTTGTACGATCTACCTATGTATGTACTAACATCCCCCTGCTGGACGTCCCCCACTCCCCAGACCAGCCAGCTCACTGCTTTCTACTGATTGCGCATCTCCTCTTTTCCTCTCTCACTGCAGCACTCCTTGCCCAAGACCCTTTCCCAATAACTATCTTCTGGGCCCCTCATTCCCATGTCAGGGCAGAAGAAACAGGAGACTGAAGCTGGTTGGGGGATCCCACTCGGGCCCCAGAGCGGCGAAAGCCTCTTTCCTTCCAGGGCAGCGGGAGCCACACTTGGTGGAGGCTGAAGATCTGAGACCTCCTGATCCTTCCCTGCCCCGCTGGCTGTCTTACTCAGATGGCTTGGCTGCCCAGGGCATTCTCCCGTCTATGCTGCAAAGTCTCTCCCCACGTCCTTTTTCACCACCTTAATTTGGGGCTCCAGGGATGTGGCTAGGATGGCACCCACTCCCTGTGATAGGCCCTTGTCTTCATTCTGGCATCTCAATTTTGTTTTCCTGCTGGGAGCTCTGGGGTAACCGTGCGCCCCTAGGTCTGAGGGTAGAGAGGGGATCTAACCGAGGGCTTCACCCCTCCTCCCACCACTTGGAGAACAGCCCCGCCTGGGGACCGCCTGGTGCCTGACTGCCCGCCTCTGCAGAGAGCGGGAGCCCGGACGTGTTGCAGATGCTCAAGATCCACCTCAGCGATCCGCAGCTGATTGTGCAGCTGCGTTTCTGTGGACGACAGCCCTGCGGCCGCTTCCTCCGCGCCTACCGCGAGGGGGCGCTGCGCACCGCGCTGGAGGGCTGCCTTGCCGCAGCGTTCACCCAGTGCTCTGTGCCGTTGCAACTGGAGCTGCGCGCCGGCTCAGAGCGGCTGGACCCCTTGCTGACAGATGAGGAGCGTTGTTTGAGTTGCATCTTTGCCCAGAAGGTGCGGCCAGACCGGGCTGGGGCCAGAGCCGGGTGGGGCAGGGATTCGCAGCTAAGACTCCCGCCGACGCCGCACTCCTCTCCCTAGCCTGACAGACTCCCGGACGAGGAACTCACTGAATTGGAGGATGCGCTCCGGAATCTGACGTGCGGCTCAGGAGGCCAGTGTGGCAACGTGGAGGTATCTCCAGGCTCCTCGCAGTCCCAGGCCCCCTCTCCGTTGGAGAAGAAGCCGCCACCGCCGCCCCTTGGCCAGACATTTCTGTTCCAGGGTCAGCTCGTAGGTGAGGCGCGCTTGGAGAGGCTGAAACAGGGTCACCGGGAAATCGCAGGTTGGGAATGGAAGGGTATCAGTGTGCGCCCCCACCCCCACCCCTTAGCTCACTCTGCTTTCCACTCCCCCGCAGTGAATCGGCCACTAAGCCTGCAGGACCAGCAGACCTTTGCGCGCTCAGTGGGCCTCAAATGGCGCAAGGTTGGGCGCTCCCTGCAGCGAGGTTGTCGAGCGCTAAGGGACCCAGTGCTCGACTCCCTGGCCTATGAGTATGAGCGCGAGGGGTTGTACGAGCAGGCCTTCCAGCTGCTGCGGCGCTTCGTGCAGGCTGAGGGCCGCCGCGCCACGCTGCAGCGCCTGGTGGAGGCGCTAGAGGAGAACGAGCTCACCAGCCTGGCAGAAGACTTGCTGGGCCTGGCGAATCCCGATGACGGCTTGGCCTAGGCTGGGTACCAGATAAAAGGGCGGTCAGCCAGTTTCCCAGCCAGGGTTTGGAGCACCTGGATGACCCTACGGTCCCTTCTGCTGCTACTGCTGACCTCTCCATCTACAGAACTTACAACCCTACTTAGTCAAGCTGCTGGGCAGATGACTACCTTTTCCAGAAGTCAGACAAGTACCCACCATGCCTGCTGGGATGCCCTTGGGAATTCGGCCCCAGATAATATGATACAGAGTGTGGGGGTGATCTGCTACAGAGGTGGGTCTCACTTCACCCACTCCAGAAGAGGGGCTTCCGACCAGCCCTTATCTCTTTTCTTATTGAACACTCATTATAGGCACCTGCTGTGTTTTAGGCATCATCCTGGGTACTGCAAATACTGTGGTAAACAAGATAGACGAATCCTGCCTGCTCTCAGTTCACACTCATTGTGGGACTCCAAATATTAAACAACAGTAATAAAATGTTACCTGTTTCTTTTAAAAATTTTTATGTATTGATTTTAGAGAGAGAGAAATGTGGATTTGTTGTTCCACCCATTGATGCATTCATTGGTTGCTTCTTGTATGTGCCCTGACCTAAGATAGAGTCTGCAACCTTGGTGTATTGGGATGATGCTCTAAACAACTGAACTACCCAGCCAGGGCATGATACCTGTTTCTTTCTTTCTTTCTTTCTTCCTTTCTTTTCTTTCTTTTCTTTCTTTCTTCCTTCCTTCCTTTCTTTCTTTCTTTCTTTCTTTCTTTCTTCCTTTCTTTTCTTTCTTTCTTCCTTCCTTTCTTTCTTTCTTTCTTTCTTTCTTTCTTTCTTTCTTTCTTTCTTTTTCCTTCTCTCTCTCTCTCTCTCTCTCTCTCTCTCTCTCTCTCTCCCTCTCTCCCTCTCTCCCTCTCTCCCTCTCTCCCTCTCTCCCTCTCTCTCTTTCTTTCGTTAATCTTCACCCAAGGATATTTTCCCATTGATTTTAAAGGGTTTCAGGAATGGAGGCTGGGAGGCTTGTGAGAATGCAGAGAGAGAGAGAGAGAGGACAGTGTTTAAAAAAAAAACTTTTGATTTGAAATCATTATAGACAGGTAGATAGTAAAGAGATCTCCCATGCTGCCAGCAATATTGGAATACATGCTCATATGTTTTTTTTAAAAAATAGTACAGAGAGGTCCCAGTACTCTTTCCTCAGCTTCTCCCAGGGGTATAATTTTACATAATATCAAAACCAGAAAATTGACTGTTACAATCCACACTGTAATGTGATTTTTTTATTTTAAATTTTTATTCATTGATTTTAGAGAGAGGAAGGGAAAGAGAGAGAGAAGCATTATTTTGTTGTTCCACTTATTTATGCATTCATTGATTGCTTCTTGTATGTGCCCTGACCAGAGATGGAACTCCCAACCTTGGTGTATTGGGAGGATGCTCTAACCAACTGAGCTACCCTGGCAGGACTGTAATGTGCTTGGCATTTTGTAAGCTATGATTAATATTCTCAGCTAAACCGGTGCTCTTTGCTTTATGAGCCCAGGCTGGGGCAGTGGCAGCAGAGATAGAGGTGAGGGATGAACACTGATAGCTGTTTCAGACAAAGGATAACAGGCCTGGTGACAATGGATAAGGAGTGAAGTGAGAGACGACCCAGAGTTTCTGTCTTTGCCAGTTGGATGAAAGGTGAGGCTTCCTGCTGAGATGCAGGCCTGGAAGAAATGAAGTGCTTGCTCTGTTTGGAACAAGTTGGGCATGTTCCTGTAGAACATCCAGGGAGAGCTTGAGGACAGCTAGATCTATAGTTTTGACTTCAGCAGAGGGTCAAGGCTAAAGATTCACAAATAGATGAGTGGGAGTGGGTGGGGTGGTGGGGGTGGGGGCGGGGATCCTGAAGGACACCAACCAGAAAAGGAGCTGCTCAAAGAGGAAGGAGGGAAGGAGATTTGGAAGCCAGGGGAATATCCACCTGCTGTGATGGGGCTTCAGATCAGTCAAGGCTGATGAGTGTTTGCTGGAGTCAGGGAAAATGCTCCTAGGTGGGAGGTATTTCTGGGACATGGTGTGTACAGCCTGAAGCCAGACCATAGGAGGGATGGGAGGTGAGGCGGTAGAAGAAACCAGAATAGCAGACTCCTAAGAGGTCTGTGAACAGGAAAGTGAGGCTCAGGAGGGAGGGTTTGCTTTTCTTAAAACCAATTTTTATTGTTTTTGGAGAGAAAGGAAGGGAGAGGGGAAGAGAAACATAGATGTGAGAGTAAAATATCAACCAGCTGCCTCCTGCACTTGGGGGATTGAGCCTGAAACCTGGGCATGTGCCCTGACTAGAATTGAACCAGCAACCTTTGGGTGTATGGGACGACGCCCAACCAACTTAGCCACACAGGCCAGGGCAGGAGGGTTTGCTTTTTAAGGGAGAACTTTGGTGGGAAGTTGTCAGGAGGAGCAGGCATAGCTATTGGAAAGAGGATGGTACTGGGAAAAAGTGCTAGTTCCTAAAGCCCGCCCTCAAACTCTGGAGCAGGATGGGAGTGGCCCTCAGTCTCCAGAGTACACCTCTGCCCACCTGGGTCCCAGATCACACCCTTTGCTCACTGGCCTAATTCAGGAGTTCCCCAACCTGGGCTCAGTGGCCCAGGCTTGGTTATTTCTACTTGCAGGAGGCTATGATGGCCTGGGGCAGTAGGGACCAGAGGACCTAGAACTGCCTCTAGAGTGAAAGATTAAAGTGCTCACCTGTGAAATTAACAGGTGAAAAAAACACAGGATTGGCCCCCTGTCTATGGGGAGAGTGGCAAAGGATGACAGAGGAAAGAGTCCTGGACTGAATTCCAGAAGACCTAGGGCAGTTGACTTACCTTCTGTCTGTATAGTTGTGGACAGGTCACTTAGCTCCCTGAGGGGCAGTTGTCTCCATCTGGGCATGAGCAATAAGAACTGCTGTCAGGGTTGTGAGAATTGAATGAGCTGTCTTTTTGGTATGTGTTTGGTTGGGGGGTTGGGGGGAGTGGAGAGCATAGCAAAACCAGAAGTAAGGAGGCAGCCATGTATCCCAGGGGCAGTTTATGGGCCCTGCCTGGTGGAACCAGGGCTCCTTGTAAGCTGAGGAAAGACACTTCCAAGAATGGGCTAGAATAGTGGTAAGGTCGATTACTAGGATGCTGGGCCCCAGTGATTAGGGACCAGCCTGCCATACCTACCCCTCCGGCTGGCCCAGAAACTGCTCCACTCCAGAGAATGGGGGGGGGGAGGGGGGCGGGGACCAGAGAGGCTTTTGCCTGCCCACCAGAGAAGCGGATTTGGGGAGTTTGAGCCTGTATTGAGACCAGAACCCACCTCTTCAGGAATTCCAGGAGTTGCCCGTTAGGATCCCTCTCTGATGATCAGTCCCCACTCGGAGACAGCACTCCCTGCGTCTGGGTGGAGCTGAACTCCAGCTGTCCGCGTGCACAGCTGGAGGGTCACGTGGCAGCAGCCCCTGCCCCCCTTCCTGCCAACGCTGCATCTGGCCCAGGCCTGGTCCATGGCCGCCCTTGGGACCCTGCGCTGAGCCCGAGGCTCCGGCGTCTGGGGCCACGCCGCTCCCAAGGGCCGAGCGTGTGTCGGGATCCCAAGGACTGACGTGGTGGGTAGAGGAGTAGAAGGGATTCGGCCTCAGGCCGAGAAGGTGGGCAGGGGGTAGGTCTGAGGCTCTGTGTCTCTCTGCCCGGCCTTGGAGCACAGTCCAGGGCGGAAGCTGAGGGGGTGGGAGTTGGCTACTTGGAAGACTTCTTGCCCTTTTGGGATGTCCATCCTGATGCGGGGTGGGGGGTATGTGGGCGTTGACGGGGCCCAGGATTATATTAGAGGGGGATGAACCGCCGGTAGTTGGGGAACTCCGGCGGGTGTCCCCCCCTAAACCCCTCCCATTGGGGAGGGCGGGGCCCGGACCCCTGACAGAGTTTCTCCGCAGGAGCCGCGGGCTCTGGCCACGCGGACATGAGGCGGAGGCTGCGCCTACGATGGGACGCGTTGCTCACGCTGCTCCTGGGCGCCACCCTCGGCCTCCTGCTCTATGCGCAGCGTGATGGCGTGGCTCCGACAACTAGAGCACCGCGAGCTCAAGGGAGGGCAGCGCCGGGGCCCACCCCTCGGCTCCGTGTGTTCCAGGTACCAGACGGGGGGGCAGCCCTGCAGGCCTACGAAGAGGATATACCACCGGAGCCGCCCACACCCACGGGACCCTTTGACTTTGGCAGATACCTGCGTGCCAAGGACCAGCGACACTTCCCCCTGCTCATTAACCAGCCTCACAAGTGCAGAGGGTATGGCGCACCCAGCGCAGTACCCGACCTGCTCATCGCAGTCAAGTCAGTGGCGGCTGACTTTGAGCGGCGCCAAGCCGTACGCCAGACATGGGGTACTGAGGGTCTCGTGCAGGGGGCGCTCGTGCGTCGCGTGTTTTTGCTGGGTGTGCCCAGGGGCGCGAGCTCCGACTGGGCCGAAGCTGAGGGGGAGGGCAAGCAAACGCACTGGCAAGCCCTGCTTCGTGCTGAAAGCCGTGCCTACGCGGACATCTTGCTCTGGGCCTTCGACGACACTTTCTTTAACCTAACCCTCAAGGAAATCCACTTTCTGGCCTGGGCCTCAGCCTACTGCCCCGACGTGCGCTTCGTTTTTAAGGGCGACGCCGACGTGTTCATGCATGTGGGAAACCTGCTGGAGTTCCTGGCGGCACGGGACCCAGAGCAAGACCTGCTTGCGGGTGACGTGATCATACAGGCGCGGCCAATCCGGGCACGAGCCAGCAAGTACTACATTCCTGAGGCTGTGTATGGCCTACCCGTATACCCAGCATATGCCGGCGGCGGCGGATTCGTGCTTTCCGGGGCCACACTGCGTCGCCTGGCCAGCGCCTGTGCGCAGGTTGAACTCTTCCCCATCGACGATGTCTTTCTGGGCATGTGTCTGCAACGCCTTCGGCTCACGCCTGAGCCTCACCCTGCTTTCCGCACCTTTGGCATCCCACAGCCTTCAGCTGCGCCACACCTGCGCACCTTCGACCCCTGCTTTTACCGTGAACTGGTTGTAGTGCATGGACTATCAGCCGCTGACATCTGGCTAATGTGGCACCTGCTGCACCATCCACATGGGCTATCCTGTGCACATCCGCGGCCTGTCGCCACTGGCCCCTTCCAGTGGAGCCACTAGTAACCTATGACAGCCCCATGGTCCCCTCACTTAGACCCAGGATGTAGTGGGAGCTTGAAGGGGAGTTTCCCAGGTGGATTATTGTGTTTTATATGATTCTTCCCCAAAAAGGTGCAGAAGAATTCAGGAACCAGCTCCTCAGGGTCTCATGGAATGAAGATTGAGCTTGGTTCCTGTTCTACTGGGAGCTGATCTGGAACCATCTAATGACAACCCTTTAAGATAGCCAGGGCTGAGTTGGAACACCAGACTCTTTGTCAAGCAGGGGGACATGTCCAGTCCTCCTAGTACCAAGTAGGTAGGGGTAGGGAGTGGCAGGGGCTCATGGAATAATCTCATTGGTTTGGAACCCCTAGGATGAGGCAGACACATACAGGTCTTTCTCATAGCTAGACCCTACAGGGAGGTATGAAGACCTGGCTTCAGTCTTCATAGAACTGGCAAGCATTCTATTAAAACTCAATCTGAAAGATGGCACTCTGCTTTCCACCTGTCCTTCCAAATTGGATTTTCAGCCTTGTCAAGGTCTTTAGATTTTCTTTTGAGGAGCCACCCTCTCCTGGGCCCTGGTTTGGCCTGCAACACCAGGGAGCGAGGCACACAGTGGCGACCAAGTGCATGGACCTACCTAAAGTCTTTCCCCACCTCCAACTACCCTTGGCATAAGAATCTATACCCACACAACTATGATGATCTCCTACTGAAGGGTGTACTGTCCCCTCAGAGACAAGGAACCTCTCTTCTCCTATGATGACTCCACTATACATTTTCCCATATTCTTAAAAAAAAATCAATGTCCCCAAACTTATTTTAGTACAAACATCCCAGCAACAGCACATGGTGAGCTGTTGCTGAAGGCATAGGTCTTTATTGGAGGTGTGGGGAGGACATGAGGAAGGTTCCCCCATTCCAGGAGGATGAGATCAGTCCTGGCTGCCCCAAAGGTGGGGATGTGTGGGGTGGGGTGAGAGTGGGGGTGTGTCTGGCCAGGCCACAGTCCAAATGGGAAGACACCAGTCAGTCACAAAGTCACGAGAGCGCCACACAAGCCTGGCTGTAGGCCCAGGAATCATAGGAGCCTGGGGCAGGTCCCCTGCACATTCATTGTTAAACTATACAAGATGAGGCTGTACATGGGTTAATTACAAAAGAGTCATATTTACAAAAATCTGTACACACATTTGAAAAACTCACAAAATTGTCATCTATGTATCACAAGTTGCTAGACCAAAATATTAAAAATGGGATAAAATTATACATTTCTCTTCTCAATTCTTTTCAAAAGGTTAATATTTTTAAAGCACATATGCTACTTTCCTTAGCAATACCCATGAAGAGACTGAGCAGTCCAGCCCTCCTTGAGTCCCCAGAAGCCTTGAGCCATGAATGGGCCCAGCCAGGGGACACTGCCCAGGGTTGGGGCAGGGGAGCCAGCCCACAGTGCAGAACAGAATGCTGAAACACAACAAAAGGAGGAAGATATCTTTGGCTAAAACTTTGGCATTAAATAAAAGAGGCAAACAGGATGGAAACATGCAGCCCTGCCAGCCAGGTTGGGGCGGAGGCAACCTTGAAGGTTGGCTCCAAGAAAGGTGGGAACCAGGCCTGGGCATGAACCTGGAAAGTAGAAAGCTGTGTTTCAACCAGCTGGGTGTGCCTAATGGGCCAGGCAGGGAGCGCGTGCAAGAAAGGAACAAGGAAGGGCAGGTGGGCCACGTTGGCAGCAGCCAGCTCATCAAGTAACTAAAGTGGATGTAGTGCAAAAGTCGCAACCAAGTACTATGGACATGCTACCTGCTTACTTTAAGGGTCATGTGGCAATGCTGGGCCAAAGGCAGGGTGTCCTCGTCCTGGGTGCCTATGTCCTCAGCCACAGAGTCCCAAGTTTTCCAATGTGTGTGGGACAGGGGAGACAGAACCCTGCCTCCTTACTGGTTAGTCGAAAGCTCCTGGGTCCAGGTATCAAGGCTCAGAGTTTGTGCTTCTCTTTGCAGTCTGTGTCTCCTGTTGGCACCAGCAGGCTGAGGACGGACAGAAGAATATCTGGGTCTCTCACCCCATGGCAGAGCACCCAGCCTGAGCCCCATCTCAGAACATCACAACAGCCCTTCAACACTGGCAAGGTGTCCAAGAAAACCCACAGGTGGCACATGAAGGCCCGCTGAGGAAGATGCGATGCACAGTTCCACGGGGGACAGGGGCATGGGTGGTGATGTCCCTAGGGAAGCTCTGCTGTTTTCAGATGGGCACCAGGCCTGGGGGGGCCATACAGGGTCACCGAGGCAATGTGGTTATTCTGCATAACCTGGTGTGAGAAGAGGACAGCAAGTCAAAGGGGCGGAGCAGAGCAAGCAATCAGACCCACAAAAACCACCAGTGGGATCAGCACTGGGGCTGTGACTGCAGAGAAGGGACCCAAAGAAGGTCCTGTACATGGGCGTGGAGGTTGCGTACAACACAACTGCATATAGGGCTGGGCCAATCCCTCAACATCCCTTATCTCGTGCTAGGAGCCATCTCTGCCCTGGCATCTGCCTGTGCCTCATGGGATATACATAAACTTCACCACACTCATTTGTCCAGTTCTTCTGGAACTCTTAGGGGCCTGCTGAAGGTTATGGCATCCAGAAGAGAAAACAGGGGCAGCCCATTCTTCTCCATGCCAACAGGGCCTCTATAGCCATTTGAGCCCCACTTGCCCTGTGGTTCCCTTCCCTGCTGTACTGTCTTTAGATATAAATGAGGGATTCCTGTTACCCCTCATCTTACTGGATATAGACCACTGCTTTAGCTGCTGTGACCCTGAATTTCTCCAACATAATTTCTGAACCCTCACTGTTAAAATGGATAGGCCAGGTTCTCAGCAGACAGAGTTGCTGGAGAAGGATTAACCTGCTCAGCAGGGCTGTTAGGTCCTCCCTGATCTCTCTCAATGACTTGCCTGTCCCTGCCATCAACACCGGCCCCTCAGTCCCCAGGGCTTACCTCAAAGATCATCCGCTGAAGACCAAAGCAGAATGTGGAGCCAAATGGGTTGGTGTTGTTTGGGGAGGAGGACCTGAGGTCAGGGAAGCCAGAATTAAGAGGGGCAGACAAAGACTGAGGCCAGACCAGGCAACCAGTCCCTTTTGAGATGGGGGCTGTTGGCAAGTGGTCTCTATAAGTCCCACCCAGGCCCTTGAAGTTCTAGAGGTAGCAAAAGGCCTCACTCAGCTCTGAATTCTACACTGCTCAACAGGGCACAGAAAGTTACTATGGAAGTGGACTGGGGTAGTGAGAAGTCAAGAGAGAGCTTCAGGCAGCATGGCAACCAGGTATTAGGTATTGGGCTGTGGACTACAGCAGGTGACAGCTTTGATGGGAAAAGAAAGACCCAGAACAGTCATAACTGCCTCCCTTTCTGAAATCTAGGGGTGAAAAGGACCTCATACCTGGAGGTAGGAGGGGGTGGGAGGAAACTATTCCCAGTAGGCAATCTCTCTGGTACAGGTAAACACTCAGAACAGTGGGCCTAGTACTAATGCGCAAGGTTGGGGCAGGAAGTATGTGTGTTTCTGTCATTTCTAAGCAATATTCACTGCTAGGCTTCCCCAGGCCTTCTGACAGGGTGGTCAGAGACAGCAACCTCCCACACTCACCTGTGAAGGACAACAGGCTTCTCCACAGGGTGACCTAGGAGCTCCTGGATGTTGTCCCACTGCAAGAGGGATGAAGGCAGCAGGGAGTTAGCAGGGCCTGACCAATGGCTGACCCAGAGAACATGGGCCCCAGACTACTGGCAGGTTCATGCCCACCTCATTTTCAGGCTGCATCAGGTGGGAAAATAGGAGCTCACCTTGCTATAGGTTGTGCATGTTTCTGTCTGACCATCTGCATTTTCTGAAAAGAGAACAAAGAGTGGTTGGTAGCTGGCTCAGCCCACCTGTGACTCCAGCCCTAGACAGAGTCTAGACCTGGCCACCCTTTGCACTGAGGTTGGAGTATGGAGAGAGGAAAGACACACTGTTTTAGAGTTCCTGAATGGAAGAGAGTGGAGATTTGAAGGGAGGTCAGTCAGGTGTGAGTGATACCAACCAGCAGTGAACAGTCACAAGGCTGGGCTGGGAGTACCTGGATGATCATCTGTAGATAGGAAACTCTCCCTCTCAGAGACTAGCAATCCACGGTCACAGGAAAAGACCTGGAAGGCCTCCACAAGACTACAGACCAAGAACAATGCAGCCCTCTTCCCCCAACAATAAGCACAGCCCAGAGGAGTCGAGGCTATGGGCAGAATCAGGTGGGCAAAGACTCCACAAACCCACCCACTACCATCCTCTCTACTTGGATCACGTGTCCCTTTTCATCATGAGTAACTGACCCCAAAAGTTTTTTCTTACCCTGAGGACTCTCACTACTCACCTTTCTTTATGGCTATTGGGATCTTGAACTCACAGCGGTGATAACTGAGAGAGAGAAGACAGATGTGTAAAGGCTGGGCCCTCCGGGAGGCTTAACTACCTCCACATCTCAACCTTGCACCCCAGGAAAAACAGAATCAAGCATATCTGTCCAAAGCCCTGGCACTGGGCCTGACACAGCATTCATTGGGGAGGACAGATTTAGGCATTAGAGTTGAACAGAAAAGGGCATGGCTCTGGGGTCTGGTTTCTGAATTTATTTTTCTATTTGTAAAATGGGTACAGATGGAGAGATGTAAGGTATTGGGCACTATACCAGGAACAGAGCAAACACTCAGGAAATGTTCCCTTCCCATGAAACAGCAAGAATTCAGGTGTAGATAAATTAGTTAACTCTAAAGCCATAAGCTCGGCCTGGCCAGTGTGGCTCAGTGGACTGAGCGTCGTCCCATGGACTGAGAGGTCCTGATTTGATTCTCGGTCTGAGCACATGCCAGGTTGTAGGCTTGATCCCCAGTAGGGGGCATGCAGGAGGCAGCTGATCAATGTCTCTCTCTCACATTGATGTTTCTCTCTCTAAAAACAAAAACAAGCCTGGTTGGTGTGGCTCAGTGGTTGAACGTCAAGCCATGCACCAAGAGGTTGCCGGTTCGATTCCTGGTCAGGGCACGTGCCCAGGTTGTGGGCCAAATCCCCAGTTGGGGGCACTCAGGAGGCGGCCAATCAATGTTCTCTCTCTCATTGATGTTTCTATCTCTCTCTCCCTCTCCCTTCCTCTCTCTCTCTCAAAATAAATAAATAAAAAAAATAAAACCAAAACATATTAAAAAAAAAAAAAAAAAGCCATAAGCTCACTTTCCTGGGGATTTTTAGCCCGAAGTTCACCTCTCAGAGGTGCAGGTATAGGTATACTCACATGTTAAAATTATAATGCCCAGGATAATTGGTGTGAAGGACAAACTTCTTCACTTTGTGAGTATTCGCATCAAAGAGGATGTCCTGGGATAAAAAATAAGGATGCACAAGTCGGGAAAGTTACTGAGGCAGGGCAGGGGCCTTTCCTAGGGCATGTCCAGCTCACAGATACCCATTCTACAGTGAGGATGCCTGCAGGCAAGAGCTTTCTCCCAAGCAACAATCAAGGGGACAGCAGAAGCCAAGCAGCCTTAACTGGAAGTTTTCAGTGAGGGGGGCACCCAACCATCTATAGGCCTCCCCATTCCAAATCTTGTATCAGCAGTCCTGACAGGCACAGGTGGCTACAGCCCTCACTGCTTGGGGAACTCAAACACATTAGATCTTTCCTAATAAGTACCTGATAAAAAAATCTAAGCAAAGATTTTGACCTAACGGCTACCAAGAAGATTCAGGGCCATCTAACTCAAGGCACTTGGTTATTCTGAATGCCATAACCTGCCAGACCCTCTGGCTTCCATTAGTGGATGTCAGCAACCCCTAGTACAAAAGTTCCAGCTTCTTACCAGGACTCACACCTAGATTTGATGTTGCCTATTGAACACTTCCCTCCTATCCTTCACACCCTGCCAACTGCTCAGGCCTGTGACCCCGAGTTTACCCCTGACTCCAACCCTCCATCAATAGCTACACTAAGTCCTATTAGGGTCAATCCATTCCCTGCCACCTATCATCACTGGCTCTAGAACTCAACAGTGACATTCCCTTCTGGCACCAGCCTAGCCTCAAGAGTTTATGATCCCACTGCTGCTCTCCCACTACTTCTGGCTCCTGTTTGGTCTTTCCCACATAGGCAGACCCAGCCTTTCCTTTCTCCTTCTCTGGAATCTACCCTTTCTTTGCTGCCTCAGGACCCAGAAAGTTCTAAGGTTAGAAGACCCAAGGTCCAGGTTAGCCCTGCCCTCAGAGATGTATGCTGCTGGTGCAGTGTTTACACAATCTTTTTTTTTTTTTTTTTTTTTTTAATCCGCACCTGAGGACATTTTTGCATTTATCTTCAGATAGAACAGGAGGGAGAGAGGGAGAGACAGAAACATCGACATGAGAGACACACATCGAGTGGTCGCCACCCACACAACCCCAACCGGAGCTGGGGACAAACTGTAACAGAGGTACGTGCCCTTAGTGGGAACCGAACCCAGGACGTTCTGGTCTGCAGGCCAATGCTCTAACCCCTGAACCAAACCAGCCAGGGCTACACAATCATTTCTTACACATGAAATCCATCTACCAGTTGGACTATCAGCACTGATGCTGACCATCAGCTCCATTTAGCACCCTAGGTCCAGAGCACAGGGCTATAATAATGCCTCTGATATCCCCTAAATACATAAGCACACTCCACTGTTTTTGAGCCTTTTTAATCTCCCAGTGTTGTGACTCCAGAAGAGGTTCCTATGCTCTACAAAAGGGCAGTTCCCAAAACACCTTAACCTGAATGATTCCCACAGATCCCACCTGTGGAGTATGTTTCTGTCAGAAAAGATAAACCAGGGAACCCGGTGTCTCAGCATTCTTGATGACAGAAAAGGTCTGCCATACAAGACAACATTGAGGAAAGCCAGCTAGGCTAGGTTCCCTGCTGCCAGGCACAGTTACAGCTGCATATGTACAGACAGGTGGGTCCAGGGTACACTGCCCACGCCCACAGAAATTAAATGCTACTCTAAGGAATCATAACTTACCACTCCGAGAGTGAAGTAGTTAAAAAAGTAGTCATTGCACTTGGACGGAACTTGTTTATGAGGGGAAGGAGAATGAATTTTCATCTGTTGGGGAAAAAATAATGAATTAAAATCTAACCCCTTAAAACAGTTCTTGGATTAAATGGAAGTCTACAAATTGTGTTTTTTCTCTGACATTAAGCTGTTGGGTAGGCAAGAGTGTGGGAGTCCCAGCTGCTGGTGCCAATCAACCCAGCCAGCTGTGGATGACTATAGACTGGGCCCTGGTCTCCAAGGAAAGGCAGGACAATCTGACCAACAAAGGTCAGAAAAGAGCTTTCAATTTACTTCTCCATCTGCTTTAACAGAACAGGTTCTATGAGAAAATAGCAAACAATTTATATTTATTCAATATTAAGTTAATGATTAAAAAAAAATTAAGAGACCACTACTCACTTTATAAACATATTTCCCTCACTCACCTTGTCTTCTGACTTATAGAAGACCTTGTGTGGAGAACCAAGCATGCTAAGAACATCTTGGCAAGAATCACCAAAATACACTGAACGTTCAAATACCCGCATCTTGGCATCTGCTAACAGGCCAGGTCCACAACCTGCAGAGAACGAGGGAGAAGTAGTCAGGTTCCCAGTCAGGGCCTGAGCCCCTGAGCCCAGGGCCCTGGGGGACCCAGAGAGGCCACTGACGGCATGCAAGCAGGTCACCAGGGCTTGAGATGCTACCAGAGATCACTATCTCCTCAAAATAATGCCAGAGACTCATTCAGTTCCACAAAAATGACACGGAATTCCGAAAACATCACTCACTCACTCACCAAATATTTACTATTAACTACCATAGGCTATTGGACACTTTGCTAGATGTTGAGGAAACAATGTTGAGCAAAACAGGTGTAGTCTCCGCCCACATGGGGAGTTTATGGTGTGATGAAGATCCCAATCAGATCATCACACACCTGAGGTACAATAAACAGTAGCTTTCTTGCCACTTTGCAGGTCCTGACAAGATAAAAGGTACTTTATGTTAGGAGGTACTTCTCAGTGGTAACACCCAACAAGAGATCAGACCTAAAGATCAGTCTATAAAAGCCAAGAGTGAAGCACCCACTAACTCACTCCAATTCCACAAACACCCGACAGACACACTAATACTTCAAGAGATAAATCAGGAAATTGGAAAAATGAAAAAATCTTCTGATTTGTCAAGTTTCTTCTTTGGGAAGAATCTTTAAACCCTGACTTTGTCTAATACATTTCAGAAACAGCTTCAATTAAACACACACACGCACACCGTTGTGGAATAGCAATAGACACACCATTAGTAAAATTTCCCCCATTCTGTGGATGGGAAGACAAAGTATTTTGCACCCCCCCCCCCCCCCAAGCCAAGAATCTGAGGAGGGCTTCAATTCCTGGTACCATAATAACAACCACCATCACCTTACTCTGCACAGGGCTTTAGAGTTGACAAAGCTCCTTCATGGATAACAATCCACTTGTTTCATATAGAAGACTTCAGGGATCCAAAATATGAAATACTAGGTGCTGAATTCTCCAATTAACCCAAATCTTTATTCATAGCACATATACACTGGCTGGCAAATAAAACTATGTTTAAATTAACTAGGTCCTGAGAAAAGCATAGTCCACATTAAACTCTGTCCACAAATCTTGCATCTTAGGCAAGTCTGGAACCCACCAAAAGTCCTGTCAAGCTGGACTATGTGCCCAAAGTCTCTAGGTACCAGATACTTGTGATGTCCAGATGGGGCTATAGGGAAGGCATTCTTCACAGGTGAGTTTTCTTTTCTGCCTGAAGCCTACCCTGGTAAAATTACCTTTAGTTTTAGGAAATGATGTTAGCTTCTGATTCCTGGAAGTAAGTCTTCCTAAAAATTATTGCGGGGACCAACAGTTGAACTGATTTTCCTTGTTCAAAGTATCACTGCAGCCCTAGCTGGTTTGGCCCAGCGGTTACAGCCGAAGGGTCTCGGGTTCGATTCCAGCAAGGACAAGTAGCTGGGTTGCAGGTTTGATCCCTGGCCCCAGGTCGGAGTTATGCAGGAGGCAAATAATTGATGTGTCTCTCTCACGTTGATGTTTCTTTTTAAAAAATTTTAAATATGTTTTTATAGCTCTTCCCTAAAGCGGCCAGAGGTGACCTCTGAAAATTGTTTCGCTATTCACTTGACCTAGAAAACCCCACAAAATCATGCAACTCAAGAGGTTCAGATCTTTTTTTTTTTTTTTTTTAAATCCTCACCCGAGGACATTTTTGCATTTATCTTCAGATAGAGCGGGAGGGAGAGAGGGAGGAAGAGAGAGAGAAACATCAATGTGAGAGGGACACATCGACCAGTTGCCTCCTACATAACCCCGACCAGGGCTGGGGATGAACTGCAACCAAGGTACATGCCCTTGACTGGAACAGAACCCGCAACTCTGGTCCGAGGTATGTGTCCTTAGCAGGAACCGAACCTGGGACTCTCTGGTCCGCAGACGGATGCTCTAACCCCTGAGCCAAACTGGCCAGGGCAAGAGGTTCAAATCTTCATGTTCACTTTAAGAACATTTATGAAACTGCCCAGGCCATCAAAGGTATGCACATTCAAAAAGCCACTAAGTATCTGAAGGACGTCATTTTACAGAAGCAATGTGTGCCTTTCCGTCTTTACAATGGTGGAGTTGGTAGGTGTGCCCAGGTGAAACAGTGGGGCTGGACACCAGGTCGGTGGCCCAAAAAGAGTGCTGAGTTTTTGCTGCACATGCTTAAAAATGCAGAGAGCAATGCTGAACTTAAGAGTTTAGATGTAGAGTCTCTAGTCATTGAGCACATTCAGGTAAAGAAAGCTCCTAAGATGCGGCGTAGAACTTACAGAGCTCAAGGGCAGATTAACCCATACATGAGCTCTCCCTGCCTCACTGAAAAAGAGCAGACTGTTCCTAAACCAGAAGAGGAGGTTGCACAGAAGAAAAAGAGATCTCAGAAAAAACTGAAGAAACAAAAACTTATGGCCCGGGAGTAAATTCAGCATAAAATAAATACCAATAAAAGTAAAAGCAGAAAATAAACAAACAAATAAATATGTTTTTATATATCTCCAGGAAACAGCTTGGGAACCAATGCAAAGCTACAAAAGCTGAGAGTGGCTTCTGTACATGCTGAGGGAAGTAGTGCTACTATTGTTTATTAAAATATGCTAATGATAAGACTGTGTCTTGTTCCTTCACAAAATTTTTTTTTTAATCCTCACCCGAGGACATTTTTCCATTTTTTGTTCAGATAGAGTCAGCGGGAAAGAGAGGAAGAGAGAGAGAGAGAGAGAGAGAGAGAGAGAGAGAGAGAGAGAGAGAGAGAGAGAAAGATCGACGTGAAAGGGACACATCGAGTGGCTGCCTCCCTCACGACCAACCAGGGCTGGGGACAAATTGCAACCGAGGTACATGCCCTCAGCGGGAACCGAACCTAGGTCTCTCTGGACCGCAGGCCGATGCTCCAACCGCTGAGCCAAACTGGCCAGGGCTTCCTTCACAAATTTAAATGAAAGCTTTAACCATAAACACCTGGCATAATTTGTCTTCAACCAACTATCCCTAAGCACGTGGGATTTTAGACTATCTCAATGTAGACATAAGAGGGAATCCACTACCCCAAAGCCAGCAACTGACCTGCAGCAAGTAGGCGAAGTCGTAAACCTGAGGGTCCAGTTCCATCTCGAAGAACATCTACACTCTCAGCATACACATTGCCCAGGAAACAGCTCAGGGGCATCACCGGAGCCCTGGGGGTAGGCAAAGAATGAGCACAGGCTTTGCCTTACTTCCCAAGACTTAGCATGATGCTTGGGCTCCCCGACACATACTTGGTATCCTGTAGGCTGTTTCCACTGTAGATGTACATCCGTTTCACAGTTGCTCCGTGGGGTATCTGGAGAGAAGCTAGACCATGGGCAAAATTGGGCTGCAAAACACAGGACCAAAATTTTACTAAGGGCACACTGCAGGCCATGTAATTCAGGCTCTGGCATTTCCCCAGCATTCATGGTCTTCATGAACTGGCCAGATCAAAGCACATAGTTAAATCTGGCTCCGGGTGAATAAACACCCCAACTATGCAAGTTCATCTTTAATTTTACTTTGTTTTTCTTCTCTTTCTTTCACCAGGGAGAAAATACAGGAATGCCCCCTTTAATAAAATGTAAGCCTTATGAAAAGCTATCACTTCATAACCCTAAGGATGTTATTGCCTAAGGAACAACATTTTGCTAAAAGCAATCAAGTTGGAAGTGTCCTCTTCCTGGGAATGTCAGCTTGGGATTTGTTCTTCCAGTCAACTCTACCCACTCTATCCCCTTGGCCTCTGAAGACCCCAGAGACAAGGAAACCAAAGAAAGGGTACCTATCTAGTCTACCTTAATAGCACTGTCTGCTGACCTATATCACCTGGGCACTGGGCAAAAAATACTAGGGCAAGGGCTAACCTCGTACTTGGGAGCCTCAGTCCACGAGTCTAACTGAAAAGAGAAAGACAGTCCTCTGAAGTTGAGGTGGAAGAGCTGCTCAGCGGAGTTGTACACTGTGGGAGTGGGGAGAAGAAAATGGCATGGTTGAATGGCATCAGAAGTTGCAAACACAAATCAGCCTGGCAGGGAGTAATGACTGGCAACACTTCCTTGTGTCTCATTTCTGAACTGACCTACTAGGCTGAAAACAAGAGGGAGGAGCTTTCCCTTACACTCAAGTACCAACCCCCATATACTACAGGAACCAGGCTTCATGGGTTGCGGCTGGGATGGTACCACTTGCCAGGTTCATCACTATGGGCTGCCACAGATGACCATCAGATGGACTGGGCTTACCTCCAGGATGGGTTGCCCCGAAAGACTGGTCAATCTGCTCAATGGTGGGAGCTATGGCCTGAGAGTTAAAATGTACTCCACTGAAAAACAAAGATACTTTTTAATACCAGGCCCCCAAGGATGGGCTCACAGATCATTAGATGGTAGCTAGAAGAGTTATTCTTAAAACACAGGCAGGTGAGTCTACAAATATATCAAAATAAAAGTTTAATTAAAGAACTTTTAAATAAGAAACAATTAATGAGGTAAAGACAATTCTCCTGAGGTTTATATACAAAATTGATCCTCTAGGGCTTCCCAAGATATCTGAGGACACCAAGTACAGTTCAGAAGGAAATAAATCCAGACTTAGCTCCAGGCATCCAAACTTAGATAAAGAGTGGCCTCAGGAATAAAGTGTTAATGTGTTTGTTTTTCCAGGATGCCTACTAGTAGTTGGCTTGAAAAAGAAACTTCCTTAAAGAGGGATGAACATCTTAAAAAAGAAGGATGCAGTCAAGCAAAGTATCTTATTTTCTTAAAAGGCAGATGAAATGCAAAAAAAAACAAAACAACAACTAGGGGGTGTGGGGGGCTTGGGAGTAAAGAGGGGCATATGAATTTAGATAATAAACATGAAGATAAGGCATTTACGACTTTAAGGAAAACAAAGGTTAGGAATAATTTTTTTGAAAATTAGTATCATTTATGGAACACCTCTTTTTTAACCAAGCACTGTGCTTTGTGCTTTATTTACCAGCACTATCTCATGCAATCTTCCTAACCCAGCAGCCACATTATTGGTTTCATTTCTCTGATGAGAAAACAAGCTCAAAAAGGTTAAGTGACTTGCCCAAGGTCACAAAGGTTAATAAAACGATGAAGCCATAACTCAAGCCCAGGGCAGCCAGACCCTGGAAGCTTATTGAACAGAGCACTCTAGATGCTAGAACAGTACCATGCCATAATGGGGGTCAAATATTTGTGCACCATACAGACATCATTCTGAAAAGCAAATTTTGGCTCCCAAATAGTGGTTGTTTTGGCATTTTCTTTGGCATAGGCTTTGGAGTCAGACCTGTCTGGACTGTCTCAATTCTGTAGCTCATGAAAGAATAAAAAGGTGCCAAAAAATGCTGTGCAGAAAAGGCCAGCTGTGACCCAAGAGCCAGTCACATCACCTCTGAGCTGAGGTCCTGCTTTGTTGTGAAGATTAAATAATTTGACACACATAAGTGTTTTACACACAGCATGTTCTCAGTAAGGTTTCCTTTCCTTCTCCTGGGAACTGAGTAGGCTTGAAGGCTGCCTGAGGAAATAATGGCACTAGGCTCTAATCCTGGAACTGCTGTGGATGGTATTCCTTTACTAATGTAATGAGTGTAGTAGATAAAGCCCACATGTACCAAGCCTATGACATATACCAGCAAAGGAGCAAACTCACCAATATTTTAACTTCACTTTAGTCAAGTCATATACTTCAATCACCTAAAAAAAAAAATTAAGAGTTTTTAATGCTCTATAGTTGAAGATTAAGACGACATTTATAGAATAATGAAGAAAGAAAAATCTATCACTAGCTGAAATTCTTCTGAAGCATTGCACATTACCTTTAGTTCTCATTTTTTAATCTGGAGGAAAAACCCATAGCACACACAGCACAACCTCTCCTTCCCCCTCTTCCAGTGGATTGTTCAACAGATGTCGGTGGATGCTCTGGGTAAAGGTTCTTGTACCTCATCTACTGCTGGGTCATAGAGAAGACTGCACATACTACCCTGACAGGACAGTGAAACCCTCCACAGAAACAAATTCATGCAGTTTGTTAAGGTTGCAACCTTGGATACGGAGCCCCCTTCCATTTCATACTTTGCTGCATATAAAAACCCAAATCAAGTCAATTTAAAAAATAGCTTAACAATATTGTGGTTTACGAAACAAAAATATAGAGAGGGAGGTCTACCTTGCTAGAAAACAAGCCATAATACATTAGCTTAGGACAACTGTGACAATATTCAGATATATCCTTAATGAAGGGCATCTGGTTAAACCTGGAGAGCCTCAAAACCCTGGTGAAGTTTCAGTGGGTTTGGCCTCAAATGAAATGTCCAGAACTCAGGGCAGAGACAAAGGAAAAGTTATTGAACACTCAGCCACAAATGGCGCCAAGTAGTAAGCACTACCAAGTCCTCTGTGCCAATGGTGTCAAGGGCTTGGGAAGGCTGGCTGGGGCCTGGAAAACCATCTACCATCCTCCTGATAGGAGTTCTTGGGCTTCATTTTAGAGTCACAAGCAGAGCTGGATCAATGTCTGTCTGCCTTGACAATCTGGGCCTGACCCTGGAGGGGCTGTGGGGCATTGGGTATAGGAGCATCAGGCTTTGTCACAGAAACTGAGACATAATAGACAATTCACTCTTGGTCAGGCCTTGTCTCTAACTTTGTTTAGAGATCATAACACTAAATTTACAAGTTGGACAGGCACCTCTTAACTATAATGTAGCTCTTCTGATCCTACCTGCTACTAAGAATCGCTCCCGCCTTGGCTGGTTTGGCTTAGTGGTTGGAGCGTCAGCCTGCAGACCAGAGTCCTGGGTTCAGTTCCCGCTAGGGGCATGTACCCTCCCTCCCCCCAAAAAAGAATCGCTCCCTCTGCTGGGCCATCACAACACTTGAAACAACCCTTTCCTACACTACTTATATGTATGTATGCTGTCCACTGGTCCCACTAAGTTAAGGCCCCTGAGGTCTGGCTTATTTAGTTTGCAAAGGGGAAGTACTCAACATGTCAGGTGAGTCGGTCTGGTAGGAAGCTAGCTAAAAGGAACATGAAGCTCAAAAGCATGAAGAGAGATGCCAAGAGAGGTCATGCAAGGAAGGGCAGGGAAATAGCTATGATTCATAAGACACCTAGTGTCCCCTTCAGAAAGCCTAGCCATGGCAGTTTATCATGCCAAATTGGTATGCCATTTGACCAAGGCCAGGGCCCCATGTTGGAAGAGGGCCTCAACCTTCAGCCAGGGCCCTGCTTAAATAGCAGAGGCAGGCACTCTGCCTCTTTGATTACTACCACTACAGCTGGCCAAGAGCACCTTCAGGGCTTTCCACCACTCACCCTGTGGGGGTGAGTCTCCAGGATGTTTCTCCTATTTCATGGTCACCCACTTGCTGCAGCTCAGACCAATACATATAGGTGGTTCAACCCTGCCTGCCCAGTGGACCAGAGTTAATGACAGGGTGGCACTGTGGCAAGGAACCCAGAGTGCTGACCATTTGGGAGTCCTTCATGTCATCAGGAGAATTTATGAGATTTTAGTCCATTGAGTTTGCTGGGCCACAGGACTAAGCAGCTGGGGAAGTCTAAAGTCCATGATTTTCTATCCTCTGGGCTGGAAAAGTCCTTGATTTAGCCAGAGAGGAGGAGACATGGCAGCAGCCAAGATAGGGAAGGAAAAGACAGATGGCTGTAAAGGTTGTGACTTGGTGAAGCCTCATTCCACAGAGCTCTCTCACAGGTATCGAGTGAGGGGAAAGGGGAATTGCAGGAAACAGCATGAGTGAGAGGTGGATTCTGAAGCCCTGGGATGGAGGGGCAGGCAGATGGATCAGATCGGACCTGGTGCCAAGCAAGGGCACCTGATAGATGGCTTCCTCAGTTTCCAGAGGCTCAAGCAAGGCCCTAGATCCTCCTTCTTCATAATGACCACACAGAGGCAGAAGACTTTACCTCCTTACCCATTCTAATGTACTTCCCACTCCTCACATTTCTGCATAATGTACTCACAACATTTTCTTCAGTTTTATCCACATTTGTTTCCCATTCCCAACAACAGAACTTAAGCCACTCCGATTCTCAGTGGCTGGTCACCACACACTGGTAATATAGGGTTAAAAGCTTAGTCAGGCAGACCACTAATCTTCTCCCCCTCAGCTGTCTCACTGGTAAACAGTACTACTCACAGGCTTATTAAGATTAAATTAGGAAATGCATGGGAAGCATTCAGCCATGAGCCTAATATGTACCAAGTGTTCACTAAATACATGCTTTTGTCCTCACCATGCTGTGATTCTATGATGGGCTGCCTAGCCACCCCCTTGTGTTGTCCACTTAGGTTACTTCCAGCTTTTCATTACTATGAAAAGCCCTGCTATAAATATCTGGCAATATTACATTCCCCATAACCTTTTTAAGTTATGCTTCCTAAAGTGGATTTACCACTTACTCTTTGTAAAGGCGTTTCTAGATTAATCTCCCCCAATTTGTGATGTAGCCACATTGAAGGCCATCCTCTACCTTTTCCCACTGTGGAACTTCAGGACAGTGAGGACAGGATGACTGAGTCCACAAGGAGAGGCAAGGGAGATGCGGGGCGAAGAATGTTCACATCAAACCCTGCTTTTGAAAAATCATCATAAATGAGGAATTCTCATTTCATGTAAAGATTATTTCTCCATATCCTATCTTGTCTCCTCAGCAGCTCACCTGTGATGGGATGCTGAGACCTAGGAAGTACCTAAGTCTTTTGGAAAGGCAACTCCACAACCTAACCAGGAAGATAGCTCTGGCATGCCACTGCCCAGAGCCACATTCAACCTTGTGACTCTGGAGCATGAGTCTGATGTCACATGACTAATCTGTGAAGCCAAGGCATTTGTAAATAGTGTATTAAACACATCCTGAACTGAAACAGGTGTTAGTAAATTGCACTTGAGCGCCAATTAAGACAACCCTACACACCAGCAAGTTGTTTGTTTATATTTCCTCAAAGGAGTTCAAGAATCAACTTATTTGCTGGTGGTGTTAACTATCAAGCCCCAGAAATTTAGAAAGAACAGCTCCAATTTCCATCTTCTAAGTTATAGTATATGATCCCAGAATGAAGTAGAACAAGATACATAAGCCTGACTAAAATCTTTTGGTCTTATCCTGCAGTTAGGCCCCATTTTTAGTACCTTATTATTTTTTTAAGGTGGTCCTTTGTGACTGTTTTTATTTCACTTAATTCTTTTGCATAATGTTTTTGAGATCCATCTATGTTGAGGTAGGAGTAAATTGTTCGTTTTTTATTGTTAACACTTTACTGTATGAACATAGTTCACTCTGCTCATCCATTCACCCACTGATGAACACGGTTGTTTTTCATCTGGTGTCTATTATGCATAAAGCTGCTAGATCCATTTCTGCTTATGCTAAGAATGTGTACAAGTTATTTTATTTTTTATATTTTGTGGATGTTTTTTCATTTTTTGAGTGAACACCTAGGATTGGAATTGCTGAGTTTTAGTACGTTTTTAAAGACTCAGGATAATCTATGCCATATACTTAGCTCCTCTCATTTTCCTATTCAGTATAAAAGTCCCCTCCCCATAGCATGTTCCCCAAATCCTCAATACTCTTTCCCCTTCACCTCTAGAGCCCAGAACTAGAGTCCTTCCCAAAATCTTTCTAACCACTAGACCCAGTTTCTCTTCCTCTTTTCTTATTTTAAACGCAGCACTTTTATTTTTTTTTATTTTTAATCCTCACCTGAGGACATTCTTTCATTTTTTGCTCAGATAGAGTGGGAGGGAGAGAGAGGAAGAGAGAAACATCGACGTGAAAGGGACACATCGAGTGGCTGCCACCCGCACGACCAACCAGGGCTGGGGACAAACTGCAACTGAGGTACATGCCCTTAGCGGGAACCGAACTCGGGTCTCTCTGTACCTCAGGCCGACGCTCCAACCGCTGAGCCAAACCGGCCAGGGCTATTTTTATTTTTTAAAAAATCCTCATCCAAGGACACTTTTCCATTGGTCTTCAGATAAAATGGGAAGGAGGGAGAGAGAGAGAGAAACAATGATGTGAGAGACACACACCAATTGGTTGCCTCCTACACAACTCCAACCAAGGCCAGGGATTGAACCATAACCGAGGTACGTGACCTTGACCGGAATCAAACCCGCCACCCTTTGCTCTGTAGGCTGATGCTCTAACCGCTAAGCCCATCTGGCCAGCGCCCAGTTTCTCCTTTTAGGGAAACAGGCATGGCTTCAGCCCCCCACCTCCTAGTGGTGTCTGAACCATAGAAGTTTACTCCCACTTAGGAATTCTGAAAGCATCTCACAAGAGCACATATTAATCAGCCTGACATGAAACTTTAGTTACCTTAAGTCTCTGATTGAAAGCATCAAACAGTAGTTTGATCCCGTCCTGAGTCAGGTTAAGGATGAGGTCATGGCTTAGAGGAGACTATAAAAAAACAAACAAAAAAACCAAAAACACACTCTGAACAATTAATTTACGTACCAGCACCTACTGAAAGCCTTATAATATAAATGCAATACACAAGGAATATCTAAGTGCAGACCCCATCCCCCAACTAACAAGGTCTTGAAGCCAAAAACAAACTATTGCATGAAGGCACAGTGTGCTCTATTTCCAGCCTCCAGCTGCTACTTTATAATATTGGCTGAAAAGAGCCTGTCTTTTCCAAAGCCTGTGTTACTACAGGCTTTGAGTAATAATACTTGGAGAGAAGGGCCAAAATTATGTGAGCATAGAGGCTACTTTCTTTTGAGGGTCCAGGGTTCAAATCTGAAGCATGGATTTACTGTTGTCAAACCCACAGAGCAGTTGATGAGGAATGCAGACTATGTGAAAAAGCCTCACGAGGATCCAAACTCAGAAGGTAATGCTCAATGCATGTCAGGTGAACCTATGTCCATTCACTCCCAGGCTGTACCATCCACAGGGAACACTTTTTATTCTTTGACTGTTTTAGGCCATATTTCAGCACAAAGAAATTGTGATTTGATTGTGTATGAGATGACACTCTTACTCTTTCCTCCCTTCCTCCCATCATCCCATATCACATGTGCTTCTTTTTGAAAGGCCCAAGTCTAAGATCTAAGGAGTCACATTTCTACATTTGCCCCTTCTGAGTCCTGAGGGGAAGGGAATAGCAGCACAGAATAGTGGACAGAGCTGACCTTGAGTCCAGGTAAGCTGGTGAACCTTAAGTGACTCTCAAAACTTCTTTGAGCTCTAGTTTATTTATGGGAATACCATCATCCCTTCTTCCAGGGTTGCTGTGAGAATAGGTAGTAGGTCATAAAGCACTAAGCACAGCACACTGTACTCCTTCATGTAGGCCCACCTGCCTGCTTCTAGTCCAATGCATTCAATTCAAGGACCCAACATCTGAAGACTCTCCATAGCCCTAACCAGGATGCCCAGCAGAAGAAAAACAGCACCATCCAAAACTCTGCCCTTTCTTGAAATTGGCACACAGCTCTCAAAAGGATTTAAAGAAGTTTCTTTATAGAGCTTCTCAAAATAAGCAGTGAATGACACAGGTGTGGCTGTCAGAGAGATAAAGCCTGCGCCACTGTTGGTGTGGGGGCTTAGTAGAAAAATTCTCTCCAAAGAGCTTTCTGGGATTAGCTCAGACTGTCTGCTCCCCTCCACTTCATTGATCTTCATAAGATAGCAGACCATGGTGGCACCATCATGCCTGGCAAACACTAGAAGAAAGAATGCTGTATGAATGTCTGAACCAGCGGTTCTCAACCTGTGGGTCATGACCACTTTGGGGGTTGAACGACCCTTTCACAGGGGTCGCCTAAGACATAACAGTAGCAAAATTACAGTTATGAAGTAGCAATGAAAATAATTTTATGGTTGGGGGTCGCCACAACATGAGGAACTGTATTAAACGGTGGGGGCATTAGGAAGGTTGAGAACCACTGGTACACCATTAGGTCTCAAGCAAGACAAGATAATGGACTTATGAACCCTTATTCTCAACCCAGAACACACAATCCATTTCTGAGAGGGCCATTCCAAAGGGGTAAGCAGGATGAAGCAACGTTTTAGCTTTCAAGATTCACGCTTGAAGAAAGAATGCTGGGAGGATCTGGGTTTCCTTTTTTAAAACTTCTTAAAAAAAAAAAATCCTCACCTGAGGATATTTTTCTATTTATCTTCAGATAGAGTGGGAGGGAGAGAGGGATAGAAAGGGAGAGAGAAACATCAACATGAGAGGGACACATAGGCTGGTTGCCTCCCGAATGACCAGGGCCAGGGATGAACCTCAACCAAGGTACATGTCCCTGGCTGGCTGTGTGTGTGTGTGTGTGTGTGTGTGTGTGTGTGTGTGTGTGTGTGTGTGTGTGTGTGTGTGTGTGTGTGTGTGTGTGTTGCAGGAGGCAGATGATCAATGGCTGGCTGGCTGGCTGGCTGGCTGGCTGTGTGTGTGTGTGTGTGTGTGTGTGTGTGGTGCAGGAGGCAGATGATCAATGTATCGCTCTCACATCGAAGTTTCTCTCTCTCTCTCCCTTCCCCCCCTCTCAAAAAACGTCAGTGGAAGGAAGATTGCATTTTTAGAGAGATGGAAGAATCCTATTCCTAAAGGTCTTTTACGTACTTAAAAAAAATAAAAAAATTTAAAAAATTCTGATGTTCAGGAAGTTCTTCTCTGATGCTAACCTAAAATACACTCTTTCTGGAAACTGGAAAGGTTTGCGTAGAGACATGCAACATTTATACTATAGGGGTTAATTCCTGGCACAGTTGACCAACATTTAATAGAGACTACCATAAATTGGACAAAAAAGAATAAAATATGTCCATTAATTAGAAGCCAATATTTAGCAATTTCCATGTATTGGATAATTCTCACTAAAGGGGTGAGGTATACCCCCTTCAAGTCTGGGATGCTCTGCTAGCTAGAAATCTGCACTACAATAATCCTGAACACAAACCAAAGTAACCAACAAAGCAGAAGAGAGTATTTTAAACTAAAAAATGGAAAACAAGTGCCCTAGAAGACCAGATAGTTCCTGAGGTGATCTCACAGGGAAAAGGCCCTGTTCCAGGGCTAGAATTTAAGTCAAACACAATAAAAAAATAAGTTCAGTTATTACTGCTCCTCAAAATCTGGCAGCACCAGATTATCAAGACTAAAAGTTTCAGAATAAAAACAACAAAAGTGCTTGGTAACTGACCAGTGCTGAAGATTCTCCCATTTGAATACCCTAACCCAGCAATCCCTGACAGTCAGTCTCTCCCAGATCATCAACCTCTGGAGATGACTCACTGATTAGGGATGCTATTTCAGTCAACAAATCAGCTACCACTCACCTGTTCACTGTAGAGAACTTGGACATTTTTGATGATGCGACAGTGCTTCTGAAGAATGGCTACTGCCTGAGCCAGAGGCATTCCTGAAATAAAGCAAGGACACCTGTGTGGGTTACTTGGGCTGTCCGCTTACTGACATCTACCACTGTGCTAGGTATTAGTCCCTGTAGTCAAGTCTGGGGTGGGAGTGAGGGTGGGGGTGTCCACTAAGGTCTACAGATATGAGTAAATCAAAGTTCAATAAGCAACATGAGCTGGAATAAAGTTAGCAGCAAGCACTAAGGGAATAGCTGAATTGTATAAGGGGAAGGAGTTAATATACAAAAAGATAGGGACTTTTGTGCTGATCCCAAGCAGGCTAAGAGCTCTGAGAAGACAAAGTCAGCATGAACCAAAAAACAGAGTGAGAAAGCACTGACTGCATGACTCTGGAGATCAAGGTTCTGCTTCTCAACCTGCATTAGACTACATAAATTCCAGGACAGTTCCTTCCTCTCTTCCTCTGTGGCATCTGTCTCCTCATCTCTCAAACGAGAGTCTGCAGGAACACATGACTTGTAAGGGTTAATTAAGAGTTAAAAATTGCCTGACCAGTCCAGCCGGTGTGGCTCAGTGGTTAAGCATTGACCCATGCACCAAGAGGTCGCTGGTTCGATTCCCAGTCAAGACACATGCCCAGGTTGTGGGCCTGATCCCCGGTGGGGGGCATGCCGGAGGCGGCCAATCGATGCTCTGTCTCATCAATGTTTCTATCTCTCTCCCTCTCATTTCCTCTCTCTGTAAAATCAATAAAGGGGAAAAAAAAAAATCACCTGGCCAGTGTGGCTCAGTGGATTGAGCATTGTCCCATGGACTGAGAGGTCCCTGTTTGATTCCCAGTCAGGGCACATACCTGGGTTGTGGGCTCAATCCCCAGAGGGGGGTGTGCAGGAGGCAGCCGATCAATGTTTCTCTCTCACATCAATGATCTCTATCTCTCTTTCCCTTCCTCTCTCTAATAAAATCAATAAAAACATATTTTAAAAAAATTTAAAGAGTTAATAATCACAGATCTATCAGAATCAACTTATTTTACTAAGGATTTTTACTGGACCCTTACTATCTACTCACAAATATCCTCTAAATCTTAACACTTGATTTTTGAACTTACGGCCCATTATAAATAGATTTATATATGCCCCTGTTTAAAAAAATACAAATCCCAGTGGCCTCTGAAAAGTTTCAGGGAACACCAAAAAGTATGTTTTCAAAGTCTGTTATATTTCAAACAAGAAGACACATACAGAGAGACGATTGAAAACAAAGTCCCAGACAATCCAAAAACAAAGACTCATAGCTTTATGAGCACAAGAACAGAATGTGTGTTCTTCACCACTCTCTGCAATCTGGCTTCTCCTCTGTATTCTGACCTCTAACAACTATCCCAGTCACTCAAGCCAGAAACCTCTAGATTTCTCCTCCATCCCCATCTCTCCAAATCTAGTCTCCAAACTTTCTTCCTACACCCATTCCCATAATACACTTTACTGCAGATATTCCCTTTTCCAGTGAACCCAGAGACTCCCTGATAGTGTCCCAGGCAGCTACTACCAAAGAGAGTTGGAAATCTACGGAAACTATTTTCTTCTTGCAGCAGTACATCATGTTCTAATTATAATACCCAATTTTTATAGTTCCCTACAAACCATCTATCTTTCCCATTATTTTGTTTCAACTTGATTGGAAGATTTATATGTATGAAGAGTTTCGCTGAGATATCTGGCAGTAGCCATCTCATAGGGCCTTCCTGGTGTTCACCGGCTCCAGTAATGGTACTGGCTCCTGTAGGATGATAGAAAGCCTTCCCCAAACCCCTAGGTCAAGTCCCTTCTCCCCTCCTTTCCATAGCACCCTATACAACATTTACCTGATTACAATAAATCACACTACTTCTGTAATCCTTCCTTTCCACTAGACTAACCTCTTCAGGGCATATGACCATTTCTTATTCAGTTTTCAATGTTTGGAAGTAGAGTCCACAGAGGTACATGCTGCCTTCAACAAAGTGAGCTTTCAGTCTCTCTGGGACAAGGTAATCTCAGAGAAGAGGCTATTCTCTAGTGACCCTTTAAATCTACCCTCTTTGGGCATTTTAACACTAATTTATTTTCATATTGATTTGAGAGATAAAGAGGAAGGAAAAGAGAGAGAGAAAATATTGATTTTTTTTGGTTCCACTTATTTATGCATTCATTGGTTGCCTCTTGTATGTATCCTAACTGGGGATCAAGCCAGCATGTGGGGACGACACTCTAACCAACTGACCTACCCCGCCAAGGCTTCAACACTTATTTAAAAAACAAATTCAGCCCTGGCTGGTATGGCTCAGCGGTTAGAGCTTCTGCCCAAGGACAGAAGGGTCAGAGGCTCAATTCCAGGTCAAGGGCATGTACCTGGGGTTACAGGCTTGATCCTAGCCCCATGAGGGGTGCAGGGGGGATGATGAGGTGGGGGGGGGGGTGACGACGACACGACCCATGGGACAGGGGACTGGGATGGCGGACACCAAAGTTTCTCTCTCTCCCTCCCTCCCACTCTATCTAAAAGTCAATGGAAAAATATCCTCAGGTGAAGAATAAAACAAAGAAGTTCAGACATGCCTCCACACCAATGCATTCCGAAAATCTCACTGAAAACATTTCAATTTTGCACTGCCTTTACTCCACCACTGATCAAGTCGTCAGTGGCATTCTTAGAGATTCCTCTTGGCCTAGCTTTTCCTGTCCCTGTGTTGTTGGAATTTCTCTAATCTCCCAACATAAAACAAAGGCCAGGCAAGCAGCCAAGAAGTTGGATGTAGCTCCCTATTATGATGCCAGGCAGATGATGGCAAGCTCTAGATACATTTGCATTAGCAGATTCCAAAAAGAAACCTAGAAACAAAGCTGAACCCATCCTCATAAGGGTAGAGCAGTAGGAAGCAAGAAATCCCTGTCTGCTACTTTTTTTTTTAAATTTTTTTCTTTATTGTTTTTAGAGAGGAAGGGAGAAGGAGAGATGGAAACATCGATGAGAGAGAACATCGATTGGCCGCCTCCTCCATGGCCCCCACTGGGGGTTTGGCCCACAACCTGGGCATATGCCCTGACCGGGAATCGAACCGGTGACCTCTTGGTGCATGGGTCGACGCTCAACCACTGAGCCACAGGCTGGGCGCTGTCTGCTACTTTTTATCATCTTTACCTTTCTAAACCTCATCTGGCAAATGAAGATTACTTTACAGGGTTGTGGTGACTTGAATTAAGCACTGCCTGGTTCTCTAGCCTACGAATGTAATTCTAAAGCACGGATCCAACTCTTAGACATAGTCCTACCTATCAGCTCCAATTGCAGTTGCTATGTGTGAGGGCTGCGGTGAAGATTAAGAGGGAAAAATAACATTTTTCAATGTTTTCAGTTGCTATTTAGACAATTTGAAATAACTACTCAAACCACCCTTGACTCCTGGAAACTGGCAAAAGTTAGAAGTGGGAGTTAAGGTATCAAGACAAAGGTAGACAGAAGAAGCCTTGCTCTCCCACCTAAGTTTTTTGAAAACCCTGGTCTCAACTGACATCCCAATCACTACTTTTGGCCAAGAAGACTCACAAAGATCCACAACTTAGTTGCAACATCAAGCACAATTTGAAGCTATGGTTGTGGTTCTCACTCTGGCCTTTTAAATCCTGATGTGAGCAGAAGCTGTGGATGAGGAGGTTCTTCCCTAACTAGAAGTCAAATAGCATCAGCATGATGAATGGGTCTGGAGGCAAAGATATCCCTAACCTCCCAAAAAAGCTCTTGTTGCTTCATACCAGCTAAAATTTGGGGAAGAACTTTGCAGGAGTGGTGTAAGTTATGAGAGAAGCTGGCTGTCTTCTCTATAAAACTGGCTCTGCCCTGGCTGGTTTGCTTGGTGGTTAGAGCATCGGCCCACGGCCCAGTGAGTGGCAGGTTCATTCTGGTCAAGGGCACATATCTCAGTTGTGGTTCCTCGCTGGCCCTGGTCGGGTCATGTGGAAGGCAACCAGTCGATGTGTCTCCGTCACATCGATGTTTCTCTCTCTCCCTCCCTCCCTCCCACTCTGTCTGAAGATAAATGGAAAAATATCCTTGGGTGAGGATTAAAAACAAAAAACTGGCTCCTACAACCCAGAGGAGGTGAGCACCAAGAGAGCCCTATAATCTATCACCCATAGTTTCTCACCTACCCTGTCTCCATAGATATGAGTCTTCCAGATTCAAGGATAAGTTACAGTCCAATAGGGCAGCTGTCTCACTCAGTCCAGTAGCCCATATTAGTGTGACAAAAGTTCAGGCCTGCACAAACAAACAGAACCAACACCTACCTGCTCTCCACCCCTTTTTCTAGTGCTAGAACATCAAAGTAAACACACACTGGGGTTACTGAATGCAAATATTTGTACACATAAAGGCAGTGACATTGAGGGATGAGGAAAACTGGGCCAAAAAAAACTCCCCAAACTATAAAATGACCAAATTGAATTTTCTACAAACTTAATGTTAGTTTCCCTGAACTCCTATTTCATTCTCAGCTAAAACCTGGGTTAGGATTACACCACATCGACCACGTTAAAAACAAGAAGAAAATAAGTCAGAAGTTCCTTTAACACACACATGACTGTCCTCAACTCCTTTGACCAGATCCCCAACATATGATTATGCTTTGGGGGCCTAGCTTTTTCCTTCCGAAGAGGCAACCCACGGCCCAGAAAAGCTAAGGGAGACAGACTTGTGGCGTTTAGGAGTGTCAGTCATTTCTCAGCTATTACATCAGTAAAATGTTAATAGGAATAACAATAGTATCGACCCTTAGACCCCAAGAAGGTGAACTAGAGATAATTATGCACCTGAAGTTGGCCTCGAGTGTTTGGGGCGTGTCAGTCATTGTTGTTATTATTACTACTGTACCACTGCCCGGGGAGGGGCCCTGTTAAGGCCTGAGGCGAGGGCGTCAGGGCCCAGCTGAGCGAGAGACTGGCGGGTCAGGCCGGTTGGAGCCGGTATCTAGTGCCTGGAGCTCCAAAAGCAATAGGACGGAAGAGGCGACGAGCCGTGGGCGCAGGGGAGTAAGGGGCAGAAACCAGAGGCGGAAAGAGCCCGGTGGGGAGTAAGAACCACAGAATAGGGTAGCGAGGGAGGACCCCACACTTACCCAGTGTGAATTCCCATTGCTCGTTCCCCAGCGAACGCTCGGGCACCACCTCCAGATCCAGCATTGGTTCAGCTCGCCGGGCCGGGGCGGCCTCCCTGCGGCAGCGCAGACGGGACCGGAGCTGAGAAGACAAAACAGCAGCTGACCGTCGTCCCCGCCGCCCTTCGGCGGTCCTGCTTCCCAACTCCTTCCTGGTCGCCGGCGGCACCTGCCCAACACCACACCACACCACACCACACCACACCTCACCTCACTTCACCTCACCTCACCTGCAGCAGTCGCGGCAGTAGGGGCAGCGGCGGCAGCGGCGGCAGCGGCAGCGTCTGCAGCAAAAGTGGCGTGCCGGGCCGTAAAGTGTGGCGAGGGCGGGGCGAAAGCGGGACTCAATCGAGGGGGAGGAGCCTAAGGCGGAGTCGGCGCACGCGCAAACCCTGGATCAGGAGGCTGTGACCATCCAGGCGAAGGCTGAAGGAGGCCTGGCGTTACCATCCGTAAGGGCTAGAACCAGGAGCCTCGTACTCCGTGAACCCCACATCTGCACACTGCTGAGCATACATTTCACAAGTCTAAACAAGAATGTGTACACCATTCAACACACACGTGATATGGTTATACAATCTTCCTCTGTTGTCTACACGCACGTCCCACTCACATTCAATGGGAGCAAAAAGCGAGTTCCGAGGGTGCATCGTCAGAGGTCCTGGAGGGAGAGAGGATGTGGAGTCCCAGAGCCCCACGGCCCGTGTGCGCCCTTCCACCCCAGGGTTGGGGCCGAGACTGACGCCGTCTGCAGCTGCCTCTAGTTATCCATGAATGACTCCTCGCCCACCCAGCCGCTCCTGGGGCTCGGGTGGAACTCAAAGCGAGTGAGAAGTGTGCTCAAGTTCCAGTGTAGGTACTTGGAGGAACTGGGCGAGGAATAGGCAGAAGTGGGAGGAGCTAGTCCGGGCCTCTTGTCTGACCACTTTCAGATTGGAGTTTCTCTCCGCTCCGCCCCCCCCTCCCCCCGCTTCTCCCACCAACCAACGGGGCCTGGGACAGAGGTCGTGGGCTGCAGCTCAGACTCGAACCAGAACTAGCTTTGCCGCCAACTCTGTGTGGTCTAGACCAAACCTCTAGTGCTCTTTGTGCCTCAGTTTCTACAAGTCTGGGGAGGGGCTCCTCTAACCTGTTCAGCCTGAGCTTTTGGCCTCTGCCAAGGGCACGTACCTGGGTTTTGAGGTTGATCCCAGCCCCGGTTGGGGTCGTGAGGGAGGCAATCAATCGATGTCTCTCTCACATGGATTTTTTTCTCTCTCTCTCTCTCCCTCTCTCCCTCCCTCCCTCTTAAAAAAAAAACAAATCAATGGAAATAATATGCTCTGGTGAGGATTAACCAAAAACAAACAAACCCCAAAACAACAATAAAAATAAATATGGAGCCCTGGCCAGTGTGGCTCAGTTGGTTGGGTGTCCACTTGTGCACCCAAAGGTTGCTGGTTTTCTTGGTCAGGGCACATGCTGGGGTTGGGGACTCGATCACCAGTAGGTGGCATGCAGGAGGCAGTCAACTGATGTTTTGCCCTCATATTGATGTTTCTCCCTTCCTCTCTCTCTAATAATCAATTTATTTATTTATCCTCATCCAAGGACATTTTTGCATTTATCTTCAGATAGAGCAGGAAGGAGAGAGGTAGAGAGAGAAACATCAACGTGAGAGAGACACATCAACTGGTTGCCACCCACACGACCCCAACAGGGGCCAGGAACAAACTGCAACCAAGTAACGTGCCCTTAGCAGGAGCCGAACCCGGGATTCTCTGGTCCATGGGCCGAAGCTCTAACTGCTGAGCCAAACCGACCAGGGCATAATCAATTTTTTTAAATCTTAAAAAAAATAAAAACATTGAGAAGGATGCCCATTGCAGCATTGTATGCCAAAACAACTAAAACTAACTAAACTCTGATATATAATAGGATATGTTTAAAAAATGGAATTATATCCCTATATGCTGATGTGGAAAGAGCTCTAAGAGAAAAAAGGCAGGTGGCAAAATTATGTAGTATGAATGTATTTTTCTGTAAAACATTAGTAAAAGAAACATTGGCTATACCAAAAAGGGAGAAAGATAAAAAATTATCAATAGTACCTAACATTGGGAGTGTGACAGGGGGCAGCAATTAGGGGCACATTTACCTCTTACCATGCATGACAAGCATTCAAGATGTGTTTAGGAAAAGTTAATTGAGCTGCTGGCCTAGATGGCAATGGTAAGAATACCTGGAAAAAAATGTTCTAAGGTTGGGTTAGAGGTAATTTTAGTCAATTTAAAATGTCTGAATTGAACTCAAATCCAACCAGACAAGGGAAGGTTCTTTTGTTAAAAAAAAACACTTGGAGCCCTGGCCGGTTTGGCTCAGCGGTTGGAGCATCAGCCTACAGACCAGAGAGTCCCGGGTTCGGTTCCCGCTAGGGGCACATACCAAAACAAAAACAAAAAAAACCACTTGGAGAGCCCAGGTGGTGTGGGTCAGTGGGTTGAGCACTGACTTATGCACCAAGAGATCGCCAGTTCAATTCCCAGTCAGGGCACACGCCCAGGTTGTGGGCTAGATCCCCAGTATGGGGCATGCAGGAGGCAGCTGATAGATATTTCTCTCTCATGATGTTTCTCTCTCTCTCTCTCCCTCCCTCTCCTTTCCTTTCTGTCAAAAAAAACAACAACACTTCGAGGGGCTTATTTCTGGTGGACAGAGCAGGGTGGGGTATGGAAGAGGAAAGACAAAGAGAAAGAGAAAGTCACACACTCTGAGTAACAACGTGAAAGGATTTTTAGTTTGGAAAACCCAGGAAACAGGAAGAGGCCTGTAAGAAATGTCCTGTTGGGTTAATAGGCAGGTTTCTGTGAACAATGTTAGTCAACAAAAGGTTATCTTTGCTCATTGTGCTATCCCCAAACCTTTGGCTTAAGTGTGATCCACCCAGGTTTTTGTCATGAATCAGAATGACAGCTTTGGAATGGTGGTCTGGGAGGAGGCCATAGCTCAGAGGTTGCTACACAGAGTAGAAGCAGGAGGTGCCTCAGGGAAGTAGGCCAACTTGGGAGAATGTCAGAACCCATCCCCCAGAAAGAAGGTGAGGATGTTCAGAAATAGTGAACTGGCTGTTGGTGGACTGATGAGTGTATTCATCCTGGCTGGTGTGGCTCAGTGGACTGGGCCTTGTACCATGCACTGAGAGGTCCCGGTTCAAACATGCCCGGGTTGCAGGCTCGATTCCCAGTAGGGGGCATGCAGGAGGCAGCCGATTGATGTTTCTCTCTCACATTAATGTTTCTAATTCTCTCTCCCTAAAAAAAAAAATCAATAAAAACATATTTAAAAATAAAATAATTTTAAAGAAATAAAATTAAATATATTTTATTTAACCCAATATATTAAATACCAATATAACTCGGTATATAAAAATATTTATATGTAATCATAAAAAATTAATAAAATATCCTATATTCCTTTTTTGGGGGTACTAGATCTCTGCTACTGGTCTTTTACACTAGCAGTGCATCTCAACTTGGACACTAAATTTTCAAAGGCTAAAGTGAAATGTAGTCCTCCTAAAGCGGTTTTGAGGAAGGGAGGGAGAGAAACATAGATGTGAGACACATTGATTGGTTGCCTCCAGCACAACCCCAACTGGGGGCTGGAGATCAAATCTGCAACTCTTTGGTCCTTGGGCTGACATTCTAACCAACTGAGCCAAACTGGCCAGGGCAACACTGAGTTTTAAATTTTAATCTAAAACAAAAAAACCAGTTTCTTGGTTGTGCTAGGCACATTTCAAATGCACAATAGCTACGTGTGGCTAGTACCTGCCATATTGGACATAGTAGATACAGATTATCTTCTCTAATAAGAAATTTCCTTCCATTTTATCTACTCACATTTCCCAATGTTTCTGAAACCTGAATAAGGCTAATAAAAACCTTAACTCTTAAGTTGCTTATTCTAACCAAAAGTTGACAGTTGACTAATATAGTGACTTATCTGAGTATCCTATAATTAAACAAACCAAAATGCCACTTCCACTCATGATCCCACCCTACAATTGTAATTTTCTAGCCTTGAAACATTTTTAAAAGGCTATATATGTATATATGATAGTGATGCAAGAAAGGAAAATTGATGCTCTCCAGGGGGAAATCATGTCCTGAAATTTGCCTGCAAAAGAATGAAATTTGCCCTGGCCGGTTCGGCTCAGCGGTTAGAGCGTCGGCCTGCGGTCCAGAGAGACCCGGATTCGGTTCCCAGTAAGGGCACGTACCTCGTTTGCAGTTTGTCCCTGGCCCTGACCCAACCAGGGCAGTGCGGGAGGCAGCCACTTGATGGGTCCCTTTCACGTCTTTCTCTCTCTCTCTTCCTCTTTCTCCCTCCCACTCTTATCTGAATAAAAAATGGAAAAATGTCCTCGGGTGAGGATTTAAAAAAGAAAAAAAATAAGAAATCTTACCTTTAAGACATTTGGGCCCTGGACAGTGTTGCTCAATGGTTAGAGTGTCACCCACAGACCAAAGGGGTCTCAGGTTCGATTTCTGGACAAGGGCACATACCTGGGTTGCAGATTCAATCCCCAGCCCTGGTCAGGACACATGTCTCTCTCACATTGACGATGTTTCTCTCTCTCTCCCCCCCTCCCTCCCTTCCACTCTCTCTAAAATCAATGGAAAAAACATCCTCTGGTAAGGATTTAAAAAAAAGACTTTTGGAAGATTGAAACACCAATGTTGTCGTGTATATACACATAGATGTGACAATATAGCTGTGGTGGTTTTAAAAATAAATCCACAAACTCTTTGGCATCCCTTCCCTTCAAGAGATGCTTAATATTCCTCCCTTTGAGTGTAGACCTGACCCAGTGACTCACTTCTAACATATAGAATATGGCAACCCAAGACTAGGTTATTAAAAAGACTGTGGCTTTCATCATGGCCATGCACTTTCTTGGATCACTTGCTTTGGTAGAAGTCAGCTGCCAAGCTGTGAGTTGCCCTATGAAGATACCCCCGTGAAGGAGGTCTCCATCCCAACACCTAACAAGGAATCACAGGCTTTCATCCAATGGTCTTCGAGAAACTGAGGCCAGTCAATGATCATATAAAGTGGGCTTGGAAGGGAATTCTTTAACCGCAGCCAAGCCTTAAAATGACTAAGTCCTGGTTGACAATTTGACTCTAACCTCAGGAGAGACCTTTGACCAGACCACTGAACTTAGCTTCTTCCAGATTTCTGACCCACAGAATATGTAAGATGATGTTTATTGTTTTAAGTTGCTAAGTTTTGGGGCAATGTGTTATGCAGCAATGGAAAACTCATAATGGCTTATGGTTTGAAAAAGCTCATTGCCAAATGAAGCATAAATCAAGTAAGTTATTTCTCTTCCCAAGCAGTGCCAAACGAGCATATCCAAACACCTGTTTCTAACCCGGCCAGTGTGGCTCAGTGGTTGAGCATCGACCCATGCACCAAGAGGTTGCCGGTTCGATTCCCGGTCAGGGCACATGCCCAGGCTGTGGGCAAAATCCCCAGTGGGGGGCATGCAGGAGGGGGCCAATCGATGTTGATGTTTCTATCTCTCTCCCTCTCATTTCCTCTCTAAAATCAGTAAAGGAAAAAATAAAATAAAAATAAACAAATATCTGTTTCTAGAGGTGATATAACAACTTCTGAAATGAACCCTCAGAGTATAAATCTTATTCTTTGGAATTTTGCTTAATGGTTCCAATTCAGCATTTAAAGATATTTATCATTTACAGTAAGTCTGGTGGTGAATAAGTAAATATTTTCATATGGACCAAGCTTAAGGATTGCTTCTAAAGTAAAAGGCTTAATTTTCAGGTGTAGGAAAATGCCAAGAAAAGTCCTAAGAATGTTTGATATAATACCAGCACAAATTAAGTGTATATTGCTAAAATGAAAGATGGTACTAATTTGGATATGTAATTTTTTGAATTCTTCCTCCCCTCCAAGATGACATGACTGCTTTATAGTCATTATCTCATTGGATGGGTAAATTAAGCCAGACTTTTGAAAACCATAATATACACTGGGAAATTAATATTCTTTAAGATATTTTCAAGGTTTTCTTTGGAATTAGGATAAATGACCACTAGATGTCACTGTTGTTGTTTTCTTAAGGTTACCAAGTAGGATGAAAGAACAAAATCAATTTTCATGTTACAATGAAGACCAGAACAAAAATTGTTGGATTATGTCAATAAAGAGCCAAGACCCTGTTTTCACTACACAGAAGTTTATTGTGAAAGTAAATTAAACATACAAACACATAGTATGGCTAATGGTGGCAAAAGCAATCTGGTAGGTTAAGGCAAGTTTTAATGGAGATGAATTTAGAAAAGATGATGCAATGATGTAATTTTGTTTAAATATAGATTATGAAAAAATATCAGATTGCATCAATAACTTAATAAAAGTAGTTTTCAAAGCCTGCACTACTGGAGAAAAAGGGTTTATGATCTTAATGCCAGCATTAAGACAGATAGATGAAGCAGAACAGAGCTAAATGATAAGAAAAAAATCAGTATTTACAGAAAAATGGCAACATGAACATTTCATAATATTTGATCATAGTTACTGGTGGACTAAAAGTCCTTAGCTAGAAGCAATAGAGAAAAATGTACCATCATCATCATTTAAAAAAAAAAAAATTAAGTGCAGAAGTAAAAAACCAAGGAGCTCTGTGATAAAATAACTTTAAAACACCACTGTAAGGACCACTTAAAAGGAGATTCCCTCGGGGGAAATTAGGGCACTGAGTGTGTAAACATGTGAGCTATACAACCAATTTCATTCATAGTACTTAGTTACACAAGATCAGCATGGTCTTTTATGATGTATTATTGTTTATAACAATTTAAACACACTCCTTACCATGCATGACTTCAAATATATAACATTTTTATTCTGAGATACAGGATATGTTTATGAATTATAAGACCTATGTACAATGAAAAGTCACACCTCCCTCATCAATCAAGTAAATATATGTTTTAAATGCATGACCTTTTTCAGACTTTAGTTCATTTTCTGAACTGACCATGTCAGTTTTTCAAACTCTTTAAAATAATGCCATTCTATTATGATAAAATACATTTTTGCAAAAATTCAGAAATGTAGTAACATTTAATGAATGTGACCATGAAAAATATTTGTAAGGAGGTGCCAAATGATTTAGCACTTTTTTCCAGTCTTGTATTAAAGAAAAAAAAAAAAAAAAAAAAAGAACAAGTTGCATTCAATTTGACAGTGAGCCTGCATTCAATTTGACAGTGAGCCTATTTTAAAAATACTCTCATAGTAATTCATGTCAAAAGGTTCCACTAATAGTCCTTTTGCAAAATACCATATATATAACCTGTGAATTTTTTCCATAATAATCAATGGAAGAAAATGTATCCTCTGCACAGATGAACATTTTCTCTCTAAGACTAACCTTTTATCACCCAGCATTGTTTTTACAAAAGCATGCATTATAAAACACACACAAAAGCAGCTATCTTAAACACGATTTTAATACAATATTACCTTTGTAGCTGATTTATCACTGTCTCCAGTTTAATATGCTGTTACATACATGAAGAAGCTCCAGTATCCCTTTTCTGATTGATTAAAAAAAAAAAAAAAATCCCTGAATAAAACAGAAGCCAGCCTGCGACTTCTTTAGGCATTTCAGTAGAATATTATCATTTATGGAGAGTATCTCCACACAAACTCATGATAGAACAGAATCTAAAACAAATCTGGGGAAGATTAGAGTCAATCCCAATTAAAATTTTTTATGTTTAAAAAGGAAAGAAAAGGAGCTGATTATCAACATTTAAAAGGATACTGCAACTTTAACAACTGTAAACTTTGTTAGAAGGCTGTGGCAGACAGCTCTACGCTACTAGGTTTTTAGCTTGTAAATAATGCAAACACATCAGCAGTTTTAAAATGCCATAGACAATAAAAACACAAAAGAAAATGGGAGAAACAAAACAAAAAACCAAGAAAGCCTAGCTAAAATGCAGCTGTATAACCAACACATCTAAAATCACAGAAAAAGAAAAATTAGAGTAACCAATTAGGGGAAAAACCCTCTGATAATAATTTTAATTTCTTGAGTTGTTTTTAAATGACATGAACTTTTAAATTAAAATGGAGGACAAATAAGAGCTCTACCAGTAGATAGTTTCAACTCAATAAAATAATGCCAACAGGTAAGCTTGCATAGAAAAAAATTTTAAATCATTACTGGCTACATGCATACAAAATTAGAAATGCAGGTATTATAATCATAGTGCAAAACCATGGCAGTTTGTGATGTCTTGTTACTGCCTAAGGTTGAGAAATAGGCTGTAGTACCTCCAGTTATCACAGTTTCTGGTCTTTTAATCAATTATTTTTGCCGACTAGAAACAATGTATATGTAAAGATTTGGGGGGCACATCTGCTGTGCTACTAATTAACGAAGTTTGAGGTCATCACCACCACCTAAATTGGAACCAGGACTAGGGTCTTGTTGTCTTCTTGCCTGCAAAGACAAAAATCATGGTTTGGGGTCAAAACATGTTTGAAAATCCAAGTGCTAGATAAGTAAAAGACAGTCGCACATAAGTTTGCAACTAAAATATTTTCCGCCAGTATCTTTCCACATGTAAGAGGAAAAAGAACAATTTAAATTATGTATGAAATATTTGGCTAAAGTTTCCTTAAAAAGCAAGAATAAAAATTTCATTATATTCAAAAGAGCATTATTGAAATATGTATCATGGATAAAAGAACAACAAATCTACATTTGTTGTAGATTTGGGACTTAAGGGTTTAACTTTAACACATCATCCAATCACCTGAGAAGCAAACTTTCCCTTTTAGTCATAGCTGACATTTACTGAGCACCAACTAGATACTTGGCATTGTTCTAAGCACTTTCCACAAATGAACTAACCACCCATAACATAGTTGCTATTATTTATCCATTTTACAAATAAAGAAAAATGGTTGAAAAATATAATGCAATTATCTATGCAATCTTTAAATAAATGGAATCATGTATCACTATCACAACTGCAACTGTCTATGTCAGTTTTTAGAAATGAATTTCACCAAAAATCTAAATATGATTTCAATTCTTAATATCTAAAACAGTGGTTAGAGCATTCTTGACCTTCAAAGAAACATCTCAATAAGTCACACTTGTACTGTAAGATCAAGTTCAGTCAGAAGCTACAGCTATGTCATTTCTCAAGAGGGTTATGTTGTTTAGATAGACATGACACTACTTTATTCACTTTAAATAAAATAAAATATGCCCAGCCTGTGTGGCTCAGTGGTTGAGCATCGACCCATGCACCAAGAGGTTGCCGGTTCAATTCCTGGTAAGGGCACATGACTAGGTTGTGGACCCAATTCCCAGTGGGGGGCATGCAGGAGGTAGCCAATTGATGTTCTCTCTCATCGATGTTTCTACCTCTCTCTCCCTCTCCCTAAAAATCAATAAAGAAAAAAATAAAATAAAATCCAACACTAACTTCTGTAGTCTTTCTTATAAATTTTTACGTATTTCTCTAGCAGACTTTATTTTTAATTTTTATCCTCACCCAAGGATATGTTTACTGATTTTAGAGAGAGAGGGAGGGAGAGAGAAATATTAATCAGTTGCCTCTCACACATGTCACAACCGGGTACCAAACCCGCAACCTAGGTATCTGCCCTGACCAGGAATTGAACTCAGCCTTTCAGTGTATGGGATGACACTCAACCAACTGAGCCATACTGGACAGGGCAGATTTTAACTATTTTTATCAGCAGACTGCACACTGACTAAATTTTAGCATATTCCTTTCAATGAACTAGTGAGGTTAAAGTTATGCTGCATGGTTATAGACTGAAAGAGCTATAGAATACATATGGATCAGAAAAATAATTTGTGTTCCATACAGAATCAATCTTATTTTATTTTTTTATCCTCACCTGAGGACATTTTTCCATTTTTTGTTCAGATAGAGTGGGAGGGAGGGAGAGAGAGAGAGAGAAACATCGACGTGAAAGGGACACATCGAGTGGCTGCCTCCCGCACGACCCAACCAGGGGCTGGGGACAAACTGCAACCGAAGTACGTGCCCTTAGTGGGAACTGAACCTGGGCCTCTCTGGACCGCAGGCGGACACTCTAACCACTGAGCCAAACCAGCCAGGGCTAGAATCAATCTTAAGGACAGATCAATTCTGCAAAGTCAGAGATGATGATATCAGTATCTGGTTTCAGTCAATGAAGATTAGAAAGAGGCTGAGCAATGAAAAAACAGTGAGAAAAATCAATCCTAATTATATATTTATAAATCACTACAAACCTACCAATAATACTTTGTGAAAAGAATATTTCATCTTTTGTCTTGAGATAAGAATAATTTTCAAATTACTTTAATAATAATGGGAGGACTCCAAAGGAGTACAAAGAACAGTCATCAGCAGTTGGGGGTTCTCCCTGATCATGGCTATGCAGAGATTACCATAGGTTCGTTTATATTTTTGGTAAAAGCATGGAGAATAAAGTCCTTTAGCTATTTGTTTGTGATTTTAGTTTCTATTTACATTGTTAAGAAGGAATAACATGTAAGAAAGACATGTGAAGGAAGGTCAATAGGAAAATTAAAACAGGAGAAGTCTGATAGAGTAATGAGTGAGCACAGAATTAGAGAGCCGGGAGACTGGGAGGAAATTTAGTGCTAGAAGGGAAGATGTATGGGGTGTCACATGAAGGAGACAAACACGAGAACAGATTCAGGTTCAGTGACTGGAATTCAACAAATGGATGAGCTGTCTTAAAAACAATACTTTCGCCCTGGCTGGTTTGGCTCAGCGGTTAGAGCGTCGGCCCGTGGACCACGGAGACCCGGGTTCGGTTCCCACTAAGGGCACGTACCTCGGTTGCAGTTTGTCCCTGGCCCCGGTTGGGGTCGTGTGGGTGGCAGTCAGTCAATGTGTCTCTCTCACATTGATGTTTCTCTCTCTCTCTTTCTCCCTCTCTCCCTCCCTCTCTAATCTGAAGATAAATGCAAAAGTGTCCTCGGGTGAGGATTAAAAAAAAAAAAAAAGCAATACTTTCTACTGTGGCAGTTTTCTAATGGAGGCTGGATGTTTTAGAAGAAATTATTTTGTTGATAATAAGCCTGACTACATGATGGCAAAGAAACTCTGAACTCGATTAATCTAAAAGCATAAAGTCCATAATTTCTAGTTTCTTTCTCCCTAGTCAATATATAGGGACTCTTGATTCTAACTTTTTATTAAGTTTTTCAGAAGAGGATTTAAAAAATATATATTTTTTTTATTGATTTCAGAGAGTGGAAGGGAGAGGGAGCGATAGAAACATCAATCGGCTGCCCTCTGCACACCTCCACCGGGGATCGAGCCCAAAACCCGGGCAAGTGCCCTCACCAGCAACCTCCTGGTGCATGGGAGAATGTTCAGCCAACCGAGCCACAATGGCCAGGCAGAATAGGGTTTTAATATAAAGCAGATATCCACTAGCCTATTCAGAATACAATTATGTCTTAATATTTATAAAAAATTAATCTAGATCATTTTACTACAGACTTCTTTCTACCAGTTGCTCCTGTTTTCTTTCTTTTAATATATGACCCAGAAACATGGCAAATAGTTTCTAGAAGGCAACCATGGCATGAGTCCAAAATGAAGAGACAAAAAGTAACAGGTGTTGGAAGTTTTCCCTACTGGTCAGGCCTGCGCAGAGTAGCCAAGAGCAGGGATAACCAAATGAAAAAGAATAAAATGTCTTGGTTGATTTCCATTCGTTTAATATCAAGATTATCAAACTGGTAAACATTCTTCATGAAAAAAAAGCCCTAATAATTAAAAATAACTACAAATTATTGAATGTATCCTATGTCCAGATACTGTGCTAATAATTTGATGTTTGATACTTGGCTAAAAGAACACAGAATTTTAAAGCAGCACAGTACTTCACAGATCTGGTTCAACTCTCATTTAAACACGATTAGCCTGAGCCCAAGAAGGTTAAGTGATTCCCTAGGTGACACAGTTAGCCGGTGGCAGCCAGACTTCTAGAAAAGATGAACCTTTAACTCACAATTAGCATTAATATTAGCCTCTTAAGTCATTGCTATTCCCCCTCCCCCCTTTTTTTTTATCCTCACCTGAGGACATCTTTCCATTTTTTGTTCAGATAGAGTGGGAGGGAGAGAGAGGAAGAGAGAGAGAGAGAAACATTGACATGAAAGGGACACATCGAGTGGCTGCCGCCTCCCGCATGACCCAACCAGGGCCAGGGACAAACAGCAGCTGAGGTACATGCCCTTAGCAGGAACCAAACCCGGGTCTCTCTGGACCACAAGCTGAAGCTCTAACCCAGCGGTTCTCAACCTGTGGGTCGCCACCCCTTTGGGGGTTGAACGACCCTTTCACAGGGGTCGCCTAAGACCATCAGAAAACACATATTTCCGATAGCAATTCATAACAGTAGCAAAATTACAGTTATGAAGTAGCAGCGAAAACAATTTTATGGTTGGGGGTCACCACAACATGAGGAACTATATTAAAGGGTCGTGGCATTAGGAAGGCTGAGAACCACTGCCGCTGAGCCAAACCGGCCAGGGCTATTTCTATTTTTAAGGCTGGAGGAGACACAAAGCAGAAATTTTAAGTTCTAATATGAAAGAAAGAAATGCACTTTAATAAAAGTGCTCAGCAGTTAGAGCGCCGGCCGGCAGACCGGAGAGGCCTGGGTTCAGTTTCCGCTAAGGGCACGTACCTCGGTTGCAGTTTGTCCCTGGCCCTCTCCTATCAATGTTTCTCTCTCTTCCTCCCTCTGTCCCTCCTGCTCTATCTGAAGATAAATACACAAATGTCCTCGGGTGAGGATATATAAAAAAAAAAAAGGTAAAAACCAAGTCAGCAGTCAATCATAAACACCTGTCCAATAAATAGACTACAAGAGCTGGTCTAACAGGCATCCCCCCAAAATATAATTCTTATAAAAAGTAAACCACCTCAGCCCTGGCCGGTTTGGCTCAGCAGTTAAGAGCGTCGGCCTGCGGTCCAGAGAGATCCGGGTTCGGTTCCCGCTAAAGGCACATATCTTGGTTGCAGTTTGTCTCCGGCCCTGGTTGGGTCGTGCGGGTGGCAACCACTCAATGTGTCCCTTTCATATCGATGTTTCTCTCTCTCTCTCTCTCTCTCTCTCTCTCTCTTCCTCTCTCTCCTTCCCACTCTATCTGAACAAAAAAATAGAAAAATGTCCTCGGGTGAGGATAAAAAAAAAAAAAAGTAAACCACTTCAAAATAAAAGAGATAGTGAAAATAATCTACTTTTCTGGGCTTGGATGGGGATGGCTCTACCACTTTAGCTATGTGATCTTAGACAAGTTTCTTTTCCTCTCTTAGCCTCAGTTCCTCAAAATGAAGGCACAGCTTATAAGATCAATGAAGAATCAAGTGTAAAGCAAATACTGTTGTATATCCAGCTATGTCATCACTTCTCATGTGTAGCACACACTTAGCACTCATACTGTTGTTATTAGAACAAAGCTGCTCATCACTTCCCAATTTATCTATATGAACTTTTCAAATGTTAAAAAAATCTGCATCCTACAGTTGAGTAATTTTTATAAACTAAAACAAGGTTAAAACAAAATAAATTTTAGTAAAGTCTATATTTCTTATGACAGCAAACTAAGACTCTTTCAATGTGGGAGAAGACAGATTTAGTATCCTCTTCCTCATTAATCTTCTTCTGATTCTCATTCTCAGTCCTAGTTCATAGTTCATATTCTCAGTTTACTCTCATATAATGCCTTTAGTCAACACACATATGTTAATTGGTCCTTACACAAATGAATGTTGGTAGAGTTAAGTGATCTGAAAACTGAAGTCTGTGGGAATTTAAAATAAATAAAGTTGGAAATTTTTTTCTCAGACCACACAGAATAGAAGGCTCCAAAAACATACAAAACACAAATACAAAAACCACATAAAGCCTTTTGCCTCTTTTTATTTCCAAATAGTTTCCACATAAAATTCTCCTATGATTTGCTGAATTGCATTAAAACTGCCTAAAGTAGAATAAGCAATCATTATTTACCCATTCTCTGCCATTAAAGACAAACCTTTTTTCTGCCAAGGGCCATTTGGATATTTATAACATCATTCATGGGCCATACAAAATTATCAACTTAAAAATTAGCCTGCTATATTTGGTCTGGCTAATTTGGTGAGGCGTGTGATGTTAGCAAGTATTGGTTTCTTGGGCCTTATACGGCCAGTGGACTGGACATTCCCCACCCCCAAGTCCTCAACAAATGAAACCAGTTTCTAGGTAATATAGAGAAAACCTCTTTCAGCACTGACACTTTGCAGCTAAATTAGGAGCAAACAGTGCTATATTACAGTTTTAGGTTAAGAGGCCAATCAAGTTGCAAGCTGTCTCTAGACAGAGAGTGTGTACAAGCTGCATCAAACTGATGACAGCCAATTTATCTATGACCAGAGAACACTTAGTCTGTTAACCTTATTAACCTTAATCTCCTTTCACAAAAGCCAAAAATAAGGCATTAGAATTACAGAGACATGTAACCTGAAGAGAATTGCCATGGGTAACATGTCAACATTTTCAAATCACGAGAGAACTTTCAGGTAGAAAAGGCACTGGGCTACTTCTATGTGGCAACAGACACTAAATGGACAGGCATTTCATAGAATAAATGTCTGTGATTTTTTTCTTTTTTTTTTTTTCTTTTTAGTTTGAAAGCTCTTTATTTATTTATTTATTTTACATATAAGTTGTTTGGTTTATTTCTTCCCACTCCCCAACCCCCCTTCCCTTTGAGGTTTGTCAGTCTAACAACCAATTTATACTTCTTAATCCCTTCACCTTTTTCACCCCTCCCCCCAGCCCCTACCCATCTGGTACCCAACAAAAGTTCTCTGTATCTATGAGAATGTTTCTGTTCTTCTTGTTCATTTTGTTTGTAGATTCAATTGTTGATAGATATGTATTTATTGCCATTTTGTTTGTTCATATTTTTTTATCTTTTTCTTCAAGAAGACCCTTCAACGTTTCATATAATAATGGTTTGGTGGTGATGAACTCCTTTAGCTTTTCCTTGTCTGGGAAACTCTTTATATGGCCATCGATTCTAAATGACAGCTTTGCAGGATAGAGTAATCTTGGTTGTAGGTTCTTGCTTTTCATCACTGTGAATATTTCTTGCCACTCACTTCTGGCTTGCAAAGTTTCTTTTGAGAAATCTGCTGACAGTCTTATGGGAACTCCCTTGTAGGTAACAAACTGCTTATCTCTTGCTGCTTTTAAGATTCTCTCTTTGTCTTGAACCTTTTGCATTTTAATGATGATGTGTCTTGGTGTGGGCCTCTTGGGGTTCATCTTGTTTGGCACTCTCTGGGCTTCCTGGACTTGTATGTCTGTTTCCTTCACCAAGTTAGGGAAGTTTTCTGCCATTATTGTTTCAAATAGGTTTTCAATTTCTTGTTCTCTCTCTTCTCCTTCTGGCACCCCCAAGATGCGAATGTTGGCACGCTTGAAGTTGTCCCAGAAGCTCCTTACACTATCCTCATTTCTTTGGATTCTTTTTTCTTTTTGCTGTTCTGATTGGGTGTTTTTTGCTTCCTTATATTCCAAATCGATGGTTTGCTTCTTGGATTTACCTACTCTCCTATTGCATCTGTGTAAACTATTCTTTATTTCAGTTAGTGCCTCCTTCATTTCTGACTGGTCCTTTTTTATGCTCTTGAGGCCCTCTCTAAGTTCACTGAGGTTCTCACTAAGTCCATTGAGCATCCTTATAAGCAGTATTTTGAACTCAGCATCTGTTAGGTTGCTTAACTCCATTTCACTTAGTTCTTTTGCTGGAGTTTTGTTCTGTTCTTTCATTTGGGACCTGTTTCTTTGTCTCCTCATTTTGGCTGCCTCCCTCTGTTTGTTCCAATGTATTACTTAGCGAGAGGTATTGGGCTAGCTGAGACCAGATGCTGCTTGTTTGAATGATTTTAGGAAAAGCTGAAGCAGACTCCAAGACAGGCCAATCCTATGGTAAAGCAACTGGCAACAGCGTGGGTGGGCCTGGAAGTTGGGTGGGGCGGGGCCTCAGGGCATCACCAGGGCGGGGCCAACAGTGTGAGCCAGGTTGCTGGAGTCCCAGATATGGCGGCATCTGCCGGCTCAGGAAGGGCTCACCAAAGGAACAAAAGCCTCTGTTAGCACGTCTGTCCAGGAGAAAGCTGCCTCTCCAGCCCTTGCTCCAATGCCAAACAGCTCAGTTCTTCCCCATATGACTCTGGTGCCTTTCAGGCTCCCTCCCCCACGTTGGAGCCTGGAGGGTGCGAGTCCGAGTAAGTCCGTGCGCGGGCCCTTTAAGAGGAGCTGCCGGGGCTCCAGCCGCCTCAGCCTCAGTTCCTGCTGGTTTTTCCAGCCAGAAGTGATGGGGATTCTCTTCCTGGCACTGGGACCCTGAGCTGGGCACCTGGTGTGGGACGGGGACCACTCAGCCCTCTGGGAGGACCTTCCCAGCCGAGGTATCCCAATTTTTATCTGCCACACGTGGGTGTGGGACCAGCCCGTCGCGCCTCCGCCCCTCCTACCAGGCTCGATGCAGCTTCTTCTTTAATTTCGTAGTTGTAGGACTTCCATTCAGCTTGATTTCAGGCAGTTTTGAATGATGGTTGTTCTGTAGTTTAGTTGTAACTTTGATGTGGTTGTGGGAGGACGCGATACCGCGTTTACCTACGCCGCCATCTTGACCGGAAGTCTGATTTTTTTCTTTTTTTAAAGTCTATTTTTTAGTAAAGTACAGAAGAGTGCACAAATCATAAATATATAACTTAATGAGTTTTCACTAAGTGAACACACCCATGTAACTAGCATCCAGATCAAGAAATACAACATTACCAAAACTTGGGAAGTTCTCCTTATACCTTTTCCTAGGCACTATTCAAATCCCGGGGTAACTGCTATCTTGACCCCCAAAGAACCAAGAAAAGTACAAAATCCTTTACTGTTAAAAAGTACACAAATAGCCCTGGCTGGTGTGGCTCAGTTGGTTGGGCATCACCCCGTGCACCAGAGGGTTTAGGTTCCTTTCCCGGTTGGGGCACATGCCCGGGTTGCCGGCTCAATCCCTGGTGGAGTGTGCACAGGAAGCAGCCAATAGATGTTTCGTTTTCACATTGATGTTTCTCTCTCTCTCCTCCTCTCACTCTAAAATTCAATAAAAAAATACACAAACAAACAAAACCAGAATCTGAAGTAGCTAGGCAAAATAATATCTGAAGTTAAGATATGCCCACCTTTACTGCCACTCCTGATACATTGTGAGCCAAGGTGCACAGAATGAGGGGGTAAAAACACTAGCTTGCACTGAACCACAATGTAAGTGTCAGATACTGAGCAACCCAGGAGGAAGGGTGTTAGCCCTGTTTTACAGATGAAACTCAAGAGAATAAGCAATTTTCCCAATGTCACATGGCAACAAGTGGTGGAGTAGGATTTAAAACCAAGGAAATATATTACAAACTTCATGTTCATTCTACATCAAAGGTTCTCAAGTTATATGTTGCCAGCTACTGGGTTCCCTGAAAATAGTCCAGGGACTCTAGAGAGAGACAAGAATCTCTACATACCCCTGTTTCCCTCTGAGCAGTGCCCCTGTATCTATTTTATATATTGGGGTTCTGTATAAAATTTCAAATGGAGAAAGGATTTCACTTTTTAAAAATTTTTAATCCTCATCTGAGGATCTTTTTCCATTGATTTTTTTCAGATAGAGAGGGAGGGGGGAGGGACAGAGAGAGAGAAACATCAATGTGAGAGAGACACACCGATCAGTTGCCTCCCGAACTACCACAACCAGGGCCAAGGATCTAACTAATTGTAATCGAGGTGCGTGCCCAAACTGGCCAGGGCGGATTTCACATTTTTTAAACCAACCTATATGCCAGAGAATACAGATAGCAAGTTCTAGAATCTTCTGTTTTCATTATTCAGTGTTAACACTAAAAACAAATTTTTTTTCTAAATAGGTAATATTATGTACATGATATAAAAACTCAAAAGGTACAGCCCTGGCCGGTTTGGCTCAGCGGTTAGAGCATTGGGCTGCAGACCAGAGAGGCCTGGGTTCAGTTCCCGCTAAGGGCATGTACCTAGGTTGCAATTTGTCCCCAGCTCCGGTTGGGGTCGTGTGGGTGGCAACCAGTTGATGTGTCTCTCACATTGATGTTTCTCTGTCTCTCTTCCTCCCTCTCTCCCTCCCACTCTATCTGAAGATGAATGGGGGAAAAAAGAAAATAGCCCTCAGATGAGGATAAAAAAAAAAATTAAAAAAAAAAAGAAAAAAAGAAAAAATTCAAAAGGTACAAAAGATAAACAGTGAAAGGTAATCATCCTCTCGATTATCATCTGGCCCCGATACCAGATTCCCCTCCATAATTTTCAGTTCCAGTTTTTTAATATAACCTACTAGAGAGGCTATACACATTCAAAGAAATATGTGTATATATTCCTTTCAAAAACACCCACAGGGTAATAAGATATTATACACAGTGTTCTGTACCTTTTGCATATCAGTTTATTATATACCAAAGATTTAACAGTACTTGGACAAGGTTACTAAAATAAAGTGTTTCTTCATTTCATTATGGTTTTTCATTTGCCAAATTAATGATAATCTGTCATTACCTCTGAAAGGTAAAGAGAATATCAGACTACTAATATATCCCTTTCCAGAAAAATCAGAAAAAGAAAATGCTAAATCCTACCATGGATGATGGATTGAAACTTTCTAAATTTTACAAATGGTAAAATAGAAATATGTCCAATGAATTTTCTAACTGATTTCAGGTTAAAAGACACTGTCGAAGATCAAACCCCTTGGGCTGTTAACCACATGGAGTTCTGCTTCCCACTGTTAGGAACCTCAACCTTATATATACATTAAATGTTCATGAGCACCACCATTACAAGTTTAGCATAGCAGGGCCAGAGGTCACAGAGGTTACCCAAACAGGGATGGGACATCCCAAAACCTATGTGCTGCCAGAATCTCAAGCTTTCAAGGACCATCTACTACTGGTTACTGCCACCCATGAATTACCAGTGCTCCTTGGACCCCGTCTCCAGTCAGGCACCAGGACCACCCACTGGAACCATTATTATTCTATTCTGTCTCAGCTTTTTCTTTTCCAGGTAAATTAATTTCTAACCTCTCCTGGCAGATTTTATTTTTCAACTAAATAATCTTTACAGTGATGTGGAAATTCATTTTCCCAGTGCTAGCCTGTATTTGTGGAGATCTTTTTTTTTTTTTTTAAATCCTCACCTGAGGATATTTTTCCACTGATTTTCAGACAGTGTGGGAAGGAGGGACGGAGGGAGGGAGAGAGAGAGAAAAACATCGATGTGAGAGAGACACATCAACTGGCTGCCTCCCCCACGACCCTACCCAGGGTCAGGGACCAAACTAAAACCGAGGTACGTGCCCTTTACCGGAATCAAACCCGAGACTCCTTGGTCCGAAGGCCGACATTCTAACCACTGAGCCAAATCAGTCAGGGCTATGGAGACCTTTTGATTAGGAAACTGGTTTAAGCCTCACTCTTCCTTCCATTAATTAACTATTTGAAAGAAAGCAAGTCAATTAATCTTTCTCAGGTCTGTTTCTTTTTCTTTTTTTTAAAATTCTCACCTGAGGATATTTTTTCCTTTGATTTTTAGATAGAGTGGGAGGGAGGAAGGGACAGAGAGAGAGAGAGAGAGAGAGAGAGAGAGAGAGAGAGGGAGAAACATTGATGAGAATGTTTGATGAGAATGAGGTACATTGATTGGTTGCCTCCCACACAACCCCAACCGGGGTCAGGGATCGAACCTGCAACCTAGGTATGTGCCCTTGACCAGCAATCAACCCGAGACTCTTTGGTCTGAGAGCCAATGCTCTAACCACTGACCCGAACTGGCCAGGGCTCAGGTCTCAGTTTCTTCAACTGTAATAAAAATGTTAAGTGCAATGTAAGAAAACAATTTTTAAAAAATAAAATTGTAACTTAAAAAAAATCAAAACCCCCCAGCCAGTGTGGCTCAGTGGTTGAGCGTCGACCTATGCACCAAGAGGTCGGTTCGATTCCTGGTCAGGGCACATGCCCAGATTGTGGGCCTGATCCCCAGTGGGGGGCATGCAGGGGGCAGCCAATCAATGTTTTCTCTCATTGATGTTTCTCTCTCTCTCTTCCTCTCCCTTCCTCTCTCTCTAAAATCAATAAAGAAAAAATACCAGAACCAAAACAAACAAAAGAAAAGAACATTCGTTCGATTATATGATAGAAGGCCACAGATATTTTAATTATAGGGAGAAAACATTTTTCTCTAATGCTCTCCTTTTAGGAAAAAAAAAAAAGGTAAACTGCAAGAAAATAAGCTGACATAAGATATTTGTTACGGATTTTTTTTTTAAAAGGAAGTAAAAGTACAAATTGGTAGTTACAGATTAGTCACAGAGATGTAAATTATAGCACAGGGAATATAGTCAATAATATTGTAATAACTATGTATGGGGCAAGGTAAGTACTTGAAATCCCGAGGGCATCACTTTGTAAGTATATGATTGTGTAACCACTACGCTACACACCTGAAACTAATACAGAATAATACTGAATGTAAACTGTAATTTAAAAACATACATAAAAATAAAAAGGGAAATAAAATATGCACGTGCAAAGTGCTAAAAGACATGCATACCCCAAACTCCCCTAAGTGACTGGCAGTGCAAGCTCTGGAGTCCAATTCCAGCCCAATTTTCTAGATGTCAGTTCTCTACAAGAACTGACATTTTAAATTATTGCTATGAAGAACTATAGGATCTTAAATCATTGATGAAAATCTAACCATTTTTTCTATGCTCTAGGCCCTAAGTCATAATGAAAGGAAAGTGCCCTGATACACTTTAGAGAACTAAAAGGATGTTCTTTCTTATTAGCCATATAATCCAATTAACTGGAACCATCACTGTGGTAGAGCTTTTAGTGCGAAAATACTTTAGATCTATTATTTACGGAAGGCATACACATACTGAGCACCATACTAAGTGTTTTACTAGCATTTTCCTATTTAATTCTCACAACAATTTCTATGAGAAAACCAGCTTAAGAGAGATTGGCAAGTGATGGAGGAGGAATTTCAACTAGGCCTGACTATGAAGCCCATGCTCTCAAATTACTGACATAAGACCAACTGCAGCCCTGGCCAGTTTGGTTCAGCGGTTAGAGCGTCAGCCAGAGACCAGAGAGTCTGGGGTTCGGTTCCCGCTAAGGGCACGTACCTCAGTTGCAGTTTGTTCCCAGCCCCAGTTGGGGTCATGTGGGTGGCAACCAGTTGATGTGTCTCTCTCACATTGATGTTTCTTTCTCTCTCTTCCCTCCTTTCTCCCTCCCACTGTATCTGAAGTAAACACACACAAAAAATGTCCTTGGGTGAGGATAAAAAAACAAAACCCAACTGAAAACAATCTATCTGCGCAATAAATCGACACCTTCATCAACAGACTATATTTTTCTTCATGCACAAATATAAACACACATATAAACTCACACACCAAAATGTTTTTCTTCAAGTAACACTGTTGATAAGAACAATCAAACTAACATTTTAGAAAGACAATTCTTAGTCAAAACAAATCTAGAATTTTATTTAAAGCAAAATATATACAGCTTCCTAGATAACTGTTCCATTAATTGTTAGTTATTCTTCAAATATAATATAGCTGAAGGATACTTTTTATAAAATAATTCTTGTATTACTTTAAAGCTATGTTCAACTTGTTCCAGAAAGACTGACCAATCATATTCTCTGACATGGCAGATCTCTTACTAATTCAACTCCTCTGCATATACTGTTCCTTCTTCCCAGAATGTTCTCTCTCATTTGTTGAGCTGGCAAACTTATAACCTTCCTTCAAACTCCCTGCAAGTGCATTCTCCTACGACTCCTCCAAGCAGAGGCAGAAGTAAGTGTTCCATCCTCCACACTGCCACCGTTCCCCTTCTGAACTTCCACTGTGCATGGCTGCTGCTAAAATAGACTGCAATTATCTGTGTATACATCTATTTTCCCTTAAGACTGATAGTTGCTCAAGGACAGAAACCATGTATTTTCATCTATTTCCTAGTCCCTAGGAATCTAGAACAACACAGTTGGGATTCATTACTTAATAAATAACTTAATTAATATAAACCAATAAATTATAAACATTCTAAATCTCGTTAGAGACCACGAACATGTATTACTCTACTTTAACTAACCTTCAGGCTATCCTGTAACTCTAGTTTTCAGACAGGCAGGATAGGAGAAATTGTTTACAATCGCCATTTGACAACTAAACACAATGTGCAAAAACACTGTGGTGGGTAGTGTGGAAGTTAAAAAACTAGGGTCCCCCTCTCACTGGGGATTACATTAGAGTGGAAAACAGACACACTTATAATTGTTTGGACATTGTTCAGTAAGAACAATACTAGAAATAAGAAGTGCTCTGGAAACTACAAAGTAGAAAGGCTAATTATAATTAAGAAGATGGGGGAAGGGATTGACAGATAACATTTGAGCTGGGCCTTGATAAATGGGTAGAAAAGCACATTCTTGGCCAGGGAACAAACAGCATGAGCAAAAAAGTTCAGAAGTATAAGATAACAAATAAATATTATACATTTAAAAACTTCTTACTATTACAGAAAACAAGCATTCTGAAAGAAAATGCTATGGGGTGTTTAATCACAAGAATTGTAAAAGCTTCAAATAAAACAAATGTATTGCATTATATCCTTCCTGTCTCTTCTCCTAAGCTTGCAAGTATTCTTAGGGATATCATCAGTCTATTAAATCAATTTACTCATTGACAAAGCAAAATATCCCTCATTAAAAGATAACTTTATTTCATACACTATCCACTGAATAGGCTTAAATTTTTCCTTTATTAAAAAAAAATTTGTAATATAGTAGGAAAAAAAATATCAATAATAGCCAGTGACACCTAGTCAGTCCCATGTACTCTAAAAAGTGCTTTCATGTGTATTTACTCATATAATCCTCACAATGACCCTATGAGATAGGTACAATTATTAGCCCTATTTTATAGATGAGGACACTCAGTTACAGAAAGGTGAAATACATTATCCGAGGCAACAAAAGTAAATGACAGAGGCAGATTCAGATCTTGTAGTCTGGCTCTAGAGTCTGGGCTCTTTACCTCTGTCTGTGTACACACACACACACACACACACACACACTCTCTCTCTCTCTCTCTCTCTCTCTCTCTCTTTAATGTTAGTTTAAGTAACCGGGTACATAAAATGTTGTGCATCAAAAACCTACTACAAGTTTTCTGTATTATATAACACTGACTTACATTTTTTAATCAGGCAAAATACACATAACATCAAAATTACCATCTTAACCATTTCTCAGCGCAGAGTTCAGTAGGGTTAATTACATTCACACTGTTATGCAACCAATCGTGAAAACTCCTTAATGCCTAGAAATTATTCTATTTAGTTGATAAACTATAATTATATTTTAATTACATTTCTCTTGACTATCAAGGATGAATGTGCTAACTTTATTTCTTCTTTGTAAAATGTTCATGTTGATAAGTAAGCATATAAATTTGAATCACCTGACAAATTTTTAACATTTAACATTCTTCTTTTTAAACATAAGTTATTATATTGATTATTTTTGTTTTGTTAGAGTACACTTTTTATAGAATTTGGATTTCTGAACAATTTGCAGATATTGTATTAATTTTTATAACTGAAGTCTGCTTAAAGCAGGGTACAATTTTATGTACAAAACAGTAAATATCCATGGCAATTAAAAGTAATAGCAAATTTAAACACTGGGTAAGACTAAACTTGACTGTCTAAGACTGAAGTAGACATGGTTAATAAAACTATAAAAAGACAGCCCAGCCAGTGTGGCTTGGTGGTTGAGTGTCGACCCATGCACCAAGAGGTCGCAGGTTCGATTCCCAGTTCAGGGCACATGCCCAGGTTGTGGGCCCAATACCCAGTGGGGGGCATGCAGGAGGCAGTCAGTTGATGGTCTCTCTCATTGATGTTTCTATCTCTCTCCCTCTCCTTTTCTCTCTCTCTAAAATCAATAAAGAAAAAATTAAAATAAAAACACAAATGATATAAAGACAGAAGAAAGTGATTACTATAAAAATTAAGGAGACTGGCCCGGCCGGTGTGGCTCAGTGGTTGAGCATCAACCCATGCACCAAGAGGTCGCCAGTTCGATTTCCGGTCAGGGCACATGCCCAGGTTGTGGGCCCAATCCCCAGTGGGGAGCATGCAGGAGACGGCCAATCGATGCTCTCTCTCATCGATGTTTCTATCTCTCTCTCCCTCTCCCTTCTTCTCTCTCTTAAAAAAAATTAATAAAGAAAAAAAAATTTTTTTTTTTTAAATTAAGGAGACTGGCCGGTGTGGCTCAGTGGATTGAGCGTCGGCCTGCAGTCCAGAGAGACCCGGGTTCGGTTCCCGCTAAGGGCATGTACTTCGGTTGCAGTCTGTCCCCGGCCCTGGTTGGTGATGCGGGTGGCAGCCACTCGATGTGTCCCTTTCACATCGATGTTTCTCTCTCTCTCTCTTCCTCTCTCTCCTTCCCACTCTATCTGAACAAAAAATGGAAAAATGTCCTCGGGTGAGGATAAAAAAAAAAAAAAAAGAAATAGTTTAATTCCATTCTTTGAGTAGTTTGAAACATTAAATTTTCCTCTAGTAAAGAAAACACACAAATGACCAAAAATTATACTGTTACAAAATCAAGACAAATGTTCATAGAAAAATTACAACTAATATTACTCCCAAAGAGTTTTAATAATGTTCTAAAAATATATATTCTATGATAACAAGGCATTTTTAAATAAATAATCTGAAAAATAATTAAGAAAAAATAGGTAAAATATTTAGGTTGAAGAATTAAGAGAAAATACACATGCTAAATGATTTAAGGACCAATAAATGAGGAATTCATGTACAACCTTAAAATTAAGACTAAGTTTCTTTATAGCAATTACATATTTAATAAACACAAAGTCACGAAGTACAACTTTTAAAAGTGAAAGCCAAAATTAAACTTAAAGTATTTAAAAACATTATGCACAAACATCACAAATAGAACCTGAGAGTTTGGGGGAAAGTACTAACCAGTTACTGCCAGCAGCTGTGAAACTCTCACCTCCATTTCCTCCCGATGAGACCTGTCTCTATCTTCAAATTCACGTGTCCTTCTCCGAGCCTCTTCAAAGGCCTGTTGTGCTAATGCATCTTCCTGCTATTAGAAGAATACAAGTAGATATTTTAATTTTGATTTATAATAAAAAAAAAATCAAAGTTTGAGGGTGTTTTATTTGTGGAAGGAAATAACAAATTCTTTCTTTTTTGTTTTTTTCTGTTAATCCTCACCTAAGTATATTTTTCCATTGATTTTTAGAGTAGAAGGAAGGGAGGGAGGGAGGGAGGGAGAGAGAGAGAGAGAGAGAGAGAGAGAGAGAAACGTGGATATGAGAGACATCAATCGACTGCCTCCTGCACAACCCCAACCAGAGCAGGGAATCAAACCTTGACCCTTCGGTCCCCAGGCGAATGCTCTAACCACTGAGCGAAACCAGCCAGGGCATAGCAGACTATTTCTTAAAACATCAAAACCATAAAAAAAAAAAAAAAAAAAAAATTAATGTCAGAGCTACTTTAAAAAGAAACTTCAGTATTTTCATGTTCTATACCACACCTCGGAAATAGTAATTGTGTTCAATCATATTCTAACAAATGAAAATGATCTTCTCTTTTCTTTCCCTACCTCATCTTTTTTTTTTTTTTTTAATCCTCACCCGAGGACATTTTTTCATTTTTTGTTTAGACAGAGTGGGAGGGAGAGAGAGGAAGAGAGAGAGAGAGAAACATCGACGTGAAAGGGACACATCGAGTGGCTGCCACCCGCACGACCAACCAGGGCCGGGGACAAACTGCAACCCAAGTACATGCCCTTAGCAGGAACTGAACCCGGGTCTCTCTGGACCGCAGGCCGACACTCTAACCGCTGAGCCAAACCGGCCAGGGCTCCCTACCTCATCCTATTCACTAAAATAAAATCATGATCAAGTCAATACTTATACCATAGAACTACAAGAAAATAATCTGGTGTATACATTTATAATTTGAGATAAAACAGACCAGGCCCTCCCATTACAACACCAAAGCCAGAACTATAAAAGAGAATATTAACAGAATTGATTATATAAATATTAGAAACTTCTAGACAACAAAGAGTAAATAAAATTCATGGGCTATTACCAAGAAAAACATATTTGTAACATAGGACAAATCTATCCTAATCCTTTCCCAATTAATGAATAAATATCTGCACATGAAGGAAATCCAGATACCTCAAATTCACTGTGTCTAAAAAAGGCAACCAATTTAACCTTCCTCCTTCCCCTTCTTGAGTCTCAGTTAGTGGCACCCCTCATTCATTTCTGCCAGAAACCTGAGCCACCTGACTCTTTACTCTTCCCTGTATAAACAGAGCCAACCAACAACCAAGCCCTATCCGTTCGACCTCCTAAATATTTTTGGAATATTTAGTCTCCTTTTTATTCCTACAAACATTTTCCTAGTTCAGGCTCCTAAGATCTCTTATCTAAATCACTGCAAAGGTCTCCTAAACAGTCTCTTCTTGCTTCCATTCTGTCACTCCCCAACCCTCCACACAGCCATCAGAGCACGTCTTCTATAGCATAATCTGACCACAATATCCTTCAACTTAAAAAAGTTCCCTCCCGCCCTGGCCGGTTTGGCTCAGCGGTTAGAGCGTCAGACTGCGGTCCAGAGAGACCTGGGTTCGGTTCCCGCTAAGGGCATGTGCCTCGGTTGCAGTTTGTCCTCGGCCCTGGTTGGTCGTGCGGGTGGCAGCCACTTGATGTGTCCCTTTCACGTTGATGTTTCTCTCTCTCTCTCTCTCTTCCCCTCTCTCCTTCCCACTCTATCTGAACAAAAAATGAAAAAATGTCCTCGGGTGAGGATAAAAATAATAATAATAATAATAATAAAAAAAGTTCCCTGCCTACATCACAGGATGCTCAACCTTTGCAGTCACACAATCCTCAATACTAAAATTTTAGATGGTACAATTGAAGAAACTAAAAGATCAAAAACAATACCAAAACAGTAATCAATATTCACCTTCCTAGATTCATTGCAACAAGGGGTGGCCAAGTAACTTAGTTCTTAATCAATGAGACAGAAACATAAGTCAACCTAATGGAGCTTCTAAAAAGCTCCATTAGGGGGGAGGGGGTGGAGGTAGATGAGGGTATAGGGAGGATAAATAGTGATGGAGGGAAAAAAGTGAGACATTTCACCTTTCCTCCTTCTTGAGAACTGATGTAATGCCTAGAGATAGAGCAACCAGCTTGCAAACATAATAATGAGGATGTAGTCACACAATGAACATAGTACAGCAGGAAGATGAAAAGACCTAGAGCCGCTGATCATATAATTAAATGCTATACCAGGCATGGACTATGTACTGCTGGAGATCTTGTTCCGTGTAATAAATCCTTTGTCACTGAGTTAATACTTATAAGTTTCACTGACACAACGTCTATAACAAACAAAATTGAAAAGTGTGATCAAATTTCCATTTTTATGATGCATTTACTAGCTTTATATCCCAGGAAAAGGTATTTCATTTCTCCAAGCTTCATTAAACTGGGCGTAGTAGTAATACTTACTTCACAAGACTGTTGTGAAGATTAAATGAGGTAACATTAAAAATGTACTTAAGTACACTACCTGACAGCACTCAATAAGTCCTAACCATTATTTTACATTTATAAATATAAAAAAATTTACACATTAAAAAAAAAATTGTTTCTTTATTGATTTTTAGAGAGGAAGGGAGAGGGAGAGAGAGACAGAAACACTGATGAGAAAGAACATTGACTGGCTGCCTCCTGTATGCCCCCTACCAGGGACTGGGCCCACAACCTGGGCATGTGCCCTGACTGGGAATTTAACTGGTGACCTCTTGGTGCATGGGTTGATGCTCAACCACTGAGCCACACTGGCTGCGCAAAAATTTACACATTTGACCAAACATAATTATACATACTTACTGTATTGTCAGAAGGTACTATATAAGCCACAAGTACCTGCAAAGGAACACTGTTTCCAACTACCAAGGGATTTCTATTTAGCTAGGTATCAACTAGTACACATCTGCTGATAACAGGATACCCCTCCTCTCCTATGCATTCACCCATTCAGTTTTTCATTTATTCCACAAATATTTAGTGAGTCTTTATTAGGTCCAAATTCACCGTGCTAGGTGTCATGAATACAATGTGAGGGAACAAATAGTGCTTTTCTTTACAATTTCTGGCATAGTGAAGCAGGTGGACAATGAACAAATAATTACAAAAATCAATATGTAATTATCAGCTATGATTCAGTACAGTAGAGGAAAATTACAAGATGAAATGAGAGCATAAAACAGGAGATGTGATCTAATTCCCTAAGGAAACTATTAGCCACTAATGTGTATACTAGCAATGTTTGGAGATTTTTTCTCTCTAAATCCTCACCTGAGGATATTTTTAAAAACTGATTTTGTAGAGAGAGAAAGGAAGAGAAAAACATCGATGTGAGAGAAACATCGATCGGTTGCCTCCCGCACTCGCCCCGACTGGGGATCAAACCCACAACCTAGGTATATGCCCTGACTGGAATTGAACTTGCAACCTGTTAGTGTACAGGATGATGCTCCAAACAATTTAGCCATCTGGCCAGGGTGGTTGAGATTTTTACTTCATTAAAAGAAAAAAAAGTAACACTATTAATAGTTGTAGTACAATAAGAGACTTAGTAGCCCTCCACTTTCTAATTCCAGCTTCTGTCTTGGTCTCTTCTAGTGAGATATGAAATGTATGTGCAGTAAAGAGTGTGCACTTTAATAAATGGTTAAATCTGAAAGACAATGTGCCATCACCAGTGTTATCCTGATCCTTTCCTGTTGCACTTAAGTAACACCTCCCTTTCAAGGTCAGCATCAAGGGCACTTGCTGATAAAACTACACACTCACCCAGTAAAGCATGCTCAAATGGCCTTGGACAACTAACTCTACCAGTCTCAAGTAGTAGTGGGAGAGGCTTAACACTCCACTGCCTGCCAGCGACATGTTCTATACTAGTCTGTTACTCCATGGTCTATACCACAATCCACACAAAGTAGTCAGGTAGGGTCATCATAAAAGGTGGTTGGGTGTATGTGAAACCCATGTGGGAAATAAAGGTCCAGCAGTGCTTCACAGAGTATATATAGAATATTCTAACCATTGTTGCTGCAGTGATTTTGTCTTCATAGTATTGCATAAATCTTTAATTATATTTATCTTACAGTTTGGTAGTACTTTTCTATAGCAATGAATTTTAAAAATGGAACAACTGTATGTTTAATGAAAAGTTAAAAATCAAATTCATTTCCAAGAATGTTGATAAATGTGTAATATGCACAAAATAATAACATTTAATATTCTCTGTGTGGACCAGATTTATCACTGATCACATGAAAATCAAAAGAAATAAATCTACTGAAGAAGCATCAACATATGCTTCAAAGACAATTTCACGTGCAGCTGCAAATGGTGCATTTAACATCATTCTGCAGTACATAACTTTTCATTTAAAGCAAAGCTGTTTATATGTTGGCTTCTTAACACGAAATACTTGGCAAAAAGCTAAAGAACACCAGTTTTATTTATTAATTTAAATCCTCACCCGAGGATATGTTTACATTTATCTTCAGACAGAGTGGGAGGGGGAGAGAGATAGAGAGAGAGAGAGAAACATTGATGTCAACTGGTTGCCACCCGCACAACCCCAACCAGGGCCAGGGACGAACTGCAACCAAAGTACGTGCAATCGAACGCGGGACTCCTTGGTCCTAGGGCCGACGCTCTAATCGCTGAGCCAAACCAGCCAGGGCTAAAGGACACCAGTTTTAAACCAATGTCACTAAGTACTTCAAATATAAAATATGTAAATTCCAACAATGGTTCAATTTTTGTAACCTGATCATAGAATCAAAATATAGGCTTACCTCATTAATTGCATTTCACTTTATTGCATTTTTTACAAATCAAAGGTTTATGGCAACCCTGCCACAAAAGATTACAACTCTCTAAAGGCTCAGATAATGGTTAGCATTTTTTAAAGCAATAAAGTATTTTAAAATTAGAGTGTGTACATTGTTTTTTAGACATGTTATTGCACACTTACTAGACTACAGTATAGTGTAAACATAATTTTTATATGCACTGGGAATCCAAAAATTGGTGTGACTTGCTTTATTCCAATAGTTGCTTTATTGCAGTGGTCTGGAACCAAACCTGTAATATCTCCAAGGTATACCCGTAAAGTTTTGAAAGGTCATTTTGTTACAGATAAAAACATCTTATTTTGATTGCCAAAGTAAATAAATTGAGTATAACAATGAAGCCCGGGTTGGGTGGCTCACTTGGTTGGAGTGTCATCCCATACACAAAAAAGGAAAGGTTGCAGGTTGGTTTCCTGGTTGGGGCACATACCTAGGTTGCAGGTTTGATCCTTGTAAGGGAGGCAAATGATCTATCGATGTTTCTTTCTCTCTCTCTCTCACAAAATCAATATACATATCCTTGGAAGAGGAAAAAAAAAAAAAGAGTGTAACAATGAAGATAGGAATTTTGGTTCTTATATTGACAATACAATGTTGGTAGAGCACACATTTTGTATAAAATAACATTCTTGGTGTATTTTTAAAAACTGTAAAATAGCCAGGCTGGTGTGGCTCAGTGGATTGAGCATAATCGTAAGGACTGAGAGGTCCCAGTTCGATTCCTGATGAGGAACCTGCTCAGGTTACAGGCTCGATCCCCAGTAGGGAACGTGCAGGAGGAAGCTGATTTATGTCTCTCACAACGATGTTTCCATCTCTCTTTCCCTTCTACTCTCTCTCTAAAAAAATCAATAAGAAACATATTTTAAAAAACATACAAAAAAACTATGAAATAGAAATCTAGTAGAAAGTGCCAAAGTTTTCAGTTTTTCAAGCTTTTGGGGAATTGTACTTATTGAAAACATGAAATGTACCCTTATATATTACAGAAAATAGCCTTGGCAGGTTTAGCTCAGTGGTTAGAGTGTCGGCCTGAGGACTGAAGGGTCTCAGGTTCAATTCCTGGTCAAGGGCACGCACCTAGGTTGTAGGTTTGATCTCCTGCCCAGTCGGAGTCATGTGGGAGGCAACTAATCTATGTTTCTCTTTCTCTCTCTCCCCCCACCCCTCCTTTCCACTCTATCTAAAATCAATGGAAAAATATCCTCGAGTGAGGATTAACAAAAAAAATAATAAAATAAGGACTTCCAGTCAAGATGGTGGCGTAGGTAAATGTGGTACTTGTCTCCTCCCACAACCACATCAAAATTACAACTAAACTACAGAACAACCATCACTCAGAACCACCGAACATCGAGTTGAATGGAAGTCCTACAACTACGAAGTTAAAGAAGCCACATGGAGATTGGTAGGAGGAGAGGAGGCGCAGAGGGGCTAGTCCCACACCCAAGTGTGGCGGATAAAAATCAGGAGGCCACCTCAGCTGTGAAGGTCCTCCCTGAGGAGTGAGGGGTCCCTGTCCCACACCAGGCTCCCAGCTCAGGGTTCCAGTGCCTGGAAGAGAAGTCCCCATCACTTCTAGCTGTAATACCAGCGAGGCTGAGGGAGGCTGAGGCTACTGGAGCCCCAAGCAGCTTCTCTAAAAAGGCCCACACACGGACTTACTTGGACTCGCTCCTCTGGGCTCCAGAGTGGGGGAGGCAGCTTGAAAGGCACCAGAGACAAACGAGGAAGAACTGAATTGTTTGGCATTGGGGTGAGAGCTGGAGGAGCAGCTTTCTCCTGGACAGACTTGCTGTGGGAAGCCATTGTTCCTTTGGTGAGCCCTTCCCTGGGGCAGCAGACTGCCCCCATATCTGGGACTCCAGCAACTAGGCTAACTCAGTTTGCCCCACCCTGATGATTCCCTGAGGCTCTGCCCCACCCAACCTTCAGTCCCACCAAGCTGTTCCCAGTGGCTTTACTGTAGGATTGGCCTGTCTTAGATCCTGCTTCAGATTTTCCTAAAAACCTCTCAAACAAGCAGCATCTGGTCTCAGAGAGCCCCATACCTCTTGTTAAGTGGCCCCAAGTCTGGCACTAGATGCAACCAGACTTGGTTCATAACTTGGCTTTGCCTGGGCACCTCCAAGCCTAGCACAAGATGCAGCCATCTGCAGATAATTTTGTAGCTTATGACGGGTGGCCCCCGGTAAAACATAGGCAGAGGCTGACCTTGCCCCAGAGCCAGCACACCCAGTGGACAGCTTCAGACCACATCAAAGCACCACCACCCAACCACCTCCACAAGTAACACACTCAATGAGTAGACTCAGTGGGTACCAGAACCCTGCTGAAGTAAGTCTTGCTCCGTGTGTTGGGCCCCTACACCGCTGATACTCCAAGGGAGTCAGAGGACAGTGGTCAGTGGGCACAGCCAGTCCTTGTAGCTGATCAGCCTGAGCAAATCCCTCCCACTGACGTGTCAACAGCAATCAAGACTCAATTACAACAGAAGGGTGTACAGTCCACACTAGGGGTGCACCTCGAGGACCCAGCTGGGGTGATCAGGGAGGCTGTGCCACTGGACTCTACAGGACACCTACAACAATAGGCCACCCTATGAAGCCTAGGAGACAAAGCAACTCTACCTAATACATAGAAACAAACACAGGGAAGCAGCCAAAGTGAGGGGACAAAGAAACATGTCCCAAGTGTAAGAACAGAACAAAATTCCAGGAAAAGAACTAAACAAAATGGAGACAAGCAATCAATCAGATGCAGAGTTTAAAACACTGGTTATAAGGATGATCAAGGAACTTAGTGAGACCTTCAAGGAACTTAAGGAGAACTCCAAGGAACTTAGTGAGAACATCAACAACATAAAAAAGGACCAGTCAGAAATGAAGGAGGCACTAACTGAAATAAAGAATAATTTACAGAGATTCAATCATAGAGTAGGTAAAACCAAGAAGCAAACCATAGATTTGGAATATAAGGAAGCAAAAAACACCCAATTCGAACAGCAAAAAGAAAAGAGAATCCAAAAAAACAAGGATTGTGTAAGGAGCCTCTGGGACAACTTCAAGCACACTAACATTTGCATCATGGGGGTGCCAGAAGAAGAGAGAGGGCAAGAAATTGAAAACCTATTTGAAACAATAATGACAGAAAACTTCCCTAACTTGGTGAAGGAAACAGACATACAAGTCCAGGAAGCACAGAGTTCCAAACAAGATGAACCCCAAGAGGCCCACACCAAGACACATCATAATCAAAATGCAAAAGGTTCAAGACAAAGAGAGAATCTTAAAAAGCAATCAGTTACCTACAAGAGAGCTCCCATAAGACTGTCAGCTGATTTCTAAAAAGCAACTTTGCAGGCCAGAAGGAGTGGCAAGAAATATTCAGAGTGATGAAAAGCAAGAACCTACAACCAAGATTACTCTATCCTGCAAAGTTATCATTTAGAATCAATGGACATATAGTTTCCCAGACAAGAAAAAGCTAAAGGAGTTCATCACCACCAAACCATTATTATATGAAATGTTGAAGGATCTTCTTGAAGAAAAAAATCAAAAATATGAACAAACAAAATAAATACATATCTATTGACAACTGAATCTACAAACAAAATAAGCAAGCAGAACAGAAACAGACTCACAGATACAGAGAACTTTTTGTTGCTTGCCAAATGGGAGAGAGCTGGGGGGATGAGTGAAGAAGATGAAGGAATTAAGAAGTACAAATTGGTTATTAGACTAATGAACCTCAAAGGGAAGGGGGGAGGGAGGGCGGAAAGAAATAAATCAAAGACCTTCTATGCATAACCAATGGACACAAACAATAGTGTGGGGAAGACAGGAGGGGGGCGGGATTGGGGAGGAGGGGGTCAATGGGGGGAAAAAGAGGGGATAACTGTAATACACTCAACAATAAAGATAAGTTAAAAAATAAAATAAAATAAATTAAAAGATAAAACTATAATCAGCAGCCCTGGCCAGGTAGTTCGGTTGATTAGAGCATTGTTCTGATAAGCCAAGGTTGTGGGTTTGATCCTGGGTCAGGGCACATACAAGAATCAACCAATGAATGCATAAATAAAAGGAATGACAAGTTGATGTTTCTCTCTCTCTCTCTCTCACTCCCTCCCTCAAATCAATTCTTTAAAAAAAAAAATGTTTTGGCCCTGACTGGTTTGGCTCAGCGGTAAAGCGTTGGCCCTCAGACCAATAAGTCGAGGGTTCGATTCTGGTCAAGGGCATGTACCTTGGTTGCAGTCTGTCCCCGGTCATGGTTGGGGTGGTGTGGGAAGCAACCAGTCAATGTGTCCCTCTCACGTCGATGTTTCTCTCTCTCTCCCTTTATTTCCCTTGTTCTCCTTCCCACTCTATCTGAAGATAAACAGAAAAATATCCTCGGGTGAAGATTTAAAAAAAAATTTTTTTTGCCTGGCCGGTGTGGCTCAGTGGTCAAGTGTCAACCCATGCACCAAGAGGTTGCTGGTTCGATTCCCAGTCAGGGCACATGCCCACTGTGGGCCAAATCCCCAGTGGGGGGGGATGCAGGAGTCGGCCAATCAACGTTCTCTCTCATCAATGTTTCTCTCTCTCTCTCCTTCTCCCTTTCTCTCTCTCTAAAATCAATCAAGAAAAAAATATGTGTTTATTAATTTTTTAGAGAGAGAGAAAGGGACAGAAACATTGATGTGAGAGAAACATCAATTGGCTGCCTCCTGCACGCCCCATACTGGGGATTGAGCCTGCAACCCACGCATGTGCCCTGACTGGGAACTGAACTGGGACCTCTAAGTCCATGGGATGACACTCAATCCACTGAGCTACACTGGCCTGGCTCTCAAATCAGTTTTTAAAATATACAATCAGCAAACAATGTAATTTTGAATTTATATTATTGTACCTGATCAGAAATATCTTCATTTGTGGCAAACTTTTAAAACAATTTATTGAAGTGCATTACATAGTCACAGTTTACATAATGATGAGGATATGGTTCTGAGAAACATGTCTTTAAGCTATTTCATTGTGTGAACAGCATAAAAGATATTTACACAAATTTAGATGGTATAGGCTACTACACAGCTAGGTTATATGGACTAGCCTATTCTTCCTAGGCTACTACCTGTATAGCATGTTACTGTACTGAACACTGTATGGCAACTGTAATACAATGATAAATATTTGTGTATCTAAACACAGAAAAGTTACAGTAAAAATACAGTATAAAAGATAGAGTGTCAGCCGGTGGCCCAAAGAGTAGAAGGTGTGGAGGCATCCAATTGATGTGTCTCTCTCCCTCTCCCTCCCTCCCTCCCTCGGAAGTTGCTCTGGGTGTGTCAGTGAGTGGTGAGTGAATGTGAAGGCCTAGGACATTTACTGTACATTACTGTAGACGTTAGAAACACTGTACACTTAGGTACGCTAAATTTATTAAAATATTTTTCTTTCTTCAATCATAAATTAACCTTAGCTTAATGTAATGTTTTACTTTATAAACTTTTTGATTTTTAAAATCTTGTTGACTCTTAGTAATAACACAGCTAAAATACAAACACATTCAGTTGTACAAAAATATTTTCTTTCTTGCCCTGGCTGGTTTTTCTCAGTGGTTAGAGCATCAGCCCATGGACCAAAGAGTCTCAGGTTTGATTCCGGTGAAGGGCATGTACCTTGGTTGTGGTTAGGTCTCTGGCCCTGGTCAAGGTTGTGCGGGAGGCGGCCAATCAATGTGCCTCTCTCACATTGATGTCTCTCTCTCTCTCACTCTCTCTCTCTCTCTCCCCCCTACTCCTACTCTGTCCGAAAATAAATGGAAGAGTATCCTTGGGTGAGGATTAAAAATATATACATATTTATTTTTTCTTTCTTTATATTTTTATTCCATAAGCTTTTCTATTTTAACTTTTAAAATTTTTATTTTATTTTTTACTTTTAAAACTTTTTTGTGTGTGTGAATCCTCACCTGAGAATATTTTTCCAATGTGAGTCACATTGATTGGTTATTTCCCACACGACCCCACCCCGGGCCAGGAATCAAACATATAACCCAGGTACGTGCCATTGACCAGAATCGAACCCGATACCCTTCGGTCCACAAGCCAATGCTCTAAAAGCTGAGCGAAACTGGCCAGGGCAAAGTTTTAAAACTTTTTTTTTAATCCTCACCTGAGGACACTTTTTGCATTCATAGAGCGAGAGGGAGAGAGGGAGGAAGAGAGTGAAGAAACATCGATGTGAGAGAGACACATCGACTGGCTGTCACCCACACAACCCCAACCGGGGCCAGGGACAAACTGCAACCGAGATACGTGCCCTTAGCGGGAACCAAACCCGGGTCTCTCCAGACCGCAGGCTGACACTCTAACCGCTAAGCCAAACTGGCCAGGGCCAAAGTTTTAAAACTTTTTTAGATAAAAACTACTACACACACACATACACACACACACACGCACACACACACACGCACACACACACACACAAACACTAGCCTAACCTTACACAAGGTCAGGATCATCAATACCACTGTCTTCTACCTCCACATCTCGTCCCATTGGAAGGTGTTCAGGGACAATAACATGCACGGAGCTGTTATTTCCTATGATAAAAATACTTTCTTCTGGAATAACTCCTGAAGGACCTGCCTGAGACTCTTCTTAAGGAGGTGCTATTCTTTTCAGAAATATGTCCACAGTGGTTTGCTAGGGGTTTCCTTTTTTTTTTTCTTCCCATCATAGATTTGCTTATAGGCAGATAATGAACCACAAACATTTCTCTCTATTAATGAAAACCTTTTCATGTTGGAATCCATGTTTTCAAACTTTTTAAGGAGCTTGTTGAGATCTACAAAAGCTTCTGCTCTTTCTTCACTGTGAATTTTCTTTGGGGTTCTTCTCCTTTTTCTTCTCTTGCAGTTTCCTTTTCTCTTGCCTCCTCTTCAGCCATGCATTGCTGTTCCAGTTCCAACAACTCATTAGTCAATCCCTTAGGAACTACCTCTAGGAGCTCCTCAATGTCATCCTTACCCTCAATGTCATCCTTACCCACACCTAGGTTGAAGTTGTTTGCCATCTCAACCATGCCTTGTTGATTTACGCAAACCCCTCATCCTTGGCAAATCCTCTGAAGTCATGAATGAACCCCTTGAGTGTCTTCTTCCATATGCCATTCATACACTCCTTGATAACATCACCCCAAGCTTGATGCAGTCATTGATGTTGTAATCCTTCCAGAACTGCATCAGTGTCTTCTCAGTTTCTTTCTCAGTTGCAGCAACAGCCTGGGCAAAGGTCCTCTGCAGACAGTAGGCCTTAAAAGCTGCTCTAACTCCTTGACCTACTGGTTAGATCAAAGAGGTGGTATTTGGAGGGAGAAACACCACTCTGATAGTGGGATGAAGATCACCAATAAAGGAAGGATGTCCAGAAGCATTATCAACAATAAGCAAAATCTTGAAAGGTATCTTATTCTCTAAACAGCATTCCATCTTGCTGGCATAACAATTCAGGAGGGAATCTTCAAAGAGCAGCTGGGTCATGCATGACTTCTTACTGCTCCTATAGTAGACTGGCAATGTGGGCTTACTGATAATGTTTGAAGGCCTTGGGGTTCTCACGATGCCAGATTATAAAGGGTTTCAATATGTAGCCTGCAATATTACCCCCAAGCAAAACTATTACTTATCTTTTCCTTAAGAGCCTTGAAACCTGTCAATGACTTGGACTCCTTATGAATGAGAGTCCTTTCCAAGAATGTTTTCAGAATAGGTAGGTTTCATACATATCGAATATCTGCTCTGGCAAGTAATTTTCCTCCCCAATCAGCTTATCTAGAGTTGCTAAAATTCTTTGGCTGCCTTCATATCAGCACTCAAAGATTCACTACTCACTTTCACATTATGTAATAAATAATGATTCTTGAATCATTTAAACCACCCAAAGCTAGCAGTAAATTCAACATTGTAGTCCAGTCTAGCCTTTTCTTTCAACATTGCAAACTTTTTGCTTTGGTGGTGATTGCCACGGTGCTGAGAGAGATATGCTTATATGTCTGGTCTTTAATCCAGGTCATTAGAAGGTTCTCCACGTTTTATGTAGGCCCTTTTCAAATTTTTGTTACTCTTGTTGCCATGAACAAGATCCTTTAACAGCTCTGTCACTCTGTTCTTGTTCTTCAAGATCACAGCTATGGTGAGTTGGGAATTACCTAATTGGCAAGCAATAACCATCACTGATTTTCCACCTTAACCACTTTTAATTTCATTTTCAGGTCAATCACTTGACGTGGCCTCTTACTGGTAACATTAGCAGTGGATTTTGTACGCTTAGGAGCCATAATAAACAAACAACACAACATTAAATCAAGTACAGTTGTCCCTCGTTTATCACAGTCAATCCGTTCCAGACTCTAGCGGTTACACCTGGCATTGAAGGATTCCTGGGGTGCTCGAATACATAGGTATACAGTCCATACGTACAGTAATTTTAATTGTAATTGTAATACAGGGGTGTATAATTGACTCACAACCGAGTGCGTGCTGTATCATTTTCACTGTCTCGATCAACTTTTTAATGAATATATTTGAAAAAACTGCGATAGAGTGAAGCCGCAAAAGTCAAAGTGCGAAGTGGCAAGGGATGACTGTACAAGAGAAAATAATGCAAACAAGAGATGCAGTAAACATGAGATGTATGAGGCTGCTTCCTGCATAACATGGGATACTGTTTTATAGTAACATTTTATTTTATCTATTTATTTACTTTATTGATTTTTAGAGAGAGAGGAAGGGAGAGGGAGAGAGATAGAAACATTAATGAAAGAACATCGACTAGCCGCCTCTTGCATACCTTCGCACTGGGATTGGGCCCACAACCTGGGCATGTGCCCTGACCAGGAATCTAACCGGTGACCTCTTGGTGCATGGGTCGACGTTCAACCACTGAGCCACACCGGCCAGGCCATAGCAAACTTTTAAAATAAGTAGGATAGCCCTGGCCGGTTTGGCTCAGCGGTTAGAGCGTCAGCCTGCGGTCCAGAGAGACCCGGGTTCGGTTCCCACTAAGGGCATGTACTTGGGTTGCAGTTTGTCCCCGGCCCTGGTTGGTCGTGCGGGTGGCAGCCACTCGATGTGTCCCTTTCACGTCGATGTTTCTCTCTCTCTCTCTCTCTCTCTCTCCCTCCCACTCTATCTGAACAAAGAATGAAAAGGATGAAAAGGTGTCCTCGGGTGAGGATTAAAAAATAATAATAATAAAAAAATAAAATAAAATAAAATAAGTAGGATAGCCCTGGCTGGTTTGTTTGGCTCAGCGGTTAAAGCGTTGGCCTGAGGACCAGAGAGTCCCAGGTTTGATTCCAGCCAAGGGCACATACTTCAGTTGTGGTTTGTCCCTGGCCCTGGTTGGGGTTTTGTGAGTGGCAACCAATCGATGTCTCTCTCTCACATCGATGTTTCTCTCTCTTGCTCTCTCCCCACCCCCCCCCTGTCTGAAGATATATGTAAAGCCCTGGCCGGTTTGGCTCAGCGGTTAGAGCGTCGGCCTGCGGTCCAGAGAGACCCGGGTTCGGTTCCCGCTAAGGGCACGTACCTCGGTTGCAGTTTGTCCCCGGCCCTGGTTGGTCGTGCGGGTGGCAGCCACTCGATGTGTCCCTTTCACGTCGATGTTTCTCTCTCTCTTTCTCTCTCTCTCTCTCTCTCTCCCTCCCACTCTGTCTGAACAAAAAATGAAAAAATATCCTTGGGTGAGGATTAAAAAAAAAAAAAAAAGATATATGTAAAAATATCCTCTAGTGAGGATTAAAAAAAAAAGATAAAATAGGTAGGATAAACTGGCCCTAGCCAGTGTGGCTCAGTGGTTAGAGCGTTGGCCTATGGATCAAAGAGCCTGGGTTTGATTCCAGTCAAGGGCAGGTACCTCGGTTGTGGTTGTGGTTCGTCCCCTGGGGTCATGCGAGAGGCAACCAATTGATGTGTCTGTCTCACATGATGTTTCTCTCTCTCTCTCTCTTCCTCTCTCCCTCCCTCCCGCTCTATCTGAAGATAAATGGAGAAATATCCTCGGGTGAGCATTAAAAAAAAAAGTAATATATACTCTTAAATAACAATAAAAAGTATAATAAATACATAAACATGTAACATAATTATTTGTTATCATTATCAAGTATTACGTTCTACACATAATTGTATGTGCTATACTTTTATATGATTGACAGCACAGGTTTGTTTACACCAGCATCATCACAAACACAAGTGAAGTGCTGTGCTATGATGTTAAGATGGCTACCATGTCATTAGATGATAAGAATTTTCAACTTTATTAAAATCTTATGGGACCACCATAGTATATTCAGTCCATCATTAACCTAATGTCCATACAAAAAAGTACACACAGCTTAAGGCTATGTTGTATAATACCGTAGCTACTAGTTACATGTGACTACTGAATACTTGAAATGTGGCTAGTCTGAATCTATAAGTAGAAATACATCAGTCTGAGTCTAAGTGGATTTTATTTTATATTTTAAATAATTTTTCTTTATTGATTTGAGAGAGAGAGGAAGGGAGAGGGAGACAGAGATAGAAACATCGATGAGAGACAACATCGACTGGTCGCCTCCTCCATGTCCCCCACTGGGGATCAGGCCAACAACCTGGACATGTGCCCTAACCGGGAATCGAACTGGCAACCTTTTGGTGCATGGGTTGACACTCAACCACTGAGCCACACTGGCTGGGCTCTAAGTGGATTTTAAATACTTATTATCAAAAAATGTAAAATGTCCCTAATATTTTATACTGATTATAAATTCATGACAATATTTTGGGTTAAATAAGATATAATATAAAATTAACTACAATTGCTTCTTTTTATCTTCTTAAATGTAGCTTCTAGAAATTTTTAAACTATACTATGTGGCTCGCATTTGAAATCTATGGGACAGCACTGTCCCAAAATATAGATTAATGAATTTTCACAAACCGAATGTTCCATGTAACTAGATTCCATGTGAAAAAAAAAACAACGAACAGTACCAGTATCTCAAAAGACTCCTTCTGTTCCATTCCAGTAACTAGTCCCCTCTCCTAAGGGTAAACCACTACCTTTACTTATATTGTTAGTTTTACCCATTTGTATAAATTTATATAACTGGATTCATACAGCTTGTGCTTTGTTTGGTACACTCAATATTATTTGCAAAATTCAACCATATTGGTATATTTGTAGTTTTTCATTCTCACTGTATTTCTTTGTGTGGACATGTAATTTATCCATTCTGTTAATGGGCATTTGGGCAGTTAACAGTTTCTAGTCATCCCTCATTTATCGCAGTTAATCAGTTCCAAACTCTAGCGGTTGCACCTGGTGTTGAAGGATTCCTGGGGTGCTCGAATACATAGGCCTACAGTCCATATGTACAGTAATTTTAACTGTAATTGTAATACAGGGGTGTATAATTGACTCAGACAACCGAGGACATGCTGTATCATTTTCACTGTCTCCATCAACTTTTTAATGAATATATTTGAAAAAACCGTGATACAGTGAAGCTGGGAAAGTCAAAGCGCAAAATGGTGAGGGACGACTGCATTACTAATAATGCCACTATACAAATGTCCTAGTACATAAGCCATTTTTATTTTTATATTTTGTTAATCCTCACCCAAGGATATTTTCCCATTGATTTTTAGAGAGAGTGGGAGGGAGGGAGAGTGTGAGCGCAGAGAGAGAGAGAGAGAGAGAGAGAGACAGACAGACATCAATTGGTTACCTCCTGCACAACCCTGACTGGGGCTAGAGTTCGAACATGCAACCCAGGTACATGCCATTGATGGGAATTAAACTGGCAACCCTTTGGTCCATAGGCTGATGCTCTAACCACTCAGCAAAACCTACCAGGGCCAGTATGTAGCTTTTGATGAATATATGTGATCATTCCTGTTGCATACCATATTTTATTTTATTTTTTATTGATTTTAGAGAGAGTGGAAGGGAGAGGGAGAGAGAGATAGAAACATCGATGAGAGACAACATCGACTGGTCGCCTCCTGCATGCCCCCCCACTGGGGATTTGGCCCACAACCTGGGCATGTGCCTTGACTGGGAATCAAACCGGCGACCTCTTCGTACATGGATCAATGTTCAACCACTGAGCAGCACGGGCAGGGCGCATACCATGCTTTAGAGTAGAACTGCTGGATCACAGGTATACATACAGGGGTGGGCGAAAGTAGGTTTACAATTGTGAGCATGCAAAAGTTTATTCTTGATTTATTTACTAATTATTGTATTATTTATTTGCACTACAACTGTAAACCTACTTTTACCTACTTCGGTATGTGATTTTAGTATTTATTGCTAGTTTTCCAAATAACCAACCAACACATCAACCTATTGCTCCACATCCTTGCCATAATTTTTCAAACAAACTATATTTCTGAACAAAGGCAAAAACACAATACCTATGAAAATATTTCAGCTGAAATATTTAAGCAATTTATTTTTTTAATTATTTATTATTTTTTTTAGAACTTCAAAGGTTGTTTAATATGAACTTTTTCTTGTATAGTTACAAATCCTTGTTCTTTTTTTTACTATTTTTATTAATTTATTTTTGTTACAATTGTTTCTCCTTTTTCCCCAATTGACACCTTCCTTCTGATCCTGCCCCACCCCCCAGCATTGTTGTCTCTGTCCAGTGGTTACACATAAATGCATATAAGTTTTGTGGTTTATCTCTTCCCTCCCCCCCATTCCCCTCTTCTGAGGTTTGTCAGTCTGTATCCTACGTCTCTGGGTCTACTTTGTTCTTCAGCTTGTTTTGTTCATTATATTCCACAAATAAGTGAGATCATATGATATCTGTCTTTCTCTGATTGGCTTGTTTTGCTTAGGATAATACTCTCCAGGTCCCTCCATGCCGTCTCAAAGGATAAGAGATCTTTCTTTCTTACAGCTGTATAATATCCCATTGTGTATATGTACCACAGCTTTTTTATCCACTCCTCTACTGGACACTTGGGCTGTTTCCAGATCTTAGCGATTGTAAATAGTGCCGCTATGAACATAGGGGTTCATATATTCTTTCTGATCGATGTTTCAGGCTTCTTAGGATATATTCCAAGAAGTGGGATCACTGGGTCAAATGGTAGTTCCATTTTTAATTTTTTGAGGAAACACCACGTTGTTTTCCATAGTGGCTGCACCGGTCTGCATTACCACCAGCAGTGTATTAGAGTCCCCTTTTTTTCACACCCTCACCAGCACTTGCTGTGTGATGATTTGTTGATGGCAGCCATTCTGGTAGGTGTGAGGTGATATCTCATAGTCGTTTTAATTTGCATCTCTCTGACAATTAGTGACATTGAGCATTTTTTCATGTTTCTTGGCCATTTGTATGTCCTGTTTGGAGAGGTGTCTATTTAGGTCCTCTGCCCATTTTTTAGTTGGATTCTTTGTCTTCCTTTTGTTGAGTTGTATGAGCACTCTATATATTTTGGAAATTAGCCCCTTATCTGATGTATCACTGGTAATTATGCTCTCCCATACAGTGGGTTCCCTTTCCATTTTGATGCTTGTTTCTTTTGCTGTGCAGAAGCTTTTCAGTTTGATGTAGTCCCATTTATTCATTTTTTCCTTGATTTCTCTTGCCTTAGGCACTGTATCAGTAAAAATTCTGCTGCGTGTGATGTCTGAAATGTTGTTGCCTACATTTTCTTCTAGGATTTTTATGGATTCATGAATCACATTTAAGTCTTTTATCCATTTTGAGTTTATTCTTGTGTATGGTGTAAGTTGGTGGTCTAGCTTCATTTTTTTGCATGTAACTGTCCAATTTTCTGAACATCATTTATTACAGAGGCTGTCTACTCCATTGTATGCTCTTGCCACCTTTGTCAAATATTAATTGAGCATAATGTCTTGGGTCAATTTCTGGGTTCTCTGTTCTGTTCGATTTATCTATATGACTATTCTTGCGCCAGTACCAGGCTGTTTTGATTACTATGGCTTTGTAGTATAACCTGATATCCTGTATTGTGTTCCCCGCTACTTTGTTCTTTTTCAAGATTGCTGTGGCGGACTTCCAGTCAAGATGGCGGCGTAGGTGGACGCGGAATCGCGTCCTCCCACAACCACATCAAAGTTACAACTAAATCACAGAATAACTATCACTTAAAGACCGCATGAAATCAAGCTGAATGGAAGCCCTGCAACTACGAAATTAAAGAAGCAGCAGAATGGAGACGGCATACTGCCCTCCAGGTCCCTCCATGTCGCCTCAAAGGAAACGAGATCCTGCAGCCAGGGGCGTGTGCGGAAGCTGAGCGACCCCCCACACCACAGAGGAACCCAGGCAGAGCGAGGGAGCTGAACGACCCCCCCACCATGGAGGAACCCAGGCAGAGCGAGGGAGCCGAGAGACCCCCAAACCACGGAGGAACCCAGGTGGAGCGAGGGAGCTGAGCGACCCCCCCACCACGGAGGAACCCAGGCGGGAGCGAGGGAGCTGAGCGACCCCCCCACCACGGAGGAACCCAGGTGGAGGAAGGGAGCTGAGCGACCCCACCACCACGGAGGAACCCAGGCGGAGCGAGGGAGCTGAGCGACCTCCACACCATGGAGGAACCCAGGCGGAGCGAGGGAGCTGAGCGACCCCCCCACCACGGAGGAACCCAGGTGGAGGAAGGGAGCTGAGCGACCCCCCCACCACGGAGGAACCCAGGTGGAGCGAGGGAGCTGAGCAACCTCCACACCATGGAGGAACCCAGGCGGAGCGAGGGAGCTGAGCGACCCCCACACCAACGGCGGAAGCCGGCAACACACAGGAGAACTGAGCAAACTGAACAACGAAATTGACCCAGAGACATGGAGGTGGAGTACGGGGGCCTCAGAGGAGGGGGGGAGGCGGGGGAAAGAGGTGAATCACAGAGCCTATGTGCATGGGTGCATAACCAATGGGCATGGACAACAGGGATGGGGACGAGGAGAAGGGGAGGGCGAGGAGGGTGTCAATGGGGGGAAAAAAGGAGAAACATCTGTAACAAAAACAAATTAATAAAATTAAATAAATAAATAAATAAATTGTATAATATTAAAAAAAAAAAAAAGATTGCTGTGGCTATTTGGGGTCTTTTTTCGGATCCATATGAACTTGGGAGTATTTGGTCTAGTTCCATGAAATATGCTGGTATTTTAATGGGGATTGCATTGGATTATAGATTGCTTTGGGTAGTATGGACATTTTAATGATGTTAACTCTTCCAATCCATGAACAAGGTAAATGCTTCCACTTTTTTATATCTTCCTCTATTTCTTTTTTCAATGTCCTGTAGTTTTCTAAGAACAGGTCCTTTACTTCTTTGGTTAAGTTTATTACTAGGTATCTTAGGTTTTTTGCTGCAATGGTAAATGGGATTGTTTTTTTACTTTCTCTTTCTGTGAGTTCATTATTGGTGTTTAAGAATGCTGTTGATTTCTTGTTAATTTTGTATCCTGCTACTGTGCCAAATTCATTTATTAGCTCTAATAGATTTTTGATGGAGTCTTTAGGGTTTTCTTTTTTTTTATCCTCACTCGAGGACATTTTTTCATTTTTTATCCAGATAGAGTGGGAGGGAGAGAGAGGGAGAGAGAGGAAGAGAGAGAGAGAGAGAGAAACATCGATGTGAAAGGGACACATCGAGTGGCTGCCACCCGCACATCCAACCAGGGCCGGGGACAAACTGCAACCGAAGTACATGCCCTTAGCGGGAACCGAACCCGGGTCTCTCTGGACCACAGGCCGACACTCTAACCGCTGAGCCAAACCGGCCAGGGCTCTTTAGGGTTTTCTATGTACAGTATCATGTCATCTGCAAATAATGACAGTTTCACTTCCTCAATTTGGATCCCTTTCATTTTTCCTTCTTGTCTAATTGCTGTGGCTAAGACTTCCAGAACTATGTTAAAGAAGAGTGGCGAAAGTGGGCATCCCTGTCTTGTTCCTATTCTTAAGGGAAATGCTTTTAGTTTTTGACCATTGAGTAGGATGTTCGCTGTAGGTTTTTCATATATAGTCTTTATTATGTCGAGATATAATCCCTTTATTCCCACATTGCTGACCATTTTCATCAGAAATGGGTGCTGGATTTTGTCAAATGCTTTTTCAGCGTCTACTGATATGATCCTATGGTTTTTATCTTTCATTTTGTTTATGTGGTGTATCACGTTTATTGATTTGTGAATACTGTACCAGCCTTGCATCCCTGGGATAAATCCCACTTGGTCATGGTGAACAATTTTTTTGATGCATTGCTGGATCTGATTTGCTAATATTTTGTTAAGGATTTTGGCATCTATGTTCATCAGGGATTTTGGCCTGCAGTTTTCATTCTTTGTAGTGTCTTTATCTGGTTTTGGAATTAGAATTATGCTGGCCTCATAAAATGCGTTTGGAAGTCTTCCTTCTTGGATTTTTTGGAATTGTTTGAGAATGGGTGTTAGATCTTCTTTGAATGTTCGGTAAAACTCCCCCGAGAAGCCATCTGGGCCTGGGCTTTTGTTTACTCAGAGTTTCTTGATCACATGTTCAATTCCCTTAGTTGTTATTGGTCTGCTCAATTTTTCTATTTCTTCCCGGTTCAGTTTTGGGAGACTGTGTTTCTAGAAATTTGTCCATTTCCCTAGATTGTACAATTTGTTGCCATATAATTGTTCACAGTATTTTTTTTTTAATATTTTTTTCTTTATTGATTTTAGAGAGAGAGGAAAGGAGGAGGAGAGAGAAAGAGAAACATCGATGAGAGAGAACATCGACTGGCCACCTCCTGCTTGCCACCACTGGGGATCGGGCCCACAACCTGGGCATATGCCCTAGCCAGGAATGGAACCAGCGACCTCTTCGGGCATGGGTCAATGCTCAACCAGTGAGCCACACTGGCTGGGTGTTCATAGTTTTGTTTTTTTCGTTTATTGATTTTTTTAGAGAGAAAAGGGAAAGGGAGATAGAGATAGTAACATCGATGAGAGAGAACATCGATTGGCCGCCTCCTGCTTGTCCGCACTAGGGATTGGGCCCACAACCTGGGCATGTGCCCTGACCGGGAATCAAACTGGTGACCTCTTGGTGCATGGGTCGACCCTCAACCACTGAGCCACACCGGCCGGGCCACAGTATTTTTAAATGATTCTTTGTATTTCTGTGGTGTCAGTTGTTACTTCTCTTCTTTCATTTCTGATTTTGTTTATTTAGGTCCTCTCTTTTTGTTGAGTCTGGCTACGGGTACATAAATCTTGTTTATCTTTTCAAAGAACCAGCTCTTTGTTTCATTGATCTTTTGAATTGTTTTTTCCGTTTCTATGTCGTTTATTTATGCTCTGACCTTTACTATTTCTTTCCTTCTACTTGCTCTGGGTTTCTCTTTCTGTTTACTTTCTAGATCTTTAAGTTATAGGGTTAGAAATTCAATTAGAAATTTTTCTTGTTTCTTGAGGTAGGTCTGTAGTGCTATGAACTTCCCTCTCACGACTGCTTTCGCTGCGTCCCATAGATTTTGTGCTGTTGTGTTCATTTTCATTGCTTTCCAGGAAGTTTTAAATTTTTTCCTTGATCTCCTTGGTAACCCATTCGTTGTTTAGTAACATGCTATTTAACCTCCATGTGTTTGAATGTTTTTTTAGTTTGTTTTTTTTGTAATCGATTTCTAGTTTCACGCCACTGTGATCTGAGAAGATGCTTGATATGATTTAAATCTTCCTGAACTTGGAGACACTTAGTTTGTGTCCTAACTTGTGATCTATCTTTGAGAATGTCCCATGTGCACTTGAGAAAAATGTGAATTCTTTACTTTTGGGGTGTAACTCTCTGTAGATATCTATTAAATCCATTTGATCCAGTGCATCATTTAGAGTCGCTCTTTCCTTGTTAATTTTTTGTCTAGAGGATCTATCCAATGATGTCAGTGGGGTGTTGAAGTCCCCTGCCATGAATGTATTGCTGTTGAGTTCTCCTTTGAAGTTCTCCAGAAGCTGCTGTTGTTGTTTTTTTAATCCTCACCGGAGGATATTTTTCTATTTATCTGCAGACAGAGTGAGAGGGAGAGAGAGAAAGGGAGAGGGAGAGAAAGGAAGAGAGAGAGAGAAACATCGACGTGAGAGGGACACATCGACGGGTTGGCTCCCACACAACCCCGACCAGGGCCGGGGACGAACCACAACCAAGGTACGTGTTCCTGACCAGAATCGAACCCGCGACTCATTGGTCTGCGGGTCAACACTCCAACCGCTGAGCCAAACCAGCCAGGGCTCTAGAAGTTTTTTTAATGTATTTTTGTGCTCCCATGTTAGGTACATATATGTTGACCAAGGTTATATCCTCCTGCTGGATAGATCCTTTTAATATTATGTAGTGGCCTTCTTTGTGTATAGTTATGGCCTTCATTTTGAAGTCTATTTTATCAGATATGAGTATTTCTACACCAGCTTTTTTTTCCTTTGTGTTTGCTGGGAAAAATTTTTTCCACCCCTTCACTTTCATGTGAGTCTTTCGTTGTGAGATGGGTCTCTTATAAACAATATATATATATGAGTCATGCTTTCTTATCCATTCAGCTACTTTGTGTCTTTTGATCAGAACATTTAATCCACTTACATTTAAGGTTATTACTTATATGTACTTATTTACTGCCATTTTTGTTTAGTATGGTTATGTTTCTCTTTATATTTCTGCTACTTATTACAGCAGCCCTTTTAACATTTCTTGCAGTGCTGGTTTGGTGCTAATATATTCCCTTAGCCTTTTTTTTTGTCTGGGCAGCTCTTTATTTCACCTTCTATTTTGAATGATAGCCTTGCTGGATAGAGTAGTTTTGGATTAAGATCCTTGTTTTTCATTACCTTGATGACTATGCCATTCCCTTCTGACCTGTTGTTGAGAAGTCAGCTGATAGGCTTATGGGGGTTCCTTTGTAGGTAAAGCTCATAGCCTTATGGGGGTTCCTTTGTAGGTAACCTGTTGCTTATCCCTTGTTGCCCTTAGGATTCTCTCTTTGTCTTTACGTTTTGACATTTTAATTATTACGTGTTCTGGTGTGGGCTTCTTTGGGTTCTTCTTCCTTGGGGCTCTCTGTGCTTCTTTTATTTATTTATTTTTTTATCCTCACCTGGGGACATTTTTCCATTTTTTGTTCAGATAGAGTGAGAGGGAGAGAGAGGGAGACAGAGAGAGAAACACCGACGTGAAAGGGACACATCGAATGGCTGTCTCCCGCACGACTTAACCAGGGGCCAGGGACAAACTGCAACCGAGGTACGTGCCCTTAGCGGGAACCGAACCCAGGTCTCTCTGGACCGCAGGCCGACGCTCTAACCGCTGAGCCAAACCGGCCAGGGCTCTCTGTGCTTCTTGAACTTGCATGCCTTTTTCCTTCACCAAGCTAGGTAAGTTTTCTGTCACTATTTCTTCAAATATATTCTCTAACCCTTGCTCTTTTTCTTCTTCTGGCACACCTATGATGCGGATGTTGTTATGTTTCATGTTGTCCCACAGTCCTCTTAGGCTGTCTTTTTTTTTAAATTGTTTTTTCTTTTTGGTTTTCTGATTGGGTGATTTTTTCCTACCCTGTCTTCTAATTCACTGATCCAGTCCTCAGCATCCTCTACTCTGCTGGCATTCCTTCCACTGTGTTCTTTATTTCTGCTGTGTCATTCTTCATTTCCAACTGGTTGGTTTTCAATGTTTCTATATCTTTTTACTCATGCTGTTAAGCTTCCTCATGATTATTACTCTGAACTTTCCTTCTGATATCTTGCTTAATTCTATGTCATTTATTTCTTCTCCTGCAGAATTATCTTGTTGTTTCATTTGGGATTTGTTTCTTTGTTTCCCCATTTTGGCTGTCTCAGAGGGTTTTGGAGCCTGCCAAATTTTCCCTGTGGGTGTTGGTGTTCCGCTGTTTGTGGCTCCCTCTACTGGGTTTGGATGAGTGTGGGAGGACCCACATTAAACACCACTGTCAAGTCTTACTTTCCTGGGTAGATTTGCAGGCCAAGGAAAGGTTAAGTTATCCTCTAGCTTTTTGCCTGGAGGTTATTAGTCTCAGTTACTTGATGAGCCTCAATTTGTAGCCTGCAGCTGAATCCACAATTTAATTTTTTTAAATGGAATTGTGACTAGCTTCTGTTTATCTCTTAGCTTACTTGGTACACTTCAGTATGTTAGAGCATTTTGTCCTCACATGGCAGAAATAGAATTAGTAAGATCTCTTATTGGGACACTAATCCTATCACAGAAGGGTCCCATTCTTACGACTTCATTTAACCTTAATTATCCCATTAATGCCCTATCTCCAAATATAGTCACAATGGGGTTTAGGGCTTCAATGTATGAATTTTGGGGGAGCACAACATTCAGTCCATAACAGCTGTAAGTGGTGGGGCCAGGACACACAATTATATGACTATGAAACTCCTATTCTTTTTTTTTTTTAAGTAAGTTTTCTTTATTGATTTTAGAGAGAGAGGAAGGGGGGAAAGAGAAAGAGAAACATCAATGAGAGAACATCGACTGGCCGCCTCCTGCATGCCCCTCACTGGGGATTGGGCCCACAACCTGGGCATGTGCCCTGACTGGGAATCGAACAGGCGACCTCTTGGTACATGGGTCGATGCTCAACCACTGAGTCACATCAGCCGGGCGAAGCTCCTACTCTTAATTTCTACACTTCATTCATCTTTACAGATGGTTTTGGGATGGGGAAAGCTATAGAGAAGTTCTGACTGCTGATTGGATGGTTGGAATCTCCTAATTTGAAATTTTTACATAATATAAATAACCTATCATTATATATACATACATACACATATATACATATATATTTTTTTCATTATTGATTTTTTTAGAGAGAGAAAGAAAGGGAGAGAGAGAAACATCAATGAGAGAGATCATCAATTGGCTGCCTCCTGCATGACCTCCACTGGGGATTTGGCCCACAACCTGGGCATGTGCCCTGACCAGGAATCGAAGCAGTGACCTCCTGGTGCATGGGTCAATGCTCAACCACTGAGCCACCAGGCATGTACCTATTATTATATTAATTTAGTATCGCAACAGCTGGCACACTGTAGTGATAAAACTCAATTTGTAGACTGGACCAATAAGACTTGGAAAGTTCTAAGTTTGGAAAATGCTGTGGGTTAAACTAAATTTTTTACCTATCATCTAATAATATATTTCATCATCATAATAATATATTTCAGTTTTTAAAAAAAATTTTCCCACCCTGGCCAGTTTGGCTTAGTGGCTAGAGAGTCGGCCCGCGGATCAGAGAGGCCCGGGTTCGGTTCCTGCTAGGGGCATGTACCTCGGATGCTGTTTGTCCCTTGCCCCGGTTGGGGTCATGTGGGTGGCGACCACTCAATGTGTCTCTCTCACATCGATGTTTCTCTCTCTCTTCATCCTTCTCTCCCTCCCACTCTATATCTCAAGATGAAGTGCAAGAGTGTCCTCGGGTAAAGATTAAAAAAAAAAAATCTTTCCCTTATATAAACTCAATGTGTTATATCACCTTTTTTTGTCTGTTTAGTGACCTGTCTGGACTAATTCTGTAGAATATATTTCCTCAGCAGTGTGCAGCCTCTGATGTCACTGCTTAGTTTTTTGGGGGTTTTATTTTAAGCCTTGCTTTCTGAGGGTTGCCCCTGGGTCAGTATTACTTAGTGGTCAGCCAATGATTGATCAGAAGTTTTGCCTACATACTTGGAGTTAGTAGGCTTCCATCCTTTGTCATTGGATGTGTGTGTGGCTTGGGGGAATCTTGTGCAGAGAGCTTATCAGTGTACTCTGTGTTCAGCCAGGAATCAGTATCTTGCAAAGGCCCCCTTTGTTCTCTCCTGTACGGGTGTGGCCATGTATATGCACACAGCCTTCTGAATCATGAGGGGTGTGATCTTGGTAGGGCCCACTTTAGCTGTCTCTTTCCCTAAATCTCCCTGATAAGTTTCTGGCTCATCTGCCATTTTGTTGCTTCTTGTAGTATTAGCTTTTCTGGACTGTTTATCAGAGACCTCTATTGTTTTTGAGAAAATCCCTGGGCATTGATTTTTTTCCCAAGCACTGCTCTAAACAAAGTCAGCTTCCTCTGACAGGAGAATAGAGATGTTAGCCCTCATGGCTTGCCCTGCCTGCCAAAGGTAGAACTTGAGGGATCATAATGCTGAAGGAAAAGATGGGAGCAGCTCCTGACTATATCGTCAAGACTATTACTGTTGTTACTGAAATTCAGTAGTTTTGTTTGAATAAATAACTCTCAATTTATATCCTCTGGTTAATGTCCAGAGACCTTAAATGGGTACTATTATAATTCTTTTTTTTACAATTTTGTCTAGTTTAATTATTGGTTTTTAGGGAGAGGATTTGCCAAGCTCCTCACTCAGCCACTTCAAAAGTAATGCTCCTACATTTAATTTTGAACTATTTTTTCTTCCTCAGAATATTCTAAAGATCAAGAACAAATATTAAACAGAACCATTTACTGTACTTTGAAGTAGTCCACTGAACAGATCAGGGTAATCAAATGAAATTTAGAACCACTAAGAGAAAAACTTACCTAAAAACCAGAACCAGAATTTGGGTCTCAACAACTTCAGGATTCCTCAATATTACTTGAACATGAGATTTTTTATATTTACTCTTAAAGTCTGAGTAAAATAGATCCCCAGACAAAGGCAAGATTAGGGGTATATAAAGGGACCATATTCAGTAAAGCCTGAAGTTGCCCTACCTGGGCTCGCTCCTCATCAAATTCCAGGCAGCCCATACCATCCAGTCTCTGGAGATCAATCCAGCCTTTCCAGATAACACAGACTCCATTCAGAATCATGGGAGCCTTCAAATACACCTAAGACATAGAAAAGAAGGATGAAAAGCAATCAGACACATGAAAAACAAAGGTCATAGTTACTTATGAAAACTGGTTTTTTAGGAAATAAAAAAATAAATACAATTATAAAATTAAGAATTACAGAAAAGTATATAAACTACAGCCTCTGACCATATTCTAGAAATTAAGTTCATCTGGTTTACTAGCATTTTATTTCTAGTTACAATTCTTCCAGATTATTTTTAAAAGGAAGTTTTACAGATTTTGTAAAAACTGTAGTGAGATAATACTTGAAGTAGACACCATTGCTCTTCCAGCTGAATCTAGGTCAGTTACTTTGCCTTGATTTTTGAATCTTGAGTAGAAAGATATAAAGATGGAAAACAACTGGAATTCACTAGCCCCTGAAAAGAGTGCGCACCTCTTCCCTTTATTCGGATCCCTGGAGCTACCCAGGGTCAGGCTCTTTTACACTTTTCTTCAGTTTTATAAGCAACTTCATAGCTTCTATTTTTATCCTTATCCAAGGACATTTTTGTATCTATCTTCAGACAGAGCGGGAGGGAGAGAGGAAAAGAGAGAGAGAAACATCGATGTGAGAGAGACACATCGACTGGATGCTCCAACAGGGGCAACCGAGGTACGTGCCCTTAGCGGGAACCAAAGAGAGGGCTCTGATCCGCAGGCCGACGCTCAAACTGCTGAGCCAAACCGGCCAGGGCTTCATAGCTTCTTGATAAGTAATGTTGCTTTTTAATTTCTTTTAAATGTATTGTTGGTGACAGTAGTTAATAAAATTACATGTTTCAGGTATACAATTCTATAATAATCATCTATATGTTGTATCGTGTATTCACCATCCCAAGTCAAGTAGGTAATGCTGCTTTTCTTTTTTAACTTAAGTTAGCGGAGTTGATTTCTCTGCTTCTGAGCAAAGAATCATAACTAACAACATTTATTTTAACCCTAGAGCAAAAGTCACTTTAGGTATGATGTCCAAATTCAGATCACTTTCAATTTCAATCACCAAATTCTCATATTGCCTGAAACTATAATTGTTCTCAAGAGCAATTAAGGATCCATCAAAAAAGGAAAGGTTCTAATGCTATGATCTTGAGGTGAATAGTTTAATGTGATGCAGTAAAAAATATTAAGAAAAAAATTTATTAACTTTTAAAAACTTTATTTTAGGTTAAAAAACATTTTTATTGCCCTGGCCAGTTTCACTCAGCGGTCAGAGTGTCGGCCCACTGACCAGAGGGCCTCGGGTTTGATCCCAGTCAAGGGCATGTACCTGGGTTGCAGGCTCAATCCCCGGCCCCGGTCAGGTTTGTGTGAGAGGCAACCAATCGATATGTCTCTCACATCAACGTTTCTCTCTCTCCCTCCCTCCCTCCCATTCTATCTAAAAATCAATGGAAAAATATCCTCGAGTGAGGATTAACAAATATATATTATTTTAGGTCTTCACTACCTCATTTAACTCAGGCTTCTAAACAAAATTCAGCAAAGATTTTTTTAAACCATTAACTGCCTTAACAAGATTTTTAAAGTCCTACAGAGGAAGCAGGACTTCAGTGAATTTTCAAAACTCTAGGTTATTAAATATATCTTCATAAATAAAGTTCATTTGCCTAAATCAAATATATTTTCTACAGATAACCTCAGTGCTTTTCTGAGCTTAATTTTGCACTGTTTATTACCTGTAATTATATAAAATCGCTAAGACAGCTTCTCATTTTGAGGAAAAATCTGGAAACATTAACTTTTCCTTTACTCAATTTATCAGTTTCTTCAACAAAGAATCTTGGAGTATTCTTGTTTTTAAATTTATTTAATAAGAATAGCCCTGGCCAGTTTGGCTCAGCGGTTAGAGCATTGGGCCGTGGACCAAAGAGTAGCGAGTTCGAAATCTGTCACGGGCATGTACCTCGGTTGCGGTTCGGTCTCTGGCCCTGGTCAGGGTCATGCGGGAGGTAACTGATCAATGTGTCCCTCTCACATCGATGTTTCTCTCTCTCTCTCTCTCTCTCTCCTTCCCATTCTGTCTGAAAATTAATGGAAAAGTATCCTTGAGTGAAGATTAAAAAAAAAAAAGAAAGAAAAATAAATCTGCCCAGCTGGTGTGGCTCAATGGCTTGAGCATCACCCCATGGATTGAAAGGTGTTGGTTCAATTGCCAGTAGGGGGCATGCAGGAGGCAGCCAATTGATATTTCTCTCATGTTGATGTTTCTATGTCTCTCTCCCCTCCCCTCTCTCTAAAAAAAAATTAATAAAAACAGCCTTGGCCAGTTTGGTTCAGTGGTTAGAGTGTCGGCCCACAGACCAGAGAGTCCCGGGTTCCCTTCCTGCTAAGGGCACGTACTTCGATTGCAGTTTGTCCCCAGCCCCGGTTGGGGTTGTGTGGCTAGCAACACAACATCGATGTGTCTCTCTCACATCGATGTTTCTCTCTCTCTCTTCGTCCCTCTTTCCCTAACCGCTCTATCTGAAAATAAATGCAAAAATGTCCTTATGTGAGGATAAAAAAATAATTTTTATAAATCAATAAAAACATATTTTAAAAAAGAATAACTGTCACTAATTATAAATGTACTAGAAAAATTATGACACACCTATAAAATAAAACCTATAGGACTTAATGCCTTTTTAATACGTAATCATTCATGTAATTCCCCTCCACTACTAAACACAACCGTTTTTCCTGTTAAGGACTCCAATCAACCATGCTGAACCAATTTCTACTTATATCTGAAAAAAGCCAAAAACACAGTTCCATTTCTCCTCCCATTTGGACCAAGGGAAATAGTCCACAGTTATAGCTGAAGACGTTTAACCACACATTTCCTTCTGTTCTGATAAGTGCTCATTCCCTTCCACACCATAAATTTAAAACTCCATTTATATGTAACTAAGTCAAACAAGTGACTATGATCTCACATTTGACACCTCACAAAACCTAAAAACAATACCCCTCTATACTGCTTATCAATATAACTTGACTTACTATATCTTCTAATCAAGATTTCCACCTATTCTTTCTAATAGGGGCTGGGGAGAGTGCTACACACTGAGGAGTATAACCTCACTATTTTAACTTCTCATACTAATCATAAAGAGAATTCTTCTAATGGCAGAGAAAGGTCAACTTCGTGATCTGATTCTATATTTATCAGTGAGTCTAAATCTTTTAGAATAAAAGATTCCATAAATGTAGCTTATTCATAGTAACTTCCACAGCCAATTTTCCTTAAGAAATTGCTAGATTTTTTTTCTTTTTTTTTAATCCTCACCTGAAGACATTTTTGCATTTATCTTCAGATAGAGCAAGAGGGAGACAAGGAGGAAGAGAGAGAGAAACATCAATGTGAGAGAGACACACCGAGGGGTCGCCACCCACACGACCCCAACCAGGGCCAGGGACAAACTGCAACCAAGGTACGTGCCCTTAGCGGGAACTGAACCTGGGACTCTCCAGTCCATGGGCCAACGCTCTAACTGCTGAGCCAAACCAGCCAGGGCAAGAAATTACTAGATTTTTTAAAAGTCCATTTATTATTTCTTCTTTTTTGGGGGGTAGGGGGTTGTCACATGATTTTTAATTGAAATATTTTCCTTTGTAGTTCTTAACTAGCTGGGCATTCCACTGCACCACTGTTGATGTCGTAAGGGTGGCAGCCATTCAACATTGCAGCCCATAGTCTGGGCATTCCCCAGGATCTCTTTAATGGTTCCAGAGAGTTTTATAGCTGAATATTGGTATTGCATCTGTAGGACAATGTTGACAATCTCACCAAAACTGGTATTTCCAATTGTGCTTATTAACGTTTTTTTGCTTCTTTCTGTCTCTTAGTGGTCATTGAGGGCTTTTATGATCAGGGTAGAGACAGAAGGTACTACCTCCATCTGGGCTTGTCTGTTCTTCTGTTCTGAATGATCAGACCCTTCTAATCACCAGTTGCTTTGGCTACTTCATCACCAACCTTTTTGAGGGGGGGGGGAACAGACCCAGGGGCCAATCTTGGGAGCCAGGGAAGATGTGGCACCGACTTCCCCACCAGTGCACCTCAGGTACACAACTTTGATCTCATTGGGGCCGAACTTCAAGGGCATGGTGGAGGCAGCCGGTGTTGGATGAATCCAGATTCAAGACAACCAAAGAAAAAGTTGCACATAAGCCTCCTCCAAGCCAAAAGCTAAAAGCTATTCTTTTTAAAAAATACTTTTTATTTATTTTTAATCCTTACCCAAGGACATTTTTCTATTTTATCAACAGATAGAGTGGGAGGAAAGGAGGGGGAGAGAGAGAGAGAGAGAGAGAGAGAGAAACATCGACGTGAGAGAGACACATCGACTGGTTGCCTCCCGCACAACCTGACCAGGACCGGGGACGAACCGCAACCAAGGTATGTGCCCTTGACCGGAATCGAACCCATGACTCACTGGTCCGCAGGCCAGCGCTCCAACCACTGAGCCAAACTGGCCAAGGCAAAACTATTACTTCTTTATAAAAGTTCTCTCGTGACAAAGAAAACCACTGATCTGTTTTGGGAAATTCCTAAAGAGGTTCAGAACATGGCTACGGTTCTTCATTAAGGCTAGTGCAGTGTGTGAAATCATAATTTAAAATAATATTTGGCTTGGCTAGTGTGGCTCAGTGGTTGAGCATTGACCCATGACCAAGAGGTCTTCAGTTTGATTCTCAGTCAGGGCACATGCCCAGGTTGCAGGCTTGATCCCCAGCAGGGGTGTGCAGGAGGCAGCCGATCAATGTTGATGTTTCTCTCTTTGATGTTTCTATATCTCTCTCCCTCTCCATTCCCCTCTCTCTCAAATAAATTTAAAAAACATATTTCCCTGTCCAGTTTGGCTCAGTGGTTAGAGTGTTGGCCTGCAGACCAAAGAGCCACGGGTCAGATTCTGGTCAAGGGCACGTTTGGTCCCTGGCCCTGGTCAGGTGGTGTGGGAGGCAACCAGTCGATGTGTCTCTCTCACATCAATGTCTTTCTCTCTCCCTCTCTCTTTCTCCCCTCCCCCCTTCCTCCCACTCTATCTTAAGATAAATGGAAAAATATCCTCAGGTGAGGATTTTAAAAAACATTTTTTAAAAATAACAATAATAATATTTAAATGATCCTGGTGATTTATTTATTTTTTGTTAATCATCACCCAAGGATATTTTTCCACTGAGTTTTAGTAGAGTGGAAGGGAGGGAGGAAGAGAGAGAGAGAGAAACATCAATATGAGAGAGACACATCAACTGGTTGCCTCCTGCAGGACCCTGACTGGGCTGGGGATCAAACCTGCAACGCAGGTATGTGCCCTTGACCGGAAATGAACTCACAACCCTTCAGTCTGTGGGCCGACACTCTAACTGCTGAGCCAAACCGGCCAGGGCCCTGGTGATTTATTTAGATGTTCACATTCAAATAAATAGTTTTACGTGTAGACCTTCAAAGTAAATGTTTGCCACTTTCGTACATTCATGAATACCAAACCTCAAAGTACGAAGAAAATAAAATTCTGTTCCTCACTAGTTTGGCATTTTGTAATATAATTCAATAATGTCATTTAAACACTAAGACATTTTTCACTGAAAATAATGATGCTTTATTTCATACCATGAAAAGCAAATTTATTAAAATATGACCTAGGGATTAAACCCATTGTCCTAAGAACAATTATTTTATACAAAATGGATTCTCTAAAGCCTTTAAAATGGTTAAAGAGATTAAGCAAATTATACATAAAACAACTAACAAAAAGGCCTGCTATCTTTCCAAAAGTAAAATATCAGAAAATGTGTTTGATACTTCACAGAAAGTTACAAGTGACTATAGCCTCACATTTTTGTGTTCTTTCGGAAATAAGGCAAAAGTTAGTATTACACAAATTTTAATCAACTCAAACTCTAAAAATCAGTATTTGCAATGTTATAGTTAATCCAAATTACACATGATACCAGTTAATGTTCATATTCTGTAGCTTTAAATTCCATACCACTGTAGCAGTAGAGCTTCAGAAAAACATGTATGCACCATCAACTGTGGCATTAACCATATAATGAAATATTATTTGGCCATAAAAAGAAATGAAATATTCATACATGCTACAACATAGATGAATCTTAAAAACATAATGCTAAGTAAAAGACACCAGAAAAAGGACATATATATGATTCCATTTATATGAAATGTCCAGAATAGGCAAATACAGAGAGACAGAAAGGAGATTAGTAGTTGCCAGGGGCTGAGGGGAGGGAGAAAAAAGGAGTGGCTGCTAGCAGGTACAGGATTTCTTTCTTTTTTTTAAAAAAACATTTTCTCTTTATTTTATTTTTAATATCCTTATTCTAATAACTCTAATTTTTTCTCCTTTATTGGTTTTAGAGAGAGAGGAAGTGAGAGGGTGAGAGAGATAGAAACATCGATGAGAGAGAACATCAATTGGCTGCCGCCTGCATGCCCCCCACTGGGGATCGGGCCCACAACCTGGGCATGTGTCCTGACTGGGAATCAAACTGGCGACCTCTTGGTGCATGGGTTGACGCTCAACCACTGAGTCAATTCACACCAGCCAGGTGGTACAGGATTTCTTTTGGGGGTGATGAAAATGTTTTGTTTTGTTTTTATCCTCATCTTAGGACATTTTTCCATTTATCTTTAGACAGATTAGGAGGGAGGGAGGGAGGGGAGGGAGGGAGAGAGAGAGAGAGAGAGAGAGAGAGAGAGAGAGAGAGAGAGAGAGAGAGAGAAACATCGATGGGAGAGACACATCAACTGGTTGCCTCCTGCGTGACCCCGACCAGGGCCGGGGACAAACCGCAACTGAGGTACGTGCCCTTGGCCAGAATTGAACCTGGGTCTCAATGATCCGTGGGCCAACGCTCTAATGGCTGAGCCAAACCGGCCAGGGTGAAAATGTTTTGAAATTAGAGAGTGGTGATGGTTGCACAACTCTGTAAATATACTAAAAACCCTGAATTGTACACTATAAAGGAGTGAATTTTATGGTATGTAAATTTTATCTCAATAAAACTATTCTAAAAAATATTTGTGCCCTGGCCGGTTTGGCTCAGCGGTTAGTATGTCAGCCCACGGACCGACACTGGTAAGGGCACGTACCTCAGTTGCAGTTCGTCCCCAGCCCTGGCTGGGGTTGTGCGGGTGGCAACCAATCTCTCTCATGTCACTGTTTCCCTCTCTCTCTTCCTCCCTCTCTCCCTCCTGCTCTATCTGAAGATAAATGCAAAAAAAATATCCTCTAGTGAGGATAAAAATATATATATATATATATATTTGCAACAGTTTTTATCTGTTACATAAGTGACACCTATGAGATATGTAAATGGGAGATTTCTGAGAAGGCAGTTGCAAATGGGATTCTAGCACTCTGAGAAAAGATATGGGCGATGATGTAAGTCTTACAGCCATCAACAATACAGTGGTATTTAACTCCAGGGGAAAGGAAGAGATTTCCCAAGCAGTAAGTAGGAGAAAAAAGGGAAGGCCCAGGAAGAACCCTGAAAAAATCAAACTTCTAGATGCTGGGTAGCAGAAAAGAATCCAGCAGAGCATACTACGAATAGTCAGTGAAAAAAGAAAAAAACATGTAAAGAGCCTAGAAGCTAAAGGTTAAGTTATAAGTCCCCAAGTAAAAATTTCCCCTTTGTTGGATGCCTTAGATATCTAAGTATTATATTATGGGATCTTACCGCACCCGTGACTTTTAGCAATGCTTTTATTTAAGGCAGGAGTTCTTAAGTTTGGAATTCAAAGAACCTACAGCAGTTTGGGCTTATGGATACGTTTCAAGACCAGAAACCTACTGAATTCTGTGTAAAACTGTATGTGCAGTCCCCATGTGCATGACAAAATGTGCTCTGGAATCAGATAAAACCTGGGTTTGAATTGTAGCTCTATCAGTGTGTCTGATACAAATTATTTAAGTTTGCTAATAAGCCTCAGATTCCTCACATATAAAACCAGGGCTAAATGATGCCTCTTTAATAGATGATAATAAAAATTAATTTAAGTCAACATACATAAAATTTATTAAACACAGAGTACTACAGAAACACTGATTGCTTACACAAATGTTTTTATTGATTTTTTTTTAGAGAGAGGAAGGGAGAGAGAGAAAAACATTGACGTGAGAGAGAGACATCGATTCACTTCCTCCTGCATGCCCTCCACCAGAGATCGGGGATCAAGCCCTCAACCTGGGCATGTACCCTGTCTGAGAATTGAACAGGGACCTCTCAAGTCCATGGGACAATGCTCAATCCACTAAGCTACACTGGCTGGGCTCCACCGATGTTTTATATAGTAACTTCTTTCCAAGAGAAAGAAACCAATTTTTCAAGACAATGAACAGATGTCCCCATCAATAAACCAGCAGACAAACAGTGATACTGGGATGACCATGGGCACCCAGGAATATAAAATATTCCATTAAGAAAGAATATATCCTGCTTTTTAGTTGTAATCATTTCTATAGTCTATTTAACAGATTCCTTTAGAAGATACTTGGTTCTGACTCATCCTCCTTTAGCCACATGCTCTTCCCTTTCATAAATGCACAGTCAGCTCGCTGCTCGCCTGTTGGATAATCACTACAGTCAGTCACTCAATCTCATTTGCCTCTGAATCATAAGTGGGTTGCATGTAAGTGTAAAAAAAATAGCTATAGTGATTTAATGTAACGGACCAAGCTACTTCCTATAGTTCAAAAATCATAACATAGCCCTGACCAGCATGGTTCAGTGGTTGCAGCAGCTCTCAACCTGTGGGTCGCGACCCCTTTGGGGGTCAAACGACCCTTTCACAGGGGTCGCCTAAGACATAACAGTAGCAAAATTACAGTTATGACATAGCAACGAAAATAATTTTATGGGGACTTCCGGTCAAAATGGTGGCGTAGGTAAACGCTGTATTGCGTCCTCCCACAACCACATCAAAGTTACAACTAAACTACAGAACAATCATCATTCAAAACTGCCTGAAATCAAGCTGAATGGAACTACTACAACTACGAAATTAAAGAAGCTGCATGGAGACTGGTAGGAGGAGCGGAGGCATGGAGGGGCGGAGGCATGGACGGTCTGGTCCCACACCCACATGTGGCAGATAAAAATTAGGAGGATACCTCGGCTGGGAAGGTCCTCCCTGAGGACTGGGGGTCCCCGTCCTACACCAGGCACCCAGCTCAGGGTTCCAGTGCCAGGAAGAGAAGTCCCCATAACTTCTGGCTGGAAAAACCAGCGGGAATTGCTGAGGGAGGCTGAGGTGGCTGGAGCCCCAGGCAGCTCCTCTTAAAGGGCCCGCGTAGGGACTTAGTCGGACTTGCACCCTCCAGGCTCCAGCGTGGGGAAGGCAGCTTGAAAGGCTTCAGAGACATATGGGGAAGAATTGAGTTGTCTGGCATTGGGGCGAGGGCTGGAGAGGCAGCTTTCTCCTGGACAGACGTACTGTGGGAGGCCATTGTTCCTTTGGTGAGCCCTTCCCTGGGCCAGCAGATGCCACCATATCTGGGACTCCAGCAACTTGGCTCACACTGTTTGCCCCACCCTGGTGATTCCCTGAGGCTCTGCCCCACCCAACTTTCAGGCCCACCCAAGCTGTTGCAAATTGCTTTACCATAGGATTGGCCTGTCTTGGATCCTGTTTCAGGTTTTCCTAAATTCTTTCAGACAAGCAGTATCTGGTCTCAGCTAGCCCCATACCTCTCGTTAAGTAATACATAGAAACAAACACAGGGAGGCAGCCAAAATGAGGAGACAAAGAAACAGGTCCCAAATGAAAGAATAGAATAAAATTCCAGGAAAAGAACTAAGCGAAATGGAGATAAGCAACCTAACAGACACTGAGTTCAAAACACTGCTTATAAGGATGCTTGCTCAATGAACTTAGTGAGAACCTCAGTGAACTTAGTGAGGGCCTCAAGAGCATAAAAAAGGACCAGTCAGAAATGAAGGATGCACAGTCAGAAATGAAGGAGGCACTAACTGAAATAAAGAATAATTTACAGGGAATCAATAGTAGAGTAGGTAAAGCCAAGAAGCAAACCATCAATTTGGAATATACAGAAGCAAAAAACACCCAATCAGAACAGCAAAAAGAAAAAAGAATCCAAAAAAACGAGGATAGTGTAAGGAGCCTCTGGGACAACTTCAAGCGTGCCAACATTCGCATCTTGGGGGTGCCAGAAGGAGAAGAGAGAGAACAAGAAATTGAAAACCTATTTGAAACAATAATGGCAGAAAACTTCCCTAACTTGGTGAAGGAAACAGACATACAAGTCCAGGAAGCACAGAGAGTCCCAAACAAGATGAACCCTTAAGAGGCCCACACCAAGACACATCATCTCAAAATGCAAAAGGTTCAAGACAAAGAGAATCTTAAAAGCAGCAAGAGAAAAGCAGTTAGTTACCTACAAGAGCGCTCCCGTAAGACTGTCAGCTGATTTCTCAAAAGAAACTTTGCAGGCCAGAAGGAGTGGCAAGAAATATTCAGAGTGATGAAAAGCAAGAACCTACAACCAAGATTACTCTATCCTGCAAAGCTGTCATTTAGAATCGATGGACACATAAAGAGTTTCCCAGACAAGGAAAAGGTAAAGGAGTTCATCACCAAACGATTATTATATGAAATGCTGAAGGGTCTTCTTGGAAGAAACAGATAAAAAATATAAACAAACAAAATGGCAATGAATACATATCCACAATTGAATCTACAAACAAAATGAACAAGCAGAACAGAAACATTCTCATAGATACAGAGGACATTTTGTTGGTTGCCAGAGGGGAGGGAGGTTGGGGAAATGGGCGAAAAAGGGGAAGGGATTAAGAAGTACAAATTGGTTGTTAGACTGACAAACCTCAAAGGGAAGGGGGTTTGGGGGGTGGGAAGAAATAAACCAAAGAACTTATATGTATATATGCATAACCAATGGACACAGACAACAGTGTGGGGAAAGGCAGGAGGGCGGGAGTGGGGAGGAGGGGGGTCAATGGAGGGAAAATGAGGAACATCTCTAATACATTCAACAATAAAGATAAGTTTAAAAAATAAAATTTAAATAAAGAAAATAATTTTATGGTTGGGGGTCACCACAACATGAGGAACTGTATTAAAGGGTCGCAGCATTAGGAAGATTGAGAACCACTGGGTTAGAGCGTCGGCCCGCGGACTAGAGAGTCACAGGTTTGATTCTAGGCAAGGGCATGTACCTCGGTTTCGGTTTGTCCCCGGCCCTGGTCAGGGTCATGCAGGAGGCAGCCAGTCAATGTTTCTCTCTCTCTCTCTCTCTTTCCCCTCTCCCACTCTGTCTGAAGATATTTGAAAAAACATCCTCGGGTGAGGATTTAAAAAACAAATACAGAGTGTACCTGGAACTTGATTGTGTGTGTGTGTGTGTGTGTGTGTACACACCTACTCAATTAATTGATGTGTTAACCAAACAGAAAAAAAAATCCTAAAATTCATATGGATCTCAAGGGACCTTGAATAATCAAAACAATCTTGAAAAAGAACAAAACTTGAGGACTCACACTTCCTAACTTCAAAACTTACTACGCTTTCTGTACTGATACTCTCGAAAACACAGTGATCGTTCCTAAAATCTGTCGGACTAATAAGCATCAACCCCCACAAAGTAACACAGTACAAGAACAAGGATTCTCTGAATGCATAGGGAAATTGGCATTATGACAGGAAGCAGGCAGAGTGGCTATGATGGGCAGACTAAGCTGATTTTCCACAAAAAGCTAAAGGCTAAAACTACAAAGAAGATTGTGCTGAGGCTTGAATGTATTGAGCCCAAATGCAGATCTAGGAGAATGGTGGCTATTAAGAGATGCAAGCATTTTGAACTGGGAGGAGATAGAAAGAGAAAGGGCCAAGTGATTCAGTTCTAACCGTCATGTTTTGTTTATTATGTGACAAAATCTTGAGGCTATGTTCACTTCATGTAGTTGCAATTGCTCTTTTGGGGAGGGAAGTAAATAGTGTTATTAGTAAAATTCCCGCCCTGGCCGGTTTTGCTCAGTGGTTAGAGCATCGGCCTGCGGTCCAGAGAGACCCGGGTTTGGTTCCCGCTAAGGGCATGTACTTCGGTTGCAGTTTGTCCCCGGCCCTGGTTGGTCGTGCGGGTGGCAGCCACTCGATGTGTCACTTTCACATCGATGTTTCTCTCTCTCTCTCTCTTCCTCTCTCTCCCTCCCACTCTATCTGAACAAAAAAAAAAAAAAATGAAAAAATGTCCTCGGGTGAGGATAAAAACAAATAAAATAAAATAAAAAAATAAAATTCCCCTTGTGGGGAAATTTATGTTAAAAATAAAACTTACTGCAAAGCTACAAAATCAAGAGTGTAGTATTAGCCCTGGCCAGTTTTGCTCAGTGGTTAGAGCATTGGCCTGAGGACCAAAGGGTCGCAGGTTCTATTCAGTCAAGGGCACGTACCTGGGATGCAGGTTCGTTCCCTGGCCCCGGTTGGGGTCGTCATGTGGGAGGCAACCAATCAATGTGTCTTCTCTCACACTGATGTTTCTCTCTCTCTCTCACCCCCTCCCTTCCACTTGCTAAAAAGCAATGGAAAAATATCCTTGAGTGAGGATTAAAAAAATAATAATGTTGGCTGTTTTTTTTGTTCCTTCATTGATATTAGAGAGAGAAGAAGGGAGAGGAAGAGAGATATAGAAACACTGATGAGAGAGAACATCCACTGGCCACCTCCTGCATGCCCCCGAATGGGGATTGGGCCCACAGCTTGGGCATGTGCCCTGACCGGGAATTGAACCTCCTTGGTGCATGGACTGCCGCTCAACCAGTGAGCCACACCAGCCAGGCAATAATAATAATAATAATAATAATAATAATAATAATAATAAAGATGATGTAGTATTAGCATAAAGACAAAATATAGACCCATGGAACAGAATAGAAATCCAAGAAATAAACCCTCACATATATGGTGAAATAATTTTTGTCAAGGGTGCCAAAACCATTCAATAGGAAAAGAACAGTCTTTTCAACAACTGGTAGTGGGAAAATAGATATACACATGCAAAAGAATAAAAGACCCTTATCTAATATCACATTAAAAATTTAACTCAAGCCCAGCTGGTGTGGCTCAGTGGATTGAGCATCATCCCATGGACTGAGGTCCCGGTTCAAATCCCAGTCAGGGCACATGCCCTGGTTTCGGGCTTGATCCCCAGTAGGATGTGTTCAGGAGGCAGCCGATCAATGTTTCTATTTCTCTCTCTAAAAAAAAAAAAATTAATAAAAACAAATTTTTTTTAAAAATTAACTCAAAATGAATCAAAGACCTAAAACTATAAAACTTTTAGAAGCAAACAAAGGATAAAAGCTTGATGGCACTGGATTTGACAATGATTTCTTGGAGATGATACCAAGACACAAGTAAAATTTTTAAAAAGTAGACAATTGGACTTCATGAAATTTTTTAAAGTTTATACATCGAAACACTATCAACAGGGTAAAAAGGCAACCCACAGAGTGGAAGAATATTTGTAAATCATACACCCATTTAGGGATTAATATCCAAAACTTAACATTAATATGGAGAACTCCACAAACTCAACAACAAAAACTCAATTTAAAAAATGGACAAAGGGCCCTGGCCGGTTTGGCTCAGAGGTTAAAGCGTCGGCCCTCGGACCAATGAGTCACGGGTTCAATTCTGGTCAAGGGCACATGCCTCGGTTGCGGTTTGTCCCCAGCCCTGATCGGGGTTGTGCAGGGGGCAACTAGTCGATATGTCTCTATCACATCGAGGTTTCTCTCCTCTCTCTCTCTCTCCCCCCTCCCCTCCCTCCCACTCTATTTGAAGATAAATGGAAAAATATCCTCAGGTGAGTTAAGAAAAAAAAAAAAGGACAAATGACATGAATAGACATTTTCCCAAAGAAGACATATAAATGGCCAATAAGCATATGAAAAGATGTTCATCACTAATCATTAGGGAAATGCAAGCCAAAACTACAATGGGATAACACCTCATACCCATCAGGATGGCTACTACCAAAAAACAGAAACTGCAAGCGTTAGCAAGGATGAGAAATTAGAACTCTTATTGCACTGCTGGTGGGAATGTAAAAGAGTACAGCCATTGTGGAAAACAGTATGTCAGTTACTCAAAAAATTAAAAATAATTACCATATGATCCAATAATTCCACTTCTGGATATATATCCAAAAGAAATGAAGGCAAGGTCTCAAAGACATATTTGTACACCCATGTTAATAGCAACTTTATTTGCAATAGCTGAAACATGGAAACAACCCAAGTGTCCACCGACAGATGACTAGATAAGTAAAATGTGGCACATACATACAATGGAATATTATTCAGCCTTTTAAGGAAAGAAATTCTGCAATATGCTACAAGAATGACTCTTGAGGATATTACGCTAAATGAAATAAACCAGTCATTAAAAAAACAAATACTAGCCCAGCCGGTGTGGTTCAGTGGATTGAGTGTCATCCCATGGACTGAGAGGTCCCGGTTCAATCCCCGGTCAGGGCACACACCTAGGTGGCAGGGGTTCAATCCCTGGTTGGGTTTATGCAGGAGGCAACCCATCAATGTTTCTTTCTCATCTTTCTCTCTCTCTCTCTCTCCTCCTCCCCCTCCCTGTCTCTCTAAAAATCAATAAAAAAACCTGGCCAGTTTGGTTAGAGCATCGAACTCCTCGAACCGAAGGGTCTCAGGTTCGATTCCTGGTCAAGGGCACAGACCTGGGTTGCAGGTTCAATCTCCTCCCCAGTTGGGGTCATGCGGGAGGCAACCAATCAATGCGTCTCACACAACAATGTTTATGTTCCTATGTTTCTCTCTCTCTCTCTCCCCTTCTCTCTCTCCCTCCCCCACCTCTCCACTCTATTTAAAAATCAATGGAAAAATATCCTCGAGTGAGGATTAACAAATAAATAAACAAATAAATATCAATACAAAAATATTAATAGTTATTCACTTTAATGGTAAGAGTAACTTGGTGGGCCAAAATAACTTAATATAGGGCTTTGGAGGGTGGTATGAGGGTGGTATGTGGCAAGTTACCTAAAATTTATTTATTAGCAGCAATGTAGTATACTGCAAAGAACACAGGCTCGGGGGTAAAAAAGACCTGGGTCTACCTAGGAAACAGATTACATGACTTTTGAAGATTTATTTAATCTCCTCAGCTGTAAAATCAAGCTATTATAACATATGTTCTAAAATTATTATTATTATAATTTTTTTTAATCCTCACCCAAGGACATTTTTGCATTTATCTTCAGATAGAGTGGGAGGGAGAGAGGTGGGAAGAGAGGAAGAGAAACGACGACGTGAGAGAGACACATTGAGTGGTTGCCACCCACACGACCCCAACCAGGGCCGGGGACAAACTGCAACCGAGGCACGTGCCCCTAGCGGGAACCGAACCCGGGTCTCTCTGGACCGCAGGCCAAAGCTCTAATCGCTGAGCCAAACTGGCCAGGGCATATATTCTAAAATTAAATAAAAGTCTTCATTATCTAGTACAGAGTTAAGAGAATTAGTGATAATGTAAATCATCTAGCACAGTGCCTGGTAATGGTAATCACCATAAAAATTTGTTTGCAGATTGCCAAATTAATTTAAAATGATCCAGAGTTCTAAAAATGTTTTAGAATTAGTGGTGAAGGTTGCACACTGTGACTATATTAAAACCCACTGAATTGTACACTTTATTATTATTTTTTTTATCCTCACCCAAGGATATTTTTGCATTTATCTTCAGATAGAGCGGGAGGGAGAAAGGGAGGAAGAGAGAGAGAAACATCAATGTGAGAGGGACACGTCAACCAATTGCCTCCTACATGACCCCGACCAGGGCTGGGGATGAACTGCAACCAAAGTACATGCCCTTGACTGGAATAGAACCCGCAACTCTGGTCCATGGGCTGATGCTTTAACCACTGAGCCAAACCGGCCAGGGCCAGTTGATAACATTTCAAAGGTCTTTATCCTTGCAGTGCTTGTATTAACCATTACAAAAATATTGGGGTAGAAAGTAGAAACAAGGCGGGGAAGAATTAAGGATGTTCCTCTCAGACATATTATATCTACCATCTTTAACTTGGAAGATATCATTTAGATAAGGCCAAAACTGAAAATTTACCTTTACACTAAAAGGTAAATCCAGGCAAAAATGAAATTCAAAAGAAGGGAAAAAGAGAACACCCAACTTTCAAATACTTCAGAGGTACATTTACCATAGGTACTATGACATGACATTGTAATTTTTAAACATTCTTAGTTATTCATGAAGTCAAAAAGTATTGAAATGAAAGCTTTTCTTTAAAAATATAAGCATAAGACCTCCAATTCTAAATTTAATAATTCAGTTATTATAGGGTACTTAAAACATGCTTTAATAACCAGATTATTTATTTTAATGCACTAAACTGTTGATAACTAAGTGCTGGAAAATATACTTCATATTTTAGCTGAATTGAAACACTTAAAATTTAGCCCTGGCCAGTTTGGCTCAGCGGTTAGAGCGTCGGCCCGTGGACCAGAGAGTCCCGGGTTCGGTTCCCGCTGTGGGCACGTACCTCAGTCGCAGTTTGTCCCTGGCCCCCATTGGGGTCGTGAGGGTGGCAGCCAGTTGATGTGTGTCTCTCTCTCTCTCCCTCCCGCTCTATCTGAAGATAAATGCAAAAATGTCCTCGGGTGAGGATAAAAAAAAAAAAAAGAAACACTTAAAATTTAGATCTGACAAGCTAGTTGTAAAGTTGCTTCAGTTTCTCTAGGGGAAAATCACATTCCAAAGCTTTACCACAGATATCTTTTATTTGGAGTGACTGGGTTGCCAAAGTCCAGAGAAGGAACTAGTTGAGCTTGAGTAGGATTTCTCAAAGCTAATATCAAGGAATCCTCCAAACTCTGCCAAATTATGAATGGTATATAAACAGACACAATATTTATTTTGGGACAAAGATCCTGCAGGCAAGTAAACAAAATGCTCCAGAAGCAGTCACAGACCTTTGAGAAGTCATTTAAAACAAGAGGCTGTCCTCATTCATTAAATCAAATGCTGTTAAAATTTGCTTTATTTGATGCTCATGAATAAGAATGATAAAAAATTTTTTAAGTATAAAAGTTCAGAAAGGAAAAACAGTTTATCAAAACATTTATTTAGCCCAGCCGGTGTGGCTCAGTGATTGAGCGTCCACTCATGCACTAAGGGATCACTGGTTTGATTGCTAGTCAGGGCACATACCCAGGTCATGGGCCTGGTCCCCTGGGGGGGGGGGGGCCTGCAGGAGGCAGCCAATCAATGTTCTCTCTCATCGATGTTTCTATTTCTCTCCCTCTCTCTTCCTCTCTCTCTCTAAAAATCAATAAAAGAAAAACAAAACATTTATTTAAAAAGTACCTACTTATGCCCTGGCCAGTGAGATTCTGTGGTTAGAGCATCGGATCAGGCACTGAAGGGTTGCATGTTTGTCTCTCTCACATGGCTGGTCGTTTGTTCCTTCCTTCCTTCCCTCTTTCTCTCTCTCTTTCTCCCCCTCATCCTTTCTAATCTCTCTAAAAATCAATGAAAAAAATATCCTGGGGTGAGGATTAACAAAAAAATAAATATTAACAAAAAAAATAAAAAGTAGCTACTCTAATGACATATACTTTATAACTATTTCTCAATGTCTGGTACATGTTGTTTGACTATCAATTAAAATCATAAGTTATAAATAGGAATGTAACAACTGTAAAAAGTTTAAGCTTTCTCTTGTTGGGGTCAATGTAGTAACACTACAAGTATATTTAATTTCCATAGAACAAATAGTAAACAGTGTACTGTAAAGTTCATTTTTTTCCATTTTATATTTTTCATATCCTTTATTTTTACTCAAAAACTAGGATTATGTAGTATGGATATACAATCATTAATTCAAAATCCCAAATGAGGCTTTATAAAACATAGAATGCATGCAAAAACCATTAATCTTACCACTCAAGACTAACAAGTTTTGGTCAACCATAATAATTTGATTTGTTTGAAATAAAAAGTAATTGGAAATGGGTCCTAGGAGGAAAGATCAAAAGAACTGGAGTTGACTGGTCTACAAATATTTAATGTAAGAATGATTTAAATTCTGATCAGTTGCCTTCCTTGTCCTCTGACAGCTAAATTAGAGGAAAGCAGTTTAGATTAAGGAATAATTAAGAACATTTTTGCTTTGGGGTTTTACTAAGGCACCATAATGGACCACTTGGGAAAGATGTGGTGTTCCAACATTGTACAGCTACCTGAAGTGAAGATGACCTAAAGGCAAGCTACAGCATCAAAACACCATGATTAAGTTATCTGTAATCTCACCCAACAAAACCATCAAATAGACTAACTCTGAATAGAATGTCATAACTTAAAAGGCATTTTCACATATTCTGGCACCTCATTTAATCTTCATATACATGAGGTGTATGAATAAGGCAGACATTCTGATTCCCATTTACAGGTAAGGAAAATGGTTATGATTGTCTTCTGACTCAAATCCAGAGCTCTTTCCACTACACTATTATTATTATTTTTTAATCCTCACCCGATGATACTTTTCCATTTATCTTCAGATAGAGTGGGAGGGAGGGAAGGAGGGAGGGCGAAAGAGAGAGAGAGAAAGAAACATCTACGTGAGAGAGACACATCGAATAGTTGCCTCCCGCATGAACCCGACCAGGAATAGGGACCGAACCACAACTGAGGTACGTGCCCTTGACCAGAATCGAACTCATGACTCTTTGGTCCGTGGGCCGATGCACTAACCATCATTGAGCCAAACCGGCCAGGGCTACAACGTGTTATTTTAAACCTTCTGAGAAAGACCTTTATTTAGAGCCAATAAAAACAGCTCACTAGACAACCAGGGTGCAAAAGCTCCAACTATATTTGATGGACAGATTATAAAATTGTGTGCTCTGACTTGATTGAACACAAAGTACCTATTTATAGTCAGTTATCCCTTAACAAACCTTCCTTATTAAAGACGCTTGGTTTGAAAATATCCCTGCAATAAAAGAACTGATTTCACTGAACCTATTTTCTTAAATCATAAAGCTATATTTCAAGTCAGAGAGAATATGAAGCTTCTGTTTAATATTAGCATTCAAATTTTTTCTGAATTCACTGTATCTAAGTGAATATTGTAGTACCCAGTCTTCAAGATGGCCTCAATGATCCCAGCCTCCTGGTATTTACACCCAAATATGTGAATAAATCTCCCCCCTCCCTGCTGAGCTAGAGTATGTGGGCTAAACTTAGTGACTTGCTTCCAATGAACAGAGTAAGAAAGACACAAGTGATGGAAGAATAGGTCATAAAAAGCAGAGTGAACCCTGACCAGTTTGGCTCAGCAGTTAGAGTGTCAGCCTGCAGACCCAAGGGTCTTGGGTTTGATTCCCAGTCAAGAGCACATATCTGGGTTGCATATTCGATCCCTGGCCCCAGGGTAGTGCAGGAGGCAACCAATGGATGTTTCTCTCTCTCTCCTCTCCCTCTCTTCCACTCTATCTAAAAAAATCAATGGAAAAACATTTTCAGGTGAGGATTAACAAAAATAAAACAAAACTAAAAAAAAAAACCCGGGTGACTTCAGGTTTTTTCTCTCCATGGAGCAACACACATGACTACGAACTGAAGCCAGTAAAGCCACCTACTAAAGTCATAAGAGTTGAGCTTAGAAGTGGACCCTTCATTCAGCCTTAGTCAAGTCTTCAGAGACTGCACAGTCCCAACCCTGAGCCAGAACCATCCAGCCAAGCCACTCCCAGATTCCTGTAAAAGGGCATGAAGGAACTTTTGGGAATGACTGAAACATAATCTTGATTGTGGGAGGTTTTCACATGGGTGTGTAGGTTAGGTTTGTTAAAACTCAAATTATACACTTAAAATGGGTGCGTTTTATTGTATGTAAACTATAGTTCAGTAAAATTTATTCTTTTTAAAAGGCCACTGAATTCTTTAGATAAGCAGACAAAGGGTCACTTACAAAAAATCAGTGCCAAGACCTAAGGATAGTTGGTGACAAAACAGAAGCTGTAGTAACAAGCTATCACCACAAACTCACATGTCCTAAACTGCTCCTCAAAATTGTTCCACCCACAGCCTTTGCCATCTCAAATGACAGCAATCCCATATTCCCAGTTGCTCTAGCCAAAAATGTTAGAGTCATTCTTGACTCTCACACCCACATCCAATCCTTAAGCAAATCCTGTTGGCTCTATCTCAAAATACATGCATACTATTACAACTTCTCACCCCTCCACTGCTACCACTATTGTCTCTCACCAAGATTACTATAATAGCCAAACTGGTCTCCTTGCTTCACTCTTGCCCCTGTAGTCTACTGTTAACCTAGCAGCTAATGATACTTTTAAATCCTATGGCAGTTGGCAGGTATGGCTCAGTAGTTGAGTGTTGACCCATGCACCAAGAGGTTGCCAGTTCCATTCCCAGTCGGGGCACATGCCCAGGTTGTGGGCCCGATCCCCAGTGAGGGGTAAGCAGGAGGAGGCCAGTCGATGTTCTCTCTCATCAATGTTTCTATCTCTCTCTCTCCCTCTCCCTTCCTCTCTCTCTAAAATCAATAAAGAAAAAAGAAAATTCAAATCCTATGGCAAATCATATCATTCATTGGCTCAAAAACCTGAAATAGCCCTGGCCGGTTTGGCTCAGCGGTTAGAGCATCGGCCCGCGGACCAGAGAGTCCTGGGTTCGGTTCCCGCTAAGGGCACGTACCTCGGTTGCAGTTCGTCCCCAGCCCCGGTTGGAGTCGTGTGGGTGGCAGCCAGTCGATGTGTCTCTCTCACGTCGATGTTTCTCTCTCTCTCTTCCTCCCTCTCTCCCTCCCATTCTATCTGAAGATAAATGCAAAAAATATCCGGGTAAGGATAAAAAAAAAAAAAAAATTAAAAAAAAAACAAACCTGAAATAACTCCCCATTTCACTCAAAGTCTATCTCATTACAATGGCTACCATGGTCACACAAACTGGTTATCTCCTCCATCTCATCTCCTACTACTCTCCTTGCCCAGTCTACTCCAGCCACACTGGCTTGCTTGCTGCTGTATATCAAACACACGGCTTCCACTCTAGGGCCTTTACAGTGACTGTCATCTCTCTCTGGAACACCTTTCCCCATTTGTGCCTGGCTCATCAGTTTCTAACCTCCTTTAGGTTTCTGCTCAAATATAACCTTCTTTACCAAGACCATCCTATTTAAAACTGCAAACAAGGCAGGATCTTTGTTTTGCTTACTAATGTATCACAAATGCCTAGGGCAGTGTTCAGTACACATAACAGGTGTTCAATAAATACCTTCTGAATGAATGAATTTTTGAATAACTGTGTCAGGTACTGGGCTAAGCACTTTATATTCACTATTTCAATCACTAGGGCAATCCTCAATTTTATAATTGAGAACCATAAGATTAAATAATTTGCCCAATGTTTTCTCAAAACTGGGTGTGACTGGGAAGAGAGAACTAAGCTGCTTCAGGAAGTATCCTGATTCAGAGTATGTGGAAGAAAAGACACTGATTTGTGATCCAATATAAGGAGCAGAGGCAATTAACATTTGGGGAAATTTCCTTCAGTTTTTCCTTGCTTCTAGTCCTAGCCCTGTTGAGACAGAAATAGAAGCTAATGGTTACCAGAAAGAGACCATAAAAAATGAGAAAGAGAAAAAGACCCCATAGCCTGAACTCCATGGATGAGAAAACACTGGTCAGTATCTTTTTTCCAACTTCACTGGCATACTTTATCCCAGTGGTATGGAGTAATATGAGCAGTTTTTTGGTTTGTTTTTGTTTTTGCTTTAAAATGTTTTTTTCCCTCTAGATTCTACTGGCATAGTACAGATGTTGACAAAATTATATTTGAGAAATACATAAGCATTTACAGATTTAAATATGAAAATACTGATTTTTTGGCCAGTGTTATCATTCTTGGAACATAGCCACACTCATTTGTTTACATGTTGTCTATAGCCCCTTTCACACTCTAACAGCAGAACTGAGTAGTTGCAACAGAGAGCATATGCCTGTAAAACTGAAAAGACTTATTATCTGGCCCTTTACAGAAAAAATACTTCTAAAACAAACATTAATAAAATGCAAGTTTCCTGAGAGCTTACATCGGTTTTATTACTTTTCCTGATATATTTGAAAACATATCCTCTAAATATTAGAATACGCCATTAAAACATTTTTGTTATTGTTGGTCATATAACTAAAAACATCTCAAAGGCTAAGTCCAAGGATAATATGGTCTTCAATCTAGTAAACAGATATCATTAAATTAATTCAAGCAAACCTACTTCCTAGTAAACACCCATTTAATAGTTGTTAAACACTGGAAGACTTCAGTAACATTAAGATGTCAATTTTGAATTCAAAACAGGATTAAAGTTGAAAGGAAAGGATTTATTTTTGGTCTGTATCTGTAGTATCTGAGCTACCATGTTAAACAAACTGTAAGAAAGTGTTTTGAACAAGGAAAGCAAATTTTTTCATTCACACATACATGTACCAAATCGACAAAAAAAGAAAAAAAAGCAATAATTTTACAATGACTTCAAAACTACTCCCTTATATATAAGAATTACCAAATAGTAAGATCTGGAACATTTGCTTTTTTTTGGTTAGTCCTCAACTGAGGATATTTTTTCTTTTTTTTTTTTTATCTTCACCCGAGGACATTTTTCCATTTTTGTTCAGATAGAGTGGGAGGGAGAGAGAGGAAGTGAGAGAGAGAAACATCGACATGAAAGGGACACATCGAGTGGCTGCCTCCCGCACAACCCCAAGTGGGACCAGGGACAAACTGCAACCGAGGTACGTGCCCTTAGCAGGAACCGAACCCGGGCCTCTCTGGACCACAGGCCGATGCTCTAACCTCTGAGCCAAACCAGCCAGGGCGAGGATATTTTTTCCATTGATTTTTTTCAGACAGAATGGAAGGGAGGGAAGGAGAGAGGGAGGGAAGGAGGGAGGGAGGAAAGGGGGGAGAGAGAGAGAGAAACACTGATGTGAGAGAGACACGTAGATTGGTTACCTCCTGCATGACCCCAACCAGGGCTGGGGATCAAACCCTGCAACCCTGGTACATGCCCTTGACTGGGAATTGAACCTGCAACCCTGCGGTCCGCGGGCCAATGCTCTAACTGCTGAACCAAACTGGCCAGGGCTAGAACATTTGCATTTACTCTTCCAAGCATACAAGCTAACATATAGAAAAGCAAATTACTTATTACTAATTTTTAACATTCTGTAATCTATTTTCACTCTCCCTTCCCAAAGATTAGTTGGTTTGTCCCAGACAAAAGATCAAACCTTATTTCATTAAACAAAAAAAATCTTCATTGTATATACAGACCAAAAATCCTTTTCCTACATAACACATCCTAATAGAAATTTTTTTTTAAGTTCCTCAAAGGAATATTTACATATTTCCAATGTTTTGCAAATAAAGTGATAGGTTATGCTATTCATGACAACACTTAGAAAAGTAATTTATCAAGTTGATAAAAACAAGTATGGAAACATTGTAAAGGAAACAGGAGAAAAATTAAGTATAAAAGGTTAAAAATTTCTTTCTTTAAAACATTTTATTGAAGTCGACTTCTTCATAAAAAGATGAACCAATCCAAGATATTATTCATTAAAATTTCACCAAAATCATTACATTTAACTTAGATTTAAAAACAAATTTTTTTTTCTTTATTTATTTTAGAGAGAGTGAGAGGAAGAGAGAAGAGAGAGATAGAAACATTGATGAGAGAGAACACTGACTGGCCGCCTCCTGCAGGCTCCCCAATGGGGATTGGTCCCACAACCTGGGCATGTGCCCTGACCGGGAATCGAACCGATGACCTCTTGGTGCATGGGTCGATGTTTAATCACTCAGCCACACTGGCCGGGCAACTTAGATTTTTTTTGTTTTGTTTATCCTCATCGGAGGATATTTTTTCCATTGATTTTTAGAGAGAGTGGAAGGAGGGGTAGAAGAAGAGAAAGAGAAACATCAATCAATGTGAGAGAGACACATCAATTAGCTGCCTCCTGCACATGCCCCAACTGGGGCCTGGGACAGAACCTGCAACCGAGATACATGCCCTTGACTGTGAATCAAACCTGAGACCCTTCAGTGCACAGGCTGACATTCTAACCACTGAGCCACACTGGCCAGGGCATTAACAGATTTTAACAGGGCTCTTAGCTTACACATTTCCACTTACATTTTTCATCTTCAACCTAAACATATATTTGTTTTCTCAGAAGCTTTTTCTCAAAACAAAGAAATTACTTCCAAGTTAAAATTTTCATAGTTTTTTCAAAATTAAATTAACAGAATTAGAAAGTTACCCATGAGCTATTTCTAAGGATTATTCAATTTAAAGCCTACAGAGCCTTTTCTCATTTTTGTCTTAATTTCTTTTTTACAGCACTGTAGTCACACATATGTTAGTAAAAAAAATTCCATCAACACTTTTAAAGGAATTAAGTTTTAAATGTTATATGTAAGCAAGTATACAACTATGTCCGGCCGGTGTGGCTCACTGGTTGAGCGTCTCGACCCATGCACCAAGAGTTCGCCTGTTCGATTCCCAGTCAGGACACATGCCCGGGTTGTGGGCCTGATCCCCAGTGGGGGATATGCAGGAAGCAGCCAATTGATGTTCTCTCATTGACATTTCTATCTCTCCTTCTCCCTTCCTCTCTTTCTAAAATCAATAAAGAAAAAAAAAATTTTAAAAAGAAGTATACTACTCTCTTTAAAGGCTAGAACTTTCTATGGTGAATGTTAATACACACGAACTCAGTCATGGAATGATATAAAAAAAGGTTGAGTGATTTTTAAAAACTGTACTACATTCTTATAATATGAAAACAAATCTGACCATATCCCTGTATAATCAGAACTTTGGTCTCTTTATTAATATAAATCATCAGATAATTTCTAATAAAACAATCCACAGTATTTCAAATTGCAAAGAAATGTTTCCTACCTTGCCTGCTTCTCTTTCTAAGTCGACATATTCCCGGCTAGGTGTTTGTCGCTGTTCTCCCTGCCAGCTGGCCGGAAAAAACTGCAGAGACAGATTGGTTCCTGTGGCCACAAAAGCCTTTTAGAAAAATCAATACAAACAGGATCAGGAGCAGGACATTACATAAATTATGCAGGCAGTCATTTATTTTTACATCAGTTTCTGTCTTAAGCCAGGCAGCACAGAGAATACTTAAAAGTAAAAAACATGCACTCATCATTTTTCTTAAGTATTAAGTTACAAACATCTGATTCCATTTTGAGGACAATTGCCATTGGCTGCTTAAATATAAAATCAATACTTTCTTTCAGATCAGTTTTTGCTGACATTAGGATCATGCATTGCTAATGTCTAACCAGAAGCCACCATCTCTGAATTTAAAAACTTACATTTTAAAATGTGAAAATCACTGAAGATCTAAACATTTTGAATTTAAAACATACCACAACTTAAAGTTGTGTAAATGAAACATTTTAATTTTTCTTGATTTCCCTTGTTCAAGGAAACACTATGCTCTAAAGCCTATGTTCAAAATGCACGGGACTCTCTCTTCTGTTAAATCATACATTAGCATGTGCTGTAACAGTACTTCCCATTCTCTCTAAAACCTTGGGTGATTAAAATTTTTTCTAAAATTTGACTTTAGAGTACCTGAATCTGACTGTAACAAAAGAGTATTCATCTAATATTTATAAAATATTTGGATGGCACAGCTCAACAGATAGAACAATCTAAATCCATTTCAATAAAGTGTCATTCTGTGTAGTCCCTGAGCAATTCAACTGTATTTCCCCCAAGTAAAAAAAATGGAAATAATACTGTCCATCTTCCCAAGGGAAATTAAGAAGTAAAAAAGTAAAAAGCAATTTGGAATAAACACATTTTTCATCATCTAAATGTAAACTATTCTTTGTTGAAATTTTCTTTTCTTTTACTAATTAAAATAGAATGTTTTTGTTTTATTTTACCACTTAAAGTTCTAAAGCACAAAGTTTTCCAGCACAGTCTTCATCTGAAAGCAAGGGGTTCACATTTTGACAATTTGTTTAAAGCCTTTAGCTGATTCAACTATCCTCTAGTTCCCCTGATGATTAACAGCTTAGATTCTTTAGAGGTTAAAAACTATACTTCCTATTTCTATTACTGGTACCATTAGGTACAATTGTCAACGTAACTGCTAAATTTCTATAGTTTTGATAGCATTTCCCTAATCAACTGGGCTACCCTTTCTATGAACAGACACTGAACAAACCTCATTACAATATTAACTTAAAAATATATCTTACCCCATTATTAGCCTAAGTTTAAAAAATAATCAAGCACAATGAAATGAACAATAGTTCAAATGAAAAGCAGACTGCCTCGGCTGTGTGACCTGAGGCAAGTTACTTAACCCAGTTTCCTCACAAATTAATATTTATAAAGTACTTAGAACAGTACCAACCAAATACTATATAAGTATCTGCTAAATAAAATAAGAGAAATAATTTTGAGCTAACTTTTTCCACCCTCAGATAATGAAATTCTCAGAGCAGTGGTGGCAGGTAGAGATTCAGTCCATGAAATGAATGCCTGTGTCAAAACACCCAGGCATGTTTCTTCAGTATTCACCTAGTAACAAATCCTTCCACCCCCAGTGAACCCCAAATCAGCTCTGTGCTCAGTAAAAACAGTCTACAGATCTTATTACCTCACCTCCTGTCTGAAGGCCAACCTCAAAAGAGATTTCCTGCTTTGTCACTTTATGCCCATTATCTCATCAAGATCCCTCTCTCTGAGATAGGAGAAGTGATAAAAAATGGATCATTCTAGAATAATATTTCCCAATTTTATTTGACCACAGAACTCTTTAATGGAATACCTACACATACATAAGAATTGGGAAAATTATGCTCCAAAACATAAAAATGCTACACTGCTCTCCCTGACTATATGTAAGATTTCCAGACTGTCCCAACTATATTTTATAGGTTTCATAAACAGTACACACAGTGATAATCCAACATAGCTTTTATCCTTCCATTTTCAGGGTTAAAAATATATGGTTTTTACTGCTCTCCCAGTAGAGTCAGCACACTTGTCACAAGTATTTTTTTCTTTTAATAATCATTAGTGTTGAAAATATCTCCAACACTTTTACTACACTAAGAACTTATCTGAGGAATAAATCAGTTTACCAAATAGATTCTATCCCTCACCCATAACCACTTTTATTCATGCTATGATAAAACCTGGTAAGTTTTATAGTTAAGAAGAGATGAGCATCACAACCTTTAAATTGTTTCACATCTAAATACAAAATAAATTCTTCATTAATCTTACTGATACATTAAAGAGATATTCAATATAAAAAGAATGAAAAGATTGGAAATCATTTTGGGAAATACATGTATTTTTTACCGTATGTGACTGCTGTCAAAATACAGGCCAAAGAATGCCTTTTCCACATCTATTCTCCATAACCAAGTAAGTAAAAGCCACTGCCAGTTTATAAGTCAAAAGATAAAATGTAGGCATTATATTAAGTAATCTCTAAATTGAATTAATCAAGTACCTATGATGCAAAAGGCAGAGGGAGCATATTAATGATACCACAGAATTAATGTTGTCTCCACCCTTTAGGAGATAAGAATACCGTAATTTAAATGTGGAGGACACTGAATTAAAGGGTGGAAATTAGAAAGAAAGGATAATGTGAAATTCCTTCCCAAATACTAATAGCTACATTATTAAACAAATTAAGACACATACACTGTTTTAAGAACAAATCTTACACAAAATTCAATGTACCTTCAACTTTTAATACTTGTCAAATATTAAGAACTTATTAAAATTTGTAGTATCAGATATTTGGAGAGGAAGAACTAGAACATCTGTCTGATTTATCCCTGGAAAGAAATTTATGACAAATGCAAGCAGCCTATAAAATACTACAGCAATATTATAGTACAGCAACTCAGATATACTGTGAGTTAAATTATATTCCCAGTTCATAATTATACACAGTCAAGTCTGATATGACAGAAAAACTCTAATAGCTATTCTTTACTTGGTTTCCAAAAAACCCTCAGCTTTAAAAAATCCTGACAATACTCTATCTCATCTTTTACTCTAACATCAATTATCTCCAGGAAATCCATTGTTTAGGTATACCATTACCTTCTGCCAAAGGAAACCTAGGCAAAAGATGATGTAATTACTGGACCAACTAATACATGATTATTTTACCACTCAATGCCAGAATAAAAAATATTTGTCTTACACATTTTAATCATATGATTACTACAACTACTCAAGAAACTTGGCAGAGGGCTAAAAGCTGGAGATTTTCTTTCATAACATGCAATAATAATCAACTATTCTAGAGCTCCTGATAAAGCTAGCTAGTATCTTCTCATCTGTAATATGATTCTAAAAAAACTTCATTTTAAATATTGAAATAGTCTTTAAAAATAAATTTGGTTTGGTGATGAAATGGGAGAATTTTATGGTATGTGGATTATATTTCAATAAAAATATGTAGATTATAAAGAAGGTGGAAGAAGTAAATGTACCAATATGTCTTCCTATTGTTAACCCAAATTCAAACTGCACAGTAGCTTCAAGTCTCTTCAAATACAATGGGCCCAATCTCGGAGTAGATAATTGGATTCCATTACATAGCATTTCTTTTCTTTTCTTTCTTTTTTTTAAATTCATGATCAACCCTGCTTTCGTTTCTTCCTACCCACTGTTTGGCTTCTTCATTCCTGCCCCCCCCCCCCCCCTTAACACCTCCACAGGACAAACCAAAAGGTGATAAGGAGAACTAGGACACTTTAATTTTTTTTTTTTTTTAACATCAGGTTTGGTGGGGGCAAAGCACCAAATTTATTACCTAATACACAGCCTGAACATCAACTGTGGTTTTCGCAAATCCATGCATTCTAAGAAAAGAATACTGCACATTCTTTAGGGCATTTTTCTTCTCTATAAGGACAATAGATAACTGGAGTAAAGATTTATTATTCTCAGCTATACTGGGAGTGAGAGAGTGTCACATATAGACTTAACAACAAACTATTGCCCAGGAGTTGGATCCTTGAATGAAGCCCAATTATTTTTCCGAATGAGTGTTTTCTTCCTTAGAAATACTCGATCCCTTAGTCGAGTCACAGCCTACACAATAACCTTTCCTTGGTTAGTTGGCCTCCGGTTTGAGTTCCACAGACTGCAAACTGCCGGGTAGTGTCTGGGAAACATGCCCACCCGCCGAGGATCGCAGGGAAGCGTCTCTGCGCGAAGACGCGCGGCCAGCCAGTATCTGCTTTCGCATTTTGAATCCCGAGTAGGAAGTGAGACGGCGCCCGCTCAGTTCCGGGAGCCGCGGCGTCCGGAACCGACCTGGGCCGCGGCAGTCCCCGCGCAACAAGTGACCCGCGCGCGCCTCGGTGCCCGGCGCCCCCAGCCCCGCCGACTTACGATTTCCGAGCGGCCGTCGCGGCAGGCGTTCTGGAAGCGCGCCTGGCGCTCTTCGTGGGGCCGGTCCCTGAAGCCCGTGTACTTAATCTGCAAGGCAGAGACGGCCCGAAATCAGGAGCCAAATCCGCTGCGCTGCTCGCGCGCCCGCCCGCCCCGCGCGGTGCCGATAAGGACAAGCAGAGTCTGCGGGCAGACGCCTGCCCGGGCGAGATTGCCCCTCCGCGGGCGCCGGCGCGGGGCTCCCGGGCACCGCGCCGCCCAAACTTTTCCCCGCCCGGGCCCACTCGGGGCGCGCCGCGGCCTCCGCGCCGCCCGTCCGCCTCACCTCACATTCGCGGCTCAGCTTCCTGAAGAACTCCTCGTTCTCGAATTTGCTTCTCTGGTCGGGCACGACACGCGGCATCTTCCCGCCCTGCGACTGCGCCGGCCGGCCGGGCTCCGGGCTTGCGCGGGCACCCGCTGGCCGGCTCCCCGCTGACCGACTGACCGCCCGACCGCCCACCCGCGGCGCCCTGACTCGCGCTTCCCTTTGTTTCAGGCGCCCGCCCGCGTGGGCTCCCGCTCCCAGGAATCTGAGGTGCTGCCGTGCACTCGAGCCCAGCCCACGCCGTCGCTGCCGCCTCAGCCGTTGCCTGCCGCCCGCGCGGACCCAGAACTCGCCGCCCCCGGCCGCCGCCGCTGTCGCCGCCGCCACTTCCTCTCACCGCCCACCTCGCTGGCCCGTCGGCTCCGCCCCCGTCGGCCCCACCCCTCCTCCTCCTCGCGCGCCCGCCCGCCCCAAACTCCAGCAAACAAAACGCACCATTCACAACTCCGCGACTCGCGCCGCGCATGCGCCACCCTCCCGCTTGCGGGGCCGCGCGGGTGCAGTGAACCCTAACTCCTACCGCGGCGCGGCCCTCTTCCCCATGCCGGCCGGGGGGCCACTCACTGTGGAACCTCCCTGCGAGGGTCTGGGTCCTTGGAGATGGAGCTGCCCGCGCGGGTCCTTTCTTTCGATTGTCTGGAACTTTTGGTCTTCCCAGTCGCGCGGAGTAACCCAAAATTGTGACCTGAATGCGAGGAAATTTAAGTCCTTGGGGACTGTGCGTCCCCAAACCGATGGGGATGGGTGTAAGCCTAAACCGAGCACATCAAAGACTAAAGGTGGAAATAGACCAAAGCATCCCAGTGAATCCGCATCACGATGGAAAGGTCGGAGCTGTTGATGTCAGACCGGCCCTAGATGAGAGCAAGCACTGGACCGCTAAACCTCAATTTGCTAATTTCCAAAATTCAAACAAGCTCACAGTGTTAGCGTGAGAGCCTTTATGTAGGTCTAACACATAATGAGCACTCAATTAATTTACGTTTTTAAAGAATAACAAACTGAATGTATAAATATATCCTAATAGCCAGTCCATGTATTTACCCAAATGTGTAATCAAATCCCTAAAAGATTCACAAATTCTAGGAAAGTAACTTAGCCCAAGCTGGAGAGAGTCTGATATCGAATTTATGGCAGAGCTTGACTCAAAGTTGTCCTCAAATTCTGATTCTTAAAATTGCAGCTTGTCAAAAACTCAGTCCAAGGATGGTAAGTGGTGCCAACTCTGACTGACAACAGTAGCTGGCCATATTGCAAAGGATTGTGAAGATACACCTAAATTCACAGGAATTAGTGCCCAGGGGAATTGGCAATGTCTGTGTGAATGCACAGTTTAGACGAATTTCCCACCCCTGTCTAGTCCTGTCTCATTTTTACAGATATAGTACTAGCTAGGGTGACCAACTGTCCTAGTTTTCCTGAGGTTGTTCTATTTTAGCAATCAAACTCCCATGTCCCAGGAAATCACATCACCCAGTCCCTGGCAAAATGGTATGGTTGGTAACCCTAGCCAAGGTCCAGAGAGTGATCCATCACCCATGGTCACAGGGAATCTTCAGCAAAGTCAAACCTGTGGCTGATGGTTTTAACAAACACACTCTTTCTGAATAGCAAACACAGAATCAATTCCTTCCAAGAGCATGCTCCCCTGTCCACACCAAGCCTGTGTCAATGAATGTATGTGTGTACACAAATAGATAGGGTATAGATATGGATGTCACCAACAACTATTGTTGGGCCTCCCTTTATCTAAGGCTCTTCCTCTCAGACCTTTTTTTCTTTCTTTTTTTCAAAATTTTTTTATTGATTTTTTTTTTTGAGGGAAAGGAAGGGAGAGAGAGATAGAAACATCTATGTGAAAGAGAGGCATCGATGGGCTGCTCCCCGCACCCCCCCACTGGGGATGGAGCCCGAAACCCTGGAACGTGCCATGACTGGGAATCGAACCAGGACCGCTCAGTCCATGGGACAACACTCAATCCACTAAGCCACACGGGCCAGGCCTCTTGGGTCTTTTTCAATTGCAAGTGACAGAGACCCAATTCAAGCAAACAGAGCTAAAAAGGGGTCCATTTTATTTTCAGTAAATAAATCACAGAGACAAATAGTTTCTTTTATTTCTGTTTCTCCATTTCTTCTCACTCTTTAATTCTCTCAAGCCCTCTTGATGGCATTAATTTCCTGGCAAAGGATGGGAGCAGCCATTTCTCCATCTCCAAGTCATAAAATTCCTGGGAAGGATTTTGATTGGCCCAGTCTGGGTCACATACTTTCCCAGCTACCAAATCACTAAGTCCAGGCTAATGTGATGACACGGGCCAGCTTAAGTCACATGCTCTCCCTTCTGGGGTTGGGGGCCTGAGATTGACAGCCTCAGAGAGAACCTCATGGTTGAAAGAGGGAAAGAGCAGTTTCACCGAAAGGAAGGTGTGAGAGTACCGTGTGGGTCCACTGAACAGTTTGTATCAGCTACATCTGGCAAAGAATATCATTTTTATTTTGCTGCCTAAAGGCTCTGGTAAAACTGGAGGGGGAAACTCCACATCAGCACAGGCAAAGTACAGACAAAACCAGCCTTAAAACATCTGCAACTTATTTTGAGAGATGAGTGAAGCAGCCTCTACCCCCAAGGCACCAAGGCAGACTAAGTCACTCACAGTAATAGAAACTTTCATTCATCTGCTGCCTCTACCTCAAGTCTTCCCAATTTGTCTAAGACCTTTGGACACTAGGGCAACATAGCCATTGTCTAAATTAGAGGAAGATAATGACTTTGATCCCACTCAACAAGGACTGTCTGAAGGCCAGAGATCAGGAAAGCAGTTTCTGCTGTTGGCCTCTATGGTAGGAAAAATATATATCTTATGTGATATTATTCAGCACCATCATATTCTGTTTAGGTAGACTTTTGTATAAAACTTTCCATTTCTGTCTCTAAAAAAGTATCAATAAGACAGCACTCTTAATCCACAATAGGTCCAGGTGGGGCTCAGAGCCCTGCAGCTGATCCTGATCTTTGGACTCTAGTAATAATTGTTTCTGCCATGGGAAATATGGAATAAATAAAAGTTGAAATATCACAAGAGTAGCTAAGATGCCCAGACAGACACCATGAGCTTTAACAAGGAAAAGGTCAAGGTCCAGACAAATCTTTTTTAGGTTCAAGGGAGCTGGAGAGGAGGAGTGGGAGTGCAGAGCAGGGCAGAGTACTCTGTCAGCCTCATGGGAGTGGGAAACGATGTCCCAAGGAAAAGGGATGAGAAAGCCTGCCAGGCTGACCCAGAACAGCGACACCACAGACAGCCTTTGGCAACTCCAGGCCACAGGGTAACCCACACTCGGCATTGTCTGGCATCCAACCGGCAAGGATGAGGGGAAACAGGCCACAGGCTGAAGGAAGCCATCTCCTCAACTGACCTCTGTATGCCTTTTTGTTGTTGTTGTTAAAATTTTTTTCACTTATTTTAAAAACTGAATTAAAGGAAATTAATAAAGGAAAGTTTCACCCATGTGAGCTATATTTAGCTCTGTGCTCTGTCCAGCTGGGTTTGGACTGATCCAGGCACTACCCCAAAGAGGGATTTACTAAGAGCCAGCTATGGTTGGGCCCAAATATGGAAGCCTGAGGGTATCTGTTTATACCTAGAAATACCTTCCTCACTCCCCAAATCTGGCTGAATTATCTGAAGCCCCTCTGCTTGGAGCCTTCCTTTCCTAAGGATTCAGCCAGCCCACGGCCTCCTCTTCCTTACCTTCTTGGGTGGGCAGCTGCTCCTGCAGGATTCCCAGACTGATCTTGAGTGGGTGGGTGGGAATGTACAATAACACTGAACGGGAGATGGGAACCCTCAGTCATCTGGCCCAACGGTGAAGCTCTGAATCGGGTGCTTACATGTCCCCTATCTCAGTTAATTCAAACAACCACCTTCTAAGACAGGTCTTCTTGTTTCAATTTGACAAATAAGCAAATAGAGACTCTGAAAAAGTAAGTAAGTAACCTTAGGACAGTGACAAGACCCTGACACATTAGAGATAACAAAACAGCCTAGCACTGGAGTATATTATCTCTGTTCACTTCTCACCATAACCCTGCAAGTTTGGTATTATTCACCCTATTCTACAGATGAGGAAATTGAGGATCAGAGGAGCTGATGATCCCAGGATCATGCTCTTAACCATTCCACTCTAAGGCCTTTGCTGGTGAAGATGCCAAGAGTCCTGCTTTTCGCCCTGGCCGGTTTGGCTCAGTGGTTAGAACTTTGGCCCGCAGACCAGAGAGACCCCAGTTCAGTTCCTGCTAAGGGCACATACCTTGGTCGCAGTTTGTCCCCAGGCCCGGTTGGGGTCGTGTGGGTGGCAACCAGTCGATGTGTCTCTCTCACATCAATGTTTCTCTCTCTCTCTTCCTCCCTCTCTCCCTCCTGCTCTGTCTAAAGATAAGTGTGAAAATGTCCTTGGATGAGGATTAAAAAAAAACAAAAACTAAAGTCCTGCTTTTCTCCCTAACTGAACTGTGAGCTCCTGGAGAGCTGTGGCTGGGGTCATTCCTGGAGCACCCAAACATGCTCCCAAAGGGTCCCCAACAGGTTGAATGAAGGGGTCCTATTGTGGGCCTTGTGGCAGGATGTGGTTCTTGCCCTTGATGGTGGTGCATTCCTGTTCCCCAGCCCAATTGTTTGTCCCTTTTTGACTTGGAAGTTCAAGGCCTAGGTGTCCTGCTACCCCAAGTCCAGTAGAAAGATTGGCTTTATCCAGGTCTGGTGTCCTTGAAGAGGGAGTGAGGTCCTCCTTGGTCCCCATGATTCTGGTCCATTTTTTCTAAGGAAATAACTTACCTTCAGTTACTGAGAAAATATTGTACCATCTTGATTTGAAATAAGATCTGAAGCCACAAATGAGACCTGAAGGGGGTGGGAGAGAAGGGAAATTAGTGACTGGCACAGCACCTATAGCCCTAGCTCTACCTATCTTCTAGTTTCTGGATGGAGGTGGGCCTCTGTCCAGGATGAGGTGTCATCTGTCTGAATGAGGCAGTTTCCTGAGTCCTAAGGAATTCTTTTCTGAGATATAATTTACATACCATAAAATTCACCCTTAGGCCCTTAAGAATTCCCCTTCCAGGAGGTTCTCCCCCTTCTTAGCTCCCCTGCCACCCTCCCCCACAAGCTAAGCCATTCCAGAGAGAGAGGAAAGGGGAGAGGAGCAAGTTTCCCCAGAATAGCATTTCTTCAGCGTTGGGATCAATAAACCCGTTTGCTTAAAAGGAACCAGATGATTTCATCCTTGTAATTACAAGTTTGACGTTTGCAAATCTTGCCCAGGCTCCAAATGAGCCTCTTTGTCATGAGATGCGAGAGGTTTGTCTGGGTGCCTGGGGATGGGGCCTGAGCCTGGTGTGGTGGGAAGAAGGCCAGGCTGGGTCAGGAGGCCTGGCTGACTGTCTTTGAGGGTTGCTTTGGACTGCTCCCCTTTCCCTTAAGTTTCTGGTGGGTGATGAGAAACAGACTAGACTAAGGGACTAGAGAATGACAGTGGTGAGCTCTAACCACACTGCCCTCCCCCCTAAGCCCCCTCCCCCAAGTCTCTGATTTGCCTGTGGCAGAAGGCAAAGGCCCTCAGCTCAGCATTCATGACCCCTGACAATCATTACTTTCCTTTTCAATCCCATCTCCCATCATTTCTCCCCATGGCACCCTGCAATCCAGTCATACTGGCCTGCTTGCATTTCCCAAATGCCTCAGGGCCTTTGCTTTTACTGCTCTCTCTATCTAGCGTGACTTTTTCCTGTTTCTCTGCTGAGAAAAATCATACATTTTCTTTAAATATGAGTTCAGTGGCCTTTAATTGCCTTCCACAGAGTGACTGCCCCACAGCATCCCCTTATTCTATCATTTAGGTCCATACAATATGCCAGGGAGATGGTCAGTACACCTAGGACACTGCAACACCCTGGGTTCTGGGAGGATTTGGCTCCCCACTAATTTGTGTTTATTTTACTACTGTGCAGCCTTCATAGGAGTGTCTCTGAATTTGTTTCAACTGTTTAAAACTTGTGCATGTTTTTGGTGGAAAATTTAGGAAATATAGGAAAAGAAGAGAGTCCTATTACCTCAAAACAATCATTGCTAACATTTCAGTATATTTTCTTTGACCTCCTTCCATCCACATTTCCTCACATAGTTATGACATACTATGGGTACAGTTTTGAATGTTCCATTATCCTAACCCTATGACATAAATATTTTCCTACGTAATCATATAAAACTCCTAATAGCATCTTGGCCAATCACCTATTGTTGGACATTTATTTTGGTTGTTTCCTATTATTCACTGTTATAACATAGGCTTCTGTGAACAGCATGGTGCTTAAAGCTTTTTCTGAAAAGTTTTGGATAGTGGTTCCAGAAGTAGAACCACTAACCACATCAAAAGGTACAGGCATTTTAAGGTTCTTGATACCTATTGCCAAATTTCTCTTTTCTCGAGTCTTAAAAATCAGTTCTCTTCTCCCCACATTTCTCTTCTCAGCGTTTCAGACACAGGAAATGCCAACCAAGACCTGCAGATAGAGATCAATGGATCAATAAAGGAGGTTGAATAATTCAACATTCATTTCTAGCTCATTATTGACTCTTGAATCCAAATGCCTTCTCTTTTACCTTTACTCCTTTTGTCTCCCCGCTGATGATACCTTGACACCCTGCTCTGTTCTTGGATTCTTTCCCAAATTTCCCAAGCTCTAACCATCCTGGCAGATCAGGTTTCCCATCACGCTGTAATATTGGCTTGTAAATAGGCCATCAGAATTACTAACCTATGGCCACCTCAACAGCCTACCTTCCCTCTAGGTACACAAGAACAATTAATAAGGCAATAAGTACTTGAAATCTTGCTTTCCAGCAATGTCATCAGTTTGTCTCATATAGACTCTTATGAATAGGCAAGGAGTTCAGTTTCAGCCCTGGCTAGCTTCCTCTGTCTAGCTTACTTCTTTCCTCTTTCTCAGCCAGACAAATTCATACTTTTTCATTAAGTGTGGGTCCAGAGGCCTCTGAGAGGACTTTCTCTACTGCACTGGGCAGAATGATTGACCCACAGAATCCCCTCACCAATGCCTGCCCTAGAGACTGAACCCAACCTCCTCAAAGGCACCCCACAGTCTTGGTAGCTTCCCTAGCCTCACCTTATGCTAACTTCATCTTGCTCTCTCCTGCCCAAGGGGAGCTCCCAGCATGGCTTTGCAACTTAGGTAGTGTTGGAGATTGAGATGGATACAAAGATGCCATGGATAGGCTGGAGGGAATACATTGGGCTGTGAAGACTGCCCAACATTGATGTTTTGGGTTAGGTGGTGACCTAGCAATCACCCAATCACAGCCTTCTCTGAGGCATGCATGGTATAGATGTGTGTGTAGGTGGCAAGCCCAGAGGAGGCAGGTTCTGGAATTCATGTTATACCCAGGGGCTCATCCACACTGTAAACCATGTAAGGGGTGCAGTGGCGCTGCAACAGCTCTTCTGCCTGCCATATCTGGGTGCTGTAAGAAGGAGGCATGTGCCACCCAGGATAATGGGTTCCATATCTAGGCAGTTTCCTTGCTTTTCCCATTAGACTCCACTACCAAGATTTGTTTGGGTATGGTTACATCCTCATGCTCAGAAAAATTATTCTTTTCCAAGATCTGCTGAGTTTTGTAGATATATTAGTTACCTAGAAGCCAGGCAAGGTCAAGGTTTCTTCTGGCAGGAAGGATCAGAGGGGCCAACTGAATGTCTGAGATCACACAGCAGTGGGAACAGTTGTATTAGAACTCATTACCCCTGCCCATCAGCAGCCTTTCCTAGCAATGCAGAATCCCATGCTTCTAGGGCAACAAATTGATGGTGGTGCCTCCAACAGGTGCTTGAGAGGCCCAGCAACAGGGCCAGAGTTTTGGAGTCTTCTGTCTAGGGTCTCTGAAAGGCCTTGGAGGCTACCAGTCCTTCCCCTAGGCCAGAAGAGCTGCTCCTTAGAAAAGAGACATGAATCAGCCAGAGGCAACTCTACCAGCTTTTGATGAATATTCTTGCCACTGATGCTAATTTCCTAAAAGGCTTTTCTTCCATTCAGGCTCCTCATTAAAAGGGTTCTTGCTCCTTTACTGTAGGAAATCCATAATGATCACTCAGTGGCTCCTTGATGAGGTCACTGGCATGCTCTTCCACAGGCCTGTGGCTGAAAAGGCTGGGAGTGAGTAGGAGTCCTAGACCATGGATGGAGGAGACTGGATTGGAGTAGTGTCCTACCACAGGCATTGTTTTCAGTGCACAGCTGAGGAGAACAAGGCCCAGAGAGTCAAAGGGTCAGGAGGGACAGGCCCAGACAGGAACATACAGCTCCCAAATTCTGACTATAAGAAGCATGCTGAACTCTGCTCCATGAGGTCATCTGATCTCAGCTTCTCAGTCCTTTCAGGGCTCAAATGGGTTGTCCTCCCCTCTGACTTGCTCTACAGACAAATAGGCACAAACTTAATTCCTCATGGCCATGGAACTATCATTGTGATTACAGAGGGTCAGTGGTGGGAGGCCAGCGTGCTGTCTTGATTGGCTTTCTATGGGGCTGAAGGGGGAGAGGAGGGGCTTCCCAGCCACACCTGGCCCTGCCTGTACCCCTAGCCTGGACTGGACTCCCTCTTGGACTTTTTCCTGGTCCCAGTGGGTAGGGGCTGAGGTCCCCCTGACCCTGGGGAGAGGGTCACATGAATTCCCAGCCTAGGCTGCTTGGAAGAGCTCTGAACCAAAGTGCCCAGGGGCCATCCTATGGGTGGGAGAGGGAGTTGGTCAGAGCTGACCTCCTGCCTTGGCCAACAACTCCTTGGAACAACAAGGTACCTAGGAGTCTCTCTCAACTTCTACCTTCCCTCCCCTCATTGTCAGCAAGTCCTGTCCATCTGCTTTATGAACTTATTTGCTCTGCACCACCCTCCCCTGGTCTCTCTACTTCTACTCTCTCCTCCAGTTACTCTGTACTCTGTAAACTCAAAGATCCTTCTGGAAGTTAAGTCTGACCAAGACATGTCCCTCCCATGGCTCTTCAATGCCTCAAGGTAGAGATCATGGTCCCACCACCACGACCACCGTGTTTCCTCTCTTAGATTTCCTGTGTGGGCCATACTGACACAGAGCTGCTGGGATAGAACAGGCTAATTCCTGCCTCTAGGCCTTTGCTCCTTCTGTACCCTCTGGCAGACATGGCTTCCCGTCCCTCTCTGCCTCCATTCCCTCCACGCTTTCCTACCAATTCTTTCAGACACTGCTCTGGGAAGCCTTCCCTGTCTCCCCACCCCAGCCCAAGTTAAGTAAGTCATCTCCTTTGTGCTCCCAGCTGACCCTTTCCATCTTCCCTTAGAGGATCTTAGTGGTCAAGTAACTTGGATGAGAAACATTCCTGCCCATTGCCACCTTCTGAGTGCCCAGGTACTGCCCTCATCCAGCCTGAATAGCCCCCAGCACTGCCCTGGCTCTCTGTCCATGTGCCTGTCTGGACTTCTGTCCACCTGCTTCTGTTTCATTCCTCACCCCCTGACTTTCTTGGCAGATCGGTCTATTGTCTCTTTCAACTCTCTCTGTTCCTTTCCTCATGTTTTTTTGTTGTTGTTGTTCAGACAGAGTGGGAGGGAGGAAGAGAGAGAGAGAGAAACATCGATGTGAAAGGGACACATCAAGTGGCTGCCTCCCGCACGACCAACCAGGGCCGGGGACAAACTGCAACCGAGATACGTGCCCTTAGTGGGAACCGAACCCGGGTCTCTCTGGACCGCAGGCCGACGCTCTAACCGCTGAGCCAAACCGGCCAGGGCCCTTTCCTCATGTTTTAATTTAATACACTTCCACTTCCTTCTATGAAGGACTCAGGTGGTGTTTTTGTGTCCCTTCCTCACTGAGTCCCCACAACCCAATTTCTCACAGGTGCTCTCTCCCTCTCCACACAGTTAATGGCCTTGGTACATGGAAAGGGGAATTCTCACTCCTTTAAAGAGGTGATCCCCTCTCCCTCACAGAAAGTCTGACCCAAAAGGGGCGGAGGGAGGTTCTATAGCACACAGAAAGCCCCCAGCCCTTCCCTACCAAGACTTGAAAGAGGTGGGGGCAGAGGGCGTGGTACTGAAAAAAGGTCACCCTCAACCCCATGCCACTACATAGGACGGGTCAGGGGTCCTCAGCACCTCTAACCCAGCCCTTTGGGTCACTGGTGGGGGAAATAGAAGTATTGTGCAGCATACCTCTGGTCAGCCCCATTTGTGGACCTTCCAACTGAACCCTTCCTGACTATTTCTTCCCTTCTAGAAACTTCAGCCTCACTCAGAATGTGTCCTGGGTATTGGCCCACCTTGTCCCTCACTACAAGGCCTCAGTGTGTCCAGCCTGGGCTAGAAAGGGGCCAGTGGAGAAGGGGAAGCCTTGAAGTGGTGGTGCCTGTCCCCGCTGCTCCCTCTTACAGCCCCTCTTTCCTTTACCTGGTGCCTCTCTGGACTTCAGAGCTTCTTAAGGTCCCAGCCAAGCTCCTAGAGCCTCTGCCCACCTAGTCTGTGGGCTTCTGGAGGGCAGGAGTAATCTTTTCGGGTCTCCCAGAGCCCACGGGTGAGCAAGTGAGGTTGTGCAGGGCATGGACCCCGGGGAGGAAGTCCATGCATTCTCTGATCAGTGATGAGCACCTGTGGCCCTACACTGCCCACCCATCCTGCTGCCCACCTCCTAGCCACTGGAGGCTGATCCTTTACAGCCGAGGGTTTCTAAGGCTGATCCCTGCCATGGCCACCAGGAGGGAACTGCTCTGGGAGTGGCCAGCTCAGGTCCAGCCTTGGAGGTCCTGAAGCCAAGAGGACTATGTAGCCATAGAGGGCTTGAGCAGAGATGGCCCCTGTCGGGAGCGCCTCAGTCGCCTGCCTGAGACTGAGGCTGCCCCGCTCCCACCGCGCCCCAAGGCGTAGGCTGCGGAGGGCAGGAGCCCTTGCAGGGAGGGAGGCCCCATCCCGCTTGCCCCCACAGCCCAGCGTCGGCGTTTCAGCTCCCGGCGCCCCCGTGTCCGCCAGGGCTTTGGCCCCGCGCCAGGCAGCTAGATCCATCATTGCAGTTGGCTGGAGGCCGGACGGCGCGTCCCCCGGGGCTCTAGGCAGCCGGCGCTGTCGGCCAGGCAAGGAGGGCGGCGGGCGAGGCTGTGGCAGGAGCCTGGGGGCAGGAGAAGGCGGTGGCGCTTTGGGGGCTGCGGTCAGAGGGGGGCCCTGCGCAGGGGCCGCATCTCCCGCACTAATTGGCCCTTCCCCAGCCTCCTCAGCCGGTAATTGCTGCTGGAGCGGGGAGGGGGTGGCTGGCGGGGTGTTGGAGGAGAGGAAGGGGCGCTGCTTCCGGAGCGGGGAGTCAAGCTCAGCAGGAGCTGAGCCGCAGGGGCCCTCAGGAGACATGTTTGCGCGCCGTTCCTTAGCCAGCTTTGCACAGGGGCCCTTGGTCCTTACGGTGGCCCTGGGGAGCCGGGTAAATCGCGGGGGGGGGGGGGGGGGAGTCACAAAGGTGTGTGTGTGGGGGGGGAGAGTCACAAAGGTGTGTGTGTGTGTGTGTGTGTGTGTGTGTGTGTGTGTGTTGAGGGGGCAGGGCTACACTAAGATCCAACCAGTTCTGAGAACCGCTCCCTGAGAGGTGGGGCCTGGCTGGGGCTTTAGGACTCTGGGTGGCCATCGGGCAACCCTAGCACAGGCAGAAAGACTGGGTGGAGACTGGGCGGTAGGTAGCCCTCCCCTCCCACGTCATCCAGCAATACTAGCTGGATGGAGAGGGTTCGGAACAGGGGCTTGTGGGAGGCAGGGTCAGCCCACCATCCAGTCTGCCCACCAGACTTCTTCCAGGCTCTAACTTCTAGAGGAGGTCCTAGGGTTCCCTGAGAGTCCTTTCTGATCCTGGCATCTGCTGCAGCCTGGTTGGGCCCTGACTGAGCCCCAGCTCCTGCTCAGCAGCACTCCCTCTAATCTGGGAAAGAATTACCCTTAGACAGGTGGCTGGCTGGAAAAGGTTCCTTCTAGTACATGTGAAAAACCTGGAGGGGAGAACTGAAGGACCCTCAGAAGCAGCCCTGGACCAGCTTGGAGTCAGACCTCTGGACCCTCCCCCCAGGCCAGGACGTCCCCTGCAGACACTAGGGTGAATCAAGCTCAGCCAGACCTCAGCCCCTGCTAAATTCTGTATATGCTGCCTAGGACCACCTTCTAGGGGAATGAGCTCCCAGCTCTCACTCAGGCTTTCACTGATGAGTGACTATTTGCTTGTCTCCTGGTTAGAGGTGGACAGAATATTCTGCTGGCTCTGACAACTCCCTGAGAATGGAGTTGTCACACCTCCTCTGGGGGCCACCTTTCCTCAGGGATTGCTCCAGGTCAGGATAGAAATGGCAGGGTGAATCAGCCAGGCCTAGATTAGATTCCCACTCTACCACCATGAGGTCATGACCTTGAGCAAGCTTTTTATGTCTCTGTCTCAGTTTCCTCATCTATAAAATAATGGTAATAAAATCTATGTGACAGGTTTATTGTGAAGAAAGGGGCTTTTCACCCTCCTCCAACCATCTCTTTGCTTTTGGGGCTTAGATGCTGGGGTATGGAGGTTTGGGTGCCCCTCACCCCACAGGTCTCTGCAGCTTCCAGTTGTCTCAGTGATTCAGGAAACCCTAGGAATGGAGAGCTTAATCAACATGGTTTAGGACATAAGGACTGTGGGACACTACATGAGTGTTCATGACATTATTCACAATAGACAAAAGGTGGAAACAACACAAATATTCATCAACAGATGAATGAATGAATAAATAGCATGTAGTATGTACATACAATGGAATATTATTCAGCCTTAAAAGGAATGAAAAAAAAATTTTTTTTCTTTATTGATTTTAGAGAGAGAGGAAGGGAGAGGGAAAGAGAGATAGAAACATCGATGAGGGAGAACATTCATTGGCCACCTCCTGCATGCCCCCCACTGGGGATCGGGCCCACAACCTGGGCATGTGCCATGACCTGGAATCAAACCAGTGACCTCTTGGTGCATGGGTTGACGTTCAACCACTGAGCCACACCAGCCGGGCAGGAATGAAATTTTTTTTTTTTCATTTTTTTGTTGTTGTTGTTGTTCAGATAGAGTGGGAGGAAGAGAGAGAGAGAGAAACATCGACGTGAAAGGGACACATCGAGTGGCTGCCACCCGCACGACCAACCAGGGCCGGGGACAAACTGCAACCGAAGTACATGCCCTTAGCAGGAACCGAACCCGGGTCTCTCTGGACCGCAGGCTGACGCTCTACTGCTGAGCCAAACCGGCCAGGGCAGGAATGAAATTTTGACACATGCTACAACATAGATGAATCTTGAAGACATTCTACTAAGTGAAATAAACCAGACACAGAAGGAGGACAAATAGTGTATGATTCCACTTATATGAGTTACCTGGAATAGTCAAATAATAGGAAAGAAAGTAAAATAGTGGGTAGCAGGGGTTGAAGGTAAAGGAGAAGAGGGAGGTGTTTAATGGATATAGAATTTCAGTTTGGGATGATGAAAAAGTTCTGGAGATGGATAGTGATATTGGTTGCACAATGTGAATGTACCTAATACCACTGGACGGGATACTTAAAATGGTTAAATTGGTAAATTTTATGTTATATATATCTTACCACCAAAAAAACCCACAAAACACCTGCAGGACAGGTTGGAGTATGCTGAGGTCGAATGCAAGAGAGGCGAGAGAGTGAGGAGTCTGGATGCAGCACCAAGACCTAAATTGATGGACAAGTGAGCATGGAGTGTGGCTGTCCTGAGGGGTGCACTTGAGACAATGATGAAAAAAGCCAACTGTTTTACAGCCCAGGCAACTTTGCTGTAGCTCCCCTTGATTGAGTGTAGCATACAGGCTTAGCCCAACAAGGACCAGGCAGCAACACTCCCTTCCTCCAAAGGCTCATATACAGACGCCCAACCATTTTGCAGATGGAGAAATTCAGGTAAGTCAATATGTTTTGTTGTTGTTTTTAAAAAAATTTTTTTCCTTTATTGAATTTTAGAGAGAGGAAGGGAGAGGGAGAGAGAGAGATAGAAACATCGATGAGAGAGAAAATCAGTTGGCTGCCTCCTGCATGTCCCCCATTGGGGATTAGGCCCACAACTGGGGCATGTGTCCTGACCAGGAATCGAACTGGTGACCTCTTGGTGCATGGGTCAATGCTCAACCACTAAGCCACACCAGCCGGACTCAACATGTTTTTATTGAGGACCATCCCTGTGATCAGGCTTTGGAGGAGCCCTGAGGGAGATGGGTATGGAAGGGAGGAAAGATTCCAAGTTATCAAACCTTCACTCCAAATAACCTGCCCAAGGCCTCGGGCCAATGTGGACAGACTCAAGGTTGAGCAGGATGAATGGTAAATGACAATCTGGGTGCAATGATAGGGGCAGTGACAGTCTGGATGGACTTTCCATAAGTGGCTTCAAGTAGACCTTGAAGGGTGGGAGGATTTGGAGAAGGGAGGGAGAGAAGGGCTTGTCCTGAGGCTGGGTAGCTGGACACAGTGTTGCAGTGAAACAGCCTAGCTTAACATAATAGAGTCAGTGACATATGTGGGCATCATGAGATGTCAGGCTGAAGAGGGTGGTGCAGGGCCCCAAACAACAGTCTGAGACATTGGCTCTAGCCTGGAAGTAGTAGGGAGCCCCTGAAGATTCTAGATTGGGGAGAGCAAAACCCTTGTCCCAGAGATGTCCATGGCAAGTCTCCCCAAGGCCTTGGTGGGGGACAATCCCTTAGGCTTTCTCCTGTATAGCCACCCCCAGAATTGCCTCTGCTTCTTAGGTCCTTAATGCTGGTGCAGCCTCATCCAAAAAGCCATCTTCTTATCCTTCAGTTCACACCAACCCTGGTGGTGAAATCCAGCTGCAGGTACTTTTCCCCCTTGTTGTAGTGTGGCCAGTAGTGCAGCTTCCCACCATTGGGATTTCTGCCCAGGAGGAGGAAGGAGAGAAGATTATTCATGGGAAGCCATGAAGAATTTTAAGTAGGTGAATGACTTGCTCAGATGATATTTCAGAAAGACCCTTTGAGTGTCAGAAAGAGGGTGGATAGAAAGGAGAGAGAATGTGAGATGGGATATGTCATGAGGCAAGCCAAAGCTCAGCTCACATGTCACCTCTGCCAGGAAGCCATCCCTGCCTAACCAGGCATAGTCAGACACCTCCTCTGTGCTCTCAAAGTGCTTTGTGCTCCCTCAGTACAGCTCTCATTATGCCAGATGGTAATTTAATGTTTTTGTTAAACATTAACAAACTGCTGGAGGATGGTGATCATGTCTGCAGTATCCTTGAATTCCAACTCCCAGTATTGGGCTGGGCAGAAAACAGCACTGGAAATGACTTGAATGCTTGAGTGAATGAAGACTGTGGTTATGAGATAGAGAGAGGGACACATTCTAGGGACATTTAGGACCTGATGACTGACTGGGGAAAGGTAAGGGAGAAGGGGCATTCTGCATGGGCTGATTTGCATTTTTTGTGGGACATGCAGGGACAAACATCTGAGGCAGCTGGCCATCGGATCTCGCACTGATCAGGAAGACTGCCCAGATGGGCTGGGGTGCCAGACTCACTTTTTGCGGGCAAAGTTGGCCCAGTATTTCACCATCTGGAGGATCCACACCTTCTCCTCACCATTGGAATGGCCAGGGGGCAGAATGGGATGTGACATTTGTAACAGATCCCATCCTGCTCCTTCTGTTATTGCCTCCGTGCTAGGAGGCTTTCATTTGGGAAAGCATTCTAGATGGAGGGGTGGATCCCAGTACAAAGGTGGGGAGACTAGACACCCAGTAGGGGTGTCAGGTGAGCTGTTAGCACCTTTAGAGAAGGGACATCCAAAGATGAAGTGGATCTCATCCCCGTGGTCTGCACTGTCAGTGTGGGGTTTTGTAATAATGCTGGTGGGAGCGTGACACTCAAACTCATTCAAGTAGATAGGGAAACCAGCATCTAGGAATAGGGAAACTGAGGAGGGCTGCAGGAAAAGTCTGAGCCTGGGCTTCTTTTCCACCCCATGCATCCCACCCACCTGCATCAAGCAGGGGAATATCTTGGTCTTCAGAATCAAGGGAGCAGATTTTAATCTGCTATTCATTAGCCACATGACCTGGTGCAAGTCACTCAACCTCTCTGAGCTGCAATTCCTCATCTGCAAACTGGGGATGCTAAAACTTAAATCACGGGATTGTGGCAAGGATCGTGGAAACCTTTTTCTTCCCTCTTCTGAACCTTTCCTCTCTTGGCTTGGCATTTAAGGTTCTTCAGGTCTACCCTCTCCAGCTCCACCTTTGACCTCTCATGTACATGTTCCTCAACCCCAAATCAGCCTGGGCAGGATCTCCAATGTGCCTCTGAGCCTCTCTTACAGTTGATAGTATGTTGCCTCTTCTGTGGTATCTTGCAATCCTACACCGGCCCAGAGGTACAGAGACGGTGGGTGAACAGTTGGTAAACTGCACAAGTGGGGCCCCACATGCTGCAGTAGTAGCGGGCAACCTGCATCATGGGTACACAAAGGTAGTGTCCCCAGCTAGATCCATCACATGGTTTCATAACATCTTCCAGTCATGGTCATTGATATCACCCAGGTACTCCTCCACCACCAGTGGTAGCTGCTCCTTGGTGATATTCTGGGTAGGGAAACCATACCCTCTCTGGGTGCCAGCTGGGCCAGAGGTGGGCACACCAGCAACTTGGACCCAGGAGTTTTTATCCTAGGGGAGGGGGAGAAAGAGAGAAGCTTTCTGGAGGTTCTCCTTCTTTGCTGATTCTTACTCTCATGTTTTTGCTATATAAGAACTATCTGTCATGACCCTAAGGCCTGGGAGGCCTTGCCTACCAGCAGCCATCTGATCCCATGCCAAACCCCAAGCCCCCAAGAAAGATATCTATCCTGGCTGGGAGCCCTTTGTTAAGAGCCCCTAATAGTTTAGGGAAAGAAAAAAAAAAGGGAAGGGTAGCCTTGTTCAACCAAACTGAGCACCCCAACAGTGTGGCTCCTCACAAGAAGGTGCTGGTACTCCAGAGCAGCTTGGTGATGGTTTCTTTTCTCATCATGCACCGGTTTAGTGGAAACTTTGAGATCTGTCCACAAGATAAGAACCAAGGTGTGGGCCACGTCCAAGTATCGGGAGGAATTCCAGCCAGAGCTACACCAGGCCCCAAGGCTCTCACCCATCTAAATCGTGAGTTTTCAGACAGAGCATATAGCCCAGGAAGGGCCCACGACCCTTTCCTGCCCTCCTACCAACTGGTCTATCACTACTACCTGGTCAGAACTGAAGTGGGAGCTGGGAGGGATCCTCCTAAGCTGGGACATCTATCCTGACCCAGGAGCAAGGGAGTACTCCAAGATTTACAGCTGCCTGGAATCTTAGTGATACATCCAAGCTATTATCTAACAATTTGGGGCCCCCAAACCTCCAAGAGGCCACACTTTCCCCCCACCCCCATAATTTCTGGCCTGCTGTCACTGCTTAGGGACTGGAGGAGATTCCCAAGCACCTGGGCATTCCCAGGGGCCAATGGGATCTGGCCTGGTACCCAGCACTGTCCAACAGGCATCCTCTGCCACCCCTAGTGTGGTGGGCACCCCTCCTATTCACTTACAAAAGGCAAGACCCAACTGAACTCCAGGTTGTTGACACCCAGAAGATAGGGCACAGGTGCAACCTACTCCTGGGTCAGAAGCACCACAGGGTCATCTAGGAACACCACACCATTCACCACGGGCCTCATGAACCACACAATCTACAAGGTAAGGGGTGTTTCCAGAAGGTCCTCCCACATATCTTTCCAGGATCCCTGTGGCCTAGGGTACCCAGCTCAGTAGGTCTCTGTCCAGAGACTACTCTAGTCATACACCCCTTAATTGGTAAAAAGCTGGGGCTTGATGACCCCTGGGAGGGCAGGTATGGGAGAGGACCAGCAATAGTCAGGACCAGTCTACTCAGCCTTGGGATGCTTACCCCAGGTATCCACATTGCTTGCTCCTTCACTTCTTGAAAATCTTTGCTAAATGTCACCTTCTCAATGAAGCCCTCTCTGTCTTTTCTTTTTACCTCCTCCAACATCCTGACCTCCTTACCCTGCTAGAGTTGTCATCTTCTAGAGATGAATAACTTATTTGTATGAAATGTTTATTGTCTCCCCCCATGGAAACATCAACCCCACTAGGTAAGATATCTTACTTAGCCTGAACAGTTCACTCAGTATCCTGAGTGCCTGGCACACAGCAGATATTCAATAAATACTCAAATTACAGAATGGGGCCTGCTCACCTCCTGAGGGTCTTCCTGGGAGTCCAGGTGGAAGAATCTCTGTAGGGGAGAGGAAAAGACTGGAATAAAAGAAAGTTTCTCCACATGCTCCTGGAACTGTGTTCCTGGGGTGACTGGTACCAGGTTAGGAGGGTGGCTTGCAGGCAGCTGGGTCAGGGAGCTGGAAAGAAGTTCTACCTACCATATTCTTGGACACAGGAATCACCTCAGGCCCCTGATTGTGCCCTCAGGCAGTCTACCAGAATGTGTGTTGTTATCGTTGCAGCCTGCCAGGCAGGCAAACTTCTACGGAGGGAAGAGGTGTTTGGGGGTGCCCCCATCCTGCCCTCCTTGCTGAACTCTTGGAGAGAGGGACATCCATCTTGGCAGTGCCACTCTGGGAAATGGCAGAGGTGAGGGCCGGCGTTCCTGTACACGCAAATCTGCATGTGTCTGTATAGTTGGAGCATACACTTGTGAGAGCACGTTGGCCTGCCTCTGTGCTGGATCTGCCCAGGAACCGCATTCACCAGTCTGGAGATGCACATGGCTCCTAATGACTGGCGGAACAGGGTCGCACAGCCTGGATCTCCTCCGAAGGCTGCTATGTTCTTCTGCACCCAGAGCAGAGCTGCCACCTGGTCCAGCAATGCCCAGTTCCAGTGGGCCTGGCCGGGTGAACGGGGCTCAGGATCAGGGTCCGCAGCCCCAACCGTCTGGGTTCTGAGGGTTTGCTCCTTCCAGGTCCAGTCTTGCACCACCTTGTCCCACAGAGATCTGGTCTTGGGACCATGCCTCCTTCCTTAGAGCTAGGTCCCGCCCATTGAGGAGACATCAAGCATCCACCTCCTCCACCAAGCATTAGTGGCCACGTGAGGTGAGTCTCCTACCCCTGCCACTCACCTCACGCGGCCACGCCCCTCTCCTTTCACTCAGTCACCTCGGCCAACTCCACCACCTCCTCTCTGAGCTGTCTCTAGGTGGCCCCACCCCTGGTCCCCTGAGTGGTCCCCGGCCTCTACCTCCTCAGGAAGCCCAGGATGCCAAGCCTGTGCTGCAGAAGCACAAGCACCACTTTCTCGCGGGCCGCCAACTCGGAGCCATCGTATGTGAAAGTGGAACCCATGAGGAAGGAGCCTCCTGGGAACCAGACCATCACCTGGGAGAGGAAGGCCGAGGCCTGAGCTCTGCGGCAGGAAGGCAGCGTGGCAGTGCACGTGGTTGAAGACAGTACTCACTGGCAGCAGAGGGTCCCCACGCCCGTGCACTAACGCGTACATGTTCAGGTACAGACAGTCCTCAATTGCTTTTGTGTGTTGAAGTACATGGAAGTGATCTGCCCCCAGGATTCCTGAAGGCATCTGTGGTCACCATGTGAGCTTGGGCCCAGCAAGGTGGTGATAGTGCCAGAATGAGGGAATAGAATCAAAAGCAAAATCCAGGCAGCCAGGCAGCCAGGCAGCCAGGCAGCCAGGCAGCCTGTGTGTGTATGTGTGTGTGTGTGTGTGTGTGTGTGTGCGCGCGCGCGTGCGCGCGCGCATGCACGCGCATTTGTGTGTTCACATTTGAGAGGTTTCCACTAGCATTAGGTTCCAGGGATGGGGAGGCATGTTGGCCTCCTCTGGATCCATCCCTCTGTCTTGAGCCTTGTTCAATGGGTTGGCCTGGGGAGAGGTTTCCTGTCCCTATTGGAGACCCTGTTGGTGCTGTCAAGCCAGAAACTTGGTTGCTTTGGACATCACCTTGTTTTTCATGCCCCATCCTCCCCTCAGTTTCTGTTCTGCTTCCCAAACAACTCTTGAATAGGTCCCCTCCCTCCATCCAATGACTGCTGCCCTGTGAGGGCCATCACCACCTCTGGCTAGGACACTGCCCCAGCCTCTTTTTTTTAACCCTCACCCAAGGATATTTATTCCATTGATTTTCAGGTAGAGTGGGAGGGAGGGGGAGAGAGAGAGAGGAACACTGATGTGAGAGAGACACACCAATGGTTGCCTCCTGCACAACCCCGATCAGGGCTGGGGATTGAACCGCAACCGAGGCATGTGCCCTTGACCAGAATTGAACCCATGACCCTTTGGTCTGCAGGCCGACGCGCTAACCACTGAACCAAACTGGCCAGGGCTGCCTCTTTACACCTCTTCCAACTCATCCTCCACACTCTGGCCAGAGGGATTGATAGAAAATACAAATCTGACTGTGTCATTCCCCTCCTTAAAACCTTCCCTGGCTCCCTCTGCCCTCAGGATAAAGTCTAGATTCACCCATACCAACCCAGGCCCTTCTTTCCATCAAGTCATCTACCCAGCCAACCTTTCCTTCAGATACAAATGACCCCTTGCCTTCCACCTCCAAGACCCTGTGCCTCTGTCCTCTCTGCCAAATGCCTTCTCTTCTGCCTAGCAAACTCCTCATGTTTAAGGCCCAGCTCAAGTGGTGTCCCCTCTGCTGGACACTTCCCCCTCTGTGCTCCCCAAAGCTTTATCCACTATTGACTATAGTACTGGGTTCTCTCTTCATGAGAGAACCAAGAATAGTATTATGAGTGCCTTAAACATAATGAGTGCCTCATTATATAGGTTTGGAAAGTGAGGCCCAAAATGGGCCCAGGGCCTGCCTATGGTCACATAGTATAGTATGCTCTTTTTAGTGAGTTTTTCAAACCATGGTCCAGAGGCAGGCATAGGTCCACCACTCTCCTTAGGCTCTGCCCACCTCCCAACCAACAGTCCTCTGGCTCTTAGGCAGGGGCATAGGTGGTGGCATCTCTGATTCCTTCCCAGGGCTCTGGTCGCTCTGGGGCAGCAAATCTGAGGGCACCCACAGAGGTCTGGAGAAGGGGACTCCTAGGAAGACATTGATAGTTATCTTCCCCGTGTGTATCTGCTTTCCTTGGAGGGTCCCATATTCAGTAATCATTAGAGGCTCCTTGGTGTGCTGGGCCCCTAGGAAGAGAAGGGAAGGGTCACCTTAGCCACTGAAAGGACACTGACCCATCTGTCATGGGCATCAGCATCAGCTTGAAGCTTTTCACAACAGTTATATATTTGCCTGCTTTTTCTGTGTTTCTCTTCAGGATTTTTTTTCTCTCATTATTTAATTTAATATTTCAAAGCTGTGTTGGTAGGTGCATAAAAGTTATGTCTGTTATACAAAATATTTCTATTTGTGTCATTTAATGTATTATTTAATGTTCATAAATATGTAATTTATTTTCATTTCTTTCCTTTTTTTTTTTATCCTCACTGGAGGACACTTTTCCATTTTTGTTCAGATAGAGTGGGAGGGAGAGAGAGGAAGAGAGAGAGAGAGAGAGAGAAACATTGACGTGAAAGGGACACATCTAGTGGCTGCCTCCCGCACAACCCCAACCAGGGCCGGGGACGAATCGCAGCCGAGGTACGTGCCCTTGACCGGAATCGAACCCATGACTCATTGGTCCGCCGGCTGACGCTCTAACTGCTGAGACAAACTGGATTATTTTCATTTCTTTTTGTCTGATATTGATATGATTATACCTCTTTGTTAGCCTGGCATATTTATGGGAAGAAATCACACACATATATACAGGAGTGGACAAAAGTAGGTTTACAGTGAGTATGCAAAACAGAGTTTATTCTTGTATTCTTATTTATTTATTAATTATTGTATTATTTATTTGTATTACTTGTCTTATTATTGTTATTATTTTGTATCCTTACTTATGATGATCTTTTAGTCAATGATGGCTGGTAATTTAACCTACTTTTACCCACTTTTACCCTGTATGCATTCTCACTCATATACACACTCGCATAATACTCACATGTACATGCAAATTTATACATACGTATATATGAGCACAGCTCATTTACAAAGAAACATGCAGAAATATAAGGGTTAAATGCATGCCCATATGCATATCAGTATAATTAGATATAGGTTACAATGTATCCATATATAGTGTACATTCATATATTATACACACAAACACTACAGGCATACCTACATGATAGCCACCTCTTGGAATAGATACAAACTAGGCCAAGTTGAATTTAGTCTCTGTCTATGGGCACTTCTTCCTCTTCTAGGCTCTCATTTTGCTCCACTATGTTGCAAGGGTTGCTGAGGCCTCACCTCTGATGCCCCTTCCTGAAAAATCCAGGTCACTTCTTCCCCTCCTCCCTTATGAAAACTGAATTGTTCTGTGCCCTGGTCCCCTGGGGCTCACTCTGCAAAGTGACAAAGCAAATCTGATCCAAGTCTTATTGAAGTTGGCTGTGCATCAAAATCATCTGGGAGAAATCATTGTTTTTGGGTTTTTTTTTATCCTCACCTGAGGACATTTTTCATTTTTTGTCCAGATAGAGTGGGAAGGAGAGAGAGGGAGAGAGAGAGAGAAACATCGACGTGAAAGGGACACATCGAGTGGCTGCCACCCACACGACCAACCAGGGCCGGGGACAAACTGCAACCGAAGCACATGACCCTAGCGGGAACCGAACCCCGGTTTCTCTGGACCGCAGGCCAATGCTCTAACCGCTGAGCCAAACCGACCAGGGCAAGAGAAATCATTGTAAAAATACAGATTCCTAGGCCCTACGCACACTCTCTGAATGAGAATCTCAGTGTTGCATCAGGAAATTTTGATGCAACTTGGTTTTGAAAAGCATTTGGAATTGGTGTGATAGAGCACAACCTCAGATCCCCAGCTGCAGGTGGCCAAAATGACCTCTCTCACATTCCCAGGTCTCTGAAGGTCTTACATAAACAATATCTGGGCACAAAGGAGTGGCTGTAATGGTGACCCTTCAAGCATGAAGGCAGGCCAGTAGGGGCCAGGGATCATCTCACACCTTCTCTGTGTGGGCAGTTCTTTGAAGTTTGCAAAGCCCTTTCACATGGGCTTCTTATTGGTCCTGGAAGGAGCTGGGGAGGTCTAGAGGCTCAGAGAGGGGCAGTGACCAGCTTGAGGTCTTTTATATATATATATTTAATTTATTTTTTAGAGAGAGAGGATGGAAGAGAGAGATAGAAAATGTCGATGTGAGAGAGAAATATGGATCGGCTGCCTCCTGCATGACCCCTCTGGGGATCGAGCCCGAAACCTGGGCCCTGACTGGTAATCGAACCAGGACCTCTCAGTCCATGGGACAATGCTCAATCCACTGAACCACACTGGCCGGGCCAGCCTGAGGTCTTATCAGACAGAGCCAGGGGGCTGAGGTCTGTCACATTACCCGGATTTGCCCTGAATCTTGGGTTCACTCGTGATTGAATAGTCAACATCTCTGATTTATTGATTCTTTATTATATAGCCTGGCACTGTGCCAAACACTTTGCTTGTACTATCTCACCTCGTCCTCCTAAAAAAAAACTTACAGGGTAAATGTTACTATCATCACACTATACAAATGTGGAAATGGAAGCTCAAAGGGTTTATATAACTCGCTCAAGGTCACACAGAGTTCTGATGTCAGAGCTCTGCTCTCAACAGTGATATTTTACTGTCCTCACCCCAGCACGTATGTGGCAGAGCACTTTACACTCCTGAACAAGAGCTGCTGTGGAGTGATCTTGATCCCAGCTCTACTCAGAGGCAATATGTAAATACTTATGAAACATTCCACCTTTTTAGTAGTAAAAAAACGCTAATTAACACCAGGAGTTACAACTTCCACCTAATATAGTAAAAAATGATGACATCCCATTATGGCAAAGATAAAGGAAAAAGAACATTCACATATACTGTTGGTGGAGGATAAATTGATGTGACACCGTGGGAAAATAATTTGGCAAAATGTATAAGAGCCATAAAATGTTCACGTGCTTTGACTCTAATTCCACTTCCAGGTCCCTCCCTTATGAAAATAGTCAGAAATGCATTAAACCATAGTCATACATACTCTCGTGAGTCCTGGAAGGGTCATTTATATCTAGAGATCGGCAAAGTGAATATAACTATAAACTCAAGTCATAAACTGCTAATGGTAAGATTTTAAGTGAAAAAGTAGAGTATAAAATTGAATATATGCTACTATCACAACTATGTACAAATATACAATAAAAGCACAAAAAGAAAATGTGCCAAAATACTGAAAGTGGTTTTAGCACAGTTTCCCTCAAAAAGTTTTGATGCATTTATGCAGGCAAAACTAATTTTTTTTTTATCCTCACCCGAGGACATTTTTGCATTTATCTTCAGATAGAGTGGGAGGGAGAGAGGGAGGAAGAGACAGAGAGAGAAACATCGATGTGAGAGAGACACATCAACTGGTTGTCACCCACACAACCCCAACCAGGGCCGGGGACAAACTGCAACCAAGGTACGTGCCCTTAGCGGGAACTGAACCCGGGCCTCTCTGGTCCGCAGGCTGATGCTCTAACTGCTGAGCCAAACCAGCCAGGGCGGCAAAACTGATTTAAGGTAGAAGTCAGAATAGTGGTTACTTTGAGGGTATTAACTGGGAAGGGGCACATGGAGTGCTGGACATGTTCTAGATCTTGATCTTGATCTGATCTTGATCTAATATATATACACACACTAGTATATATATTAATATACTAATTTAATAAACATTGATTTTATAAATAACTTAAATATAAAATAAATTACAAACCAACATTATGTAAATTATGAACCATGTTTTATAAAAAACATAAATATTAATGTTCAGACTTCCAGCTGGTGGATGGCTTAGTGCCCTGAAATGCCCCCACATCTGCCCAAACCTTATCTAAATGCCCCTGCCCCACTGCCCCTAGGAGAGGTTGAACTGGAGGTCTGTCCCTTCATGTCCCTCTTGCCCGACACTTCAGGAAGGGGTGGGGGGCTTACCCAGGGCTGTCTGTACCATCAGGCAGAGGGTGAGGCTTAGGCACAGAATTCAACTCATGCTCTGGTCAGCTGGCTCCTGTCATGGGCTGGGGTGATGCCCACACTGCGGATGTCAGGTGGTAGCTCTGTCTGCAGTGTGTGAGCACCGGGCAGTCCCACTTTTATCTTCCCTCAATTCCCATCAGTAGGTGCTGGGGCGGGAGAATTTTCAGCATCCCTCTGACTAGCCCACAGCCTTGTTTCTGCCTTGGGGTGACAGGTCATCATAGATGGTCTTGGTTTTTCAAGAAACAGACCAGCCTGCAACCCCTGCCCAGTTTACTCATTTGTGCAGTGGGTTTAAAAGTTGAACTAGTGTGAGTTAAGCTCTGACCACATAGAAGGTGCTAAGACCAGAGCAGAACACCTGGGCACTTGGTCCCTTAGCCCCCAGGTTTCCTCCCTGTGGATGTTAAGGGCCTTAGGCCTCCCTGCTCCGCTCTGCTCTGTCCAGTCTCTTCTATAGGCATTCCATCACCTTTCCTCACACATCTTGACTCCCACAGCCAGAATCATCATGGAGCAGCAGACTCTGCACCAGGTATAGGATGTTCTGGAGGAGCCATTTCTACATGATCGCTGCCTTCACAGGCTCACAGTCCAGTTCGAGCAGCAGGACTTGGAAGCAACAATGCAGTGGAAACCCAGACGGATACCTGGGTGAGCCCAGAGCCAAGTGATGGTAGTCGGGAAAGGAAGGTTCCCTGGAGAATACCCAAATTCTAGGTGAAGGACAAGGAGTTGGCCAGGCAAAGGAAGACCCTGTTTGAAGTTTGCAGCTGTAGGAGCAAGTGAGAATAGGAGAGGGCCATTCCATTTTCATTTCAAGGTAAGACTGTCTCCCGCCCTATCTCCCACCAAAAGCCTGGACTCCTGTCCTAGCTTTGAAAACAGGGGGTCAAATGGGTTTCTGTGTCCCCCTCCTCTCCTCAGCAGGATGGAATCAGGGGAGGGGAAAAGGCAGGGGGACAGTGTAGTTCTTACCTGACCCATGGCCTTCTGCTCTGTAGGCCTGGCAAATGATTAAAGCTTACTCCTTCTCTCATGGCCAGTTCTATGGGTTCTTCAGAGGTGCCTTTTATTTGGGACTCCTGTCTCCCAGTTCCCATCTGTGATCCTTTCTCAGTCTCAAGGAATGTGGCAGTCACTGCCCAACTTTGCTTCCCAGGCTCTATGCCCCTCTAAGAGATGTAGAAAGAGGCCCAAGACAGGTCCAAGGTGACTCCACTCCCTCATCCTGCAGGGTCTACATGGGCAACCCTCCAACATCACTTGCCCTGTGCCAGCTTATCGCATTGCAGTCCCCTCTACTCTACCCACTATGATCACAAGCTGTTATATTTCCCTTTGGTGGATTCAAGCTCTAGTTGGCTTAGCCTCCCCTTGGTGGACAGCATGTCTTTTCTTCCCCCATGGACTCATGAAAAAGACCTTCTTTGAGGGGAAAGAAGTGTGGTGAGGATTCACAGAGAGGCAACAGCTCTCTATGATAACAATCTCTCTCCTAACTCCTTCTCCACACTCTTTTTTGTTGTTGTTGTTAATCCTCACCCGAGGACATTTTTTCCATTGATTTTTAGAGAGAGGAAGGGAGGGTGGGGGGAAGAGAGAGAGAGAGAGAAACATTGATGTGAGAGAGACACATCGATTGTTGCCTCCTGCATGACCTCGACTGGGGTTGGGAATTGAACCTGCAACTAAGGTATGTGCCCTTGACCGGGAATCGAACCTGTGACCTTGTGCGCTGGCCGACACTCTAACCACTGAGCAACACCGGCCAGGGCTCTACACTCTTTTATTTTTTCCTTTATTGATTTTAGAGAGAGAGGAAGGGAGAGAGAGAGATAGAAACATCGATGAGAGAGAACATCGATTTGCCACCTCCTGCATGCCCCCCAATGGGGATCGGGCCCACAACCTGGTCATGTGCCCTGACTGGGAATTGAACCAGTGACTTCTGGGTGCATGGGTTGATGCTCAACCACTGAGCCACACCGGCTGGACCACACTTTTTTTTAAGCCTTGTTTGGCTGAGGGGCCCAGGAATTGTGGAAATGGTTCTCACCACTTTCTACAAAATTCTCATGTGCTGATGTGGCTTGGGGGTTTTCATGTCCACTGAATCCTGGGGCCAGGCTGACACATCAGTGTCCCCTCCTTGTTACATCCTCAATGTTGGCAAAGTAGGTGCTTTCATCCTCTGATGGCCCGTGTGTCTTTCCTAAGGTCATTGAACAACATGGAGTGAGAGCCTTAAAACTGCCCCATCCTTTGACTGAGAAATGTGGTCCTGGAGACTGTCCAAAACACACAGAAAATTTGTTTACATGATGAGTGTCCTATAGTCTTGTTGACAACAGTCTCATTCCAACCTGAATGGAGGGGATGGCTGAAGAAGGGATGTTACCTCTACAGAATATAGTATATGCTACACAGTCAGTAATAGCATGTTCTATAAGACTATAGCAGAAGACAGCTTTGTGTTGTTGTTCTGAGCCAGGCTGTGGGGTTTGAATCCAAGCACTGCTACTATGAGCTGTGTGACCTGGGTAAAATCACTTCACTCCTCTGAACCTCAGTTTCTCCATCTGTAAAGTCAGCATAATAATAACACTTACCTCCTTGGGTTATAGTGAGAGCTAAATGGGTTAATGTAGGTAAAACACTTAAAACACAGAAAATCCATTGTGTCAGCTGTTGTCATCAGTACTTGTGAAAAGGCTGATGTGGATTAATAACTTGAGAAAGGCAGAATTTGAAATTGCATATTGAATATGACCAGATTAGCCATGGAAAGTACATACCAAAATACTCCAAAGATGTCTAAAGTAACAGACAGGAAAGATTAATGCCAAAATAGTGTCTGTGGTTGGTTCTGAGCTGCAGAGTCATCAGTGACCTTGATTTCCTTCTTCTTTTTTTTCCCCTTTAACTTTTCTGAATTTTCCGTATTTTTCTAACCAACATTAGTGGAAAGTTTACCATCACTTTGGAGATTAAAGGGGCAGGGATTGGAGGACAGGGAAAACAGGATTAGGGAAATAGAGGCTACCAGCAGCTCCATCTGTTCTGGACCACATTCTTCTCTCTGGACCACATTCCCCTCCTCATTACCTCATTCTGCTGGCCTCCCCTGTGGGTTGTGAGTGGCCACATCAATAAGAGTATAGAGTCCAGTCTGGGGGAGGTGATGGAACTGCTTGTTTCTGCTGCCTAGTCTCTGACAAGGTTGGTTTACCTGTATGTACTAAGCATGTGTCGCTCAAAGCAAGGGACAAGCTGGGGAGGGGGGATGGAAGACAAAGGAAGGGCGTGGTGGAGAAGGCAGACAAGACCATGAGTCTACTTGTCAGGCCTGGGGGCCAGTCACATATAGCAACTTGTTCAGTTCTGTGTGGGCCTTATGGACTGGTTCTGTCAATAGCTGGCTCTACTCCAGCCACCTCTCCCTAGGGAACAAAACAACAACCTTTCACCTGGCCCATATAGCAAGCAGTTGTGCCAGGTCAAGAACCTCAGTGGAGTGCCTAGGACTCATGTAGGCCCCATCCAATGTTCACATGGGCAGAGGGGATAGTGAATGGAAAGCCAGGTCAGTGAGGTCAACCCTGGTGCAACATTCTTAGGGGTAAGAAGCTGAGATTCTAATCTTTACACTAGGTGACCTCTCTTGAGTCACGGGCATTCTCTGTTTTTTTGAGGAAACCAAGGCCCCATCTGGTCCACTATTGAACTTCTGACAACTGGGGTGGGGTATTCTTAGAGCCAGATTGCAGGGTGAGGTCAAGGTCCTGGAGCGGAGCCTGTGCTTGGAGCTAGCCTAGCAGGTGGGCCTGGAGTGATGGCAGAGAGTAAGGTTCTGGGCCCAAAAGGGTTCTGACTTGACCTCCAACCCACAGGGGGCAGTAAAAGGTACCTGTGAGGGTGGAAGAGTCTTCTCACTGAGCTGAGATCCTGGGCCCAAGCAGCTTGGCTGTACTCACCAGAGTACATCAAAATGGGGGAGTTACTTCTCTCCATTCCAAACAGCATCAAAGATGGCAGCTGCAGACCCAGGGAGAGTGTGTATATCAGGATGGCACTACCAAGGAAACTTCTGGAGCTTCAGGCTAGCAGGAATTCAAGATGAGGAGGCCTAGAGGCCAGTGCCAGGAGGTAGAGGAGGTGGAGGAGGGAGAGTGTAGCCAAGGCCAAGCCCTGGGTACTGGATGCAGACAGAATGCCCTGGGAGGGGCTTGGCCAGTGTGCCTGTGTCACTCACAGGTAGCTGCCCAAGAAAACACAGCCTCAGCTCAGCTGTGGACTTGATAACTCCCAGGGCCCCTATATCCCTGGAGGCTCCCAAACAAAAGAAGTCCAAAATTTATATTCTGAAAACTACAAAATATTATTGTAAGAAATTAAAGTATATCTAAATGAATGGGAAAACATTCCATGTTCATGGAGGAAAGAACTTAATATTATTAAGATGGCACTACTTCTCAAATTAATCTACAGATTCACTGCCATCCCTACAAGAATATCAGCTGGCTTCTTGGTAGAAATTGACAAGTGGATCCTAAACTTTATATGAAATTGCAAGGGATCTGGAATAACCAAAACCAATCTTGAACAAAAATATAGTAGGAGGACTCACAGTTCCCTATTTCACAACTTATTATAAAGAAATGGTAATTTAAAAACGGGTAGTACCGGTATATGACAGACATATAGACCAGTAGACTAGAATTAAGAGTCTATAAATAAACCCATTTGTCTATGATCAACTGATTTTGACAGGTGCCAAAAACATTCACTGGGGGAAAGAATAATGGTCTTTTCCACAAATAGAGTTGGGACAACTGGATAGCCGCATGCAAAAGAATGAAAATGAGGACAGTACACAGAACAGGAGAAAATATTTGCAAATCATTTATCTGTTAAGGTACTTACATCTAGAATACATAAAGAACTCTTACAACAACAAAAAAATGAACAACCCAATTCAAAAATGGGCAAAGGATCTGAATAGATAGTTCTCCAAGGAATAGATTAAAAAGGCCAATAAACACATGGAAAGATGTTTAACATCATTAGCCACCAGGAAAATGCAAATCAAACCAAATTAGATGCCACTTCACACCCATTAGGGTGGCTAGAATAAAAAAGTCAGATAATAAATATTGCTGAGGAAGTAGAGAAATCTAAATCCTGAGACTTTTGATGGGGATGTAAAGTGGTGTAGCCAGGAGGAAAAGCTGGGAATCAGAAAATACTACTTGCTTCAAATGTAACTTTTGCTTACCATATAATCAAGCAATGCTGGCTCCAGAAGAAGGAAGACAAGGGGATGTCTAAAAGGTCTGCTGCATCCGGAGTGCTTAGGGAGTATCTCCAGGGACTGAGAGTCACATCCAAGTCGTTATCAAGTCTACAGCAGAGCTGAGGCTGCTTTTTTTTTTTTTAATCCTCACCTGAGGACATTTTTCCATTTTTTTGTTCAGATAGAGTGGGAGGGAGAGAGAGAGAGAGAAACATCGATGTGAAGGGGACACATCGAGTGGCTGCCTCCCGCACGACCCAACCAGGGCCAGGGACAAACTGCAACCGAGGTACGTGCCCTTAGCGGGAACCGAACCCGGGTCTCTCTGGACCGCAGGCCGATGCTCTAACTGCTGAGCCAAACCGGCCAGGGCTAGCTGAGGCTGCTCTTTATTGAGAAGCCAGCTATTGAATGCAGAGGTGTCTAGGCACACTGGTGGAGCCCCGCCCCTGGGGCTTTCCTATCTGTCCCCTGTGGGTAGAAGGTCAGGTCAGAATCCTGGTGGGTTCAGAACCATGCTCTCTGCCTTCATGCCAGGCCCAGCTGCTGAGCTTGCTCCGAGCACAGACTTCTTCTCTCTCTAGGACCATGGCCTCACCCTGCAATCTGGCCACTGAGGACACTCCACCCCACTTGTCAGACATGTCTATGTATGTATAAAGCCCAACAGTGAACCAGGTGAGGCCTTGGTATCCCCACCCCCAAAACAGGATGCCAGGTGGTTCAGGGGAGGAGTCACCTAGTGCTACATATAAGAATCTCAGATCCTGCCCTGGCTGGTTTGGCTTAGCAGTTAGAGCATCGGCCTACAGACCAAAGAATAATGGGTTTGGTTCCAGTCATGGGCACGTGCCTCAGTTGTGGTTCATCCCTGGCCCTGGTCCACCAGTAGATCTCTCCCTCTCTCTCTCTCTCTCTCTCTCTCTCTCTCTCTCTCTCCTTCCCACTCTATCTGATAATAAATGGAAAAATATCGGGATTCCAAAATGGCGGCAGAGTGAATGGAAGCTACACAGATCATCTCCCAGGACCAAACTGGAAATACAACTAAAATAAAGTCAAATCGTCGGGAAAAAGCAACGGAAAAGCAGCTCGCGAGGACCATACAACCAGGGACACTAACTTGATCCTGGTAGGATTGCGGAGGCGCGAGAGGGGGGCTGGGAGCCCACAGACAGCAGCGGCCTTAGCCGTGAGCAGCGCTCCGCCCTTGGGGTTGAAGCCCGAGCCGGCTCCACAGCGCAGAGCCGGGACAGAGCGCTAAAACAGCCACAGCCACTCACCTCGGACTCCGGCGGAGGGAGGGCGGACTGGACTGGAACTGTGTGGGAACACTCGGGATTTGGAGGGCGCTCAGAGCTTTTGCTGAGTTTCGGCCACGCGGGACTGTGGCCTGGTCGACTTACTCCATCCCAGGGCTCTGGGGAGAGGCGGCAGCCCCTCCCTCGGAGATTCAGCCACACCCAGTTGGGCCATTGAAATGCAAATCAAGGCTCATTAGCTACCAGCATCTGCCCCACCCTCGGGAAATCCTCTCACGCTGAACACCTGAGGGAGGTTTTCATTCAACTGAGAACCCAAGGCTCTTTAAGTAACCAGGACTAATAGCCTCTAGGCAAAAAGCTAGAGGATAACTGAACCTTTTCTGGGCTTGCAACTCTACCCAGAAAAGTAAGACTCGACAGTGGTGTATAACGTGGGTCCTCTCACGCTCATCCAAACCCAGTACAGGGAGCCACAAACAGCAGAACACCAACATCCACAGGGAAAATTTGGCAGGCTCCAAAAACCACTGAGCTAGCCAAAATGGTAAAACAACGAAACAGATGCCAAACGAAAGAACAAGAGACCTCCAATGAAGATGAGATAAATGAAATGGAGTTAAGCAAGTTAACAGAGCTAGAATTCAGAACCATGATCTTGAGGAAGCTCAACAGCATATGTAAGGACATCAACACCATGAGCAAAGACATAGAAATATTGAAAATAAATCAATTGGAAATGAAGAATGACATAGCAGAAATGAAGAACACAATGGAAGGGCTAAAAAGCAGAGTAGAAGAAGCTGAGGACTGGATCAGTGAATTAGAAGACAGGGTAGAAAAAATCAACCAATCAGAAAACCAAAAGGAAAAAACAATGAAAAAACAGGAAGACAGCTTAAGAGAACTGTGGGACAACTGGAAACGTAATAATATTCGCATCATAGGAGTCGCCGAAGAAGAAGAAAATGAGAAAGGGTTAGAGAATATATTTGAAGAAATAGTGACAGAAAATTTCCCTAATTTGGTGAAGGAAGAAGGCTTTCAAGTTCAAGAAGCACAGAGAGTCCCAAGTAAGAAGAACCCAAACAGGCCCACACCAAGACACATAGTAATTAAAATGCCAAAAATTAAAGACAAAGAGAGAATCCTCAAGGCAGCAAGAGCTAAGCAACAGGTTACCTACAAAGGATCCCCCATAAGGTTATCAGCTGACTTTTCCATAGAAACACTACAGGCCAGAAGGGAATGGCATGAAATAATCAAGGTCATGAAAAACAAGGATCTGAACCCAAGACTACTCTACCCAGCAAGGCTATCATTCAAAATAGAAGGTCAAATAAAGAGCTTCCCAGACAAAAAAAGGCTAAGGGAATACATTAGCACCAAACCAGCACTGCAAGAAATGTTAAAAGGACTGCTGTAATTAGTAGAAGAAATAGAAAGGAAAATAGAAACACACTAAACAAAAATGGCAATAAGTAAGTACATATCGGTAATCACCTTAAATGTAAATGGAATGAACGCCCCGATCAAAAGACACAGAGTAGCGGATTGGATAAGAAAGCATGACCCATATATATGTTGCTTACAAGAGACCCACCTCACAACAAAAGACTCACATAGGCTGAAAGTGAAGGGATGGAAAAAAATCTTCCAAGCAAACAGAAAGGAAAAAAAAGCTGGGGTAGCAATACTCATATCTGATAAAATAGATTTTAAAATGAAGGCCATAACTAGAGACAAAGAAGGCCACTACATAATATTGAAAGGATCTATCCAACAGGAAGAGATAACCTTGGTAAACATATATGCACCCAATACAGGAGGACCAAAATACATTAAAAATCTTCTGGAAAACTTCAAAGGAGAAATCGACAGCAATACAATCATAGCAGGGGACTTCAACACCCCGCTGACATCATTGGATAGATCCTCTAGACAAAAAATTAACAAGGAAACACAGACTCTAAATGAAGCACTAGACCAAATGGATTTAATAGATATTTACAGAGAATTACACCCCAAAACTACAGAATTCACTTTCTTCTCAAGTGCACATGGGACATTCTCAAAGATAGACCACATGTTAGGACACAAACGAAGTCTCTACAAATTCAAGAAGATTGAAATCATATCAAGCATCTTCTCAGATCACAATGGCATGAAACTAGAAATCAATTGCAACAAGAACATGCAAAGACATTTGAATACATGGAGACTAAATAGCATGTTATTAAACAATGAATGGGTTACCAAGGAGATCAAGGAAGAAATTAAAAACTTTCTGGAAACGAATGAAAATGAACACACAACAACACAAAATCTGTGGGATGCAGCGAAAGCAGTTCTGAGAGGGAAGTTCATAGCACTACAGGCCTACCTCAAGAAACAAGAAAAATTTCTAATAGACTATCTAACCTCACAACTTAAAGAACTAGAAAGCAAACAAAAGGAAAACCCCAGAGCAAGTAGAAGGAAGGAAATAGTAAAGATCAGAGCAGAAATAAACGACATGGAGACCAAAAAAACAATTCAAAGGATCAATGAAACAAAGAGCTGGTTTTTTGAAAAGATAAACAAGATTGATGGACCCTTAGCTAGACTCACCAAGAAACAAAGAGAGAGAACCCAAATACACAAAATCAGAAACGAAAGAGGAGAAGTAACAACTGACACCACAGAAATACAAAGGATCGTTAATGAATACTATGAACATTTATATGGCAACAAATTCGACAATCTAAGCGAAATGGACAAATTTCTAGAAACATATAGTCTCCCAAAACTGGACCGGGAAGAGATAGAAAACTTGAACAGACCAATAACAACCAAGGAAATTGAAGATGTAATCAAGACTCTCCCAGCAAACAAAAGTCCAGGCCCAGACGGCTTCACAGGGGAGTTTTACCGAACATTCAAAGAAGAACTAACACCCATTCTTCTCAAACTGTTTCTAAAAATTCAAGAAGAAGGAAGACTTCCAAACTCATTTTATGAGGCCAGCATAATTCTAATTCCAAAACCAGAAAAAGACACTACAAAGAAAGAAAACTACAGGCCAATATCCCTGATGAACATAGATGCCAAAATCCTGAACAAAATACTAGCAAATCGGATCCAGCAATACATCAAAAAAATTATTCACCATGACCAAGTGGGATTCATCCCAGGGATGCAAGGCTGGTTCAATATTCGCAAATCAATAAATGTGATACACCACATAAACAAAATGAAAGATAAAAACCACATGATCATATCAATAGACGCTGAAAAAGCATTCGACAAAATTCAACACCCATTTCTGATAAAAACACTCAGCAATTTGGGAATAGAGGGATCATATCTCAACATTATAAAGGCCATATATGAAAGACCTACAGCCAACATCATAATCAATGGGCAAAAACTAAAAACATTTCCCTTAAGAACAGGAACAAGACAGGGATGCCCACTTTCACCACTCTTATTTAACATAGTACTGGAAGTCTTAGCCACAGCAATCAGACGTGAAGAAAAAATAAAAGGTATCCAAATTGGAAAGGAGGAAGTGAAACTGTCATTATTCGCAGATGACATGATATTATACATAGAAAACCCTAAAGACTCCATCAAAAATCTACTAGACCTAATAAATGAATTTGGCAAAGTAGCAGGATACAAAATAAACGTCAAGAAATCGACGGCATTCTTATACACCAATGATGAACTCACAGAAAGAGAAACTAAAAAAACAATCCCATTTACCATCGCGGCAAAAAAATTAAGATACCTAGGAATAAATTTAACCAAAGAAGTAAAGGATCTATTTGCAGAAAACTACAGGACATTGAAAAAAGAAATAGAGGAAGATATAAAAAAGTGGAAGCACATACCTTGTTCATGGATTGGAAGAATTAACATCATTAAAATGTCCATATTACCCAAAGCAATCTATAGATTCAATGCAATCCCAATCAAAATACCAGCGACATATTTCACAGAACTAGAACAAATACTCCAAAAGTTCATATGGAACCAAAAAAGACCCCGAATAGCCACAGCAATCTTGAAAAAGAAGGACAAAGTAGGTGGGATCACAATACCAGATATCAGATTATACTACAGAGCTACTATAATCAAAACAGCCTGGTATTGGCATAAGAACAGGCATATAGACCAGTGGAACAGAACAGAGAATCCAGAAATTGACCCAAGATATTATGCTCAACTAATATTTGACAAAGGTGGCAAGAGCATACAGTGGAGCAAAGACAGCCTCTTTAATAAATGGTGTTGGGAAAATTGGACAGCTACATGCAAAAAAATGAAACTAGACGATCAACTTACACCATACACAAGAATAAACTCAAAATGGGTAAAAGACTTAAATGTGACTCGTGAATCCATAAAAATCCTAGAAGAAAATGTAGGCAACAAAATTTCAGACATCATACGCAGCAGAATCTTCACTGATACATCACCTAAGGCAACAGAAATAAAGGAAAAAATGAACACATGGGACTACATCAAACTCAAAAGCTTCTGCACAGCAAAAGAAACAACCATCAAAACGGAAAGAGAACCCACTGTATGGGAGACCATAATTGCCAATGATACATCAGATAAGGGGTTAATCTCCAAAATATATAGAGTGCTCATACAACTCAACAAAAGGAAGACAAAGAACCCAATTAAAAAATGGGCAGAGGAACTAAATAGACACCTCTCCAAACAGGACATACAAATGGCTAAGAGACATATGAAGAAATGCTCAACATCACTAATCATCAGAGAGATGCAAATTAAAACAACAATGAGGTATCACCTCACACCTGTCAGAATGGCCGCCATCAACAAATCGTCAAACAACAAGTGTTGGCGAGGGTGTGGAGAAAAGGGGACTCTAGTCCACTGCTGGTGGGAATGCAGACTGGTGCAGCCACTGTGGAAAACACTATGGTGTTACCTCAAAAAATTAAAAATTGAACTGCCATTTGACCCAGTGATCCCACTTTTAGGAATATACCCTAAGAAACCTGAAACACCAATCAGAAAGAATATATGTACTCCCATGTTCATAGCAGCACTATTCACAATAGCTAAGATCTGGAAACAGCCCAAGTGCCCATCAGTGGATGAATGGATAAAAAAGCTGTGGTACATATACACAATGGAGTACTATGCAGCTGTAAGAAAGAAAGATCTCTTATCCTTTGAGACGACATGGAGGGACCTCGAGAGTATTATCCTAAGCGAAACAAACCAAGCAGAGAAAGAAAAATATCACATGATCTCACTCATTTGTGGAATATAATAAACATAACAGTATGGGGAACAGGGTAGACCCAGAGATGTGAAAGTAGGGTACAGACTGACAACCCTCAGAAGAGGGGGTGGGGGGGGAGGGAAGAGATAAACCACAGAACTTGTACGCATGTATGCATAACTGATGGACCTGGACAACAAAGCTGGGGATGGGGTGGGGGGATGGGGAGGAGGGTGTCAATGGGGAAAAAAGGAGAAACATCTGTAACAAAAATAAATTAATAAAAAAAAAATAAAAATAAAAAATAAATAAAAAAAAAATAAAACCCTTGCATAAATGCAATTAAAAAAAAAAAAAAAAAGAAAAATATCATCGGATGAGGATTTAAAAAAAAAAAAGAATCTCACATCTCAAAGAAAAGAAAAGAACAAAAACAAGAATCTCAGATCTGGCCCAGCCAAGACTCTTTCCAAACATCCTTATTGTTGTCATTGTCATCTTGTCATCATCATTATCATTATTCCTATTTTATAGGTAAGGAAACTGAGACTCAGAATGAAGAAATGACTTGCCCAAGGCCCCACAGGACGTGTGAGTTGCACTGTGGCTTATTACGTGTAGGAAATAAGAGTGGGAGAACAAAGGATGGGGGCCTTTCCTCATTCTGTTTCCTCTGTGTAGAATACCCTTTCCTGCATTGTCAATCAGGTGAACTCTTAGTTATCCTCCAAAACTCAGCTCATCCCCTTCCAGTATGCCTTTTTGGATGTGCCAAACTCCTACAGGGCCAGACTCCTGCAGCCTCTTGCATGAGACCAACCTGCCCAGCCTTATTGCATAGACAGGGAACCTGAGTCTCCTCTGAGAGGAAAGAATCTGCCTGAGCTCGTGGAGACGTAGCCCGGAGCCTAGCTCCCAACAACTTCCCTGGATGCCCACAGATGGGCTTACCCCATGGCCTGGAGGTGGCCTGGGTTTGGGTTGTAGAGTGAGAAGCTCAGACCTGAGCCTGCTCTCACTGAACATTTGGTTCAATGAGGAGATGATTGAGGAATTCCCACCACCCACCCACCTGTGTTTTTCTGGTGGCTCTGCACATGGGGCAGTACCAACACTGGCTTCAGAGTTCACAGGTACCATTAGGCTCTCTTGCTGTCACCGCCAATGCTGTCTCTTTCCTAGAACTCTGGCCTGGCATTTCTAATGCCACCCTCCCCCTCAACCAGGCACAGGCTGAGAGCCAAGTTGCTCCAGCTGACCACATGAGGGCCAGGGCACAGCTCTGCAGAAATGAAGGCCCTGGAGACCAAGGCACAAGTGAGGCTCTGGGAGGCTTGGCAGGGCCAGGTTTTGGTATGAGGATCACAGAGAGGCAGTTACTCTGGAAGTCAGATTCCTCCTGGCCCTCAGGTGGTGACTTTAGGCAGCTTCAATCCCAGATGATAGTCCTGGTAGAGGCTAGACATCAGCTCCTGGGGACTTGCCCTGACTCTGCATCATCCCTTGTCTGCCACACAGAGGTCCCCTCAGGAGATGGGACCAGGCAGAGGTGATGGGATGCTGACCACCCACCTGTCAAGCTGCTCTGAGACCCCTGTGGTGATTCTGAGTCTGCTCCCAGGGTGGCCTTGTCTCCTAGGAGGCCTGGGGGGCCCAGTGCTTCCACCACTGCTCAAGGGGATCCAAGGGGAATTATGACTAGACTCAGTCTTCACTTCCTTGGGTGTGGGGTGTAGTGGGGCCTAAAAACCAGGAAGAAGGATGGCCTGGATACTGACCTCCATGGGTAGGAAGACTCAACCCTGCATGCCCCTCTCACCTGCAGACCCAACCAGTGAGGGGTCGGGGTCGGGGGGTGAGGCTCTGGAGTCTGGTTGGGGCAGCATTGTGCATGCTGCCCATTCCAGTATCCAGGCCTGAAGCACAGAGGGGGCTTGTGCCAGTATCTGAGTGAGCAACGCTGAACCCTGTCATCTCTCTGTGGGCTGTGCTACCATGGTCTGAAGCTGTCACCTTGCAAAACCCCTCACTCTAGGCCTCTCTTGCCAGCCTTGCTACCTATTAGAATCACAGTCCTGCCCCCTATGTCAGCCACTAGACCTCAACTCCAGAAGTTGTAAAACCCACTGTAGATATGAGAGCATATTCTGGAGGGGGAAAGACATACAATTCGGAGGCCAATAGATCTCCCTGCTGGCTTGAGAAATCCCCTACTCCAAGGGAGGGCAAGACTAGTTTCTGAGCCTCAGTGTCAGGAACATGACTGGCTGGGAGCTGGGTGTGAGAGGATGAGTGGAGAGTGTGAGGCACTAGTAAATATTTGCTAATTCAAACAGTTGGGAGTACTGGCTCAATGAGGGACAGGGCAAGGGTCATGCCTAGACACGATGCCAGGTCCTCTCCTGGGGTTCCAACTGGCACCTAGAGCTAGAGAGCCTTCAGAGCAAACTTCTCTCCTGCCAAAAATAACCAGTACAGCTTTCTGAATCCTCTGCTTTAACTTTGATCCATGGGCCCTGGCCAGTTTGGCTCAGCGGTTGGAGCGTCGGCCTGCGGACCAGAGAGTCCCGGGTTCGGTTTCCGCTAGGGGCACGTACAAAAATAAATAAATAAATAAATAAATAAATAAATAAATAAATAAATAACTTTGATCCATGGGGTGGGGGGTGGGGTGGAGAGAGAGAGAGAGAGCGAGAGAGCAACAGGGAACCAATCACAAGATACCACTACACACCCACTAAAATTAATCAAATGTAGAAGACATAAGACTAAATGTTGGCAAGGGTATGGAGCATTTAGAACCCTCATATGTGGCTGGTAGGGATGCAAAAATGGCACAGTGAGTTTAGAAAACAGTTTGGCATTTTATTTAAAAGTTAAGAATATACTCACCATATGACCCAGAAATTCCACTCTTAGCTATTTACCCCAAAGAAATGAAAGCATACTTTCATAAAAAAGCTCATCTTAAAATGTTCTTTGAATGGATAGCAACTTTGAATGGATAAAATGTGGCATATCATATATGGAATACTACTCAGCAATTAAAGAGAACTGTTGATTGAATCTCAAAAACATTATGCTAAGTTACAGAATTCAGTAAAAAATTATTCCATTTCTCTGACATCCTAGAAAAGGAAAATTATAGTAACAAAGTAATTTGGTGGTTGCGTGGGATCACGGTCAGGGAAGTGATTGACTGCGAAGGGACATGAACGAACTTTTTGGAGCAATAGAAGCATTCTAAAACTTGATGTGATAGTGTTTTTGTGTCTAATACATCTACCCAAATTTATCAAATTGTATACCTAAAATGGTTGAATTCAATTGTATGTAAATTATTCTACAGTAAATCTATTTTTTTTAAAAAATATTACTGAGACAAATCCTAAAAACTAGTTCTGGGAAGCCACTTTTGGGAAGTATATTGTGCATCTGCAGGACTGAAAGACATACCGATACATGTATGCCATAGGTGCGCAACAGATGCTTTCAGGATGCAGGGGAAACGCAGGTCAGTGTTTACTGTAAGGAAAGCTCTTTGCCAAGTTCAGGTCTGCCCAGGCTTAAGGTTATCCTTGTCTGCCATCAGGTGGCCAGAGTGGGAGGTGTAGGACTCTTCATTCTTCAAGCCCAATTTCAAGAGGCTCTATGGTTGGGCTTAAATGCAGTGGAGGGAAAGAAGGGATACTTTCCTCCTGGGAAATCCAGTGCATGAAGAAGGCAAGTTGATCAGAATTAGGAGCATGAAGGGAGTCCTGCATCTATAAGAAGAGAGAAACAGCTTCTTAGTGACAGAAAGAAAGTGCTTTGGTGGAACTGAGAGGCCAAGTGAACACAATGTGGTAACTGCACACTGGAATAAAACATGAGAGAGAGTATTGGGGGGGAGGATGGCGAGGATAAATGGGGGAGGAAAAGTTTAGGGAAAATAATGAGATAAGTAGGAAAACTAGTCATGTGGATGCCCACGGTGAGTTTGGGGATGCTCAGCAGAGGGGGCGATGGGGTGGTGGTGGTTGACAAGGGGAATTCCAAATGGCAAGAAAACTCCCTGAATGGAGAGGCACTTGAGAGCCAGGGACAAGAATGTCTTCTAGATATGCCTGGACCTTCTGGCCCCTCAATCCTACTTCTAGGAAACATCCCATAGACAAACATCTTGGATGTGCTATGATCATGTAAGTTTTGGCCCTACAATGTCTGCGGAACCACTAAGCATAAAGGCAAACTTTAGGAGGCAGGCAACAGAGGAACCCATTTGGTTATCCTGGCCACCACAGCTGGCTCAGGCTCCAGGGCCTCATGGACAAGCCCATTCCTGCTTCTTACATAAATGGAGTTGGTCACCTCTGTGAGACACAGATAAGTGAGTGGGTGGGTTGCTCAAATTCAATGATACATGACATTCATTCTAGGGGGACACTGGGTGGGGACAGAGACTTTACATTCTCAGTAGTTGGTAGCTTCTGTGGGTGAGATCTCGGAGCTCTCAGGCTCCTGGTGTCTAGGTTTTCTATTAGCCACTTACAGATATGAGAGTATGTAGGGCTTGCTGAGAGCCAGGTGTGGGCAACATTCCCCAAATAACTCCCCTCCAAGGGAGAGGAGAGAAGGTGGAGAGGGGGTGGAGGTGAGGAAGGGAGGATGGGGTCTAAATCCAGAGGGGTGTTGGGGAAGTGAACTTCCATTGGCATCTGCCCTTCCACAGCTTTATTGAATGTGTCTAACAAGAGAGGACCCATAGCAGGCTTGGCAACTAATGTCAATTCTTTGTTCTTCTTCTTCTTTTTTTTTTTTTATCCTCACTCAAGGACATTTTTGCATTTATCTTCAGATAGAGCGGGAGGGAGAGAGAGAGAAATATTGATGTGAGAGAGACACATCGACTGGTTGCCACCTGCACAACCCCAACCAGGGCCGGGGACGAACTGCAACCGAGGTATGTGCCCTTATGAAAACCAAACCTGGGACTCTCTGGTCTTCAGGCCGACGCTCTAAACGCTGAGCCAAACCGGCCAGGGCTAATTATTTATTCTTAATAAATGTTTGCTGGGTGGATGGATGGATGGAAGAATGAATGAATGGTTATGTGAATGAGGGAATAAACTACTGGCTCCTTGGTGGGTATGTGTGGGCACATGCAGCAAAGCCCACCTGCCTGTAAGCCTACCCTCCCATCCTGACACAGAGAGCTACAGCTCTGTGCGCTTGTCCTTGGCCTCCATTAGCTCTTGGATCTTCTGAGGCAGGGTTTTCATCCATAACTGGAGACTGTGGGCCTTCAGGGCCTGGCCCACTGCAGGCTGTATGTTTATCTGCAGGTATTGCTCCTCCTGCTTGTACAGGCCAAGAGAGCAGACCCTCAGTGTTGGGGTTCCTTTGGATATGCCCTCCTGGCAGGGCAGCGCAGGGTCATCCTGAGCTCTACCAAGCCCAGACCTGAGTATCCTGACTAGGGCCAGGCAAGGTAGCCAAACATGCCAGGTATGCTTAGGGGAAGAGAGGGGAAAGTTTCCAGAAGCAGGAAAGAAACGACCTCCTGCTAGAATGTCAGCTCCACCAGGGGGCAGGGTAACCAGGGCTGTTTTGTCCCTTCTTGTCAGAGGGCGGTTCTCCTCATAATATAACACAGCACTGTTGCCACCCCTCCAGGTCATCCAGAGATGGACTGAATGTCTAGCATCACAAGACCCCTCTCTGTCCATGTGGGTCCTGATGCTGGGAAAGGGACCACCATATAATTAAAGACACATGTATGCTAATGAGTTCAACACAGACAAAGGAAGCCCCAGCTGGGTTCAAGCCGCTCCTGGAGGTTGAGGTAGAGGTGTGGCATCTCACCCATTTCGAGCTAAGTTGGCCCAGTACTTCCTAATTTTCTTGCTCAGCAGCTCCTCTTCCTCAGTGACTTCAGCTACAGAGACCAAGAGGACAAGGGTCGAGATCAGGGCCAACCCCAGTCCAGACACATGTCATGCCCCGTCACACTCACCATCCCAGGCCTAGCTTATCCCTGGCTCTTCCCCTGCCCTCCCAGTCCTGGCTCTCTGCTTGTTCCCCACAGCCCTGGGGATCCAGGCCCCCTCCTTGCCCAAATCCCATGTACTAATCTCAGCCTCTGGCTGACCTGACACGAGGCTCATTCCTGGCTCAGAAGGCCCCATTCTTCCTTCTGACACTAGAGAGGTACTTAATAAACAAATATGCCTTTGAAACACCCCCTTCTGCATTCATGCCAGACACCCATGGTCAGGGTGGGGAGAGGTGAAGGGAGCACAGGCCCCAGTCTGAAGAGTCTTGGACTCTAATTCTAGCTCAGCCTTTCTAGCAGTAAGATCTTGGACACCCAATCCTGTTTTGTCTCTGAGTTTCAGTTTCCTCATCTGTACAGTGGGGGCAATCACCCTCATTCAGGGATCCAGCCAACATCCCATTCCACATCCTGGGAATGAGGAGCCTCTGAGGGACACCATCGAGGAAGACTTACTGTGGTTGCTCCAGGAAGAGGTTCCAAAGACAAAGAACATCTCATCACCATGGTCTGCCCTCACATGGGCTGGCTTGCTGTCCTTGAAGAAGCTGGGCTGATGCTAGAATTCGTAGAAATAGACTGGGGCATGGGAACCTAGGGGGTTGGGTAGACAGGTTGTGACATGGTGGCCCCTCACCTGGAGCTTTCTTGTATCACCCATGGTTATAAAATAGCTAGGTCCAAAACTATCTGGAATCTGGACAGTGGGTGAGGGAGCTCCAGGCTGGAACAGGGGCAGTAGGAAGAGCCTGGGTTCAAATTATGGTCTTGGAATTTACTAGAGTGTGGTCTTGAGCAAGTTACTGAAGGCCAGACCAGCAAGAGGGCGGCTCAGTGTTCTCATCTGTAAAATGGGGAAAATGTATTTTAGACTAGCAATGAAGATTTACCAAGATGAGGGACATCAAGTGCCTGGTACCTGGGGGCCCAATAAACAGTCACAGTTTGGGATCTGGACACCAACAGGCCTCACCTGGAACCTGCAGTTCTGAGCCGCCCTCTTGCTGGTCTGGCCTTAGTCACAGATGTGCTCATGCTAAAAATTTGTGACCTGGAATTCAGGGATTACGAAGATGGAGTCCCTCATCATCTCATGGAACTGGATTTGGAGGGTCTAGGGGTCCCTCTGTCTCCCATGTACTCCTCCAGAAACAGATCACCAAACTCAGGAGGCAACATCTACCCACGTGGGTCAGGAAGAGTCAGGTTAGACAAGCTGGCAGGGGCAGGGAGGCAACAGGGGCAGGGTTGGGGGGATGGATCCTGGGATGGGATAAGAATGAGGGGAGGGGCCAACCTCTGGGATGAGCCCAGCCTTTACTTATGGGGGACACTACATGGACAAAATATCTGGGGGTTGGGTTTCTCCTGCCTTGGGACAGGGGAGGAATCCCTCTCCACTGGGACAGGACTCCAGGAGCCTCACAGTCATTGTTAACATTTTCTGCAGGATAGCCTTCAATGTCTCTCTGTCCATTTCCTTCCAGGTGTCACAGATTTTCAAGCCCTGGGTAGTTGGTAAGTTTCAAGTTGGGGGTACATTGGGCCTGGAGCTATGAAGCTCTGAGGCCCCCCCCCCCACAGAATGGGCTCCCCAGCACCTGGAGGATTGGGGTTGGGTCTCACTGAGGGGATGAGACAACTATAGTCGTTGTTGACACCAATGATGCTGGGGACAGGTTGAAAGTCAGCAGAGGCCAGCAGCTCTTGGGGGTGCCTAGGTAGGAAGGTCCCATCCACCACACTGGGGATGATCTTTAAGCACTGAGGGGGCACCCAAGGTCAAGTTCCCAGAAGTTTTCTGATGCCCTCTGAGTGCCTTCCACCCTTTCCTGGCTCATCCCAGGATGTTCACATCCACCCTAGGAGGTCCCATGCCTGGCTAGCATGTCCTGGCCTCTATTTCCCTTCCAGGGCTTTGAGGACACCAAGGCATGACAATATAGTAACTTGCCTGGGGAGTGTGAAGGATGTACTGCCCCCCACATCTATCGGCTTCCTTCCTCCACATACATGTCCATTCACCCTGACCTTGCTGATGGCCAGAATCTCATCTTCACTCTTGCCCCGCAGGCAGTCCACCAGGGCCTTTGAGTCAACATGGACACAAGCAGATAGGTTGGGCACCATCTGTAAAGAGAAGAGGCAGGGGCTGGATCATCCTTCCAGGTAGGGGGGGGGAGTTTGCTGAAGGCCCCCATTGGGGGCAGGTGCACCCCAAATTTCACAAAGTATTGTGTGTGGAGTCCTGCAATTTTGAAATTGTTCTAACTTCCCCAGTGCTCAGAGGTCTCATCCAGAGGAACCATCCCACCTGCCACAATTTGTTGTTCCACGTATTTACGCATTTTTATGCAGGAATCAAACCCACAACCTTGGTGTATCAGGATGACATCTAATCAACTGAGCCACCAGGCCAGAGCCTACTCTTGCAGATTATTGATGTTGCTGCCTCCATCCCATTCTCAGCTCAGCTCAAGGGATCCTGTTCTATAAACATTTGCTTTATAAATTTCCAGCCTATCACCCTGTGCCAACTTCCACTCCCTACTGCCTTCATAGGGTTCAGTCCAAGCCTTTTCCACCACACTCAGTGACGCTTCTTGGGTTTTGGCACTGTGGATTAGTCCCAGGAGTTACAAGCAAATGGTCACATGAGCTTGATGGGTTGAGAGTGTCCTTTCCACTGACTGTGCCAGGTCATAGGACAACTAGGAGAACTGTGCAAATTGGACAGACAAGGTTGCTGTCCTAGGGATCTCATGCTCTAGGTGGCAAGAAATGACATAAAGAAAGCAACCTTCAAACAAGGAATGATATTATAAGGAGGACTGCAAAAGAGAAGTGTAGCTGTGTCTAGAATGTAAGAAGTGCAGCCTGCCCTGCTATGGGGATCAGGGAGGGAGGAAGTGATTGAAAGTCACCTAACAGAGAAAGATCTGATATTCTTAGTAAATAAAAATTTTCTACATATAAGTAAGAAACGTGCCAGGTGTGCATATTTGGTGAACGAATATGAAATGGTGGAATAACATGTTCAGATAGAATAAGAAATACACATAAAATGCTCTTACACAAATGAAGAAATGTTTACTTCACTCGTGCTAACAGAAATACACATTGAAATTTGTGATGTCAACAACTTATTTTGTCACAAAAAAGCAGGATAATCAGACATTGTACATTTTCTATTGGAGGTCCACAACACCACATATGAAGTAGTCTTGCCCCAAAACAAACAAAGAAAAACCTAAAACTTAAATCTGATCAAGCTGCTAGAAGGTAAATACAAGTTTACAGACATAGAGGGGACAGAGAAACAGTTAAAAGATCCATTGAGATGTAATCAGCGAAATACAAACTCTGGGATCCCCTAAAGAACAATAAACTGGTTTCTCCAACACAACAACAAAATTACAAGGAAAATAAAAGAGAAGCAGAGGAGGAATCTGAAGATTGAAAGAGACTCACGAAACACATCAAAAAGATAAATAACAAATACTGGTAAGGATGTAGAAAAACTGGAACCTTCAAACATTGCTGGCAAGTAGGTAAAATACTCGAGGGGAAAAAGCCTGGTGGTTCTTCAAATGGTTAAATGTACAGTCAACATATGACCTAGCAATTCCATTCTTAGGTATAAACCCAAGAGAATTGAGAACATATGTCCACACAAAAAATTATACAGCAATGTTCATAGCAGGATTATTTATAGTAGCCAAAGGGTGGAAACTATCCAAATGCCCATTGATTAATAAATTGATCAATAAAATATTCATATATGCCCAATGGAATATTGCTTAGCAAGAAAAATAAAAGAAATACTGAATATGCTACTAAATTGATGAATTTTCTTTCAGTGAAAGAAGCCAGTCACAAAGCACCACATGTTGAATGATTCCATTTGCATGAAATGTTCAGAACTAGCATATCTATAGAGACAGAAAGTAGATTGGTGGTTGCCTAGGGCTGAGGTTGGGGTTGGGGTTGGGGGAAAAGGGGAATTGATGTAGTGAACTCTGTGAAAATACTAAATATACTAAAAATCATTGAAGTGTACACTTTAAATGAATAAATGGTAAGCTATGTGAATTATTTCTCAAACCTGTTATTAAAAAAAGAAACACATCTACCAGTTTTCAAAGTATGACCCTTATTTGAATTCTGATAAAAAAAAACAAAAACCCTGTAAATATGAGATAATCTGAAATAAGAACATTTGATTAGATATTTGATTACATTTATATATATAAATGTTCACACACTATATATATTTATATATATATATATAAATGTTCACACACTTTTTTTTTAGTAGGACATGAAAAATTTACAGATGATATGTTTGGGATTTGCTTCCAATAACGGTGCAAGGAAGAGGTAGTAGTCCAAACAAAACTAGGTTTTGATAATTATTTTTATTTACTTACTTATATTATTTATTTATTTTCCATTTATCTTCAGATAGAGTGGGGGGGGGAGAGATAGAGACAGAGAGAGAGAGAAAGAGAGAGAGAGAGAGAAACATTGATGTGAGAGAGACAAATCAGCTGGTTGCCTCCCACAAAACCTGGACCAGGACCGAGGACAAACCGCAACCGAAGTACGTGACCCTAACTGGAATCAAATCCGCAACTCATTGGTCCACAGGTGGATGCTCCAACCGCTGAGCCAAACTGGCCAGGGCAGGTTTTGATAATTATTAAAGGTAGATCATGGGTACATTGGGTTTGTTATATTACTCTCTCTACCTCAGACTGGGAGACCCTTGTGCTGTGTGGCCTCAGCAGCCCCCACTGTCTCTGTGCCTCGGAGTACAGGGAGGTACCTAGTCAGTTTTTGGGGTCCCCTGGTGTTATCTCCACTGGTTTCTACCTCCCTGGCACCTTCCCTCCTACAGGCTCGGGTTCTGCCTCTGCAGAATTTGGCAAATCTGAGTCTGGTTTCATAATGAAAAGTAAAAAACAAAAACAAAAATCCTCAGGGAGTTATACTACCCAACATCTATCAGATCAACATGGATCAACATGATTGATGCTGTGTGGTGTAGATGAGGCCAGAGTCAGCAGCTACTCACAGTCCCACAGAGGGTAATAGAGCACTGCCTTTCCAAGTAAAAAGGCCCACCCCTCTCCAGATTAATATGCTGTCTATACTGTTCCTTGCAGATGTGACGTCTGTCCATGTAATTCACTGCTGCCACCGGCCTCTAATGCTTGATGTTTTTTATAGCAAAGGACAAAACCTGCTGAAATGTCCTTGATTGGAGGGAGACTAGTTACATCTCTTCCTCCTTGAAGAGAAGCCCTCCCATTAAACAGCATGAGGAGTTCTACCAGATGGGGATACGGGGAGGTTACCTCCAATGTCAAGAAGTAGAGAAGGAGGGTGCCAGAAAGGGAGGAAATCTGTGACCATTTAGGTGAAAACCAAGGATATATGCACCCATCCATTCTTGGGTAAACTCCTGGGCAGTGTGTGGAAGGCCCTGGGGACCTTGATGGTCCCTGTGAAGGGTGGAACAGAAGAGGGCCTGACCCATCATCTGTGCCATCATATGGCTCATCAATTATTTCTTTCTGAACATGGGTCCAATCCAAAATATTAACATTTTTATTTTTTAAAATATGTTTTTATTGATTTTTTAGAGAGATAGAAACATCTATGTGAGAAACATCCATCGGCTGCTTCCTGCATGCACCCTGCTGGGGATTGAGCCTGAAACACAGGCATGTGCCCTGACTGGAAATTGAACAGGGACCTCTCAGTCCATGGGATGCTTCTCAATCCACTGAGCCACACTAGCCCAGGCCAAAATATTAACATTTTAAAAGTGAGGTGTCAGTAAGGCCTAGCAGGTTTATTTTTTCTTTATTGATTTTAGAGAGAGAGAGGAAGAGGGAGAAACAGATTAGAAGTATCGATGAGAGAGAACATGGACTGGCTGCCTCCTGCCCTGACTGAGAATCGAACCGGCAACCTCCTGGTGCATGGGTCGACACTCAACCACTGAACCACATCAGCTGGGCAAGGCCTAGCAGATCTTTGTGCTGGAAGGTCCTAGTGAGTTCTGAGAGCCCGGCCAGAAGTTAAGGATGGAAGCCCCATGGGGTGGACCCTGCTTGAGGGATGAATATGGACGTTTCTGGGGCAGATTTGACTGGGAAGGAAGAAGACAGGTTGCATAGCTACAGCTGTTTTGGGTGAGAAGATCATATCCTACAAGAGGGGTTGCAAGAGCTGCGAACACCCTAGGTATGGTTCCTGCATAACCCAAAGCTGGCACAAAGTGCCATTACCTTTGACTTGGAGGCCAAGACAAGGCCTCTCCTGGGCAGGTGCATGGGATGAAGAGAACAAAGGGGCCTGTCTATAGGCTTTAGGATATGGCTGGCAGGGGGCTTCTGGAGCCCCATTAACAGAGGGCCAGTAACTTTGCCTGGAGCCTTTTGGAGGGGCACTCAGTGGGTGCCAGGGCCCCTCTAGCCAAAAGCTCAATACTCAGAGCCAGATGGCAGTGGGAAGATGTTATTACCTGTGGGCAGTGCCAGCTCCACAAACACTAGGAGGGAAATATCCCTGGACTCTTTTCAGAGTCCCTCTGCCTGCACTCACCCTTGGATGTTGTGTGGCCTCCGACAGCCCTCTCTGCCCCTCAGGGGGCCCACACCTGGTGGTTGCAAGCTTTGGGTCTGGTGCAGGGTTCCCAAGCTATGGTTCTTCACCGGCCTCCTCCTCCCTGGAACCTTCCCACCCACAGCCTCAGGTCCTGCCTCTGCAGACTTTGGCAAGTCCGACCAGGTCTCCGTCGACCCCCGAGAGAGCCTCACCCTGGCCCCAGACGAGGAGAAGCGAGAAGCCGGAGTCCACCGGCCACTGCGCTCAGCTTCGCGGGAAATCGATCCAGCGGCAAGGTCTGTCTGCTCACCGCGGGGCACAATGCCCCCCCCCTCCCCCCCTCCCCCACACCACCACGAGAAGCGGCCCTGGAGCCTGTTTGGCCACGGATCAGTGAGTGCCTCTCTCAGGTCCGGAGTTTGGACTAGGCAGGGAGTGCCGGGTCGGGGCCAGGAATGGTGGATTTGGCAGGAGAGCGGCACTGTGCGGGCAAAGGCCAGAAGCGGGCAGGCACTGGAGCGGCCGCTTACCCTCTGCTCGGGCCCCCTTGGCCACCTCGCAAGGGACCACGAGGTTTCTGCAGTCCCTCTGCAATACCAAGAACTCTCTCCTCAAACCTGAGTTCACTGTTCTTATAAGACCTGACAAGGGTGTTGAGGGAACGAGAGAGGGAGCTGCAAGCCGGAAGAACCCAGGAACCGAGGAGAGCTTCCTTGACGAGATGCATGATCAAGATTCCCATTGATGCAGAAACCGGAACGACCTTCGTTCAGGGTTAAGGGAGACGCAAGAGGAAAGGGAGGGAAGTGTGACCGCTTTTCATCCTGTAATTTCCTCCTTGCTTTCAGGGATGTCCCTTGGGTCCGCCTGCAAGGTTCTTCATCCCCTTATTGTCTGTTACTGGCCTGAGGGTCTCCGCTGGCCCTCTCCCTACTCGGCCACAGTCAGCCTCTTGAAATGCACACTGAGACCGTGGCATTTATCTTAACATCCCAAGCCCACCCCATGGCTTTCCCTCTCCCCATCTCCCGCCAAGATCGAGTTCACTGTCATTTATTCACTTAACAAACATTTCAGAACGCCTTCTCGCACTCCCGGACCAGGGTGTAGCAGGGGATGCAGGCGCGTCCCCGGGAGGTTCAGAAACGCAGTGAACTGTGCCAGGGATAGAGGCAACTTTGGGCACGGGAGCGCCCGCCCAGCCTAATGAACCGACTTCTCAGAGGAAGTGATGCCTGAAGATACGCCTGGCTCAGTTTCAGACTGGTCTTCAGTGCCCAGGAGAACCACCCTTGGTCCAGCATGCTACGGCTCGCACCGCCCAACGTCGCCTTTTCTGTGCCTTTGCTCAAACAGTCGCACCTTACGGGGTCTGCGCAGAGAGAGCGTGGAGGCCACCGAGCCGAGTACGGGCAAGGCTGGGCCGGGCTGCATGTCCCTCGCGCGACCCGTCGCCCCGCCACGCCCCCTTCCCGTTCCCGGAAGTGCGCCGTTAGAAGCGGAAGTGCGCGCCAACTGTGACCAGCAGCGGTTCCGCGATGGTGGGCGGCGGCGGCGGCCTCCTGGAGAACGCTAACCCCCTCATCTACGAGCGCTCTGGGGAGCGGCCGGTGACAGCGGGCGAGGAGGACGAGCAGGTTCCAGACAGCATCGACGCGCGCGAGATCTTCGATATCCGCGGCTGCCGGGCGCGGGCGGGTTCTCGGGGGCCTGGGAGGGGGTGAAGTGATGTCCAGTAGTCGGTGTAGCTGTGTCAGGGCCAGGCATTCCTGGGGTGGGTTCTGAGTGGGAAAAAGCTCAGAGTCCCCTTTCCTTCACTTGCCACATCTGATTCGTTCCATCAATGACCCGGAGCATCCACTGACTCTAGAAGAATTGAACGTAGTAGAGCAAGTCCGGGTTCAGGTGAGTCAATGCAGCGTCCGAGAGGAGCGACTTGTAAGGTTCAGTTGTGCACTAAAGGGCTGTCGTTCTCTCGGCTCAGGAACTCCTCAGGGGATCTTTGGGAGGGGGCATTGTTGTGCCTATTTTATGGATGAGAAAACTGAGGCCCATAGAGGTTAGATGACTTGCCTGAAGCAACAACCTAAGAAGAGGGACTCTGGACTGAAGGGCTAAGACTTCTGACAGGCCATCCCCAACCAGGTGAGCGACCCTGAGAGCACAGTGGCCGTGGCCTTCACACCCACCATTCCTCACTGCAGCATGGCTACCCTCATTGGCCTGTCCATCAAAGTCAAGCTTCTGCGGTCTCTTCCACAGCGTTTCAAGGTAAGTTGGAACTGAGTGCTGGGGATGGGGCAAGTGTAATTATCTACTATTGAGGAGAACATGAATAGGATGAACATGGACATCGGAGTGAGACCTGGAAGGATCCCAACTAACAGAGATGAAACTGGGAGGACAACAGGAATAAAGGCTTGAGCTGGAAAGTGCAGAAGAGTAGTGAGGAGTGGGTCAGGAAGGGCAGTAGGGAGCTGTAAATAGGTTTGGAGCAGGGATGGAGCACAGGCAGGCCTTTGGGTAGAAATGGAGAGGGTGAGTGAGTGGGTTTGGGGTGTACTGGAAGGGCCAGAATTCAGAGGTATGATTGGGAGGTGAACAGTAGGGGAGAGAAAAGAAGGGGTAGACAGGTGGTTGAATGCTCAGGCTCTGCCTTTCTCCCTCCCAGATGGACGTACACATTACACCAGGGACCCATGCCTCAGAACATGCAGGTAAGTGTGGGCTGGTGTTGAGGCATTGGCCCTAAGGCTTCCCCTTTGCCATGGTGGTTTGTGGGGCAAAGGGTGGGTGGGGGCTGCTGGGTGAGTGACTCCTCAGTGAAGGTGGCAGCCTAGACTGAAGCTGGACTGACTTGAGTCTCCTGTGCTTACCACGTTCCCCCCACTCGTGTCCTCTCCCTCTCCTAACTACACAGGACAAGGTGTATCAGGCTTTATAGTACAGGAGGCAGACATGAGCAGCCAGGTGGGAGGGATCCCAGGTGTGGGCTTAGGTGGTTGCAGTAGCCTGATTGAGGCTTGAGGTCCTGGGAAGGAGGTGAGGGGGTTGTTGGTGGGGATGTGTGTGTGTGTGTGTGTGTGTGTGTGTGTGTGTGTGACTCCCTCCTTCCCTTCCAGTGAACAAGCAACTTGCAGATAAGGAGCGGGTGGCAGCTGCCCTGGAGAACACCCATCTGCTGGAGGTTGTGAACCAGTGCCTGTCGGCTCGCTCCTGAGCCTGGCTTTTCACCCCCAGCCTCACCTAGGGCTCATGGCCTTGTTTTCTTGAATCACTGACAACAAGAAAGTCACATTTTGCATTTTGTAATAAACCCTTAATTTATATTCATTTCCCAGCGTGCCTTTGAGTCTTTCATCTTGGTGGGGTCACTCGGGGTTTGAAGGGGGGATGTCTTGGTGAGTGCCTATACAGATCAGAACAGTGAGATTCAGTTCATTAAAAAACATTTCTCCCAGTGGTTTGATTAGGAAAAGTTGCAAGTATACCAAAAATTTGGAAAGAGTAGTATAGTGAACATATCTATATACCCACCACCTAGATTCCACAGTTGTTATTATGTTGCAGCATTAGTTTTATTTATTTATGTGTGTGTATAATATAAATATATTTAACAGTAACCTACAGACAAATGATCCTTCACATCTAAGTAATACTTCATCCCATGTTTCCTAAGAGTAAGCCTGTGTCACCACAGTACTGTTATCTGGCCAAACATGAACAGTTCTCTAACACCATCTAATATCCTGTCATATGTGAATTTCTCTAAAACAACATTCATACTTGTTTCTTTTAATCAGGCTCCAATCAAGGTTCACGTATTTGCATTTGGTTCTTTCTCTTCTTCCCAGCCCCCACCTTTTTATCTTTCTTAACACTGACTTTTTTGAAAAGTCCAGGTGAGTTGTCCTAGAGAAGTACCACTGTCTGATTTGTTCCTTTGTCTGCTGTGTTTCCTGTAAACTAGAAGTTGATTGAGTTCAGGTTTAAGGGTTTTTTTCCTTTATTGATTTTGAGAGAGAGATAGAAACATCAATGAAAGAGAACATAGATTGGCCGCCTCCTGCATGCCCCCCACTGGGGATTGGGCCCACAACCTGGGCATGTGCCTTGACTAGGAATCGAACTGGCGACCTCTTGGTGCATGGTCAATGCTCAACCACTGAGCCACACTAGCTGGGCGTGGTTTGAGTTTTTTATGAGAACTGTGCCTAGGGGTGCTGAATGGTGTGCATCCATCAGTAGGTATGTGATGCCAGCTTATTGCACTGTTGGTGATGCTCAGTGTAGTCCCCTGGTCAGGGCAGTGACAGCAGGTTTCTCTGTTGAAAGGAACCTGAAGAACCTTCACCAGCCCCCCTGGAGGTGTGTGGTACTCCAGGTACTCAGGTCTGGGGCCTCTGCTTCCCTGGCCCTGTGACCAGAGCACAGTTGGTCATTAGGACAGATGCTGGGGCTTAGACCTTAGATCAGCCAGTTAGGAGCTGTAATGCCCAATTCTCTGCCTTGGTTTCTTTCTCTGAGGATAAATGAGGAAATTTAGAAGCCTTGTGCTGCCCACCTCATCCCTGCTGACGCTCAGACATGACTGTGGACAGAGACCTCCAGAGGCCTCAGCAGGGAGCCTGGGCATTTGGCAAATCTGTTCTTGATGGCCGGCTGACGACATGGCCTGTCCCAAAAAGAACTTTACATATACTACCTAGTCCAGCAATTCTTGATTCCGGCTGTGTAGCAGTTGCTACTCTTTTTTTTTTTAATCCTTACCAGAGGATATTTTTTTCCATTTATCTTTAGATAGAGTGGAGAGGAGGGAGGGAGGGAGGGAGGGAGGGAAAGAGAGAGAGAGAGAGAGAGAGAGAGAGAGAGATATGTGAGAGAGACACAGTGATTGGTTGCCTCCCACAAGACCCCAGCCATTGCTGGGGACAAACTGCTGCAACTGAGGTATGTGCCCTTGACCAGAATCGAACCCGTGACTCTTTGGTCTGTGGGCCAACGCTCTAACCACTGAGCCAAACCAGCCAGGGTGCTACTCTTTATTACCCCTATTTTGCAGTGAGGAAATGAACTTCTAGAATAAGTAATTTACTCCCCAAGACCTCCAGCTAGGGAGTAAAGAGGAACATAAGCAGTTGAGCAGGTACAGCTCAGCTGGCAGGGGGCGCTATTGCCTGGATGGGAGGGCCTATGCCCACCCCAGCCCCCAATTCCAGGAAGGAGTGGCTTTATCACCTAGTGAACAAGATCTGGCTGCCCAAGCTCAGAGAGGTGAAGCCTCAGCACAGGTTACCCAGTTTCTTCAGGAGTTATGTGGGGATAGTCATGATACTTGCTTGGGACTGCAATGTGGAGATTTAAAATGGATCTGGTCCCATTTCAGGTGACCTTCCAGGCATTGTACCACTCATTTCCACAGATGGAGCTCAGTGCTCCAGAGAGGCAGGGTGACCAGTCAGGGGCCCTCAGGCCCCAGCGAGCCTTCCCAACCACCAATACTTTGCTGTAAGCTTCACCACGTGTATACCTCTGCACTGACAGCCCTGATCTCTCAAAGGTGTCTGCGGTGTCTGTGTTCAGCTGGGTGTGGGAGGTCATGGGGGAGGCAGATGTCACTGAGTCATCCAGCCAGGCCACAGTGGGCAAGGGATATCAAGCTGATCATGTCACAGCTGGCATATCAGATAGTCCCCTTGTTAGTCTTGACTCATCTGTGCCTGGCCCCTGGCTGCCTGCAGAGACACCATCTGTGAATCCTGGGCTAGTGCCCGGAGAACTTTCTGGAATCCAGGTGCTGTCTGAGGACATGGGTACAGGGTTGGGTGGGGGTGGGGGAGTGAGGTTTTTGGTCTCTAAAGCCTACCAGGTGTGTCTGGCTGGCTATGTTGTTTCTGGCTTATGACTTCTTAGGCCTTGGTTACCAAGTCTACAAAATGGGAACAACAAATCATAGCTAAGTGAGATTGACCCAGGGGACTAGATGACATGTATGAACATGTCCAGCTATGTGGACGTTTGCTTATCATCATGCCCACAGCACAAGGGTCTGAGGGCACACAGTAGGTACTTAGTAGAAGTCAGTGGAATTAATGAATGAATTGAGTCTTGGGACAGAACAGAGGAACTGAGGTGTGGGGGCTGTTGTGTGAGGAGAGTTGAGGATACTGAAGCCCAGCCAACTCCCCTTTGCAACATATTGCTACCCAAGGGAGGGGGAAACGTGTGGGGTCCCACAGAGAGAAGATGGGAATAGAGGAGATGAGAGGTATCTTCCTCTCTCCTGAGAAGACCACCATTCTGGAGAGAACAGAGCAGAAGCAGGAAGAAGAAACAAGATAGGGCCCATGGATTCACTCAACCTGCCCTGTCCAACCAAGCATGAAAAAAAAAAGTTCTTATTGAGATACTGCTATACGCCAGACATGTGACAACCACTTAATTTTATTTATATCTTATAATAACTCCCACCAAGACATTATCCCTATTCTACACAAGAGGAAACCGAGGTTGAGCCACGATAAATGGGCAGAGGTGAAACAGCTAGTGAAGGACAGAACTGGGATTTGAAGATCAGGCTGTTCAGAAAGCTGGGAGGATCAGGGGGTGGGAGTGGGGATGTCTGAAGGTCATGTCCTGGTCTTGGTCTCTGGGGCCCCTGGCCATACTTAGGCTTGAAGTAAGTATGTCTGGCCTGTTGGGGAATGCCTGGGGCCTGAGTGGCCCAATGTGGTTGCAGTTCCTATGGCAATGAAGAAACACTGCTGAGGTCAAGAGCTCAGATTACCAGAGGGGAAACCCAGCCCTAATTCCTTGCATGGCTCCCTGCTGGGAAGGGCCACAGGTACCCACCCCCACCTTACCCACCCCCTGCTGGACACCCTCTTTTCAGTGGCACAGTCATGTGTTTGGTGGGTAGGAGGGGCCATAAGCAGCCCAGCCAGGATCCTGATGGGAAGTGGTTTGCTGGCTCTTGAGACTTGTGTCCTCTGACATGAGGCTCGACCCACAACTCCCTCTTCCCACGGGACCTAGTCCAGGAAGCTAGAGCCAGCATGGGGCTCCCCAGGCCTCCAAGACCCTTCCGGCCATGCGAAAAACACAAATGGACAGGTTACCCCACAGTCTAGCCCTTGCCTACTTTGGGGACCTCAAGAATGAGAGGGGCCTGCACGAACCCCCTAACACTTAGCCAGGCCCTCCTTACTCCATGGCCCTCTCAGAGGTTGCCAAGGAAACTGATGCAGCAGCCAGAGAGCCCTACCAGGTCCCCATGACAACCTACAACAGCCCACCAGGATCCATCCATCTGTGATGTCATCTGAGCCCTGAATGGGTGCACCCACTCCTACCACACTTGTCACAAACAAATGTCAGAGTCTTATAGTAGGTCCCTGTTACAAAGTTTCTAATAGCCTGCCTGCCCCCAACCCTCACACACCCCAGATGTATGAACAAGGGGGAATAGCTCATGACCAGTTTATAGCACCCAGAGACTGGGATGGAGACAAGACCCAGGAACCTGGAGGCAGAGCCAGGACTAGAAAACAAGCCTCCTTACTACATCTCCCCTCTGTGTCCTGGTGGCCACCGTAGGTCTGAAGAGGGGGTGAGCTCTGGGTAGTGGTGGCACCCAGTGGTGGCTAAGAGCTCCTCCCACCCCCACCCCTGCATCTGTGTTCCTCCTGAATGGGAGTCTGAATCTCCAAGCCTAGCATGTGCCCTGAACATGCAGGTCCAGACCAGGATTGGGGAAAGGAGGGAGACACTGAAGGCTCTTAAAGTGGCTGGATCCACCCCTGATCCAGTTCCTGGTCCAGTTCCACCCCCATCTGCTCCTGCTGGTATCTGACACCTGCCTGCCAGGATTTCCCCAACTTTGGGCAACCTCCAGCCCAGGAACAGAATGACCAGGGCTGGGGCTGGGGCCAGGGCCAGGGCCAGGTATTTTTAGCAGAGTTGCTAGCAGCTGTCTGCATGATGCTGTGGGGTGAGGTGATGCTGAGTTCATCCTTTCCCTGCTCTGGGCTTGTGTTTCCTCCCCAGGATTCAAGCTTGCACCTCTAGCTGCCACACACTGCTAGAGGGACTTCCTTCCTGTCCTCTCCCCCAAACAGGTCTCCAAGGGCCCCCAGGGACTTATGGGGTGATACCCTCACCCTGAAGGGCAGGCTCATCAGGTAGAAACTTCAACTCCCTGTGGCAGGTAGGGGAGTGGGAAGAACTTGATGTTGAGGCTAGAAGCCGGATTTAGGACCCCTAAATTCTAGCTCAGATATGGGTCAGTGAGGGGTAGGTGTTAACCACCAGAGAAGGGTGAAGTCTGTCCAGCCTGTAAATGTTCTGCTTGTTTGGGAGACAGGTCAGTACAGGGCAAGAGGGAAGGGAGAATTTACTTTTAAAGGGCCAGGACTAATTCTTCCCTAGAGGGGAGTTGGCACACTTGGCTGGTCCTTGCCACCAACCATTTTCGCACCCTCCCCCTACACCTCCTGAGCACCATTCACATACTCCCCCTCCTTCTCCCTCCTTCACTGCCTCCCACCCCACACACACTCACACACACACACACACACACACACACACACACACACACACAGACCTGGCTCTCTCTGTTAGCCTGCCCCTGCTCCGCCTTGGCGGATGGGGCGGGGTCTCCCGGGTGTGAGGTCCTAGGAGGAGGGTGTGGGATCCCTCCTGGGGAGAGGGGAACAGACACGTCAGCCCCGGCCTCAGCGTGGACTGGGGCGAGCGCGGGGGCGGGCAGAGGCTTAAATAGTCAGCTCCGGAGCCTGGACCCAGTGCGGACAGAGAAGGCACCGGCTGTGACAGCATTGAGTATCCGAGCCTGGGTCTGCGATCCCAGCAGGAGACCTTGTCCTGATTGTGTCTGTGTGCGTGTGGGTAAGTGTCCTGGTGGAACGGGATGGGGGTGGTCGCACCATCAGGATTGCCGATGGACAAGTCAGGAGGATGGGTCACAAGTTAGGGCTCAAGGACCTTCACGACTGAGATGAGACCATGGCAGGTCCTCGGTCCCTAGCATCTTACCAGACCCCAGGCGCGCCCGGGTGTCCAGCCTCCCTATCCATCTCTACCGTGGCTTATGAGGCCATACTGATTTCTTCTCCAGACGGCGTCCGAGGTGATGACTCTGAATGGCGGCGGCAGCCGTGGCGGGGGCCGGGAGCGCGAGCGCCGTCGGGGCAGCACACCCTGGGGCCCAGCGCCTCTGCTGCATCGCCGAAGCATGCCTGTGGACGAGCGCGACCTGCAGGCGGCGCTAGCTCCCAGCGCTCTGGCAACGGCTGCGGCGAGGACTGGGACCCAGGGTCCGAGGCTGGACTGGCCCGAGAGCTCCTCTGACTCGCTCAGCTCAGGGGGCAGCGACTCAGACGAGAGTGTTTACAAGGTGCTGCTGCTGGGGGCGCCTGGCGTGGGCAAGAGCGCTCTGGCGCGTATCTTCGGTGGTTTAGAGGATGGGCCTGAAGCAGAGGCCGCAGGTGAGGGGCTGGGGCTATTCAAAGGAGGGAAGATCCCAGGGTTAGGCCTGGGGGCTACAGTGCTGGGGACCTGGAATAAAAGCAGCAAATATCAAGGGATTGTGTAGACACTTTCAGAATCATGCCTCTACCTACCCATTTCACAATTGGGGAAATTAAGGGAGAAGGGACCCTTGGTAGAAGAAGAAATGTGAGTAGAAGGCCCAGGGCATACATATAACTACTCCAGGGTGTGGACAGGAACACAGCCAGAAGAAGTTTCTAGGAGAGGCACCTTAGGTGACGAAGGCCCTGAGAGGATGTGACTGTCATTATTCTAACTCATGCCACTGTGGTCAGAACCACTCTGGGGCCCAGGCAACAGGTGGGCAGGGAGCACAGGAATGGCCACACAGGACATTGCTAGCTTGGGGAAGGGATGTCTAGGTGGAGGTCAGGCACAGCATGCCCTCCACCCGCCATCACTTCTGTTGCCACATAGCAGCCATCAGTGGACAGGAAGGTTGTGGGGGGCTCTGGGGAGGAGTTGAGGTGTGTGGCCAGAATAGGAAACCTGGCACATGGAGCATGGGGGAGGCTTTTGGCAGCCAGCAAGTAACCTGACTACTGGTCTCCTGTCTAGGGCACACGTATGATCGCTCCATCGTTGTGGATGGAGAAGAGGCATCGCTCATGGTCTATGACATTTGGGAGCAGGTAGGATGCAGTCTGAGACCCAGAGCAGGGTAGGAGGGGTGAGCTGGGGTTGGTAGGGACCTGCTGGGAGTAACAGCCTTGTAACGGGCATGTTGTAGCTGAGGACTGTTGGGTAGATATGTGTATGTGTGTCTTCTTTAGGATGGGGGCCACTGGCTACCTGGCCACTGCATGACCATGGGGGATGCCTACGTCATTGTGTACTCAGTGACAGACAAGGGCAGCTTCGAGAAGGCCTCAGAGCTGCGGGTCCAGCTGCGGCGGGCGCGGCAGACAGATGACGTGCCCATTATCCTAGTGGGCAACAAGAGCGACCTGGTGCGCTCTCGTGAGGTCTCCTTGGATGGTGAGCAGGGTGCGGGTCAGAAAGGGAGGGAGATCCTGGCTGGGCTGTGGTCCACTCAGTCTCGACTTAGCTTGAGTCCCTGGGGGTCATCAGTGGCTAAAAACGTTTAGGAAGAAAACTTGTCGGGGGAGAACTGCTGTCCTCCCACAGGACTCCCTGAATCCTGAGAGTGCTGGGGAAAGGACCAAATGTGCTAGGGGAGGTGGAAGCTGCTGGGTCACCTCAGGGCCCTCCCCTCCTGTCCTCTGTGGCCCTGGCCTGACAGATGAAGAATGAAGAGAGTGCATGGACCAGGTCAGAGCTTGGATCCCAGGCCTGGGCCAGTCTCAAAGTAGGCTTGCCCCTGGGGAGGACCCTCCCCTCTTGGGCTGAGTATCCTCCTTTGTGGCCCCAGAACTGAGTCCCTCAGAGGAACCCAGCAGTGACTTGGTTATATACCTACCATTCCACTGGTCATTCATCATGATATAACATTAAACGTAAAACACTAAGCTGTTCAACAAAGTACTCATTCTCCTGTGCTGACTACTGTGGCACTTCCACTTACATATCAGACTTCAAATTATTTCAATAAATGAGTCTCCTTTTGCGGGCCTCTGCGAGCTCTTTAAACTCGCACACCCAGTTGGGTGACCAGCAATGCCCAAGACCCTCCATACAGGGGTTGAGGGTCTCTGTTCTGAGGAGGACCCAGGGCTCCACTGTCCCTTACCCACAGATTCCTGATTGGCAGCTGCCATGGGGTGGCCAGGGTTTGAGTGAACTCCTCATGAACCACCCTTTGTTTATTGGTGTGTGCCTGTCCCCACCTACACCAGAGGGCCGGGCCTGTGCGGTGGTCTTCGACTGCAAGTTTATTGAGACCTCAGCTGCACTGCACCACAACGTCCAGGCACTGTTCGAGGGCATTGTGCGCCAGATACGCCTGCGCAGGGACAGCAAAGAGGCCAACGCACGTCGGCAAGCGGGTACCGTGCGGCGAGAGAGCCTTGGCAAGAAGGCGAAGCGCTTCCTGGGCCGCATTGTAGCTCGCAACAGCCGCAAGATGGCCTTCCGTGCCAAGTCCAAGTCTTGCCATGACCTCTCAGTGCTCTAGGCCTCAAGGGCACTCACTGTGTTGTGCAGACAGATGGACAGATTGGTGGGCTGGCCCAGCAAACTGTCCTAGGTGCCTCAGGACTGGCTCAGACTCAGGTGGCCCCCACCTCATGGTCATGGACAGACAGTGCTGCCCAGGGAGGTGGCTTCCACTGGCCATTGAGGGCTGGGCCCAAAGAGGTGCTTGGGCAGGCCCGTATGTGTCCCAAGCAGCAGCCCGAACCCAACTCATGGGATAGATCTGTGTGTGGGGAGAGGACTCTGCCCTTCTCTCCACCCAGGTGTGCATGCCCTGGAGGGTGGCCGTTCAGTGCAGTGGCTAATTGTTTACAGGCAGATTTTTTAAATAAAGACTATTTCCTGATAGGTCAAGGCTGTGGACTCTGTGTTTCCTCCTGGGAGGGGAGGGGCTGTAGGAGCAGGCAGGGTTCCCAAAGTGGGGCTCACTGCCCCACCCTAGTGTGTGGCCTTAACTATCCTAGTGTTTGGGCCCAGATATAGCCAGCTGAGTCAGAGGGGACATGTGTGGGTTGGGGCCTGCTTGGGGGTGCCAGCAGCAGGAGGAGACATGAACTCCTCCCAGGTGTTATTCAGATTCTTCTCCTGTGCTGGGGCCTGACATTGCTCAGCTGGTTGAGGGTTCAATCACCTCACTGTGTGTAAGGGAAACTGAGGCTGCCCAAGGGACCATGCCCTGCCCCAGGTCTCATGACCAAACAAAAACCCTGGGTCTGGCCCTCCGGCTGGTGTCTCTGTCCTGCTCCCCCCACAGGGGCTGGAAATCCACTCAGGTGGGGTGGCTGTGGAAGACTTCAAGACTTCCTGGCTTATAAGGGTGAGATGAGGAAGGCACATCCTATAGACTTGACTCTGAATGGCTCCCCATGTCCCTGCTGAGGCTGGGCTACTGAGGGGGCCTCACTGTTCTCTCCACTGTGAGTGGCCTGGCCAGAACATTCCATGCTCAGCATTGGCTAATGTGGTGTTGGCAGAAACAGGTCCCTGGAGCCCTCCTGCCTGAATTGAGAGGCCATGCATCTGTGTGGGAATGTATGCACTAATAGAGGTGTGCCTGTCTCCCCATCACTCACACTTAGGAAGGGGAGCCCTTATGCATTATGTATGTCATTTCAGGAACAAGCATCCCTATTCAGCATTGGCAGATAGGGAACTAAAGTGCTTGGCCAAGGTCACACAGGTAGAAGTGGCTGAGTGGGGGACTGGTATATAGAATGGGGTCTGCCAGTCTCCAGAGCTTGGAGGCAGCCTAGGGCAAGGCTGGGGAGTTTCTGAGAAGGTTCCAGGCCAGGGTTCCATACATTCCTTTATTAGTTCAGTTTATTCGTTCCATTGGGAGCCCTCACAACCTGGATAGAGTTCTGATCGCAGTTGTTCAATGGGAGGAGGAGGTTTGAAGGCTGCTCCTCAGTGTATGTGACCTCTGTGACTAACCCACATGTCCCCCAGGGCAATGTTAACTGTTCGAAGCTTCTGCTGCTCCCCACTCCTCCCACCCCCAACATACTTCGAGGCATGTGGAAGACATAGCTTTCTCAGAGCAGGCGAAGTTCTCAAGGCCTGAAGAAGAATCCAGACCTTCCTGGTTCTGCCACTTACTGGCTGTGTGACCCTCAGCAAGCCACTCAACCTCTCTTTGCTCCAGTGTGTAACATGGGGATGATGTCCTTTTCAGAACAGAGTGAGTGGAATAATGAAGTTATGTGTTTGGAGCAGGCACACAGTAGGAGCTTAATACATGTGAGACCCCTCAACATCCCCACACTGCACTCTTCTAGGCTGGAGTGTCTGGAGTGATCGCGAGGCAGGCACTTAGCTTGTGACAGACAAGGTTGGGTGCAGCTGAAGGGTTCTGGTCCAGCCTCCAGCCTGAGAGAAATTAACCAGAAATGCAGTGGGAAGGACTCCGGGGAGACCATGGGAAGCTCTGAGGACAAGGAGAGATTAGAGACCTTGTGACCTTCCCACCCTCCCCCCTTGTTCTGGACTCCCAGGCCCCAGAAGCTTCTCTTGGCTCCACTTGGCTGCCCTCACTGGGGGGAAGGGCCCCTGGTCAGCCCTGCAATTCTCTCAAGGTCACCTGAGCTGGCTCAATCTTCTCTTTCCTACTCAGAGGCATGAGGCAGTCTATTGTCTCAGCCCTTTCAGTTTCCAGAGGCAAGTGTGAGCACTTAGAGAGCTTCAGGGGATCTCACAGGCCTCTGTCCCTCCACCCACTGCCCCACTGGTAGGTGGTCTGGTGCCCAGAATCCCCAGTTCATGTTATGCACTGCTCATCTCTCCTTCAAGCACAACCCCCAGCTCCTTGTCTTAGTTTCACAAGACAGACAGGAGCTGCCAAGGCTAGGCAGGGCCAGGTAATTTCTGGGTCCCTGCATGCTGCCTTGGAGGGGCTCTCAGTCTGATGGAAGAGATAGTCAATACAAATCTGGTGTCCTCTCTGCATTAATAGAGATAGCACATGGCATGGGTTGATGGGTATTCCCAGAGGAGAAGCCTAAACAAGCAGGGAGCTCAAGGAAGTTTTCCTGGAGAAGGGAATATGAGCTGAGTACTGATGTCTGAGCAGGTGCTCACCAGACAGTTGAAGGAGTGGGAAGGGCATCCAGACAAAAGGAACAGAGTGGGCCAAGGTGGAGCTGCAGATGGTGCATGAGGGAGAAGAGGAATCGAGTCTGGAGCCACTAGAAAAGTACAGTCATCCCTCCATATCTGCAGGGGATTTGTTCCAGGACTCCCATGGATACTAAAATCTGAGGATGCTCAAGTCCTTTATATAAATGGTGCAATATTTGCATGTAACCTACACACAATCTCCTGTATACTTTATTTATTTATTTTTAAGGGAGGGATGGAGGGAGGGGGGAGAGAGAGAGAGAAACATCGATGTGAGACAGGTATGTGCCCTTGAGGAGGAATCAAACCTGAGACCCTTTGGTCCTCGGGCTGATGCTCTAACTGCTGAGCCAAACTGGCCAGGGTGCCTCCCATATACTTTATTAATTCTCACTTGATGATATTTTTCCATTGATTTTTAGAGAGAGTGGAAGGGAGGGAGGGAGGGAGGGAGAGAGAGAGAGAAACATGAATGTGAGAGAGACGCATCAATTGGTTGCCTCCCGCACGACCCCGACCAGGGCCGGGCATTGAACCCGCAACCCAGGTATGTGCCCTTGACTGGAATGGAACTCGAGACCCTCAGGTCCGTAGGCTGACGCTCTACTACTGAGCCAAACCAGCCAGGGCACCTCCTGTATACTTTAAATCATCTCTACAATATCTAATATATATTATAATCATCTTATAATACCTAATACTTAAATCATCTTACAAAACCTAACACAATGTAAGTGCTATGTAAATAGTTGTTATACTGTATTGTTTAGGGAATAATGAGAAGAAAAAAAGTCTTTACATGTTCAGTAAGATGTAACCATCGTAGGCCTAACTACACATCAACAACAACGTAACAATTTATTTTTAAAAAATTTTTGACCTACAGTTTGTTGAATGTGTGGATGGGAAACCCGCAGACTGTACTGTTCAAGCCCAGAGGGCTAAGAAGTGCCCACTGGGCTGTGTAGGGGTGGGAAGAGTGCCAGGCCGAAGATCTCCCTACCTCCTGGGGCTGGCAGTGACGGATGCTGAGCAGCCCCCAGCTTTCCAAAGTCAATGAGTAACTTGGGGGGCTGGGCAGGCCAGGCCTGCTGCTGTGGGCCCAGTGGTGTTTTCCACTCCTGAGCAAGCGTGGCAGGACCGCCTACCTGCTCAAGTGTACGCCCTGCCTGCTCAAGTGTCTGCCCTGCCCTACTCCACCCAGCCCGGTCAAGCCAGCACTTCTTGGAGAAAAAGCCTTCTCACCTGGCAGCTGGACCAAGGAAGCCAGCCTTAGGCACCAGCAGGTGAAGGTCTGGGAGTTGGGGGTGGGGGTGGGCAAGGCTGAGGTGGGGTTGGTGGTAGGGGAAGAAGAAACACTGCCTTGTCCTCCCATCGTCCAGGCAAGATCGGAGTGGTTGTCCATGCTCTGTGTGCCCAGCTCCATGCTGAGTGCTGGAAAATGCCAAGATGAGGGCAGGGCTCCTGCCCTGAGGGGACTCGAGTCTGAAGGATGGCAGTGGAAGGAAGAACAGTCCTGGAGACCCTGAACCAAGAGTCCTTTGTTCCAGGAGGAATTCGCCTGTGGTTAATTAATCCTCTGTGACCTTGGTCAGGCCCTGTCCTTCAGGCCTTGCCTGCAACATGAGGCAACTGCAGGAAGTGACCCTCAGAGTCATCAGAGTCTTCTCAAACTTTTGTGATTTTCAGGGCTGCTGGGAAATTACAACTTTGTGATCTACAATTTTGGGAGGCTAAGGTGGGAAGGAGAGAAAGGTCTGGAGATGCAACTTCCATGGAGATCCTTATGGGGGCAAGAACAAAGAAGCAGCAGGGTGGCTGGGCCTGGGGGCCTTGGTGGGCCTGGCTGAGCAGCTGGACACTACCCTGCAACAATGGGGAGCCACAGGCCCTTCTAAGGGGAGGAAGAAGAGGCCAGTCTGTCGTGAGGTCTCTCTATGTATTTGAAATGAGCTGAGCAGGAGACAACGGTGGGAATGGGTGGTGGCAGTGTTCACGTAGGTGGGATGGGGAGGGGCAGCTCTGAGAGTTGCTGGGACAGCATAGGAGGACAGGGGACAGGAGGAGGCCTGGCTGCCTGCTCCGTAGTGACTAGGTAGAAGGAGGTTCAGTGGAAAAAGGAGGGACAGTTACATCCCATGGGGCTTGGAGAAGCCAAGGCCTGGAGCTGAGTGGGGATGAGGAGAATACTTTCTAGGGGGAAAGGTAATGGGAGGGACTCCTGCCCACCAGTCTGGGCTGGATCCTCACTGCCATGTCCATTAGGCCCGTCCGAACCATGATCCCTGCCTGGCTATGGTTGCTTTGCTTCTCCATCCCCCAGGTGAGCTGAGCCCTGCTCCCCTCCTTTAGATCCTGGCTTTGGGGGTTGGCACCCTTGCTCCCCACTCCACCTGGACCAGTTACAATGACCATAGATGGTAGCAGTTGGGGGCAGGAGGTCAGAGCTGGCTACTGTGGGATCATGAGGGTGGATGTGCAAAAGTATGGCCAGGTCCAGGGAAGAGGGAGAAATTCCCCTCCCTGTCAGGTCCCCAGCGCCATGGCAGAAAGATCCTGGTGACAAGGTGAGAATCCTCCCACAGGCTCTCCCTGATGCCCAGCCTGCAGAGTTGTATGTGGAAGTCCCAGAAAACTATGGTGGAAATTTTCCTTTGTACTTGACCAAGGTGAGCTTGATCAAGGTGTACCTGACCAAGGTGGGCTGCCCTCCCCCCAAGTCATGCCTGCTTTCCCTACCTCCAGTACTCCTTTCTCTCCTTGCTCTGGCTCACTTTTAAGCCCTGCTCTTTGGAGAATATGCAATGTATTGTGCATGACTAGCAACACTTCAGTCCCAGAAGAAAGTAGATCTTTAAGTTAGAGAATGAAGTATTGGGGGAGGAGTTTCAGGCTTTAGAAAGGTCATGGAGTATTAGGAAGCATCAGGTTCAGGTGAAAGAACTCTGGCTTTGAATCTCAGTTCTGTAACTGGCTGTGTGACCTCAGGCAAGTGCTAGCCCTCTCAGAGCCTCAGTTTCCCCACGTATAAAATGGGGCCATTGGGTAGAGGGGCATCCCCCAGGCCTAGCCCCCACTTCCTTCACCTCTATTTTCCCCCACCAGCTGCCACTACCCCGTGAGGAAGCTGAGGGCCAGATTGTGCTGTCAGGAAACTCAGGCATGGCAGCTGAGGGCCACTTTGCTGTGGATCCTGAGTCCGGCTTCCTCCTGGTGACCAGTGCCCTGGACCGAGAGGAACAGGCAGAATATCAGCTACAGGTAGGGCTGGGCCAGGTATAGGGGAAAGCAGCAAAGGCAGGGCAGGACACTAACTACCCTTCCCTGCAGGTCACCCTGGAGACTGAGGATGGACATGTCTTGTGGGGCCCACAGCCTGTGCTTGTGCATGTGAAGGATGAAAATGATCAGGTGCCCCATTTCTCCCAGGCCATCTACAGAGTTCGGCTGAGCCAGGGCACCAGGCCTGGTGAGTGGCCAGGGCAGCCAGATCACAGCAAGGTCAGGTGGGCGTTGATAGAGGAGCAGAGCCTAAAGATTTGGCCAGAGCATCAGCCTAGGGACAGGGCAGCCATGATTCAAGCTGCCTTCTCCCATTTCTGTCCCATCTTGCACTCCTCTACCCCACTGAGGGTCCTCAGGTGAGTTCCATCCACACTGGCTTCAATCTGCTCATCTGTGAAGTGGGGTGAAAATCTGTGGCTTGTCGTGAGTCCTGATATGGTGATGGATATGGAAGGAGGGACCAGGAAGAGATAGGGAGGCGTGGGAGACTCTTCCATCCTCCATACCCCTTACGGTATGCCCTCTCCATACACACCAGGCATTCCCTTCCTCTTCCTTGAGGCTTCGGATGAGGATGAGCCAGGAACAGCTAACTCAGATCTCCGATTCCACATCCTGAACCAGGCCCCAGCCCAGCCTTTCCCAGACATGTTCCAGCTGGAGCCTCGGCTGGGGGCTCTGGCCCTCAGCCCCAAGGGTAAGCCTGAACTCAGTGTAATGGGGAGGGAGAGTCAAGGAAAGCTGGGGAAGGCAGTAATAGAAGGATGGGTTGGAGCTTGAGAGATAAAAGAGGAAGAAAGAACATTCTAGAATGGAGAGCGTTTCAAGGCAAAACGCCATGCTTGAACCATGCATGGGAGCAGGACCATGCATGGAGAGTTAAGAAATGGTGTTGGTGGAGTGCCTCAGCCCTACACTCTGGAGATCTGGGCCTGAGGGACAAAGATAGGAGAGACCTGAGGGGTTGTAGCCTAGTACATTGCTGGGAGACTTTCGGACTGACAGCAAGAGAAATCTAGACCTGGGACTTCAGACCAGAGGCATGGTCTAGGGATAGGAAGAAAAGCCAGTTATACATCTACCCAGCCAGCCACCCAACCATCCACCCATTCACTCATCTACCACTCGACCACATATGCAGTCCATCTATCCAAACATCCATCCAAACTAACTCATCCACACCCATCTTACTGCTCTCCAAACTCCTATCCATCCACCAACCATTCATCCAACCAGTCATCTACTCATCTACCCATTCACCCATGTACCCCTCTTGCCTCTGTCCTGGTGATCCACCCATCTAGTCCATCAAACATTCATTGTGTGGACAGATATGGAAGTGACTTTGAAAACTGTCAAGTCTTAGTTGGATGCTCACAATGGTGCTAAAAGTCCTTCTCATCCCTTGGCCAAGAGAGTATCCTGAACACCTGCCAAATGCTTGGTTTTGTGTTAGGTACCTTGCTGAGAAGGATGCCCTGAAGCCCTGCTCAGCTGATCATCCTGTCTCTTCTAGGAAGCACCAGCCTTGACCAGACTCTGGAGGGACTCTACCAGCTGTTGGTACAGGTCAAGGACATGGGTGACCAGGCCTCAGGTCACCAGGCCACAGCTACTATAGATGTCTCCATAGTAGAGAACACCTGGGTGCCCCTAGATCCTGTCCACCTGGCAGAGAATCTCAAAGTTCCATACCCACACCACATTTCCCAGGTGAGTAAGTGGTTGTCAGTGACTGAAGTAGCCCCATGGATGGTGCAGCTGGACCTGAGTCTCATGGAGATTTTGGGGGTAGGTCTGGGGCCCAGCTTAATCCCTCCTCCTCTCCTACCTGTGCTCTTCCCGCCACTGTCCCCATCAGTTCTCATCATGGAGTGGGGCATTCGAGGCCCTGGGACCAGACCCACAGTCCTTCACCTGCTATCCTCTGGCAGGTGTAGCTCTGTGTTGTGACCTCCTGAGCTCGCCCCAGGCTTCCAGGGAGAACAGCTGCCACCCCCCTGCTGCTCCCTGCTGCCATGGGGATTGTCACTCAAGCCAGGAATATCTCAGGCCTCCTCGAGGAATGCTCTAGGGTCAGGTCCTGCCTGAAGGAAGAGGATCAAACAACCTGGTCATTCAGGCATTTTGGGCAGGGTCCAGGTTTGAACCAGCACAAAGCCACCAGGGAATTGCCACAACCACAAGTGCTCCAAACAGAGGACTCTACCTGGACTCAGGGAAGACAGCAGCTTGCCTTGGGTCACATAGTAATTGGGGCCCAGGCTCCCCATCTGTGAATAGTTGGATAATAAAGGCTGATGCCCTGGCCAATTTGGCTCAGCAGTTAGAGCATCGGCCTGCGGACCAGAGAGTCCTGGGTTCAGTTCCCACTGAGGGCACGTACCTCAGTTGCAGTTTGTCCCTGGCCCCAGTTGGGGTAGTGTGGGTGGCAAGCAGTTGATGTGTCTCTCTCACATCGATATTTCTCTCTCTCTCTTCCCCCCTCTCTCCCTCTGCTCTATCTGAAGATAATGCAAAAATGTCCTCGGGTGAGGATAAAAAATAAAATAAAATAAATAAGGGCTGACAGCCTGTTCCTGCCTCTTGTCCTGGGGTGTCCTCATTCTGTGTCCCTCTCCCAGGTACACTGGAATGGTGGGGATGTACATTATCACCTGGAGAGCCAGCCCCCTGGACCCTTTGATGTAGATGCAGAGGGGAAACTCTATGTGACCATGGAGTTGGACCGAGAAGCCCAGGCTGAGGTGAGGTGAGGGGGAAGTCAGGAGGGCAGGATAAGGGGTGCTTGGTCATTGTCTGGTTGGCTTCTGGGGGTGTCACATCCCCCACAGGCACAGAGGCAGTGAAAGAGTACCCAGAAGAGCTGGAGCTGGCCATCAGAAGGGAACCCAGATCCAGGCCAGGCTGGAGCTGCCCTTGGCCTTCATCTGAAGCCCTTCACTGCCCACTATAGTACCTGCTCCAGGTGTGGGCTCAGAATACCCATGGTGAGAACTACACAGAACCTCTGGAGCTGCAGGTGGTGGTGATGGATGAGAACGACAACGTGCCTGTTTGCTCCCCACGTGGCCCCCCAATCAGCATCCCTGAGCTCAGTCTCCCAGGTGGGCTATAGGCCTTATCAAGGACTGGGGGAGGGGTGAAGTCTCTGAACCAACCCATCTTGCTCTTCTATGGGATGGGGCCAGCCTTAATGACCCCCACAACACACACATGCGCGCGCGCGCGCGCGCGCACACACACACACACACACACACACACACACGAGATCAGGTTTAGTCCAGCACAAAAGAGGAGTAGATGAATTAAGGCCTCCAGGCTGGGACCGGGTCCCACCCATGTGGGTGCTGTCTTTGCAGGCACCAAGGTGACTAGGCTGCTGGCAGAGGACATGGATGCCCCTGGTTCCCCCAATTCCCACATTGTGTATCGACTGCTGAGCCCTGAGCCTAAGGAGACAGAGGGGAGAGCTTTTGAGCTAGACACCACCTCAGGCAGTGTGACACTGGGGGCTCTCCCCCTCCACGCTGGCCAGAACATCCTGCTTCAGGTGCTGGCTGTTGACCTAGGAGGAGCAGAGGGCGGTAAGTGCCCTGATGGTGACCCAGGCTCCCTCCCCCTATATTCCTATTCTGGACTCCCCAACACGCCCTCCCCTGCCTCAGGTCTCAGCAGCACGTGTGAGGTCACTGTCACAATCACAGACATCAATGACCATGCTCCCGAGTTCATCACTTCTCAGGTAAGCAGGAGCAGGGGAGGAGACCTTGGGAAGGAGCTGATGGGGGACTCACAGCCTATTCAACTATCTCCAGATTGAGCCCATAAGCCTCCCTGAGGACACAGAGCCTGGGACTCTGGTGGCCACACTCATGGCTACTGATGCTGACCTTGAACCTACCTTCCGCCTCATGAACTTTGCCATTGAGGCAGGGAATGTGGATGGGACATTTGGCCTGGATTGGGAGCCAGATTCTGGTCATGTCGAACTGCGACTCCTCAAGGTAAAAGGCTTGAGGTGGGGAAGGGGCGCACACATACACACATGCATCCACAAGTGTGCCACACCCCAGCCCACACAGTGACCCAGGCCCCACTGGTTCCAGAACCTCAGCTTTGAGACAGCTCCAAGTCACAAGCTAGTGGTGGTGGTGCAGAGTGTGGCAGAGCTGGTGGGGCCAGGCCCAAGCCCTGGAGCCACAGCCACAGTGACTGTGCTGGTGGAGAGGGTGCTGCCACCCCCCAAATTGGACCAGGAGAGCTATGAGGCCAGCGTCCCAGTCAGCACTCCAGCTGGATCCTTCCTGCTGACCATTCAGCCCTTGGACCCCATGAGTCGTCCTCTCAGGTGAGCCAGAAGCCCAGCCTCTTACCTGGGCTGGACCTCCCCTGCTCCCCAGGGATAACCCCTGGGTCTCAGAGGCAACTCACATTATCTATGGCCTGCAAAATTCCTCAGACCTGGCTAATGCCAAAGTTGTGACTCCTTGGGGAGGATCAGGGCTGGATGAGCTGGACAGGACACTAAGAGGGGTATTTGGACCCTATGAGAGCTCAGATGGTACCTCCCCATGCTGGCTGGACTGGCCTTCTTCAGTACCCTCATCCAGTCTGCAGCAATGACAGGCTGCCCAATCCTTGTCCCTTCGTGGGGTGACCTGGGATTAGCGGAGTTGAGTTAGGTACCCTCAGGTTCTGAGAGTCCCTTCCCTATCCACAATATCTGTGGCTCAAGCCCTGCCCCCTAACAAATCCCTGAAGCTGGGGAGAGAGACTAGGTACCTCAGAGAACTGCTGCTACCCCCAAGTCACAGAGAGGATATGGAACTTGAGCAGGTCACATGGTCCTGGAGGTCTCTGAGCAAGACCCCATATATGATCTCAATGCCTCCCCACCCCCCATCTTCCCTGGGCCCCAGGTTCTCCCTGGTCAATGACTCAGAAGGCTGGCTCTGCATCAAAGAAGTCTCCGGGGAGGTGCACACGGCCCGGCCCCTGCAGGGTGCCCGGCCCGGGGACGTGTACACAGTGCTAGTGGAGGCCCAGGATGCAGGTATGGCCAGGCAGTGGTCGGGTCCTCTGAGAGGGATACAAGCCTCAGACAGACATGGATAGGCAGGACAGAACTGCCTCCCTGGGGCCCTTGCTGGCATCTACATTGCCCCACATAGGAGGAAGGGATGAGGGGCTGGATTCAGTGTTCCTCTCTGAGAATGCCTGGCCTCTGCCTCCCCTCTCAGACCACCCTCTTGCAATCCCCCAACCCTGCCTCTTATCCCCAAAGGGCTTCTCAGGGTGTTGGCTTCAGACATGGGCTGGGAGCAGAGGGTAAGGGGCTGGGCAATGGAATGAGGACCAGGGACTCTCCTGGGGCAGGCATGCCAAGAGATAAGCCTGAATGGGACACTGAGGCCAGGTGTGGAAGACACTGAGTGACACTTTGACAGGATAAAGAGCTGGCCCAGGGGCAGGTAAGTCAGAGAGGCAGGCTTTAGCTCTGAACTGGGCTGTCCTGTGATGCAGCACAGACCCAGTAGGAGTGAGCTCCTCTACAGACAGTGCATCTCCACATTGTTGGGTCCTGGCACCAGCAATGGGACTGGTGGTAGCGGGGCAGTGAGGACAAGCTTGGCATCCAGAAAAGCGCAAAAAGGAAAGCCTGACAGCTGTTTGGATAGTGACTCGGGTGAAGTACATTGTGAGGAAGAGACTGGCATGGGGATGATGATGGGGATGGAAAGGAGAGGGTAGAGTAGAGGGAGGAGTGTGGCAGGGGAATCAGCAGGGTGAGTCTTATGGGTGGAAAGGGATGAGCCTGGGGACCCCAGACTCATCCCCACCCTCACTAGGGCCAGGGCCAGCTCAGCACTACCTCCTCTGCAGATGAATCAACACTGAGCACCTCTGTGACCCTCATGATCCACTTCCTGAAGCCCCATTCTGCCCCAGCCCCAACGCTGGCCCTTGTGCCCACACGACACCTCTGCACACCCCGCAAGAACCATGGTGTGGTTGTCAGTGGACCCAGCGAGGACGCTGACCTGGCTGATGGGCATGGTCCCTACAGTTTTGCCCTTGGTCCCAACCCCACGGTGCAGCGGGATTGGCGCATCCAGGCTCTCAATGGTGTGTGGTAGGGTAAAGGGGTATTCTGTGGAGGGAGAAGGTGGCACTTGAAGTGAGATGCTCTTCCACCATGGGAGTGGGGCTGGGCTTAGGGGGAGCAGCCCTAGAGAACCTGTCCAGGCTAGTGATTCTGATCACTGTTTATGGTTCCAACAGGTTCCCATGCCTATCTCACCCTGGCCCTGCACTGGGTGGAGCCACGTGAATACTTAGTCCCTGTAGTTATCAGCCACAGTGCCCAGATGTGGCAGCTCCTGGTTCGAGGTGAGGCCTGCAGTTCCTGAGGAAACCATTGGATACAGGGGGAGGGGCTGGGTACATGTGTATGCAGGCTCACATGGACAGCATATGCCTGTGCACACCTGCACATCTGTGGCTGGGCACACAGAGTTGTGCATGCAGGCACATACATAGAAGAACATGTACCCTCCCCACACATGAATACATACATGCCCACAAAAACACACATACCAGCCAGCTGGGCTGGGTTGGGTGCTCCAAGCAGCTAGGGAGAACCCCCTGCCACCACTCTTACCTTTCTCTCTTGCCTGTCCCCAGTGATTGTGTGCCGCTGCAACGTGGAGGGGCAGTGCATGCGAAAAGTGGGCCGCATGAAGGGCATGCCCACGAAGCTGTCAGCAGTGGGCATCCTTGTGGGCACCCTGTTAGCAATAGGTAATGGAGGCTGGGCTTCTACATGAGGGAGGGTGATGGATGGTTGGAAACACAGCCTCCAGATAAACAGTGCCCCTGTCCCCATGGTGCTTCCCAGGCTGGAGAAGGGATCCCCCTCAACTCTCCTAGTCATTATGCTCTTGCCTCCTGTTATCATACTCACCATTGTCATCATTTATAACAGCATTTACTGTTACATTATTACACAGTGACTGTGTGTCAGGCCCTATGCCAAGCATAGGATTATGGCATTGAATCATTCCCACAACCCTGTGAGGTAGATCCTGGCATCTCCCCGTTTTCCAGATAAGGTCCCTGATGCTCAGAGAGGTTAAGTAACCTGTCCAAAATGACACAGCTAGGGTGTGGGTCTTTCTAGCTTAATTCCTTCAGTCCAAGTCTCCCTCTCCATTTTCTTTTTCCCTTTAGCCCCCTAAATTTGTCCTGGCCGGTTTTCTTGGCTGGTTCTAGCACAATGCTACACTACAATGTGTCTTTCTCTCAGAGGTCCATGGGAACAACTCATTGACTCCCAGATGACTCTCACCCAAACTGTTCCGCAAAGAAGGGGACCTTGGAGGCTGAGGAGTCCTGGGTGGCCTCAGGGGGCCGGGGCCTGGTGAGAGCTGAGCAGGCTAAGCCATCAGGCTTCCTTAGGCAACAGGACCACAGAGTCATGCCAGCCTAGCTTTGGGGATGCTATCTGGGAAACTCTGCTTCCTCATTAAACCAATAACAATAGCAGGGAGTCCCTAGTAATGGACAAGTTCCTTGGCCCCTTCTGAAGGCTGATTCATCCTTCTTGGGCCCCTCAGGCATCTTCCTCATCCTCATCTTCACCCACTTGACCTTGGCAAGGAAGAAGGACCTTGATCAGCCAGGGGACAGTGTGCCCCTGAAGGTGGCAGTTTGAATGGTCCAGGAAGTCCAAGCTGGGAGGTTGGCCTCTGGACTCCATCTAAACCTACTGGGACAGGGCCCAGCACTGCAGCTCCGTGGGGCCAGGTCAGAGCAGAAGCCCTTTACCTGCCTTGAGGTGGAGGCAATATCACCAGACATGTCTGTACACTGACTTTATGTGCTGCCTGTGGGAGTGCTCCAAATGGCAGCATGTTTGTCCAATAATAAAGCCTTAGAGAGCTGGGCATGGGCCCCAAGGGACTGCTGTGCCCATGTCCAATTGTCCGTGTGTGTGTGTGTGTGTGTTCTGTCCATCTGCCCCTTTATCCCTTTCTCATCTCCTGCTGTTCAGAAAGGGTCTGGAGGCTTGAGGCACAACGCTGGGGTCCCCTGTAGGGAAAGTCACAGTGGCATTATATGGGCTCTTGGTGAGATCTTGAGCAGGGTGGGTCATTTTCATGGACATTTGGAGACCACTGGCTGCAGACCCTGGATGGATCAACTCTGTCCAGGTGATGTTTGAGAAGGGTGTTCTTGAGAGTGTTATTTCTGTTTTCCTGGATATCATCTTTGCTATCGGAGGGCACCTTGTAAGTCCATGTCTTCTGCTCATGTGTGAGCACACTTGTGTCCCTATGAATGAGTCACTTGCACACAGGGATGGGTAGAGATCTCTCAGTCTTTGGAGGGGTCTAAGCAGGAATCGTGAAGGCCCCATGGGGCTAGAACAGGAGAGGTGAGGCTGGGGATGGGTCTTTCTGCCCCAGTGCTGGCCCCAAGGTACCTTTGTGTTTCACACACAGGCTGGTCAGCGCATGGGGAGTCTGCAGAAAGTTAGAGAAGGGGGAATCACTCAGGTGGACACCTGGTGGGGATAGAAACCCCCATGGCTGCCCCTGCCCCAGGTGAATCCTATCCCAGGGTCCAAGATTAAGCCATGGCCCTGGTGCCCTGCTGAGCCCTGACCACACCTCCAGACTAACCTCTAATCCCTGACCCTTGACTGACCTCAGATACATGCTGATTCCCCACATCTCCATCCCAACGGTCTCTGGGGAGCCAGGGTGGGACTTGTTGTCCTAGGCACCCTGAGCTGATGATGGTAAATCACGGGTAAGGGAGAAAAACAACCTCAGTGGGGCCCAGGCCCTATTTTTAGGAGATAATCTCTCCACTCTTGGCAGATTCTGTAGGATGGGGGCCAAGAGAGATGGGGCAGGCGTTTTGGCTGGCCTGGGGGAGTCTGGGAGACTCAGCCAGGATTCCCAGCCCAGGATGGACTCTGAGGCTGATCCTAGCCATCCTGGGCCCAGGCCCCCACACTTGACGCTCTGAGGACTACTGTGGTCCAAGCAGAGTTTCCTCCCCTTCCCCTCTCCTAGGATCCTCTTCTTGGCCTGCACCCACTCAGAAATCTTCAGGGTAGAAAGCCCTTCAAAGGCAGCATCTCATCTAATCTCCCCACCAACCTGTGAGGGTGGGATTGTTGGCCCCATTTTCCAGTAGAGGACCTTGAAGGTCAGGGAGGTTAAGGGCTGCAACTGGGAGTCTTGGGAGCAGGACACAGGTAGAACTGTCTGGCTGAGGTATGTCATGTTACTACTCCAGAAGTGTCCACCTTCAGAAGGTCTCTGCTCCCACAAGATCCCCCAGAAGGAACCTTAGAGATCACCCAGGCCAACTCTTTCTTATAAAGTTAGGGAAGTGAATCACAAAGAGGTGGAGGGATCTTTCCAAGTTGATCCAGCCAATGGGGTGTAGCATCTGAGCTGGAACCCTGTAATCACTGCTTTCTGTGTCCTTGTTCTGGATGGATAGATAGGTAGGTAGGTGGATGGGTGGGTAACTGGCTGGATGTATGGGTTAGTGAGCAGGTGGGTGGGGCACCAACAAAGGAAAGAGTGGATGACAGGATACCAGGGCAAATTGAGGCATGTATCCCTCAATTTTTTCTTGGGCCTCCAGGCCCCAGGTCACTGTCTGGTTGTGTCCATGCTGGGGCTGACCACAAGGTCCACAATGCCCTGGGACGCAGGCTTAGTTTTCCTGAGCAACTCATAAGCCTCTCCTGTGACCCTCAGTCTGTCTATAGAGGAAAGTAAGGGTTGGAGAGGAGTGTGGCCTTTCCTGGGTCACAGAGGGAAAGAAACAGGAAGCTAGCACTGGTTTGTGGACTAGTTGGTGGGTCAGCAAGTGCTTGTGGAATTCATGCTAATGAAGTGGGCCTCACTCTGCAAGAAGGCAGGGCCTAGACCCTGCTAGGGCAAGGTGGGTGATAACTGGTGGCTCACTGTGGGTAGTGGAACATGTGATTCATGTTCTGCCTCATTCTTGCTGTGTGTTCCCAGGTGAGCCACTTCATCTTTCTGAACTTTGGTTTACTTGTTGATAAAATGGAGTTGTTGGGAGGACTACGTGAGATAATCCCCACAAAATGCATTTAGCATTTAGTGTTGTGCATACAGCAGAAAGAGAACATGAGGCTCAGGCTTTTGAAAGTGAGTATGGAGAGGGCCCCAGTGTCAGCCCCTGGGCGACCCTGGGCAGGACACCCTGCTTCAGCCTTGGCTTCTTGCCACCTCCAAGGCTCTCTCTGGTTGATGTTGAGGGGCCTTACAGGGTTCAGACTGGTCTGGAGTCAGAAGGAGTGGCGGGGTCTGCCCTGTTGGGGAGCTCGTGCTCCCCCTCTCCCAGGCCCCTTCCAGAGGCACAGGGCCAGATCAAAGGGACCCAGCGCTGAGGATTGGAGGCAGGCTTGGAAAGAATGTAAACATGAGGATATTTTTAAACTTTTTCCAGCCCCAGTGATTAGGGCTCTTGAAGCAAGAGGCCCAGAGGTCAGTCCAGCCCTCACTCACAAAGAAAGAAACAGTCTTGAGATCTCAGAGAGCCCTACCCACCCACACCCACCTCTACCACCCCAGGACTCTAGCTTGGGCTTCAGGGTGGAAGTTTTTCCCCCAATCTCATCTCGGGAGGTCCTGCTGCCGCAGGATAGCATGTTTCTAATGAGCGGGCCTCAGAGATGTAGGAGGACCCAAATAAATGATTGCAGGGATTGGGAGCCTACCTGAAAGGGCTAGCGTTGACAGACTGAGCTGGGAGACCCCTTGGCGGGCCTGTCACTTTATCAGGTGTGTGTGTGTGTGTGTGTGTGTGTGTGTGTGTGTGCGCGCGCACATGCGCATGCCTGTGCCCGTGCATGTGTGTGTCTGTGGGTATGTAAGTGTATGTTAAAGTTTGGTCTGCCTGGTGCCTGTGACACAATGTGTAAGTGTGCCAGGAGCTCACCTCAGCCCCTCCCTTCCACTCTTTCCCTAGCATCCTTGGCCTCCTGCCCCTGGGACTCCTTGGGCCGGTGGGAGATATGGGGGGAGACAGCAGGCAGGCTTGAGAGTCAAGGGGAAGAGAACAGAGGAAGATGAGAAGAGCAAGGGGGCTAGAAGCAGAGGGGTGAGGAGGCTGGGGGAGAGGGGATGGGTCCGGTCTGACCCACACAGTGAGTCAGGTTAGAAGAGCTACAGGTGCCACTGACGTGGGGACTGGGGGACTTGGCTCCCTTGATTACCCCCCAGGTGTCACAGTGACTCAAGAACTTGAACAAAAGGCTCCTTAGATCTCCCTACTTCCTATGTCACGGTGACGCTTGCTGTGGGTTCCATGACAACAGTTTCTTCCCCAGAGTGATGCAGCCACCCTCGCACACTTATGCTACATAATGGAGCACACCCACCGGAGTGTCACAGGAAGACTCAGAGGGGTCTCAGCCACAACATGCCCCTCCTCTGTGATCATATCCCAGGGATTCCTACACGCTTACCTCATCCACATCCCCACTGACCAGGAAGTCAAAGGGTCAGGGTTCACAGGGGGCATTCAGTAGCCAGACCAGGGTATAGTTACCAAGACAAAGGGCCCTAGCCCCAGAAGAGGCCTTGCTGACAATTTCCCATGCTTCAGGGAGCTGCTTTGCCACCTTTCCCTGTTTATGGGCCCAGAGAGGGACAGTGTTCAGCTCGAGGTCACACAGCTCTTCAGTGGAGGAAAGAGCTCAGGCCCTAGGCCAGATCAACGAGCTGGTGTGCTCCCTCCAGATCCCATCTGTTGAGGCAACAGGGGCAGAAGATGAAGCTTGGTGCTTTATCATAAAGTGTTGTGGGGCTTCAGGCCCAGAACACTGGGGGAGCCCGATGGGCCTGGAACTGATGGGGAGGGGAACCTGGAGACCTGTCCTCAATCTGAGGGCCAGCGCTGGCTGCCTGAATACGTTGCTATGTTACCCCTGTGTTCACGCTCACTCACTGGGGCTGTTGCTATTCTTACCTACTTAGCGGTGGCAGCAGGGTCAGAGATAGTGGCTGGGTGGGAGGGAGTCATGAGCACCAGCCCGTTATCTGACACATTCCCTGGAAACTTGGCAGGGGCTGCCAGGCTCTGAGGGCCTGGGTAGGGGGAAGGGAAGGTGGTCACAGGGACAGTGTGGGGGGATGGGCTCACCTAGGCAAGACCCCACACAACTGCCTCTCCTCCAGTCAGGAAAGGTCCCATCAGAACTAGTCTGGGGGTTTCCACTGGGATTTCTTCCCATCAAGACTCAAGTCATCCTTAGCTTGCTACCCAGTCCAACCCAGAATGTACCACCTCAGCTTTTGATGCCCCAGAAGGTTGTAGGCATGGGCTGCCTCTATGGGGAGAACACTGTGCTGTGACTATAGAGGCTCAGGCCGACCATTGTCATGCCCACTTCCAGGCAAGTTGCTTCTCCTCCTTGAGCTTCAGTTTCCTCATTCCTTTCTTGGGCTGTTGTAGGGATGACAGAGTCCAAGAGTTAGGAAGCGGGGGCTATGGGCTGCAAGTGTGTGTGTGTGTATGCACACAGCCATGAGTGAGCTCAGGGGTGTGGGGCCAGAATGGGGAGAGGGAGGCACATGGGTCCTCCACCTTGGAGACTCCCGCCCCATGGACTTTCCATTGGCACGTCGGCACCCTCTCCCCCAAAATAGGCCCTATGAGCCGTGTCCGACAGAGCCCAGACTGAGGGAACTTTTTTTAGCTGCCCTTTGATTGTCAGCTCTCAAAAGGCCCTGCTATTTCGAGCCCCAATGCCTAGAAGAGTAGGGCCAAGTAGGGGCCTGGGTCAGCTCAGTAGGCCTGGCTGGCTCCCCAAAGGCATCCCCGAGGGGGCCAGTCGTGCCCTCTCATGCCCAGCGCTACTGGCAGGGAGAGCACAGCATCCCCTGTATATTGGGCTGAGAGCTCATCTGTTCACCTCCAGGGAATCTGCAGACCTGGCAAAACCACCCTCATTTATAGCACTCACCCCCCGCAGGCCACTAGTTACCCCCACTGAGAGACAGCACACTGTGAAGATTAACTGAGATAATACAAGCAAAGCCCTTACATTAGCATAGGGGCTGGCACATAACTAGTCCTTGAAAAATGGGAATAGCTACTATTGTTATTACAGCTACAGCCATTCTTGTTTTTGTTGTTATAATAACATTTTTATCAGGTTTCCTTCCAGTCTTTTTTTTTTTTTTTTTTTTTTTTAATCCTCACCCGAGGACATTTTCTCATTTTTTGTTCAGATAGAGTGGGAGGGAGAGAGAAGAGAGAGAGAGAGAAACATCAACGTGAAAGGGACACATGGAGTGGCTGCCTCCCAAACGACCCAACCAGGGCCGGGGACAAACTGCAACCGAGGTACGTGCCCTTAGCGGGAACTGAACCCGGGTCTCTCTGGACCGCAGGCCGACGCTCCAACCGCTGAGCCAAACCGGCCAGGGCCCAGTCTTTTTTTCTGCACATTTATCTTATGCTGCTGAGTTCAGGTCACGCTACTCCCCCCACCCCCACCCCCACCCCCACCCCCACCCCAGGTTTCAGCAGAAAGGAGCCTCTCCAAGACTGCTGGGATGTTCCTCTATGCACGTCTGGGCTCCACACCTTGGGATTACCCCTCTGTAAATGGGCTTTGGGGTCCATGACTCCTGAGATTGTACTTGATCTTTCAGAGTATCTGTGGTATGCCCAAAGCTCTGTCATCTCCTCTCATCTCCTCAAATGCCATCAACCACTACCCTACAGCTGGCCCTCGTTTATCACTGTTAATCAGTTCCAGACTCTACGGTGATAAATGAATTTCCGCCAAGTAGGATTCTTTATTTATATACAGTCGTCACTCAGCCACTTCGCGCTTGGACTTTCGTGGCTTCACTCTATCGCGGGTTTTTTTGTTTTTTGTTTTTTTTTTTAATCCTCACCCGAGGACATTCATTTTTTGTTCAGATAGAGTGGGAGGGAGAGAGAAGGAGAGAGAGAGAGAGAGAGAGAGAGAAACATCGACATGAAAGGGACACATCGAGTGGCTGCCACCCGCACGACCAACCAGGGCCGGGTACAAACTGCAACCGAGGTACATGCTCCTAGCGGGAACCAAACCCGGGTCTCTCTGGACCGCAGGCCGACGCTCTAACCGCTGAGCCAAACCGGCCAGGGCTCTATCGCGGTTTTTTGAAATACTATACTATATTTGAAAAAACCGCGATAGAATGAAGCCGTGAAAGTCGGAGCGCGAAGTGGCGAGGGACGACTGTATAGGATTCCAGGTCCCCAGATTCTGAAAGTCAAGTTCTAGATGCTGGATCCCCAGGTGAACTCTGCACCTGGACTCTAGAACCCTCTATTTGGAACCTAAGGAAATGAGCTTGTTTCCACAGCTAGATGTAAGAAAGAATTCTGGCTGTTCAGACGTGTAAGATTTAGCAATTGATCATGAGGACAAATGAAGATGCTTTGGGCTTTCTGGTCAGAGTATTGGGGAAGGGTATGGGCTACCAAGAATTGGGAAGGGGGAAGAGAGCCAGATTCTGGGAAGTGGCAAGGGAGGGAGAGACAGGGAGAGTGGCTGAGCCAAGCCTCCCCCTTCCCTGCTGGGGTCATTTCCCAGTAGGGCAGCAAGATCAGCTGGGGTTGGGGGTCACATGTTCCACCTTTGCCCCAGTTGTTACTGCACAAGGTGAGACTTCCCTGTTACCTGAAGAGCAAAAATAGGTCCCAGGTGATGGTCAGTGATCTGTGCCCAGAACCACCAGGGTTATTCTGAGAGTGGCAGGCATGAGGCCAGGACAGGCTCTCAGTCAAGTGGGACTGAGCTGGAAGTGGCATCCTCAACCTGCAGGCTCACTCTACCCTTTCGAGAATCTTGAATGATGTGGGGGTACTAAAGCCACATGCAGGCTTACCCTCAATGGGTAGTCCTAGAATCCTGACTCTGGTATGTGACCTTGGGCATCACCTTCCTTCTCAAACAATGGGCACCTTGATCCCTACCTCTCAGGGTGGTTAAGAGAACTCTGTGAAGCTGACAGATGGTGCTCAATAGATGTGTGAATCTCTACTTCAGCTGTCCCAGAGTGCAGGTCCAGGGGTCCAAAGAAGGCAAGGACCTTGCCTGCACAGCCCAGCTGCCAAAAGCCCCCCTCCTTTCCAATATGAAGGAGCCAGAGTCAGGCACAAAAGCACATTTCTGGAAGGGCTTGTGGGGATTTTCCAGGAACAAGTCCATCCAGCTGGAGAATTCCATTCCCTGCCCTGCTGCTCAGGGTCAGGCTAAGGAGGGGATGTTCTGGCTCATTCTGGTTCTGCCCAGCTCCTGCTTCTTGCCTGCAAAGTTCAGGGCGGGGTGCCCACGCCATATTTGCTTGCTGTTTGCTGTGGAGTGTGAAGGGCCTGAAGCTCTGAGGTCCCTCTAGAGGCCCTGGCACAGAACAGGGCTGGGCACACCACTGATCCTCTTTTCACCCTCTATTCCTTTCCAGGGACAATCCCTTTCCTTCATCCAATATGTCCTAGCATTTTCCCTGGAGCCAGGGCTTGCCCTCAGGGTCACCCCAGATGAATGGACAGCCAACATGATGGACACTGACCTGGGGAGAGATGGCACCTGACCCAGCTTGGGGATGGGGAAGGGTAGCCAGGCTGGGACAGCTGCTTGGGCGAAAGCTCAGAGGACTGGGACACACTGATGTTTCTGAGAGGCTGGAATACAGGTTTGAGGGTGTCTGATGGGTGTCAGATGGGTGTCAGATCCCAAGGGTGGGATTTGAACTGAGCTCAGTTATTTGCTGAGCTGGAATTGGACCCCAGTTCCCTCCCAGCCCAGGCCTCTTCCCTCTACAGCTACCCTCACCGGGGTTTTTCCTGGGTTTGGCCAGAAACAGGGGGATTCCTCTTGAAGGAGGGCTAGGCTGGCAAATAGGAATCTCAGACAGAACAGGGTGTTAGAGCTGGGCTCAAGGGGACTCAGTTCAGCTCCCCATGAGGTGGCCACCCTCGGGGATATTCCTGCACCCACCAAATGTACTCTCTGCCCACAGAAGTCCCTGGGGAGTGACAGGACACTCAGATCTGCTGGGAGCAAAGTTTTGGTAGGGTCCCAGTTGGGCCCTGGGGACCCCCAGACCCACTCTGCCATTGTATCTCAACTTCAGCCCAGCACCTGTACCCTCTCCAGCTTCAGCCACCATCTCTACCCCTGGGAAGGAAGGAGGTACAGGGCTCCCCTCCAAGGTTTATGAGCCAGCACAGAAACCCCTGAGAGCCTCATGGGTGGAAAAAGTTACCCAGTGCTAAATCTGCCAGCCTTTGGGTGATCTCATCCCCTTCCCAATATAGTCGTGATCCCCTCCCCCACAGGCTGGCTCCAGGCCAATGGGATAAATCATGAGGGAGCTGGTAGAGGGGTGTGTGTGAGGGCTGGGGGGAAGGGTTTTAACTTGGGGTCACACTGTACATTCTGTTTTGTATTCTGATTTCTCACCCACCCCCTCATCCTGTCAAATAATAAAGATCTTCCACCATCACTTTTTTCTTTCCACTGTGACTTGTAAAGTCCACCAGGATGGATGCACCAGAACCTCTTTGTCCAATATGTGGAGGAAAAACATGTCAGTGGTGTCCAGTTTCTCTTTCTTACAAACACGAGTGCCATGACCATTTTTGTTCAAATTCTTTTGTGCAGTTGCCTGACCCTCTCTCTCTCAGAAATTCTGACAGGTGCTGGGCAGGAGAGCAGGCTTCATTGTGTGACTGATGAGTTCTGGGCCCTCCCCCAGGCCAGAGGTGCCAGGCCTAGGGCAGGGAGGGGGATCAGAGACCAGTCCAGGGCCACAACGTCAGGAGAGTGGGCAGGCTCTGGTCTGCTGGTTCCCTCCTGCCTGCTTGAGGCTAGCACCATTCCCTAGCTTCCACCTGCTCTTGCCCTCTAAACCCCACAAGCCATGCTGACTGGGGACACAGGGAAAGGACATGCACAGGGTCTGTCCTGTGTTGCATCCACACAGCCCCATCCCAGGCACAAGCAGAGGGCCCTGCCTCAGGGTGAGACCCCCCACAGACCATCCAGTTCACATCTTGCCTAGTGTTTCCCCAGCTTCTACTAGAATGTTTCAATGGACCAACAGCTCACTCCTTCCTGCCAGGCTTTTGGAGAGCAGATAGGGCATGTTTTGTTTTGCTTTGTTATCAAATAAATAGATAGTCAACAGAATTCAATGATGGCTTAGCAATCACATGAAAGCTAAGAGAAAGCTTTGGAGTCAGACACCAGGGTTCAAAACTCAGCTTCGCATTTACTAGTTTTTTGACCTTGAGCACATCATTTTACCTTTACAAGCTCAGTTTTACCATCTGTAAAATAGGTTCATAATACTTGCCTCATATGATTGTAAGATTTATTATAAGGAACTGACTCATGTGATTATGGAGGCTGAGAGGACCCATGATCTGCCATCTGTAAGCTGCAGGCCAGGAAAGCCAGTGATGTTGTTCCAGGCTGAACACAAAGGCCTAAGAACCAGAGGAGCCAATGGAGTAAGGTCCAGTGTGGGTCCAAAGGCCGAAGGACTGGGAGTACCAGATATCCAAGGGTGGAAGAAGGGTGTCCTAGCTCAGCAAGCAGCCAATTTTCTCTTCCTTCTGCCTTTTTGTTCTATTCCATTCCTCAGTGGAATGGTTGATACCCACCCACTTCTTTCCTCAGTCTATTAGTTCAAATGCTAATATTTTCCAGAAACACCCCACAGCCACACCCAGAAATAATGTTTGACCAGCGCTCTAGGCATCCCTCAGCCCAGTTAAATTAACACATAAAACTAACCATCATAATCCTCTATCAGATTTACCAATTATCAAGACTTTGCTGCACATTATCTTTGCCAATCCCAGTGATACTTGCTTATTGTATTCTATTGGTTACAAACGAGTTGCTAAGCATCCCCTCCCCAGATTCAAGAGAAGTGGAATTAGACCCCACTGCTTGATGGGAGGAGCATTTATGGTCACCCTCAAAACCACAAAAAGGAGCAAAAGGTGGAGGTTCCAGGCTCCATCCCCAGGGTGACCAGGGGTCCAGCCCAACTCTTCAAAGAGGTGACTCCAGTTTGTGGAACCTCTTCCCCTTTTCTCATTCCTTTATCCCAGTGTGACTGTAGTATCCACACAGCCTGGGGAGGAGGATTCTGAACTTTCTCCTCAGGGTGATGGGGAGCCATGGAAGGATTCAGAGCAGAAGAGTGACATTGTCAGATTTGAGTCTGACCAAGATCACTAACTGCTGTGTACTGGGTGGAATTGCCTGGAGGGGGCAGCTATTGTTTGGGGTGGGGAAGCATAAAGGTCATTTGGACCATTCTTGGGGCTGGGACAGGGGGTGGGCATGGGGGAATGAACCCCAGAGCTGCTTCAAGGGTAGTTGTGGGGACTGGCTGCAGGAAATGGAAGGGGATGGGGGTGGGAAGGGTTCAGGGTTGTGGGGCAGTCCACAGAGGGGGCACCCACATTGGGGAGACTGGAAAAGGTAACAGCTACTCCCCTACCACCCACAGTCCCTCTTGGGACCCCAGCAACCCCTTCCCCACAAGGCAGGGCTGAATGACCACAGGACAGGGTCCTTCCCCTACACCACACCCCAAGGACATCCAGGGTCTGGTGAGGCTTCTTGAGGATGTTCCAGGTTGCAGTCCCAGGGAGACCCTGCTCCACCTAGGGGTGAGCCTCAGGGCCTCACCTTCTCAGGAACACTTTCTTCTGCTGCAGCTGCAGCTGAGATCAACACGGCCAGATGGTGACATCTAGAGGCAGCCTCCCGCTTCATGTTGCTTTACTACAGATTCCCAACAAAGGGCCTGTGCCAGCCCAGGGTTCCCCATTGGTGTTCTCGTCAGGACATCCTTGGGAGTTAGTGACCAAGCCACAAGACAGAGCTCAGAAGAGGCCCAGCTCCTCCATCCCTTCATGCCGAACCTCCAGTGCAGGGTCAGCAAAGGTCTTGGAACACCAAGTGAACCCATGGATACTCTCTCCTCCCATAAACTAAGGAGCATGTTGTTTTGTTGATGACATTCCCTGTCCGCAACCCACTGCATTACTTTGTTTCAGAGAAAGGGTCATCCCAGCAGCTCAGTCCACTTCTCACAGAGCCAACTCCTCACCTCCACCTCACCACCCAGGCCTGTCCTGTGTCTTGGGTTCCAAGTGAGAATACACAATGGCCCTCATCTTTTTTTCTTAGTGATCCTTTTTTTTTTTTTTTTTTTTTTTAGCTAATTATTCATATCCACCCATCCATACCCATGATCTTTTCTGGTACCAGCCACTCCTTACCCCCTCCTCACTTCCACGCCACCATTCACAGTTTTCCTCCTGCTTCTCTGACCTCTCTCTCTTTTGCTGGTTCCTTTTAATCTGTTCCTCTCAATCATCCATCCATCCATCCATCCTATCCTTCCTCATTCATTCTACAATCAGTTGGACAGGGGCTGAGCCTGATGGGAGGACCCTACAAGAAAAGTGGGGGGATTGAGGTAGGACTTTCTGTGCTGCCCCCACCCCACCTCCATGCTGATGAAGAGCAAGACATGCCCATAGTCCTTTCTGAGGTCGCTGCATGGCCTTGCTCACTTCTTCATTCCTGGATACCACCTGAGGGGCTCCTTCTTGCCCATCAGACATATCTGACTAGCTCCCCTCCACCCTAGCCTTCACTGCAACTCTTGCCCCTATATCCACAATGCCCCCAGAGCCTATCCCCAAATCTGCTGAACTGGACTCACCTCTGTGCTCCTTCCCCTGGACTGGCCCCTCTCGCTCCCCATTGTGTCCAATATCATGGGCCGCTCAGCCCCAGCTGGATGGGGCCATCCCTAGCCAATTCTGCATGCCTGCCTGTGATGCACATAAGGTTTGTGTCGGGTAGACTGGACAGAGCAGTAGCTTGTGGCAGACATTTATTTCTTTTTAATTTATCTTTATTGTTGAAAGTATTACAGCCCAGCTGGTGTGGCTGAGCGGACTGAGCATTGTCTCATGGACTGAAATGTCCTGGTTCGATTCTCGTCAGGGCACATGCTCAGGTTGCTGGCTCAATCCCCAGTAGGGGGCATGCAGGAGGCAGCCGATGGATGTTTCTCACATTGATATTTCTATCTCTCTCTCCCTTCCTCTCTCTCTAAAAAAATCAATAAAAACATTTTCTAAAAAAAGGAAAGTATTACAGATGTGCCACTTTTATCCCCCTACTGACCCTCTCCTTCCTGCTTCCACCCCCCCTCCTGCCTTCCCTACACTATTGTCTGTGTCCATTGGTTATATATTTATGCATATAATCATGGCAGACATTTCTTCTGTTCATCTGCTGCAGGAAGCATGTGGTTGGACAAGTGAGGGCTTTCCAGAATCCCAGAAAGGTAGGGAGAGTTAAGATCTGAGACAGAGATGGCTTTGGAAAGTACATCTCAGACCACTATTCCAGGGGGTGAGGGTAAGTAATGTGTTTGGCCAACGTATCCCTTTGCCAGCAAAGGTCAGAACTAGAACTCTGGCCCCCTCACTCCCCACATGCCCCTCCAAGATAGGTGATTTCCCATGTGAAGCAGAACAGGTCAGGGGCCAAAGAAGCAAAACAACCTGACCCACAGAAGTCCAGTAAAGACTCATCCATCCCAGAGGTAGTTGCTTAGAGTGCCAGCCACCCATGATTCAGAGGGTCACCAGACTAGGAACTACTTAAGGGCATTTATTAGCATCAAATGAAATGAAAACAAAAACTCTAGAGGTGAAAGGAACCATATAATCCCCCCCGCCCCCGCCCCTAGTTAAAGAGCCCAAAGAGCTTACTTTTTAAAATTTAATTCTCTGCCCTGGCCGGTTTTGCTCAGTGGTTAGAGCGTTGGCCTGCAGACCAAAGAGTTGCGGGTTCGATTCTGGTCAAGGGCATGTACCTCGGTTGTGGTTTGCCCCTGGCTCTGGTCAGGTTTGTGCAGGAGGCAACCAATCAATGTGTCTGTCTCACATGGGTGTTTCTCTCTCTCTCTCTCTCTCCCCTCTTCCCACTCTATCTGAAGATAAATGGAAAAATATCCTCGGGTGAGGATTAAACAAAAATAAAATAAAATTTAATTCTCCCTCACACCTGCAAGAATGGCAGCCATCAAAAAATCCTCAAACAACAAATGCTGGCGAAGATGTGGAGAAAAGGGGACTCTAGCACACTGCTGGTGAGAATGCAGACTGGTGCAACCACTATGGAAAACAATTTGGTGCTTCCTCAAAAAATTAAAAATGGAACTGCCAATGGACCCTGTGATCCCACTTCTAGGAATATATCCTGAGAAGCCTGATACACCAATCAGAAAGAATATATGCACCCCTATGTTCACAGCAGTGCTATTTACAATAACTAAGATCTGGAAATAGCCCAAGTGCCCATCAGTAGATGAGTGGATAAAAAAGCTGTGGTACATATACACAATGGAGTACTATGCAGCTGTAAGAAAGAGAGATCTCTTACCCTTTGAGATGACATGGAGGGACCTGGAGAGTATTATGCTAAACAAAATAAGCCAGTCAGAGAAAGACAAGTACCACATGATCTCACTTATTTGTGGAATATAATGAACAAAATAAGCTGTCGACCAAAAGAGATCCAGAATCACGGAAGTCGGGAACAGACTGACAAACCTCAGAGGGATGGGGGGGGTGGGGGGGTGGGAAGAGATAAACCAAAGAACTTATATGCATATATGCATAACCAATCCACATGCACACTAGGCTGGGGAAGACAGGAGGGGGAGTAGGAGTGAGAAGGAAAGGGTCAATGGGGAAAAAAGGGGGACATCTGTAATACTTTCAACAATAAAAACAAACAAACAAACAAATAAAGGGTAGTAAACATTTTTTTTTTTAAATCCTCACCCGAGAATATTTTTTACATTAATCTTCAGATAGAGCTGGAGGGAGAGAGGGAGGAAGAGAGAGAGAGAGAGAGAAACATCGACGTGAGAGAGACACATCGACTGGTTGCCACCCACACAGCCCCAACTGGGGCCAGGGATGAACCACAACCAAAGTACGTGTCCTTGGCTGGAATCGAACCCGGGACTCTTCAGTCTGCGAGTGACGCTCTTACTGCTGAGCCTTACCGGCCAGGGCTAAACATGTTTGTGTTTTTTTTTAAATTTAATTCTGTTTCCCTCTATTTTTATCATGTTCCTAAATGATGGGATATTGAAATGTATATGTTAAGTATATCTAGCTTCTTTGCAGCGCTTCTCTGCCCCATCCTCCACCACAATGGACCAACATTGGGCAATAAGAGATGTTTTGTGAATTACTATCCCTTTCTGAGAGCCCAGGATTGGGACAAGTTCATGGGCTGTGTAGACTTGCCTCAAATCAGCCCTACCATGGTGTCAGGGGCAAGTTTCTCAACCTCTGAGCCTGTTTTTATCATGTTAAAATGAGGGAACAGCTCCTCTAGTCATCCTAATCAGACCTCAGACATTCCTTTTTCCACCATTCCATCCCCAAATCTGCTCCTCCTCAAGGCCTGATAGAACTACTCTAGCCCACACTAAAGTGTTCATGACTAATGTTCATAACATTAATAATTAATAATAATGTTGTAATTGCATTTTAAGAAGCATCCATTGAAGCAGTCCTTATGAGCTGTATCCCTCCAGAGGCAATGAGATATGGCTCAGTTAGTGGGGATGAGATGAAGTGGGGTCTTCAACTCTATCTAGGAAGCTGCCTAGATCTTTCCCCAAAGCAGGCTCTGCATTTAAGATTAACACAAATCTGCCCTGGCCAGTTTGTCTCAGTGGTTAGAGCATCAGCCCTCGGACTGAAGGGTTGCTGGTTTGATTCCAGTCAAGGGCAGGTGCCTGGGTTGCAGGTTTCCTGGGCCCTGACCAGGGCTGTGCAGGAAGCAACCGATCTATTTGTCTTTCTCAACATCGATGTTTCTCTCTCTCTCTCTGCCTCACTCCTTTCCACTCTCTCTAAAAAATAAAAAATCAATGGAAAAAAACATTTAAAATTAACATAAATTTAAGATTTAACAAGCTCAGTTAAATAACATGAAATCCCAGCAGACAGGCCTTGGCAGCAAGTGTGTGGAGACCCTCACATCAAAAGCCTTCACTTCCTTTTCCTTCTTTTCAGGTCCCTAAACACATGTTTAACACTAAATGAGGACTTCCTGTGTGGTCAACAGCCAAAAAATTTCCAGAGAACACTTCTCTTTTGGGTAGATTCTTTGTGCCTATTTTATTTACAAGTTTCATTTAAATATTTCTAATGGTTAGAATATCAGTGTCAAATACGAACAAGGTTAATAATTTTTCCAAGTAAATGCTTGATTAAGAAATATTTTCCAGCCCTGGCCGGTTTGGCTCAGCAGTTAGAACGTGGGCCCACAGACCAGAGAGTCTCTGGTTCGGTTTCCGCTAAGGGCACGTACCTCAGTTTCAGTTCGTCCCCAGCCCCAGTTGGGGTCGTGTGGGTGGCAACCAGTCGACGTTTCTCTCTCTCCCTTCCCACCGGTGAGGATAAAAAAAAAAGGAAATATATTCCAGGCCCGGCCAGTGTAGCTCAGTGGTTGAGCATCGATCCGTGCACCAAGAGGTTGCAGGTTAGATTCCCAGGTTGTGGGTCCGATCCCCAGAGGGGGCAAGCAGGAGGTGGCCAATCGATGTTCTCTCTCATCAATGTTTCTGTCTCTCTCTCCCTCTCCCTTCCTCTCTTTCTAAAATCAATCAAGAAAAAAAAATTTTTTTTTAAGGTATTTTCCAGGAGGTAGGTTAAATGTTAGGTCCTCGAGGCGTAAAGAACAGAGCCTCAGCCTATTCAGGAGACGGTCGCACAGCAGTCCAAACATGTTTTCCACCCAGGGATGCACATGGCAGCAGGACAAGCGGTTCCACCAGCCTTTATGCCCCAGTTCCAAAGCTACACTCGGGCTTATTCTGTCATGGGAAAGAGTCACATTCTGGGACAAATAAACCACTTTTAAGATGAAACTAGGATGGCTCAGTTCCAGGACATTCTGATTTAACCTGGGAAGTTAAGGCTTCCTCCAAACTGTCAAATGAACATAGGTCACCAAGGGCTTATGGACAAAAGAGTCAAGCCAGACTCATTCTGAACACATTTTCTTGTTCCATACAATTAATTATCCTCTTCTTTAACTCAGTGTGAACTGTTTCTATTTCACTTATGTATAAAAGGTACCAGCCAAATCAATTGTGTCTAACCTGGACTTTACCCAGTGTGCCCAATACTAGAGATGTTTTAGGCCAATCATACTTCTGGGTGATATGTTTATATGTTAACATACCTCAATGTTTACATTTGCATTATAATAAATTAGCTTTAATGTTACAATTAACATCTCAGGAAACTGAATCTAAGTAACTTGACCTAGCATACTAATTTGAATTTAGAACTAATACCATCTTCCCTATCCATTCTGACCAATTCCCAGAATCAGTAGAGATGTATTTTACTTACATGTTAAATACCTAAAGTAGGCCAATTATTACCAAAGTTTCTTACCTAAAATAATAAATATGCAATTTAAAGCACCAAAGCATGCTTTATTCAAAAGTCACGACCAAAATTTTAAAGGTTCAATCTGAATTTTTAGGTCATTTTAGAAGTCTCAAAATTGAAATCTTTATAAAAGGAATGATAAATGCTTTGGAAGACCTGACCAAGTACCACCAACTACCCCTCAAGCCCAGTGTCCTCAAGCAGTAGCCTACATGTTTCAGGAAGGTCAATGACCATAGAACTGTGGTCAGGGAGATAAACACTGGAGTTTAACCAGGAGGTATCCCTTGGAGCATTCATGGAAAAGACTGACAAGACTTCACAGTGGAAAAAGGCAGACAATAAATTGGCCTTCTTCTTTCAATATACCAATTAGAAAGCAGAAAATCCATTAGGCAGAGAAAAAACAGATAACACTTGGAGAAACAGCTGGGATATCTGTATTCTCTCAGCTGTCCTACAAGTTACTGAATCAGTTACATTTATGACCACACTGGCTCCAAAATAGGATTCATACTCTGTACTCCAGGTAAATGCTCCGAGGGTGTGCCAGGGTTTAGTGGACATGAAGAACAAAGGTTGTCAGACAAGCAGTCTTTGGCTCTAGCAATAAACCTTCATGTGAGCAGAATGGTAGTGAATCATGTTTTAATTCTGAGTTAAGATCTAGATTAGAAGAAATACTAATAGTTTCAGAATAAAAGAACCAAGGCTTAAGCACGCAGAAGAGAACTTATTAGATGAAGCCCTATCATTAATCAGTTGCACTGAAAATGTACAGGTAAATGTCCCCAAGCTAGAAGTATACCAACACTTGAATGAATGTCACTAGGACATGGACAACAATGAGGAAGTCAATCCTAGTTATTTGCTTTTCTTTCAGTGGATAGCACAGGGGGTGAGATGAGAGGGATCAACTAATGTAGTACTGGAAGATAAAAATGTCAGTGTTGCCCTGGCCGGTTTGGCTCAGTGATTAGAGTGTTGGCCTGTGGACTGAAGGGTCACAGATTCAATTTCTGGTCAAGGGCACTTACCTGGGTTGCAGGTCCGATCCCTGGCTCTGGTTGGGGTTGTGCGGGAGGCAACCGATCAATGTGTTTCTCTCACATTGATGTTTTTCTGTATCTAAAAATCAATGGAAAAATATCCTCGGGTGAGGATTAATGAAAAACAAAAACAAAAGTCAGTTTTGTGGGATTATATTTGTGTTTCCATTTAGGGACACATTTCCTGTCGTTTAAATGCCACTGTAATTCATAACATGAAACTCATCTCCCAAAAAAGGATCCACATGGTTTAATTTTCCAATAGACACAAGTCTGTGCAGCCCACAGAAGCCACTACAGGTTACATTTATTTTTGCCCCAGCTCCTATACTATTTATGGTCCAGTTCCTAAGGAGAAGCAATGTGATTTATCCCACATTCTTGGGACAAGTGTCCCATCTGACAAATCTCCCTCTGCCCTCCTCCCCACCGCCTCTCAGGATGCACATAGGGAGAACTGGTTAGTGACTATTCACAGATCCTTTCTGTTTCACCTCTCCAGATTCAGGCAAAATCTTAAGTCTGTAATCCACTGCATAAGCCAGTTCTGCCAAAATGTCTGACACAAGGAGGTCACATGTTCTCTTTCTCTGAAACCATTTGAAATGGAAGCATTCTTTGCAGTTAGAAGCAGCAGGATGAGGCAGTACAGCATAGAAAAGGTAGGAATTAACAGAAGAATATTTGAGAGGTATAATCAGAAAGGTTAAGTGCTACCACTAAACTCCCAGAGGCTTGAACCCTGGAGAAAATATTATTAATATAGGAAAGGCCAGGAGTTAAAGCTTAGACAGAAATTACCTCCAATTATGGCTCAAAGGTTCAGGGGGTAGAACCCAGTGGAAGGGACCAAAAGCTGCACAAGTAAATTCCGCTGGTTCAGAGGCCTAGCCCCTCTCATCCTCAGCTGAAAACCAAGACAGGTCATTCCAAACATGCTGACAGCAGGCCTGTTTGTAAGTATGAGGACTCAGTTTTAAAATAAACTAAAATAGGACCAGAATGCAGCACTACAAAATGTTTTCACAAGTATAATCACAAAAATGGTTAGAATATTGCGTAGAAAAGTGTTCTGTAATATCCTTTGTAAACCTAGGTCTTAGTAATTAAAACAAACAAATAAACAAAACCTCCCTTCATAGTCTAGAAGTTCATGCTTGTGAATTGAGGAAAGTTATCAAGTTTGCAGATTTTGCAGCAAAACCTCAGAAGATCCTAAAGTTCTTCATATGTTTAGAATTTGATTAAATTTATCCTTTGGAGGCTCAGGCTGACACAGTTTAGCAACAGTGTCTTTATAAAAGGACCTGGGCTACATGAGCCCAAGCCAATTCTGTGTCTCTATGCTTTGCCCTCTCTGCATAGAGGAGATGACCAAAATATGCAAGGACACGAAATCACTGCTATTGTTTTGTTTTGTTTTTTGATCCACATCTGAGGATATTTTTCTATTTATCTTCAGATAAATAGGGAGAGAGAGAAACATCAATGTGAGAGAGATACATCGACTGGTTGCCTCCCACACAACCCCGACCAGGGCCAGGGATCGAACTGCAACCGAGGTACGTGCCCTTGACCAGAATCGAACCCATGACTCTTTGGTCTGCAGGCTGACACTCTAACCGCTAAGCCAAACCAGCCAGGGCACTGCTATTATTTTTAAACTTAGGCTGTTCTTTTTTATCATCTCACATTAGTCTACTATTAAGCAAGCTACACCTGACAGCCCTTTTAACAGTTAGATTTGAATAGCCAGTTTAAAAGTAAGTGAAAATGTCTAAGAAGAACATTTAAGTTAACCTTGGCAATAGGATGAGAGATTCTTAAACCCCCTTGTAATATGCATCAATTGAGTCTGAGTTAAAATACACCACAGTGACAGTGATATCATCCCTGTACATCCTCGCCAAGTCCTCCGGCAATGTCAGCATTGCAGTCAGCCGCTCCGGATCCATCTCCCCATACTCATTGCTCCCTATGGCGTGTCTGATCAGACGTGTGGCTGCATTTTGGTCAGCAACATGAAGTCCCTGGGCTTTCCTCTGCAGCAGCAGGCTTTGCATGAGTCCCAGGTTTGTTGGTCTCTGGGCCAGGTCTGGCTTGTGCTGACCTGCTTCACTTAGGTGCTCCACCACCAGCCTCACCACATCCTCATTGTCCAGTACGTCCCATAGACCATCTGAGGCCAGCACGAGGAACTTATCCTGGGGCCTTAGCCTGTGGTATGTGATCTCAGGCTCAGCAGTCAGGTAGGGTGGGGTATAGTAGTGTTGAGGGGTGAACTGGTAAATGTTGAGGGCTTCAGTGTCAAAGCCCCTCTCCAGGACACTGCGCTGAAGCTCTTTACTCCACTTCAGCTGGACGTCACCAAATGCCCTGCAGGGCATAAGAACACCGAGCAGCCTGTCATCCATGATGATTGTCCTGTCCTCTGACTCAGGATGCTCCCTCTTTAACCGTGACAGTTCAGCCTGGTTCCAGGCATTGTGGTCGTGGGTAAGGGGCAGACAAGACCACATGCCATTGTCTTCCTGGACACCAAGGATGGCCCGGCAGTCACCAGCATTTGCCACATGCAAGTGAGCCCCATCAACATGGGCCATGCAAGCTGTTGCCCCAGAGAAAGCAACCTGGAGTGAAAGGTTCCTTGTCATCTCGTCTTCGAGAGGGGCCTGAATTTCCAGCGAGATGTCAGAATCCAGTCTCTGGAAGGAGTACATTAATGCTTCTTTAATGTTGAGTCCCATTTCCATGTGCAGGTCAAGCAGCTCCTGCCAGTAGACCCGAAGGTGATCAAGGTGCACTGATGTGACATCCTTGTAGATACTGTCCCCTGGGTGCTTGAGCCACTGTAGGATGGGCAGCATGGGCTTCATGCTTTCCATTGCTCCCTCCATCTGCTCCAAGGTCTGCTGAGACATCAGTGACACTGCCATGTAGTAGAAGAGCCTCTCACTCACTGCTTGAGCGCATGCATGGCCACCATGTCCATCAAAGACACCAAACATAAGCCCATTGGTCTGCAGGCAGGAGGCCACACCTCGCCGGTCCTCCACCGGGGAATTGGCAGCCAGCTGGTTGCTCTCAAACCGCAACACTGAATTTGGGACTCCACTGATGGGATCAAGAATCTTGTGGGCTGACTCACCAGCTCGTAGCATTTCATTTACTTGCTCAGGGCTGAGCTGTAGGTGGAAATCGTCTTCCTCTGTCGACGTGTGTCTGTAGGCTTTTGGCAGAGCAAAGCCACCACATGGGGCATTGTTTTTTAGGGTGGTTGATGCCCAGGAAAAGAGCATCCTTTTTAATTTATCCCTACTTGAGGCACACTTTGAATATAAATGCCCACCCCTCTGTAATGTGACAATGCTGTTCCTTGCAGAATTTAAGATCCAGTAGGACATAGTACTTGACATTCTGAAACTATCCCAGCAAATGTGTTTCTTCAGCAAAAGGATTTTTTTAACCTAAAAATTAAAGTTTTTAAAAGTTTTAAATTTAATTTTTCAATAATAATGACTTCTGAAAACATTCAATTTGCTACTATGCTGAACAAAAATGTTTAAGGTAAACTATTTAAGAGTTGACTAAACTCAAAATATCTAAGCAAGTCTCCCTGCCTCTCATTATGACACATAAACACATCCCAGAAAATGCGAAAACAGGGTTTGTTTTGTACATACCTTCTACTCTTACAGAGCCACTGTAGGCTTCCCCACAGAGCTCACTCATTCCTCCCAGCTGACCCAGGGCCCCCCTTTTCCTCTCCTTCCCAAATCCTTTCCCTTGCTAGAGCCCAGTGTTTAGCTCCCATGTTCACTCTCCTCAGCAGACATTAAGTGTTTATTTAAATATCTGCTTTCCCACTAGCCTGTAAGCTCCACGAATTCAGGAACCATGGCTGCCTTACCAGTGGCTCTCCAGGGCCCAGCCCTGTACTTGCACACAGCAAGCCCTAAATATTGGATTTTTTGTTGTTGTTACTACTCACCCAAGGATATTTTTTCCATTGCCTTTTTTTCTTTATCCTCACCTGAGGACATTCTTGCATTTATCTTCAGATAGAACGGGAGGAAGAGAGGGGGGAAGAGAGAGAGAAACATAGACATGAGAGAGACACATCAACTGGTTGCCACCTACATGACCCCAACCAGGGCCGGGGACAAACTGCAACGGAGGTACATGCCCTTAGTGGGAACCGAACCCGGGCCTCTCTGGTCCGAAGGCCAACGCTCCAACCGCTGAGCCAAACCGGCCAGGGCTAAATACTGTATTTTTAAAGGCCCAATAGCACACTAGGTATAACACTAGCTGTCTAGTATCAGACACACTGCCTGAGCTCCAGTTGTCCATAGGTGGGATGGGAATACTATTCTCCAGTCATTCTGTACACATATTTATATAACTGTAACCACAACTCTGAATCCAGCTTTCCTGTTAAGAGCATTTTATTCATGATATTATATTTCATGGATGTGTAATATCTAATTTTGGTATAGTAAACAATCACAATCTACTTAACTATTCTCTATTGTTGGAGATATGAAGGTCATTTCCACTGCCATTTATAAAACACCAAACTGTATTGCCTTATACATCAACTTTTTCCCTACTTAGGTTTTATCCTTACTGTAATCCCAAACAGGAATTAGTAGGTCAAAGGGTGTAGATGTGTATTGCCAAACTCATTTCCAAAAGGTTCACATCTGCCTCCCGCAAAGGCACGAAGGAAACAGTTTCCCAGCACCTTCAACAGCTTTTGGTGGTATTTTTACTTAGACAAAAAAAAAAAAAAAAGCTGCTGTACTTTCTCGGGTGACCCGGGAGAAAGACCTTTTCCCACGTGTTTTCGGATTTCGTTTATGAATCCTGCCCTCCTCAAGTTTGTTTTGTTGGGGGTATCCGAGAGCTCTCAGAACTGAGGATCATCCTCCTCCCCCCAGCCCGCCCCGCTGAACTTGGGACAGGAGCGGCAGGTCAGGTTGAACAGAGGGCGCCTGGCCCTCCCCCTGCACCAGGCCCTGCAGAGAAGCCAGGTAGCGGAGTGCCACGCAAGGCGGTCTGCCGCAGCCCCTATCCAACAAATTTCGCGTCCCTAAAAGAAACAAACAGGTCCTAAGTTCAAGTCTCTGACCTACGGTCTCATAGATAAGAGCGCAGCCTCTTGAGTCCACCCAGCCCGATCTCCCTCAAAACCGGGCGCGGCCACGTCGCTGAGCCCCAGCTTCCCAGCCTGTAAAATAAGGGGATTCAGTCGAGAAGCCGAGCTCTCAGGGCTACTCCGGGGGCTAAAGTAGGTAGTTAGTGCGCCGGCACGCAGCAAGGGTCTTTGGCTAGTCGCGAGCCCACGTGGCGCGAGTGGGATGACCAGAGCTGTGAGCCCAGCTCTTCCCTGCGGCTGCAGGCCCGCCCCCTCACCTCACCTCAGCTCAGCTCAGCTCACCACCGCTCTCCACCCCATCACCTGAGACCTAGCCGCGGGCGTGGGAGGCCCAGACGCCAGCGAGGGTTAGAAGCGTCCTTCCTTAACTGGTACACGTCCCCTTCCCAACCACGGATCTTCACACTATTCTCACCAGCTTGCGCCACTGCCGCGGGGTTGTGTCCGCCCGTGTCGCCCCTGCACAACGGTGTCGCGCCTGCCGCCACCCCGGCCTCCCTCTGAATGCCACTTGTGCAACTCAAGAAGGAAGCGTCCTCTCGCCAGACCTTATTGGTTCATCTGAGGAGGCGGACCCTTGATGGACAGTGGAGTTGCCCAATGGCTGAGGAGGGAGAGAGGGCGGGCAGAAGGGACGGACTTGGAAGGGCCAAATCCGGTTTCTCCCCACCTGCCTTCTACACGCCCTGCCGGGTTCTGACCCCTAGTAGGTTGAGACCAGGGTTACGGGGCCATTCAGTCATTTGATTGAGCGCTCTACTACGTGACCGCCCCGCCTATGCACACCCCAAACTGGGTCAACTTTCCAATTCCTTACTGTTGTTAGTGATTCCCTATGGCTTCCTTTCCATTTCTGTGCGGGCCAGTCCGGAACCCTCTCCCAAACACCACACCCTGACAATCAACCACCTGGACACCTCCCGTTGGAGGCCCCTTTGTGCCTCAAACACAACTTGCCCTGAACTCATCTTCCTGCCAAACCAGCTCTTCCCCTCCTCCTCTAACCCAGAAATGGTCCCATTGACCTGGGCCCCTTGGCCAAGGCGACTAAATGACTTTATTTTTATCATCAGTGGACTTTCCTCCGTATTTTTCCAATAATAGGTTAATTACCCCTAGAAGTAAAGGAATTTTGCCTAAGGTTATAGTTGCCCCACGTGTTGGGAGGTATTTGCAGTTTCCTAGACGGAAACATCAGCTGTCCAAAGACCCAAGCCAGAACCCCGGGAGTCATTTAGACTCCTCCCTCTCCCTCACCCCCATCCCACTCTCCGGCCAGTTATCTAATACTGTTAATTTTATTTCCTAAATATTTCTCCAATCCAAACATTTGCCTCCAGTTACTCTATCACCCTATTCCAAGCCTCTCATCTGGTCTCTACACCTCCAGTTTTGACTTAGCTTTAGCCACCCTTCCTCTACAGATCAGGCAGTGACCCTTCCAGAACTGATTCTTGTTCTAAAGTCTTCATTGGCTCCCCACTGACCATTGGGCCTTGAACTGACAATTACACTGGCCTGGCCACTGACAGTTTCTGCAAATGGTTTGTGGTTACTAGGTTGAGAAAGGCTGAGAAACAGGACACAAGATACTCATTCTTTCAGTCCTTTCCTTTGTGGGATTCCAGTTTTCACCTTCTTCCTCATAAACTACTTTAATAGAACTCTTCTACTAACTGAGGTAGGTCAAGTGCAACCCTCCCCTGGAAGCAGAGGAAAATAGGAGATAACCAGAAAAGGCCACTTAGAACCTTGAGAATGTGGTCTTCCAGAAGGAAGATACACTGGCTTACTGGGGTAGCCTGGCCAGCCCACCCAGACCCAAGGATGTGCCTGGCCCTGTTATGATATTTATACCGCCACTTACCCTTGATCCTCTCCGGAAGTACTACCAGTAAGTCAGAATTTACAGTATCTCTCTTCCTGGATCTCAAGAGGGCTGTTTCAGACTCAAACTAAAAATAACTCTAAGGGATTCTAAATAAGTGGATGTGTCAACATAAGAACACACAAACTTATGGAGAATTTTTAGGAGTTTATTTGAGGCAAAACTGACAACATATACTGGGGAACAAATCTCAAATGCTTCAAAGAATAACAGTTTTGCAACTTCTTTTATGCATTTGAAATTAGTGAGGGAACATAAAGAAGATTCCATGAGAGTGGGAGAAAGCAAGGATTAGATGATTATGTGCTTTCTTTAGGGTGGTTATGCCTTCGAGTGACCTGCCCAATTAGGAATTTATGATTTATTACAGCACTCCTTTATTCATCCACAGGTACAAAATGTTTTTATTTTGTATAGATAGTTCATTTGGGGTTACAGAGGGTTGTCCTTCAGGACTGAGGTAGCACAGTTTAATTACTCAGTCTGTGGGCATTTATGGGTACCTCTACTGTGTCAGGCTCTGGGCCAACTACTAGAGACACACAGATAGCTGCTCCTACCATACTTTCCTGAGAAAAATTTCATCACTCCACTAAATCTGAAACCACAGAGTTTTTCTAAGTTACCACACACATGCCACTTCCAAAGTAAAAATGCACCCTTGAGGATTTTGTGTGTACTTGAACTTTTGTTTAAAGGCTATACCCAGCTCAGTCACCTGATGTATGATGGCCAACCCAAGAACTCCATCTGGTCTTCCAAGGCTTTTGAATCAAACTCTTACAAGAAAAAAAAAATGAAGGAAAATAACTTATTTCATTCTTGACAAACGAAAAGCAGCAGATCAGCTACCATTTTTTTTCTGAGAAAATATTTAAAAATGGTCAGCCTCACTCAAAACCAAACAAATGTGAATTAAAATGAGATGCTGATTTTTGTCAATCAACCTGACAAATATTAAGACATGATTAATACTTAATGTTGGGCATGCCATCTTGGCAGGTGGGAGAGTGAATTGGGGCTATCCAATGGACAGATCTTTGATCCGCTAATACTACTTTTAATTTATCCTAAAGAGGGAGTCAAAGGTGAGCATTACAAATGTTCTACAATCAGCATACATATACATTGCTCCATCTGGTGTATCATTTAAAAAAATTTTTTTTAAAATGTGTTTTTATTGATTTTTTTAGAGAGAGAGGAAGGGAGAGAGAGATAGAAACATCGATCGGCACACCCCCTACTTGGGATTGAGCCCACAACCTCCTGCAGGACACTGGGCATGTGCCCTGACTGGGAATTGAAGCAGGACCTCTCAGTCCATGGGTGGACACTCAATTGACTGAGTCACACCGGCTGGACCGGCATATCTTATATAATTAGAACCACTTGGAAAAAGGGCAGTTGTGTGGGCCTCATAGTTGTCATTTGCACTCCAAGTTACCAATGACTCATTCTTTTTTTAAAGTAAATTTGAAGAGAAGTAGAACAGCTCTAGGGGTCTGGTGTAGGGAAGAGGAAGCAAGAGGAAGTTGGGAGACAGCCCTGGAGCCCCCAGAAGTGCAGGTACATAGTAGGCTCAATCAGTAAGCAATGGCTATAATGGCACGGCCGTGCTGCCCTGTGAACTTTTGAGCGCCCATTGGCCTCTCTGAGCCACTCTGGGGGAGGTGCCGCTCCAAGTGCATGGGGGCACCCCTTTCAGGCCCAGGAGCAACTCCCTGGGCTGGATGCAGGGGTTGGGGGTGGAGTGTAAGTGCCTTGGCCTGAGCAGCAGCCCTCAGTACCTAACAGGATGCCCAGTGTGGGGTTGAAAAGGACTGGAAGGAGTTACTGGCCAGGACAGAACATCAGATAGAAAAACCAGATTGCAACAAAGAAGAGAGGGCCTTTTGATACTAATGACAATTATTTATTTGTACATTTCTTCTCCTCCTCCCTTCCCTTTGTGGGTATCTCTTTACGATCAAAATTTAGCAGGACACATGCCAGCAGTTAATGTTTCTCCTTGGGTCCTGGAACTTTCACTTTTTTTTTTTAATCCTCACCAGAGGATATTTTTCCATTTATCTTTAGACAGAGTAGGAGGGAGGGAGAGTAGGAGAGAGAGAGAGAGAGAGAAACATCGATGTGTCACATCCACTGGTTGCCTCCCGTGCAACCCCCATCAGGGCCAGGGATGAACCGAAACCGAGGTACATGCCCTTGGCCAGAATCGAACCTGGGTCTCATTGGTCCGCAGGCCGAAGCTCTGAGCCAAACCGGCCAGGGTGGAACTTTCACATTCTTTACCTTTCCATTTTCTTTTTTATTCCTCACCTGAGGATATTTTTTCATTTATCATCAGATAGAGTGGGAGAGGGAGAGAGAGAGACAGAGAGAAACATTGATGTGATAGAGACACATCGACTGCTTGTCTCCCGCACAACCCCAACCAGGGCCGGGGATGAACTGCAACAGAGGTACGTGCCCTTGACTGGAATCGAACCCGTGATGCATTGGTCCTCAGGTTGATGCTCTAACCGCTGAGCCAAACCGGCCAGGGCCCTTTCCATTTTCTTAAAAAAAATTTTTTTTTAAACACACAGAATGTATTTAATAATCAGGAAAACCTCTAATAATGTCTGTTCTACACACTTGCACATAGAAGGAAGAAGGAAGAAGACACAGCACAGCGGGCTGTGGACTGTCCTGGGGTAAGAGAGGCGGGTGGGAAGAGGGCACAGCTTCCAGAGTGCTATTTTATTGGGGAAATGAAGGCTCCTCTGATAAGATAGGCTTGGGAGAGAGATTTGAATAAAGTTAGGGTGTGCACTAGTAGTATCTGGGAGAGAGCATGTTCACAAGAGAACACAGCAGGAACAAAGGTCCTGAACTTGTGGACCAAGGGAAGGGCTTTGGTTTTATAGCCAGGGCTGCCTGTCCCATTTTCCACTCTTGGGCCAGAGGTGGAAAGAGAGCATCTTACCCATGCTTTCCCAAAGTGTGCTCTGTGGAACATGATTCCAGAAAATGTTCTGAGAAAAAAGGGCAAATCACTACCCACCACTGGAAGAAGTTCGCAATGAACAATAGCTTAGTCAAGGCACCAAAAAATCATGCAGTAAAAGGAATTCATCCAAGTTTATTGCAACAGTGCCAAATGTTTCACCATGAACCTCCTTTTTGCTATAAAATCTAGTCACATTTGGCAGAACCCATGCACTTTGTGAGATGCCTTTGAAGAGCAAAATAAAGTCTAGAGATCTGAACTGACGTTCCCAGGTTCCCCATGGGTCCACTTTAAGCTTGTGGCTGAGAGGGGTCTGGCCCCTGCTCTCTGGATTCACAGCCAAGGCACTATCCTATTCTACATTTAATAGCCTGAGGGGTCAGTTTGGGCTTCTCCAAATCCAGAGGGAGAGCTCCTGTATACTCCTCCAGGGAAGACAGGTACTTTCTCATCATACTGTGTTTTTGTTTAGCCATTTCAAAGTAAAGACTATAATTTAAATAGGGCCTTCATCTCCATGGGTGCTAACAATGTGTGCATCTTTTCTGAGCCTAGTCCCCCTGTGGGAAATGCAGGGCTAGTGCATTTCAAACACACCCATAGAAAACCAAATGTATTTTAATCAGTCACTAACTATGGTTGGAGCCTCCACCTGAACACCACACTTCTAGAAGGCTGAGAATTCATAGACTGGGTATTTTTTCTTTCTTGCTGAGGACCATCAGTGTGGCACTATGGCTTTGAGTTCATTTACAAAGTGCCAAGCTCCTGGGCATTTTTACACTTGCCTGTCCAAGACAAATGCCTCTTCTGTCACTGGGCACTCAGGTAATGTGGTGGCTTCAGAGGCTGGGCCTTGGGTCAGACAGACACGAGAACCCCAGCACTGCCACTACTAATATATGACTTAGGCAAGGAACCTCAGCTGAATTTAGAGCCTCTGTTTCTCCATCTTCTGAATGGAGGCAACCATTCCCATGTATGTTGTGGGGGCAGACCCCTCCCCCAAGCTATGCAGAGGCTACACAATGGGGGCAGGGGGAAGTATGTGGTGGTGTTGAGGCAGAGCTGTCCTCCTTTTCTTGGCTCTGGAGCTATTTCTGTCTGAAGAACTGGGACCCGTCACTGTAATCAGGGCACCTCCCCATCCCCAGGCTATGCTGGAGACTGGGTCAAATTTAATTCAGTTTTTTCTTCATGCTAACCTTCAGTTCCATATAACTACCTTCAAGCCTTTGGCCCTGCTGTTCCCCTGCCTGGAATTTCCTTCTCTGTCCTCCATACCTTTGGGGAATAGTGGGGCCACTGCCTTGGCCCTCCATGCATGCATGTCCTTTTCCCTGTAGCCCAGTGGTGCTCAGTGCTGGAGCCCTGGACAACAGAGGAAGCAAGAGTTTACTGTGCTAGCAAAGCAGGAGCACAAACAACAGCAAAAATATTCAAATATTTTGACAAGGAGTAACCTGCTGGGCAAAGTTCTTTTCCAGCACAGCTAAGCTGGGCCCCTGCTGCTGGGGGATGGCTGGCTAAGATGGACTAGAGACAAAACTACAGCTTCACACATGACCACAAGGGGGCATAAACACACTGCAGGAAGCACCTGAGTATCTCACTTCCTAGAGCTGGTGGAAGGAGTGTGCGTGTGTGTGTGTGTGTGTGTGTGTGTGTGTGTGTGTGTGTGTCCCTCCACAGTGCATAACACTAGGAACTGACAATGTCAGTGGGGGCGATGTGTGTGTGTCGGGGGGCAGGCGGAATAGGGGTACTAATACTTTTTTAAGGGACCTAGGGAGTGTGGCTCAGGTTTGGCTCTGAGGTAGGCCAGTCCTGGCCTCGGCTGTGACCTGGAGCAAGTGTTTTCATCCATCTGATCCTCCATATCTAGTCTGCAAAATATGGATAAGAATGGTACCCACCGCTAAGAGTCAATCAGTTCATGGACTGTGTTCACTGGTGGGTTACCCTATAGCACATGGAGCAGGTTCTCAGGGGCACCAAAGGAAGGTGCTTTCAAATAATTTGTTATTTAATATTTTATTAAAATAAAAACATAATGAGAGAAATCAGAACTATGTTTACCTTCTTTATAGTTACCTGTCAGTTTAATATCATTTTGTATTATTTTTATATTTAATTATATATGTGAGGGCTCCATAATCCATTCGGCATGTAGCTTAGGTGGGTTTTCAGCCCGTGGAGGTCCCTACAAGGGCTGTGGTTGACAGGGCCCTCACTGTCTATTGTCCATGCAGGGCCCAGGAAAGTGTAGGTCCTGGTGGCATTCTCTGGAGAGAAGCTGGGTGATGGGCAGCAAGGTCCACATTAGGTCCCAATCCTTTATCCTCAGGGGCCAGCCTGCTACCCCAGGAGATGGCCACCAGGAGGCCCCACCTTAGAGCCCCTCATCAGTGCTCTTACCTGGGACCCCACTTCGTTCAGGCTATGTTTAACCCTCTACCCTACACCTTCCCTAGGTGTCCACCCTCTGTGGTTCTCTGACATGCCCCACCCAGATCACCTCCCCTCTCATCCCCTTGACTGGAAGAGCATTTGGGGAGTCTGGAGGTGGTTGTCACTTGGTTGGGAAGTCCCAGGGGTGCTAGGAATCCTACAGGGCAGTTTCATACAACAAAAGATTGTCTGAGTCCTGCTCCACCTTCAAAAGTCTTACCTGGATGTTTAAACAGGTGTAGAATCTATTTATCTTCATTCAAGCCTACAACCTTGTTCCATTTAATTTGCAAACAAAAGTAATGCTTGCACAGTTTTGGTACACAGCAAATTCTTGTACTTTGTGTTTGAAATTTCACCATCTAGGAAAATCATACCACGAAGGCAAAATCATATCATGTTCTTCAGCCTGAATGAATTTGTAGCTGTCATGTTATGGAGCTTCTGTAGATGTATACAAATATCAGAAGACCTTATCACATCTTTAATGCCCTTGTGCCCCAGCACTTACATACTGACACATGTATTACTTTATTAAAAATTACTTATTGTATACATAAGTATATTTTATTATATATTATAAATTACTGTCCTTTATGTTGCAACTAAGGCATTCAATTATTTTTGAAGTTATGTGTATACATGAATTATATTTTCTTTAATTTTCATTTAAGGCTTACAATGAGAGGCATTGCATTTATTATAAAAAGTCGATTCTGAGAATCTCATGAACATAATATGAGCAAAAAAGCCAGATGCTAAGGAGGTTTCTGAAATGAATGATTTCATTTATTTGAAGTTCAAAATAAGACAAATGAAATTTACAATATTAGAAGTCAGGATGGTGGTTACTTTTGGGAGATAAGAACTTACAAGGACATGAGGGGTTTGGGGGTGCTGGCAATGAACTTTTGCTGATCTGGGTGCTGGTTCCACAGGTGTGTTCAGATTGTGAAAGTTCACTGAGTGCATGTACTCTTCTGAATATATGTTATGCTTTAATTTAGAAATCACAAAAACCAAAAAGCAAAGTTAATGTCACCAATAATGGGACAAATTAACATTGTATGCCTCAGGACAACACAGGGTCATTTTTGTGATATTCCTATGAAAAGTTCATAACCTGAGTCACTTCATGAAGATACATCTGACAAACCCAACTGAGGGATATTCTACTACCTAACTGGCCTGTACTTTCTGACTGTATCAATGTCATGAAAGACAAAGATAGACTGAGGAACTGTCAGTAAAAGGAGACCAGAGGGACTGGACAACTGAATGCAATGCCTGATCTTGGAATTTATTTGGGTTGCAAAGGCATTATGGGGATACTTAGCAAAATCTTAATAAGATATGTTGATTAGATAATAGTAATGTAACAATGTTAATTTCCTGATTCTGATTCATGTACTGTTTATGTAAGAGAATATCCTTGTTTTTAGGAAAAACCACTGAAGTATTTAGGGGTAAAAAGGTATCATGACTGCAACTTATTCTCAAACAGTTTCAAAAAATGTATATATGTAAAAAGAGAAAGAGAGAGAGAGAGAGAACAAATGTGATAAAACAGGGAGTCTGGGTCACCAGTCTGTGGGTATTCATTGTATTATTTTTTATATTTTTCCATAAGTCTGAAATTATACTAAAGTAGAAAGGTTTTGGGGTGAGGGGTTCTGAGTCTGATAGTGGAACCTTAAATATTGGCCATTCCTTTCTCTGTTACCATGACTGCAATCTCAGTTCTCCCGGGTGTCAGTGTGAAGAGGGGCAGGAAAAGAAGGAGCCAAAGCCTGGCATTTCCTGACATGGGCAGGTCTTGTGTGCCAGAGGTGCTGAGGGTCCACCTCTGGGGTCTTAGCTTATAGCAAGAGCTCAGTGAATAGACTGAGATTGGTCAGCACTTGACTGCTGCCAGACACCTGAGTTTCTTTCCTCAGCATGACCTCTGACGTTAGGGGGCACTGGGATGGATGGAGGCAGGCGCCCCAACGACTGTAGTGCTGGTTGCTGCTGCCCTGACCTTAGCCCCCAGGAGTTGCTGGAGTCACCACTGGTGCCAGTTAAAGCAGCCTCGTTGGTGCTCAGCCCTCCACCCCAACCAGGGGTCAAAGGACCCATGTGACCAATTTTGCACCTAGTAAGCCCCACAGGGTGGGGTGCTCTCCTCCAGGTCCTTTCTACTGCCCCCAGAAACCACAGGCTTCTGGATTTAGCACTGGGGCCAGGGTTTCAAAGGTTTGGCTGTCCCCAGAATATCTTTTCAGCTCACCCGTTTCTGCCGAAAATGATTCCATTAGAACTCTGCTCTCCTAGGAAAGAAAGCATTTCCAAGCACTGGCTTCTCCTAAAGTATAGATGTCATTGTTGCGTGTAGGACATAGTTCATGGACTTGGTTACATGAAACACATGGAATGTCTTTATTTTCTGTACATCAATTAAATCTAGCTCTGAGCTCGGCCGGTGTGGCTCAGTGGTTGAGCATCGACCCATGCACCAAGAGGTTGCCGGTTCGATTCCCGGTCAGGGCACATGCCCAGGTTGTGGGCCTGATCTCCAGTGGGGGGCATGCAAGAGGCAGCCAATTGATGTTCTCTCTCATAGATGTTTCTATCTCTCTCTCCCTCTCCCTTCCTCTCTTTCTCTAATATCAATAAAGAAAAAAATTTTTTTAATTAAAAAGAAAATGAAATCTAGCTCTGAGACCCCATTATGTTGGGCTGGTAGGAAACTTAGCCCAGTTGTTCTCCTGTCACATTGATGGGCAAAGGTCTAGGGGTCAAGAGGCTCTTCCAGTCATCTGTCCCTGCCAGTTTTGGTCCAGCACCATAGCCTTTTCACTTTGGGAGACACCTGAGGTGACCCACATCCTGAGATCCAGGCCTGACTCCAGCTCTGTCGCAGCCTGACTCTACTTCTGGGAAATCCGCTTTCTTTCCCGTTTCAAGTCCTAACTTCAGCCCCTCTGGCCTCCCAAAGACCCACTTTATAGATGGAGAAACTGAGGCCAAGAGAAGAGGTCATACAGCATACTGAAAGGAAGTGATAAAATCGTTCCCCCATAAGGTGTGTCCCTCCCAGGGGCACTTGTATTTCATCAGGGGACCTTGTCTTTTTTTTTTTTTTTTTAATTTTTTTTTTCCTTTTTTGATTTTAGAAAGGAAGGGAGAGGGAGAGAGAGATAGAAACATCTATGAGAGACAACATCGATTGGCTGCCTCCTACATGCCCCCCACTGGGGATGTGGCCACATGCACAACCTGGGCATGTGCCCTGACCGGGAATCAAATTGGCGACCTCTTGGTGCATGGGTCGATGCTCAAGCACTAAGCCACACCAGCTGGGCAGGGGACCTTGTCTTAACTGAGCTCTGAAGCTCAAATGACAGGATTTCAGGCTTTATGACAGGGAGTTATTTGGTATAAGGGTTTTTTTGATACATAAGGCTCTCTTGATGAGTTAAGAGTACTGACTGTACTCCTGAACACTCAGGAGCAGCAGCAGCAGCAGCTGCAAGGACCTGCTCCCCAGTTCCCCAGGAGGCCTGGGTAACTGGAGAGACAGAGTAGTGCCCAGAGCAACCAAGAGCAGGTGCTGAGAGAGGAGGAGGAGAAAGAGCCCCTTCCTTACTGAAAACCTGAGCGACCCTTGGGAGCCCAGCTGACCCTGGGGTCCCTGTGTCCCCATGCCTTTCCCATAATGCCTGTCTCAAGAGAGTAGCTCAGTGAGAATAAAGAACCACCTGCTCACCCTCCCATGCAGCTGGAGAGATTTAGATTAGACTCACAGACTGCCAAACCAGGAACTGCCAGGGCCCAGGCATGTGTCCATACCTCTGGGCCAAGTAGGGGCAGCAAGAGGACCTGGTGAATTGCACCTGCCAGAATTTGCCTGTGTTGAAAGGTGGATTTGGGCCAAGTGCTGCCTAGTGCTTTCTGAGCCTAGAGAGAGTCCTCTTCTTCCAATCCAGGAGGCTCTCAACCCCTGCTCTAGACTTCCAGTGGCTCCCCACGGCCCCCAGATGGATGTGAGCTACATACAGTTGACCCTTGAACAATGCAGGGTTGGGGTGCCAACCCCCCATGCAGTCAATTAATCCGTGTATAACTTTTGACTCCCCCAAAACTTAACTGCTAATAGCTTATTCTGGTGCCAGGACTGTGGTGCCATCCCAGGGAGGGGTTGGCCAAAGTCCCTGGCAGAACCAGCAGCATAGGCCTGTTATACCACTTCCATGTGGCCACCACCAAGCCCATTCCTCCCTTCCTCTATTGGACCCAGTTGCTCTGGCATAAAACAGGAGAGTTAGCAAACAGATTCAGGTTTATTTATTTATTTATTTTTTTAATCCTCACCCGAGGACATTTTTTCATTTTTTGTTCAGATAGAGTGGGAGGGAGAGAGAGAGAAAAAAAAACATCGATGTGAAAGGGACACATCGAGCGGCTGCCATCCGCATGGCCCAACCAGGGCCGGGGACAAACTGCAACCGAAGCATATGCCCCTAGCGGGAGCCGAACCCGGGTCTCTCTGGACCGCAGGTCAACGCTCCAACCGCTGAGCCAAACCGGCCAGGGCCAGATTCAGGTTTAAATCCTGCTCTGCCACTTGCCTACTTAACCTCCCCCAGCTTCGTCATCCTCATCTGTAAAATGAAAGTAATTATAGTTCTTGGATCATAGAGACAGACATCTGCCCCAGTCCCTTTGCCTGCCTTCAGAGGCAGCATTACTAGCATTACTTTCTTGCTGCTACCTGCCCCCAAGCTGAGCAAATACCATTTTCCAGACACCATCCTTCTCAAGGTCTCCTGAAACCTGGAGAGAGAAAATGGCCCCTATATAAGACCAGGAGTGCCTGCATGTACAAAGCTGTCCTCCAGCCGTCCTGGGCCCCCCACCCTCCACCTCCCTGCTCAGCTCAGATCTCAACATTCCAATGATTCCTCATTCTCCCCTCCAGGGGCCTGCAAATGCTGTGTGTCTACCCTGGTCAACTCCTCCCCAGGTTTCCCAGTCCATGTGGAGTCCCCACTCTCCATCGAGGGACACACCCCAGACTCCCCTCTCCCTTATAGATAGCCAAATACTGTCTTGTGAGCTCCACCTCCTAAATCTCTCTCATCCAGCCCCCTGCTCCCCACCTCCACCACCCTGTCCCTTCTTTCCTGGCCACTGGCCACCACCTCCTCCCTGATGCCATTCCTGCCCACCCATTCACACTCCACAGGGATCTTCCCCCTTTGCACATCTGGCTCTACCCCTCCTCTACCCCAGACCCTTTGTGACTCCCCAGTAGCCCTGGGAGAGAGTCCCAGGCCTTCCTCTCAGGGCTCCAATCCCACCGGTCCTTTCAGCCCCACAAACACTCTGGGCTCTCACACCTCTGAGCTTGCACACCGGCTCTTCCCTCGGCTTCAAATATGTTATTCTCTTCACTCTGCCTTGGAATTTAATTTGTTCACCAGACGAGGTAGGCTCCCCTTTTTCTCTGCCCCCACAGCCCCAGCCCTGCCCTCTCTGTAACTCTTACCTGCTCAGTACCCATGTTCCTCCCAACATACTGTGCTTGACTCACCACCATTGCCTCCCCAATGCCTAGAACAGAACTTGACATATCACAGGCACTCAAGGGGTATTTGTTGCACGGATGAATGAATTTATTGATCATTGAAAGGATGGTTTGTCATGTAAGTAGCTTTGGTGGCTGGGTGGGGACGAGGGGAGATACTACATAAGCTGTAGCCAGTGCCTGCCATGGCAGCAGGTGACTAGAGGAAGAAGGCCATGTCACCTCCAGTAGGCTGGGTGCTTTTTTTAATGGCCTGGCAGTGAGGTGTGTGCATGGTGGTGGCCTTCAGAAGAGGTAATGCCAAGAGGGCAGCTCTGCCCATCTCTGATTATTGCTTGAGTCTTTCTGGCAATGTCAGCTGCCTGCCCCAGAGAGCTCGGTCTCGTCCATCACAGTGTGAGCTCAGGGTGGGGCTGCTGCCACTGTCAGTGGGGAAGAAGACAAGACGAGGTTCCCAGGGACCTTTGGATCTTGGAGAGCAGAGACAGCCCCAGGCTTGGAACATATTCAGCCCCTGTCCTTCCTGTCCTTCTTGTCCCCAGGGCTGAAGGGTGTCCCCTGACTTGGGGATCCCATCAAGAAGCCTTTAGGGTAGCCAAGGAACAAGCCAGCTGAAGGGGGTCCAAAGCAACCCCAGGCAGGGAGCCTCAGATGGTTTGGTGTCTGCTGACATGGAAGCTCTTAGGAAGATGATGCCCTGGTGGCTGGATGCGCAGCTGGGCAGCTCAGGCCCGGAAGGAGGCCTTGACCAAACGGCCCATCAGTGGCTGTGGTGGCCGGAAGTTGTTGACCATGTGGATTCTCTCATCGTCCTCTGAGGTGAAAAGCAGGCTCCGAAACTTCTCCATCTTGAGAAGGCAGAAGAGAAACTCAGGGCGGAGTGAGGTGCTGTGGTCCCCTCTGATCCCAGACACATCATTTGGCATACCCTGCCCAGCCAGCTCTGCCTCTCCTCCCTCTTCTTCCCCTAGCGTTTGTCCCTGACTCTCCCCACTCATTCTCTCTTTGGAACCCCAACCTCAGTTATTTACTCACTAAAGGGCCTCAGAATCTGGACCTTGCCCCACCTAGTTCCAGTTCCAATCCCATCTAGCTAAGACTTATCAGCAAATGCAGCATTCATCTAACACAGTAGGTGTGATCCCAGGATCCAGGGATCTCTCCTCATAGCCCGTGTCTAGGTCATAATGACTATCAATCAAGCCAACTCCCATCTATGAATCTAAATATTTATTAGCAAAAGATGAGAGCCATGATGGTGGGGCCACAGGCTATGGGTTGCTGGTTGGGAGAGTCACATTCCTGAGGTGGACCCTAAATGCCACATCCCTTCACCTGATACTTCACCTTGAGGACTTACTTACCTGCCTTTCAGAGATGCTGATGGGCTCTCGGAGCACAATCCAGGTGACGCTCTCGCTCAGTGGAGGCGTCGTCAGGGAGCCCGGGTAGGTCCAGTAGTGCCGGCTGGCAGGCAGTAGGCACTTGGGGTTGAAGCAGCTGAACTGGGCCTTGGTGCCCTGTGACAGGGTAGGGGAACCCAGAAATCAGACTTCCCATCAGGACCAGACCAGCAGCCTTCCTACCCATTTCTGTCAGGGGGATCTAGGCTTCTCCTTGGCTCATTGATACAAATAGTGGGCAAATGTCTGTAATCCCAGATGCCATCTCCCAGCTGGGGCCAGGCCCTGTCCACCCATTTGTTTGTATGTAAAAGCTGCAGCTCCAGGAGCTCTTTGGCCATCATGTTTTCTCTCTTGCCTTAGTGGCTCTTAGTGATGCTGCCTGCCAGACAACCATTAACGAATGTGACAAGTATCTTATCAATCCTATACCCACCAAGATTGCATGCTGGGCACTCCATAGGGCCACTGACCCTGGTGAAGAGGAGTCAGGTGCAGAATACTGCGGACACTGACCTGCCCCCTTCATCTCAGCGAGGGTTTGCTGCCAGAATGGAAGAGTGGATGGGTCCACTCTGTGATGTAGCCTCTTCCTCTCTCCCCACCAAGCTGCTCTGGGTCAGAGGCATGGAGCCCTGGTCTTACCTTAAACCGAACCATGTAGAGTGCATCTGTCAGACGGTTCATGCAGGGGTGTTCATCCCCAATCTGTCAGGGAGAAAGGAGTATGAGCCCAGTACCATTGTGTTCTGGAACTAGGGGCAGTACCAGACCTTTCATAACCCTCCTGGTCATAGGTAAACCCCCCTCACCTCCAAGAAGACACCGACTACAGCCAGGCCATCAGGTGCTGAGGCCGCCTCCCCAAAGGTGTTGTACTTCTTGGCGTTCCAATGAACCAGGTGCAGCTACAGGGTTAACAACAGGCCAGGCTGGTGCTCAGCACTCCAGGGGCCATGGGAGCTCAAAGCCAGGTTTCCCTCACTCCCATCAGACTCTTGGCCCCTCTGCAGGAGGGACAGGCTACCAAACCTCCCAAGCCTAGCATCCTAAGTGGCCTTGGGGAGCTCCAAAAGGCACACATAGCATTCACCCTGCTCTGGGCCCAACCCTTTCCTGAGCCCTAGGGAATCAAGGAGGAATCTGGTCAGGCCCTGCCCTCCATGAACTAACCATGAAATAGATAATGGTCATCCAGTGCAACTCTCCCCAAGGAAGAGGCATCTGCACTGAGTCCAAAGAATAATTAGGAAGTTATCAGATAGAACCTTGGGGGAAAGGTATTCCAGGAAGAATACCTGGAGGTATGGGCAAAAGCCTGGAGGTATGAAAGAGCCAGATGTGGGCAGGGGATTCACCACCTGCAGTGCAGCATGAGGAGAGTCTGGGGGAAGATGAAGCCCTGAAAGGCAAGTTCTTGCAGGGCCTTGAATGCTAAGCTCAGTCCTTGAAGGTTTATTAGCAAAGGTGTGGTGGGACTGGATTTGTTCTTCAGAAAATTCCTTCTGGACATATAGACCAGGAAGCAGTTCAGATACAAGATCCTGTGTTGGGAGTAGGTGGAGGTCTCTCCCAAAGACCCTGGGTGCTCCTTCTCACTCTCTCCAGAGCCCCACATCAGGCACCTGCCAAACCCCTGATTATCCAGTCTCCCACTCCTTCCCCAAGTAGTAAAAGGCTTCTGATTGAGGAGGGCCCTTACCTCGCAGGGGAATGATTTGCCGTCCACCATGTGCTCTGAGCCCACATTGTGCTTCTTGCCCCAATGGAAATGGAACTGCTTGAGCCGGTAGGGCCCATCCAGGGGGCCCCCAGTCACCACTGTGGGTAGAAGTGGGGCATGTAGCAATTGGTGTGAGAGAGCCCACACTGCCTGGCAGGCGTTAGTGCCAGGATCAGGGCAGTGCCCAGAACAGGGAGGGATACAGTTTTCATTTGGAAAGTTGGTTGGGCTAATTGGTCTTGGGTCAGCCCCCATTCTGTTTCCTATCCCTTAGCTGGGCCAGGGCAGAAATCCTGGCAGCCTATGGGTGGCAGAGAGTCTGGTACTGACAAAATACATCTCTCCATCCTCCCCATTCCTGCCTAATTTTGCACAGAAGCTGGAACCTTGCCTCTAAGTGCTCCCAGTATCACTAACAATAGGTCTCCCATGTCTGGAGCTCTGACTCAGGGTTGGGTCAGAAGGATTATTTTGTTTAGTCCTCATAGCAGCTCATAAGGGACAGAACCTATTATTTCTGTTTTATAAAAGAGGAAACCAAGGCATAGAGAGGGCAAGACATTTGCCTAAGGTCACACAGCAAGGCACCGAACTAGGATATAAGCCTGCGTTTCCTTTGTAAGTCCAGAGCCCAAGCCCCTAATCACCAGGCCATGCTGCCTCCCCAGGACCTAGTGTTGTCCAGAGGCCAGCTCCTGAGGGTCTCCACTGTAGTGGCTAGGCCCAGGTGCCTTCAATGCCCTCCACCCTGTGGCCTCTTTGGTGGGCCCCAATTATGCTGGTTTTGTGACTTTCCCACTCTGATCTCTGGTGAACTAGGGCCACGCCTAAGGCCTCCTGAGACTGATTAAATTTCTTGCTGAAAGGGATCTGGCAATGGAGGGAGCCCCAGCCAGGTCTGAATGTGAGCCTCTGGATCAGGTGACGGCCTTGGGCTCAGAGTTCCATTAGACCTCTTCAGGATAGGTGACCAGGCCAGGGCCTTGCCCCCTGTGGGCCCCTCAAGAAGGAGGAGGAGCAGGACAGACAGTCCCGAGGCATAACTCTCCTTGCTGTCACTCCTGCCTTATCTGAGAAGTAGGGCCTGCAGGTTGAGCTCCCTGATGTGGCTTGTGGGGACCCATAACTCTAAGCATGCCCTACCTGGGACTCCAGAGTGTGGTCTCTCAGAGAATGAACTCCTTCCCTAACCCCCTGAACTTGGTTCCCTTGGCTTCCTCCATTCATTCTGACCATAGAACACACTGCCATTCACTGTGCACTCACTATGTGTTCTGCCCTCCATAGTGTCAATGCCCACGGAGACCTTGAGAGGGACACATTGTTATCCTTATTGGACAGATGTGGGACTAAGGCTCAGAAAAGTAAGTATCCTGCCCAAGGTCACACAGCTGGTGGGTGGCAGAGCTCCCAAGCCCGCCTTCTTTCCACTGGCTCCCTGTCTCCTCAGGCCTGGACATTCTGGTAGGGGAGGGAACCCCAGCTGTACCTAAAAGTGAGACCCTGGGTTAGTGATTCAGAGGCATGCCCCCTTGGGCCTTCTACCCCAACACCATACAGTGGCCTTCACTGAGCTACTGATGTCTAAATTGAACCCTCAGTACCCTCTGTTTAGAAGGTACAGCTATATGAAAACTGCTACTTCATAAACCTAATCTAGGGTTGGTCATCAAGAGCCCCACGTCCCTCCCCAAAGCTCTGGGTGAGAAGCTTTTCTTAGAATTCAGTACCAGGAAATGCTATGTCTCTCTCTTCTGAGGATCTGCTGGATTTGCTCCCTTCTGCAGCAAGAACTATAACTGATCCTCTTTCCCTTTTTATCTAGCCTACCCGGGGACTCAGGGCTAAGCAACTAAAATCACTCCTATCTGGCTTCTCTCCTCTTCTCTGCCCTTTGAAGTTCCCGTGAGTGCTTTTATTATGTGTGTGTGTGGGGAGGTGGGGGGTGCAGAGTTCCCATCACTTCCTTACACAAGAAACTCCATGCCCAGCCAGTGTGGCTCGGTGGATTGAGTGTCGTCCCATGGACTGAGAAGTCCTGGTTCGATTCCCAGTCAGGGCACATGCCTGGGTTGCAGGCTTGATCCCCAGTAGGGGGAGTGCAGGAGGCAGCCAATCAATGTATCTCTCTCATATCCATGTTTCTATCTGTCTCTCTAAAAAAAAATAAATAAATAAAAAAAAAATCAATAAAAATAATTAAAGAAAGAAAGAAACTCCAGCAAGTTGCCTCCTTGCCCCACTCCACCCCTCACATAAGGACACAATCCCTTCGATGAGGAGCATTCTTGAGGCCTCTGCCTAGGTATTTATCATGGAAGAGCCTGGGCTTTAATCTCAGGGCAAAGAGACCTTGGAAAGAATGCCACAAGTTCCTACTGGCCTCTCTCTGGCCCAAGATAGTTGGGCTCTTGAGGTTATATGTGGGCTGAAAAGAAGATCTTTGGAATAGAATCAGGCTGGTTTGGGCCCTCCCCACCTCACTGAGTCTGTACTTGCCTATCTTTTTTTTTTTAATCCCCACCCGAGGATATGCTTTTATTGATTTTTAGAGAGAGGAGAGAGAGAGAGAGAGTGAAATATTGATGTGAGAGAGAAACACTAATCAGCTGTCTCCTGTATGCGCCTTGACTGGGCATGGAACCCCTAACCTAGGTATGTACCCTGACCAGGAATCGAACCCACAGCCTTTTGGTGTATGGTATGATGCTCCAATCAACTAAGCCACCTGGCCAGTGCATCTACTTGCCTGTCTTAGAGGTGGGTTCTTTAGAGGAATAAAAGAACTGCTTGTGACCTTAGCAAGAGGCCTGGCACACAACATTTTAGCTCTCTTCTGTCTCTCTGCTGGGCATGGCCAGATCACACAGAGAGGAGGGTTTGGCCTTAGGCCACACAGCCAGTCAGTGATGGGGCAGGGAGTGAAGTGAAAACAAACCTCACCTAAAGCACTAAATAGAAGGAAGGGAAGTTGCATTTCTTGAGCTTCTGAGCATCTACTGTATGCCAGTACTACAAACATTGCTTCAGTTTTTCATTTTTCTCTCTATGATCCTAGGGAGCAAAATAAGGTTTTATTACTCTCATTTTATGCCTAAGGAGACTGAAGCTCAGGCCATGGCTTCATAGCTGGTGAGAGGTGGAGTCTTCTTTTCCCATCACGCATGCTGCCCCTTCTGAGCCTGCCCCAAACAGGGTTAGTTCCCCAGGGGTGCCAGAGTCTGTCAGGGGCTACTTACCAGATCGATCATCGCTGTCATTGAAGTCTACCTGGACAGAGTGGCCATTGTTGGCAATGCTGAGGGATGTGCAGGCCTCATAGGAAAGCTCCAGTGGCTTTAGGCTGGGTGAATACACAGCCTGTCTGGATATGATATTGATTGGTGATTGGCGGTCTCCCTGGGCAATGGGATACAGCTTGTGCCACTGTGAGGGGCCTGCAGATTGGGAGAGGGCAAGGACTCAGGCCAGCCCAGATCTCTGAGCTGCAGGCTGAGGGCACCTATGGGGGGATGATCTCCCTGGTATCCTTTCAGACCTTAGCACCTGCTTTGGAGTTGGAGCTCCAATCCCAGCTCTGTCATTTACCCTCCATTTTCTTGTCTTCAAAATGACCTCACTAAAACTCACCACCCAGAACTGATAGGAGGCCCAGAGAGGTAATGCATGGAAGAGAGCATAATACAGACACAGGCTCAGGTTTGGTTCTGGGCAGTGAGTCCTCCCTAACATTCAGTACATGCTCAGAGGGACAATCCCCCAGGCATCTGAAGTCCCTGACCTGGCCTCTTCCTACACCTTGGGCATATTCATGTTGTTGTTTGTGATAATAATAATAAAAGCTCCCATCATCCTGACTTCAGCTGTGTGACATGCATTTGTTCCTCACAACCACCCTGTGAAGTAGAAACCAGCGTGGTCCTCATTTCACAGATGAGGGGACTGAGGGCCATTCAGGTATATGCACACAGATACCTGGGCACTGGTATAAACACAGCATGTGCATGAACTGCCCCCAGCTGTCCTCCCAGGCATGTGCCTGTAAGTCCATAGAGATTTTCATGTATGCAGGCATGTGCATAGTGGCTGGAGCTCACCAGGCTCTGAGCAACCAGGCCCAGGAACACATGTGTGCACAAACACATGCATACCCTCCCAACTATATCTGACACACACATATGCACCCTTATACAGGGACCTCCTGTTGCAAACCCAGATCTGCACTAAGGGGCTACAGCAAAACACATGCTGGTACACATACACACACCCACACCTATGTGCACACCCACGAGCACCCACCACCTGCCTCCCAGAGGCTCCATCTGCAGCTGAGAGAGGCTCAGCATCTCCCTGGGGAACATCCTGAGATGTAGCCTATTTTTAGAACTATTGCCGGCTGGTGCTTCTCCCCGTTTTTAGGCTTCTTAAGTTTTCCTGAGAAAATAGCAGCAGGTGCCGACAGAGCTGTGTCCCCAGCGGATGACTCAGAATCGTGGCCCAGACTCACTGGGTTATTTTTGAAGTCTTGTGAGTATGCTGCCTGCTGGCACCTCTTTCCTTCTCTTCCTCAGTGCCCCTAGACTGGACCACCCAGATCTGGCTGGGTGAGAGGCAATGAGTAGTCTGAGGGTGGCTGGCCATGGGGCAGGTATATAGGATACTGGATGCTCAGGACTCACAAGAAGGCTGGAGTTAGGGGACTCTGACTCTGGGGGAGCACACAGAAGTTGGCTTGGAGCAGGTGCTGGGGAGAAGATTGTCTTCTATGGGTTGTCAACTTGCCCTTTTTCTGCCTCTCTCTCCATCTCTGCTGGTGTCTGTGGCCTTTTTCTGAATCTCTTTCTAGCTTTTGCTTGCTCAGATCTGGAATTCTCCCCTCCAAAAGATGCTCCTGTGTTGTTGGGGTACCAGATATACCACAGCATCTCTCTAACTCCCTCTGGCTCATTGCAACCTCCTGACCCCCAGACTGTAGTCCAAGACATCCCCCCCCCCCACACACACACAGTGATTGCCTCTCCCCAGAGAAGTGGGGATGGGGAGTGTTCCTCCCACTTGCACTTCCCCTTCTTCCCATCCCCACCTGCCTGGCCTGGGTCTACTGGCAGACTGGATCTTGGGTCCTCACTGTTCACCTCAGGGAAACCCTTACCGCCCTTGCCCCCAGCTTGGTAAGAAACAGCCCAAAAAGGAACTGACCTGCCCAAGACACACACTCAAGCAGTCTGGCTTCACCTTATGCCTCTTCTCCCCTCCTCTGCATCCTAAGGAAACTGAGGCAGAATCGAAAAGCTATTGTCCAGGTCAGACCAGGAGGATGGTGTGGGCCACGCCTCACACCAGGACGTGTTCAGACACCCTCCTCCACTTAGACACATACGTGCGCACCCAAATGACCTATTCCCTCATCTACCTGCCAACAGATAATCACGAATATCCCGCAGGGAAACTCTCCCAGGGACATTGCGCCCTTGCCCACGCGGACCCCGACTCCCGGGAGGTTCCTGCACACACTACGTGTGCACCCCGCATCCTGCACCGGCGCACAGCTCTCTGCCCTGGCCACCCTGCTGTTCTGGGCCATCTCCATCCCCAGAGCCTCCGAGGGAGAGTGAGTGTGTATTCGGGCCCGGGTCCGAGTGAGTGCAGCGGTCAGGGGCTGCGCGGAGGAGGCGGCACAGTGCAGCTGGCGGCTGTGCCGGCTGGGGCGCAGCGCGGAGTTTGCGCCAGGCTCAGGGAGCCAGGGCTCGGGCTGGGCAGGTGGGCCGGGTTCTGGGGGCTGGCTGGGTGGGTGAGTGGGTAGGGGGTCTCCGTCTAGCCTGGAGGGTGGAGGACTGCGGGTCCGGGAAGCCCGGCCGGGCGCGAGAGTCACGGGGGCGAGTCGCAGCGGATCCGGGCCAGTCAGGGTCTGCGCCTACCGTCGTTCTGGCCGTAGCCCCAGCCGTGGTGGCCGGTCATGCCGCTGCCGTCCCCGTAGTCGTGCACCTGCCTGCACCTGCTGTCTGGCTCAGTTCCGCTGGCTCAGGCTGCGGCTCCGGCCCGGTCGCTGCTGCGGAGCAGCCTCTTAAAGCGGTGGCGGGCGGAGCAGTTCCTGGGAAACCCGCCCCGCCCTCCTTCCTCCCCCCTCCCCCTGTCCCCCTCCCCCCCGCAACTGGGCGAGAGAGGCCGACCCTGAACTGCCCCCGCCCGCAGGTCTGTTGAGCCCCTAGTCGAGATGCCAGGGTTATAGGGACGTAAACTTCTCCCCCTCCCGCCCCCGCCCCCGCCCCCTCCTGTACTGGCCTGGTGACTCTCCCTCTTTTTCTCCAGCACTGTACAGGCTCTGGGACATGAGAAACCCTCACGCTAAGGGATGCCCCCGTTTCTCCACATTTCCTCCCCTTCCCAGGCTTGTCCCTGAGCAGTAAATCTCACCACCGAGGACCTGGGCTCTGGGCCCTGAGTCCTCTGGGATTGGAGAGTCCCTTTTAAACTGCAAGTTGCACTGACCACCGTGTCCAGAACTGGAGCTTCCCCTGTTTGCCAGACACTGTGGCAAGTTCTGGGTCAAGCTTTGGGTCCTTCCTGTTCTCTAAACCATCTCAGCTTCCCTATAACATTGGGTGGTATTTCCATTAGCCCTCTTTCAGAGTAGGGGACTGAGGCCTAGAGAGGTGAAGTGACTTGCCCTAGATCATCTAGCCAGCTAGTGAGGGATTCACTCACAGTTTGGGTCACTCCACACTGTGCTCTTTACCACTTCCCCTGGGGCTGGGAGCAAATGGGTTCCGTGGGTGCTGGGGTCTAGGAGCCTTGGGGGAGGGCAAGGGCAAGACTGGCAGGCCAAACCCCTGGCCCAGGAAAAGCCAGAGCCTTAAAGGGGGAGTGGGAAGTTTTGGCACTAACCAGTGGCATGAAGACAGACAGACAGACTCATAGACACCCGCTGGCTTACCTTTGGAACCAAGTCTGAGGCCTTGCCTCCTATCCTCTCATTCTCTCCATTGCTTCTTCCTTCTGTCCAGGACTCTTTTTTTTTTTTAATCCTCACCAGAGGATATTTTTACATGTATCTTCAGACAGACTGGGAGGGGGAGAGAGAGAGAGAGAGAGAAACATCAATGTGAGAGAGACACATTGACTGGTTGCCACCTGCACGACCCCAACCGGGGCCGGGGACAAACTGCAACTGAGGTATGTGCCCTTGGCTGGAATCGAACCTGGGACTCTTTGGTCCGCGGGCCAACGTTCTAACCACTAAGGCAAACCGGCCAGGGCTGTCCAGGACTCTGCCTGTCCTTGTGCAGCCCACTGTTTGTCCCTCCTTTCCTTGCCTCCCCATGACTTTTGGCACACATGCTGGGAGCTCAGGCCCCTCACCCTGCACCCAACCTCATTGCTGGCTTTGGCCCAGCATTTTCCCACCCTCCAGCCATGGTCCTTGCTGTGCCCTCCACCTGGTATATCCTTTGTCTTCCACACACTGGCTCCAGCCGGCCCAATCTGATTCATCTTAGGATGTGGCCTTGTGCCAAAGCTAGGGATAGTCTCTGGCTAGGCCTCAGCAGGCAATTTTGGCAAGACAAACAGATGGGTGGATGGGAAGACAGGAAATGATCCCCAAAAGGGGCCCAATAGGCATTAAAGGGCCATTTGTAGAATGTCTGCTGGTCTGACCTTGACCAGAGGAGACTATTACAGGCCCTACACTTGGTTTACCTTATGAAGGATTCTGCCATTCTGTCTATCTGACTCCCCTACATCTCTGTGGCTGTCTTAATCAGTTTCCCTCTCCTAGGCCCTGAACTCCATTCTCCAGGAAGAGTTACAGAGGTTAATTGACAACTTTCAAGGTAAGTCAGTGATTTCTCTGACCCAGGAGCTGGAAGGGGCCCTTAATATAAATTTGAGCCTCAGGTGTGGCCAGGGCACTCATGATAGAGATGCAAAGGGTGGCCTCAAGACCAGGAAGTGACAGAGAATGCAACATTGTTAAGGCCCCCGGTCTCCAAGCCAGAAATGCCCTGCAGCCTCTGTTCATATTGCAGAGGAGCCTGCCACCCTTCTCCTGGGGGAGTTGCAACACCCTCAGGACCTGGGGATGGGCCCAAATGTGTCTATTTCATTGACCCACTTCCCCCTCAGGGCTTTTCCATATTTATTTGTAGTATTAAAAAGTAGAATTGGAATTATTTGTATAGTTTTAAATCCAGTTTCATCTGTACAGCAACCCTAGGGGGATTTTCACCCCATTTTATAGATGAGGAAAGCAAGGCTCAGAGAAGTTCAGTTATAGTGCATAGTGAGTGACAAAGCAAGGATGAAAACCCAAGGCTGCTGAGTCCCTTATTCAACATGTCTAAAATCATGGGAGGGTTTTAAATTTGATTGTCATTTGAGTATATATGTTTTGCATATATATGCAATACTCTGGTGAAAGTTAAGAGTAGCTAGGGAGAAAATTAGCCTCCAAGGAGGAGACTGGGAGATCAGAAGGGTGGTGGAAGGTGAGGAATAGGGGTGGGAGGGACACTCTATACTGCCTACTCCTTTTGAAAGAATTAAAGTGTGTATAGTTGACTCTTGAACAACATGTGTTTGAACTGCGCAGGTCCACTTTTTTTCAATAAATACATTCAGTACTGTAAATGCATTTTTTCTTTCTTATGATTTTTCTTAGTAACATTTTCTTTTCTCTAGCTTACTTGATTGTAAGAATATAGTATATGATACATATAACATACAAAATATGTGTTAATAGATTATGTTACCTGTAAAACTTCTGGCCAACAGTAGGCTATTAGTAGTTAAGTTCTAGGGGAGTCAAAAGTTATATGTGGAATTTCAACTGCGTGGGTGGGGGGTGACGTCACAAATCCATGCATTGTTCAAAAGTCAACTGTATTACCCCTTTAACAACCAAATAAAAGTTGATCCAATTCTTTTCTTCCTGCAGCCTAACTTCAGCAATTTTCTCCCAGTGCTGGAGTGTTGGGAACTCAGGAAGATGAGAGGTGCCAATGGAGTCTGTCTGTCTCAGGTGAAGCCCCAGTTGCCCAGGCAGCCCATTCAGGTCAACTTAGGAAAGCCTGTGCCCTCATTCAGGCGCCTCCTGTCTCAATTACGTTCTGTCTTTAAAGCTGAATTGATTTCACTGCTCTGGAGTTTACTCTTTGGTCTCACTGGCGTCAGTGGCTCCTGGATTTCGCTGTTTCTGGAGGAGGGGGAGCATGGGAATGTGAGGGCTATGATGAAGGCCTAGGGAGGAGGGCAGGAGCAGCTAGCATAGCCACATCTCATTCATCAAGCAACTTTGACCTGATCTCACTTTCCCTCTTGAAGGTACAGTGTCTTTGCTCTTTAAGGTGATGAGGGGGTCATCCCTACCCTGTCCACTTCATGGGCATCCCTGTGAGCATTGGTTGAGAAAACAGATGTCCAATGCTGCACCAATAGGCAGAATCATGCCTGCTCTTCATAGTATATTATGCACAGGACCAAGAGGGCAGCCTAGAAGCCCTATGGCCTAGAGATTCTAAGATCAGAATTATTGTGTCTTGTATTTTTAAAAAACATTTCCACTCCAAGAATGTGTGGGGATGTGTACATGCAGTGGCATGGAATGAACCTGGGCTGTGGACTCAGACGGACCTAGGCTTGGCTTCTAGCATCACTGGCTGTGTGACCTGGGGCAAGTTGCTTCACCTCTCTGAGTCTGTTTTCTCATCTGTAAAATGGGAACAGAGAGTCTAGAAGGCTAATAGTATGGTCAGGTAAAGTGATGCCTTGAGATTCCTGGCACCAAAAATGTATTCCTCAGACCCTAGGACTTCTGTTCTTTCCCCTTTCCTTACCTTGTTGGGCACATTTTAAACCCCAAACATTCATTTTCCAATTATAGTAATGTGGCAACTATTCATTGCAGAAAACTTGGAAGAATCAGAAAGCATATAGTAGAAAATTTAAACAACTGGTATTTGTGACTCAAGAATCAGCACTATTAACATTTTAGTGACCATCCTGCCTGCTTTTATATATATATATATATATATATATATATATATATATATATATATGTATTAGTAGTACTCAAAAGACAATCAGAATCACATGTATAGCTTTGTGACCAGTTTTTGTGTGTCCCCCCCCCCCCCCCCCCCCCCATCTAATGCCCTATGGTTAGCATTTTCCTGTTTGGTCAGCCTTGGAACACTTGACACTTAATAATTACACAATGCTTTAGTGTATGGGTTATTTCTATTTTTCACTATTGTAAATAGCACAGCAGTGAACATCCATATTTATACATCTTTGTGTGTGTCTGATGATTTCCGTGGGATAAACTGGTAGAAGTGAAATAACCATATCAGATGATACATTGCCAGTAAGGCATTTAAAAATGTAGAAAGCATGGTGAAAGTAGTTTCATAAATGTATTCTTTCATTGAACAAGCATTTGTTGAAGACTTATTAGATGCCAAGTGCTGGTCCAGGTATGGGTGATACAACTGTGAACATTATAGACCCACAGCTGTCTCAGGGGAGGGGTGGGAAAGAGAGGCAAATAACTGGCCAATGAGAACCAGGGTGAGAAGGGTTAAGATGGGCAAGGGCAGGCAGGGAGGGTTAGTGACTGAGGCCTGAGAGAGTGTCCTAGGTTGTGGCTGATACTTCCTGGCTAGTTTCCCATAGATTAAAAGCTCTTCTAGGGCAGAGCTAGCCCTATACTTTCTGGGAGCTCAATAATCCAGCCTCCACCAGCTGGAACCAACATTGATGGGTAACAAAATAGACCTGAGCCCGGCTGGTGTGGCTCAATGGATTGAGTGTCATCCCATGGACTGAGAGGTCTTGGTTCAATTCCCCGTCAGGGCACATGCTCGGGTTGCAGGCTCGATCCCCAGTAGGGGCATGCAGGAGGCAGCCGATTGATGTTTCTCTCTCATATCAATATTTCTATCTCTCACTCTCTCTCTCTAAAAAATCAATACAAACATATTTTTAAAAACAACAGACCTGAGCTGGGTCTGGCCAGATCTGTTGGGGTGCTTATTTCTAATCTCTACACCACCTCTTAATAGCTGTGAGACTTTGGCCTTTTACTCACCCTCTAAGCCTCTGTTGTCTGTGAACCAGGGTGAGCAACACTGTCTGTTCAGTCAGTAAGCATAAATGAGCACAAAATGAGGTGATGCACATCAAGGGCCTGCCTGACATGCAAGTGCTCAGTAATGTGGTTATGGGGCTCAGTTTTTCCATCTGTTCAGTGGGAGATTGGCCTAGACCAGAGGTTCTCAAACTTGACCATGCATCAGAATCACCTAGAGGGCTTGTTAAAACCATTTCCTGGACCTAACCCCAGAGTTTCTGATTCAGCAGGTCTGTGATGGGGCCTGAGGATTTACATTTCTAACAAATTCCCAGGTGATGTTGATGCTGCTGGTGCAGGACCACACTTAGAAAACCAGTGGCTTAAATGAATGCAGCCATGGTTTCATGTTCTGATACCTGATTCTTCATCCTCCACAATAGAAAAGACTCATTAATGGGCCTTGAGTTCCCAGATGGCAGGGTTTGTGTCAGATCAATCCTCACAGCTCCAGCACAGGCACTTTTACATGCTATTATGGGTTGAATTGTATCCTTCAAAAGTTGTTAAAGCCTTGACCCCCAGTACTTGTGAATGTGATCTTATTTAGAAGTAGGGTTTTGGAAATGTATTCAAGTTAAGATGAGGTCATTAGGGTGAGCCTTAATCCAATATGACTGATGTCCTTGTAAGAACAGAAGGGCAGATAGAAACATGAGGGGAGAATGCCATGTGACAATGGAGGCAGCAATTAAAGCACTGCAGCTGTAAGCCAGGGATTACCAGCAAATGAGCAGAAGCTAGGAGGCAAGGAAGGATTCTTTTCTTTAGGCTTCAGTGGGAGCATACTGCCCATACCTTGATTTCAGACTTCTAGCTTTCAGAACTGTGAGACAATACATTTCTGTATTTTTCAGCCACCCAGTTTGTGGTACTTTGTTATGGCAGTCCTAGGAGACTATTACTTTGAGGCATTAATTTTTTCTTTTTTTTTTTTACAGATACCACCAATACAAACCTTTTCAAAAAAATTTTTTTCATAGGCAGTATGACTGCCCCTGCCCCCACACCAAATTTGGGGATGTTTTCTCTCATCCAGTGCATGACTGAACTGAGCATAAGAGGCTAAGCAGAGAACTCTCACCTGTCACCTTTTGATCTTTATACATTCCCTGGGCATATTTTATTATCCCTTATAGTTCACCTGTCCAACTGGAGAAGGAAATGTGACAGCATAAGCACATGATGTGCTGAGAGAGCCTCATGACTTTGTTTCCCATCAGTTGTTCCATAGGTGCTGGGTAGGGGCCAGGGAAGTCATGAGGGTGTGCCCGGACCCTGATCCCAGAGACAGCACCCAGGAGGAACTGCATCCATCATTACTATAGCATTACTGTCAAATTGTGTCCCCTCCCCTGTCCTCACCCCAGGGTAGATTGGGTGTGGGAATTTGTGTACACTGTCACCTTATTTCAGGCAATTATTAACCTGAAGGTGGCTGTAGGGATTTAGTGGGAAGGAATCCTGATCTCCCAGCCTCTTCTCCTTTTCTCTTCCTTATGGGGTAACACATTTTCTTGCCACCCATCCTCTTCCTGAAAGTGATTCTTTTCAGAAAGCAAAGGGCTTTAAATTCCTCCTTACTTGTTTGTTCATGGTCCTCACAACCTGGCCCCTGCAGTCTCTCAAACCTCCTCTGACCACTGCCTACCCTTCATCTAACTCCCCACCACACCAAACTTCCTTAGTGCTTCCAGCCTGCCATGCCTTCTCTGCCTCCCCGGAATGACACCTGCTGTTCCTTTTGCTTAAAACATTCTTCCTTGCCCACACCACATGAAACATTCCTGGAGAGGGGGAGAGAGTGGGGTTCCTCTGTGCACCTCTCAGCTCCCCTGCTTCCCTGTGTCTATAGAAGGGCCACATTTTCTAGTAAGTACTTGTTTACTGTTCCTCTCCCCTCTTGAGGCTGTGATCTCCCCAACAACAGGGCCCGGGTCTTATTCGTCCTTGGTCTTTGTACCTGCAGCCGGGAGCAGCTAGCTTTGTGGTTAGAAACAGGCCCTCAAAGTGGGCTTGTTGCATGAAATGATGGGTGAAATGGGTAAATAATCATCATCATATTAATGAAAGTTATTATTAAGATAGGATTTTTTGAGAGTCTGGCTCTGTGTATTCAAAATCTCATTTAATTCTAATAGAATCCTGTGACGGAGACCCATCTATCCCCATTGCACAGATGAATAAACGAAGGATTTGAGAAGTAAAGAGCGGATCTCACAACTAGTAAGTGGTTAAAATCCAAATCCGCCTGATCCCCAAGTCCGAGTCCCCCACAATCACCGCACGTAGAAAATCACCGAATGGCTGTCTAGTGGGGCTGGCACAAGGAGGGAAGACTTGATCACCAGTTCCAGTCCAGGTCCTGGCTGTGGTGGCAGACCGCCGCCCGCACCCCCAGCATACCGGCGACGCGTGCGCAGTGCAGTGGCGGCGCCCCCTGCGGGCGGTGCGCAGGAGGCAGCGGCGGCGGAGGGCACTTAGTGCGCCTGCGCGCTGGTGGAAGTGGTGGCGGTCTCCGCAGGGCAGCGGCTCTTCGCGCGGTTGTCGCGGCCATGGCGCACGCGGGGAAGCTGCTAAAGGAGCAGAAGTATGACCGGCAGCTGAGGTTAGCCGGGGCTCACCAAGCCGGGCGGGCGGGCCAGTGAACTCCTCTGCGTCCGTGCCGGGCCTAAGCGAGCGAGCGGCGCGGTCAGGCCTCTCTCAGGCCTCCCGCCAGGCTGGGCCGGGCTCGGGAGCCGGCACTCCGGACTCCGGCCTAGGGCCGGGGGCGCTCCTCCAGGGCCGACCTTCTCAACCCGTGGGGCGCGCCAGCCCCTCAAGCAGTGCGCTGTTTGAGGTGCGCGGTCCCAGCGTCAGCCGTTGTCACCAGGGAGGCTGCCGGCCCCGCCTCGTTGCGCTCAGGCTCCAAGTTTTGCAGAGTGGGAGCGGCACTGAGTATTAGGTATTGTTCTAAGCCAGCACTGTCCAATAGAAATATAATGCTAGTCTCATGTGAGCCACGTGTGTCATTATACATTTTCTAGTAGTCACATTAAAAAGAAAAAGAAACAGGTAAATTTATTCTAATAATTCAGTTTACTTAACCCAATATATCCAAAATATTACCATTTCAATAGGTAATCAATATGAAGAGTTTTTAGAAATATTTCACTATTTTTTTCCATATTGTCCTCCAAATCTGGTATTTTACACTGTATAGCACATCTCCATTCCGACAAGCCTCATATCTATTACTCAGTAGCCACATGTGGCTAATGGCTACCTTAATGGACACTGCAGGTTAGCCCATCAGGCAGGTCCTTGGTTATTTCCTCTCCCTTGCTTTTTCTCTTTACCCTCCCCATTCCTTATTTATTGAGCATCTTCTGTGTGTTAGGCAGTGGAAGTAACACAGATGCTTGGCTCTCCTTTCTGAAGCCTCCAAGCCAGAAATTACAGTGTATCCCTAAAGACTGGAACTCCCATTTGCACCTACAACTGAGTGCTGTCTTAGGGGCTTTAGGCACTCAATTTTGAGAGCATCCTTAAAGGCAGACATTCTCTGCTTTATAGGTGGGAAAACTGAGTCTTGGAGAAGTTAGGTAGCTAGCTCAGTCTCCCTTGTGTTTGAGCCAGGATGTAAACTCAGGCCCTTCTGGCCTCTGCTCCAGAGCTTCTGGGGAAAGAAGCAAGGTGGCAGAACTCTTGTAACCATCTCATGTTCTCTTGTAAATTCTTGGTGTTCCTTGTGTTTTGAATGCAGATATAACCATACATGACAGAGCTGAGAGGACATTTTTGGTTACTAAGTAACCGGAACAAAAGAGTTTCTGCTGAGTTCAGTCCATTTATAATAAGAACTGGTTGATTTTGAAGTGTCAGAAGGAAGCAGTTAGAAGCAAAGATGTACAGCCAGCCAGCAGTCAACAAGGCCTTGTTTTCCTTAGACCAATAAGAGTGGAGAGGATTGATTTCTTGTTTGAGCCCTTTCTTGAAACATGTTACCCAGAGATGCACCAGCGATATCTCTTTTTTTTTTTAATTGATTCTAGAGAGAGGAAGGGAGGAGAGAGAGAGAGATAGAAACATCGATGAGAGAGAATATCGATTGGCTACCTCCTGCATGCCCCCCACTAGGGACCAGGTCCACATCCTGGGCATATGCCCTGATCAGGATCGAACCGGTGACCTCTTGGTGCATGAGTTGACGCTCAACCACTGAGCCACACCGGCTAGGCGCACCAGCGATCTCTTAGGCTCACTTTCCAACTACCCAAGCATCCATCAACCAAATATGTCAAGTGTCTTCTGTGTGCCCTACTTTCACAGGAAAACCTGATGTTTCCAGTCTTTCTGGTTCTAGGTTTTTCCTCCATTCATTTGATAACTGTTCAGTGATCACTTACCCTGGACCAGGCATTGGGACTACAGTGGTAGATATAGGGAGTGAACTGGGCACTTATGGAGCTTAGAGTGGAATGAAAAGATGGATTTTTCAGCAAATAAAAAACCAAATGAGCCCTGGCCGGTTGGTTTGGCTCAGCGGTTAGATCGTCGGCCCGTGGACCAATGAGTCGCCGGTTCAATTCCGGCCAAGGCCACTTACCTCAGTTGCAGTTCGTCCCCGGCCCTGGTCGGGTCGTGTGGGAGGCAGCCAGTCGATGTGGCTCTATTATATCAATGTTTCTGTTTCTCTCTCTTCCTCCCTCCCACTCTATCTGATGATAAATGGAAAAGTATCCTCTGATGAGGAATAAAACATATATATATATGTATAAAAACCAAATGAGGCATTCATAGTTATGATGTATGTTGGAGGACATACTGGCTACAGGATAAGGGAATCTGCTTTAGATCAGGTGACACAGAAGGCACATTAAAGTCTATCTGTCCTCCAGGCTATGGCATTTTTCTAATGATTTGGGCTCTCCCCATACTTCTTATAGTGACAAGAAAAGGTAAATTAGTTAATGAGCTTTCTGGATGAAAATCAGGTTGGCTCAGATGCCATGATTTATGTGTGGTCATGTACTGTGCCCTGTTAATGATATGCCTGTGTGAATCAGGTTATAACATGTATTTCTAATCCTCATTACATCTTTGTGTTTGTTAATACATTTATTAATCATGCTATTAGCATGTTCATTGGGTATTATATTTTAAAGCACTCTGTAGAAGTCAATGTGAGGCTTTTCAGATGATAATGATTCAGTTTTCTTGATAAAGCTTTTCTTATTCTTACAGATGTCACAGTGATAAGTCCTATGTCAAGATCTTATTTATTTTTTTCTTTATTGATGTTAGAGAGAGAGAGAGGACGGGAGAGGGAAAGAGAGATAGAAACATCAATGAGAGAGAACATTGATTGGCCGCCTCCTGCACACCCCCTACTGGGGATCAGGCTCACAACCTGGGCATGTGGGTTGACACTCAATCACTGAGCCACACCGGCCAGGCCTATGTCAAGATCTTAAATATACTGGATCCATGTAACTTAAGGAGAAATGAAATAGAGAGCAGAATCGGTTTTAAATCTAAGGTACTTCTTTAATGTTAATGAATATTTCTAAAGACTTTCTGTTCTGTAAGTTATCTGGCTTGAAGAGAATAATGGACAGGAAGCTGAAAGACCAAGTTTCTACTTTTGATTTGATCCCCCATCTATCCATGCAATAAATCAATCTTAATCTTAGCCATATGTTACACAGCTATGTAATCGCCATAACACCTCCTGCTATTCCTGTTTTACATATTTGCCATAGTTATCACATCAGTTATTCTATGCAGGAACACTTTATTTATTAAAAAAAAATTTTTTTTCTTTTTATTGATTTCTAGAGAGAGAGGAAGGGAGAGGGAGAGAGAGCTAGAAACATCAATGAGAGAGAACATCGATTGGTTGCCTCCTGCATACCCCCCACTGGGGATCGGGCCCACAACCTGGGCATGTGCCCTGACCGGGAATAAAACCGGCGACCTCTTGGTGCATGAGGTGATGCTCAACCACTGAGCCACACTGGCTGGGCTATGCAGGAACACTTTAAAGATCAAAGATTACCATTCAGCCCTGGCCGGTTTGGCTCAGCGGTTAGAGCGTCAGCCTGCGGACCAGAGAGTCCCAGGTTCGGTTTCCACTAAGGGCCAAGGCAGTTTGTACCTGGCCCTGGTTAGGGTCGTGTGGGTGGCAGCCACTCGATGTGTCTCTGTCACATCGATGTTTCTCTCTCTTTCTCCCTCTCTCCCTCCTGCTCTGTCTGAAGATAAATGCAAAAATGTCCTTGGGTGAGGATAAAAAAATTAAAAAAAAAAAAAAAAAAGATCGCCATTCAAATAAGAAAGTTGTATTTTTGTGAATTTTTTAAAAATATTGAAATTGTATCTTATTTTGTAGGTTGTGGGGTGATCATGGGCAAGAGGCTTTAGAATCTGCTCATGTTTGCCTAATAAATGCAACAGCCACAGGAACTGAAATTCTTAAAAACTTGATACTTCCAGGTAATGTAGATTTGTGGTTGTAAATTTACTTCTTTAAGGTTTGAACTAGAAATATATATTCTTGGCTGATTCTGTTTTGTCTCCTAGGTATTGGTTCATTTACAATTATTGATGGAAATCAGGTCAGCGGAGAAGATGCTGGAAATAAGTATGTTTTATTCTTTTTAAATATGTGCATGTTAGGGAAGACAGTGTACTGTCATGGGAGAGTGAGGCCTAAATCCTAGCTTCACCTCACTCAGGGTGACTTGACTCTCGGGTGGACAATAATCGCTATGTTTAGGATTATGGCGAGGATGAAGGGAGTTTATATAGGTCAGATGCTAGCACAGTGACTGGCAAATATGCCATTAATAAAAGATATCCATCACTGTCTTTATTGTTGTTATTAATGCAAAGGTGTAGTCATTATTTCTTTAATTATGAAATCTGGACACTTCCTAAGTCCTGGTATTGATTCCTAGATGTTAGTATATAATTAACAATACTTGCGTATTTGGATTATATGAATAATAAAATCTACCTCTTATTTGTGGTGTCTTCTAAGCTTAGTCCAGGTATATCTCTCTTTCCACTACACTGTCGCCATAAAAATGCTGTTTTAAAGATGGCCTGTATACATTTTTTAAAGATGATCATATTTAGATGTTCAGAGCATTTCAAGCTTGCCTTTTCAGGGACTTGGAGTCTGGGATATCTCATATTTGTCAGTATACAGCAGCAATGAATAAATACAAGGAAAATCAGAATTTGGTTCATACTGAGCTTTTTTTTTTTTTTTTAATGTATTACAGATGTCTCCCTTTTTTTCCCCCATTGACCCCCCTCCTCCCCAATCCCGCCCCCCTCCTGCCTTCCCCACACTATTGTCGGTGTCCACTGGTTATGCATATATGCATAGAAGTTCTTTGGTTTATCTCATTCTGCTTTCCCTCCCCCCTTCCCTTTGAGGTTCATCAGTCTAACAACCAATTTGTACTTCTTAATTCCTTCATCTTCTTCACCCATCCCCCAGCCCCCTCCCATTTGGCAAGCAACAAAAAGTTCTCTGTATCTATGAGTCTGTTTCTGTTCTGCTTACTCATTTTGTTTGTAGATTCAATTGTTGATAGATATGTATTAATTGCCATTTTATTGTTCATATTTTTGTTCTTCTTCTACTTCAAGAAGACCCTTCAACATTTCATATAATGCTGGTTTGGTGGTGATGAACTCCTTTAGCTTTTTCTTGTCTGGGAAACTCTTGGTATGTCCGTCGATTCTAAATGATAGCTTTGCAGGATAGAATTATCTTGGTTGTAGGTTGTTGCTTTTCATCACCTTGAATATCTCTTGCCACTCCTTTCTGGCCTGCAAAGTTTCTTTTGAGAAATCAGCTGACAGTCTTATGGGAGCTCCTTTGTAGGTAATGAACTGCTTTTCTCTTGCTGCTTTTAAGATTCTCTCTTTGTCTTTAACCTTTGGCATTTTGATGATGATGATGATGTGTCTTGGTGTGGACCTCTTTGGATTCATCTTGTTTGGGACTCTGTGTGCTTCCTGGACTTGTATGTCTGTTTCCTTCACCAAGTTAGGGAATTTTTCTGTCATTATTGTTTCAAATAGGTTTTCAATTTCTTGTTCTCTTTCTTCTTCTTCTGGCACCCCCATGATGTGAATGTTAGTACGCTTGAAGTGGTCCCAGAGGCTCCTTACACTATCCTCATTTTTTGGATTCTTTCTTTTTTCTTTTTGCTGTTCTGCTTGGGTGTTTTTTGCTTCCTTTTATTCCAAATCGATGGTTTGCTTCTTGGCTTTACCTACTCTACTATTGATTCCCTGTAAATGATTCTTTATTTCAGTTATTCCTTCATTTCTGTCTGGTTCTTTTTAATGTTGTTGATGTTCTCACTAAGTTCCTTGGAGGTCTCCTTAAGTTCCTTGAGGGTCTCACTAAGTTCCTTGAATGTCTCACCAAGTTCCTTGAGCAACCTTATAACCAGTGTTTTGAACTCTGCATCTGATTGATTGCTTATCTGCAGTTTGTTTAATTCTTTTCCTGGAGTTTTGTTCTTTTCTTTCATTTGGGACATGTTTCTTTGTCTCCTCATTTTGGCTGCTTCCCTGTAATTGTTTCTATGTATTAGGTAGAGTTGCTGTGTCTCCTAGGCTTCGTAGGGTGGCCTGTTGTTGTAGGATCCAGTGGCACAGCCTCCCTGATCACCCCAGCTGGGCCCTCGAGGTGCACCCCTAGTGTGGACTGTACACCCTTCTGTTGTAATTGAGTCTTGATTGCTGTTGGCACGTCATTGGGAGGGATTTACTCAGGCTGATCAGCTACAAGGACTGGCTGTGCCCACTGACTGCTGGCCTCTGACTACCTTGGAGGATCAGCTGTGTAGGGGCCCACCCCACAGAGCAAGACTTACTTCATCAGGGCTCTGGTACCCATTGAGTTTCCTCATTGAGTGTGTCAGTTGTGGAGGTGGTTGGGTGGTGGTGTTTCGATGTGGTCTGAAGCTGTCCACTGGGTGTGCTGGCTCTGGGGCAAGGTCAGCCACTGCCTGTGTTCTATCCAGGGCCACCAGGCATAAGCTACAAAGTGATCTGCAGATGGCTGCTTCTTGTGCTGGGCTTGGAGGTGTCCAGGAAAAGCCAAGTTGTGAACCAGGGCTGGTTGTTTCTAGTGCCAGGCCTGGGGCCACGTAACGAGAGTTATGGTGCTCACTGAGACCAGATGCTGCTTGTTTGAGAGATTTTAGGAAACTCTGAAGCAGTATTCAAGACAGGCCAATCCTATGGTGAAGCCTTTGGAAACAGCTTGGGTGGGTCTGACAGTTGGGTGGGGCGTGGCCTCAGGGAATCACCAGGGTGGGCAAACAGTGTGAGCCAGGTTGCTGGAGTTCCAGATATGGCGCCCATCTGCTGCGGCAGGAAAGGGCTCACCAAAAGAACATTAGCCTCCGCCAGCACGACTATCCAGGAGAAAGCTGCCCCTCCAGCCCTCATCCCGAGGCCAAACAGCCCAGTTCTTCCCTGTATGTTTCTGGCGCCCCTCAGGCTGCCTCCCCTCTGAGCCCAGAAGGAGCGAGTCTGAGTAAGTCCATGCAGGACCCTTTAAGAGGATCTGCCTGGGGCTCCCGCAGCCGCGGCCTCCCTCAGACTCAGTTCCCATTGGCTTTTCCAGTCAGAAGTTATGGGAACTTTTCTTCCTGGCACTGGAACCCTGAGCTGGGCGCCCGGTGTGGGACGGGGACCCCTTGCTCCTCAGGGAGGACCTTCCCAGCTGAGGTGTCCCTCCTGATTTTTATCTGCCCCACGTAGGTGTGGGACCAGCCCGTCCGTGCCTCCGCCCCCCCAACCAGTCTCTGTGTGGCTGTTTCTTTAATTTCGTGGTTGTAATACTTCAGTTCAATCCATTTCAGGCGGTTCTGAATGATGGTTGTGTTGTAGTTTAGTTGTAATTTTGATGTTGTTGTGGGAGGAGGCGATACCACGTTTACCTACGCCGCCATCTTGACTGGAAGTTGTCAAGGATCCACACTGAGCTTTGATACACAACATAGCCCTTTTATTGGTGTCTGTAAAGAAAAAGTCCTATATCCCTGGCTGGTTTGGCTCAGCGGTTAGAGTGTCGGCCTGTGGACCAGAGAGTCCCGGGTTCGGTTCCTGCTAAGGGCATGTACTTCGGTTGCGGTTTGTCCCCAGCCCCAGTTGGGGTCGTGTGGGTGGCAACTAGTCGATGTGTCTCACATCGAAGTTTCTCTCTCTCTCTTCCTCCCTCTCTCCTTCCTGCTCTATCTGAAGATAAATGCAAAAAAATGTCCTCAGGGGAGGATTAAAAAAAAAAAGAAAAAGTCCTATTACTTTTGCTTACTTGGTTGGTTAGAGCAGGATGTGATAAGAAAAAGGTTCCTTTTTCTTTCTTTTTTTATTAATCCTCAACCCGAGGATACTTTTTTCCATTTATATCTTCTCATAGAGTGGGAGGGAGGAAGAGAGACAGAAACATCGATATGAGAGAGATACATTGACTGGTTGCCTCCCGCATGACCCCGACCAGGGCCAGGGTCTGAACCACAACCGATACGTGCCCTTGACTTTGACCGGAATTGAACCCGCGACTCTTTGGTTCGTGGGCTGATGCTCGACCACTGAGCCAAACTGGCCATAGCTAAGGTTTCTTTTTCTTATGGAGCAACTGAACTTGTACCAGAACATAGCACCCTAACTGATCAGCAGCCTCAGATCTGGGCCCTGGGATATGAAAAGGGTATGTGTGGGAAGAACCCTGAGTAGATCTGTTATAGTTACCTGCAAAAGCAAACAGTTTAATATAGCATTTCTCACATGTGGCCTGTGGAGCATTGGTTCTGGGGAATGTTAATAACTGCTAAATAGGCAAAGGAATTCCATGGTCAAATGGAGTTAAGCATTTCTTTAATATGAGACTTTACTATCATGTGTATTATGTATCTTATGAATTTCCATGAGGGAAATATAACATATGGTGTTTCCTAAATTTTTTAAAGCCAGGGAACACTTTTCTCTCAGAGCATCTTGTGAAATTCATATTTTATGCTACATACTTTGGGAAACATTGATTTATTAGCTTGTCTTTGATTACAAGTTTCATCCAGTTTTCTTCCTCCAGGAAGGCTGTTACAATCTGTAATAAAAGTATAGTTTCTTTTATAATATAAATGAAATATACCTGGTATTACAAATAACCTTTCCTTTATATAGTCAAAGACGCCCTTAATTTTTTTTTTTTTTTTTGGTCTATTTTAGTTTTTTCCTTCAAAGAAGCAGTATCGGCAAGGTAAACAATCGGTTTGTTATAGAATGTAGTTGAGTTTAAGCATTTAATGATGCTACTATATTTTGATTTCTTGAAAAAGCTTTGACTTTAAAAGAGCTTATTATTTCTCTGAGAAAAAGTTAAATTAGCTCTTTTTTTCTGATCTTGTAAATTTTATATGCTTGGTAGTTTAAGAACAGAGAAGAAGTAATGTGTCCTTTTTATTTTATTTATTTATTCATTTATTTATTTATTTATTTATTTTAAATTCTCATTTGAGGATATTTTTTCCATTGATTTTAGAGAGAGAGAGAACGGGAGGGAGGGGGAGAGAGAAACAATGCGAGAGAGACACATCAATTGGTTACCTCCCTCCCACATGTGCCCCAACCAGGGCTGGGGATCGAACCTGCAACCTAGGTATGTGCCTTAACTGGGAATTCAACCTGAGGCCCTTTGGTGCAGACCCTTTGGTCTGCAGGCTGACGCTCTAACCATTGAGCAACACCAGCCAAGGCACCAAGGCAGTGTATCCTTTTTATTCTGTATTTTTTATCCTCACCCGAGGACATTTTTTCATTTTTTATTCAGATAGAGTGGGAGGGAGAAAGAGGAAGAGAGAGAGAGAAACATCGACGTGAAAGGGACACATCGAGAGGCTGCCACCCGCACGACCAACCAGGGCCGGGGACAAACCGCAACCGAAGTACATGCCCTTAGCGGGAACCGAACCCGGGTCTCTCTGGACCACAGGCCGACGCTCTAACCGCTGAGCCAAACCGGCCAGGCTATTCTGTATTCTTTATTAAAGCTAATGTTCAGAGGAAAGAGAATTTTGGTTAACAAGATTTCTAGCTAAGAGCCAGAATATCTTTTATTTTTGTATTTTATATCAAAAATCTTACAAAGCCATATTAATCAACTTGGTTCAATATTCTGAGTGGAAATGATTGACCTCTCATACAGTATTGTAAATTGATCCAGAATATCCCTGCCTGATACCTGGGGTTTTCTGATCATTTGCTTAATCAGCAAGTAATTTATTCATGTAAGAACTCTGAATAATGATGATTGAACTCTGTTCTAAGCATTCTGGTTGAGTCTCAATTTAAGCACTATGAAAAGCAGAGTTATCATATCTATGCATGAAATTTGGGTAATTTTATAGTTTGTTTGCTTGGTCTGTTAGTTGAAAGGTTACATTTTAACTAAATTTTTTCTAATTCAAGTCAAATGCTTTGTTTTCAAAAAGAACCGAGCTCAAGCTGCCATGGAATTCTTACAAGAATTAAATAACGATGTCTCTGGGAGTTTTGTGGAAGAGGTATATATGTATATACATTATTATTTCTGTGCAGAAATTTTATTTTTTAATAATTAAAAGCCCCAGAAATTTATAATTTTGAATCTTTGTATACTATGTTTAGTTGAGAGTTGAATTACTTTAACATTGGGAGTCTAGCATGTTGCCTCATTTGTTCTAAATAGCTTAACTGTTTCTGCCATGTTTAATATGATTATGAACTTGTTGGATTCTTTTTCTCCTGTCCTATTTAGAGTCCAGAAAACCTCCTAGACAATGATCCTTCATTTTTCTGTAGGTTTACCATTGTGATTGCAACTCAGCTTCCTGAAAGGTAAAGTTTTATGTTAATTTGGTTTTAATTGAATCTCTTAATTAGATTTGCATAGTTTTGCTTTCTCTGTAGAGTCTATGGTTTTAAAAATTCCTAAATTCTATAGAAACCTTTAATTGGAAGCACTGTGAATCTTTAGCATCAAAAAGAAAGGAAAGAAAAATACTGGATATGAAATTTTAAAAATACATATATATATTTAGAGCAGTTAAATTAAACACTGGTTATTTTTAGTGAAAGCAAAGTAGTTAGAATTAGTTATGGGGAGTACTTGGGGGTGTATGAAAGGATACATACATTTTATAAATGTTTTCCTCTTTTTTTTATGGAAGTGTTTAGGAAGTGTCTTTTTTTTTAATCCTCACTCGAGGATATTTTTCCATCAATTTTTAGACAGAGTGGAAGGGAGGGAAGGAGAGAGAGAGAGATACACATCGATTAGTTGCCTCCTGTACGACCCTGACCAGGGCTGGGGATCGAACCTGCAACCCAGGTATGTGCCCTTGACAGGGAATCCAACCGAGACCCCTTCGTCTGTGGGCCAGTGCTCTAACCGCTGAGCCAAACCGGCCAGTGCTAGGAACTGTCTTTAATAACATTCTTCCTAATACAAAAGTTGAGGCTTTCATATCCCTCTAGTCCAAAAGATATGCTTTCTTTGAAACTGCAACCTTGTGGAATTGCTTGCTTTTTAGTATATCCTCGACCTGCTTATAATGCAATAGATATATCTTTGCATTTATAATTAAGAAAGTTGCTTCGTGTTTTCATGTTTGGCATATATTAATTTGCTTATATTCTTATTTATTTTGCCTTCCTTTACAGTACATTACTACGTTTAGCAGATGTCCTCTGGAATTCCCAAATCCCTTTTTTGATCTGTAGGACATATGGACTAGTTGGTTATATGAGGATCATTATAAAAGAACATCCAGGTAAAATTGTTGAACATATGGGCTTGCTTTTCATTGCTTTAGCTATGATTTTATAAACTTGACAATTTAGAAAGTCAATTTTAAATTACAAAGTAAATTTGTACAAGCAACCGGGTTATAGGTTCAAAGTGTCAATCGTAATCAGTAGGCTTTAATCTAGCATTTCCTTTACTTAGCATTGTAGGAGGATACAAAGCAAGAGATGCTATAGGTACAGCTTCTTCATCTTATTAGGAGGCCTAGCTGCTGTGCAAGTACCTAAGTTTTTTTTGCCTCTTAACCCAGTTAGGGCATGCATGTATGGCTGCTTACAGGTGAGAGCCAAGGTCACATCGACACCTAGAGATCACTCCAGCTTTTCCCCACCAGTCTTTTATTTCATTCTCATACAGGCCTTAGACTCCGCCAGTTCAGGTACAATTCCACAAAACAAGTGAGGCATTTACCTAACTGCTGTTCCAAGGAAAAAGTGTTATAGGAGACCAAAGTCATTCATAGGCAGGCTTGCGATAACTCCAGGCTGATGTTAGTCCTTTACTTACAAAATTTTAATCTTAAATAATCGTAGCATTTTCATTCAGTACTTATACATTGCTCTGAGCCAGGTAGTCTGCTAGTGCAATGATAACCATTGGCATTGGTAGCAACACTGTGTAGTAGTATCTGCTTAGCAGTTAGAAAGTGGCTTATGAGGATAAGCTTTTGGCAGGTGGTGCTGGGCCATTAAGACTTTTAAGTGGGAGAGTGATGGTAAACATTTTAAGTGGATCACTGAAGCTGAGTGGAGAATGAATGGATTTGAAGGGGCAAAGATTGGAGGTAAGGGTTGCTGTTAGGAGATTTCCAGTGATTTAGGTGAGAGAGAGTGAGCGAGCACGCCCCTGAGTGCAGATGTTATAAGGATAGGAAAGAGGGAATAAATGATAATGAAGGTTAACATTGCTAGCTTTGTGCCTATCTTTATGTGGATTATTTCTAAATTCCTTATAAGGTAGATGATATTTTATCTGCTTTTTACAGATGAGGATGTTGAAGCACAGAGAGATAAGTTATTTGCCTAAGGTCACACAGCTACCAAGTAACAGAATTGAGCCTAGCTTTAAAGACTCACTGGAAGTACGCACTTTTCTGTACTCCCATATGTGGAGAGCTGTATACAAAGTGACATCAGGATGTGAGGAGTGACTAATGTTGGGCCAAGGAAGGAAGAAGTCAAGAATGACCATCAGGTTTCTAGGGAAGAAGTTTAGGTAGATGGTGATGCTGTCTGTTGAAGATGACAGGAGTAAGAGTAGGTTGTTAGGAGTAAGAGTAAGAAAGAGTATCTGAACACACATTTTATCAAATTAAAAAAAAATTTTTTTCCCTTTATTGATTTTAGAGAGAGGAAGTAAGAGGGAGAGAGAGATAGAAACATTGATAAGAGAGAACATAGATTGGCCGCCTCCTGCGTGCCTCCCACTGGGGATCAGGCCCACAACCTGGGCATGTGTCCTGACCAGGAATCGAACCAGAGACCTCTTGGTGCATGGGTCGATGCTCAACCACTGAGCCACACCGGCCGGACCATTTTATCAATTTTTATCTTTTCCAATTAAAATTCTGCTCTAAAAGAATCTTGGTTTTACTTTTATTAAAACTGTAACCCACTTAACAATTTGTGCTTTTAGTAAAATGTATATATAAATGTAAATTTACCTCAATAATGAACAAAACAATAAAAAAAACTACTGTAGGCCCTATGCCCATTTAAAATGTATAGATTTCATAAATTCTTGTAATGTAGTACATTGCCAGCAGTATTACTAAAGAAGTAAATTTATCTTTTGGGTTATTTATTTCACAGTAATAGAATCTCATCCAGATAATGCATTAGAGGATCTACGACTGGATAAGCCCTTTCCTGAACTGAGAGAACATTTTCGGTCTTATGATTTGGATCATATGGACAAAAGGGTTGGTAATGTGTGTGACCTTCCATTTATAGATAGACTTAAAACTTTTTTTTTTTTTTACCTAAGGTTTTTGAATTACACCAATGTGAGAGAATACTATAAACCTCCATAGTCCTGTCATCCAGATGACACAGTAGCAACATTGTACCTAGTTTGTTTTAAATAAATCTTTTTTCTTCAAAATTTACAAAACCTTTTTATTGAAGAAAAGTACCTTAACTGAACATATCTGTGTAATTAACACCCAGGTCAAGAAATTGGACGTTAACATATTCCTCTTCATGACCCTTTCCTGAATAAACAGATGAGCTTTTTTCTTTTTTTAAAAAATGTTTTTATTGATTTTTTTTTTTAGAGAGAGAGGAAGGGAGAGAGAGATAGAAACATCGATGTGAAAGAGATACATCCATCGGCTGCCTCCTGCACGCCCCCTGCTGGGGATTGAGCCGGAAACCTGGGCATGTGCCCTGACCAGGAATGGAACCAGGACCTCTCAGTCTGTGGGATGACACTCAGTCTACTGAGCCACACCAGCTGGGCCAAATAGATGTGCTTTAAAAAAAAATTTTTTTTCTTTATTGATTTTAGAGAGAGAGAGAAACATCAATGAGAGAGAACATTGATCAGCCGCCTCCTACATGCCCCCCACTGGGAATTTGGCCCACAACCTGGGCATGACCGGGAATTAAACCGGCAACCTCTTGGTGCATGGGTCGACGCTCAACCACTGAGCCACACTAACCAGGCCAAATAGATGTGCTTTTTAAAATAGTTTGAATTTGGGGTATGTGTTTGTTGAAATTGATTCCTCTTGAAACTTATTTTTAGTGTTTGAGAATTACCAAGGCAACTACATATTTTGGTATGAAAATAATGACATTTAAAACACACCATACAATCCAAGGAGTATATGTATTTTTTTTTTTTTTTTTTTTTTTTTTTTTTTTTTTTGGTATGTGCCCCTAGCGGGAACCGAACCCGGGACTCTCTGGTCCACAGGCTGAGCTCCAACCGCTGAGCCAAACCGGCCAGGGCTATCCAAGGAGTATATGTATTTTTTTCTACCTACGTATTAATTAAAATGCAGATATTTGGTTCATCAGAAAACACAGAGAGCATCTTTCCATAGTCTAGGATTGGTATCTGAAATCAAGAGATTTGAGTTTTATTTTTGGGTGGCAGTGTCTGAGACTATTTACTTGGTGGTAAAATGGGGACAGTCATAGTACATACTTGCCATATTAGGGTCAAATTGGACACTGTCCCTAAAAAAATTTTGTGAAGCAATTTTTATTAACCCAGTTCATTTTCCTTCATTCATTATTTGGTATATACTGGGAATTGATCATAAATATTGTTGAATTTGTTGAAAGTGATATGGGGTAGTGAGGAATAAATATTAACTAATTAATGTTAACTAATACTGATTTTTTTTTTCCCTCTCAATTTTAGGACCATAGCCATACTCCATGGATTGTGATCATAGCTAAATATTTAGCACAGTGGTATAGTGAAGTATGTCTTTCTAAAAAAAAAGAAATTCCATATGTGACTGTATTTTTAATTTATTACATGGGATTTCATTGGAGGGGGTGGGAGATTAATTTTTTTTTCCTTGTGTGGTTTAGAGTAGGTGGGTGCTTTTCAATTTAAATCTAGCAGTTCCTCTTTTGATACTGATATTTTTATTAACAAAATGAAATTTGAATAAATGTCATTCTGAAACTGGCAGTGGGGACAGAATGTAGAGAAATGGCCCACAGTTTCTGTTTTTTATCAGATTAGCCTCTGATTTCACTGGGGTGTATATTTACTGATGAAATCTCATGTGGATGGGAGAATGGGGGAAACTGTGGACTCTCAATTTCCATATTTTGAGTTTTTATAACTAGGTTTTTAAATGTTTTAACCAATTTAGACAAATGGACGAATACCTAAAACGTATAAAGAAAAAGAAGAGTTCAGAGATTTGATTAGACAAGGTAATATGGGATGTGACTAAATGTTATATAAGGTTTGAAAAGCAAATTGCTTGAAGCTAATGTTTATTGGATTTCTGTCAACACCTTTGTCAAATGATGCCATCATTAGTTCAGATTTTATTTTGCCTCAGAAGAGATTAAGGAGCCACTCATTCCTTGTACAGTTTTAGGAATGACTAATTTATAAGCCATATTTATTCTTAAGTTTCAATATATCTGATCCTCCCTTCAGAATCTGACAGTGTTATTTCCATAATGTTGGGGGGAGAGAAAGAGAAGATAAAGGTTGTTGTTCACTAACTAATTTCTATTTTAATAGGAATTCTAAAGAATGAAAATGGGGCTCCAGAAGATGAAGAGAATTTTGAAGAAGCTATTAAAAATGTGAACACAGCACTAAATACAACTCAGGTATTCAAAGAGCTTCTGAGGGATTCTTTTTAAAAAGATGTTTTCTGAAGTCCTTATGGTGAAATAGTTGATTTTAGATTTAAGTTAATGTTTCCTAAATTGTATAGTTGGTTAGAAATTAATATCTATAATACAAATTGACTCTTGTTTTAATAGTATTCTGTATTGTCCTTGTTAAAATGGACATCAGTGCTTTAGTATATAATAGTGATACAGTGGCTTATTTAAATTAATTATTTGAAGTACATGATTTGTGAATAGTAATAGTTTGGGTGTAGGAATTATATACCAAAGGTGATATTTTGCTGGTACAAAATAGTATTGCCTGAAAGGTTAAATCTTACCTTGCATTTGCTTTTGACAGTAATTTTTTGGATATAAGGGAGATGTTCTTTTTTTTTTGCTAATCCTCACCTGAGGATATTTTTCCACTGATTTTTGGATAGAATGGAGGGGCAGGAGAGAGAAATATACATGTGAGAGAGACACATTGATTGGTTGCCTCCTGCATGATCCCGACCAAGGCTCGGGGATCAAACCTGCATCCCAGGTACTATGCCCTTGACCAGGAATCAAACCCGAGACCCTTTTATCCAAGGGCCAGCGCTCTAACTGCTGAGCCAAACCAGCCAGGGCTATAAAGGGATGTTCTTAAATGGCATTGATACCTTAAAAATTACTTGGAGGATAACTCATTTTAGATGCCCTTTTGTTGTTGGGGCCTGTCAAATGAGGTTTTTTGGGAACTTTGGAATAATACAACTGGTAGTTTAAGTTAGAATTTTCTTATTTAAATCAGCAAAAAATGTTGTCTTTAAGTTAGGAAAGCACTTAAGCTATTATTATAAACTTTTTGGAGACAAAGAAGTAATGTTTCTGAGTGATTAAAAGTGTGTGGCCTGGCCAGTGTGGCTCAGTGGTTGAGCATCGACCCATGCACCAAGAGGTCGCTAGTTTGATTCCTGGTCAGAGCACACGCCCAGGTTGTGGGCCAAATCCCCAGTAGGGGGCATGCAGGAGGTGACCGATTAATGTTTCTATCTCTCCCTCTCCCTTTCTCTCTCTCTAAAATCAATAAAGAAAAAAAAAAAGTGTGTGGCCTGGCCAGTGTGGCTCACTGGATTGAGCATCATCCCATGGACTGAGAGGTCCCAGTTCAATTCCTGGTCAGGGCACATGCCTAGGTTGTGGGCTCAATCCTCAATAGTGCGTGTGCAGGAGGCAGACGATTGATGTTCTTTTCTCACATTGATGTTTCTATCTCTCTTTCCCTTCTTCTCTCTCTAAAAAAAACATGTGTGCTTTTGACCTGGCTGGTGTGCCTCAGTGGTTAGATGGTTGGCCTGCTCACCAGATGGTTTCGGGTTCAATTTCTGGTCAAAGGCATGTCCCTGGGTTTCAGATTCAATCCTCGGGTCTCTGTCGGGGCACGTGTGGGACGCAACCAATGAATATGTCTCTCTCACATTGACATATCTCTTTCTCTCCCTCCCTCTCTCCCACTCTCTCTAAAAATCAATGGAAAAAATATCCTTGGGTGAGGATTAACAACAACAACAAAAAAAGTATGTGTTTTGTGAATCAGTTTTGAGGGTGATGAAAATTTTCTATGTCTTAATTGGGGTGATGGTTAAAAGTACATATATTGTTATCAAAATGCATTGAATTGTACATTTAAGATTTGTTCATTTCACTGAATGTAAAATTTATACCAATTAAAAAACACACACACACCAAAACTGGGGGACAATGCACTAAACAAAGAGATAACCAGGTTCTATGAACAAAATTAGAGCAGAACAAAGAGAGCATGATGGGGAGGAAGGGGGTCTGGAATCCAGAGGGGGCCAAGGAAACTCAAAGAGATGTGTTTAAGCAGAAGCCTGACTGAGGTGACATGCAGAGATCTGGTGGAAGAGCTTTTCAGGTTGAGGAAGCACATGTGCAAGGAAAGGCTCAGAAGTGGAATGAAGCTTGACATTTGTTCAAGGATCAGTAAGACTGCCAGGGTGATTGGAGTGAAGTGAACCAGGGGAAATTAGTGGGAGGGATTTGAGTTTGGAGCAGCAGAAAGGGCCAGATCATAATATCCACTCCCAGAGCCAGAGACTGGAGTGACCAGATTTATATCTAAAAATTATCTGACTCTTGTGAGAAGAGACTGTAGTGGACTGGGAGTGAAAACAGAGAGACAAGTTAGGAGGTTACCAGAAAGAAATTTTCAGTGGAATCAAAGCCTATAATTTCTTTTTTTTAATCCTCACCCGAGGACATTTTTGCATTTATCTTCAGACAGAGCAGGAGGGAGAGAGGGAGCAAGAGAGAGAGAGAGAAACATCAATGGGAGAGAGACACATCGAGTGGTTGCCACCCACATGACCCCAACTGGGGCCAGGGACAAATTGCAACCGAGGTACGTGCCCTTAGCAGGAACCAAACCCAGGACTCTCTGGTCTACGGGCTGACGCTCTAACTGCTGAGCCAAACCAGCCAGGGCAAAGCCTATAATTTCTAAAGTTTTTATTAATGCATGATGATCTTGCTAGCATTAAAAGTCCTTAATTTAACTATCTAGTTTTTGTCAGAGTGGTTGTCTCTTTCAACAGTCACTAATTAGGGTCAAAGGGTTGCAAATTAAAAAAAATTTTTTTTTTCTTTATTGATTTTAGAGAGAGAGGAAGGGAGAGAGAGAGAAACATCGATGAGAGAGAACATTGATTGGCCACCTCCTGCATGCCCCCCACTGAAGATTTGGCCCACAACCTGGGCATGTGTCCTGACCAGGAATTGAACTGGTGACCTCTTGGTGCATGGGTCGATGCTCAACCACTGAAACACACCGGCCAGGCAGGGTTGCAAATTTTTGACAAGATGGAAAAACATGAAGGACTACAACTTTAGCTTGCCATTAATGTCTATAATCTTTGTTATATTTTCAAATATAAATATATAAAAATATTTACTTCTTTATTCCAATTATGACGGAAGAGAACAGGTCAGTCTTTAATGCTAACAACAGTGGGCGGGATGGGACTTTCTTCCATTCTCTTTTTCCTCATCAAATTTCCATCTGGTACTGATTTTAAATAAAAGTGTAAGCAAATCAGAAGTTTGTATTTGATTTTAATGTGAGAATTCAAAGAACTTGTTCAGAGACATAGCACTGAAAATAAAGGTGGGCAAATTCTTAGTTTAAGTAAATGTTTCCTGTTCCTTTGGTAGATCCCAAGCAGCATTGAAGATATATTTAATGATGATCGCTGCATAAATATCACCAAACAGGTAACAACAACAAAAAGTAAAAATAGTGCCACCTGAAGCTTTGGGTCAAATTCAAATGCCACTTACTATTGATTTCTTTCTTTTATTTTAACTCTTTTAGACACCATCATTTTGGATTTTAGCTCGTGCCCTAAAGGAATTTGTGGCCAAAGAGGGTCAGGGAAATTTACCTGTCCGAGGCACAATTCCTGACATGATTGCTGATTCAGGCAAATATGTAAAACTTCAAAATGTGTAAGTCATTGTTTTCAAACTATGTAACAGAAAAATGAATTTGTTTATATTAGAGATGAACATATTTTACTAGTCTATCAGAAATCAAATGAAAGCCTGTTATAATCTAATTGCTTTAAAAATAAGCTAAAGAACTTAGGGGGCAGATTTTTTTTTAAATCCTTACCCAAGGATATTCTTCCATTTATCTTAAGACAGAGTGGGAAGGAGGGAGGGAGAGACAGACAGACACACACACACACACACACACACACGTCGACTGGTTACCTCCCGCACAACACTGACCAGGGCCGGGGACGAACCACAACCAAGGTACATACCCCTGACTGGAATCGAACCTGCAACTCATTGGTCCGCGGCCCAATGCTCTAACTGCTGAGCCAGGGCCAGATTTAAAAAAAAAAAATTTATTTTTTAGAATAGTTTTAGGTTCACAGCAAAATTGAGTGGAAAGTACAGAGAGTTCTCATATACCCTCATTAGGAAAGAGATTTTTTTCTTACGTATTTCATGATAAAATCTAACATTTGAGTTCTTAACTGTGCTATGAACTATTCTATGTATTAACTAATTTAATAGTCACAACAACCCAATGAGAGAGATGCTGTTATTGTCCCAGTTTTATAGATGAGGAAACAGGCCTAGAAAAGGTCATTTATTCAGGGTCAGACTGCTGGTAAATAGCAGAACCAGGATTTGAACCCATAAAACCTGTCTCCATACTCTTAACTAGGGCCCTATACTGTGTTTAATTTGTAACTTAAAATTTTGATGTCTTCAGTTTGGATGAATTTTTTATTAGTAATGCTTCATAATTTTAAGAGTTCATAATCATAGATAGATACCTGCTATCCAGGTATCACTAGCTTGAATCCAGATAGACTGTCATAGGATGGTTCTCAATGGATATTACCCTTATGTAGTTTGGTCATGGTGCTGATGAATCCAGGGCCACTCGCTTGGTATCCTCAAGGGCCAAATAATGTCACACAGAGATCTCTGTTCCCTAAACAGAATGCACTCTTCATCTCAGTCATTGTTCAACAAATCTTTGTTGTCCTAGCCTAAAAGTTTAACTACTTAAAACTTGGGAAAAGTCAATTGAGGATAAAAAGAAGTATGACCTCACATTGGAAATAGTTAACACTGATTATCTTCAGAGGATGAAAATCTAAGTAGACTTAAAAGTTTTACATGAATTGCCCGGCTGGTGTGGCTCACTGATTGGGTGTCAACCTGTGCACCAAGAGGTCACCAGTTTGATTCCCAGTCAGGACACATGCCCAGGTTGTGGGTATGCGGACACATGCCCAGTGGGGGACATGCAGGAGGTGGCCAATCGATGTTCTCACTCATGGATGTTTCTATCTCTTTAAAAATCAATAAAGAAAAATTATTTTTAAAAAAAGTTTTACATGAATTTGTAGAAGGACAGTTTTGAAGTATTTAACTTTTCCTTGGACTTAACTTCAAGGAGAAAAATCGTGTTCTTTAGTAACATGTTTTGTCAGGTCCTCTGTCAGAGAAGTGTGGATCAGGGATCATGGAGGGCAGTTTTTTTGTGTTTTTTTTTTTTTATCCTCACCCGAGGACTTTTTTCTATTTTTTGTTCAGACAGAGTGGGAGGAAGAGAGAGGAAGAGAGAGAGAGAAACATCGACGTGAAAGGGACACATCGAGTGGCCGCCTCCCACACGACCAACCAGGGCCGGGGACAAATTGCAACCGATGTACTTGCCCCTAGTGGGAACCGAACCCAGGTCTCTCTGGACCGCAGGCCGACGCTCTAACTGCTGAGCCAAACCGGCCAGGGCTGGAGGGCAATTTTTAAGTTGGGTGCTGTTAATTACAGAGGGATCCCAGATATTAGTGGATTCCAAGAGTCCATCACCAACACTAGGAAGATCCCCAACCACTAACAGGTGTGGCTGGTAGTATTTCCATGGCATTTTCACATTTCGTATGTTCCAGACCAGTACTTCTTTATGAAAAATAAAACAATTTTTTGTTTGCTTCCTGGTGATATTTACAATTTGCTGATTTTAAAATTTGTTAATAGTAGCTTTTTTTTTTCTTCCAGTTACCGTGAAAAAGCAAAGGAAGATGCTGCTGCTGTGGGTAATCATGTTGCCAAATTGCTACAGTCGATAGGCCAGGTAAGCTGCTGGGCACATTTTGATGGACAGCACAGCTCCACATAAGCCTGATCCAACTCCAGCCAGAAAAGGTTTAGAGATGGAGGGCATGGCATTGGCTCTGTGCTTCTTTAGAGGGATCTCTCACTTGCCTGCCTCATGAGAAAGATTGTTTTAAAGAAACAAGGTGTTTTTCCAGTGTTCTCCCAGCACTTGGAGAAAGCCTCCCCATCCCACAATGATCAACTTTTTGCTGTACCCTCTACTAATCTTCTCTTTTATACTGAAGCAAAATCTGCATTTATCTCTTTACAGGCACCAGAGTCCATTTCAGAGAAAGAATTAAAATTACTCTGTAAGTCCCCTTGAATTAATTTCCTTATTTTACTTCATAAAAATGTGCCACAGGGAATGTTCTCAGGACTTTTAAATGGTTGAAATGAAAAATTTTCCATGGTTTCATGGTATAGATAAATATAATTATTGGTAAGGCTTTTTTAGTCTTGTAATAAATGAAGAGTATTTTTGTTGTTGTTGATTTTCACCTGAGGATATTTTTTCAATTTATTTTTTTAGAGAGAGTGGAAGGGAGGGAGGGAAGGGGGAGAGAGAGAGAGACAGACAGACACACACACACACACACACACACACACACACACATCCATCGGTTGCCTCCTGCATCACCCCAACCGGGGCTAGGGATCGAACCTGTGACCCTTCGGTGCTCTGGCTGACGCTCTAACCACTGAGTCACACTGGCCAGGGCATAAATGTAAAGTATTTTAAGACTGGGTCAGAGGTGGAGCAATATCTATCTATAGCAATACTAAAAAGACATGAAGGTCAATTATTTGAAAATTGTCATTAATACAGAATTATTTTTAGCTTAATTTTAAGTAATTTGGGAAAGTTTTATCTGAAGGCTTTGGGTTTGAAATCCTGAGTCACATGTACATTGACAGTATTGGTTTAACTACTCATTTTGATCTGTGTTAAATGACTGTCATGGAATTAAGGATTTTACCATCTAGTTTCAGAGTGGCTAGGTTCCAGGCATCTTTTTGAATACTCCTCATAGACTTGAAGTATTTCTTAAATTTAAGACTCAGTTTAAGAATAATATAACCTGTTTTACATGCTGTCTGAAGATAAAGTCTATATTTTACATGCTCCTCAGTCTTAGAATATATTTATCCAAGTTCTCCATTTCATGACTCTTTTACAGTGTTTCTTTAGGCTTAGTTTTAATGTTTTGTTCCATTTCGAACCTTGCACCTTGTTTCTGCGTGTAGTGTTCTACTAGGTTATATGATACCAGATTAAAAGCTGAATGTTGGGTATTTGAGGGTTTATTCTGTTTCCTCTACTTTGGGATATGTTTAAAATTTTAATTTTATTTTTTTGTTAATCCTCACCCAAGGATACTTTAATCAAACCCGAGACCCTTCAGTGAGCAGGCCAACGCTCTAACCACTGAGCCAAACTGGTCAGGGCAGTTTTTTGTTTTTTTTTTAACATTACATATACCAAGAGTATAATATATGTAACACTTTCGTTTCAGACTACTTATCCATAATAATGATAAAAGCTACTGTTCATTGAGCCCTATCAGGCATTGTGCTAGGTACTTTTGATCCACAGACAGCTTTCAAAGGTAACAGTGTTATCCCCATTCTGAGGCTCAGAGAGGTGCCATCACTTACAATGCTGAACTGGTTGTAATGCCAACGACATGAATTTAGGATGACTTATGTTGTAGTGCCTTCTGTGCTAACCATTAGAGTCGAATAGAAAACATTTCTTCTCATTACCATATCTGTAAAGATTATAAACACAGTTTCCTGTTCTTTTTTTTTTTTTAATCCTCACCTGAGGATATTTTTCTTCTGATAGAGTTGGAGGAGGAGAGAGAGCACGAGAGAAACATTGATGTGAAAGAGACATATCGATTGGTTGCCTCCTGCATGACCCTGACCAGGGCCAGGAACCAACTGCAACCGAGGTATGTGCCATTGGCTGGAATTGAACCTGCAATTCATTGGTCCGTGGGTGCTGTCGCTCTAACCACTGAGCCAAACCAGCCAGGGCACAATTTCCTGTTCTTTTTTTTTCTTTTCTATATTGATTTTTAGAGAGAGAGGAAGGGAGAGGAAGAGAGAGAGAGAGAAACATCGATGAGAGAGAACATTGATTGGCCGCCTCCTGCATGACCCCCACTGGGGATTGGGCCCACAACCTGGGCATGTGCCCTGACTGGGAATTGAACCAGCAACCTCTTGGTGCATGGGTCGATGCTCAACCACTGAGCCACACCGGCTGGGCAATTTCCTGTTCTTAAAGTGATGTGTGATTTGGAATATTCATGTGTTTCAACCATGAATATTGTCTTTCCTGTATTCAGGCAGCAATTCTGCATTTCTTCGAGTGGTAAGATGTCGATCCTTAGCTGAAGAATATGGCTTGGATACAATTAACAGGGATGAAATTAGTAAGTATAACAATCTTTTGATGCTAGGTTATTAATTTTTATTTATTTTCCAGCCTTTTATTTTTAATTGAATTTATTGTGGTTACACTGATTAACAAAATTATACAGGTTTCAGGTGCACAATTCTATAGCACATTATCTGTACACTGTATTGTGTGTTCACCACCCCAAGTCAAGTCTCTGTCCATCACCATTTATCCTCCTATACCCTCCTCCACCTCCTCCCCACCCCACTCTGGCAGTTGCCACACTGTTATCCCTATCCATGATTTCTCTCTTATTCTTTTCTTTTTTGCTCAGTTTCTCCTCCCTCCCCAAACACCCATCCCCCATAGCTGTCAGCCTGTTCTCTATGAGTCTGTCTCTATTTTGCTTGTTAGTTCATTTTATTCATTATATTTCACATATGAGTGAAATCATATGGTACTTGTCTTTCTCTGACTGGCTTCTTTCACTTAGCATAATGTTCTTTAGGTCCATCCATGCTGTTGTAAAAGGTAGTTTCCGTTTTTTTACAGCCAAGTAGTATTTCATTGTATAAATGTACCACAGCTTTAATTTAAAGAGATTAATATTTTGTGTATAATAATATTGAGTATATGGTGATAATATAAAGAATAATGGAAATATTTATACTCTAAATTTTATTCTATAAACCTATCCAAGTAGTCATAATTTCAAAATGTAAAACTTAATACATACATAAAATCATCTTTAGGTAGGTTACTGAGTAAGCTGTGTGGTAAATAGAAGAGCTAAGGTCAGCATGTTACTACTTTAGTAGAGATTATGGTGACTATAGTTAATAGTTCATAAGACAACTGGGTTTTATCTTATTTATCATTTTCTATTTTATTGTCACAAAATATTAAAATTTTGTGATAAAATTGTGTTGTGTCCTGAAAATATTAAAATTTTGTGACAAAATTGTGTTGTGTCTTGAAACTTGTAAATTCTGTCTGTTGTTTTTATGTCATAAATTACCTAAATTATATTGAGTTTTTTCCCTTTCAGTTTCCAGCATGGACAGTCCAGATAATGAGATAGTATTATACTTAATGTTACGGGCTGTGGATAGATTTCATAAACAACATGGTAGATATCCAGGTAAGAATAGCAATTGAATTATCAAATATAATAAAATCTTGGATAGACCCTTAAATTAAATCTTAAAGTATCCTTGGGTGTTTACAATTGGTCTTTGATTTTTATATTGTAAACAGTTTACACTTAGTCCATCTCAGTGAGGAACTACCATTTATTTTGTAACTATTTGCAAATAGTGTCTGATTCTAAACTATTACAGGGGAATGTTGGTTGAATGCATATAGAAGAAAACATTTTTTCTGTCAGTTTCCACAGTTTACTTCTAAGACTCACACTGAGTTTTGTGGAAATGGAAAGTCATAAGAAGTATGACAGTGACTACTGAACTCAGAATTCTGAAGATGTAGACATTTCTTTGTTTAGTATCTAATTTTTGTTATCTGTAAATGTAATGATTGGGTAATCAACATAATCTCAAAGATTTTTAGTTGCCCAGAAAATTTTTATTAAAATAAGTTTAATTATGCAAGATTATTGCATAGCAGTACATTCTAGGTGTATCATAAAACCTGTTGCCCCAACTGATGTCATATGCCCACTGAGTTTTGGTCTTAATGAGCTAGTTTACCAGTAGAAAGAAAATAAACACTAAATATGCATTGCTTTATTTGTATTATTTGATTAGAGTGTATTTTTGGTTATTGCATAACAAACCATCTCAAAACTTAGTAGTTTAAAACAGTAAATTATTATTATTATTATTATTATTATTACTATTATTATTTTAATCCTCAGCTGAGGATACTTTTTGCATTCATAGAGCAAGAGGGAGAGAGGGAGGAAGAGAGAGAGAGAGAAAATCATCGATGTGAGAGAAACACATTGACTGGCTGCCACCCACACAACCCCAACCGGGGCCGGGGACAAACTGCAACCGAGGTATGTGCCCTTAGCGGGAACTGAACCCGGGTCTCTCCAGACCGCGGGCTGATGCTTTAACCGCTGAGCCAAACCGGCCAGGGCTAAAACAGTAAATTGTTATCTGATGATTTTATGGATTGGCTGGGGTCAGTTAGGCAGATCTCACTGGGGAGAGGGGATCTTGTATGATGCTCTGGATCCGAGTTATTTTGAAGGCTTGACTGAATTAGACATCAGAGAAATCATTTTTACTCAGATGTCTGGCACTTTAGTCAGGATAACTGGAACTGTTGGGGGTTTGTCAGGCATATGTCGCCACAAAGCTAGCTAGGGATTCCTTTTAGCATGACAGTCCTAGAGTAGACTTCTTATATGGTTTCTGGCTTCCCCAGAATTAACATTCCAAAAGGCCTAGGTGGAAGGTACAGGGCTTTCTATGGCTTTGTCTTAGAAGTCACACAGCATCACTTATGTTGTGTTTTATTGACTTCACAGGGCCAGCTTAGATTAAGAGTAGAAGGGGACTACATGAGGGCACAAAGGGGTGTACATTGAGGAGCCATCTTGGGAGAGTCGCTGCCACATAGAGTATAGGCTTTGAACCTAGATTCATATCCAGGTTCTGTCACTTACTGTCTCTTGACCTTGGGTGAGTCACTATTTCCCTCTAAGTCTCAAATCTTTTATTTATAGAATGGCAATAATAGTATCTCCTCTATTAGACTGTTAGGATTAAATATGTGCTGTATGAAAATCACTTTACACATTGCCTAACACCTTGTAAGTACTCAATAAAGGGCAGGTATTACTATTGTGAGGAAGAGTAGTGTGATCGTTTTTAAACCAGTGGTTAAAAAATATTTATTTATTTTTTACCTGAGGATATTCTTCCATTCATTTTTCGATAGAGTGGGAGGGAGGGAGAATGAGAGAGAGAGAGAAACATTGATGTGAGAGAGACACACTGATTGGTTGCCTCCTGCACAACCCCAACCAGGGCTGGGAATCGAATCGCAACCAAGGTACGTGCCCTTGACAAGAATCGAACCTGCGACTCTTTGGTCTGCAGGCCAACACTAACCGCTAAGCCAAACCAGCCAGGGTTGACTTTTTTTTAATAAAACCTGAATGTAATGCCTTCCAGTAATAATAATAATAACTTACCTTTTGAGACATTACAGTTTAATCATTAACAACTGCCTGAGCTTGTACCCCAGTTTTACTATTTATGAGCTAAGTAACAGGCAAATAACATAATCTGTGCCTTAATTTTTTTTTTAAGGAACTTTATACATTTATTTTAAAATATTTTTTTCTTTTATTGATTTTAGAGAGGAAGGGAGAGAGAGAGAGAGAGAGATAGAAACATTGATGAGAGAGAACATCGGTTGGCCGCCTCCTACATGCCCCCTACTGGGGATTGGGCCCACAACCTGGGCATGTGCCTGACTGGGAATCGAACTGGCGACCTCTTGGTGCATGGGTTGACGCTCAACCAGTGAGCCACACCGGCCGGGCTGTGCCTCAGTTTTTTCATCTGTAAAACAAGGTGGTTGTGAGGATTACATAAATACATGAATATATATGGTGTTTAGAACAGTACCCAGCATCTGTTAATGCTCAATGTTACCTGTTATTATAGCTTTATGTCCTCAGTGTCATTTAATCTGGAAATGGATAATAAACATAATTTTTTCAAGGGTATAAATAGGACATCACCTTATTCATTCAGTTCTTCTATAAAGAAGTATTGAGCCCTGGCCGGTTTGGCTCAGCAGTTGGAGCTTCGGCCTGCGGACCAGAGAGTCCCGGGTTCGGTTCCCGCTAAGGGCACGTACCAAAAAAAAAAAAGAAGTATTGAGCACCAGCTGTGTGCCAGACACTCTTCCAGATACTGGATATGGAGCAGTGAACAAAGCAGGCTTATCAAATTCAAATTTTAATAGCTTTTTTATGGTTTCTTTGATTGTTACAGGTTCATGATATTTGTAAATATTGGTCTCATACTTCCTGTTATTTTTGTTCTTCATTTTCACACCTTACTGTTTTGACTAGAACATCTAAAACTAGATTAAATAAAGGAAGTAGCCATTCATTTTGAATCACATATTTATTTTAATGAAAATTAATTTACATGTATATTTTAAGGGGTATCTAACTATCAAGTTGAAGAAGATATAGGAAAGTTGAAGTCTTGTCTCACTGGCTTCCTTCAGGAATATGGACTATCTGTAATGGTGAAAGATGATTATGTCCACGAATTGTGAGTATTTTTTAAGCCATATTAATAGTTAATACCTGTACCTGTCATCAGCTACTTAAAGTTCATGTCTCCATTCTTTCCTGTAGTTGCCGATATGGAGCTGCTGAGCCACACACCATTGCTGCATTCTTAGGGGGTGAGTTCCAAAGATGAAAGACTGCCTTCTGTTCTTATATAGTACAGTTATGAACTTTTGTTTTCTTAGCTATTTTAACAAGGGAGGTCAGTGAAGCAGGATGTTAAATATTAAGTGGTGCAACGTCCATTATATTCCTTCACTTCATTCAGGTCTTTGTTTTTTGTTTCTAATTTTAATTTTTTTTTTTTTAGAGAGAGAGGAGGGGAGAGGGAGAGAGAGATAGAAACATCAATGAGAGAAAACATCGATTGGCTGCCTCCTGCATGCCCCCCACTGGGGATTGGGCCCACAACCTGGGCATGTGCCCTGACCGGGAATCAAACCGGTGACCTCTTGGTGCATGTGTCTACGCTCAACCACTGAGTCACACCAGCCGGGCAATTCACGTCTTTGTTTAAATGTTATCTTCCCTGTGAAGCCATCCCTCACTCCCTGATTTAAAACAGGCCCTTCTCTTGTACTCATATCCTTCGTTGCTGTTTCTCCTTAGCACTTGGAGTCATTTGACATGCTATACATCTTACTTATTTGTAAATGATCCTTCCCTCACTACTAAAAAGTAAGATCTGTGAGGGTGCTGATTTTTGTCTTTTGTCCCCTACCTAATGCCTAGTACCTAGAACAGCATCTGGTACATAGTAGAGTCTCACATTGTGTTTAATCAGTGAATCTTTTTTTTTTTTATCCTCACCTGAGGACACCTTTCTATTTTTTGTTCAGATAGAGTGGGAGGGGGAGAGAGAGAGAGAGAGAGAGAGAGAGAGAGAGAGAGAGAGAGAAACAGTGATGTGAAAGGGACACATCGAGTGGCTGCCTCCCGCACGACCATCCAGGGCCGGGGACAAACTGCAACCGAGGTACATGCCCCTAGCGGGAACCGAACCCGGGTCTCTCTGGACCGCAGGCCGACGCTCCAACCGCTGAGCCAAACCGGCCAGGGCTAATCAGTGAATCTTTATGAAAGCTTCATAATTATAAAAGCTTCAGATTATAAAAGATGAAGAATTTTTTTCTTACTAATATTCTTGGTTTTTTTTTTTCCTTCTATTCTGTTTTGAGTAACTACAGCAGTCTGGTAGTATTTAATAGAGATTTTTTTCCAAATTATGAATGTATTTAGAAAAAATACACTTTTATTCCCTTTTTATTACAAAAGTAAAGCAGGTGGAAGAGATCTTAGTATAGTATTCCATTGTCTAGGTGTACCACATCTTTTTAATCCATTCATCTACTGATGGACACTTGTGCTGTTTCCAGCTCTTAGCTATTTGTAAATAGCGCTGCTATGAACATAGGGGTACATATATTCTTTCTGATTGGTATTTCAGGCTTCTTGGGATATATTCCTAGAAGTGGGATCAATGGGTCAAAAGGCATTTAATTCCATTTTAACTTTTTTGAGTAGGGAACAGACTGACAAACCTCAAAGGGAAGGGGGGTGGTGGAGGGCGGGAAGAGATAAACCAAAGAACTTATATGCATATATGTATAATCAATGGACACAGACAACAGTGCAGTGAAGGTGGGGGTGGCAGGGAGGAGGGTGTCAATGGGGGGAAAAAAGGAGGGACATCTGTAACACTTTCAACAATAAAGAAAAAATAATAAATAAAAATATTCTGTCTTAAAACAAAACAAAAAAAGTAAAGTAGAAAGGTGTCAGAATCATTTCTGCCTATATGTATCCTTTAAAATGCAATCAACCATACTATTTTGACATTTTTTACTTAATGTATGTTGCTAATGTTTCTAAACCACCATAATTAAAAGTATTTCATTCTTTAAAACTGTGGCATAATATCCCAAGGTATGAATGTATACAATAAAACTTTTCTTTTAAGAACATAGTTATAGCCCTGGCCAGTTTGGCTCAGCGGTTAGAGCGTCGGCCTGCGGTCCAGAGAGACCCGGGTTCGGTTCCCGCTAAGGGCATGTACCTCGGTTGCAGTTTGTCCCCGGCCCTGGTTGGTCGAGCGGGTGGCAGCCACTCGATGTGTCCCTTTCACGTCGATGTTTCTCTCTCTCTCTCTCTCTCCCTCCCACTCTATCTGAACAGAAAATGAAAAAATGTCCTCAGGTGAGGATAAAAAAAAAAAGAACATAGTTATAAAATGTTGTAGTCCTTTATTTTGATATGACTCAGTGAATCATGTCTGTTTGGATTACTTTTAAACACCTTTGCTTTTGGAAAAAGGGAAGGTTTTCTTTACAGAATTGAATGTTTTTATACAATTCTTGAAATTTACCTTTTTCAAAGATTTACTTTTTTCCTTTTCCCTTGCAGGAGCTGCTGCTCAAGAGGTTATCAAAATAATCACCAAACAATTTGTAATTTTTAATAATACTTATATTTATAGTGGCATGTCACAGACTTCAGCAACTTTTCAGTTGTAGAATAAGCACCCTATGTAGTGTGTTAATAATTAAAACTATATTGCCTTTAGGTTGTACTGTAATCTGTAAAGTTCTGCTAAAGGAGAACTATTAAATTGTTTGCTTAATAAACAGTTTTTTCATTTGTAATAATGTAATCTTGTTGTTTGGGTTGGGGAGGGTCGGGGATGGTGTGTGAAGGAAGCAGTAAATTTCCCAGAGAATAAAAGCTATCTGTTTCTAATTGAGTTTGTTATTTTTGGCTTGCTGTTTCAAAGTTACTTATAGAAATCATGTTTCATTAGAAATAGTTTTAAATATTTTTTCTTACAGTCTTAAATGAATTTAATCCATGTGCAGATTTTAGCTATGGACATCTTGGGAGTATCACTATTTGTTAAAACTAATAGAATCTTATTTTACATGTTTTTTAATTTAATATTTTCCATCACCATTTATCCCCTCTATGCCCTTTTCCACCTCCACTCATCCCCCTCCACCCCCACAATCACCACACTGTTGTCCATGTACAGTAGTCCCTCGTTTATCGTGGTTAATCCGTTCCAGACTCTAGTGGTTGCATCTGGCGTTGAAGGATTCCTGGGGTGCTCAAATACATAGGCCTACAGTCCATACATATAGTAATTTTAATACCCGGCTGGTGTGGCTCAGTGGTTGAGCCTTGACCCATGCAGCAGTAATTTTAATTTTAATTGTAGTACAGGGGTGTATAATTAACTCAGACAACTGAGCGTGCGCTGTATCATTTTCACTGTCTCGATCAACTTTTTAATGAATATATTTGAAAAAACCGCGATAGAGTGAAGCTGCCAACGTCGAAGTGCGAAGTGGCGAGGATGACTGTACAGGAGTTCTCGCTCTTTCGTTTGTTCAGTTCCTCCATCCCCCACCCCCAGCTGTCTGCTTGTTCTCTGTGAGTCTGTCTCTATTTTGCTTGGTAGCTCAGTCTGTTCATTAAATTCCACATACCAGTAAAATCATAAGATATTTGTCTTTCTCAAAAAATATGGAACACTTCACGAATTTGCAGGTCATCCTTGCCCAGGGGCCATGCTAATCTCTATTGTTCCAATTTGAGTATATGTGCTGCAGAAGGGAGCACGAAACTAATAGAATTTTAAAAGCAAATATTTCAGATGTATTAGTTTTATCAGAAAATGACAGGATGCATGCCAGGGAAAGTTGGGAGGGAGGAATGTGGGCCCTACTTCTCCACCAGCCTGCACACTTGTGTGAAGCCAAGGCCCCAGAGCCCACCTCTTCCATCACGGAGCCCTCCCAGCTAACAGAGCCCACCTCTTCCATCACGGAGCCCTCCCAGCTAACTTCATGGGGTGAAGGCCCCTCTGAGCAGAGGAAGCCCTTACCAGGGCAGGGAGATTGGAGGGTGACTTTTCCACCACTTGACGACGCCAATCCACGTGCTTACTAATCCCTGCCCTTAGACTCTGCGTTGGGGCGGGGCTGCCGGAAGTTCCGCCCCTCGGAAGTGATTTTTTTCATCCCCTTGGTGGGAAGCGGACTGCTGAGTCGTGGTAGGCTGGCGCCAAGGAAAGAAGGGCGGGAGCTCGGAGCGCGGCGACGTGAGGGTAAAGGCCGTGGCTCCCTGCGTGTTCGTGTTCGGGTCCTCCCTCAACCCTGCCCCGGAGCTGGCCCGTTGCCTCCTGTGGAAGACCGGCCACGGCCGGCAGGCTCAGGTGGCCCTCACAGCGGCAAGGATGTAGAACGCCCCGCTGTTCCCTTCTTAACCGGCCCACGTGAGGGGATGGGTTGAGCGTGCGGGCAGGGACCCTTCTGAGGAGGCAATAGACCCCGGCTGCGGTTCCCACAGCAGCTGCTGGGATAAAGCATTGGCTCCTACCACTTAGGCGTCTAGAGCCTGGCAGTTTTTGACCCGCTGGTACTTCAGAAACCGCGCCGCCTCCCCAGGTGATTCTGATGTAGGGAAGGGTGGGAACCACGGGTGAGGTTGTTCCCCAGACGCGGCGGGCACCGTAACTGGGCTGATTTTCGGGGCCTTTAACCAGCGCCCGACCCCTCGCAGGACTTGGAGAACCTGGTCTAAGAAGAGCCTGAGGGACCACCTGTGCTCCTCAAAAGGAATTCTGCCAGCTCTTTAGGTGAGCCAGGCCTTGGCGTTCATGAGCGGAAATTCAGGAAACGGAGTGGGCTTAGCCTTCTCTCCTTGGAAAAATCACTTACCTTTACCTGTGCAAACTGGGATGAGGATTTATGCGAAAGGGCTGCTCCAATCTACTGAGTTTGAGAGTGTTAATACTATAGAGTGAACTGCCTCCTGGTACCCTCAGTTTGTTTTCTGGACCTGATTGACTTATTTCTCAACCTACTTCAACTATTGTAACAAAATTTATATTACTTGTACTTGCATATTGCGTGGCCTTCTATCCTTTGCCTGTTCTATACTTCAGAGGGAATTTTCCGCTATGTATGAGGCCAGGCTTGGTATCTAAAAGGTCTGAGCCAACAGGAGATCACATCCACAACTCAGGGCCAATGTGGAGTAAGTAGCTTTATTCTAAACACCTGGGGGCAGGTGGGCTGAGTCCCAAAAGGGAGTCAGCTCCAAATAACAGTTGGGGTCTAGGTTATATACTCTGCCTCTAGCTTCCAGCAGTTCCTGCTGACTTCGTCTGCATGGCCTGTTGTCCACTTTGCAGTTGGACTGGTCTGGTATCTCATTCTGCATCTGCTGGGTGATTCATGGTTTTGTGGATAATCTGGATAATCTGTACTCAACAGAAGGCTGAGCAAAGGTCATGCAAGCAACGCATTTTTCACAGTTTCTGCCTTTTGCAAGCTTTTACCTTTACTCTTTAAAACGTTATTAACCCTTTCAGTATCCACTGTCAACAACTTAGTGATGGAATTTAGTGGTGGGATTTTCAGCCTTGCCAGCCTTACACAGAAAGATGTCATTTATCTTTCTAGTACTGGTGTTGGGGGGGGGTGATATTTCGATTTCAAAAAGCTTCACATCAGCATTTTCTAGTCCAGCTAATTTGCTTAAATTTGAATTTGAGTTGAATTTGAATTGGTAGAGTGAAACCTGTAAATGGGAGAGTTTCTTTCTGTTATTTAGGATCCTCCCCCTTTTTTTTTTCTGTGAGAATACAGTAAATAATTTTGAAATCTTGTTGTTCGTTACAGTTTGCATCTAATCTGTTCACTAAGTAAGTGCTTTATTGGGCAAATGTTTTTGTTCTTGGGAATAGACTATATTTTATCATTTTAAATATAGTTTTATAATTATCAATCCTTTGAAAGTTGTAACTTGTCTTTTGCTGTTGATGTTTTTTAAAACCCATAGCTAGTGAATAGATGACTTGTATTAGTGCAGATACTTGGCAAGCTTTATCTGATTTTGCTGTGCAAAGTAACCATTTATTAGAAAATAGTAAAAGAAAGACAAAGGAATAGAAGGTAGTCTATGTTGTCAGTTTCAATGTCAAGACATTTAGATTTAAAAATTGTATCTTTCTTTAAAAATAAAATTATATGAAAAAGCAGAATAGATTAATTATATAGTTATAATTAATTATAACTATATTATAACTATATAGTTATATAGTTATATATAACTATGCTATTATAACTATATAGTTTAAGGAAATAGTCCTTAAACTCCCTCACAAAGCAAACACCTCCACAAATGTATAGTAGTCAATTTTTTGTCTGTTTTTTAATTTAGTCCCCCCCTGAATCTTAACCCATTTGCTCAGAGTTAATACAATACAATACTGTAGAGCAGTGGTTCTCAACCTTCCTAATGCCGCAACCCTTTAATACAGTTCCTCATGTTGTATGTGGGTGTACCCACCTGGAGACGGATAGAGGAGCGGTGTCTCGGTTCCTAAGACCATCGGAAATATGTGTTTTCCGATGGTTTCAGGCGACCCCTGTAAAAGGGTCGTTCGACCCCCAAAGGGGTCGCGACCCGCAGATTGAGAACCGCTGCTGTAGAGGGTAAGAGTGGAATGTGGGGCCTGGCTTCAGATGTTCTTGGTTCCCATTCCAGCTCTGACACCTACAAGCTATTTGAACTGGGCAAATTGTTTACCCTGTCCTCATCTATCTTCATCCTTATAGCTCCCTTGTAGTGATGTTGTAATGACTAAAAATATATTTATAAGGTTTATAGAACAGCACTTGGCCTACAAAAGGACTATGGAACATTAGAAACTTTTATTATAAAAATTGTGAAAAATAGAAAACTGGAGTAAAACACCATAGAACTATCAGCTAAAGACAACAGTGTTATTATGTTGCTATTTTGTAACAAGCGTTTTACCTTGCTTTTAAACGTTTTGAGTAAACAATATCCTGTAAATGTACTATAATGTACCTAACCATTTCTTTTTAAATGGAATATTTAGGTTAAAAAATGGCAAAACTGGTATATATTTGTATATTGCTTTATAAAAGATTCTCACATTTATTTAAATATTTTTTGTTTGGGAATTTTATTTTCATTTTGAAATTGAGAATGAAAAATAGAAAGGCTAACTCGGTATCTCCCTTTAACCACATAGTGTTGAAGTACATAAGAATTTTAGAGTTCTGTGAGTCCTGATTTATTGCTCTAAGAAGTTAATTGGACTCTGATAAATTTTTTTCTAAAAAATTAGTATTTTTTTTAATCCTCATCCAAGGATATTTTTCCATTGACTTTTTTAGATAGAATGGGGGGGGGGGGAGGAGAGAAAGAGAGAGAGAAACATGGAAATGAGAGAGGCACATCAATTGGTTGTCTCCTGCACAACCTTGACTAGGCTGAGGATCAAACCCACAACTGAGGTATGTGCCCTTGACCAGGAATCAAACCCAAGACTCTTTGTGCTCAGGCCGATGCTCTAACCACTAAGCCAAACTGGCCAGGGCTAGTTTAGCATTTTAAAATAAAGCATATAAGAGGTCATATCATGGTTGCCATTATTTATAACTTCTAACAAATAATATATAAACAAAGATTTAAGGTAATAGTAGAATACTATCTTGAACAAACCATGGTTGTTAGAAAAAATTTTAGTATTAAGTTTAACTTATGAAGAGAAATGCAGTTCAAAAGACTGTATGTGTGTGTTTTAAACTTATGATTCATGGAGGGATGCCAAGTCTGAAAGGATGGGATGAAAATTTATAGGAAAGAAAATAAGGTCCAGAAGAGGATCAGTTAGATCAGTTAAACAACCATTTGTGTATTTATTTATTTATTATTATTATTATTATTTTAAATGCTCACTTGAGGATATTTTTCCATTTATTTTCAGACAGAATGGGAAGGGTAGGGGAGAGAGAGAGAGAGAAAGAAACATCTATGTGAGAGAGACACATCGACAGGCTGCCTCCCACACGACCCTGACCAGGGCTGGGGATCGAACCTCAAACAAGGTACGTGCCCTTGACTGGAATTGAACCCGAGATTCTTTGGTCTGCAGGCCGACGCTCTAACCGCTGAGCCAAACCGACCAGGGCATGTGTGTTTATTATTATTTTTTAATATGTTTTTATTGATCTTTTTAGAGCGAGAGGAAGGGAGAGAGAGAGAGAAACATCAATGTGAGAAACATCCATCGACTGCCTCCTGCGTGCCCCCTACTGGGGATCGAGTCTGCAACCTGGGCATGTACCCTGACCAGGAATCAAACTGGGACCTCTCAGTCCACGGGATAATGATTAATCCACTGAGCTACACTGGCCAGGCTGTGTGTTTATTTAATAAAATGTGTTGAATGTCTGTAGAACTTAAAGATGCCAGATGCATTTTTGTATGTTTTCAAATTTAATTCTTGTAACAACTCTCTGCAGTAGGAATTTCCTATTTTACAGATGAGGAAACAGCCTCAGAGAATTAAAGCACACCCTGTACCATCCATCTAATACATTGTAAATTCAATGCCTGCTCTTCTGGCTCCAGGAAAGCTATTCTTTCCCTGCCCCTTTGCATTTATAAATCTGGAATTCTTAAACATTTATTTTTGTGAAGGAAATTGTTTGTTGTTGTTGTTGTTATTCTGTTTTGTTTTGTTTTTAGAATTTTTTTTCTTTTTTGGTTAATCCTCACCTGAGGATATTTTTTCCATTGATTTTTAGAGAGAGGGGGAGGGAGGAAGGAATGGAGGGAGGGAAAGAAAGAGAGAGAAAAAGAAAGAAAGAAAGAAACATAGATATGAGAGAGACACATCAGTTGGTTGTCTCCCATACATGCCCCGAATGGGGCAGGGGATCGAACCTGCAACTCAGGTGTGTGCCTTTGACCGGGAATTGAACCTGCGACCCTTCAGTGCATGGCCTGATGCTCTAACTACTGAACATCATCAGCCAGGGCAATAATTTTTTATTATTAAATTTATTGGGGTGACACTGGTTAATAATAAAATTATATAGATTTCAAGTGTACAATTCTATAATACATCATCTGTACATTTCAAACATTTATTTATTTATTTATTTTTAGGGCCTTCTGGTGAAAACCGGAAGACCTACTGGACAAATTCAAAAAGAGCTGTAAGCACTTCAAACATTGATTTAAATTGAGAAAACACTTTTATAGGTGAAATCTAAGGAAAAAGAAAACAGATAAGCATGGAAAATGAGGACACAAAGAAAATACAAGGTGAGAAGTTCATGAATCATGTCTGGAAGTAGTTTTATATATTTGTAGGTAATACTGCAGATTATCTGACAGGATCCAGGAAATGAAAGAATAATTCAACAATTTATATAAATATGTATCATGTACCTACTCTGTGCCTGTCACACTCATTCAGGAAACTGATATTCTAATGGAAAAAGGCATGCTGATAATTAGAATACTCTATTATAGCTGATTTAATGGAGGTAAGAATACAAAAAGAGTTGGGAACTTGAGAGAACTACCATCAAAGTATGCCTGGAGGATTTCAGAGTTATCCTCAGAATGGTGGAAATTAAATCCATGGGCATGGAGGAGATGAACCAGAGAGGGAATATTAAAAGAGAAAAGAATGGGAAATAAATAGTGTTCCCTTTAATGCACACCATCACATAAGGGTTTGGCTGAGGAAGAGGGCCCTCAAAAAAAAAAAAAAAAAAAGACTGAGTAAAACATTTCAGAAAGGTGAATGGAAAGTAAGGAATATGTGGTGTTTTGGAAATCAGCCTTAGTGTTACTGACCCTTCAGGTCCTGGGACCCAAATCAGGGTCCTTCTGCCCAGTAGCACCAATAGAACAAGACTGAGTTTGATAAAGCAGAGCAGAAACTTTATTCTTTGATCAAGGAATGGAGAGGGTAAGCTCATGCTCTAACAGTGCCTATTCCCCAACTGGGAAGGAGTCTTCTGTATTTATAGGTTGTGACGTGGAGTGATTAAATTTTTTTTTAGGCATGGGTAGTTATTCTTCTGTTGCACTTGGCCCTTTTGTGCATGGTCTTTTTTGGTGTACAGGACAGTGCTCCAACCAACTGAGCCACCCAGCCAGGGTTGTGCATGGTCTTTTTTTGCACATGATGCTCCATACCATCTTGGTCTTTGCCCTGGGCACCTTTTTCTTTGCACTCAGCCCTCTTCATTTTGCGGTCAGGAATCCTTTTTAGTTCCTGTAAGCTAGCATAGCTTGTGACATAGTTTAGGTATTGAGAAATGTTAGAATCTTTTAGATGATAGCCAGGTGACATTAGAATAATGCTTTGTGAGAAAGATTGCTTGAAAGCATCAGTGTCAAATGTCCACAGTTTGTGTAGAATCAATATTATTTCTTCCATAAATATTTGGAAGAATTTACAAATGAAGCCATCTGAATTGAACCTGGAGTTTTCTTTATAGAAAGGTTTTTAACTCTGGTTTTAATTTCCTTCATAGATATGACTATTTAGGTTATCTGTTTCTTCTTGAATGAGTTTTTGCAATTTGTGTCTTTCAAGCAATTTATCCATTTCACCTAAGTCATTGAATCTATAGGTATGAAGTTGTACACAACCATTATTATCTTTTGAATATCTGTAGAATCTGTGGTGGTGCCATCTCTCATGCTGATATTGGTGATTTGTGTCTTTGCTCCTTCATTCCTGATCAATTTGTCTAGAGTTTTTTCAGTTTTATTAATCTTCTCAAAGAATCAGCTCTATTGTTTTTCTGTTTTTTATCACATTGATTTCAGCTTTAATATTTATAATTTCTTTGCTTTTATTTGCTTTGAGTTTAATTTACTTTTTTTCTACTTTCTTAAGGTAGAAGCAAGGTCATTAATTTGAAACCTTTATTTGTAAGACAGGCATTTAGTATTATAAATTTCCTCCTGAATACTGCTTTAGTAGCATCCCACAAATTCTAACATGTTATATTTTCATTTTCATTCAGTTCATTTCTAAATGGCAGATATTTAAACCAGTGTAGCTTTATTTAAAGAGAATAATGTTTGGATTTTCTAGTCCCATATTTCACAAAAGGAGAATATAAAACAATTTTAAGAAGTTCAGTTCTTTTATTTAAGGAACATATTTATTTTATATGTCTTTATTATTTGTTAGACTATAAAAGTAATGCATACTTATTTGAAAAGCAAACATTATACCCCTGGCCGGTTTGGCTCAGCAGTTAGAGCATCGGCCTGTGGACCAGAGAGCCCCGGGTTCAGTTCCCGCTAAGGGCACGTACCTCAGTTGCAGTTAGTCCCCGGCCCCAGTTTGGGTCATGTGGGTGGCAACCACTCAATGTCTCTCTCTCACGTCGATGTTTCTCTCTCTCTCTTCCTCCATCTCTCCCTCCTGCTCTATCTGAAGATAAATGCAAAAAGTGTCCTCGGATGAGGATTAAAAAAAATTAAAAAAAAAAAAAAAAGCAAACCTTACAAAGGTAAATATTTATAAAATGAAATTTAAATGGTTACTTTTTGAAAAGAAACATTTGGTTTAAAATAATGAAATTTTTGCCCAGCCGGTGTGGCTTAGTGGTTGAGCGTCAACCCATGCACCAAGAAGTTACCAGTTTGGTTCCCAGTTGGGGCATATGCCCAGGTTGTGGGCCTGATCTCCAGTGGGGAGCATGCAGGAGGCGGCCAGTCGATGTTCTCTCTCATCGATGTTTCTATCTCTCTCCAAAATCAAGAAAGAAAAAAAATATTAAAAAAATAAAATAAAATAACGAAATTTTTGTTCTTTAGAAATGAAGACTGACCTGAACTTATTATTAGAATGTCTGAAGTATCAAATGGACAACCCTTTTTCGCAAAAGGAAGCTTTGGTCACTATTCATTCAATTTGTCAACAAAACAGTAAGATATGATAGTGAATTTTTATCTGTGATTCCAGTTCTTTTACTATTGTGACATATGAAATATGCATAGCTCTTTCTCTTCCACTCAGTTGCTCTACCTGTTATATTACTATGTTCATGTGATTTATTTTATCCTTAAAAGAATAATCATAATAAATATCACTTCTGTTTTGTTTTGTCTGCACGTCCTACAGGTGATGCAGGTGTATATTTTCGGGAAATTGGTGGTTTGGTGTTTGTAAAAAATCTTGCAAAGTCAAGTGAACATAGCATGGTAAAAGAAGCAGCCTTATATACATTAGGAACTGTTGCAGAAAAAAATGGTAAAATATAAAAACTTTATTTCATTATCCTTCAAGCATTGCATTATAATTTAACAAACTACTAAAAATAATTTTAGAATTAATTTTCTTTTTTATGTGGCCAGATAGTTTTATCAGGTATTTTATTTATTTATTTAAATTAATGTATGCCAAAGATTATATTTAATTTGTTAACTAGTGAAGGGATCACTAAAATGTTACAAAGGCAGTGGCAAAAACCAATATGGGCATTTAAGAATGCTGAAATACATGTATAAATAGGCACATAACTGGGCAATATCTGCAGGGCAATAATTAATTGCATTCTATATCCAAAATGTTTTTTATTTCTATTGACAAGAGTAACTTGCATTACTATCAGTTTTTGTTTTTGTTTTTTACAATTTTCAGAGTTGGGAAATAAGCTCAAAGACAATGATAGGCAAAGATCATCTAGAAGGATGTGCTAGATAGGACATTCAGTAATCATTTTTGTCATTTCAAAATCTTTTTAGTTCTCCTTGGCATTAGTTGGAAACATTTATTTTGACTTTTTTTTTTTTACTACCATGCATAAGTTTTTTATTTTGATGAAAATAAAATTTATCCTTTCCCCTTTTGCTTCTGTATTTTGAGCCATAGGAAAGTGTTCCACAGTCCCAGGTTATAGGGGAATTTACCCACATTTTTTGTTGGTACTTGTATGTTTTTTTAATTTTACTTTTACATTTTTGATACTTTTTAAAATGTTTTTATTGATTTTTTAGATGTGAGAGAGAAACATGGATCAGATGCCTCCTGCACGCCCCCTACTGGGGATCGAGTCTAAAACCTGGGCATGTGCACTGACCAGGAATTGAACTGGGACTTCTCAGTCCATGGGCCCTGGATGCTCAATCCACTGAGCCACACTGGCCGGGCTACATTTTGATACTTTAAAAATTTTCCTGAGGTATGGTGTGATGAATGGCTCCCATTTTGTTTATTTATTTATTTATTTTTAATAAAATGCCAATCTAGCTATCCTAACACTTCTTATTAAAAAGCAGATTTTTTTCACATTGATTTGAGATAGTGCCATTAATCACTTAATGCATTTTCATATGTAGTGGGTCTGTGACTGGTTTTTCTATTTTGTTCATTGTCTATATATCCAGATATTTGAATCAAAAGATGAAGATAACCTACAGCCATCTTGTATATGGATAAATATGCTCTGGGTATACAAATTCATGTTGGCAAAAACATTTTTCTGTAGTATACTAGAATTGAGGTTGAATCTAAACATCAGTTTGTTAAACAACTTTATATTTTCATCCATTAAATATTTCTTCATTACTTGTTAAGAATCAAGCTGTGTGTGCTAGGCATTGGGGATAAATAAGACATTGCCCTTCCCATTGCAAGAGAGCCTAATAGCTGGTTTTAGACACTGGATAAAATATTGACTATATCCATGTGTTCAAATGAATTTTTTAAAATTGTTTATTGTATGATTATCACACAAAAACTTCTACTGTCATGAAGGTATCATTTTTGCTTTTTGTTTTTTTTATCCTCACCCGAGGACATTTTTTGCATTTGTCTTCAGATAGAGTGGGAGGGAGAGATGGAGGAAGAGAGAGAGAGAGAAACTTCAATGCAAGAGAGACCCATCCGGTGGTTGTCACCCACACGACCCCAACTGGGCCTGGGGACGAACCGCAACCAAGGTACATGCCCTTAGCGGAACCGAACCCGCGTATCTCTGGTCCGCGGGCTGACGCTTTAACTGCTGAGCCAAACCGGCCAGGGCCATTTTTGCTTTTTGGAAAGCTATTGTTATTTTTAGAAATGTCTTAAAAAATAGCCCAAGTATCACCCTGGCCAGTTTTGCTCAGTGGTTAGAGCGTCAGCCCAAAGAGGTTTGATTCCTGGTCAAGGGCATGTACCTGGGTTTCCGGTTTGATCCTTGGGGTCATGCGAGAGACAACCAATGATGTTTCTCTCTCTCTCTCCCTCCCTCCCTTCCACTGTGTCTAAAAATCAATGGAAAAATATCCTTGGGTGAGGATTTAAAAAAAAAAAATAGCCCAAATATCATTTGTTCCTCTGTTTTCTAAAGCAGGTTTCTGAATTTTCTTAAATTTTTCTTTTGCTATGTTTTTGTTACCCTCTTACATTTTTTGGTCATATTTTAAGTATTTATTCTGTTAGCTTTTTATTAGAAATTCTAAGGGGTTGCAATACATTTTTTTTTTTTTAATCCTTACCTGAGGATATTTTTTCCATTTATCTTCAGATAGAGTAGGAAGGAAGGAAGAAGGGAGGGAGGGAGGAAGGGAGGGAGAAAGAGTCATTGGTGTGAGAGAGACACATTGACTAGCTGCCTCCCACACAACCTCAACCAGGGCCAGGGACTGAACCGAAACTGGGGTATGTGGCCTTGACCGGAATCGAACCCACAACTCTTCAGTCCACGGGCCGGCACTCCAACTGCTGAGCCAAACCTGCCAGGGAATGCAATACATTTTTTAGAGCCTACATCAAGTGCTTCTGATTAAGACATTACTTCTTTGGTCTCCTAATTGAATAAGCACATATCAGTTTGTCAGAGATTTTGTTATATGACCAATAGATGTCAATGAAATGATATCTGATTTGTGCTATGCATAGAAATTAAAATTATTTTTTTATATTTCAGTTTATTGTCAGCAGACTTTGTGCACTTCAGAATTGTTTGAAGACTTAATTTGGTTCTTATCTAATGATGATTCAAACACAAATTTGAAAAGAATGTCTGTCTATGTTATTTTGGTTCTAGTTTCAAATAATAGTAAGTACACCTTTTATGTTGTAGAAATATCTTTTAAAAATAATAAATTGCAATATCATTATTAATCCTTTTATTCTAGTCCTTATCTCAATGTCTTTTGTTCTTACTAATTTCTGAGAACTACTAGCTTTGAGAAAGAAAAGAGAATTAATAGCATGCCTTTAATTGTTTTAATATTTATTAATTTTACTAAATAGTAAATTAATTGATATTATTTAATTAACATTGAAAATAAACAGATATAAAAGCAACCGAGAGGCATTTAGTGAACTAGTTTTTGGTTGATATTTCACTAAATTGGTCATTTAGTTACAGTGTTTACTCTATCAATCAGCAATCACCTTTAATTTCTTGTAATTTTTGACTAAAGTTTTGTTTTTGTTTTAGTTTTTATTTTGGAATAATTTTAGATTTACAGAAAAGTTGCAAAGATAGTATACCATGTTCCTGTATACCTACTTCTCAGGCTAACATTATTTTTTAACATTGCTTTATTTAAATCTTCAAATTGTTAGAAATTTTATAAGTATTTAAAATGCTTCTAGATTTTATTTTATTTTATTTTATTTATTTATTTATTTATTTATTTATTTATTTATTTATATATTAAAAAAAATTTTTTTTTTCCTTTATTGATTTTAGAGACAGAGGAAGGGAGAGGGAGAGAGAGATAGAAACATCGATGAGAGAGAACACCGACTGGCCGCCTCCTGCATGCCCCTCACCGGGGACCTGGCCCACACCCCGGCCATGTGTCCTGACTGGGAATCGAACCTCTCGGTGCATGGGTTGACGCTCAACCACCGAGCCACACTGGCTAGCCTAGATTTTATTTTTTTCTATTTTGAATTTTTAAAAATTCTGGAGCATATTTTATTTTGTAACACAGAACCATGCAAAATAGATATTTTGTAATTTTTAGAAGAAATTTGAGTGCTATCATTCTCTAAGCATAAGTAATATATTTCCCATAATATTGATTAGATTTTACCTACTGTAATTCTGTGTTATACTTTGTAATACTTTAAAGTAATTAAAAGTTATTTATTAAAATACTAAAGTGTTTTCCATTTCTGCAAATTTATTTCTAAACAAAAGTTATGTTCATGTAATATGTGGCTGTTCTTTTAAGGGACTGGACAAACACTTGTGAGAGAAACAGGTTGTATTAAAATTCTGTCAGAGTTGTTCAGGTAAACAAATATAAATTTCCTGTTACTAATTATTCATTACTTAAGACTTTAACACATTTGTATTAATTTACTTCCTTTCCTTTTTAACCTAATAGGGCAGTTCTTTCAAAATATGAATTGAATTTGTCAGATAAAAATGTTTTCCAGAGTTATCAGTTGTGGTCATCAGTGTGTAGTACTCTGTGTGTCTGTGTCAACAATCCTCAAAATGGTAATTATCTCAGATATTTGAATATAAAAATAAAGATAAAAGCAAATGAAAATTTATATTTTCCAAATATATTTAAACATGATTAACTTTACCTTCTTTCAGATGAAAATCAAATGCTTTGCTGTTCACTTTTCCCACATGCTAATGACTGGCTAATAAATTGCATGATACCTGAGATAATTCGCCCTATTTGTTCATTTATTGGACTCACTCTTGCAAATAACAGTAAGTATTCATTATTCTCTAAGTTACACATGAAGAAACTATTTCAAAGCATAATAAAAGCCTATTGAATTAATTGAATTAATGGATTAATTTTGTTCCAGTAAGTTGGGTCATTTTGGATGCACTTAGACTATCACAGATAGAAAAATCTCAAAAGTAGATCTGGTAGGAAGACATTGGGAAGATGATTGTGGCAGCATGATTTTGAATCTCCCCAGATACTTCATAAAATAAAATTAGACAGCAAAACTAAAAACCCTCAGAATGTTTTCTCTGACCATATAGAATTAAATTTAGAAATAAAAATAAAACATCTAGAAAAGTCCCAAATATCTGGAAATTAAACAACTCATTACTAAAAAGATCAAATCAAAACAACAACCAAAAAACACAAACCCTTGAATCAAAGAATAAATAACAAAGGAAATTAGAAATGTTTTAAACTGAATGACAGTACAGCCAGTGTGGCTCAGTGGTTGAGTGTCAACCCATGAAGAGGTTGCCCTGGTTTGATTCCCTGTCAGGGCACATGCCCAGGTTGTGGGCCAAATCCTCGGTGGGGGGCACGTAGGAGGCAGCCAGTTGATGTTCTCTCTCATCAATGTTTCTATCTATCTCTCCCTCTCCCTTCCTCTCTCTCTAAAAGCAATAAAGAAAAATAAAATAAAATAAAAAATCAACAACTGAATGACACAATTGAAAAACAACATTAAAAAACTGTGGGATACTACAAAAGCAGTGTTTAGAGGGAAATTTATAGCATTAAGGCTTGCATAAGGGAAGAAGTGTCTGATTAATTATTTTAGTTTTCACCTAAGAAACTAGGAAACAGCCTGGCTGGTGTGGCTTAGTGGATTGAGTGTCGTCCCATGGACTGAGAGATCCCAGTTCAATTCTTGGTCAGGGCACATGCCCGGGTTGAGGGCTCGATCCCTGGTAGGGGGTGTGCAGGAGGCAGCTGATGGATGTTTCTCTCTCACATCGATGTTTCTATCTCTCTAAAAAATCAATAAAAACAGCCCGGCTGGTGTGGCTCAGTGGTTGAGCGTCAACCCCATGCACCAAGAGGTCACTGGTTTGATTCCATGTCAGGGCACATTCCAGGTTGTGGGCCCAATCCCCAGTTGGGGGCATGTGGGAGGCGGCCAACTGATGTTCTCTCTCATTGATGTTCTATCTCTCCTCTTTTCTTCTCTCTCTAAAATCAATAAAGGGAAAAAAATTAATAATTATTATATTTATTTTAAATTATTCTAAAATTCATGTGTAGTTTGATTTAGGATTTTTTTCCAGAAGCTATTTAAAAAATTTTTTTTTCAATTACAGTTCACATTCAGTATTATTTTGTGTTCATTTCAGGTGTGCAACATAGTGGTTAGACAACCATATACTTGACAGTGTTCCCCCCGATATTTTCAGTACCCACCTGGTACCATTTATAGTTATTACAATATTATTGACTATATTTCCTATGCTGTACTTTACATTCCCATGACTGTTTTGTAACTACCAATCTGTACTTCTCAATCCCTTCACCTTTTTCACCTAGTGCCCCAACCCCAGTTTCCTCCAGTAACCTTCAGTCTGTTCTCTGTATCTATGAGTCTGTTTCTGTTTTGTTTGTTTGGGTTTTTTTCAAGTTTTTTTTTATCCTCACCCGATGACATTTTTGCATTTATCTTCAGACAGAGCAGGAGGGAGAGAGGGAGGGAGAGAGAGAGAGAAACATTGACGTGAAAGAGATACATCGAGTGGTTGCCACCCACATGACCCCAGCCAGGGCTGGGGACAAACTGCAACCAAGGTATGAGCCCTTAGCGGGAACTGAACCCGGGACTCTGGTCCGTGGGCCGACGCTCTAACCACTGAGCCAAACCGCCCAGGGCTTTTTTTTTTTCAAGTTTTTAAAAATGAAAATACTTTGTAGTAAAGAATCCTATTATGGAGTCTATAATGTTGAAAATGTTTGCTTATCCTTAAATAACATTTCCTAACAGTTACTTTCTCAGATGTAGAAAATTCTGAACATGATTGTTTTTAGGTTAAGATCTTTGTGTTTTATGGAACAATATAAAAAGTAATTTTTGTGTTTAAAATATCTTGGCTCAATTTGTGGTACTAGGGTAGACTGGGAAGAAGGTTTATGGCAGAATTATAATCACTAGCCTATATATCCATTTGTTATAAGCTCATTGCTGGAATAGGGGCTTTTAGAGAGTATTGAAAGCACAGACCCATTTATACTTTCTGATCAGAATCATTTTCACAGGGGAACAAAAGAATTCAGACTTAAAAAATATATATATGTTACCGATTCTTTGCTTGGAATAGCTGTCATGACTCTCAGTGTGTTATAATTCTATGTTCTAAGAAGTAAAAGACTTAGCCTTAAATAAGGTGGATGAAACGTGTTCTTTGGAACAGTTAAATTACTTTACTGTTTGTAGATAAAAGCAATCTGATGAATGAGTTATGTTGGAATTCAGAAAATAGGCAGCTTGCTAGTTGGAGTACCAAGCTAGATCAATGAATCTATTCTTTATGGCTCTATTGAAAGATTTGAGTTTAATAATGTCATTATTGCAAAGGATACCAATTCTCACTAAAGGAAGCAAAAGAGATATCTAACATAGAAGAAAAAAATACTGTGCTATACATGTACCTGTACTGTGTCAAAGTGAATTTCTTACATAAGGAAGTACTCTCTGTTATGATTATGTATATGCACAGGTAAAGTTTGGATTTTTCATTTTTTAATTTTGAGATTTTTAGTAAGTGCAGTTGGCCCTGTAACTGTGGGTTCTGCATCTGCAGATTCAAACAGCTGCTGATCGAAAATATTTGAAAAATAAAGTTCTGTTGCTGCTGATATGTACTGTGTAGTTAGGCCTGTGATGGTTGTGTGTGTACTGAACACGTACAAACTTTTTTCCTTATCATTATTCCCTAAGCAATACTGTATAATAACTATCTACATAGCATCTACATTGTATTAGGTATTATAAGTAATCTAGAGATGATTTAAAGTATATGGGAGTATGTGCATGTGTTATATGCAAATGCTAATCCATTTTATATAAGAGATTTCAGCATCTGAGAATTTTGGTATCCGAGGGTGGGGTGGGATCCTGGAACCAATTCCCTGTGGATACCGAGGGATGACTCTATTTGAAAAAGTCAAGTAAATGTTATATTTGGTGCAGATTAATTGAATGAAACTATACATTTGTTTTGTTTGGAATATTAATAATTCTACTTTATTCCTTAAGCACATGTTCAGAAATACTTTATATCTGTGGGTGGACTGGATGTATTGTCTCAAGTTCTTGTGCAACTGGAATCTGATTCACACAAGACTCTTTCCAGTGCTAAGCTTGCAGTGGTGGTAACAAAGACAGTGGATGCATGTATTGCTGATAATCGTGAGTAAAAATGCTTGGTAATTTTTCTACAATTGCATTTTGTTTGAGTTCAACATGGTGAGTGTTGAAATGGTAGCTTGAACACTAACATGGATTGTCTCATCTAATTTCTTATTTTCCCACGGAGGTTATAACTTCCCTAATGGTTCAAATATAGGTCTTCTGATTTCAAGTATTCTGATTTCAAGATGCTATCATTTCTAAACCTTTGTTTCACTTAAAGTGGCATTAAATTAAAGAGTTTATATGAGAAATCAAGGGACATTTTTGAGATATAAGGAATGGAATACCCTATCTACAGTTTTTTTTTTTAAATTATATAAAAAATTAAGGTATGCCTCTTTCTGATAAGTATAAGGTCTGACTTACCCAACCATAACTAGTGAGTGACAGAACCAGAATTGAACTCATGCCTACTTCTCATAAACACTGAAGAATGATAATCTATAAATTTGTGTAATAAGCAACTCTTGACATTCACAAATAACTAAGAAATAAGTAGATTAAAAAATTGTTTTTTATTGATTTTAGAGAGAGAGGGAGAGGGAGAGAGAGGTAGAAATATCGATGAGAGGGAACATCAGTCGGCTGCCTCCTACATGCCCCTCACTGGGGATTTGGCCCACAACCTGGGCATGTGCCCTGACCAGGAATCGAACTGGTGACCTCTTGGTGCATGAGTGGACACTCAACCACTGAGTGGCCAGGCAATAAGTAGATTTTTTAAAAAATCAGTTATTGAGGGCCTGCTATGCATTGGGCTCTATGTGAGCTCTAGAGATGCAGAAATGATTAAGATATAGTCCCTTAAGAAATTCACAACCTTATTATTGATATAAATATTGTTAGACTCTTGGTGCACTCTGTTAAAAACACTATTAGCAGAAGTATAGTTTAAAATGGTGGACTTCTTGAATTTTGTCACATCTCAGCTTCATGTGTGCTTCATTGCATCATTAACATCAGTAGAATCATGGCCAGTTAGTAGTGTATTTCACTGACAAGCTAGAATTGGTTATATAGGAAGGTCTTTACTGTCCAGTCTAGATAAGAAGAGGTATATAAAGTGAGAATAAGCATATTTCAGCTTTTAGAAATGCTTCATATTACCAACATTATGCAGGATAATTAAGAAAAAAACAGTCTTTAAAAAATGTACTTTAGTATCTTTAATATGAGAAGAAGGATTAATGAGGGCTATATAAGCCACTCTCTTATTACAATGCATTTATTTATATTTACACATATATGCACACACATGTATTAGATGTTATATAGATATATAAGATTATTATCCTAGGATAAGATCTGAAAAATAGTGTATGTAAGATATGAGAAATAGTATATGTATAGTTATAAGTTTGTACTTACTCTTTTTTTTTTCTTCTATTTTATACTAATAGCTACTTTTGGAGAAGTACTATCCAAGTACCACATTGTTTCGAAACTTCTGGCATTACTGCTTCATGAAAGTCTGGATTCAGGAGAAAAATTTAGCATCATTCTTACTCTTGGTCATTGCACAGAGGCTTGTGGTAATACTGGATTTACTAAGTAAACTTATTAAAATAGTGGAGTAGAAATACACTTTTGGCTTTTTTTTTTTTTTTTTTACTAGTCATATGAAAGACTTGAAAATATTATCTTTCTCCCAGTCATTCAGGCCCCAAACCAGCCATTTGCTCTTTATCCTTCTTAATCCATTGTATTGAGTCAGTCCCTAAGACCTGTGGTTCCACTTCTGTTTACTGCTTCGTATAGCCCTTTCTGCCCAATTCCAGTGCTACCCTCCCAAGACTCCCAGCCTCTTCACATTTTTCACCAATGTGATTGCAATAGACTCTTCCCTGTGTTCCCTTCCATCTCCATTTTTCAATCCACTCTTCACACTACTACACATATCTGATCGTGTTCTCCTTTGCTGAAAACCTTCAAAAGTTCTATCTTTTCTTTCTCTACCTGTCATTCTCGCCTCTCTTTTTTCTCCTTGCTTCCATTTTCCTCCCTCTCTTCACTCTCCTTCCATTCTTTCTCTGTCTACTCTCCTCCTTTCCAACTCTCTTCACTTTCCTCTCTACCTCTTCTTCCAATCTCCTCTCTCTGTCCCCTCCCACTTTTCCACTCTCCTCTGTTTGCTCTCTTGCTTATTCTAACTCTCTTTTCCTTTCCTTATTTTGCATTCATTCCATTAGTTTATTTCTCTGTTCTTTTTTTTTTTAACTTCTGTATAATTTAGGATTTAGTATACTTTAAAATTTTTTATTTTATTTTTTTATTGAGGTTTAATTAGGAATTATACCTCTTTAAAAACCAAGTGAGGGCATTTATATTTATGAGTTATGATACTATTCTGTGACTGTATTTCAGAGATCATCACTTATGAGACTCAGGTATTTTGTGTGAGTCATTTATTTCCTAAATTGAATATACCTTTGAAACTATTTGTTTTTCTCTAATTTGAACTATGTTCATAATTATCACAAGGAAGAATTATGATCTCTTGCAGATAGTTTATGGTAAAATAACTGTCTTCTGCTTTAATTTTTGATATATTTTCCAGAGGAAAATCAGTATGACCTTTTTAAAAATAATGGACTTCCACTCATGATACAAGCCTTAACTGAATCTCAGAATGAGGAACTAAACAAAGCTGCTACCTTTGTGCTTTACAACTGCAAAAAAATTAGTAAGTTTACTGTTACTTTGAAAAAATACCAACCAAAGTTTATAGAGGGAATTTATATCTGTTTTGATGAGCCAAGCCCCTTTAGCTTCCAGGTTCTTCTTACATCTGAGGAGCAGAGTATGTAGTTTGGACATTATAGCTAGAGTGTTTCAGCATATAAAAATATTTATATGAAGAGAGCAACAGTATAGATAATTCACATATTTTATGCAGTGTGGACAAATTTAGCTGTAAGACTTAAATTTGAGGGTTATGGGTGAAATGATTAAATCATAGTATAAAGTATATTTACTTATTTATTTGAAAAAATGTGAGTACCTATTATTTGCCAGGCACTGTGCTAGGCATTAGGGATATAGTGATAAGAAACCATGTGTGGCCCAGCCGTTGTGGCTGAGTGGATTGAGCGTTGTCCCATGGACTGAGAGGTCCAAGTTTGATTCCCTGTCAGGGCACATGCCCGGGTTGCGGGCTCAATCCCCAGTAGGAGGCATGCAGGAGGCAGCCAGTTGATGTTTCTCACATCAATGTTTCTCTCTCTCTCTCTCCCCCTCCCTTCCTCTCTCTCTCTAAAAAGTCAATTAAAAATATTAAAAAAAATTTTTTAAAGCTTTATTGAAAAATGAGGAACATCTGTAATAAAAACATTAATAAATTAAGTATTAAAAAATTAAAAAAGAAACAGTCTGTGCACTCATAGAACTTAGTTTAATTAGAGAAATAGATAGTAATTGAATTGTCTCAAAAATGAATGTATTATATAAATTAACCTAAGATTTTAGAATGGATAGAGCACAGATCTTAGAGTCCTGTAACAAAGGACTATGACCTAGATATAGAGCAGAAAAGGCTTAAGGAGGAGATGATTCTTAAGCTGAGATATGAATGTATAGAGTTCATAAGGTGAAAATAATTTGTTATGAGCAAGTATATCAAGGATAAGCAACAATGAGGCACAAAGGCCCTGTGATATGAAGGAGCCTGGTGCATTGAAGGAATTTATAAGCCAGTGTGGCTGGAGCACTAAGGACAGTGGCCATGAAAAGGATTTTGGTCTTTGTGGAAGAATAATTGCTGTTGCATCATGTGAAAAGAGAATTTAAAAGATTATAGGAAGAAAATACTTTATGAAAACTGTTTTTAAAACTATATTTTTAAAGAAATGGACTTTTTAAAAAACGTGTTTTTATTGATTTTTTAGAGAAGAAGGGAGAGAGAGAAACATCCATCGGCTGCCTCCTGCACATCCCCTACTGGGGACTGAGCCTGAAACCTGGGCATGTGCCCTGACTGGGAATCAAATTGGGACCTCTCAGTCCACAGGACAACGCTCAATCCACTGAGCCACACCAACTGGGCAAAAAAAACAAACCAACTTTAAAACCAGGATCCATATCTGAGAGTGTTTATGTGGCTGGGATAAATATTTTCATGCTGTTCTCTTTCCTATAACTCTGAAGAATAAAGTCTATCTTATGACTCTTTGGGTCCTGGGCCTCTGCCAAGCACTTGCTTTCCACTTATTTTCAGTACCACTTGGGCAGTTGAGATAGTCTAGAAGGGCAAAATTTAGAGAAGGAGGTGTGGGTTGTGAAGTTGTCTTTATTTAGTGTTAAAATAACATTTCTAGTAATGGATAAACTCATTGTTTTTTCCCATATTATAAAGCTGAGAAATTATCTCTAAGTCTAAGAGAATATCCTTTTGATGAAAATGAAGCAGAACAATTAAAAGACATAAATATGAAAGAGAAGAATATTGAAGAGTACTGGAAGAAAGCAAAGGAAATTCTTCACAGAATAGAACAACTTGAAAGAGAAGGAAATGAGGTTGGCTTCTTTGTTTCAAAGAATATAGAACCTTTTTCAAGTATTTTTAAACAGTATAGGTTGGAGGGTAAAATATTTTTCTTGCTACTTGCTAAGTTATTTTTTTAAATTTTAATGGTTTTAAATAAAAAATTCAGTAGTAATACTTGAATCATCCTTGAACATAGAAAAAAAAAATTTTTTTTTAATCCTCACCGGAGGATATTTTTCCATTTATCTTCAGATACAGTGGCGGGGGGTGGGGGGGGGGGCGTGGGGAGGAAGGAAAACATCGATGTGAGAGTGTGAGAGAGACACATCAATTGGTTGCCTCCCACATGACCCCAACCAGGGCCAGGGACGAACTGCAACTGAGGTACATGCCCAGGGCTGGAATTGAACCTGCGACTCTTTGGTCCACAGGCCGACGCTCTAACCACTGAGCCAGTCTGGCCAGGGCAAAAAAGAAGAAAAGATTTTTAAAAAGGAAATGATAACTAAAGTATAAGAGACATGGTAGATAGAGCCAAGAGATCTAACATTTATATTATAAGGGTTCAAGAAAAAGGGAGGATGGAGAAGTAATATCTGTCTCTCTATGTATATGCATATGTATTTGTGTGTATATATGCACATACATTTCCATATTTTTTCTGTGTATGCTTGTGTCTTCATATCTGCATGCATTTTTAAAAATAGAAAGATAGCCCTGGCCGGTTTGGCTCAGCGGTTAGAGCGTCAGCCTGCGGTCCAGAGAGACCCGGGTTCGGTTTCCGCTAAGGGCATGTACTTGGGTTGCAGTTTGTCCCCGGCCCTGGTTGGTCGTGCGTGTGGCAGCCACTCGATGTGTCCCTTTCACGTCGATGTTTCTCTCTCTCTCTCTTCCTCTCTCTCCCTCCCACTCTATCTGGACAAAAAATGAAAAAATGTCCTTGAGTGAGGATAAAAAAAAATTTAAAAAAATAAAAAAAAAAGAAAGATAGTGTCCAACTCATTCTTTTAAATAACTGAATAGTGCCAGGCTGGTGTGGCTCAATGGCTGAGTGTCAACTCATGAACCAAGAGGTCGCTGTTTTGATTCCCAGTCAGGACACATGCCCAGGTTGTGGGCCTGATCCCCAGTGGGGGGAGCATACAGGAGGCAGCCAGTCGATGTTCTCTCTCATCGATGTTTATATCTCTCCTTCTCCCTTCCTCTCTCTCTAAAAATCAATAAAGAAAAAAATTAATGAGGAGTAGTCAATGTCATTGATTAGCATAATTGATTTAACTAGTCTTTATTGATGGACATTTTTATTGTATTCAATTTCTCACCTGTGTAAACAGCTGTAGAGTAAACATCTTGCTACATATATATATATCTATTTTTTTGTAATAACTTTATTGACATATAAATCACATTTTATAAAATTGACTCATTTAAAGTACACATTTCATTGATTTTTAGTATACTTACCACGTTGTGCAACCATTGCTGCAATCAGTTTAGAACATTTTCATTACCCCAAAAAGAAACCCTATACATAACCTTTAGCAGTCATCCTCCTTATTCCCCCATCCATCCTCCCACAGGCTAGGGAACCACTAATCTATTTTCTGTCTGTATATATTTGCCTATTCTGGACTTTTTATAAAAATCAAATTTATAATATATACTCTTTTGTGGCTGTGCCCTTTCATTTAGCATAATGTCAAGGTTCATCCATATTGTGGTATATATAAGTACTTCATTCCTTTTTTAAAAAATAGCTTTATTGCCCTGGCTGGAGTGGCTCTGTTGGTTGAGCACTGTCCCATTCACCAAAGTTGCTGGTTCCATTCCAGTCAGGGCACATGCCTGGGTTTCGGGCTCGATCCCCGGTAGGGGATGTGCAGGAGGCAGTTAATTAATGTTCTGCTCTCACACTGATGTTTCTCTTTCTCTCTCTCCCTTCCTCTCTCTCTAAAAATCAATAAAAATATTTTTAAAATAGCTTTATTGAAATGTAATTTACATGCCATACAATTCACTCATTTAAAGTGTACAATTTAGTAGCATTTTATATATTCTTAGTATATTCACAGATATGTGCAACCTTCACTATAGTCAATTTTAGAATATTTTCATCACCTCAAAAAGAAACATTGTACCCTTTAGCCATTTCCCTTAATCCCTCACCCCCCCAGCCATAAGCAACCATTAATCTACTTTCTATACCTATAGACTTGCTATTTTGAACATTCATATGAGTGGAATCTTGTAATATGTGGTCTTTTATGACTCACTTCTTTCATTTAGCATAGTGTTTTCAGGGCTCATCCATGTTTTAGCATGTATCAGTACTTCATTTCCTTTTATGGCCAAATAATTCTCCATTGTCTAGATATACTACATTTTATTCATCCATTTATCAGTTGATGAATATATTCTCTTATTTGTAACCTATGTCTTTATAGTTAGCATGGGTTTCTTGTAGACAGCATATAGTTTCGTCTTTTTATCCCATCTGACAGTTTCTGCCTTTTAATTGATGTGATCATTCCATTTACATTTAATGTAATTATTGGAATGTTTGAGTTTAAGTCTACCATATCACTATTTATTTCCCATTTGTCCCATTTATTCTTTGTTCCTTTTATCTACTCTCTTGCCTTTTATATTATTTTTAAATTATTAGCTAAATATTCTTGTTTTTCTAATTATTGCTTTAGGATTTATACATCTTTAACTTATCATGGTCTATATTCAGATATTGTTGTACTCATATATATTGTAAGACCCTTATAATAGTTTGTTTACATTTCCTTTTGTTTTTGTGCTATTGTTGCTATACATTTTACTTCTACAGTTTTTATAAACTGCCCAGCAATGTCATTAATTTTTTTTTTTTAATCTTTACCCGAGGGTATTTTTCTATTTATCTTCAGATAAAGTGGGAGGGAGGGAGAGAGAGAGAAACATTGACTGGTTGCCTCTCACACAACCCCAACCAGGGCCAGGGACGAACTGCAACCGAGGTATGTGCCCTTGACTGGAATCGAACCCACGACTCAGTGGTCAGCGGGCTGATGCTCTAACTGCTGAGCCAAACGGGCCAGGGCAGTGTCATTATTTTTTGTTTAAACAAGTATATTTTTTTCTGAAATATTTTTATTAAGATATTATTTACATACAATGATAATCACACATTTTAAGTTTAAGTTATGACAATATTATACAGTAATGTAACTATTGTGACAACCAGGATATAGAACATTTCACTCACCTTAAAATGTTTTCTTGTGTCCCTTTGCACAGTTTCATTCCCTATCCTCAGGCTATCACTGATCTGCTTTCTGTCACTAGTTTTTTTTTTTCTGTAATTTCACATAGTGGAATCATATATTACATAATCTTTTGTGTTTGACTTATTTCATTTAGTATATAATTTTTTAAAATTTTCACCAACGGCCCTGGCCGGTTTGGCTCAGCGGTTGGAGCATTGGCCTGTGGACCAGAGAGTCCCGGGTTCGGTTCCTGCTAGGGACACGTACCCTGCCCCCCCAAAAAAAATCAGTAAACTTTCACCAATGTTGTTTTGTTAATATTTTGTACCTTTGTACTGGTGAGTAATATTCCATAGTATAAACATAGCACAACTTGTTTATCCATTCACCAGTTGATGGTCATTTTTTTTTTTTTTTATCCTCACCTGAGGACATTTTTGCATTTTGTGTTCAGATAGAGTGGGGTGGGGGGAGAGGGAGGAAGAGAGAGAGAGAAACATCGATGTGAGAGAGACACATCGACTGGTTGCCACCCTCACGACCCCAACTGGGGCCGGGGCCGGGGACGAACCACAACTGAGGTACATGCCCTTAGTGGGAACCAAACCCAGGCCTCTCTGGTCCTCCGGCCGACGCTCTAACTGCTGAGCCAAACTGGCCAGGGCTTATTTTTTTTTTTAAGTATGTTTTTATTGATTTTTTAGAGAGAGATGAAGAGAGAAAGAGATAGAAACATTGGTTGGCTGCCTTCTGCACGCCCCCCACTGGGGATGGAGCCTGCAACCCAGGCATGTGCCCTGACCAGGAATCAAACCAGGACCTCTCAGTCCATGGGACAATGCTCAATCCACTGAGCCACATCGGCTGGGCTTGATGGACATTTCAGTTGCTCTCAGATCTTTGCAACTATGAATAATATGCTATGATCATTGGTGTACACTTCTTTGTGTGAAGTGTAGATTTTTCATTGCTCTTGGGTAAATACCTAGGAGTAGAATCACTGGACAATTATACTTCAAAGAAATTATGAACCTCTTTTAACATTTCTTTTTTTTTTTAATTTTTAATTAATTTATTTTTTATCCTCACCCGAGGACATTTTTGCATTTATCTTCAGATAAAGCATGAGGAAGAGTGGGAGGAAGAGAGAGAGAAACATGGATGTGAGAGAGACACAACGAGTGGTTGCCACCCATACAACCCCAACTGGGGCTGGAGACAAACTGCAACCGAGGTACGTGCCCTTAGCAGGAACCAAACCCGGGCTTCTCTGGTCCGCGGGCCGAGGCTCCAACTGCTGAGCCAAACTGGCCAGGGCTCTTTTAACATTTCTTATAGTGCAGTTCTGTCTCCACTTGCCAAAAGACACCAAAAGAAGAAAAAGTCCTTTCTTTTTCAGCCTCCCTCTAGTACTTTCTAATGGCAGAGCCTAACATCAAGCTAGCCATAGTATAGTGGTCCATGGAGTCTACTTTTAGTTTTACAATGGAGGGCAAAGAAGGATGAATTGGGAGTTGAGAAGCAATAAATTAATGACTAGACATCATTTATGCTAGGTACACAACTGTTACTCTGGGGTACTCCTTTGCTATCATCTTATAATTCTCTTTGTATCCTTCCTGGTTTGATTTCCTGTTTCCTTTATCTCATGTCCATGTCATCTCTCTTTTTTTGGTTTAGTCTCATTTATTTTGATAGCGTACATTCTTCTTAGCTTTCTGAAAAAAAGGGTACATAGTAAAATTTTTGAGACTTCAAAAATCTGAAAACATTTTTATTTTGCTTTCAGAAATCTGAAAATACTTTATTTTGCCTTCAGAATTAATTGATAGTTTGTCTGGACAAAGTATTCAAGATTGCAAATCCTTCAGTATATTGAACATGTTGTTCCTCAGTCTTGCAGCTTCCAGTGTTAGTCTTGAGGTCCAAAGACATTCTGATCCTTTGGTGTTACCTGTTTCCTCCTTTTGGAAGCTTATGTAATCTTTATCCCCAATGTTTTGAAATTTCACAGTGAGGTATCTTGGTATCGATCTCTTTTCATCCATCGTGTTGAACACTTAGTGAGCCCTTTCAATCTGGTAACTGGTGTCCAGTTCTGGGAAAGTTTCTTACATTGAGCTGTGATGATTATTTCCCTGTTTTCTCTTTACACCTTTTCTGAAACTCCTATTACTTATTTGTTGGACTTCTTGAGCTGGCCCTCCTTTTTATTATTTCTTTCTTATTTTCCTCTCTTTGTCTTTTTTATTCTATATTCTGGGAAATGTTCTCAAATTTACGTTTTTTAAAAACAAATTTTTTACAATATTTTTTTCTTTATTTATTTTAGAGAGAGAGGAAGAGAGAGGGAGAGAAAGAAACATCGACGAGAGAGAACATCAGATTGGCTGTCTCCTGCATGCCTCACAATGGGGATGGAGCCCACAACCTGGACATGTGCCCTGACCGGGAATTGAACCGGTGACCTCTTGGTGCATAGGTTGACACTCAACCACTGAACCACACTGGCTGGGCTCAAATTTACTTTTTAAACTAATTATTAAGTTTTTCAGTTCTGTTATCATATTTTTAGTTAACCAAAGCCTCTTTTTTACCCCATTTAAATTATCTTATTCTTTTTTTTAATCCTCCCCCAAGGATATTTTTTCTACTTATCATCAGATAGAGTGGGAGGGAGGGACAGAGAGAGAGAGAGAAACAAACATTGATGCGAGAGACACACATCGACTTGTTGCCTCCCTCAGGACCCAACCAGGGCTGGGAATGAACTGCAACCAAGGTATGTGCCCTTGACAGGAATCAAACTTGAAACTCATTGGTCTGCGGGCCGATGCTCTAACCACTGAGCCAAGCTGACCAGGGCTAAATTATCTTATTCTTATTTCATGGTCTTCAGACTTCACTGACATTCTTCTCTTAAATTTTTTCTTATTTCACTTTAATTTTTCTAGTTTTTTTTCCCTCCTACTCCATCTTTATCCTCTGAGGTATGTGTGTGTGATTTGTTTTTGTTTTGTTTTTCTTGGTTTCTAGCGTTACTCAGATTCCTGGTGGTCTTTAGTTGCTACTCATACTGAAGAGTCAGGCGCTAAAAGTCTCCTTGGAAATTTGTTTACTAAGGATTCTTGTAATAATCCTACAAGTGGGTCATTATTTGGAGAACCTCCTATGTCTAATCCCCTGCCTAGAGATTGTCAATCCATGTTCTGGAATCAAAATGGGGGAAGACAGACAGTTTGGGGGTCTTAGTATTCAGTATGTAAATATTTGCTTAGTCTATTTCTTAAATAGTATTCTACTTTCAGCTTTGCTTGGAGTCTTCCAGTGTGGACACTGTTTTGTCCCCTCCAGAGATTAAATTTCCAGCCTTAAGGAGGGAGAGGACCTTCAGATGTTAGTCAACTACCTGCTAAGTGTGTGTATGTGGGAGTCAGGATCTAGTAATCCAATTACTTCTTAAACAGACTTTCATCCAATCTTCCTGTTTTCAACCCCACCTTGGGTTGGTTCCTGTATCTCCAATTCCTAAGACTTTTGAAAGCTTGGTAGCATATCTTAGGTAGTTTCTTGGCTTTTCCCATTGTAAGCTTTGGATTCAGGTTTCCCAAGTCTGCTAAGTAGGTTATCATTCACCTGTTTGCTTTCCAATTTCCAAAATTTTTTGCTTTTATTTCTTCTTTCATTTTTCCTGCCCTTGTGGGTTTTTGCCTTTAAAAAAAAAACTGTTGTTCTAATTGGTGTTTTGGAAGGGCCAAAAATAAATATGGGTGTTAACTTCATCATCTTTACCTTTATTCTTTATAAAGGCCTCGTTATTCTTTATTCTTTTTACAATTTCAGAGCTTTCCATTGAGGAATATGCTAGCTTCAACTTATAGCTATTACAAACAATGCTGCAGTTAGTAACATTAACATTTTGTACATGTAAAAGTGTCTGTAGATATGCATAGTTTTTATTATGAAAGATACTGTCAAACTGCTTCTGCATAGAGGTTGTATCAATTTATACTCCCACTGCAATGTACGAGAGTGTTTCTCTATACCCTTTTGCTCTTTGCCAATGTCATAGATGAAGAAAGCTGTCTCAGTGTAGCTTTATTTTTTTTTAACTTATCTTTATTGTTGAATGTATTACAGATGTTCCTCATTTTTCCCCCATTGCCCCCCTCCTCCCCCATTCCTGCCCCCCTCCTGCCTTTCCTCACACGATTATCTGTGTCCATTAGTTATGCATATATACATATAAGTTATTCAGTTTATTTCTTCCCACCCCCCAACCCCCCTTCCCTTTAAGGTTTGTCAGTCTAACAAGCAATTTGTACTTCTTAATCCCTTCACCTTTTTCACCCATCCCCCCAGCCCCCACCCATCTGGTAACCAACAAAAGTTCTCTGTATCTTTGAGAATGTTTCTGTTCTGCTTGTTCATTTTGTTTGTAGATTCAATTGTTGATAGATATGTATTTATTGCCATTTTGTTTGTTTATATTTTTTTATCTTTTTCTTCAAGAAGACCCTTCAACATTTCATATAATAATGGTTTGGTGGTGATGAACTCCTTTAGCTTTTCTTTGTCTGGGAAACTCTTTATATGGCCATCGATTCTAAATGACAGCTTTGCAGGATAGAGTACTCTTGGTTGTAGGTTCTTTCTTTTCATCACTCTGAATATTTCTTGTCACTCCCTTCTGGCCTGCAAAGTTTCTTTTGAGAAATCTGCTGACAGTCTTATGGGAGCTCCCTTGTAGGTAACTAACTGCTTTTCTCTTGCTGCTTTTAAGATTCTCTCTTTGTCTTGAACCTTTTGCATTTTGATGATGATGTGTCTTGGTGTGGGCCTCTTGGGGTTCATCTTGTTTGGGACTCTCTGTGCTTCCTGGACTTGTATGTCTGTTTCCTTCACCAAGTTAGGGAAGTTTTCTGCCATTATTGTTTCAAATAGGTTTTCGATTTCTTGTTCTCTCTCTTCTCCTTCTGGCACCCCCAAGATGCGAATGTTGGCACGCTTGAAGTTGTCCCAGAGGCTCCTTACACTATCCTCATTTTTTTGGATTCTTTTTTCTTTTTGCTGTTCTGATTGGGTGTTTTTTGCTTCCTTATATTCCAAATTGATGGTTTACTTCTTGGCTTTACCTACTCTACTGTTGCATCTGTGTAAACTATTCTTTATTTCAGTTAGTGCATCCTTCATTTCTGACTGGTCCTTTTTTATGCTCTTGAGGCCCTCACTAAGTTCACTGAGGTTCTCACTAAGTCCAATGAGCATCCTTATAAGCAGTATTTTGAACTCTGCATCTGTTAGGTTGCTTAACTCCATTTCACTTAGTTCTTTCATTTGGGACCTGTTTCTTTGTCTCCTCATTTTGGCTGCCTCCCTGTGTTTGTTTCTATGTATTACTTAACGAGAGGTATGGGGCTAGCTGAGACCAGATGCTGCTTGTTTGAAAGAATTTAGGAAAAGCTGAAACAGGATCCAAGACAGGCCACCCTTTAAGAGGAGCTGCCGGGGGCTCCAGCCGCCTCAGCCTCAGTTCCCGCTGGTTTTTCCAGCCAGAAGTTATGGAGATTCTCTTCCTGGCACTGGAACCCTGAGCTGGGCACCTAGTGTGGGACGGGGACCCCTCAGTCCTCAGGGAGGACCTTCCCAGCCGAGGTGTCCTAATTTTTATCTGCCACACGTGGGTGTGGGACCAGACCTTCCGCCTCCACCCCTCCTACCAGTCTCCATGCGGCTTCTTCTTTAATTTCGTGGTTGTAGGACTTCCATTCAGCTTGATTTCAGGCGGTTTTGAATGATGGTTGTTCTGTAGTTTAGTTGTAACTTTGATGTGGTTGTGGGAGGACTCGATACCGTGTTTATCTACGCCGCCATCTTGACCGGAAGTCCTCAGTGTAGCTTTAATGTTTATTTGTCTTATTATAAGTGGGATGGAACACTTTTTCATGTTTAAGAGCTATTTATATTTTCTTTCCTGTGAACTGTTCATCTTTTTGCCTGTTTTTCTACACTATTGTTGATCTTTTTCATATTTCATTGTAGTAGCTTTTTGTAAACAGTAGAAAAATTATATTGTAGCTCAAGATATGACATATATATTCTTTCTGGGTGTTTTGATTATCATTTGGTTTTGGTTCTGGCCCTTTTTTCATCTGAGTTTCCCCACCCCTACCCCTTACATTATTTTTGGTCTCTAGCAGAACTTTAAAAAAATTTTATGTGGGTCCAGCCGGTGTGGCTCAGTGGTTGAGCATTGACCCATGAACCAGGAGGTTGCCGGTTCGACTCCCAGTCAGGACACATGCCCAGTTTGTGGGCCCAATTCCCAGTGAGGGGCATGCAGGAGGCGGCCAATCGATGTTCTCTCTCATCGATGTTTCTATCTCTCTCTCTCCCTCTTCCTTTCTCTCTCTAATTAATAAAGGGAAAAAAAATTTTTTTAAATTTTATGTGGTAAACTATATTAGTTTTTTTCATTTATGATTTATTGATTTTGTGTAGTAGTTGGAAAGATCTTCCTCCTCTTGAGAATATTAAAATGTTATATTTTCTTTTTTAAAAAAAAACTTATCTTTATTGTTGAATGTATTACAGATGTTCCTCCTTTTTCCCCTATTGACCTCCTCCTCCCTGCTCCCGCCCTCCTCCTGCCTTTTCCCACACTGTTGTCTGTGTCCCTTTGATATGCATATATGCATATAAGTTCTTTGGTTTATTTCTCACCCCACCCCCCCACCCCGTTCCCTTTAAGGTTTGTCAGTCTAACAACCAATTTTTACTTCTTAATCCCTTCACCTTTTTTACCCATTCCCCCAACCTCCCTCCCATCTGGCAACCAAGAAAATGTTCTCTGTATCTATGAGAATGTTTCTGTTCTGCTTGTTCATTTTGTTTGTAGATTCGATTGTCGATAGATATGTATTTATTGCCGTTTTGTTTGTTCATATTTTTTATCTTTTTCTTCAAGAAGACCCTTCAACAATTCATATAATACTGGTTTGGTGGTGATGAACTCCTTTAGCTTTTTCTTGTCTGGGAAACTCTTGGTATGTCCATCGATTCTAAACGATAGCTTTGCAGAATAGAGTAATCTTGGTTGTAGGTTCTTGGTTTTCATCACTCTGAATATTTCTTGCCACTCCCTTCTGGCCTGCAAAGGTTCTTTTGAGAAATCAGCTGACAGTCTTATGGGAGCTCCCTTGTAGGTAACACTGCTTTTCTCTTGCTGCTTTTAAGATTCTCTCTTTGTTTTTAACCTTTTGCATTTTGATGATGATGTGTCTTGGTGTGGGCCTCTTGGGGTTCATCTTGTTTGGGACTCTCTGTGCTTCCTGGACTTGTATGTCTGTTTCCTTCACCAAGTTAGGGAAGTTTTCTGTCATTATTGTTTCAAATAGGTTTTCGATTTCTTGTTCTCCCTCTTCTCCTTCTGACACCTCCATGATGCGAATGTTAGTACGCTTGAAGTTGTCCCAGAGGCTCCTTACACTATCCTCATTTTTTGGATTTTTTTTTTCTTTTTGCTGTTCTGCTTGGGTGTTTTTGCTTCCTTATATTCCAAATTGATGGTTTGCTTCTTGGCTTTACCTACTCTACTATTGAATCTCTGTAAATTATTCTTTTATTTCAGTTAGTGCCTCCTTCATTTCTGACTGGTCCTTTTTTATGCTCTTGAGGCCCTCACTAAGTTCACTGAAGTCCTCACTAAGTTCATTGAGCATCCTTAAAAGCAGTGCTTTGAACTCTGCATCTGATTGGTTATTTATCTCCATTTCATTTAGTTCTTTTCCTGGAGTTTTGTTCTGTTCTTTCATTTGGGACCTGTTTCTTTGTCTCCTCATTTTGGCTGCCTCCCTGTGTTTGTCCTAGGCTTCCTAGGGTGGCCTATTGTAGTAGGTGTCCTGTAGGGTCCAGTGACACAGCCTCCCTGATCTCCCTGCTGGGCCCTTGAGGTGTATCCCTTGTGTGGACTTTATACCCTTTTGTTGTAATTGATTCTTGATTGCTTGGATGATCAGCTGTGTAGGAGCCCACCACACAGAGCAAGACTTACTTCAGCAAGGCTCTGGTACCTACTGAGTCCATTCCTTGGGTGGGTCACTTATGGAGGTGGTTGGGTGGTGGTGCTTCGCAGTGTTCTGAAGCTGTCCAATGGGTGTGCTGGCTCTGGGGCAAGGTCAGTCACTGCCTGTGTTCTACTTGGGAACACCAGGCATAAGGTACAAAGCGGTCTGCAGATGGCTGCTGCTTGTGCTGGGCTTGGAGGTGCCCAGGCAAAGCCAAGTTATGAACCATAGCTGGCTGCTCCTAGTGCTGGGCCTGGGGCCACTTAGTAAGAGGTATGGGGCTCTCTGAGGCCAGATGCTGCTTTTTTGAGAGCATTTAGGAAAATCTGAAATAAGGCAGGCCAATCCTATGGTAAAGCCACTGGGAACAGCTTAGGTGGGCCTGAAAGTTGGGTGGGGCAGGGCCTCAAGGAATCACAAAGGTGGGGCAAACAGTGTGAGCTAGGTTGCTGGAGTCCCAGATATGGTGGCTGTCTGCCTGCCCTGTGGGGGAAGGGCTTACCAAAGGAACAAAGGACCTTCACCAGCATGTCTGTCAAGGAGAAAGCTGCCTCTCCAGCTCTTGCCCCAAAGCCAAACAACTCAGTTCTTCCCCGTATGTATGTTTCTGGTGCCTTTCGAGCTGCGTCCCCTGCACTGGAGCTTAGAGGGAGGGAGTCCGAGTAAGTCCGTGCTCAGGCCCTTTAAGAGGAGCTGCCTGGGGCTTCAGCAGCCTCAGCAGCCTCAGCCTCTCTCAGCCTCAGTTCCCGCTGGTTTTACAACCAGAAGTGATGGGGACTTCTATTCCCGCTGGCGGCCTGGTGTGGGACGGGGCCCCTCACTCCTCAGGGAGGACCTTCACAGCGGAGGTATCTTCCTGATTTTATCCGCCACACGTGGGATTTTATCCGCCTGTCTGTGCTTCCTCCCCTCGAAGTGGCTGCTGCTTTATCCTCACCCGAGCACATTTTTGCATTTTTCTTCAGATAGAGCGGGAGGGAGAGAGGGCAAAAGAGAGAGAGAGAGAGAGAGAGAAACATCGATGTGAGAGAGACACATTGACTGGTTGCCACCCGCATGACCCCAACCAGGGCTGGGAACAAACTGCAACCGAGGACATGCCCTTAGCGGGAACAGAACCCAGGACTCTCTGGTCTGTGGCCAATGCTCTAACCGCTGAGCCAAACCGGCCAGGGCTGTGGCTGCTTCTTTAATTTCATAGTTGCAGGACTTCCATTCAGCTCAATTTCAGGGGGTTTAGAATGATGGTTGTTCTGTAGTTTAGTTGTAATTTTGATGTAGTTGTGGGAGGAGATGATACTGCGTTTACCTATGCCGCCATCTTGACTGGAAGTCTCAAAATGTTATATTTTCTTATAGAACATATATAATTTCATTTTTATATATCAATATTTAGTTCATTTTGACTTTAGTTTTTGTGTAAATTGTGGGATATGGATCCAATTTATTTTTCCCCCAGATGGCTACCCAGTTGTTTCCAAGTAATTCATCAAATAAACTTCCTTTTCTTTCTAATGTAAACTATCCCTTTTATCATGTATATTCTATTAACAATCATAAACTTTTCCTGCATTATTTAAAGGATATTTAAATTGGATTATACAGCAAATGGATTACCTTGTAATTATTTACTTGTCATTTTTACATTATAGGAAAAAATTCAGAGAGAAAACTATAAGGATAATGTTTCATCAATGAACATAAATATTCAAAATACATTGAAACACCTTCATACAGATGGTATTGGTGGAGGTCCCAAAGTGGAAGATAAGGATAAAAGCCAGTCTAGAAAACTTCACACTTATAAATCTCATGGATTCATGTCTAAAGCATGTATAAATGATGACCAAATGAAGACCCTATTAAAGAGTGCAAATCCAGTTAATGCTTGTTACAGGGAGAGTGGGCAAAATAAGACTTCTTGTATAGCCAATTCAAGCTGCAATCAAAACTTGCATGAAGAAACTTTTGAAAAAAAAGATTCTGTTACTCAATCAAGGTATAGTTTAATAATTGTTTCTAACTTTTAAAAAATTGATTCAGCAAATATTTTTTTGTGCAGTATTATGTGCCATACTATTAAGCACTGGGATATAGAAATGATATAACATGGTCTTGGGAGGAGCCTAAAGTAGGAAATGTTGGGAAAGGAGTTTGGACAGGGAAGTATGGGCCAGTTGCAGGGGTGGGGAATGTCCAGCCCAAGGGCAGTATAAGGCTAACATCACATGCCTTGCCAAATTAGCCTGACCAAATATAGCAGGCTAATTTTTTTAAATCTTTGTTGTTGAAAGTATTACAGATGTCCCCCTTTTTTTCCCCATTGACCCCCTCCTCCCACCCCCTTCTACTTTCCCCAAACCATTGTCTGTGTCCATTGGTTGTGCTTATATGCATATTAAGTTCTTTGGTTTATCTCTTCCCAACCCCCCCACCCCACTCCTCTGAGGCCTGCCAGTCTGTTCCCTACTTCCATGTCTCTGGATCTATTTTGATCAACAGCTTATTTTGTTCATGATATTCCCTAAATAAGTGAGATCATATAGTACTTATCTTTCTCTGACTGGCTTATTTTGCTCAGCATAATACTCTCCAGGTCCCTCCATGTCATCTCAAGGGGTAAGAGATCTTTTTTTCTTACATCTGCATAATATTCCATTGTGTAAATATACCACAGCTTTTTTATCCACTCATCTACTGGTGAACACTTGGGTTGTTTCTAGATCTTAGCTATTGTAAATAGTGCTGCTATGAACATAGGGGTGCATATATTCTTTCTGATTGGTATTTCAGGCTCCTTAGGCTATATTCCTAGAAGTGGAATCATTGGGTCAAATGGCAGTTCTGTTTTTAATTTTTTGAGGAAACACCATATTGTTTTCCATAGTGGCTGCACCAGTCTGCATTCCCACTAGCAGTGTACTAGAGTTAGCAAGCTAATTTTTAAGTTGATAATTTTGTATGACCCGAGAATGATGTTATAAATATCCAAATGGCCCTTGGCAGAAAAAAGGTTCCCCACCTCTGATGGGGCCTCTCATGTTATACTCAGGATTTTCAGTTTTAACTCATAGGGTGTAGGGAACCATTGAGAATTTTAAATTGAATGACATGATCAGATTTGAATTTTAGAAAGGAAACTCAGAAACCTGAAAGTGAAACCTTATACCTTAAGTAACAATGCATGCACTGATAATCCCATCAGCAATATAGCAAAAACCAGTTTATAAGTTTAGTTGATAAAAGGGAGTAGGGTGTGATGAAAATCTGCTTTAGGCTTGCCTTTTCATTCATTCCTTGCACCTCACTTCCAGTACAAGTCCTTTCTCCCATAGGTAGCCTGTGGAGCTGGACCTGGGATTGTAGCTTTCTTCTTAAACCTTTTCTGTGTTCTGCTCTTCTGATTGTTACTGTGCTAAGAGGGAAACTTAAGAGGATACTCCTATGTTTTGGGAAGGTTGCAGGGTAAACTAAGTATTAGAAAGATGGATTATATCATTACCACCCCTTTTCTCCTTTTCAAAACCATTCTTGATGTTAATTTTAATTGATTTCTCAGGGATGTGGAATTGGGAAGCAGTGAGATGTGTACTTGGGTCAGCCTTTTGCCCTCTGACCCATTCAGTTCTTTCTCTTTTTTTGTTCTCATTTCTTGCTATATTCCTCTTTTATAACTTTTTGTTCCATGTTTCTGTTGTCGTCAATATTATTGCCCTCTGGAATCTTGTTCAACTCCACTTTGAGAAACAAGGTTATAACCATCTCAGACCCTACTTTGGCAGAATTTGGTAGATTTTGGGAGTTCCTGGCTCCAGCTCCTTCTGCCTGCCAAACACAGAATCATACCATTGCTTACAGAAACATTTGTGCACACACCAAACATTATGTTTACTTTTAGTAATCTGGTATCTATTTTCTTTCAGCGACCATGTTTTTAAGCATCCAGATCCCATTGTCAAAAATGGAAAGCAGCATTTACCAGTAACAGGTATGATTAAAAATGTTTCTTCTTTGATTTTTCAAGAAAATACATATTTAGGTGACTAATGTAGCTAAAAATGTATATTGGTATATCTACCCTCTAAGGTATAAGCCACACCTCTGACTCTCTGGTATAAAGGCTGTCACCTTTTATTGACATCCAGGAGTCTTTTGTTTATCCATCTGATATGTAATACTGGGCTAAAGTTTATGAAAATCTTGATAATGTCAGAGCCTTCTCATTATTCAAAAAAATCTTGGATTTTGCAATTTTTTTCAGATCCATTTACATTATGTTCAGATATAATAAATAAAGAAGTCATCAATTTTCTATCAGCTGACAATTGTTCCAAAATGTTCAAGTATAGATGCTCAGGTAAATATTTTTTAATTATAATTATTTTATAATCAAAGTTTTATCTGATATTAGTTAAGTAGAATCTGTAATAGTTCTGCCTGTGTGATTTAAATTTAATTTACTTTGGAAAAATAAACTATTTGAGTATCATAATACATTCAAAATATTGCCTTCTATCTGCATCATCGTGTGCTCCCAGTATTTGTTTATATGAATGCATGTAGCTAATACTATTTTTATTACTTTACTATTCTCTTTTTGTCACAAATAATACTTCTATAAGTTTAACTTTACTGAGTAAGGTAAGCATTTTTTTATATGTTTATAACAAACATATACATGTTTCTAGTGTTCCATGCTCCATTATTTATTTTTTCTGCGGGGTTCTTTCTTTTTTTAATTTTATTTTTCAATTATAGTTTACATTTAATATTATTTTGTATTAATTTCAGGTGTAGAGAATAGTGGTTTGAGAATCATTTACTTTACAAATTGATTCTCTACTATTTCAAATATCCACCTGGCACCATACATAGTTATTTCTGCAGGGCACTTGTAAATGTTCCATAGTGCTTATTCTAGCCCTTCTCCTTCTTCATACCCTGATATTTTCTCTTTATTCTTTTTCTCTCACAGTGTGCTCTATGAAGAAAATTGAGGCTATTGCACATTAGGCTCAAAATACTAGTATTCTTCAGTCTTTGATGTAGAATTTATTTTTTTTATTTTTTTTGTCCAGATAGAGTGGGAGGGAGAGAGAGGAAGAGAGAGAGAGAGAAACATCGACGTGAAAGGGACACATCGAGTGGCTGCCACCCGCACGACCAACCAGGGCCGGGGACAAACTGCAACCGAAGTACATGCCCTTAGCGGGAACCGAACCCGGGTCTCTCTGGACCGCAGGCTGACGCTCTAACCACTGAGCCAAACTGGCCAGGGCTTGATGTAGAATTTAATTTTGTTACTATAAAACTGATTTCTAGCTATAATCTGAATCCCATCTCTTTTTTTTCTTCCCATTTTAATATTTGTGAAGTCTTTCTTTTTATTTCTTTTCTATCCATTAACTCCTTTTGCCCCAACTTAAATTATGTTAATTTCTCCTCATCTTAAAATCCAATAGTGTGATTTGCTGTTGCTTCAAGTGTTCATCTACTCTTCTTCCACCATTTATTACCAGATTCCTGCTCTTGCTCCCTTCTCTTTCAATTTATTCATTCTCTTTTAACTCCCAGCAATCTGGCTTTTTAAAATTGCCCTTCTACTAAACATTAATGTTAAAGGTTACCTGAAGCCTCACCTCCCCCCTTCATCCCTAAACCAATGACTTTTTAAAAAAAATTCTTATCCTCTAGTATCTCTACACCATTGACTACCATTCCTTGAAATCCTCTTCAGTCAATAATTTAGTGCCACAGTTCCCAAACTGTTCACCCAGGCTTCCTGGGGCTCTGCAGTGAACTCACAAGGGCACTACAGAATATTTTAAATTTTATAAGTGAAACACAAAATAGTCAATATCTTTTGGACACCACATAAACTACTAGCTCAGAGTAGTTCACAGTTTCAACATTAGATTGTACTATATTGCTTAAAAAAATTTTTTTTTTCTTTATTGATTTTAGAGGGAGAGGAAGTGAGAGGGAGAGAGAAGTAGAAACATCCATGAGAGAGAACATCAATTGGCCACCTCCTGCATGCCCCCCACTGGGGATTTGGCCCACAACCTGGGTATGTGCCCTAACCGGGAATTGAACTGGTGACCTCTGGGTGCATGGGTCGACACTCAACCACTAGCCACACCAGCCGGGCATATTGCACTATATTCGTTTTGATGATGTCATGTCTTTGTGGAGCTGGGTTTTCAGTGGTAGTTGTGATAAAAATCAAGCACCACATGAAAAGCAAGTTACTCAACTCTGTTGCAGTATTTACTTTTGTGATATCAACTATTATTCTACTGATGATTTTCAAATCTGTATTTCTACACTTAGCTTCTAGCTTGGGTTACAACCTCATTCTTCCATTTCCAGCTATACCCAGGACATATTCATGTCAATATCTTGTTTTTATTTCAAGTTTAATGTATTCAAATCACAGCATCTTTCTCTCTCTTAAGTTGCCCTTCCTCCACTTGCTCCATTTCTATTATTGCCACTGTTCTGGCCTCCCAGATTTCAAATCTTGAATCATCTATAAATATTTTTTTTCCTTACATCCCCTATTTCTAGTCTTTCAGATTTGGTTCTTTTTTTCTTTCCAACATAGGCTCTTTTGGCTTCATGCCTAAATCACTCTAGCAACTTTGTAGGAGTCTTTAGTCTCAAGTCTCATCAACCCCCAACCATAATGTACATATTGCTGTTAACTTCTCTTCTTAATATGTGCTTTTTGTCACGTCACCATGCCAAAAAACCCTCAGTGCTTCTCTGTAACTCACTGAATCAAACTCTCTGCCTGGCTTTCAAAATTCTGTGGTATTTTGTCCTGTTTCCATTTGTTAAATTTTACTGCACATTTGTTTTCTTTGAATCTGCCAGAAATGTGCCATGCTTATTCAAAACGTTGCCATTCAATCAACTATCAAATTATTTGAGATATCCTAAACTTCTCCCTTACCCCAACAGCTCATTATTCACCATTTTACCTCAGAAATCTCTGTGTTCTCATTGCAAATGCTCTGTTTCAGAATCCCCGCATTTATTTTCTGATTGTTGCAGTAACCCCTCAACTGATCCTCTTACCTTCAGCTGAGATTTCTATAGGACAAATGAAATCATGTCATTTTCCTGCTTAATAAATATCCTTCAGTTCCTCCCCGCTGACTTTAAGATAGTTAAAAATCCTGAACATGGCTTTTAAGACCCTTCTTTTAAAAAAATTTTTTTTCCCTTTATTGATTTTAGAGAGAGAGAGGAAGTGAGAGATAGAAACATTGATGAGAGAGAACATCGATTGGCTGCTTCCTGCTTGCCCCCCACTGGGGATCAGGCCCACAACCTGGGCATGTGTCCTGACCGGGAATTGAACCGGTGACCTCTTGGTGCATGGGTCGACATTCAACCACTGAGCCACACCGGCTGGACTTAAGATCCTTCTTGACCTTGCTCTTTCAACCCTCACCAACCTCAACTTTTCTCCCATCCTTCTCTCATGTCTTATACTACAGCCACGCCAAAGTACCTATGATTTTCTGAATGCACTATGCTTTTCCATTCTTCTGTGCTTTTGCACATGTTCATTGTACTAGAAATGTCTTCATCCCAGCCAGCTTTCTCCCTGGATAAATTCTTCTCGTACCTTGGGAATGGGCTGCTAATACCATTAGGTGACAGGCAGATGGAGAACTTTATAATATATGGGTGTGGTTAACATTACCTGAATCTACTGATCAATCTTAACATTAAAAACAGTCAGACTGCCTGGCTGGTGTGGCTCAGTGGTTGAGCGTACACCCGGGCACCAAGAGATCGCTGGTTCGATTCCCTGTCACGGCACATGCCCAGGTTGTGGGCCCAGTCCACAGTGGGGACATTCAGGAGGCGGCCAATCGATGTTCTTGCTCATCGATATTTCTATCTCTCTCTCCCTCTCCCTTCTTCTCTCTCTAAAATCAATAAAGAAAAAAAAATTTTTAAAAACCAAAAACACACACAAAAACCAGTCAGACTTTATGTGCCTCAATATGATGCAGTAAGAAGTATACAATACTACCTGTGAGAAATTCTAAAAACGGCTGAATCTGAATCTGATCAATCCTCTAGGTCTGATTACTAATTTATTGGGAACACAGGAACATTTTTAAAAAAATATTTTTTCTTTATTGATTTGAGAGAGAGAGAGAGAGAGAGAGAGAAACATCGATGAGAGAGAACATCGATTGGCCGCCTCCTGCATGCACCCCACACTGGGGATTGGGCCCACAACCTGGGCATGTGCCCTGACTGGGAATCGAACTGGCAACCTTTTGGTGGATGGGTCGACACTCAACCAGTGAACCACACCAGCCAGGCGGAACACAGGAATATTTTAAAGGATCCAACTAGGATGTAATCAGCAAAACCAACTCTTGAGAAACTCCATAGTACAAATGACCCAGTATCTACAACAAGTAAATGATAAGGAGGAAGGGAGGAGACTTGGTAGATGTAAAGAAACTGAATGCAATGGCGGATGTTGTTTGGTTCATGATTCAAAGAAACTAACTATAAAAAGTTAGTTTGGGGAAATTTGAACACTGGATTATATTAAGCATACTTTTCTTAGGTGTGATAATGGTTTTGTGTGTTTTAAGAAAAAAGATTCCTTATCTGTTAGGGAAGCATACAAAGTATTTATAGATGAAATAATACTAATGCAAATTCCAGGCTTCATAATATAGTGTTTACACCAGTGGGGGGTGGCTGGGCAGAATATATGGGGTGATGGGGTGTAGAGAAAGTATGATTGAGCATGAGTTAATAATTATTGAAACTGGATGATGGATACCTAGAGGTTCATTATACTTTTTAAAAAATTATTGAAAGTATTACAGATGCCCCCCTTTTTTCCCCATTGACCCCCTCCTTCCCACTCTCATTATACTTTTTTTCTTTACTCTTGTGTGGTTGAAATTTTCCATAAGGAGATATTAAAAAAATATGACTGGACATGAGTTACTCCTTTTTTTTTTTTTTTAATTCTCATCAGAGGATATTTTTCCATTGACTTTCAGATAGAGTGGGAGGGAGGGAGAGATAGAGAGAGAGACAGAGAGAGAGAGAGACAGAGAGAGAGAGAAAAAGAAACATCAATGTGCGAGAGACACATCAATTGGTTGTCTCCCACACGACCCCAACCAGGGCTGGGGATCGAACCACAACTGAGGTACGTGCCCTTGACCGAAATTGAACCTGCGACTCCTTGGTCCGTGGGCTGACCAATCCCTGAGCCAAACCAGCCAGGACTAGAGTTATTTCTTTTACATATCTTTGCTAACAGTGACTCCTGCCTACAACCAGACCGAAGTAGATACTCCTTTTCTATATCACTAGAACTCTGTTCACACCTCTATCATAACACTTATTATATTGTTTGTTGTCTGTCCGTCTCTCACAAGACTTTGAGCTTCTTGACATATTTATAATTAAGTTTCTGATTTCACTTCAGTTACCGTCATAAAGATATTTGCTTTCATAGATTTGTTACTAGATATTTTGTAACACCTATACATCACTTTAATTTGTTTTCTTTTAGGTTGCATAGCAGTAGGAAAATCCCTGAATAGCCGAAATTTTAGCAAGCTCTTGCACTCTTGCCCATACCAATGTGATCGTCACAAAGTCATTGTGGAAGCTGAAGACAGATATAAAAGTGAACTAAGGAAATCACTTATCTGTAACAAAAGTAATTAATTCAGCAGCTTTAAAACTGTAATTATGACTATACCTTCTGAACTATGATCTAGGACATATACTTATATTAAAAGCTAGAGAGTAAAATAATGTTGAAAAGAAAATCTGTCTCTGAGCAACCGGTGATGTAAGACGTATCCAGTGAGCAGATTTAGTCTCTGGTGATTTAAAAAGTGTTCCTAATCCACCTAAGGATTCCTATTAGAAGGGGAAAATAAGGGAAATATCATACTAATGAAATTGATGTGCTGTTACTCAGATTGGTATGGTAAGTATGCTAAATGTTTTCCATATTTTTCAGAAATTCTACTGACCCCACGTAGAAGACAGCGACTCAGTAATGAACCTACTACCTCTGGAGGAATAAGTGAATATGTTTAATTTGAAATTTTTTATATATTGATTGATTTAAGAGACACACAGAGAGAGAGAGAGAGAGAGAGAGAGAGAGAGAGAGAGAGATTGATTTCTTGTCCACTTATTTATGCATTCATTGGTTGATTCTTGTATGTGCCCTGAACGGGGATTGAACCTGCAACCTTGACATATCAGGAGGACACTCTAACCAATATTTAATTTTTTTTTTTTTTTTAATCCTCACCCGAGGACATTTTTTCATTTTTTGTTCAGATAGAGTGGGAGGGAGAGAGAGGGAGAGAGAGAGAGAGAAACATCGCCGTGAAAGGGACACATCGAGTGGCTGCCACCCGCACGACCAACTAGGGCCGGGGACAAACTGCAACCGAAGTACATGCCCTTAGCGGGAACCGAACCAGGGTCTCTCTGGACCGCAGGCCGACGCTCTAACCGCTGAGCCAAACCGGCCAGGGCCCAATATTTAATTTTTAAATAAGCCAGCATTTTGTATATATTTTAGGAAGAAGAGAACAGCTCAATGATTGTTCTATTTCATCATTAATGGCTCTTAAATGATAACCCTTGTCTCTGATGAAAGTCATACTTCCTAAGAAAAGAGGTGTTCCTCTTCCCTTCCTCATGTTGCTTGCTCACCAGCTGGGGAAGGAGCAGGAGGAACCTAATATTTATTAAGAATCTACTGTGTGTTAGGTGTTTTATAGCTATTATTTACTTTAATTCTTATAACAACATTATTTTATTTCCACTTTAAGGCACATTGAATTGGCAAATGGCAGACTTTAGGTTCAAATGCAAGTCTGTCTTCCTTTAGAATTCCCTGTTATATCCTCTAAATCACATTTGTATTTTAAGAACAAAATTATTCTCCTATGCACAAGTGCTTCAGAAAGATTTTACAGAAAGTTTTGGTTCATAGCTGTAGCATTTCAAACAACCAAAATGGAATAGACAGAGAGTGTAAACCTTAAAGCCCAGCTCAAAAATCAAAATACTTCTTAAACAATGAATTCATTTACAGAATTTTTATTTAACTTCAGAGTTAACGTTTCAGGTTTATCACCATTCCAAATTTATCACAGAGACTTAAAGAACATTACTATTTTCTTCTATTCACATGAAATTGATACCTGCAGAGTAAGAATAAGTAGTTGAGTGCCTTACTTGTCAAAGTAAGCTGGAAATTAGTAACATATATGGAGCCAGTCTATTATTTATTGCAAAAACATTCAGACTTGTTACATCCAGGAAACATGTTGCCATATACTGTCTTTTTTTTTTTTTTTTATCCTCACCTGAGGACATTTTTGCATTTATCTTCAGATAGAGGGGGAGGGAGAGAGGGAGGAAGAGAGAGAGAGAAACATCGACATGAAAGAGACACATCAAGTGGTTGCCACCACACGACCCCAACCGGGGCTGGGGACAAACTGCAACCAAGGTATGTGCCCTTAGCGGGAGCCGAACCCAGGACTCTCTGGTCCTCAGTCCAACGCTGTAACCGCTGAGCCAAACCGGTCAGGGCATTGCCATATACTTTCATTTGGCCATTTTCGCTGCTAAAACCTTGAAAGAAATTTCAAATTTACTTTTTTATGTCTGGGTCTCTTTCTAGGTTAAAAGTTCTGCATATAAATTAAAATTAAGTACAGCATCACTATAGGATAGCCCACTTTTAAAAATATTTTCTGTATAAACTGTTAGAAAAATGGATATTTTTCCATAGAAACAAGTTACACTTGGAAATCTTGATTTTTGACAAGGAGTTCCCATCAAATTAATATAGATCTTTTTTCAGCAACATATCTTAAAACAGATATGTAACAACTAAAAATATTCTCTAATCATTTTACATAGTAAAATCATTTTGCAGAGCCTCATGAAGTATACAAAATTATGGCTATACATTAATAATACAGAGGGATCCTAAATACTGTTTTGTGACATTCAACTCATAAATGCATACATGTTTCTTGTGGGTTAGAATTGCTTTAGCTAAAACCAAATAGTTAATAATTTGGCCTGCCTTTTTAGAATGTAGAAAGGCATCTAGAGGAGGTAGTGATTAGATTGGCCTCATATCTCTTTCACAAGCAGGCCAAGAAAATTTGATGTATTGCCATTCCCCCTCCTCCTTGATAAAGTTCTCTTTTGTGTTAGAGATAGTTGTCACCACTCAGTTGGTTATATGTTACACTTAAATTTGAGATGATTCTTTTGAGATGGGACCATTGCAGTATCAAAGCATTTAAAGAGCCTTAGGGGCCCAGCTGGTGTGGCTCAGTTGTTGAGCATCAACCCACGCACCAAGAGGTTGCCAGTTCGATTCCCAGTCAGGGCACATGTCCAGGTTGTGGGCCCAATCCCCCGTGGGGGGGGGGGCATGCAGGAGGCAGCCAATCAATGTTCTCTCTCATCGATGTTTCTATCTCTCTCTCCCTCTCCCTTCCTCTCTCTCTAAAAATCAATAAAGAAAAATAAATAAAGAAAGAACCTCAGAGTCCTGGCCAGGTAGCTCAGTTGGTTAGAGCATTGTCCTAATACACCAAGGTTGTGGGTTTGATCTCAGGTCAGGGCACATACAAGAAGCAACTAATGAATACATAAATAAGTCAAACAACAAATTAATCTTTCTCCCTTCTCTCTCTCTGCCTCTCCCCCCCTCCCTCTCTCTTCCTTTCTCTCTCTCAAATCAATTTTTAAATAATTTAAAGAGCCTTAAGGATAAGACTCTTTTTTGAGATGGATTGGTATCTTAAGGGGATTTGAACAGTAAGAGTCTCTAAAACTGAGCCTTCTTGCCTATTTTCCCTGTTCTTTCCTAATGCCCAATCAATATCAAGAGGAGCAATGAAGAAGCCACAGAGGGGAGCCTTGTGTTGTACAGAGCTGCTTCTTCCTTCTAGGCTGCCTACTACTCTGCTGCAGTAACCTTTGAGGAATTGGGCACAGATGTTAAGTGCAGGAGTCAATGAGATGACAGCTGCAATGGAAAAGTGGGGATTGGCTTTACATGAACAACTCTATACTCTAATATCCTGAATGTTATAATAACCCATCCAATACTGATTACAATGAGTTCAAATCACTTAGCAAGTGAAACTGAAATAATTTATTTCTTAGATAACCACAGTTTTCTAGTAGACCCAAAAGTAAGGAGTAATTTCATTGATAAGCTTTAAAACATTTTTTTTTTTACCAATAATAACTTTTCTTTCAACAAATATTTATTGATCATCTATTATGGGTCAGACACTGTTTTAGGCCCTAGGGATACAATGGTGAGCAAAACAGACAAAAATTCTGTCTTCATGGAGCTTGCACTCTAAGTAAGACCATTAAGTCATAATCAGACATTATTTTCAAGTATTTATCAGCCTTCTGCTGGTAAGATTTTCTTTTCTCTTTTAAAAGATCTGAACTGTGGCTCCTATCCCAGGAGAGGTGGACAAATAGCTAACAGTCTTGACATACAAGGACAAGATTTTCTAAGGGGTTTCCAGGTCATACTAAAGTAAATAGCAGCTTTAAGTGAATATACAAAAAAAGAAAAAAAAATCATCCTCATCAGCATCTACCTACAATGATAACATGAATTAGCAATGAATGAAAAGGTTTCAAAGAACTATTTCCTAGTAATCATCACCAGAAGATATTTGTGTTTACAGATACTGTGCATTTTTTCTGTTGTAGAAAGTATCCCTAAAAATCAGATAGTTAAAAATTTCCTTCTCCCTTTTACAGCCTTTTATTTTTTTAAGTTTTAACAAGCTGAGCATCCATATAGGTAGTGAACTTGTTTTTTGAAGCAAATTTCAAAAGTCCTTTATTCTTTAAAAATATTAATCAAGACTGATAATTAAAATAACAAGTGTTGATATTCTTTTCTATTCTATGAAGTTATGGAGCCCTTTGGGAAGACTGTATCTGTAAGATAGGTAAGCAGTTTGTTAACTGTCCTCACAGGATTGTGGAGAGAATTAACAATAAAAATGTTTGTAAACTCTTGTGTTTCTTGATTGAAAGTTGTTGCAAGTATTATTACAATATAATAAAGTTACAATTATTGAAGAAGTCACAGTGATAACATCTAGCTTAATAGAAGACACTTAGTTTTTAAAAATTGAAATGGATTTCTATGTGATGAGTAGCTCAGGCATGACGTTTTCTCATTATATAGTTCTTTAGAATAAGTTAAGCACTTATTTGGGTCTCAAGAAGATTTTTTTTTTTTTTTTAGTAGGCACTAATATATTCTCTAATTCTCATTACAGAAAAAAGAAAAATTCGTAAAAACTTTACTGAAGAAGAAGTAAATTACCTTTTCAGTGGAGTTAAGAAAATGGGAAATCACTGGAATTTAATTTTGTGGTCTTTCCCCTTTCAACAAGGACGGAAGTCTGTTGACCTTGCTCAGAAATACCACAAGCTGATCAAACGCCCCAAGTGTGCAGGTCCTTAATTGGAAGAAGACTTGTCAGTTTTTAGAGTAAACTCTTGAAATACAGTGCCTCGAAGATACAAAATTTAAAATATTCTTCTAAATTCTCATGAGACAAGGAAGGTGGAATACTTTTGTGATGTTATGAGCTGTAGCTAATCAAATTATTAAAATAGTTTACAAAACAAATACATTTTTAAGGTGTGGATTAGTAAGAAAAAATTCCTTCATAAAGTCAAACATTTGTTTGGGAATATGCTTTTATTTTTCCTTAAGCTCAAAGAACATAGGTCAGAGAAAAAAACTAGCCTTTAGCCCTGGCCAGTTTGGCTCAGCAGTTAGAGCATCAGCCCCTAGACCAATGGATCGCAGGTTTGATTCTGGTCAAGGGCTCATACCTTGGTTGCAGTTTATCCCCGGCCCTGGTTGGGGTCCTGCGGGAGTCAACCAGTCGATGTGTCCCTCTCACATTGATGTTTCTCTCGCTCTCTCTCTCCCTCCTACTCTATCTGAAGATAAATAGAAAAATACCCTTGGGTGAGGATTAAAAAAAAATTAGCCTTTAAACATTATTTGATATTATATTGCAATGACTACTGTGTGAATATTTGTATTTTAGTATTCTTACCCAGTGAAAATTCCTCCCCAGAAAGACAGAATAGTTTCCCAAGCTGTTCAAGTGAGGTTTCCACACACTGAATCAATGTTTGACATTTTATTAATTACAATATTTTCTTGCCCTGGCTGGGTAGCTCAGTTGGTTAGAGCATTGTCTGGATATATCAGGGCTGTGGGTTCAATCTCTGGTCAGAGCACAAACAAGAGTCAACCAATGGATACATAAATAAGTGAAGCAACAAAAATCAATGTTCTCTCTCTCTAAAATCAATTAAAAATTTAAAAAAAAAAGTTTTCTTTTCTAAAGGCTAACTGTGAAGTTGCTTTGAATACTTGCAAATTTTATGGTCACGTTCACTTCATTTGGGTGTATGTTTATTTTCTTTTGCTTTTAAAGAGTGTAAAACAATTTTTTAGTTTGTTTTTAAGTTAGTTTTCTAATGGAAAACCAAACTGTTACATCTCAATTTTCTATTTTTCTTAAAAAAAATTTTTTTTCTTTATTGTTTTTAGAGAGAGGAAGGGAGAAAGAGAGAGAGATAGAAACATTGATGAGAGAGAACATTGATTGGCTGCCTCCTGCATGCCCCACACTGGGGACTGGCCCACAACCTGGGCATGTGCCCTTACTGGGAATTGAACCGGTGACCTCTTGTGTTGCAAGAAGAAAAACAGGTTTGTATAAAGATAAGACACCCGTGGAGCCCAGATGGGTCCATTACTCAGAAAAGAAAATATATTTTGAGAGCAGACCAAGGACAGGACACACTTTGACTTGGTAGCTGGACCCTGACCTGCTTTGGGAGTTTGCCTCAGGAATCCTGTCCATGGGTCAACGCTAAACCACTGAGCCACACCGGCCCAGCCTTACTTTTTCTTTTTTATTCCATCATGATCCCCAAAGGATGCTGTTGCAGCCTTCAATATATTTAAAATATCGTTGCTGTGGCAAAGGGATCAAGTATCAGGGCTCAAAAGCTCCGCTGTGCTTATGCACTCGGAGCACTGCTTCATGTCATTGTAGTAGGTTCTTCAGCCCCAAAGGGTGTTTCCCTATAAGCATGATTTCTTGACCTTTTCAGATCATGACTATTACTGATACCGACACTAAATGTGTCTGAGGCCACCTGTCACTACTTGAGCCAAATTAAGCAGAGACAGGGTTGAATCACATATGAGTGTTTATTCCAATAATGCTGGCAATATGGAGAGAGCAGGTCATCCTGAAAATTCTACTCTTAACATCTACTAGCTAGCTGATTATATAGGGATAAAGAAGAAGGGCTATGTGCAAGGGAGAAAGGGGGGCAAAATAAGGGCTGCAGGGTCTGTGGTCTGTGTATCTCCTTCCAGGATCTTGAATTCCAATAAAACAGTAGTTAATTTTCTATGATCTTAAAAACAGCTCATCCCATTCCTGGGACTGGAGAATGGACAGGATTCCTGAGGCAAACTCCCAAAGCAGGTCAGGGTCCAGCTACCAAGTCAAAGTGTGTCCTGTCCTTGATCTGCTCTCAAAATATATTTTCTTTTCTGAGTAATGGACCCATCTGGGCTCCACGGGTGTCTTTATACAAACCTGTTTTTCTTCTTGCAACACATCCTCCAGTTTCCCAGGGTCTGTAAGAAAACCTCTTATCTATAGTTAGTAAGGTAAATAATCATTAAAAAACTGTGGTCCTATTCCTATTACATGCCCTTCCCCTATCATTTCTACTTAGATGAAGCATACTTTTTATTAATTTTATATTTTCTGACCCACAAAATTCTGGAGGGCCAATAAGAAAATTTTCTATTTAAATCCAAAATTTCCTTTAGGCAAAAGAATAATTTACAATTAGTAAAATCCCTTGCAGCATTTAAAGTGTGAATGAATCTAGTCCATTGTCTGTTTCCTAAGCACTATGGGGATGATTTAAATAGTCTTGCTGGGTTATTTTGATTTATACGTCTCAAGATTTATGAAAGTTGTTTCAGGTCAAAGAGGAAAACATTTTGGCTGTTACCTCAGCCAGGGGTGGGGAACGTCTGGCCCGCCGGCCCGTATAAGGCCCATGAAATCAATACCAGCTAACATCACACGCCTCACCAAGTTAGCCAGCAAATATAGCAGGGTAATTAAAAAAATTTTTTTCTTTATTGATTTCAGTGAGAGGGGAAGGGGGAGGGAGAGAGAGATAGAAACATCGATGAGAGAGAACATGAACTGGCCGCCTCCTAGCAGGGTAATTTTTAAGTTGATAATTTTGTAAGGCCTGGACACCTCTTTGTTTATAAACTGTGTCCAGAAAGAATGTGGCCTGATTGGCAGAGTAGGGCATCAGCTTGCTAGGTCCATTGAGGTTTTATGGACCTTATCTAAGATGTTTCTTGGTGTTCTATGTGACCAATACTCAGATTATAGTTAATGTAGTTAAGATTTATAGATTATAACTTTTATTAGTTCCTATCTTATTCTTATACTACAGGACTTAATCCCACTACAGGACTTCAGTAGTCCCTATTAAATTCCATCTTGTTAGGTTTAGTCTATACTCAGTTTGTCATCCATTATATTAGGCATTCCTTCCTGATTCAGGTCATCCACAACTTTTGTGAGTGTTCTGCTGCATTCTCATCCAAGTCACTGATGGCACCCTGAATTAGCTGGGCCAGGGTGGGAACTTGGAGCAGGTTCCTAGTGGTCTCCTCTGGTGGTCCCTGCTCATCAGCCCCCTTTGGGCTTGGTCTTTAACAAGCCTCAATCCTGCCTACATTTCACTTTCTTGTCTATAATGTGAATTGTCAAATGCCCTGTTGAAATCTGCATTTGCTATGTCTGCACTATCCTCCTACTTGGTATTCCTGCAAAAAAGAAACTGTAAATGTGGTGCTATCTTTTCTAACTGGTTATATTATAGAATTTCACCTAGGACTGATAAAGTTCACTGGCCTGTAGTTTTCAACTTCATCCTCTGTCCTGTGAAAAGTCAGACACTGCTTGCCCTTTTATGACTTACAACACTTTGCCTGTTCTTCCCAGACTCCCTGAGGTGTAACTCTTGATGGGTTTTCACTCCCATTGTCCCTTTTGAACCTTATGTTCAGGTTGGTAGATTTGTCCATTTGTTGGATCCTGTAATCCACTTGGCAGAGCCAGGGTCAGAATCCTACTCATCTGAAACCCATATAGGTGCTGCTTTTCTGCAGCCAAATCCCACTTCCTTGTGATATTTAGAAATGCCTTGTAAAGTGGGCCTGTTTCTACAGAGTATATAGCAAGAGCCCTCACCTTAGGTGGCCACACCTAAATTTAAACTTGATAGGCAAAATGTGTTTTTTTTCTTTCCTTTTCTCCCATTATCCTCTTAGGTCCTCTTTCTCTTCCCTCTCCCTTCCCCTTTCACGTGTCTTCCTCCATCGCTCCCCAAGAAAGGAACTTTAATCTGCCTCTTTTTGGTATCAAATGCTGGTGGCTTCCTGAGGATATTTTTAAAAACCTGTTAGTAAACTCAAGTGTATTGTCAGTGCGGTCAAGACCACCTCACAATCTTTTTTTTTTCGCCTCACAATCTTAATAGGGTCAATGAAGGAGGAGGTGAAAGAAGGTATATTTAGGAGAATTTGGAGGTCTAATTTAAGGCCCATCTTTCAATGCGGGTCTTCATTAGGATTAGGCAAAACTCAGGAGATAAGAGATTAAGATCGGTGGATAAGATTGGAAGCATTATGTTTTGGGGAAGGTTTCTCATCTGTGAACGGGTTAGATACGATTCACGAAGATAATGTGACTCTGGCACACAGAAAGAGCTAGATAAATGGTGCTATGTGTTAGTCTCGTTCCAAAGCCTGAGCTCTTCACGTCTGTCGATCTGGCCGCCTCGCTCCCGACGGCGCAGTGGGAGCCTCCAGCACGGAAAACCCGGGGCGGGGTGCCATTGCGCCTCTCGGCCGACAGAGGCCGCCAGCGCGCCCAGTTCCGGCGGCTCCCTGTGCATGGCTGCCTCGGCTGCCGCCTGACCGCCCCCTGCCTCCTACCGGCAAAGCAGCCTCACGATCTTGTGAGAACCTGCGGACAGCGCGTTCCAGGCGGAGTGCAGCCGGCGACGCGGACCCTGCGGCGAAGGAGACTGCGGGCGGCGGGCGGCGGGCGTCCCGGCCAGGGTCCTTGCGGGTCCTCACCGGGCCCAGGGGAGGGCCCTCTTTGTGGCTGCAGTTGGCAAGATGGCGCCGGTGGGGGTGGAGAAGAAGGTGCTGCTGGGTCCCAACGGGCCCGCGGTGGCGGCCGCCGGCGACCTGACCAGTGAGGAAGAGGAGGGCCAGAGCCTATGGTGAGACCGCGAGGCGGCCAAGCTGGGTCGGCGGGGCCGGGGAGGGTGCGACCGGGCGGGGAGCCCGCGGGGCTGGGCCGGACTGTCGGCTGGCCCCGGGGCTGACCGCTTTGCCGTTGTCCCCACAGGTCCTCGATCCTCAGCGAGGTGTCCACCCGCGCCAGGTCCAAGCTGCCGTCCGGCAAGAACATCCTAGTCTTCGGTGAGCGCCGGCGGCGGGGCGTTGCCCGGGGAGCCGGGGTGGGCGAGGTGGGCGCCCCTCTCACAGATCCCAGCCTTCCTCTCCCCTGCCGCCGGCCCGCACCCTGCCTCGCCCGATGGCTGGAAGACCCAGGCTGGCCAGCCGGAGAGTGGCCAGGTCCACCACGCCTGAGGTTGGGGTGTTGCCCCTTTTGGAGAGCCCAGTGATGCTGGCATGGGATTGTTGGTACATTCCTTAGTCACTTGGCCGCAACATTAGCCTTGCTTTAAATGTCCCTGACTCTCTGCGTTCACAACTTCGAAGTTCACCAAATGTGGGCGTGGAGAGGGGAGTGAGTAGATGAGAAGGTTAGGTGGAGGAAGTGGGGGAACTAGGTAACTTGGGTCGGGGCTGTGGAGAGATGACACAGGAGCCACTCCTCGATTTTCATGAGCAGTTGAAGGAACTCTGTCTGCAAAGGCCTTGGAGTCTTCACCAAGGGACATTTACTACCTTACTCCAGCCATCACTGCTGGGTTACCTGGGTCCAGTCCCTTAAACGTCTATGGTTTCAATATCCTCATACAAGTGGGGGAGTTTCCTTCATAGGACAAACCCATTTGTTGAGTGGGACCTGTAGGTTGGGCACTGGGACAACACAGACACCTATCAGACACTACACAAAAATCTCTAAGGAGAGACAGATGTGTTGGTGATTGTATATTATACCACCTAGGGATAGGCAGATTATTGTGGGAGCATCACACTGCTTGGTGCTGTTTTGAAAGGGTGATTTTGGGGGTCAGGAGTTTTGAAGGATAAGCGTCAACATGCAGGGTTAGTGCTTTTAGAAACACAGAAGTGACAGGAAGGTTTTGGGGGTTTGGAAGCTGCCAGCAGTTCCTTGTAGAAGATGACTGCTGAGGTATGTTGGGGGCAGATTGTAGAAGACTGAAGAGTTGATGCTTTTTCCCTGAAAGCCCCTGATTGTTAAGGGGACTTTTATTTCATCTGCATTCCCTAATCCTCATGGGAATCACTTTGCGGAGTGGTGCAGATGGTCTTCTTTAGGTGATAACCATTGCACTAGGGAATAGATTTGTGTTGTAGAAAGGGAATTTGGCAGCTGAGTGGCAGGTGGTTCAAAATGAGGAGGTACTGAAGTCAGGCTGATAGGTAGTACCTGCTGGGTACAACATGATCCAAATGGGATGTGGAGAGCCTGAGTAAGGTAGTGGCGTTGGGGATGGGGAAGGAGATCTTTGATCTGTGGAATGCCTTTCAGTTCTCATGTTCTGTAAATCCTAGGGGTGGCTGGTGATATTACTTGGTGGTAGTGGTAGTTCTTAGCGTTTAAGGTTTCTTTTTTGGAGGGGGATGAGGAAGTGCTTGGTAATTACTGAGATTGTGTTTAAGAGTTTTGCTTAGGTCTGTAATTATTCTCATTAGTTTCCTAGCCTTCAAGATGCTTATGAAAGAGATGTACTAAAATCAAAAGTAAATAATAGCTTCCATTTGTCATGATTGTGAGGCAGGATCAGACTTTTTTTTTATTTTTTATTTTTTTTATTTATTGATTTTTAGAGAGAGAGGAAGGGAAAGGAAGAGAGCTAGAAACATCGATGAGAGAGAACATTGACCTGACTGGCCGCCTCCCGCATGCCCCTTACTGTGTACCAGGCCCACAACCTGGGCATGTGCCCTGACCGGGTATCGAACTAGCAACCTCTTGGTGCATGGGCTGACGCTCAACCACTGAGCCACGCCAGCCAGGCAGGATCAGACTTTTTTAGTTCAGAGTTCCTGGGTTTTAAAGTTAATAATATTTTGAAGATTTCTTGCCTTTCTTGTGGTAAATGTTTATTTTGTGAGAAACTAGCTCCACCTTTTACTTTCACTTCTCCAAATGCATGTCTTATAAATTGTAGGTAGGGCCTGTGGACCAGCTTTAGTCCTTCTCTTGTAAATTAAGGACAACTGAATGCAGTAGAATGTCATTTTCGATTTTGGAATTTGCTGCCTTTATCACCCCCTCCCCACACCAACCACTTTTACAGCAAAGCCTGCTTTGTTTATGAATTCAGTGGAGAGACCTCAACAGCAGGCTTTGCAGGAAATTCTTAGTTATTTTTGTTGTTGTTGTTAATCCTCACCTGAGGATATTTTTTCCATTGATAGAGTGGGAGGGAGGGGGAGAGAGAGAGAAACAAAAATGTCGATGTGAGAGACACATCGATTGGCTGCCTCACACACGATTCTGACTATGGCCAGGGATTGAACACTGCCTTAACCAGAAATTGAACCCACAACCTTTGATTTGTGGGCTGATGCTCTTACCTCTGAGCCAAACCAGCCAGGGCTTCTTAGTTGTTCTTAGTGTGAATGTCAAGATTCTCCATCCTTGCCTACAATAAACAGTACACTTTGTCTTCTTATATCCATTATTTGTAGGTGAAGATGGTTCTGGTAAAACAACCCTCATGTCTAAACTACAAGGAGCTGAGCATGGCAAAAAAGGAAGAGGCCTAGAGTATCTCTACCTCAGCATCCATGATGAGGACCGAGATGGTAAGTGAAGCACTGGTCCATGATAAGGGTTGAATGCAGGTCTCTGACTCCTTGTTTGCAGCTCCTGAAACGTGGCCAGGCATTCTCAGTATTCTGTTTAGTTCTGTCAACCAATGGTTGTTGGTGCAAATTCAACACCAACAGGAATTCTCAATTTGGGGTGTGGTGAAGAAGGAAACTTTATTTAGTGCAAAACAGCTCAGTTGTGATACAGCATGGCTTTGGAACAACTTAATAGCATTACATTTCAGTTATGAAGCAGCATGACTGCTTGGCTTTGAGGAGGCCCTGGGGTGAGGTCTCATTTCCGATAGGCAGCTCTGCTCTGTTCCACCTGCTTCTGTTTGTTCTGCTCTGCTGTAGTGAGACATCTTCAGTTCTCTGTCTTCAGTAAAAAGGGAAAGTGCACTTCCTGAGCCAGAGGGGAGCTGACTTTTATAGTCAGAAGTCCCTGACTGGTTGTGAATATGCTGATGGGGATATAGCTGTGTAGCTCCTATTGGACTGGGAAAATCTTGGTGCTACTGGTTTAGATAGGATTCTAGGAACTCCTTTATAAGGGCTGGCTCAGATGGCAGGAAGGCAGTTCAGTGTAGGAGGCAGGCAACTTTAACTTTATGCAGGCAACTTTAACTTTATGCAGGCTTCTCTCTGAAGTGTGGTTTGCATGAGAGGTCCCTATATAGAAATGGCTGCTAGGCTCTGTTTTTGTTTTGTTTTTCATTGAGCCCAGTTAGCCACCAGGAACCCTTCTTAGTAGATATCTTCTTTCTTGGGGCCCATAGTTCTAAGAGAATAAGTCACAGGGGAATAGATAAAGTGTATGTCTTTATAGGACTCGACTCACTTTCCTTTTTTTTTTTAATGTGAATCCTCACCCAAGGATATTTTTCCATTGATTTTTGAAAGTGGAAGCGACGGGGCGGGCACGACATCAATGTGAGAGAGCTACATCACTTGGTTGCCTCCCGTACATGCTCTGACTGGGGTTGGGAATCAAACCTGCAACCCAGGTACATACCCTTGGCTAGGGTGTACTCACTTTCCTTTTTACAGTATGTTAACAAAAGTAGGGAGTGGGGCTGTCAGCTGCTGCTCTGGGTAACCCTCACTTAAAAGGAGATACTGAAGGTAATAAGAAAGATGTTTTTAAAAGCTCTGGACTGCCCGGCCGGTGTGGCTCAGTGGAATGAGTGTTGTCCCATGGACTGAGAGGTCCTGGTTTGATTCCCAGTCAGAGCACATGCCGGGGTTGTGGGCTCCATCCCCATGGGGGGGGGGGTGCAGGAGACAACCGATCAATGTATCTCTCTTACATTGATGTTTCTATCTCTTGTTCTAAAAAAATCAATAAAAATATATTTTTTAAAAAAGCTCTGGACTTTTCTATGAGAGAAACACATGGCAGATTGATCGGCACCATTGTTACTCTGCCTCGTTCTAGTGGAAAATCTGAAATTGGTGTGGTTTAGAATGTAACAGCTCAACAGATATTCACAGGAGACTTTGCTGAGTCTCTTGGTGACAGTGTAAAAATGCTAATTTCCTGTGTTTCTTTCAGTGGAAGGAATAGAGGCTCAGAGGTGATAATATTTTCTTTTAATTCCTCATCTTGAGAATGTAAATAGTAATAGTTTCTACCTACAGGGTAGTTGGGATGATTAATAGTGCATGGTAAGCAGTCTTATAAAGATTAGAGATCATTTTACAATTCTTGCTTATAAGTATAATTGTGGGCTGGATTAGTTTTGGTTTTGGGTTACCATTACTTAGTTGCCTCCTTTATATACTTGTAGGCTTTATGTTAGATCTCGAATGGCTCTAAAATAATTATTGGTGTTTAGGTCTTTTTATATGTAGGAAAGGTATGTAGCGTAAGGATGAAATATATTCATTAAGTTACTTTCTTTATGTTTTCCTTTACCCATTTAAATAGTAAGGATCATGATGTAAGGGTGATTCTATAAGAGGGCAGATCCCACCACCTCTGGTCCCCTATTTCCTTATTGCTAAAATGAAGAAGCTGGTCCCAGGTCCTTTCCAGCATGATGATTCTTCAATCTTTACGAGTCATTATTCAGAGGGCCATGGGTAAGGATTTCTTGTTAAAGCTTGGAGACTTGCATTGTATTAATAGTAACTTAGTGGTCATCTTAAAACTCTAGGGACTTTATTCCTGTTCCTCCTCCCCTGGCTTCCTTTGCCCTACTGAAAATTCCCTGAAGGATGTGAAAGAAAGGTAGGAGGTAGACCCGGTGCCGAGTGTTCTCCCTGTGTGAAAAGGAGAGAGGCATTCAGGTGCCCATCTAGGCCTACTGAGTCTTCGTGGGTAGAGCTGGACTTAGGCCACTGAGGTAGGCCTAGTCCTTTGCTTCTTGTCTTTGTTGGGCAGCATGGTTATTGTGAAAAGAACTTGGGCTTTGGATCCACACAGAGCTGGTTCAGAATCCCACTCCTGTAGTCACTAGTTGTGACTGACTGAACCACTCTGCACCTCGGTTTCTTAATTTTTTGAATTGGGTAATGTTACATATTTTGTAGGTTGACAGAATGAGAAGTGGCATGTGTCACATGTAGCTGAGTGCTTAAGACACTGGTGGGTATAGTGCCCTTTTGAAAAACATGGTATAGATACTCTGCAACTCTCTGTAGCCTCTTCTTTCAAGATGGCCATAAGCAAATTTCATGCCAAAACATATTAACCATATTTATTTGCATTTTAGTTGAAGTACATGTTAACTTTATTTCAGATTCCTTAAAAACTTTTTGGTCTCTGCATTCATGGGGTTCTTTTCTTTTCTTTTCTTTTCTTTTCTTTTCTTTTCTTTATCCTCACAAGGACATTTTTCCATTTGTCTTCAGATAGAGTGTGAGGAAGAAAGATGGAGGGCGGGGGGGGGTGGCGGGGGGCATCGATTGGTTGCCTTCCACATGACCCCAACCAGGAGGGCTGGGGACTGAACTGCAACTGAGGTACATTCCCTTGACCGGAATTGAACCTGTGACTCTCTGGTCTGTAGGCCAGTGTTCTAACCACTGAGCCAAACTGGCCAGGGCATATGGGTTTTTTCTAGGCCACCTATTTGTGAGTTTCTCTTTGAACCTGTGGTTAACTATACATCTTACAACTGTATTTATTTTTTTTGTGTGTGTGGTGTGACTGTGTGACTATATTATAAGTATACATTCTGCAGGTAGTCACTCAGGTAGAGAAAATAGTCTCTAGCTTGTTCCTGGTTTGTGGTGGGGCGTGACATGTCAAAGGACCACTGCCTTCAGGGTTGGGAACACTTATTTAACTCCACATGTGGTGTGTGTGATCTCCATGCATATGGGTGAGTTGTGTGTAGTGGGCAGTGGGAAGAGAGGCTGAAAAAAAGGACTGTGCCTGGTAAGGGATAGGCATTAAAATCTGTGGGCGTTAGGCACAGAGCAGTGTTTTTAAGGAATTCAAATTCATAGAACCCAGACCAAAACTGCTATCTGAGTTTTGCCCGGCTGGTGTGGTTCAGTGGTTGAGTGTTGACCCATGTGCCAAGAGGTCGCCGGTTTGATTCCCAGTCAGGGCACATGCCCAGGTTGTGGGCCCGATCCCCAGTGGGGGCATGCAGGAGGCAGCCAGTCGATGTTTTCTTTCATCAGTATTGCTATCTCTCCCTTCCTCTCTCTACAATCAATAAAGAAAAATGAATAAACAAAATGTGTTAGAGTTTTGATATACCTGAAATAATACAAAACAATATTGCATGTAAATTGTAATTGAAAAATAAAAATTAAAAAATGTGTTAGAGTTGTAAGTGCAACTAGATGTAGATACATTATATTGTTTAAATAAAGGCAAGAAAATAAGTTTTTTTTACAGTGTGTTGATTTAAAAAGGTAGCTAACAGCAAACAGATTTTTAAAGTGTATGTTGTAACTTATTGGGAAATAAGTTTAATGACATATTTTTTTAATCATCACTTAATATTTTTTCCATTGATTTTCAGAGAGAGTGTGGAAGAGAGGGAGGGGGGAGAGAGAGAGAGAAAGAGAGAAAGAAACAGAAAAACAGAAACATTGATGTGAGAGACATCAATTGATTGCCTCCTATATGCGCCCCTACCAGGGACAGGGATCAAACCTGCAACCCAGGTACGTGCCCTTGACCAGGAATTGAACCCTCGACCCTTTGGTGTGTGGGCTGACACTCTAACTATTGAGCCACACTGGCCAGGGCTAATGACATGTTTTGATGTAGGAGTTCTTCTTCAAAGCACTTTTGGGGGAAAAAAAAATTTTTTTTTTCTTAAAAATGATGACTAGAATTTTTTTTAGATATATTATCAGTTTGGAGAATTATCTTCTATAATTTGGTCATCCAGTTCTGATTTTGGAACCACGTTTCATTAAATGTCAGCACTTGCATATTGGTGTGAATGTTTTTTTTTTTCCTTAATCTTCACCCGAGGATATTTTTCTGTTTATCTTCAGATAGAGTGGGAGGGAGGGGGAGAGAGAGAGAGAGGGAGAGAGAGAGAAACATCGATGTGAGAGAGAGATATCGACTGGTTGCCTTCTGCACGACCTGACCAGGGCCAGGGACGAACTGCAACTGAGGTACGTGCCCTTGACCATAATCTAACCTGTGACTCTGGTCTGCGGGCCGATGCTCTAACTGCTGAGCCAAACCAGCCAGGGCTATGTGGATGTTTTTAACTTTTTATTAATGGAAAACAAAAACTGTACACAACATAGGCTAGTATGCACCCTGAATTATCTATCATCTGTCTTCAGTAGTTACTAGTTGTTGATGAATTTTATTTAGACTATTCTCACTCTCTCTTCTCCTTTCACTCCACATTGGATTATTATGAAGCACATTTCAGGCATATCATTACATCTGCAAATACTTCCATATGCATTTCTAAAAGATAAGGATTAAGGGGGAAAAAACATATTATTGTATCAAAAATAATTGTAATTCCTTAAATGGTCAGGTATCCAGTAATTCACATCTCAATTTATATAAATAATGACTTATTTTTTAAAAATAATTTTTACTGATTTTTTTTTTTTTTAAGGAAGAGAGAGAAAGAAACATCAATGTGACAGAGAAACATCCATTGGCTGCCTCCTGCACGCCCCCTACTGGGGGTGGAGCCTGAAACCTGGGTGGGTGCCCTGACTGGGAATCGAACTGGGACCTCTCAGTCCATTGGATGATGCTCAATCCACCTAGCCACACTGGCTGGGCTCTTTTTAGTTTTTGGGTATTTTTTAAAATCCTCGCCTGAGGATATTTTTCCATTTATTTTCTGACAGAGTGGGAGGGAGGGAGGGAGGAAGGGAGAGAGAGAGAGACACACATCAGTGTGATAGAGACACATCGATTGGTTGCCTCCCGAACGACCCCAACCAGGGCTGGGGACTGAATCACAACCAAGGTACTTGCCCTTGACTGGAATCGAATCCGAGACTCTTTGGTCCGCAGGACAATGCTCCAACTGCTGAGCCAAACTGGCCAGGGCTTTTTTGATTCTTTTTTTTTTTTTTTTTATCTTCGCCTGAGGACTTTTCATTTTTTGTTCAGATAGAGTGGGAGGGAGAGAGAGGAAGAGAGAGAGAGAGAAACATCGATGTGAAAGGGACACATCGAGTGGCTGCCACCCACACGACCAACCAGGGCCGGGGACAAACTGCAGCCGAGGTACATGCCCTTAGCGGGAACCGAACCCGGGTCTCTCTGTACCGCAGGCCGATGCTCTAACCGCTGAGCCAAACCGGCCAGGGCCTTTTTTGATTCTTACTAAAAGCTAAAGTGTCCTTCACTTTACTCCTCAGATATTGCTGGAATCTTTTAAATATGTGGACATAGTATGTTATGGTAGTTTAAAAAGTTTAAAGTTTGCCTGGCTGGTGTGGCTCAGTTGGTTGAATGTTGTCCCATGCTCCAGGAGGCCACCGGTTTGATTCCCAGTCACTGCACATGCCCCGATTTCGGGCTTGATCCCCAGTAGGGGGTGTGCAGGGGGCAGCTGATTGTTTCTTTCTCATGGATGTTTCTCTCTTTTTCTCCCTCTCCTTTCCTCTCTCTCAAATCAATAAATACATTTTAAAAAATTAATAAAATACATTTAAAGTTTAGACAGATTATCAGGTACCTTGACCAAGGGTTGCTGTCCACTGAGTACTTGGTCCCTTTCTGGTTAAGATTTCTGTTTGTGGTCTGTATGGAATTTTGTGGCTGTCACCTTCCAGTTTTTTCTGATGTGGCTCTTCTTTCAGCTGTACTGATGGTCATTGTCAGGTAGTAACTTAGCTTAACTTCTTTTCTTAGATCACACGCGCTGTAACGTGTGGATTCTGGATGGAGACCTATACCACAAAGGCCTGCTGAAGTTTGCAGTTTCTGCTGAATCCTTGCCGGAGACCCTGGTCATTTTTGTTGCAGACATGTCTAGGCCTTGGGCTGTGATGGAATCTCTACAGAAATGGGCTAGTGTTTTACGTGAGCACATTGATAAAATGAAAATTCCACCAGAAGAAATGAGGGAGCTGGAACGGAAGTGTAAGTAAAATAAAATTTTCTTTTTTTTTAAATTTTTTTTTTTGGTACGTGCCCCTAGCGGGAACTGAACCCAGGACTCTCTGGTCCGCAGGCCGACGCTCCAACCGCTGAACCAAACTGGCCAGGAGAAAATAAGATTTTCTTAAGGAGGAAATTTAGTAGTCTCTTTGGATGGTTCCAACCACCTTTCTTTTCAGTGTCAAGAAGCTGCAAAGTTTCCCTTGCAGAGTGTTTGTGTTTTGTTTGCACCGTTTATTTCAGAGTTACTCCTGTAAATTCAGTAATCAAAAGTTTCAAGGCAGTTTTTTTATCAAGTGTCACAGTTGAAGAATGTTAATGAACCAGTATTTTGTATTATCTTCATTGGTTCTCTTTTAAAATAAGCGTTTCCCATTTCCCCCAAAAATGTAATTAGTTTTTTGCATCTTTTTGCTTTTCTGTTACTCTCTGCCTGTAGAGTTAGCATCATTTGGTATGGAGACTTACTGTGGTCTTTGCAGCTTGAATCTATTGCCTGGGATTTCATTGAGGCCCTATGGACCCTCTTGTTGGCGGGTTTAAAGGAAATCCTACAAAAGACAAGTCTTTCAGCTCCTACCTTAGTTCATTTTGGGATTTAGCACTTTTGTTAAAAAAAAATAGGAAGGACATTTTTTGTCATTAAAATGAAAGGCCATTTTAAGACTAAGGATATCCCAGTCCTTTTGAGAACAAAGAACTTTTAAATTAAAGGACAACCACCCCCCCAATGTGGTTCAGAAGCTTGTTTTCCTTTTCCTTTGCTTCTGTGCAGTTACATCAACTTCTGTCTACTTGCCAGGGAAATGGGAGGGGCAGGGGCTGGAGTTGTGGTGGCTGCAGCAGCAGCAGTCTTGGCCAGGGCAGGCTTGGCCCAGCTTGGCTTATTTCCACAGGATGACATCATTCCCTTGAGTGAATTAATGAGTGCTTCTGGGGCATGGCACACGGGATCTTCACACTTACTGGCAGAGGGTTCAGAAATTTTGATATGCTTTTCAGATGAAATTTCTTGCTGTGTATCTTCCTGTCATAACTGCATAATTTGCTTCTGTCCCACATTAGCTTAATCAGGGAGTTTTACATATAATCTTTGGTTTGCTGTGTGTATGTGTTTCCCAGGTCACCCGCACATGTGCTGCAGTGATTGTTACGCAGCTCAGTTTATCTGTCTCCAGCCACTGACCTTTCTAGATAATGCCTCTTTACCCCCTGAAATAGAGATCCTAAAGACAACTTCTCAGAATAATTCTGAGGCTGAAGAGCAGTTTTCCTTTCACTGTACATTTAGCATTGTACCTAGATTAATGGGTTAGTGCACTGATGATTTCAGTTTCTGAACCTGTTTGCTTAGAGTTATAACCTTGTAAAGATTTGTTATAACAGAAAAAAACAAAAGAGATCGAGCCAAGGTTGTTGTTCCTTCCCAGACAGGGCAAGTGTCTGCCTTGTATCAGGTCTGTTCTAGGTGTTGGGGATGCATACACCAGACTAGATGCCTGCTCCTTGGGAGCTTGTGTTCCCATGACACACTGAATTAATTTTGTGTTCTTGGGTCATCGATGTCTGTCACTTAGGATTAGATTCAGCTGCATGTGACACAAAATCCAAAATAACAGTGGCTTAAACAAGACTGAGGTTTATTTCTCATGTAAATGAAATCCAGTGGTAGGCAGTTCAGGCCTGGAAAGCAACTCTGAGAAGTCAGGTCAAAGACCCTGGTTCCTTTTGGCTTTGTCATCTCTAGGGTGTAGTTCTCTTCCTCTTGACAACTAGAGCTCTAGCTTTCACATCCCTATTCCAGATAGCAGGATGGAGGAAGAGGAAAGAAGGGCTGAAGGGCACGTTCCTGCTGTCTTTCTAAGGAGGCTGGGAAATGTAGTCTGTGTGCCCATGTGTTGTTAAGTATCAGGATTAGATTCATTTATAAGGAAGAAGAGGAGAGAGGATACTGAAGGGAAACTAGCAGTTGCTGGAACCCATCCATGCTTCATGACTCTGGTCAACCTTCCGAGGACCTCTTTTCACCACCCCTCCTCTGAGATATTACATGTTGAAGAAGTGCCTTTGTTACTGCTGGTTTTAGATCACATTTTAATAAAGCAGTTGGCTATCCTTTTGTTCAGAGGACTCACGCTTTCCAGATTAATGGCACTGTGGGTGTTGTATTGAATGAGTGAAGAGTTGTCACCCAACCTACTTTCCAGTCCAACACCAGTCTGCAGTCTGCTGAGTGTGGAAAACTGTTCCATGGCCAACCACACTCTTTCAAGATTAGGTTCCCCATTGGTCTTGAATCTGTGGCAGCTATTTGACTCCAGGATCCATCTGAGTTAGGGGGAGGGCAGAGCAACCCCCAGAGCCACCAGAAGATGGTGCTTGTGTGTAGGTTAGTCTTGTCTTTCCTGCTTTATGCCTGGGGCTTCGGTTGCTTATTAAATAGAGGAAAAGGTTAGATGCTATCTGTGGTAAGATTGTGGTACCAGAGGGTGATCAATAAGATGAAGTAGGAGGGGAAAAGTGAGAAAGAGGGGCAAGCATCCAGAGTAGAACACACTTCGATCTTGCCATATGTACTCCCCACCTGATGCTAAAGAGGAGCCTCAGGCCCTGGCCGGTTTGGCTCAGCGGTTAGAGTGTTGGACTGTGGTCCAGAGAGACCCGGGTTCGGTTCCCGCTAAGGGCATGTACCTCGGTTGCAGTTTGTCCCCGGCCCTGGTTGGTTGTGTGGGTGGCAGCCACTCGATGTGTCCCTTTCACGTTGATGTTTCTCTCTCTCTCCCTCTTCCCCTCTCTCCCTCCCACTCTATCTGAACAAAAGATGAAAAAATGTCCTCGGGTGAGGATAAAAAAAAAAAAAAAAAAAGAGGAGCCTCAGGTGGGCCAAGGCCCCTGCTGTGAAATACTGGCCACCCCTCCATCTGGAGAGAAATTGTTAATATTGTAGTGTGTGGCTACCCTAAGGGAAATGCACATTTTATTATCCGAATTACACAATCCTCACTCTGTTTTTATCCTTCTGTTATGAACATTTGCTCTGCCTTCCAACTTGTTTCCTGAAGTGCTGTTATTAATAATATGTGGGGCCTAGCTTTGTTGTGCAGTGGATTGAGCGTTGTCCCATGGACTGAGAGGTCCTGGTTCAATCCTCAGTAGGGGGCATGCAGGAGGCAGCTGATCGATGTTTCTCTCTGACATCGAAATTTCTCTCTCTAAAAAATGAATAAAAAAAAAATAACACATGTGCATTTCCTCTGTTGCTGGACAGCCATAATTAAGTCATTCCTTTAGAGAGTGAATAGTCTAACCCAGGGCTTCCCAACCATTTTCACATCATGGCATATGCAGAATTCAGCAGGGTTTATGCAACACACTCGGTGGAGATTCATGTAGCAGACTGTCAGAGCTGCCCTGCCCCTGCCTTGCTTACCATCTTGGAAAAGCTCTGGTTGGGTGCTTCATGTGTTCTTGGACAGTTATTGATATTACTCAGACAGGTAGGCCATTGTATTTTTCATTGATTTGAAGATTTGTTAAAATGGTTTTAAAGAGAAAATATGAGAACCTTTGATTTCATCAGGATCCTTCAACATCCATGCTAATAAGTTCATCAGAAAATCCTGTTTTTGTCCAAAATGCAGTACAAATCTCTTGAGTAGATTGTTTATATCGGCAGTGAAACTATATTAATTACGGAGAGGTTGTAGAGCTGAAATGTTATTGTATCTGCACTTCAGGGCTTGGTTGGTGTTTTTCAGTTTGCTCAGTATTATATGAAAGACAGTGTACTTCCAGATAATTTCAGAAGCTTACATAATGATAACCTAGAATTTTTGTAAATTAAAACTCGTTTTAATTTTTTTTTTATTTGATTTTTTTAGAGAGAGAGGAAGGGAGAGAGATAGAAACATTGATGTGAGAGAAATACAGACCGGCTGCCTCCTGCTGCCCCCCCCCTCCCTCCCTCCCAGAGATCGAGCCTGCAACCTGGGCATGTACCCTGACCAGGAATTGAACAGGGACCTCAGTCCACTGAGCCACACTAGCCAGGCAAAACTCATTGTTTTAAAATCTTTGAAACCTGTTGGGGGTGGAGGGAGTAAGTGTATCTTTCTCTAGGTTCTCTTTAATCCAGCTTTTTGCATTTTCTTAGTGAACGTGTTGTGGATGAGAGTAAAAGGGCTTTTGGCCCTTTTGTCCTTTTGGGCATAGAAGGGTATGCCTGTTTGTTCCTCTGGCTCTGAGTAGCTTTAACCATCATGTCCTTATTCTCTGACCTGACACGTGAGCCTTGAAGCACCCATGAAAAGTTGTAGGTGCGTGGGCTTTGTGTTCACTTGAAGGTCCTCCTGTGGATTTGCACCCTTGGCCAAAGTAGTGACTATATGTTCCAAGAAGTGGATGTTGTACCACTGACCCCTTGTGTTAGAATAGGTCCTTGAACACTGCATATGTGACTCGACTTCCTACAGATGAGACCACGTCCACAAGAATGAAGATGATGAGGTGACGGGGATGGTGCATCCTCACTCCTCAGTTGTGGACATACCTCAGCTCTACGCAAACAGCATGTTCTTGTGGAATTCAGATGGTTTTATTATTTCTAATGAGGACTCTGAGGAATTTTAGAAGTTACAAGCTATTTCTGGTGGTCACCTCTGTTGAAGTAACACAGTTAAACTATTTTGGTATTTTGAAAATGTATGATATATAAGAAAAGTGGCTTTTCATAGTAGGAACTCTTGAAGCCTTAGAAGTTTTTTGTTTGTTTGTTTATTAAATCCTCACCTGAAGATATTTTTCCATTTATATTCAGATAGAGTGGGACGGAGAGGACGAGAGAGAGAGAGAGAGAGAGAGAGAGAGAAAGAGAGAAACAAACATCGATGTGAGACAGACACATCGACTGGTTGCCTCCTGCATGACTCCCACCAGGGCTAGGGACGAACCACAACCAAGGAACATGCCCTTGACCGGAATCAAACCCGCATCTCTTTGGTCCACTGGCCAACACTCTAACTGCTGAGCCAAACCAGCCAGGGCATGCCTTAGAAGTTTTTAAAAATCTGCTTAAGAGTTGGATGGATATGATTGAAGATGTCCAGGGGAATGTTTTTGCTGCTCTGAAATTATAATGTGCAGACTGAATATGTCAGAATTGGCATTTTGCATCATCATCCCCAAATCCCTAATATTGCAATAGGATGCAATTAGGAAGTTTGTCACAGTTCTTTTTTTAAAACTATTTTCTTTATTGATCTTTAGAGAGAGAGAAAGGGAGAGGGAGAGATAGAAACATCGATGAAAGAGAACATCGATTCCTCCCAACTGGGGATTTGGCCTGCAACCTGGGCATGTGCCCTGACTGGGAATTGAACCAGCAACCTCTTGGTGCATGGGTTGATGCTCAACCACTGAGCCACACCGGCTGGGCTTTGTCACAGTTCTTTGTGTTTTGTGCTTTTTCAGTTTTCTGAAGCTGGGTGTATTCGTGTGTGTAATTTTCTTTTCCTTTTTCACCTGTAGTTGTGAAAGATTTTCAAGACTATATTGAACCTGAAGAAGGTTGTCAAGGTTCCCCACAGAGAAGAGGGCCTCTGACCTCGGGTCCTGATGAAGAAAATGTTGCCCTGCCTCTTGGTGACAACGTGCTGACTCATAATCTGGGGATCCCAGTGTTGGTGGTGTGCACAAAGGTGTGTTCCAGGGAGCTGCAATCTTGGCTGGGTTTGGCCAGTGAACATTCGCCATCTGAAAGACACTTTGGGAAGCTTTAATTAGATGTTTTTCCCAAGGGAGAGTTGGGCTAATTTGGGATTTATTAAGGTACATTGAATATGTCAGGATAGAAAATGTTGTCATTTAAACATTGCTGCTAGAAACATGACATCACTCAGTTTGCTAATAGCCTAGGTTAATCTCTCCATGGAGCACTGTCAACTTTATTGAGTGATTCAAACTCAGAAATAAAAACAGTTTTCATAAGGTTGTATAAACCAGTGAATCTAGCCCAAACTAATATTGAAAAAATATATATGAAAGAGCAGAATTCTTTTGGACTTTGGTGTCTAAAGTCTATTGGACTTGAGATGATTTTCAGAAAGGAACCTAGTCTTAGGAAAAGAAGGAAGGGAGCCCAGCCAGTGTGGCTCAGTGGCTCAGTGGATTGAGCATCATCCCATGGACTGAGAGGTCCCAGTTCAATTCCTGGTCAGGGCACATGCCCGGGTTTTGGGCTTGATCCCCAGTAGGTGGCATGCAAGAGGCAGCTGATTGATGTTTTTCTCTCACATCAATGTTTCTATCTCTCACCCTTCCTTTCTCTCTAAAAAATCAATAAAAACATATTTTTTTAAAAAAAGGCCCTGGCCAATTTGGCTCAGTGGTAGAGCGTCGGCCTGCAGACCAAAGAGTCTCAGGTTCGATTCCGGTCAAGGGCACATACCTCAGTTGTGGTTTGGTCCCTGGCCCTGGTCGGGGTTGTGCGGGAGGCAACCAATCACTGTCTCTCTCTCTCACGTCGATATTTCTCTCTCTTTCTCCCCCACTCTATCTGAAGATAAAAATGGAAAAAAGTATCCTCGGGTGAGGATTTAAAAAAAAGGAGGAAGGGAACTCGAGATTTCAGTTTCTCTTACCCTGTAGACTGATGAAGTGGGAATAGAAATTTAAGTTCAGTCATAGAGAAACAAAGTTGTGTCTCTTACAAAATAAAAAGTGGCTTTAAAAACATTTTGGATTTCAAAAGTACTTTATTCCCAGTCAGAGCCACTGTGTTGCCCAGCTACAGGGTGTACCTTCTCATCGTCCTGTGAGTATGGAGCCCTATGGAGTGTGCAGTGCACAGCCATGTCCAGTGGGCCTGTTTCCTGATGTGACCTTGTTTGATTCTTAGAACAACTGTGAGGTGATCAGGGCTGTTACATTCCCACTTTTAAGATGTAAAAACTGAGGCCCAGGATAAAAGACAAAAATGTCCAGTTGCTTTTCACTCTTGTCTAATTAATGCTTGGACCTTTGCCTGTATCTTTCTTCTTTTGGACTCCTGAAGAAGATGCTGTTCTCATCCGCATCAGGCAGAAATGCAGAAAGGTAACTCCTTTCTCTTTCTGTCTTCCCTGTAGTGTGATGCCGTGAGTGTCTTGGAGAAAGAGCATGATTACCGGGACGAGCACTTTGACTTCATCCAGTCACATCTACGGAGGTTCTGCCTCCAGTGTATCCTTGGGGCATGTTTCAGGGTCTGGGGGCCCAGGCTTCCCTCCAAATGGGGCATCTTCAAAGAGATAAAGTACTTCCTGAATCCAGAATAATCTTCTGCCAGGGAGATATTGTATACATCTTTTTACTAGTTGTGTATTTTACTGTGTTGGAATTTGAGACGTAATAATTTGTGCTTATATTTGATCACTTTTATTTTTAATTCTGTACATTTGATAGACTTTTATATTTAAGAAGAAAGCTGACGTGTGATAGTTTTATTACCAAGTTACTTTTATCATATCTTGGAAATCTTTTTATTTTTTTATTTTATTTTTATTTTATTTATTTTTTTTTTTTCAGCAAAACATTCTTTAATTTTTATCTCAGCAAATGTTCTCATTTGGCACCTGACTGGTACCAAACCAAAGACCTCAGGCCAACAAATGTGGGCTGAGACCTTATGCAAACTTCCCACTTGCAGGTCTCAATGCCTATAAGCATCAATCAGAGCACCTCTTCCTCTCTCTGGTCCCTTAGGGAGGCTTAAGTCCGTCTCAGGTGCGCTAACAGTGCTGGCCACAAGGTGGTAGAAAAGTCTTGACACTGCAATCTGCGGGGGTAGGAAGCCAAGCCGAGCCTTTAAAGCCAAGTTCTTCTCTCAGGTGAAAGGTCTCCCGACAGGGTCCTGATCATGCTTACTGAACACATTCCTGGCTGCCTTGGCTGGAATGAAGAAAGGGCCATCCTTTCCCCAGTGGCACAGGGGAGGAGACACAAGTTGGTTTACACTTTTTAGAGCTCAAACATTTAAGGAAGTCTCGTCTGGGTGAATGGGACAGTAAGCTCTTAAGTCAGTGATGCTGGCTGGCTTTGCAGGTTTTGCACAAGGGGTACTTTCCCAGGATCCATGAAAATACTCAGAGCCCATCAGGATATTTTACTCATGCAGTTTCCAACTGCCAGAGGAGTTCAGGACTGTCTACTTTGGGGCTCTTCTCAAGATCTCAATTCAGATTAGCTATTCAAAGCATGAAATAACAGGAAATACATTTTAAGGATCAGACTGCTCTTTTCATCCCTGCTGAGGGAACAGTTCCAGACATGACAGGTATAGAGAAGACTGAGCCCTCGGCAGGATACAAGCTGCAGTTGCTTTCAGACCCAGACTTCTTCTCTCGTCTGTGGGGCGGGGGATCGTCAACTTTGGGTCCAGCATTCTAGCTATGGAGAGCTCCCTTTCCAGCTCCTCTGCGAGGCTAGTTGACCCGGCAGGCGCGGATCATGAGCAGCTGCAGGAGAATGAAGACTGGAGACGTGATCAGGCCGAACCACAGCTCCTGAGTCTGCTCCACAAGCTTCTGGCACAACAACATCTCGAAAACGAACTTGAGGCTAAGAACCGTGAGGATCCAGAAGAGGCGGAGGACGGCCAGTCGCTTCTCTCCGTCCTGGAAGAGGCGCACCAACATGATGGTGGTGAAGTAGGTGCTGAGCCCGTTAGCGGCGAAGAAGGGCAAGAACACGTTCCACCAGGAGAGGCCGGGGGCCAGGCCGTCCACACGCAATGCCAGCAGCACGGAGAACACCAACAGGGCCAGCAGGTGCACAAAGATCTCGAAAGTGGCGAAGCCCAGCCACTGCACCAGCTCCCGGAGCGAGAAGAGCATCGCGCCGGTGGAGCGCGGGCCGGAGCCCAGCCAAGCGTCCCACTCTCCGGGCTGCGCCTCCTCTTCCCGCGGGCCTCGTTGGCGCCTGCTGCGGAGAACGAGAGGCACCGAATCGCCCTGCCGTCTCCGGCCCTCGGCCCCGGCGCACAGCGGATCCCCCGACCCCAGCCCGGGATCCAGTACTGGCCGCCAGCAGACGCCTGCCTCGCTCGGAGCCATGCCCCGCCGGACGCTTGGAAATCTTTTTAAAGTTTGCTTTTTTTTTTTTTTTTTTTTTTTTTTCAGAAAAGGTTAATTACCCACCATGACATTGTTTTAGATGCTACAAGTGTTTTGTGCTGTCCATGAGAAATATCCTGTGTCCGTAGTTCTTTTGAGTCCTGTTTCTGTAAAAATCCAATAGCAGTTGGTGCCATAGTCCCACACCCTTGGGTGGGAATGAGGGATATGTTCCTATCACTTCCTGGATACTTAAGCTTGTCCAGCTCAGTGGAGGTTACTGATACATGTAGGTACCCATCTCTCATAAAAGGTGTGCTTAGTGGTAAACTTAATCACCTGTGAACATCTGCCTGGGAAAGAATATATGTACCTTGGATATGCTGAGGGTGTTTTCCTGGGCTAACCTCAGAACCATTAACTTCACTGCTAGGAAGCAATCTGATGGGTCTGAAGACAAGTTTACATGTTTAAAAATGAACTGCATGGCCCACTAGCATCAACATGTTTTATGCTTTTGACCTGATTTGTCTGCTACTATTATTCCTTTTAGTTTTTAAAATTTTAATGCTCTCACATCGATGTTTCTCTCTCTCTCTTCCTCCCTCTCTTCTTTCCACTCTATCTGAAGATAAATGCAAAAATGTCCTTGGGTGAGGATAAAAAAATAAAAAATAAAAAATAAAATTTTAATGCTTTTCTATGATCATGTATTAATCAAAAACTGATCATCCTATGAGTAGTACTGTGAGGATTGTGCTTGTGTATGTTTGCTTTTGTCTCCTGCGGTGTATTGGTTTTCCTTAAACAGATTGCTCAGATGGAGCTGCTTTGATTTACACATCAGTGAAGGAAGAGAAAAACCTCGACTTGTTGTATAAGTACATTGTTCATAAAACATATGGTTTCCACTTCATAACACCTGCCTTAGTTGTGGAAAAGGATGCAGTTTTTATGTGAGTTCTTTGTAGGTGATGCTTTCAGACTGTTTTCTTTATAGTATATTTGCTCTTTACATTTTATCTTTCCAACTAAGGTGCCTTCTGTCTTTTATAGCCAGCTTTCTGCTGCCTTGGGGCAAAGTGCTTGAGCTGGACCTCATAGGTGATAGATGCACCCAGGTTTTCCTCTCTGCTCCTTTCCAGATTATTTGCCATTCTTCAGTTTGAGGGAATTGGGTAGCTTGAGGTCAGGGGTGCTGGCTTTCTTCATTGAGAGCAAGTTGCCAAAACTGAAGCCAGTAATTTTTGCCACTTATTGGCTACTCTGGTAAAATACTGGCTAGGGAAGGAAGTTGAAGTCGAAGGAATTGACGCTTTGGGGATCCTGAATATTTTCTGTTGCAGCATCTGATTTCTCTGCTCATCAGCAGGCATTCCTATCAACATGGTCTGTCTTTGGCTATACTGCCTGCTTATTGTGTTTCCAGCATTTCACATTTTGGGAGACCCTGGGAAGGGAGTTGAATACCTTTTTGCCTGAGTTTGTGTCTTTCACTCACTGGAGAAGGATGAGTACTGTGGATGCATAAATAAATGTTGAAGCTGTGGTCTTTCAGAGGACTTACGCCAGTAGATTGGTATTTTTAGGCTTAGATAGCCTCTTGACTTAAAAAAAATTACAGTTCATTCAGCAAATACTGAGTACCTCCTTGTTGCCTGGGTTCTATGCTGAGGACACAGAAATGAATGAGAAGTGGTCCCTGCACATGGCACTGTGGAGACACACACATTCAAGGAAAGGTAGGGCAGTAGTGGGATAGTGGAAGCAGTGCAGAAGGGAAGGCAGAGGGGGCAATGTTGGAAGAGTGAATGGTGTGGGCCAGGCAGGCCGGAAAGAATGGAGGGGCGGGAGGGACAGTCAATGAGAAGACTGAAGGTGTGAAAGCCAAAAGCTCGAGACAATAGATTGCCTCCTAAACATTCAGGAAGAGCCTCACTTGGGCTACTTGCAACAGCAAGCCTAGAGGCTTGGACTGATTTTAGAGAAATTTCTAGAGCAGTCAGGTGGCACAAGTGCACAGAGTGGTGTGTTTTTGGAGTCAGACAGTGCCCAGATCACATGTGTTCCCAGGGTGCAGGAGGAACAGGGAGACTGGCTGGGTTTGGGGCTGGTCTGGAGTGAAGTATCTTGCAGCTTCTGAAGGCTGCATGAGTCATGGCGATATCTTGATTACACCTTATCCCTTTGCACTTTTGGTCCTGTAGGTAGTTGCCTATTTGGGAGTTGGTGACGTCAGCAAAGTGATTTGGGTGAAGAGCCCTGGCTAAACACCTTCTTGGTTTTAGAGCTGTGGATGGAAAATGAGAGGCCTGTGAGAACAATTAGTCACCATCTTTTAGAGTAGCGGTTCTCAACCTGTGGGTCGTGACCCCTTTGGGGGTCGAACAACCCTTTCACAGGGGTCGCCTAAGACCATCGGAAATATGTTTTCCGATGGTCTTAGGAACTGAGACACCTCTCCTCAGTCCATCTCCAGGGGGGTCCGCCCACATGTAGATATGCCCACATACAACATGAGGAACTGTATTAAAGGGTTGCGGCATTAGGAAGGTTGAGAACCACTGTTTTAGAGCTTCTAGAGTTCAAAAGTATGACATATAGGATGTTACAATTGCTCCTTTAGGCAAATCTGGTGGGCTGTGGCTTAACTTAATGGAACCTGGGTGCCATCTTGCTCTGTGATGTCAGGCTGGGCGGTGTCCATGTAGGAGCCTCAAGGACTCTGTGTCCCTCTGGTTTGGGGCCCAGGATAGTGCAGGTCCTGGTAGCTCCCCTTGGCTCCAGGGTAGATCTTCCCAAACCAGTAAAATGAGTGAACCAATCCATAAGAAACTGTTGTCAGAAAGAAGAGTTCTCAGAGAAACAGCTCACAGGAGGGGTGTCTGCATGCCAAAGAAAAACATTCCCATCCTGAGCTCTGTCTGTGCTGGTTTCTGTATTCTCTGCTCTGTCGGAAAAGGGCCCCATTGTGTCCTTGCTCTTCTGAGTGCAGTTGTGGGAAGGCTCTGAACACTTGCTGTCGGTCAGCATGTGTAGTCAGTAAGATCCCATTCTAGCTCTGTAGGCCTTGGGCCCCATGAGCTCAGTATGGAGCAGGACCTGCAATGTTGATCTGATGGGTTACACCTGCAGTACATTTTGGCTTATCTACTGAAAGTCAGAAGCCAACCCCAGCAATTACAGACGAGATCTTGTGGGAAAGGAACTCACCCAGGAGTCCTGTCTAACCTAGAATGTGCTCTGTATGCTGTAAGGCAGCCCCAGGAAAAACAAGTCAATTCTTGTGTCTCTCTCTGCCTTTAGACCTGCTGGCTGGGACAATGAAAAGAAAATAGCGATTTTACATGAGAATTTCACAACTGTGAAGCCAGAAGATGCATATGAAGACTTTATCATGAAACCTCCTGTGAGAAAGGTACCCAAATCAGTCACATTAAGAGTTGCAGGTATTTTTTTAATAGGAAAAGAAACCTATAAAGAATCAGGTTTTGCCCTGGCCGGTTTGGCTCAGCGGTTGGAGCGTCGGCCTGCGGTCCAGAGAGACCCGGGTTTGGTTCCCGCTAAGGGCATGTACTTCGGTTGCAGTTTGTCCCCGGCCCTGGTTGGTCGTGCGGGTGGCAGCCACTCGATGTGTCCCTTTCACGTCGATGTTTCTCTCTCTCTCTCCCTCCCACTCTATCTGAACAAAAAATGAAAAAATGTCCTCGGGTGAGGATAAAAAAAAAAAAAAAAATCAGGTTTTACACATTAACCATCCTGGGGTATGGGAGGAATAATCTAAGGACCTTTAAAAAAATATCTTTAGATGAAATCTGGTGTAATGCAAATGGATTCAGGTGGTGGGGAATAAATTATGGAGTGCCCACATGGTGGGGTTGAAGTTTCCCATTAAGTCCTGACAGTGCCACCACTGCCTCTGGACTACTGTTAGTTGATTCCCTTGCCCCTAGGAGGTGTTTAGAACTTGCCAGACTTTAAAAATGTCACTTGGCCACATGTCAAGGCTGTTCTTGGCACAGGGCCTGTGCCAGGCTAGAAAGACAGAACTCTTCAGTCTCACCAGGGACTCTGCCCAGACCCATGTGGAGACCCTGGCCCAAGATTCTCCTTTCAGTGTGAATTTTGATAGTAGTTTGGGTGGTGGTTACGTCTGACCACAAATGGGTGTGTCTCTTCCCTTCACAGCTGGTCCATGACAAAGAGTTGGCAGCTGAAGATGAGCAGGTGTTCCTAATGAAGCAACAGGTAAGAAGACCATGAGGCCAGAGCAGAGACCTACCTTCTCATGAGTGAAATGCCAGTTCCCCAGAGGGAGGTTGTGGGTATCAGAGAGCTTGCTAAAGGAGTTGCCAGCAGGTGTCATTTCCTTCCATGTCTAGAACTGGTCCAAAGTAGGGGTTAGACCACTTGCCTCAGGTGATCCCTGCTTGCCTTGCAGAGTCTACATGATGGGCTTAGTTATCTTTTTCAGTACTCTGTCTGTCTGGAAGTATAGATTTTCTGGCATAATACCTCCCATGTTGACAGTTTACCAAGTGCTCTGACCTTACTTCCATTATTTCACATAGCCCCACACAGGCTCGTGCATGAAGGCAGGTAAGCTGACACACCCATTTTGTAGATGAGGAAAGTAACTTCCCCAAGCTGACAGTGCAGGATGCAAGCTCAGTCTTACCTTTCTGTTTCACTTGGACTGTTAGACATGTCATAGGTCTGCTTGATGGTGCAGGCAGGGCAGCAGGAGGTGTTGACAGTTCTTTTGCCAACTATCCCTCCCTTCTGTGCTCTCCTTGCTTCCTTAGCTTCAAAACTGGTTACTTGGAGAATATTTTTTCGCCACATACCACACTGTTCAATTTAAGTTTTTTTGCATTTAGAATGTAAAACCTATGGCTTGGTGGTTGTTAATGGTGCCCTCTAGTGGAATACTTGGAAGTGTTTCTCCAGACCTTCAGTGCACTCAGCAGGCCTTGGTTAATGGCCAGTGTGTCCCTCTCTTTGCAGTCACTCCTTGCCAAGCAGCCAGCCACGCCCACGAGAGCCTCCGTGAGTACCTTAAACAGAGGGTCAAGGCCCATTGTCGTGGGTGTCTTCAAACTTTATATAATTATTTGTGAGAACTTGTGTGGGCTTTTGTATTTTCAAAGGGAATTTGGTCCCCCAAAGGGTCAGGGCAGGAACATAGTAGGAACTCAGAAATTCTATCTGAAGAAGGAATGCTGCTGTGGGAATTCTAGCGAACAGGCTTTATCTTGATACCTCTTCTCTCAGGAGAAACAGGTCTAAAAAGGGACTAAGCTGGAAGAAAACTTCCGGTCCTCCTACCCCTCTCCCTAGACTGTGAAAAATACCCTGTAGACTCATGGTTTTATTTTTGGAATATGTATTTTATGTTATCTTTATGTCTATGTGACTTGAGTTGGCTTTGGACTTAGGAATCCCCTGCGAGAGGACCCTCTGGCTCTCCAAGAACTCAGGGCCGGGGAGGGCCAGCCAGCGTGCCCAGTGCCTCCCCAGGCACATCAGTAAAGAAGCCGGATCCAAACATCAAAAGTATGTATCCTATCTCTCTGGAGAGTGGTTTAATTCTAAACCTGAGCTCTGTGGGGGCTGCATTGGCAGGTAGAGACTCATGGCGCCTGGGCTGTTTACTTCCCTAGGAAAGACTGCTTTCCACATCCCCTCTCTCAAGAGGAGGGGCTCATGGTTGGCAGAGGCCAAGACCAATTTCTTTGTTGGAATTGATGGCCTTTGCACCTGACTTGGTGTAAGACCTCAGTTAGGCAGTGCAGATTCCTTTGGAGAGGAACACAGCATAAGAAGTCACATTAAAATGTCAGTCCTTAGTTTTGTTTCTCATTATGTTTATATTATTACCATTTATGAATTGTGGGACTTTCCCCCTTTCTCTTGTGAAGCTCAATTACTTATTAGTTGAAATAGCTCTTTTCCCACTGACGTAGTAATACCCAAAGATGTCGGCTGCAATAAGACCCTCAAAACAAAATTTTATTTTATTCTTGCATGTTTGATGGCTATCTTCTATTCTGAATAAGAGCTTTTCACAGCAGCTTTGGAATGTTATGGGATTATAAAACTTTGAAAACCACTGTCTCATGGAGATGATGTGGAACACAGGTTATCTATTGTATCCCCAAACAGGTGGGAAATCTAAACAGGTTTCCACTTATTAATCGTGCTAATAATGTAACTAGCCTTAGCAATGGCAGTATATAAGGCATCATAGTAGATGAATGTGCTCAGTATCCTAGGAAGATGATAGCCACCAATGGATAATTCCAAGCTGAAAACTAGGTTTTGTTTGTTTAATTGAGTCATCCAGTTTGTGTGATACTTTTTTTCCTAATGTTTCCTTAGATAATGCAGCAAGTGAAGGAGTGTTGGCCAGCTTCTTCAACAGTCTGTTGAGTAAAAAAACAGGCTCTCCTGGAAGTCCTGGTGCTGGTGGGGTGCAGAGCACAGCCAAGAAGTCAGGTACTGAAGGACCCCGAGACCTGTGAATTAACTTACTACTGTGCAGGTTTCCTGGGCACATTTAAGGTGGGATTTGTGTACATTTCAGGTTCTCAGGAACTGACTGTTGGGTGAGTTGAAGTAGGTCCTAAACCATACACATGCCCTGGTGTAGAAGCTCTGTCCGTTGGAAGTCATGGTCTAGAATGTACCATTGACATTTTATTAATTTAATTTCTTGTGATGCTTTATACAGATTGTTTACTGCCCCCAGTCTTGCTGTGAGCTGGAGCCTGTGAACACTCACTGTCTCACTGGAGGGTAGTCATTTCCTCCTCCATGACAACCCCCCCCCCCCCCCCCACACACACACACACACCTCTCTTTCCATCTGTCCTTCCATATGCTGTTATTAGGGCAAGTCTGTCTATGCCTTAGAAGTCTCTGAAGGAAATAATCAAGTTCCTTGGGAATTACACATTTTCCCTGGAAGCTTGAGGCCATTTTAAAAGTTCTTGGCTTTTAATTTCCCGTTGGCTATAAGAAATGTTAATACAGTTTTTTCCCTAATTGGTGTTTTCTTATCAAAGGATATTGAAAGGGTTAATAATGTTTTAACAAAATTAAACTCCATTTTGACCAGTTATTCTTGCACATAAACACCTGAGCAGTCTTCTAAAAAACCTGGGACTGACACCCAGAGGAACCATAAAGATAAGGGGTTAATGATGGCCTTGGGAAACTTGGAGGGACCATAAAAAGAGGGAGAGTAATGATGGCCCTGACCTCTGCTGGAGCAGACTCCTTACCTCTGAGATCAGCCCCGGCACCAATTAAGCAGTGCCAAGAGAATGTGGGTTTTTTTAAATGCAGTTTTTTTTTTAGTTTCTGTAGTTTGCAACTATAAAACCCAGAGAACAAAGAGATTCCCATGCTGAGCTCGAAATTTGCGACTCAGCCTGCCTGCACCCAGGCATATGTAATAAAGTTATTTTGCTCTACACTGGCCTTGCGCTGTGGATGTGATCTCCTGCCGGCTCAGACCTTTTAGATGTCATCAGGAAATCACTCCATCCTCAGGTCAGCCAGGGCCTTCAGGGACTCCTGAGTTCTTAGAGACTCAGAATCTGGTCTGGTGGCCCAGGCTGTGAGCTAGTATTTATTCCCTGGTAGGAAATAGAAACCATTTCCAGGCCCCAGTTAGTATTTGACAACGAAAAAATATGAACACTGACTTTGTGCTAGATCTAAATGTGTGGGCTTAGTCTTTCTTATTGAAATATAGTATAGTGTTTCTGGGCCATCCATATGAGTCCATTTAGAATGTTGTAATTAGGAACAAAGCCTATACACCTGTTGTGTGTGAGGCACAGAAAGAAGTTTGCTGCATGCCAGAAACTCAGACACCACCTCTAGGAAGATGGTGATGAGAGTGCATATAGGGGTCTGGTTGGGTGGTGAGAGGGTTTTCAGAAAAGGCTCTTGTATTGGGCACAAAGGCATCTCCAGGCTGGAAACAGTCATATGGTCAGGGGAGCACAGACCTGTGATATTTGGAATAAAGAAGGACTGAATGTAGGTCTATCTCATAATCATTGTAATGAAAAAAGGCGTTTCTCATTCTTACTGAGGTTGAGGTTATCATCACCACAAATGATTACAGAAGTCTGTATAGTTTTATTTAAAAAAAAATTTTTTTATTGATTTTAGATAGGAAGGAAGAGGGAAAGAGAGATATAAACATCAACGAGAGAGAACATTGATTGCCCACCTCCTGCATGCCCCTCACTGGGTATTTGGCTCACAACCTGGGCATGTGCCCTGACCGAGAATCGAACTGGCGACCTCTTGGTGCATGGGTCGATGCTCAACCACTGAGCCACACGGGCCAGGCAGAAATCTGTATAGTTTTATTTATTTATTTTTTAAAACTTTTTTTAAAAATTGATTTTAGAGAGAGAGGAAGGCAGAAGGATAGAGAGTTAGAAACATCGATGAGAGAAAACATCGATTGGCTGCCTCCTGCATGCCCCCCACTGGGGATCGGGCTCATAACCTGGGCATGTGCCCTGACCAGGAATCGAACTGGCGACCTCTTGGTGCATGGGTTGACGCTCAACCACTGAGCTACACCGACCAGGCTGTATAGTTTTCTCTGTACCGCAGGCCGACGCTCTAACCGCTGAGCCAAACTGGCCAGGGCAGGCTGTCTAGTTTTAAAAGTCCCTTTCTGGTGTCTCATCGCTGTTTTGTTTTGTTTTTGTTTTAAAGGACAAAAGACTGTGTTGACAAATGTTCAGGAAGAACTGGATAGAATGACTCGAAAACCAGACTCCATGGTAACAAACTCTTCAACAGAAAATGAAGCCTGATCCTCCTTAAAAGTGCATATGTAAAATGACCAAATAACTATGTATATTGATCTGCTAAGACCAGGATTTTTCTGATATGGCACATGCTATCAGTTTTTTGGGGCAGGGGAGATGAACTTAAAAAAAAAACTTCATTGGCTTGTCCGAGTGTGAATTGCACATTTAGGAAGGTTATGTGTCAGATCCCTTTGTTAAGGATAACCTTGGACTCTCAGGCATGTTGCTGTCTCGTGGGAAGCAAGTGCAGCTGGGGCGTCATGTGGAGGGGAAGGTAGATGGAGAGAAAGAGGGCCCACTTTCTTTCAGGGTGGAGCAAATGAGACCAGGAAATCATTGATCAGATGGTGGTTAGTCTGACCAGGTGTGTGCTAGCAAATTCACTTGTTCTTGGGAAGCGGATTAAGTAGCAGAAAGTCCAAGAAACAAAAAAGTCTTAAAGAAGTGATGGTGGGAAAGCTGAACGTTGAAGGAGGCGAAGGAAGGAGGATATGAGCAGTGTTAATAAATACTGTGTGTTCAGTAGAAGTTGAATAATCATTTTTAAGACTTAATACCAGAAGCATTTCCAAACTAAACACTAAGCAGAATGGGAATTAGACTTGGTCTGAATGCATCTTTAATTTATGAAAGATGTGTTAATTGAGTCAGGTGGCACTGACACAGGGGTGGGGAAGATGGCAGCTGCCCAGGACGCACGTGCTTGGCCTCCTTGGCCTAGGCTGTGTCCTTGTGGGAGGTGCTGGGCTCCACACATGTGCATTGTGGGGCAGTCACTGTGGGGTGTGTTTAAAGTCAGCAGTTAAAACGTTAGTTTACTTTGAATTGTGTTTTCTAAATAACTCCTTTGTTTTTTAAATAAAATTTTTTTTTTTTACTACCACAGGCTGGCCTACAAATAGAGAATGAGTGACCAACCTCTCATTTTACTATAATGCAATGTGCTACAGAAAGTTTGAGAGAGGTTTTTAATGTAATTGCACACTGATTAATTGGCTTGTACCAATCCCTGCCTTACGGTCTGTGGAAGCCATCATGCAGTTCCACTGATATAAAAAGGTCTTGTCCTAGCTCCCTGATCTGATCAGTGCTATCAAATGGACAAATAAGTGAATGTTTTATATTGAAAATGGAAATGATAACACTTCTCTTGTTTTGTGTTTTTCATAAAATGTAGCATTTTTTTCTTATGGAAATAAGAGTTTCAGTTGTCTCCATTTAGGACAAATTCATGCACATTGTCATGTCACAACACCATTCTGGAAATTACTTCTGTGGATTTGAAATGGCACTTTTAATTTTATACATGATACAGAACATTTAAATGCAAACACTACCATTAATTTAATGTATAAAACATTTGTTGTCAAACCAAGGGAAAAACCACAGTTCACTTATGTGGAGTTTACTTTTTTTTATATGAATGTTTATTGTACTGTGTCTGAACATAACTTCCCTAATGTCATTAATTTTACATGCAAGATTTGACTGACCACTAACATAGTACTGGGCATAACTTAATATCCTATGTTGTATAATAAGACTCTAAAACTATCTTGAATTGCTTTTTTATAAAGGTCTGAACACTGTTAAGGAGAAAGCTGAGACTTTATTTGCCTTTCTGACAAACGTAAAAACATGTTTCTTGTGCCAGTTTTATTGTTGAAAATATACTCCCCCCCCTTTTAATTCAGTTATTATTTTTTAATGTATTGTGGTTTCCAAATACCAGATTGTCCAGGTAATGACAGTAAACTGACTGTGGAGTGATAGTTGTGATGTAGTGACCTATAGATGCCCACCACTAGTGTGGTCACTTAATTCCTCTATAGCGGCTGGGGTTGGGGCACAAAATGAGTGATCTCCGAAACAATCAAGAAAGAATTCTTGGAAAGGCACATGCCTAAGAGAGATATAGAGTGATTTAAAATTTCAGTGCATAATTTTACTTTGTGTTTATTTCTTTTATCATTTAAACTGATAAGCACTTTTGTGTCACTATAAAATGTGCTAAAACTGATGAAATGCTAAGGCACTGTCTTGTGAAGGAAGGTTTCTTGGAGACCACTTTTAGTTTCTCATGCCAAGTGGGTGCTCCTAGTATCAGAAGAAACTAATGCATAGTGTCATGTGCTCAGTGGTTGCCAAAGTCTACCAACTTTGGGGAGCTGCAGGGTTCTTTTGGGGAAGTGGGAGGAGGGGAGGGTTTTTTTGTTGTTATTTTGGGGTTTTCAAGCATTGGAACCAAAGGCCAAACAATAAACAGCCTTTTACTTTTTAAGTAAAATTCATGTTATTTACAGAATACACTTGTATGGCAGACTGTTAAAGACAATTTTGTGACTATTTATATACATTATAGTGGTTTCATCTGCTGTTTGTCTTTAAAATGGAAAAATCAAAGAAACCCAATTTTGAAGATGTGGCTATAATAAAGGCCATGAATTGTTCTTTCCTAAAAATGCAACGGGTATGCTGCTAGAATTATTTAATTTTGTTTGCACTTTTTTTTTTTTTTGGATTGGCATTTTAAAATCAGTATTTAAATTGAAGACGTTGCATTTCATTAGTTTAACAAAGTTGAAAGTGACTGCTCTGTACATCATGACCTTAACAATGTTGATGCTGTAAGTGAAAGTTCACTGTTGTCTCTATACTAAGTTTATTGGTGTTTTTAACTTAAAATTAGGACTGCAGATTATTCCCCTACCAGCCTTAGTCCAGGGGTGTGGCTCTATCGAGATACAGTATGCAGTCATATGGAACCTTGCTTTCTAGTGCTGGAAAAGAAGATGTCTGTAATTACTGGCTTCAATAAACAAGAATCCAGACTGCTTACAGTTTTTGGTGACTTTCTTTATGATCAATCCTTCCACCGGAGATAGATTGAATTGTCTGCTAAACATGTGGGGTATCTACCCTGTAGATAAAAATGTATACTTCTCTCACTTGAAATTATCAGAAATTCTGTTAAAGAAAAAACATTTTAAAGTCATATTTTGAGGTATGTGGAGTTCCATGCAGTAGGTAAATTTGCTATCTTGGATAAATTTGCTATCGTCTGAAGTGATTGAGCTAAGTGATTTTCACTCAACTAATTTAGTAGCCTTGAGGATTCATAGAGGAATTTCAGAGCAACTATACCATAATGGGAACAGTAAAATATGTTCAAGAAAATCAGATTCTTTTGTATTAGAGATGCATTGTGTTTCTAATTATTACACTTAAAGCATGTTGCATTTTTGTTCTTTAAAGCTCATTTATTATACACATTTTTGCCCCAACTTTTTGAAATAATTGTAAACCTACAGAAAAGTTGAAAGAAGAGTATATTGAATACTCATGTTCTTTTACATAAATTCACCAGTTAGTAACTTTTTGCCATATTTGCTTTCTCTTTGCTTCCTTTCCTCTTTCCTCCCTCCATGTCTCTCTATACATACACATTCCCTCCCCCACTGAGTTGTTTAAAATAAGTTTCAAAATCAGGGCATTTCACCCTAAATATATTAGATGAGTCCAGGCCACTCGTTTTCTAGAAAAATCCCACATTCTGGATTAGTCATTCTTTCTTCATTATCTGATTCAGGTTAAACTTTTTTGCAAGAATGCTATGTAAGTGAGGTTGTATGTGTACCAGTGTATCACATCAGGTTGTCCCTGTATTGGTGATGCTGGATTTGAGTCTTTGGTTAAGGTGATGCCCCACTCCCCCCTCAATCTATCAAATGAACTGTGAGGTGATAACTATTGAATATCTTGGTCTTAAGCCACCTTTTGCACATTGCTTATAGCATTCACTGATGATCCTTGCCTACATCAGTTATCTCATTAGGAGTTCTTAAATGGAAATTTTTTTATCCCATCATTCCTCCTTCGTATTAGCTGGCATTCATCTATAAAGAAGAGTTTTCTGCCTTCTGTCCTTTTTGGGTGGTGGTTTTCACTGAATTGGGTTTTATTTTTTTTCAAAGATCAGCTGTTCATTTATGTTTAAAAATTTTCTTTATTGATATTAGAGACAGAAAGGGGAGGGAGAGAGAGAGAGAAACATTGTTTGGCCGCCTCCTGCATGCCCCCCACTAGGGATCAGGCCCACAACCTGGTTACGTGCCCTGACCAGGAATCAAACCAGCGACCTCAGTGCATGGGTTCGATGCTTAACCACTGAGTCACACCAGCCGGGCGGGTTTTATTTTTTTAATTCAAAGTGTTATAATCTAGCCCTGGCCAGTTTGGCTCAGTGGTTGGAGCGTTAGCCCGAGGACCAAAGAGGCTCGGGTTCGAGTCCAGTCAAGGGCATGTATCTTGGTTGTGGTTCCGTCCCAGGCACTAGTCGGGGTCATGCGGGAGGCAGCTGGTTAATATGTCTATCTTGCGTCGATGTTTCTCCCCCCCCATACTCTATCTGAAGATAAATGGAAAAATATCTTCGGGTGAGGATTATTGTTTTAAAAAAGTGTTATAATCTAATAATTTAATGTTTTTGATGTTCAACTTGCCTCAAATTTGATGAGTGGTGACCCCTTCAATAAGCTGTGTCTTTTTTTTTAAATTGAGATATAATTCACAACATAAACTCCATTTAAAAGTGTTTAATTTAGCCCTGGCCGGTTTGGCTCAGCGGTTAGAGCATCGGCCCACGGACCAGAGTCTCGGGTTCGGTTCCCACTGAGGGCACGAACCTCGGTTGCAGTTTGCCCCTGGCCCCGGTTGGGGTCGTGTGGGTGGCAACTACTCGATATCTCTCTCTCATACCGATGTTTCTTCTTTTCCTCCCTCTCCCTCCTGCTCTATCTGAAGGTAGATGCAAAAAAATAAAAAAGTTCAATTCAGGGCCCTGGCTGGTTTGGCTCAATGGTGTGAGAGTTGCAGATTCGATTCCAGTCAAGGGCACGTACCTCCGTTGTGGTTCGGTCCCCGGCTCTGGTTGGGGTCGTGGGGGAGGCAACCAATCGATGTGTGTCTCTCACATCGATGTTTCTCTTTCTCTCTCCCCCCTTCCCACTCTAGCTGAAGATAAATGGGAAAATATCCTTGGGTGGGGATAAAAAAAAAAAGTAAAATAAATTAATTATATGTTCAATTCTGGGAGTTTTAGTATATTCGCTCTGTTGTGCACCCATTGCCACTATCAAATTCCAGAACATTTCCATTGCCCCCAAAAGAAACCTTATACCTATTAGCCCCTATTCTCCCATCCCCCCATTCCCTGGCAACCACAAATCTATCTATGGATTTGGCTACTCTGGATATTTTACATAAATACAATGATACAATATGTGGCCTTTTTGTGCCTGGCTTCTTTCACTTAGCATAATGTTTTGCAGGTTTATCCATGTTGTAGCATGTATCAGTATTTCACTCCTTTTATGGCTGAATAATGAATGTCCCATTGCATGGATAAATGACATTTTGCTGATCTGTTTATGCACATTTGGGTTTCCGGTTGTTGGATATGAATAATGCTGCTATGAACATTCATATGTAAGTTTTTGTGTACACATGTTCTTTGGGACATATACCTAGGAGTGGAATTGCTGAGTCATATGGTCATTCTATTTTTTTTTTCCTCACCCCAGGATATTTTTCTGTTTATCATTAGCTAGAGAGGGAGGGAGAGAGGGAGGGAGAGAGACATAGAGAGAAACATTGATGTGAGAGAGACACATCAAATGGTTGCCTCCCGCATGACCCAACCGGGGCTGGGGACGAACCACAACCGAGGTATGTGCCCTTGACTGGAATCGAACCTGTGACTCATTGGTCCGCGGGCCGATGCTCTAACCACTGAGCCGGACCAGCCGGGGCTGTTTTGTTGTTTTTTTAAATTTTTTTTTCCTTTATTGATTTTTTTTTCTTTAAGAGAGAGAGGAAGTGAGAGGGAGAGAGAGATAGAAACATCAATGAGAGAGAACATCGATTAGCCACCTCCTGCATGCCCCCCACTGGGGATTGGGCCCACAACCTGGGCATGTGCCCTGACCAGGAATCGAACCAGCAACCTCTTGGTGCATGGGTTGATACTCAGCCATCGAGCCACACCAGCCAGACTGGGCTATTGTTTTTTTTTAAATTGATATTTTAGAGAGAGAGGAAGGGAAAGAGAAACATCAATGTGAGAGAAAGATATCGATTAGCTGCCTTTTGCATGCCCCCTGTTGGGGATCGAGCCCACAACCTTGGCATGTGCCCTGACCAGCAATCAAACCAGAACCTCTCAGACCTTGGGGCGATGCTCAATTCACTGAGCCACACCAGCTGGGCCATACTTTTTTTTTTAAATCCTCACTCAAGGATATTTTTCTATTTATCATCAGATAGAGTGGGAGGGAGGGAGGGAGAGAGAGACATCAATGTGAGAGAGACACATCTACTGGTTGCCTCCTGCATGACCTGACCAGGGCCAGGGATGAACTGCAACCGAGGTACGTGCCCTTTAGCGGAATCGAACCTGTGACTCATTGTTCCGCGGGCCGACGCTATAACCACTGTGCCAAAACAGCCAGGGCCATACATTAAAAAAAAAAAAAAATGCTTCAAAGTTGATTTATATCAGTTGTCTTTATTCTTTTTTTCTGGCTTCATAGTACTCAGTTATGGAAGTTACATAGGATATTTATCAAGTCTCTTATAGGTGGACATTCTGGACATTTCCAGTCATGTTTTTACATAATGCCACAATGAAGAACCTTGTGCATATGTTTACTTGTGGAGATGTATCTTCAGGGTACTTTCCTAGCAATGGGACTACCTAGTCAAAAGGTAAATATATGTATATCTGTAGTATTTGTTTGAGATTATCAAAGTCCTTTCCATAAAGATTACATCATTCTGTATACTTATCAGCAGTTGTAGAAATTAATGACTCATTGTTATGTTTTGCCTTAAAATTGAGTTTAGAAAGTTTGGTGAATAAGCACTTATTTGGGGAATTATTTGGTGACACTGGCAGTAACATTGTAATAGCAAGTTTAATTTTTACAACTCTGTCATCTCCATCTTAGTTTCCAGATGAGGAAACTAAGATACAGATAGACTAAACAGCTGCTAAAGTCAGAGCCAGATTCTGAACCCAAGAGGTCTAGCTTCTGAGTTTCAGCTAATTGTGGTGCTGTGCAGGTCTTTATTGTACTTGTTTAAAGCAGATGGGGAAAAGATGTCAATTGAAAGTGTTTCATCTGTGGTCCTAAGCACATGTGTGCTGTTTTTTAGCCTTTTTCCCTTTCTGTCATGGATGGAGGAGTCATTCTTGTTAGGTGGGGAGAAAGGGCAGAGAATGTACCCAAAGAGAAAGTATACAGTACACCTGTAAAGAGGGGGAAGGGGCCACAGTCACAGTTACTTTGCTGAGAAAGGCAGGTTGAAGTGCCTGCCACTCTCCTGTCTTGGAAGGACCTCTACCTCTCAAGGCACAAAAAGCTTAGGGGATCACCTGTGGTAAGGGCTCTTGGCAGGCCTTGAGGTGTAGACCTTCACCAAGTCAACATCTGGATTTTTTCTCCTGCCACCTCTAGATTGGGAGCAATGCATGGAGGGAGGCAGCTAGAATGTTGAGGGAGGGCATGGGCTCCGATGGGTTCCAATCCTGGTACTTTTTCTGACCTTACAGAAGTCTTAATATTTTGGAATCAGGCAAATACAGTTTAGGCAAATGAGCAATTGATCAAGAAGTAGAACAAGAAAACAAAAATTGGGAAACTTCACCCCTCTATTTATGGGATAAAATATCTTTCCATACATTGTGAACATTAGAGAAAGTACACATGTGCCTGGCATATGGTATGCTTTTAATGTGATTATTGACCCTGAAAATAACCTCTAGGAAACTCCCTAATAAACATTCCAGCAACCCCCTTTGTACCCTTGTAGAATCTACTCTTTCCATTTGTGGCATTTTACATTTTGTAGTTTAAATATCGTCTCTTAAAGAGCCCTGGCCGGTTTGGCTCAGCGGTTAGAGCATCGGCCTGTGGACCAAAGAGTCGCGGGTTTGATTCTGGTCTAGGGCACCTACCTTGGTTGCTGTTCGGTCCCTGTCCCTGGTTGGGGTCATGTGGGAGGCAACCAATCTGTGTGTGTCTCTCACATCGATGTTCCTCTCTCTGTCTCTCTCTTCCTCCCTCCCTCCCACTCTATCTGAAGATAAATGGAAAAATGTCCTTGGGTGAGGATTTAAAAAATTAAAAAAGAAAATAGAGGTTAGAGGGATGGATCTCCTGTAACCATTTTCCTGGTGTAGTCCCCACACCTGAGCTATCGATTCTGGAGGCAAGGACAGTGCTCACTCTTTGGTACTGTATTCCTTACCCTACAAGGCCTGCAGATAGCCACAAGGATGTAAAGTGCCAACTTGATGCTCTCGCTTGCTTGATGAGGCACAGATAGTGTGTCCTGATTAGGAGGAAACAGAGATGACATGCCTGTAGCAGTGTTGGAAGCAGGAGGAAGGAAGAAGCCAAAACTCCCACTGCTCATGGACGGTGCATCCTGCTGTTACAATCGGCCAGGCCACATTTGAGACATAGCCCAGAAGTCTCTTCCTGGGTGCTGATTCTGAGGGAATCTTACAGCTCGAAAGGAGAGGACATGCTGAGATAGCAGGGGTTTGAGAGGCCAGGAGTGGGGATGTGGGGGGTGGGTATCAGATCAGTGGGAATCAGGGTTCTTGGGAAGGTTGAGACCTTGGGCAGCATTTCGCATAGGAGGAGCCTAACCTTTAAAGTGTTTCTAATCTTGTTAATTCCTATGTGAATACAGTTAACATTTTTTCCAGTATTAACATTTAACTGTGCTCTATCTTGATTGTTTTCATCAAGCAACTTAAGATAAATCACAAGAATGTTGAGGTATTTTCATGTATGATGTTTTTCTAGAACATTTAATTGAACATAATTAACATTCTTAAATGGTCATCAGGCTCTTCCATCTTCCCCGTCCTGCCTCCCCCTCTTGCCTCCCTCTCCTCACCCAATCACTTTGAAGAACTATCTATCTATTTAAAGTTCTAGAAAAGGCAAATAAGATCTGAACTTCAGATTATAAGCTTCTTAATTTTTGTTTGGAGAAGAATTCAACAATTTAAAAATATGTCCCTTTCTAAGGCAGTAATTTATGTTAGAGAATGGGGTTGCCTTGGTACATCTGTGAGCAGCCTGTGGCATGTTACATCTGTCCTTGATATTTAAAATATTTGGCACCATTTTGCTGGGAATCCATTTCTGACCTATTCAGAATCATCTAACAAATGTTAGCCTGGAATTAAACTTTGGAGTACATAGGAAACTAAACACTGTACTTGTTGAAACTTTGCATACAGATAATATGTGCATGTTGAGAAAGTATTTTAGCGATTCCAATTATTTTTTGGTGGTTTTGCTCCCTGAAAACCTGTCTGAGATGATAAATTCTGTGGGCCAGCAGACAACAAATAACTTAATCTGTCTGAATCTTAGCTCCTCTTCTGGAAAGTGGTGAAGAGAAACCTCACCTACCTCATAGGCAAGCTGGATGCCTTGAGATGAGTGCTTTGTGCAGTTTCTAGCTTGCAGATAGTCCTGAAACAGAACCAGCCCTGGACTAATTGTGTGAGAGAGAAAGGACCTTAGTCCTTGAGAGGGCCTGAGAAATCACCACATTCAAGATGGGTAAATAGGCAGGCAAATAGGCCAGGGAGGGAAATTATTTGTTAAGGTCACACAGAAGGGAGCAGGGTTGGGACTGAATCCAGGAGTTGTTGCTGCCTTTCTCTACCTAATCTGTATACTTCCCCAGCCTGGGCAGTGCTAAACACCAGGTCTTTTTTTAAAAAATATGTTTTTATTTATTTATTTTTTTTATCCTCACCCGAGGATATTTTTTCATTTTTTGTTCAGATAGAGTGGGAGGGAGAGAGAGGAAGAGAGAAACATCAACGTGAAAGGGACACATCGAGTGGCTGCCACCCACGCGACCCAACCAGGGCCGGGGACAAACTGTAACCAAGGTACATGCCCTTAGCGGGAACTGAACCCGTGTCTCTTTGGACCACAGGCTGACGCTCTAACTGCTGAGCCAAACCAGCCAGGGCTGTTTTTATTGTTTTTTAGAGAGGAAGGGAGAGATAGAAATATCGATGTGAGAGAAAGACATCGATTGGCTGCCTCCTGCACACCCCCTGCTGGGGATCGAGCCCGAAATCTCAGCATGTGCCCTGACCGGGAATCAAACCGGGACCTCTCAGTCCATGGGACGATGCTCAATCCACTGAGCCACACCGGCGGGGCTGAAGACAAGGTCTTAAATCCAAAGAAATGAACTGCTAGTTTAGACTGTGAGCAGGAAAGCTATTCCAGTGCAGACAAGCTTTCAGCACATGATTAACTCCATCACCTGGGCAACTGCCTGATTTCTTGGGCAAAGCAGTTCTCTGCCATCTGCATGCGTGGGCTTCCGCCTACATGGTTATGTGGCCTCCTGGGGCCTCCCTGCTGTTTCTCAGCAGCCATTGCCATCTTCCAAGGAACCGAGGGCATAAGTGGGTAACACTTGAGATGCCAGTGATAAGGAGGTGAACAAGGTGGGCCTTGTTCTTACAGGGCTAGTAGTCTTCTGGGAGCAACAGACAAGCCAACTGATATCTTGACCACCATCATCAGCTTCTCTGCTCAAAATAAAACCTGAAGTCTTTGTGGCAATCTTCCTCTTTCCCACTGATTTGGCCCTAAAGTCTTTAGGTGGGCAGAACATGGTAGGTGTCTGGGTGGGGACATGGTAGGGAATGGCACAGGGTGTCAGAGCCCACTTTGGGTGAGGAGAGTAAACCCGTGGGGGCTGGCCTGACTAGGTATACCCCCGGGTGGGGTGAAGAGGGCATCCACATGGGTTGTCAGAACCTGAGTGGGGTGAAGTGAGCCTTCACATGAGAGGGATGGTTCAATGTGGGGTCATTTGGTAAGAGGGCATTTGTGCAGGGATGGGGGTGATGGTAGGGCTGGGAGAATGGTTACATACAGGGACATTGATCAAGTAAGTTAATGTATGAAAGAAAATAGCCAGGTTCCTCACTGACAGAAGGTTGTTAATAATGGAAAGAGAAAACTAGAATGTTGGAGTGGTGTTGGAGCTATTAGTGTGAACTCATGGTTTTCAATACATACATACATAGATAAAAAAACACACAAACATAAGTGTATACATATATTCCCTAGCTGTTTGCACTGAGAGGTCCTGGGAGTAGACACAGCCTAATAGCAATGAACACAACTTATGCTTATATCTTCATTTCTAAATACCATTTTCCAATAAAATCAGGAGGAAATGACTGATTCCAGGGGTGGGACAAGCAAAGTATAAGTGAGCTTGGAACATCTGTATCAAAAAGTAAAAGGGCTCAAAGAAAGACGAAAACATGTCAAAACAAAAACAGGAGCCCTGTGGCTAAATCAATGACATTTTGAGCATCAAAAAAAGAAAAGATTGTAATGGAGTATAACCCACTGAATAAAAAAGACAATCATGAGTCTAGATTGATATAAATTAATAAATTGAAAGTTTCATGAGAAACAGCATTCCTCATCAAAATTTAAATGTATATGATTTATTTAATGGGTTATCATCTACTATGATTGATATTTGGATGCTCAAATTGTCCCAGGTTTTTAAATTTTTATTACAAGTGGGGGGAAAAAGAATAACTTATAGTGGAGAAGCCTGTAGATACAAGCCTAATCAACTGATCAAAGTGAACATCATTAGTAACAAGACAAGGAGCAATCTTGGGCCTCTGGATAGGCTGTGCTAAGAACATGTCACTTCTAGGGTGTTTCTGCCAAAAGTGTATAACCTGAGTCTAATCCTGAGGAAACATCAGACAAACCCAAATTGAGGGACATTCTGCAAAATAATTGGTGTAATCTTCAAAAGTGTGAAGGTCATGAAAGTCAAGACAAATCTGAGAACCTGTTTCAGTCTGAGGGAGACTAAAGAGATAACTAAAGGAATGCATGATTCTGAATGGGATCATTTTGCTACAAAGACAGGGACATTTGGCAAAACTTGAATGGGATCCGGGGTTAGGTGGTAGTAATGTATCAATAATGATTTCCTGATTGTATTCTGGTAAGAAGAATGTCCCTGTTTGTAGGATATATGTACTACTAAAGTATTTAGGGATGATAGGGTATTAGATTGGCAAGTCACTTTCAAATAGTTCAGGGGGAAAAAGTTCTTTGTACTATACTTACAGCCTTTACATTTTTAAAAATAATTTTTATATTATTTGTAAATAAATACATTTAATTAAAACAATCTTCAAGTCTGCCCATGTATATAGACTAAAATTGCAAGTGGTATGACATTCAGGCCTTTGGCTAGCTCCTAAAACCTTCACCCCCATGACTTCTCTAATAAGTATAATATGTTCCTCAGCCACTATTTCATTCCCCGCCTTCCGTAATCTCTTGGTCCACCCAGACTGTGCCCTTCTGGTGTCCTGGCATCTTGTTTTCCTGTCCACTCTGATCACTTACCTAAGGCCTGTCTGTCCTCAGGCTTAACCCAGGTGCCAGTAGATCTGGAGGGCTTCAGCCCCACCCTCCTCTCCAAGAATCAGGCTCCCTGAACTCTTGAGGGCATTTCTGGCTATCCCAGGGTTTCCCCCAAATGACTGGGGAACCCCTGGGTATCCACAGATATACTCGTGGGGGTTCTGAGACCGTTTTTTAAAAAAAGGGCTCTGTACATTATTCAGGGTAAAAGAATCTCTATTATCCATTTGATATAGAAGAGATAAGACTGAATTATTCATCTGTACTTTTTGTTTTCACCAAAATCTGATCATGTCAGTCCCTGCTTAAAGAGCAAAATGCAGCTCTGAGGGATCCCCTGACTGCTGGGGCCTTCGGAATCTGTTCTCAGCATACCCAGCCTACCCGTCCCTGCCCCTGCCCTTTAAATACCTTTTAACCTCTTCCTGTCTGAACAGAAACCCGGACTGCTCACCTCTTTCTTAACCTCTCAGGCCTTTCCTTCAGGGCTTTTGCTTAGGATAGCTATTCTTTCCAGAATGCCTTGCCCTGCTTGCTTGTTCAGAATAGTGACAACAATAATGAGTACACATTTGCTGAGTGTCTACTTTGTCTCAGATAGAATTCTAAATTCTTTACAATTTACAGATGAGGAAACAGGCTCACAGCGGTTAATATCTTGTCTGAGGATACACAGCCAGTGAATATAACCCTGTGTTCCATGAATGGTTCCTTGCATGTCTGTCCCACATCTGGCCCTGAGCCAGGCCCAGAGGACACAACAGAGATAAAAGAGGACTTTGCCCTCTCAGAGCTCATGGCTGGAAGGGCTGCAGATGGATGGGTAAACAGTGAGTCATAACACCGTGTAATAAATGTTTTGATGCAAGGGGCTGTGGAAGACAGGGCAGGAGTACCTGACCCAGCCTGGGGACTCAGGAAGGTTTTCCTGGATGAGCGGACATCTAGCCTGAGCCCTACAGGATGCCCAGGAGTTAGCCCTCATCATTGTGCTGTTTTGAGGATTGAATGAGTTAATATATGAAAACCAAGTAGAGCAGTGTCTGGCACATGGAATGTACTATAAAAGTGCCTCCTTCTCCTCCGTTCCCGCCTCCTGTTGGCCTCATAAAGGAATGAGTGTGTTTATGGGGGGGTGGGGCATCAAGTGAGATTATGAATTGTGTTTTGGCCTCATGGAATTCAGGACACCCAATTCCATGACAAATGTTGGATCTAAGTGGCTGGAGCTCAGAAGAAAGGTCTGGAATCATAGGAAAGGAGATGAAGCTGGTACAGTAGTCCCCTCTTATCTAGTTTCACTTTCTGCAGTTTCAGTTACCTGCGGTCAACCTCAATCCAAAAATATTAAGTGAAAATTTTCAGAAATAATTCAGAAGTTTTAAATTATGTGCTGTTCTGAACAGTGTGATGAAATCTCACACTGTCCCACACCCTCCTGCCCAGAAGGTGAATCATCCCCTTGTCCAGTGACTCCTTGCTGTAGATGCTCCCTGCCTGATAGTCACCTAGTGAAATAGTATTGCCACAGTGCTTGTGTTTAACCCTAATTTTACTTTATAATGGCCCCAAGTGCAAAAGTGGTGATGCCAGCAATTCAGACATGCCAAAGAGAAGCGATAAAGTGCTCCCTCTAAATGAAAAGGTGAACATTCTCGATAAGGAAAGAAAAAAATCATATGCTGGGGTTGCTAAGATCTACAATAAGAACGAATCATGTGCCCAGCCAGTGTGGCTCAGTGGTTGAGCGTCGACCCATGCACCAAGAGGTTGCCAGTTCAATTCCTGGTCAGGGCACATGCCCAGGTTGTGGGCCAAATCCCCATTGGGGGACGTGCAGGAGGCGACCAATCGATGTTCTCTCTCATCGATGTTTCCATCTCTCTCCCTCTCCCTTCTTCGCTCTTTAAAATCAATAAAGAAAAAAATTAAAAAAAAAAAGAATGAATCATGTCTGTAGAATTGTGAAGAAGAAGAAAAGAAATTTTTGCTAGTTTTGTTGTCACACCTCAAAATGCAAAAGTTATGGCCACAGTGCATGGATAAGAACTTAGTTAAGATGGAAAGGCATTAGTGTGCTCTCCCTCCTGGGAGCATGCCAGCACCTTTCCCTTCCCCTCTTCTTTCCCCACAGGCATGCATCTCCTAATTTCTAAGGGTTCCCATGAGTCTTGCAACCAGGGGGACAATAGGCAGCAATAGCTTATCCCCTGAACCTGTCTCCAAGGCCCCCTTTTCTCTGACTTTTCAGTGAGCCAAAGTAGCCTGGCCTAGGCTCATTTCTTTCTTATAATATTTCGAGAGAGCCAAAGCAGACCCGCCTAGGCTCTCTCCTGTTGTTTCTTCTATCCTAAGCCCTTCCTTGTTTCACTGTCCCCAGCTTTAATAAATGTACTCTCAATAAAAAAAAGATGGAAAGGCATTAAATTTGTGGGTGGAAGACATTTACTGCAAGTAAGAGATGGTTACAATAAGATATTTTGAGAGAGACCACATTCACATAATTTTTATTACAGTATGTTTTAAAAATTATTTTATTTTATTACTCAATGTTGTTAATCACTTACTATGCCCAATTTATAAATTAAGCTTTATCATAGGTAAGTATGTATAGGAAAAATACATATATATGTATGTATAGGGTTTGGTACTATCCGCAGTTTCAGGCATGCACTGGAGGTCTTCGAATGTATCCCCCACAGGTAAGCGGGGGATGGCTGTGCCCTGAGAAAGACTGAACTCTAGGGGCCAGGCCTATAAAGATGACTGAAAAGAGAACCAGAGAAGTAGGAGGACAATCACGAGGGCCAGAGATCATATGTGCCAAGCAAGGAGACTGTGAGTGATTCTTCTGCGCGTGGAAATTCACGAACGCCTGCATTCTAGGGAGAAAAATTCCAGGGTGGGAGTCTCATTGGCTTAGCTCAGGTCCCATGACCACCCTGAACTATGAGGGTAGGGAAACATGACTGGTCATTCTTGGGTGAGGTGCCCACTCTTCCTGGGTGGGCATCACCTGGGAGGTGGAAGTAGAAGAGTGGGCTCACAACAGGGTGGCAGTGCAGTCATTAGAAGCAGGGGGATGGATGCTCTGCAGACAGAAGCAAGCATGTCCGCTCTGGTTCCACAATTACTACCCTTACAGTTCTTTTGGGAGAGCCTTGGGGCCCCAGCATGTGGCCCCAATATAGATTGTCTCCTGGCTACCTCAGCTGCTCCCTGAGGTTCACAAGCTAGTTTAGCCAGCACCCGGCCTGGCATGACTACAGGTAATGGATATAAGTGAAGGCAGTGCCCATATTTCCTTGGAGCCAGACTTTTTGCCTTCTTCCCCAGAAAGCCATTCTTCCTCTGTCATGGGAAGAGGAGGCAGCAGGCAGCCCCGGAGAAGAAGCCAGGCAGCTGCTGAGCAGACGAATCTTCCTGAGTTGTCAAGTGCTATCTGGAGGCAGCAGGAACTGTAGGAACAGGGGTCCCACAAAGGCTGGGATTCCACTGGAGGCTCTGGTAAGGGACACAGATGGATTGGCTCAGATTGCCCTTGGTCATAGGAACCAAAGGAATGTCAAGCTGGAAAATCCCAGCAAGCACTATTTTTAGAGAAGATTTGGAGAGCATTTTTCTGGCTGAAGGGACAAGTTTTTTCAGAAGTAGCAGTTAACTCTAACCTCTGAACCACTATGCCTGGAATTTGCCCAGGCTCGGCCCCTCCCTCCAGACATGTGGGAATACTATTGGAGGAGCCCACAGGAGACAGCAGCATTTGCTGCTTTCAAACACCAAAATGGATTGTTTATTTTTACATCTTTGAGTCTAATCCCTCAGACATAAGGAATTTATATGAGCACTTTTCTTTGAAAGGCATTTTAAGAGTAGAGAGAATCATATCAAACCAAGTTATTAGTCATGTAACATTAAACATAAGATTTTCTTGGGTGTTTGGTTTATGCTTAATATTGATAATTATTTCTGATAAACTTAATTGGTCTTCTTACTATATGCTTTATACTTGAAATGTTCAATTTCACCACCATTGTTTATATTTTTCTATTTAAGGTAAAAGTCTCTAGGGCTCCTGCTAATTACTGAGCTTATTAAAAGTAGTAGATTAGATCTATTGTTTAATTGAAGTTACAGGAAAAGCTACCCCCACCTCAATACTCACAAGGATGCATTGAGGAGAGACATCAGTAAGAAACTAAGTGAAATATGAACCCCCTCTCTCCTCACCATTATCAGGCACTGCCTCCAGGGCAGAACATGCAGCACCACAATTTGGGAAAATGTTTTGCTCCCAGCCCTTCATGGAATTTAGAATCTAAAGTCGTAGGATCAATGCTTTTGACATAGGACTCTCCATGAGTCTATGGAATCAGTGTACTTGTGGAGGGGGGGCTAGAGTGAGGAGTCCCCTGACTTAGAGGTGGTTGTTCTTGGAGACAAGCCCAGGGCTAATAGAGAGGCTGAGGGACTTGGGAAGAGGCCAGGCCTGATCCATGTAAACTGGGGTATCCTGGGGAATAGCCCATATCTAAGGATGCTATACTCTGAGCAGCTCTTTCAGGATGAGTTCAGGGACTGAAATAAGAATCAGCATTATGGTTGCTGGCAGACTCTTTCCACTGGCAGCAATTAATAAAGTAGCATCTGGTTTATTCATCAGTCTCTTCTGAGTCTGGTTGTCTTTAGTCAGCCCTTGATATGTGGATCAGAACCTGAAACCTGGGGACCTGTCTAGGGGCTGCCTTAGTTTCCTATGCATTTATCACAAATTTATCTTCTCTATCATTTATTATCCTCATTTTGACTTCAGCACTTGTAGACACCCGGAGGCACAGCTATAGCCACAGACTCAAGATGTATTGCAATTTAACACTGAGGAATGCACCGTAATACCAAGTTTTATCTACAATTACTATGTGAGATTCCCAATAATGCCTTTTGGAAGTATGTGAACTTCTGTTAAAAAGCAAAAGTAAAAAAATTTGAGTCTGTCCTTGGAACTAAAAATAAACTTAGGCTAGTGTCCAGGGACAGGAAACAATAAGTACTGGAGGAGAACCTCCATTCTTGCTTTGGCTCAATCCATCTCCCTCTTGTGGCCAGAGAGAGCATTCTAAAAGTCAGGCCTCAGAGGCCACTCTCCTGCTTGAACACTCTGTGGTTCAGAGTCCACCCTCTCATGTGGCCCAGGAGGCCCTGCAGGGACTGGCCCATGGCTACCTTTCAGCTTCAGGTCTTGTCTGCCAGTCCTCCTCCTCTTGGATTCTGAGCTTGAGCCTCTTCATTGTGCTTTGCTTTTGCTTGTGTCTGGGTCTTTGCACATGTTGTTCCCTTTGTCTGGAATACTCTTCCACCTACCCTTACCATCTCTTTGCCTAGCTGACTGCTGTTCATATTTCAAATCTCAGCTGAAATTCTGACCCACAGACTCAATTAAGTCCTTGCTGAAAATCCCCATACCACCATGAACAACATTCAGCATATGCTGTTGTATTTAGTGGGTTAAGTACTTGCTCTCCGTGGCCCTGCTGGCAGGAGCACAATCTTCCTTGTTAACCACTAACTCTCATGTTCCTTTTTAAAAAATTGTTTTTAATTTAGCTTTTATTTTTATTAAAGCTATAAGTGCACATAGTTGAGAGAATCAAATAATTCTACAAGGCCTCAAACCCCCACTACATTTCCTGCTCCCAGAGGCAACACTTTGTAACTTATAACTGATTATTTTTGTGTATGTGTATATATATATATATATATATATATATATATATATATATATATATATATATATATATATAAAATCTTCACCTGAGGATGAACTGCAATGGAGGTACGTGCCCTTAGCGGGAACCGAACCTGAGACTCTCTGGTCCGTGGGCCAACGCTCTAACCGCTGAGCCAAAATATAAAAATATAAAGGGCTACCTTTATTTTTTTATTTTTTATTTTTATTTTTTATCCTCACCTGAGGACATTTTTTCATTTTTTGTTCAGATAGAGTGGGAGGGAGAGAGAGGAAGAGAGAGAGAGAGAGAGAGAGAGAGAGAGAGAGAGAGAGAGAGAGAGAGAGAAACATCGACGTGAAAGGGACACATCGAGTGGCTGCCACCCGCACGACCAACCAGGGCCGGGGACAAACTGCAACCGAGGCACATGCCCTTAGCGGGAACCGAACCCGGGTCTCTCTGGACCGCAGGCCGATGCTCTAACCGCTGAGCCAAACCGGCCAGGGCTACCTTTATATTTTTAATGAACATGCATATATTACTATGTCCTGGTTTTTCAGTTTTAAGCATCGGTTGATCTTCCACAATGAATGATAAATATTTAGGTCTCTTGCACACCTTCCCCTTCTCCCTATCACACATGCACACATCTGGACCCCATCTTCACCTAATATGGTCACATACTTTGGGGTAGGTTAGTATTAATTGTTTACATTATTATAATTATGCAAATATTATTCACGGTTGAGCCATGTGATTTACTATGCTTATCCTTTTCTATACATCATTTTATTTTCCCTGCAGTTAATATCTATGAATATTTGCTTAGTTTCCTATGCATTTATCACTAGTTTATCTCAAAACTTTCTCCAAACTACGTATCTTTCTTTGCTGTGTATGAAGCATTTTCTTCGTTTCACCTTGAAGAAGTCTCTTGAAGTCTCTGGCTGCTCCAATCTGGACTCTGTCCTCTGCTTCCTTGGTTTAATACATCCTTGTTCTGGTGCTGTACTCCATCAGCAGCCTCCCAAGAAAGAGACAGCAGGAGTCTTTGCATGTCTGAAAGAGTCTTCATCAACTCTCATAATGATACTCTAGCTGGAACCACACTTCTTAGGAGGGATAACTTCCTCAGGATGTGGAAGGCTTTGCTCCATTCCTTTGTAGCTCCCAAAGTTGCTGTGGAAAATCTGATGCCTTTCTGATTCCTGATCCTTTATAATGAAACCTGCTCTGTTCCTCCTGGAACCTCAAGTCTCTTTTCTTTGCTCCAGTGGTCTAATGTGCCTGGGTGCCCGTCCATGTCTGTTCACTATGCTGGGCACTAGTGGGTCCTTTAAGTCCAAAACTCATGTTCTTTGGTTCTGAGAAATGTTACTGAATTATTTTTTTTATGTTTTCTTCCCTTCATTGTCTTTCTTCTAACTTTATGGAAGTCTTATTCTATTATTCTCTTGAACTATAGCTCTAGTTTTCTATCTCTTTGTCTTTTGGCTCCATTTCCTATGAGATTTTCTTTCCTTTAACTCTCTTTTTTGCTTTCATATTACTTAATATCCAGGGATACCCCTCTTCCCTCCCCCCCACATATTTCAGTATGGTACCCCTGACCTCAATTGTGCCTCGTAATTCCTAGCTGAGACCCTTTCTTTTACCTTCTCCAGAGAATAGAACTCCAGTCTTGGGGGATGAACATGAGAGGGCATCCAGGGATCCAATTGCTTCTTAAAAAGAATCTCATTTGACCTTGTTTCTTTTTATTCCTGCCTCCACTGCAACTTCGAGATGTGCTGGTGCTTCCCATTCCAGAACTTTTGTTCTGTGATAGAACTTAGGTTGCATTTCAGCCTTTGCCTATGCCAGCTGATGGTTTAGCTTTCTTGGATCTGCTAAGTCAGTTACCATTTATCCATTTGCTTTTCTGTTTCCAACATTTTGTTGCTGTTGTCTCCTTTCCCATTCTTTGTTCCAATGGTTTTATTCCCTTAAAAAAAAAATATCCCTGTAATTGTCATTTCACTGGGATTTGAGGAGAGAGCAGAGGCCAGAAACTACATCCAACCATTCAACTTGTCATCTTTAACTGTCTGTCTCCAGTCCCTAGCATACTGCTTAGCACATAAGTGCCCAATATTTGTTGGTTGAATAGAGTATTAATTAGAGTCACCGAGTTTCTCATCTTTGGTAGCCAAAAGGCAAGAGCCCTTTTGGTATTTACTGCTTAGCTTGGAGTTCACAAGCCCCTCTGAGTTGTATTTTAGGCAACATTGTGTAGTGAAGAAAGTTGGAACCTGGGCTCTGCCCACCAAATTAATTGTGTGGCCTACGACAAGCTAATACAGCTCTGGGATCTTAGTCCTCTCTTCTGTAAAATGGGAACAATACCTTCCTTCGTCAAGTGCCTTCTCAGTGTCTAGAGCATGGGAGGGTCCCATCACATTTGTGGTGTGTAAGAGTTGGATACCAAAGCGACACTTAGAAAGTCAGTGTTTTACTTATGCCTTCACACTTGAATTGCAAACTGGTCCCTAATTAATGCCCTTCAGTGCAAAAGTCTGTGTTTAACCTGTCTTGATGATTAGATAGAGTTCGCAAAACCTTTTCAGCTAAGAGAGTCGCCGAGGGTCTACTGTGTGCTAGCGCCCCTTCGCGGTCAGGCAGGTGGATCCAGAACTTACACTGTAGTTATTCATAAATATTTATCGTGTGTCAGTCCTGCAGATCCGTACTAAGCGATCCCCAGTCACTCCTCCCCAGCTGGGCCCCTGGCCTCAGAACTGGTTGTTACAAGGCACCCAAGGTGGGAGCCCGGACACTTAGCCCTCCTCTTGTCAGCCAGTCACAGTCCAAGGCAGGCCAACCCTGGGCTGCGCACTGTTCCCAGCACTGGGGTCACGCAGCGCATCTTCGTTTTCACCGGAAAGTCCCTCAGGCTACCTGCAGAGGACCCCACTTCCTCCAGAGGAAAAACTGAGGCAGCTCCCTGGGACAGCAATTCCATGCTCCCTGGGTCCACCTCGATCCTCTCACTCAGGTCCGGTTCCTCCGGGTCCACACAACCCACCTTCCTGGACTCCCGCTCTTGCACTCCGGAATCCCCAGGCGTGGAGCCCCGGCCTCCACCCCGAGCACCCGCAGGTGAGGGCGGGGCCTAAAGACGCCCCGCCCCGCCCCGCCCCCAGAGGGGCTGCGCGCGGGCCGCCACCTCCGCCTCTCCGGAGCCTCGGAGCGCCGCCGAGCGGCCGGCAGGCGGGCACTCGCTCCGCCCCGTCCCGGCCCACCGCGCCGGCTCCCTCCTCCTTCCCTCTCCGCTCGCTCCCGCCTCCTTTCCTTTCCGCTGCTGAGGCGGCGGGAGCCGAGCCCCAGCGGACCAAGCCGCGGCCGCAGCCGGTGGCGGGCGCACAGGAGGAGGCTGCGGGGCGGGCCGCGGGCGTTCAGTCAGGCGGCGGCGGCGGCAATGCGGCGGCTTCGCTGAGCCCACCAGATCCGGGCGCCGGGGACCGGCCGCGCGAGGCGGCCCGGGCCGGGCGGCAGCATGCGGAGCGGCGAGGAGCTGGACGGCTTCGAGGGCGAGGCCTCGAGCACCTCCATGATCTCGGGCGCTAGCAGCCCGTACCAGCCCACCACCGAGCCGGTGAACCAGCGCCGCGGGCTGGCCGGCCTGCGCTGCGACCCCGACTACCTGCGCGGCGCGCTCGGCTGCCTCAAGGTCGCCCAAGTGGTAGGTGCCGGGCGGGGCCCCAGGTGCCGGCGGGCGGCCTAGCCGCGCGCGTTCTCCCCCTGCTCCGCTCCCGGGGCGCAGGCCCGGCTGGCCTCTGCCGCGCATCCGCTTCGCGGTGCCAGACCCCTGCTCCTCGCACCCCCTTTCCCTTCCGGGGTCTCAGGGCCTCCCTCCCCACTCTCTTGGGGATTCTGCCCAGCCGCCTCAGGTGTGCGCCTCCTACCTGAACACCTGTCCCCGGGCCTACCTGTCCACTCTCGCCTTCGCTGTGGCGAGCCTGTTTCATGCTCGTGCTTGGCGGTTCGCGGAGCCGGGTTGGGGGTCACGCTGTCCCTTGGGTACTACTGATCGTAGCAACTTGTGACAGATTTTCGGGCCCGCGCAACCTCCACCCCTCCTGATGGTCCTTCCTGTCTGTTCACTACTGGGGATTGTGGCTTGGTTTCGTCCCCGGGTCCTGGGAGCGCCGGGCATATGATAACGCTCAGTAAATGTTTGTTGAATGGAGCCATGTAGCCTAGATGCAGTGGAGGAGCCCAGATCTGCACACAAAAGTCTCCAGTTTATACAGCAGAGGTCTTATTCCTTAGTTAAAGTAGAAGACAGAACCGGCATCCCTGATTTCTCTGCCCCAGCACCGTGGCTGGCTTTGCCCAGTTGGTACCCAGAGTTAAATCACTCCGGGAGGGCAGCCAGTTTGGGAGGTAACAGAAACAGAGAACTTTCTGTTGGATTTGTCTATGGTAGAGCTCATTTCTTAGAATTCTTATTTTTAGCTTCCAGGGTGTTCAAGGCAGGGGCCTGTCAGCTCTGCCCCTGTTTTGTGGTTTTGTGACAGGCCTCTCTGGGTAGTTCCTTAGCTCTGTTGTGGACCAAGCATGCTCCAGAAAAACTGCCAGTTATTCCCTGTCACAGGTAGGCTTTCCTCCCTGTCACAGGTAGACCTCCCTCTGGGGCAGAGCAGCAAAACTATAGAGTTCTCAGCCAGAGAAGCTATTTGCACAGAGCTGTAATGTATGTGCATTTTGTGTCTTCCAGGCATTGGGCTTCTTTTTCTGACTTGAGTAAATACATAAGCATTCCTTGGGAATTATATTTAATATGGGGACACCTTTTAAATAAAGGCTCTGTGTTTGTAGATTGCAGGATATAGACTGTTTTATCTCTCTTGGGTGAAAGGCTTGTCTTTCTGATTAAGGAAAGACAAAAAGCATGTTATCCTGTTCCAGAATTTTATTTATTTATTTATTAGTCTTCACCCAAGAATATTTCTCCATTGGTGTGAGAGAGACACTGTCTCCTGCAGAGCCCCAGCCCAGGGCTCAAACCACAAGGACAAATGACAACCGAGGTAGGGCCCTTGACTGGAATTGAACCTGTGACTCTTTGATCCAGAGGCCGACACTCTAACCGCTGAGCCATACCAGGCATGGTTCCCTTTCCAGAATTTTAAACTGACCTTAGCCAGTAAGCTTCAGTGCTCTGAGAATTGTTGGTTCACAGTTAGGCATTGCTGTTAGCAGAGAGAATGGAGAAGGTGGGGGGAGGTGTGTAACTACCTTTTAAAAGAGGCAGCTAGCCAATATTTGAGTACAGCACAGATAATTAAATGAATAAAAGAGCAGGGCGGGAACTTGGATCCAGGTAGAATATAGAGCCTTGAAAAGCACCTTGCTTTGTTTCCTTTGAGGACTTTTGAAAGTAAATAGAACTTGCCACTCAAAAGATCTGGTAAAAGACTTGGTCGGCTTGGCTCAGCAGTTAGAGTATCGGACCTAGGACTGGAGTATCGGGTGCGATTCCGGGTCAAAAGAACTACCTCGGTTTCCATTCCATCCCGGCCCCGGTAGGAGTTGTGCTGGAGGCAACCAACTGATGTGTCTCACATTGATTTTTTTTTTTTAAATCATAAGTTGCCAACAGCACTTTATTTTTTCTTTTCAACATCTTGTTCTGCAGCTTCCTTGGCTCTTTTTGCTCGGATGCCAAAGAGCGCGGGCCATGCGAAAACTGGCAAAAGCTTTGAAGTTCTCCTCCTCTGTGATAACCCTGGCTTTCTCCTTCTTGTAGACATTCTGTATGGGCATGACTGGTCCTGTCAGCTGGGTGGCCAACTTGAGTTCTTCAGCAGAACTGTCTCCCTTCTTAGGGACTGAGGGCTTACTGGGAAAGAGTATGAGCTTGGAGCCGTACTCCTTCAGCCGCTGCACGTTGGCCTGCAGGGACTCGGTGGACTTATTCTGCCTTCTCGGATCCACGGAGATCCCAATGATCCTGGACACCTTTTTGTGGATGCCGCCCACCCTTAACTCCTCCAAGGTGAAGCCCCTGCGGGCTCGCACTTTGGTGTGGTACCTCACTGTGGGGCTTCTCACTATGGGGTCCGGACGTTTTAGCTTGTCAGGCCTTGTGTCTGCGGATCTTCCCCGCAGGCTGCTTAAACCACGTGGCAACGCACCGCTGCCAGTACAGTACTTGTGGAAGTGGGGCTTTAGATCATGCCATTTCAGCTGGGCGCCATAGCTGCTGCCCATGGGCCTTCTCCCTAGGAGAATGCTCTCACATGATGTTTCTCTCTCTGCCCCTCCCTCCATTCCACTCTATCTGAAAAAAATCAATGGAAAAATATCCTTGAGAGAGGATTAAATAAATAAATAAAATAAAAAGTCTTAAAAAAAAAGATTTGGTAAAAGAAGTGAAACACAGTAGTTTGTATAAAATGTTATCCAGCAGTTATCACCTAATTGCTGGAATTTTGTCACCTAAGGCCAGAAATGGAAGCTAGTGGTATCTTAAGGTGTTTATTTTGGTGTAGAGCTTCACTATGCATCTTGCAGAACTTTGGGTCCCAGCCCCTAAAATCTCAGCGAACTCTGCCATTGTCTAATCTCTAGAATTTGAACAGCGAGAGGTTATGTGGAGGTAAGTGAAGGATGGGAACCTGCTTGAAAGGTATGGCAACTTGAAACAGTCTTCCATGTACTTGGCTTCTCAGCCTTGATAAAAATCAGGGTTTTTAGGGGAAAAATACCACAAAAGTCCAAGAAATTGAAATCTAAATTTAAACTGGATAAGCGTTCGATATTTCTAAGATGTTATAAGGCTTAGCAGTCCATCAAGAAATATGGATAAGTCCTCATTCTGGTTTTTGAGAAAAGTTTGCCTTTTTTTCATTTTAGTTTTTATAGACTTTTTCTTTGTGTGTGGTCCGTGGCCTATTGTAACCTGTAGACCCTTGCTCCTCCTAGTGTGGTTAGCAGCATCTCCAGCACCTGAGAGCTGGTCAGAAATGCAGAATCAGAGAGGCTTCCCCCTAGATTTTCTGATGCATAATCTGAATTTTCACGATTTCCCCAAGTAATTCACATTCACATTGAAGTTTAAGTCTTTTCTTATTATTGTAGTATTAAAACCTCACCAGGTGTTAGCAATCGGTTCTCTATCAGAACCATTAATAGTCAACCTCAAGGCTGAGATTTTTCTGTGAAATGAGTCTATACCTGTCTCAAAGGATTAAGAGAATGAGGTAATATGTAGAAATTAGCAGCAAGCTTATTAGGTGCTTAGTTGGTGTGTAAGAAACATTAGCTAGCATGATTGCTAATTGATATTTCCTATCTCTAAAAAAACTTGGTGAAAATGCCAACCCACAGTTATAATTATAGATTTGAATTAAAGGTATGTCACTTCCATGTGATTTAAAAGTTAAATTGATATTTTCAATGGAATGTTATCTGAGGGTAAAAGTTAATTGGAATATTATGAAAATGAATCAGTGCATTTTCATAGATTATATCTTTTAAAAATTAAACTCATATATATCTTTTAGTTGGGGAGAATGTCTCCTGTGGTAATTATATCAAACAGTTAAAATGTACTTTTTGTGGGAAAAAAGTTGGTTTAAACTATTTATTTATTTATTTATTTATTTATTTTTTATCCTCACCCGAGGACATTTTTTCATTTTCTGTTCAGATAGAGTGGGAGGGAGAGAGAGGGAGAGAGAGAGAGAGAAACATCGACGTGAAAGGGACACATCGAGTGGCTGCCACCCGCACGACCAACCAGGGCCGGGGACAAACTGCAACCGAAGCACATGCCCTTAGCAGGAACCGAACCCGGGTCTCTCTGGACCTCAGGCCGACGCTCTAACCGCTGAGCCAAACCGGCCAGGGCTAAACTATTGATTTAAATTACCTTCTTCCTTATGAGTGTGGATTCTGTGAGTGCTTACTAGTTTTTAGCTCCCAGTCATCTTTTTTTTAAAAAAATGTTTTTTATTGATTTTAGAGAGAGAGGAAGGGAGAGAGAGAGATAGAAACATAGATGAGAGAGAAACATCAACATCAATTGGCCGCCTCCTGCATGCCCCCCACTGGGGATGGAGCCCACAACCTGGGCATGTGCCCTGACCAGGAATCGAACCAGCAACTTCCTGGTCCATGGGCCGATGCTCAACAACTAAGCCACACTGGCTGGGCGCTCCCAGTCATCATTTAATGAAATAGTTAATGTAGGTCTTTGGCTTATTTTTTTCCCCATCACCTTTGTTGAAAGCAGAGTTTTGCTCTTGGGATAGGGTTGGAGGAAAAGGCATACTATCACATATACCATGATGTAATGACAGAGGGTAGGCCCTGGATTGGACAAGACTTTCTGAAAAATAATAATAGCAGGCATCATTTAGACAGTGTATACTCTACTATTGTCATCCCCATTTTATAGATGAGGAAATTGAGGCACAGAGATTGTGAGTTGTTCAAGGTCACATGGCTAAAGTGCCACAGTGAAGCTGGGATTTGAACATAGGAAGTCTGGTTTCGGAGTGTGCTCTTTACCGCCTCCCAAACACAATATTTTGAGTTGTTTCACATAGCAGAGCAGGAGACCTTGAGTCCAAGGACATTTCTGTGGTCTTTGGGAAGCCTGGTGACCTTTGGGTGACTTTTACGTGCTTAAGCAACAGACTTACAAGAGTTTTTATTTCTTGATGGGCAGTGTGCTTTCCCTAGGTGTGCAGCTTTTGTGTGGCGTCCTGCTCCTCACCTGCCGACTTGGCTTCTTGTAATGAGGAGATGGGCCTTCTCAAAAGTGCCAAGATCAGAATCAGCATTTCAGTTCTGAAAGGACTCCTCAGGGAATTATTTTGCTTCAGATCCCTTTCTTGAGCCCCTCCCATGCCTGATTGACCTTTCGACATTACACTGCATTTTTGTAGGACTTTTTCTAACAAAGTTGGGTAATAGGAGATGTGTAAATTCAAATTTTAGCTCTGCTAATCTTGAAATCTTTTAACTCTGTTGTGTCTTGGCTTCTTCAGTAAGTAGCATGTGGGTAGTAATGACTGATTGAGCATTTTAGGAATTGTTGGAATTAAGGGGTTAATGTTTGATAGGTGCTTTCCTACATTACTCAAAGAAAAATGTGAGTATTTGCATTCAGGGTGGGATAATAATAAATCTTCTATTGGTGGCTGGTTTTTATCCAAAGCCAGTCAGCACCATCCCTCATGGATCCTACTCTCTGGGGGATGTGCTGGGGAAGGGGAGGGGCTTGCAGTTGATGGCCCTAAAGTAGTGGGTTTTGTTGTACTGCATTCTCAGATATACTGTGGCTCCTTGTTAAACAGTCTCATTTTCTCTTAGGAAAATTGTTGTTATCTTTGGAAGTTGTCTTCCTGGTCAAGGACTTACAATCAAAACCTAGCAGAAAAGCAAAGATAAAACTACTCTTAAGTTTTCATGATGATTAAAAATAGTAAAATGATTATTCAAGACCTCAGAAAAGTGTATAGTACACATCTACTTTATAAAACCAGACAAAGACAGTTCAAGAAAAGAAGACTGCAGACCAATCATCCTCCTGAACACAGACCCAGAAATCCTCAACAGAATACTAGGAAATCAAATCCAGCACCATTATGTAAAAGGAATAGTACACCACAACCAATTGTGATTTATCCCAGGAACAAAAGGCTGTTCCACTTTTCCAAAATCAATAGATGTATTGCACCATATGAACAGCTTAATAAAAACCACATGATTATGTCAATGGATGCAGAATTTGACAAAATTCAACGTTCATTCATGATAAATGCTATCAGCAAACTAGTAAGAGAAGAGAACTTTCTCAACTTGAAAAGGGGCATCTACCAAAAATCTGCAGCTAACATACATAGATAGATGCAGCTAACATAATGGTGAAAGAGGGAATGCTTTTCCCCAAGATGGGGAACGAGGCAATGACGTCTACTCTCATCACTGATATTCACCATCCTACTGGAAATGCTAACCAGAGCAAGAAAAATAAATGGAAGACATACAGATTGGAAAGAAAGAACAACTGTCCCCATTCGAAGATGGCATGATTGTCTATGTAGACAACCCCATGGGGATCTATAAAAAAGATCCTGGGACTAATAAGAGAGTTAGCAAGCTTGAAGGATACAAGGTCAACACACAAAAATCAAATGTATTTCTTTTTTTAAAATATGTTTTTATTGATTTTTTTTTTAGAGAGAGAAGAAGGAAGAGAGAGAGAGAAACATCGATGTGAGAAAGAAACATTGATTGGCTGCCTCCTACACACCCCCTGCTGGGGATTGAGCCTGCAACCCAGGCATGTGTCCTGACCAGGAATCAAACCGGGACATCTCAGTCCATGGGGTGACGCTCAATCCACTGAGCCATACCAGCTGGACCAATTGTATTTCTATATCCTAGCAACAAATCATTGGAAACTGAAATTAAAAAAACAAAACAAAAACCCATATCAGTTGCAGTTGCTCTGAAAAGAATGAAATACTTAGGTATAAATCTAACAAAACAGGTACAGGATTGGCACACTGAGAACTGCAAAACACTGAAAACTGCCACCCACACGGCCCCGGCCGGGGACAAGCTGCAACTGAGGTACGTGCCCTTAGTGGGAACCGAACCTGGGACTCTCTGGTCCATGGGCCGATGCTCTAACCGCTGAGCCAGACAGGCTAGGGCCAAGATACTTCTTCCTCCTGGTGGAATGGATGCTTACCTGGGTGCTGGAGAGAGGCCTGAAGAAATAAATCAAAGATGATCTAGAATAAGTGGACAGACATAGACATACTGTGTTCATGGATTGGAAGATTCAGTATTGTTAAAATACCAATTCTCCACAAATTGATCTGTAGGTTTAACACAATTCCACAACCCCTGCAAGATGTTTTTAGAGACAAATTGATTGTAAAATATATATGGAAAGTCAAATTAGCTAGGCAAAAGGATGGCAAAGGTTGGTGGAAGAGTGTTTAGGACAGAGGGAACAACATAACCTGAAGTCACCTTTGTTTAAAGGCTCTGTATGTATATGTGTTTGTTGGGGGTAGGGGTGGGAGGAGGACCAGTTCCAAGAATATGGACTTTGTCTCTTAATCGCCATGAGACTTTTGGCCAGTGGCTTGTTCACTTCAAGTCACAAGCAGGTCTCCTCAGTGAAAATTGGGGCTGACGTTAGTACTACCTGTACCAATGAGCTTTCCATTCAAAGTCCTTAGCAAAGTGTCTCTCACATACCAAGTCATCCAAACCTGTTGGCACTCTAGAATCTCTCTGGAATGATACAAGTTGAGAAACGGTGGCTGAGGGCTGGGGTGGAAGGGAAATTATTTTTCACTATATGACTTTTCATATTTTTTAAATTGTATACCACATGCATATATCTTCTATCCCCAAATTACTAAAATGTTAGCTGTTATTAGCTCTACCTTAGTATAGATTAGCCTTAAAGTTAATATACCAACCATAGTCTTTAATTAACCTTTTGTTACTGTCCTTACTTTATAATTTGGAGGCTCTTGAGAATGATTTAGATAATGCAGAACTTGAAGCTTAAATTTTTTGCCATATGTTTTCCTATAAAGTAAGCATTCTGCACAGTAGGCATGCTTAATATATTTGTTGAAGTGAATGGCAAAATTTCTTCCATTTGAAAGGAATGTACCCTCATTTATTAGTTAAAACATTGTATGGGGATATAATGTACTATATAGCATGGTGAATATAGTTAATAAGACTACTGCATATTTAAGAGTTGGTTAAGAGAATAGATTTTAAAAGTTCTCATCACAAGAAAAATAATTTTATAATTGTATGGAGACAGATGTTAACTAGACTTATTGTGGTGATCATTTAACAATATATACAAATACTGAATCATTATGTTATACACCTGAAACTAATGTTACATGTGAATTATATCTCAATTAAAAAACATTGGAACATTGAAAGAAATTAGGAAAAAAATTTTAGTATGACAGACTCACAGGGAAAGAACTTTGGAATTTTTCTTTCAATGGCTGCATAAGATCCCCTGATGATGGTTTCCATTTTTTAATTTTTTTTTTGCTATTAGGAAGAATACTTCATTAAATGGGCTGCATTCTCCTTTTGAATTGTTATTATTTTTTGACACATTTCAAGGAGTGCTTTTGTTAGATCAAAGAGCAATATCATTAAATTTATGAACATTTAAAAAATTATGGACCTGGTCAGCATTTTTCTCTGTAACATTCCTGGAGGTTTTGCTTACCCACAAGTACTTACCAGTGGGAAACAATGAGCTTAGTAAGACCTTCTGGCTCCTCCTGGGTCAGAGGGCAAAATTAACTCTCTGTTGACAGTCCTAGAGGACCGTTGTTCTTAATTAGCAATAAGAGCTTTTCCCAGGTCATGGCACTTCAGAGGATGCTTAGAGGAAGAGGCAAGGACAGGAGGGTATGTGCCCTTTTGAATCCAAGATACTTCTTTTTTTTAATCCAAGATACTTCTTTTTTTTTAATTTTTTAAAATTTTTTTATCCTCACCCGAGGACATTTTTTTTCTTTCCCATTTATCTTCAGATAGAGCCAGAGGGAGAGAGGAAGGAAGAGAGAGAGAGAAACATCGATGTGAGAGAGACATATTGAGTGCCTGCCACCCACACGGCCCCGGCCGGGGACAAGCTGCAACTGAGGTACGTGCCCTTAGTGGGAACCGAACCTGGGACTCTCTGGTCCGTGGGCCGACGCTCTAACCGCTGAGCCAGACAGGCTAGGGCCAAGATACTTCTTCCTCCTGGTGGAATGGATGCTTACCTGGGTGCTGGAGAGAGGCCTGTTTCCAGCCAAGAGGTAGTTCGGGATTTACCTGGGCTGTAGCACATATGTGATCCACCCCATTAAGGGCCGAGGTCTGTATGGCAGCCAAGGCTGATTATTTTCCATGATGGTCCTGTTAACTTCCCGAGCTGTTGAAATAACTTGGAAATACTAGCATTCTAGCCTTCAACTCACAGCCACTATCATTGCTTCTTTATTCTTTATTCCTAGAAGTAGCTCCAAATCCTTTTTAAAAAAATATTTTTTCCCCCAGCTGGTGTGGCTCAGTGGTTGAGGATCGACCCATGCACCAAGAAGTCACTGGTTCGATTCCCGGTCAGGGCACATGCCCAGGTTGTGGGCAAAATCCCCAGTGGGGGGCATGGAGGAGGCGGCCAATTTGATGTTCTCTCTCATCGATGTTTCTATTTCTCTCTCCCTCTCCCTTCTTTATTGACTTTTAGAGAGAGAGGAAGGGAGAGGGAGAGAGAGATAATTTTTTTCCCTTTATTGATTTTTAGAGAGAGAGGAAGGGAGAGAGAGATAGAAACATCGATGAGCAAGAACACTGATTGGCCGCTTCCTGCATGCCCCCCACTGGGGATCGGGCCCACAACCTGGGCATGTGCCCTGACTGGGAATCGAACTGGTGAACCACACTGGCTGGGCCCAAATCCTTTTGTAGGATGAGGTCAGATTTCTTTGGAAAATAAAGTTGTTTGTTAGAGAATAGAGCAGTAGTCAAAGACCTGTGACTGTGATCAGAGTCTAAATTTTCCCAGACAGTCCCAAATTCCTGTGCTGCCTCATAAGACCATGTGTAAGTACATCCTAAGTTTTGAAAAATTATTTGTTTTAAATGATGAAATACTCTAAGCACTGAAATTAGAGTAATTCATATAACAAGTATTCATGTACTGACAATGTGTCTTGAGATTTTTGTTTGGAAAAGAAGATTATTCTTGGGGGACAAGCTGTGTATGAAAAAGGAGAAGTGAAAAAGGATGAGATGAGCTGGGGCTTGGATTCAAGGTGGGACTCAGAGGGCCCAGAAAGAGGAAGGGTAGACTGGGAAAGGCAGAGAATATGAGAGCAAGGTATCAGGCTAAGGGGATGGCCTCGGCCTCTCTTGTGGTGGCGAAGAGCCAATTCAGACTTCCAAAGGCTCCGTTCAAAGTGGTCCAGGGCTGGGAGCTGTCCTGCAGCTGGCTGAAGAGGGGACATCTGATGAGAGGAAAGGTACAGAATTCAGAAAGCGACACCTCCTTCAGGACAAGATCTTGCTTTTTTAGTATTTGGAAACTATCTTTTTAAAAAGCAGTTAACTTCTTGATGGGGAGGATTTTTGTGAGAAAAATTCTCACTTAAAGGGGGGCCCAGCCCTCATCTCAGTGCCTCTCATGTGTGGCCTTGTTTCCTCACATGAAACAGTGGAGTCTGGCACTAGTTTCCAGAGGGAAGTCCCCAGGAAACCCCAGAGTTTATTACTATAGAAATGGAGGATTGAGAGTCAGGCTGAGGGGCTGGGTACTAATTATATTTCAAAAAGTCTAATGTAATCTGCATTAAACAGGCTATTTTTTTAGACTGGAGTTTTATGATACTGATTATTTCATGTTGATCAGAAGCTTTGATTAACACTTTGATTAATTTACTCCTGCCTCAGAGTCTTTGCATTTGAGGTTTATTCTTTCATTCTCTGCCTCCCAACCCTTTCCCCAAATGCCCACTTGGCTCTGTTCTTCAGAATTGCTGTTCTTCTGTTCTGCTCAAAAGAGACCTACCCCACCCGGCTGATGTGGCTTGGTGGTTTGTTTGAGCATCGTCCCAGGGACTGAGAGGTTCTGGTTCCATTCTCCATCAGGGCACATGCCTGGGTTGTGGGCTCGATCCCCAGTAGGAGGCGTGCAGGAGGCGGCCAATGGATGTTCTATGTCACAACGATGTTTCTATCTCTCTCTCCCTAAAAAATCAATAAAAACATATACAAATAAAAAAAAAGAGACCTTTCCTGACCACCCTATCTAAAGTAGGATACTCTACTGTCTCCACTCTGTCCTCCTCACCCTACTTTATTTACCACCTGACTAGATCAACTCCATGAGAGCAAAAATGTTGTAAGTTCCCTGCTTTATCCAGTGATTGAAACAGTGCCTGGCACATAGTAAGGCATGAATAAACAGTTGAATAGATAAATAGACATATCTGCTTAATAAAAAAAGAAAAAATGGATTATTACTTAATGTAGTTTGTAAGGTCAACTTATTTGAAAACATGGGATCTGTAAGGGAAAAATAACATATTTATATATTTATGAATAAACAAACTTCTGGACTCTGTTCTAAGTGGAAAATGTTGGGGAGGAAGTATGGAAATAAAATGTTATTGTAATTAGTTTTTCTTTTTTTAATGGTATGTTTTAAAAGTGTATTCACTGCTACTAGGAAACAGAAGCTTTTGCTTAGGAGACAGATTTTTGTAAAAAGGGGGAACCATAAGAGGCTTTGCCAAGTTTTTTGCTTAGGGAAGTGTAAAATGAAAACCAGGGATTCTGTAATTATTATTGAAGTTGCCTGCTTTCTGCTTAACATGTTGGGAGAGACGGTCACTCAGGATCTGCCAAACTAGCATTTTGAAAACCCTTAGAGCAGACACTTAACATGTGTAAAGAAAGAGTTGCAAGTGGGATTGAGGCTGAGGGTCCTAGTGGTTGTTTTTATAAAGGTCTCTTTTTAAAATAGAAGAACAGCAGTTCATGGGGCCTGAGAAGTGAGACCTCTGTCTTCTGGAGGCTGGAGGGAACCGTAAGAAATTCTGTAATCCAGAATTTTATCTCTGAACATTTCAAATGATTGGTTAAACTTGGGAATTAAGTGGGTTAATACACACTTAAAATGATCAGAATTTAATTAAATGTGGATAGTTTTGGATGGTTTCTTTCTTGCCACTGCGATTTGATGACTGGCGTAGTGGAAGCCTTCATTTTTGTGGTTTCTCATTTATTCCAGCATAGCTATGAAAAACAGTTTAAGGCTAAAAGATTTTTGTGCCAATGGGGAAAAAAAACAACAACCCAGGAACGATGGCTCTTCCAGTGGTAGTTGCTTCTTTAACTTGTCTACTTTCAACCATTTTTGGTTCAAACCCCTATACATGTGTATAATTTGAGATTGAGAGTTGGCTAAATAACTTTAGAGTTAGATCAAAATCACTAGCTAGATGTTGGTAAAATTCTAACATATTCTGCCCTTGAAAAAAAATTTATACTTTATATATAAAGTAAGACATGAATAAACAGTTGAATAGATGAATAGACATATCTGCTTAATAAAAACATATATGTTTGAATGTCTAGGTGGGGGCAGGTACGGTTAGACATACATAAATAGGACAAAAATCCTGCCTACTAGGGGCTCTCAGTCTACTTGGGGGTGAGGGTTTGGTATGGGGCACATACCCAGTGCTCTAATAGAGGCTGGGGACAGTGGGTGTGGCAAGGAAGCTCTTGTGGCCTTCTGGGAGTATTGATGTCAGTGCCTGGAGTAAGGTGTGGTGTGTTCTATGGAGATACTGGGTTCTGGGAGTCGAGGGACTTAGCCCATTTTTGTTTCCTCTCTTCTGCTGGTCCTGCTCTTGGTGAGACGTCTCCTGTGTCCCAATTCTTGCACAATACATGAGTCACACCTATTAGAAGCAGGGGAGAGGCGATGGTTTTATTTTAAAGGGAGGCCCCTCAGCCCTTCTCTTCTAGCTCCTTGGATTATCAATGAAATTTAATAATTGCTGAGGAGCTAAGGAAAGTCATAAGGAAGCTGGAGACAATGTTTGCTGGTAGAGGAGGGATAGAGAGGTAAAAATTGAGACTTGATTATCCTCCTGTATGCTCGAGCCAGTAGACTTCAAAGTATTTGGGACTGGAAGAATTATTGACCTCTGGAAACATTTTTCCCTTCTTAGAACAGCTAATACAGAATATTGGCACCCTTTTGACTTTAGCTTATGGGTATTAAAGGATAATTTTTAAAAGATAAAAATTATGACTCTCATACAAATATAAAATACTTTATTAATTAATGAGGGAACCAATAAGATGTTACAGCTTGTTCAAAGGGCAATTCAGAGAGCAGACACACACACACACACACACACACACACACACACCCACCCACCCACCATGAAGTGAATTTGAAATAGATGCAGCTCTGGCTTTGAGGGGATAGGTTGTCTCTCCCTCAGACAATTCATTTGCCTCTGTGCAGACAGGAATCATTGTATTGCTATCGGTTATGTACAGCTTGACCGAGTTGCAAAATGGCTCAAATACAAAGGCTCAAATCCCATAGCATCAGATAACTTGGAAAGTTATGTTCCAGTTGAGATGCTTCTTTGGAGAAGGGACCATTGCAGCATCTAAGCATTTATTTTTATTTTATTTTATTTATTTTTTATTTTTATTATTATTATTTTTTTTATCCTTCATTTTTTGTTCAGACAGAGTGGGAGGGAGAGAGAGGTAGAGAGAGAGAAACATCGACGTGAAAGGGACACATCGAGTGGCTGCCACCCGCACGACCAACCAGGGCCGGGGACAAACTGCAACCGAGGTACATGCCCTTAGCGGGAACCGAACCCGGGTCTCTCTGGACTGCAGGCCGATGCTCTAACCGCTGAGCCAAACCGGCCAGGGCTAGTTTATTTTTTTTTAACTCATCTTTATTGTTGAATGTATTACAGATATCCCCCCTTTTCTCCCCATTGACCCCCTCTTCCCCAATCCTGCCCCCCTCCTGCCTTCCCCACACTATTGTTGGTGTCCATTGGTTATGCATATATGCATAGAAGTTCTTTGGTTTATCTCATCCTGCCTCCCCCCCCTTCCCTTTGAGGTTCATCAGTCTAACAACCAATTTGCACTTCTTAATTCCTTCATCTTTTTCACTCATCCCCCAAGTCTAAATCCATCTGGCAAGCAACAAAAAGTTCTCTGTATCTATGAGTCTGTTTCTGTTCTGCTTGCTCATTTTGTTTGTAGATTCAATTGTTGATAGATATATATTAATTACCATTTTATTGTTCATATTTTTGTTCATCTTCTACTTCAAGAAGACCCTTCAACATTTCATATAATGCTGGTTTGGTGGTGATGAACTCCTTTAGCTTTTTCTTGTCTGGGAAACTCTTGGTATGTCCATCGATTCTAAATGATAGCTTTGCAGGATAGAATTATCTTGGTTGTAGGTTGTTGCTTTTCATCATCTTGAGTATCTTGCCACTCCTTTCTGGCCTGCAAAGTTTCTTTTGAGAAATCAGCTGACAGTCTTATGGGAGCTCCTTTGTAGGTAATGAACTGCTTTTCTCTTGCTGCTTTTAAGATTCTCTCTTTGTCTTTAACCTTTGGCATTTTGATGATGATGTGTCTTGGTGTGGACCTGTTTGGATTCATCTTGTTTGGGACTCTGTGTGCTTCCTGGACTTGTATGTCTGTTTCCTTTACCAAGTTAGGGAAGTTTTCTATCATTATTGTTTCAGTTTCTTGTTCTCTCTCTTCTCCTTCTGGCACTCGCAAGATGCGAATGTTGGTATGCTTGAAGTTATCCCGGAGGCTCCTTACATTATTCTCATTTTTTGGGATTCTTTTTTCTTTTTGCTGTTCGGATTGGGTGTTTTTTTTGCTTCCTTATATTCCAATTCAATGGTTTGCTTCTTGGCTTCACCTACTCTACTATTGATTCCCTATAAATTATTCTTTATTTCAGTTAGTGCAGCCGTCATTTCTGACTGGTCCTTTTTTATGTTGTTGATGTTCTCACTAAGTTCCTTGGAGGTCTCCTTAAGTTCCTTGAAGGTCTCACTAAGTTCCTTGAGCAACCTTATAAGCAGTGTTTTGAACTCTGCATCTGATTCATTGCTTATCTCCATTTTGTTTAATTCTTTTCCTGGAATTTTGTTCTTTTCTTTCATTTGGGACATGTTTCTTTGTCTCCTCATTTTGGCTGCTTCCCTGTGATTGTTTCTATGTATTAGGTAGAGTTGCTGTGTCTCCTAGGCTTTGTAGGGTGGCCTATTGTTGTAGGTGTCCTATAGGATCCAGTGGCACAGCCTCCTTGATCACCCCAGCTGGGCCCTCAAGGTGCACCCCTAGTGTGGACTGTATACCCTTCTGTTGTAATTGAGTCTTGATTGCTGTTGGCACGTCAGTGGGAGGGATTTACTCAGGCTGATCAGCTACAACGACTGGCTGTGCCCACTGACCACTGGCCTCTGCTACCTTGGAGGATCAGCTGTGTAGGGGCTCACCACACAGAACAAGGCTTACTTCATCAGGGCTCTGGTACCCACTGAGTCCACTCACTGAGTGTGTCACTTGTGAAGGTGGTTGGGTGGTGGTGTTTAGATGTAGTCTGAAGCTGTCCACTGGGTGTGCTGGCTCTGGGGCAAGGTCAGCTACTGCCTGTGTTCTGTCTGGGACCACCGGCATAAGCTACAAAGTGATCTGCAGATGGCTGCTTCTTGTGCTGGGCCTGGAGGTGCCCAGGAAAACCCAAGTTGTGAACCAAGGCTGGTTGTTTCTAGTGCCAGGCCTGGGGCCACTTAACGAGAGGTATGGGGCTCACTGAGACCAGATGCTGCTTGTTTGAGAAATTTTAGGAAACTCTGAAGCAGGATCCAAGACAGGTCAATCCTATGGTAAAGCTTTTGGAAACAGCTTGGGTGGGCTCAAATGTTGGGTGGGGCGGCGCCTCAGGGAATCACCAGGACGGGGCAAACAGCAAAAGCCAGGTTGGCGGCCCCAGGGAAGGGCTCACCAAAGGAGCATCAGCCTCTGCCACCACATCTGTCCAGGAGAAAGTCGCCTCTCCAGCCCTTGTCCCAAGGCCAAACAGCTCAGTTCTTCCCTGTATGTCTCTGGTGCCCCTCAAGGTGCTTCCCCTCCAAGCTTAGAGGGAGAAAGTTCGAGTAAGTGCGTGCGCGGGCCCTTTAAGAGGAGCTTCCTGGGGCTCCAGAAGCCGTACCCGTACCCTCCCTCAGCCTCAGTTCCCTATGGTTTTTCCAGCCAGAAGTTATGGGGACTTCTCTTCCTGGCACTGGAACCCTGAGCTGGGTGCCTGATGTGGGACAGGGACTCCTCAGGGAGGACTTTCCCAGCCAAGGTGTCCCTCCTGATTTTTATCCGCCACATGTGGGTGTGGGATCAGCCCATCCACACCTCTGCCCCTCCTACCAGTCTTGGTGTGGCTGCTGCTTTAATTTCGTAGTTGTAGGACTTCCATTCAACTTGATTTCAGGCGGTTCTGAATGATGGTTATGTTGTAGTTTAGTTGTAATTTTGATGTGGTTGTGGGAGGAGGCGATACCGTGTTTGCCTACGCTGCCATCCTGACTGGAAGTCGCAGCATCTAAGTATTTAAAGAGCCTGAGGGACCCGGCCTGTGTGGCTCAGTGGTTGAGCATCGACCCATGCACCAAGAGGTCACTGGTTCAATTCCCGGTCAGGGCACATGCTCAGGTTGTGGGCCCAATTCCCAGTGAGGAGCATGCAGGAGGCAGGTAATCGATGTTCTCTCTCATCGATGTTTCTATCTCTCTCTTCCTCTCCCTTCCTCTCTCTCTAAAAATCAATAAAGAAAAAAAAAGTTTATAAACACCTGCAAGTCTGAGACCCAGTTTTGTCCTGTTGAGTGTTTGTGGTAGTGAACATTTGGCTGCTTGGTAATCATTTTCCAACTCATCCAAGTTTAGTTTGATGTATTAGTGCATTTGGAATAAGTTCCAATTCCAGGAAGAAAAGAAAAACAAGTAATTCATGTTGAAGGTATGTCTTAGTCTGTCATAAAAAAATACCATAGTTTGGGTGTTTTAAACAACAGAAATTTATTTCTCACACTTCTGGAAGCTGGCCTAATATCATGGTATCTGCAGGGTAGGTTTCATTTTGAGGCCTCTTCTCTTGGCTTGTAGGTGACTGCCATCTTGCCATTTGCTCACATGACCTCTTCTTTGGGTGTGCATGAAGAGAAGGAAAGATTTCTCTCTTCTTCTTTTTGTTTTTTAATCCTCACCCAAGGATATTTTTCCTTTTTTTTTTTTTTTTTTTTAGAGAGAGAGTGGGAGGGAGGGAGGGAGGGAGGGAGGGAGAGAGAGAGAGAGAGAGAGAAAGAAAGAAACATTGATGTGAAAGAGACACATCGATTGGTTGCTTCTCGCATGACCCTGACTGGGTCTGGGGATTGAACCTGCAACCCAGGTACGTGCCCTTGACCGGGAATCAAACCTGAGACCGGGAATCAAACCCGAGACCCTTTGGTCCACGGGCCGATGCTCTAACCGCTGAGTCAAACCAGCCAGAGCTCTCTTTTCTTCTTTTATAAGGACACTGATCTTATCATGAAGATCTCATCTCATGACTTTATCCAACCTTAATTACTTCCCAAAGGCTCCCATCTCCAAATATCACATTGTAAGTTAGGGCTTCAACATATGCATTTGGGTGAGGGAGATATAATTCAGTCCATAGCAAGGTGAAAGTATGGTATAAATCAGTAATGGAGGTTCAAGATGGCTCAAAATATCTTGAAACTCAGAATTTTAGACAGAAGCAATCTTGAAGCTATTTATGTGTGCCTCTGCTTTGTTTTATGGGTGAGAAATCTAACCCCTAGAGAAGTTGTGACTTACCATTTGTTGGTGGCCTTGGAACCTGAGCCTCAGGCTGGTGTGCTTTCCCCTGTGACAGGTGCTGCTAGAGGGGTGATAGTTTGATTCCTTTCTGTAAAGCCAGATGTGTGGGACAGCTGTGTGAATTCTGATAACCTTTCTTATCCTTTATATAATTTGGGGGAGGGAGGATGAATGGTAAATATCCTCAGGCGTATTTTAGGATAGTAGTTTTAGGAAAGACTATATATGACAAATTAAGTCTGCTGTGATGTTCTGTTTAAAGTGCAGATGCTTCACCAACCCAGGCTGACTTGGAAGCCCCAAAGTTTGGATTGTAACAAAACCCTGATGTTTGCAGGTATAAAATTGCCTTTTAGTTCCTTAATTTCTCTGATAATAAACTGAGGTAAGGATAATTCGCCAGCAAATTGTTTTTTTGTTCTTTTAGAGCATAGTTTTATAGGTGAAACTGGGAAACAGACCCCCACTTATGACAGGTGAATATATTCACATGGCTCTTTGCACGGTCCTGAAATGTGTAATGGTGGTGGAGGTGGTGATGAGGATATTACTGGTGTAGTGCTCAATAAAGAATGACAAATTTCAGGGTGGAGGGAAACCTGGAGAGCCCAGCAGAGCCAGTAGTTTGTGGAGCCTCTCTTATATGTCTAGCTCTATGGGGTTCTATAGGATTCCTTCCTTCCTTCCTTTTTTAATGGACTATAGAATCAGCTGTTGTGTCTCAGACCCGAGTAATAGAAATGAAAACAAAGTTAAAAAATTTTAAAACAACTATACCTGTTTATAACAGTAAACTTCTTAATACTTAACACACAGATCTTGCTGAATACAGGATTTAGCCAGATCGGTTCAGCTATATTATTGTTATAGAGGAACAAAGAAAGTCCCCGACATCCTATTCTAAATCTCTGTTGTCCAAGGCTACTTTGTACAGTTGGCAGGTTGTGCACTACACAGTGGTTCTAGCTGAGAGGGTGAAGGAGGCTGAGAACCAGCTGCATGCGGAGGCACGTGCCTTAACACTGGAGGAAGGGTTGCCTATCCCTAGTTCATTAGCCCAGAGGGGGTGCCATTTTCAGTTTGCTGTTCTTTTACCAAGCCAAGCTCCCACCCAGACTGGGATCTGTTTTTAACTGACACAGAGGTGCTGTATGGAGCAGTTTGTACCTTATTTATTTAAGTGGGAAACTTATTCTAGAGACATGGCTTAACTGGCATATAAAGCTAGATGGGAGAGTGTATTTTTAAATAAGAACAAATAAAACAAAAATGTAAACTTCAAATTTAATTTTACACGTATAGTATTTTAAACAGATTTATTTTGAATTAGTAAGCATGTGCAGGGCCTTCCAACATTCTGTGTGGTCCTCTGTGAAGCATGTAGATGCTCATGTATTCAACAGTATATTCCTGAATGACTGAATATAGATAAAAAGGTAATTTGCTGCCTCTTTTCAACAAAAGCTCCCATGTTGTTGAAATTAAAAACTTTCAGTCTCGCTCAGAACCTGAATTATCATTAGAACATCTGTCAAACAGTTGATGATGTGTGATGGGTAGTTGAGGTTGGTGCAGATAACCTGATACAACTTCCACTCTAGGAGGTCCTGGCTGGGTGTGTGCAGAGGGGCCTTTGTGACTGACTGGCTGGGCTGCTCCCAAGGCTGAGCCCACCCCTGCAGTGTTGGTCAACTCTGAGTTGCTAGGAATAGACACACGGGTTCCTTTTGGGTTTACTCAGGGCCAGGTAAACCAGGTCTTGGAGGGATCCTAGGGAGGGCCAAGCAGCTGGGCCTCATGAATCTTGGGGGTTTTACTTGAGTCAGTGCTTCACTCAAGAGGACTCACTTTCTTTCAAGCTACTCAGTCAAAAGGCAGCCCATGGCTCCTGGGCCACAAAGGGCCCATGTTCTCCCTTCACAGGCTGGACTGTGACCCACTCACATCTCAAAGAGGACTGGGCTCTGCCCAACTCCATGCTGGGCCCATTTTAGCTTGAGGCCCACTAACTGCTTTCATCCTCTGCTAGCTGGGCCTGCTTATGGAGGGGCATTTGTCCATCAGGCTTACTTGACAGGAGTTTATGAGCACTGACGGCCTTGGTCTGAGAACTTGGGGGTCAGAAACTGGCTGGTGGGGCCCAGGGGCCATGGCCTCACTGTGGAGGGCAGCATGTGGCACTGTGTCTCAGATAGCAAAGACTGGCTTCCATCGATCTGAAAGAATCCCAGGAGTAGGTCTGGTCAGGGACCTGAGTGGAGGTTGAAAACCTGGCCAAAGAAGGTAGTTTTCTTAATAAAATGTGAACCTTCTGCTTGGTTGCTTCCAAGAAGAAAAAACTGGCTGAGGAAAACATGTTGTTGTTGTGTTTTTTTTAATTTTTATTTATTTATTTATTTTTTATCCTCACCCAAGGACATTTTTCCATTTTTTGTTCAGATAGAGTGGGAGGGAGAGAGAGGGAGAGAGAGGAAGAGAGAGAGAGAAACATCGACGTGAAAGGGACACATCGAGTGGCTGGGGACAAACTGCAACTGAGGTACGTGCCCTTAGTGGGAACCAAACCTGGGTCTCTCTGGACCGCAGGCCGACGCTCTAACCGCTGAGCCAAACCGGCCAGGGTGGAAAACGTTGTTTTAAAGTAAGTAGGCTGTGAGGAGGTATGTGGTAGGCATCGGGAAACAGAATCTCTTGCTGTAGGAATGCCGTATTAAGAGGTCCTACAGAACAAACCACATTTCACTGTGAAGTAGCTGCACAAAAGTGCAGGACAACATTCAGACTCTGTAGTGAGTACCTTGAGGTATTTTCTGTAAATGATGGAGCAACCCCAAAAAGCAACTCTTAAAGTTCAGAGGAATCATAACAGAATGCTTAGGCAAAGTTGTAGGCATTCCATTTTCTGATAGAGGTATATTTGTACATATTATAAATATATTCTGAAAGATTATCTATTTAAAATCATTTCAGGCCCGGCTGGTGTGGCTCAGTGGTTGAGCGTCGACCCATGCACCAAGAGGTTGCTGGTTCTATTCCCGGTCAGGGCATATGCCCAGGTTATGGGCCCGATTCCCAGTGGGGGGCATGCAGGAGCCAGCCAATCGATGTTCTCTCTCATCGATGTTTCTGTCTCTCTCCCTCTCCCTTCCTTTCTCTCTCTCTAAAATTCAATAAAGAAAAAAAAATCATTTCAGGTTCAGCCTAGCCAGTGTGGCTCAGTGGATTGAGCGTCGTCCCATGGACTGAGAGGTCCCAGTTCGATTCCCCGTCAGGACACATGCCCTGGTTTCAGGCTCAATCCCCAGTAGGGGACGCGCAGGAGGCAGTCAGTGGATGTTTCTCACATTGATGTTTCTATCTCTCTCTCTCCATCTCTCTCTAAAAAATCAATAAAAACATATTTAAAAAATAAAAAATAAAATCATTCTAGGTCTGACTGCTCTGATGCTAACTTGCTGACTGTGGTTGAATTCCAGAGAGCATGTCTGATTGGCATGTCTGATTGGCCTGATGACCACTGTCTCTGTTTGGGTGGGGCTTCCCCAGCTAGGCCAAATTAGAGATGCTTGAACAGCCTGTGGGTTGGCTGCCCTTGGGTCAGATGCCCACCCCGCTTGTGCACTCAGGGTCCTAAGCATGACACCTCTGGGCAAGGAACAGCCTGGGGTCACTTCTCTTAGGGGTGAGGAAGGCAGAGGAGGAGAGATGGAATAGCTCTTAGAGGAGGTATCAGTGAGCATACTGATCTTTTCCTGTGATATGACTCTTACTCCATCACAAGCCTTTGCTTCAGCTCTACCCTTTTCTTCACACCTCTTCCAAATTTCCTGGTCTCCTCCTAGGTCACTCCCCTGCCTTTGTTCCATGTTAGGATCTATTGCGCCTCATCACTATCACTCACAGGTCTCCTTCCATCTGAACACCTTTGCCACTTGCCTGACCCCTCTCCCCTCCACCTTTATTCAGAGACACCGGAGAAGCTTTCCATATTTCTATTTGTCTATTCCAGCCACACATCTGGTAAAGTATCTTTTGGAAATTTGTTACTGTATAAGGCTTATAAAGCTTTATGTCAAGGAGCATAGTGTAAGTCATATATAAAGTGATCTGTAGTATAAATATCACAATTTTAACTTGAATGCTATTTTCCAAAATGGGAAATTTTTTTTTTTCTGATTATAAAAGTATTGTGTCTGTTATTTAAAAAAAAATCAGACTATTACAGAAAAAAATGAAAAAATTAAAAGTCACCAATATTCTCATTAGAGAGAACTTCCATTAATAGGTATATATTGTTTTAGACTTTGTTCCTGTGTGTTCATACTTGTAAAAATGGGATAATATACATTGGATATGGCACATGTGGGTTTTTTTTTTTTTTTTAGTTATAAATAGATTTACATTACTGCTTTTAAGAACTTTTTATGGAAGTGAAGTATACATACAGAAAAGTGCACAAATCTTAAGTTACAGCTAACATCTCAACATCATGCCTCATTATGCTTTAGACGCTCTCTTGTTGGCCCATCCAGTAGACCGTCCTATCTTGCTTTTGTTTTGGTTGCCACTTTGGAAATTGATCTATTTCTTTCTTTAGAATATTTTTTTTTGTTTCTTGACTGAGTGGCAAAATTGAAGGCTTTTATTCTATATTTTGAATCTGGAAAAACAGCATTTAAAATCTAATTTGGAATTTGTCATATCATGGTTTTGAATTAATCCAACAAGGAAAAAATCTATTAAGGGAGTGCACACCATTTTCTTTCTGAGAGCATAAGAAAACTGCCAGAAGTTTGAGCTATAGAAGTTTGGACAGGTGCCAAATATGTTGGTGGTCTCCACATGTGCTAATTTTAAAATTAAAATACAGTAAAATTTACTTTTTTTGATATACAGTTCTATGAGTTTTTTTTCTTTAATCCTCACCCAAGGATATTGCTTTCTAGATAGAGTGGAAGGGAGAGAAGGAGAGAGAGAGAGAGAAGAACATCGATGTGAGAGAGACACATTGATTGGTTCCCTCCTGCCCAACCCCCACTGGGGCAGGGGATCAAACCTGCAACCCTTGACCGGCAATTGAACCCGAGACCCTTTGGTCCACGGGCTGATACTCTAACCCCTGAGACAAACCTGCCAGGGCACATACATACATTCATGTAGCCACTACAATTAGGATACAGAACAATCTCAACCCACAAAACTTCCTCATTCTCTTCCTTTGTAGTCACACCCAACCCTTGACAACCACTCATCTGTTCCCCATAACTATAGTTTTGTCTTTTCCAGAATGTCATATGAATGGAATCGTAGAGTATGTAAACTTTTGAGACTGTCATTCAGTGTCATGCATTTGAGATTCATTCATGTTGTTTTATCAATAGTTTATTCCATTTCATTGCTGACTATTTTCCATTGTAGGTATGTACCACAGTTTCCTTATTCATTTACCTGTTGAAGGACATTTGGGTAGTTTATAATTTTTGGTGACTATGAATGGAGCTGCTGTAAATGTTCATATATGGTTTTTATGTGAACATAGGTTTTTATTTCACTGGGGTTAATACCTAGGAGTGTAATTGTTGGATCATATGGTTAAGTGTATGTTCAACTATATAAGAAACTGCTAAACAGTTTCCAGAGTGACTTTACTAATTTGCATTTTTTTTTTTTTTGCATTTATCTTTAGATAGAGCGGGAGGGAGAGAGGGGAGAGATAGAGAGAGAGAGAAACATCGATGTGAGAGAGACACATCGACTGGTTGCCACTCACATGACCCCAACCAGGGCCAGGGACAAACTGCAACTGAGGTACATGCCCTTAGCAGGAACTGAACCCGGGACTCTCTGGTCCACGGGCCACGTTCCAACCGCTGAGCCAAACTGGCCAGGGCTAATTTGCATTCTTACCAGCAGTATATGAGAATACTGTTTGCTCTTCATCCTGGCCAGCACTTGGTATTATTGTCTTTTTTTTCTAATGTAATAGGCAATATGGTGGCATCTCCTAGTGGTTTTAATTTGCATTTCCCGAAATAACTAATGATGTCAAGCATCTTGTGCTAATTTGCAATCTGTATATTCTCTTTGATAAAGAATCTGTTCAAGTCTTTTGCCCATTTTTTAAATAATTGGACAGTTTGTTTTCTTACTGTTGAATTTTGAGAATTCTTTGTGTACTTTGGACATAAGACCTTTGTCAAATACATGACTTGCAAATATTTAAACTCAGTGTTTGTCTTTTCCTTTCATTCTCTTCACAATGTCTTTTGCAGAACAAGTTTTTAGTTTTAATCAAATTCATTTTATCAAGTTTTTCCTGCCGGATTGTGCTTTTGGTGTCATATCGAAGAACTAATCTCAGGTCATGAAGATTTTTTCTAAGAATTATAGTTTCATGTTTTACTTTTAGATCTATGACCCCTTTGAGTTAATCTTTATACAAGGTGAAAACTTTAGGTTGAAGTTCATGTATTTGCCTATTGATGTGTAGTTATCCAAACATTATTTGTTGTAAAGACTATTTTTTCTCCATTGAATTGCTTTTCTACCTTTGTTGAGTTATGAAATTTTAGTATTTCATTTAGAGCAATTCTACTGGCTATGAATTCTCTTAATTTTCTTTTATTTGAGAATGTCTTTATTTCACATTTATTCCTGAAGGTTAGTTTTGCTAGATATAGAATTCCGGGTTGTCAGTTTGTTTCTCAGCGCTTTTTAAATGTTATTCCACTTTCTGGCCTCCATGGTTTCTGATATTAAATCTGCATCATTCAAATCATTGTTTTGCTGTGTATAATGCATAATTTTCCTCTGGTTACTTTTTGGACTTTTTCTTTGTCAGTTTGCAGTGGTTTGATTATGATGCATCTAGGCATAGATTTCTTTGAGTTTTTTCTGTTTGAGGTTTGCTGAGTTTCTTGAATCTTTAAATTTATGTCTCTCCCAAATATGGGAAGTTGTCTTTTATTATTTCTTCAAATACTTTTTTTCTGTTGCATGTTCTTTCTCCTCTACTTTTAGGATTCCAATCACACAAGTAGTAGACCTTTTGGTATTATTCCATGGGTCCCTGAGTCTAAGCTGGGGAATTTTGGAGAAAAAATAGGAAACTGACTGCTGGTTCAGTAGTACTTTCAATTCTGATTTCCTCCATCTGCCTACTACTGTTTATTTTTCAGAGTCATATTATAGTTGCTTCATGCATTGTTTCCAAATTTATAGCAGCATTTAATAGTATGGACAGGATGGAGTGTACTTTACTAGGATTCCAAAATTGTGATATTTGGAAGTTTTCTAATTTGTTTTCATTAGCTATAGCAAATAGGCTGTTGAATTGCAGGCTGCTGGGGACCTGATCTGTTTAGACTAGAGATAAATCATAGTGCTGTGGTGTTTGTTTTTTTGTTTTTAATCCTCAACCAAGGATATTTTTCCATTTATCTTCAGATAGAGTGAGAGGGGGAGAGAGAGAGAGAGAGAAAGAGAGAGAGAGAGAGGGAGAAACATCGATTTGAGAGAGATACATCAATTGGTTGCCTCTCGAACAACCCCGACCAGGGCTGGGGACGAACCGCAACTGAGGTACATGCCTTTGGCCAGAGTCAAACCCACGACACTTTGGTCCGAGGGCTGACTCTCTAACCGCTGAGCCAAACTGGCTAGGGCTAAATTTGTTTTTGTTTTTAAAGTAAGGGAATATTTAAAATATTACTCTGGATATTACTGGCATGTGCAGGGAATCATAAAAATATCCATTTTAATAAGGTTCGGACTTAATATCTTTTAAACTAATGAACAGACTTCTGCCTGCAGGTGTGAAAATGGAGTGGTCTAGATAAGAAAAGGTTTGTGACCACTCAGCTCAACTCCTGCCACCAAAATTTAAGTCTTTTTCTTCATCTTTTACTAGAAGACATTTAGCTTCAGCATGACTGATGTCACCTAAAATCTGTTGACTGCCCTCCTCTATTCTGTATTCCTATAGCTGAATCTTTGAACCTTAAATGTTTGCCAGTTTGAGTCAGCTCATGGCATCAGCCTGGCCTTCTATACCGCTGGGATAATTTTGAAGTTTATTCTTTTACATGTTAACAATTCCAAGTCTCTTATCCACAAATATGGCAAATGATAAGCCAGCCCTGTATGTTTTCTTTCAAATAATTGCCAGAAACTTAAGTGGACAGGGGCCATCCCTAAGGTCCTTCACCTGAACCTGTGTTCTAGGCTGACATGAAACATTAATTATCATCCTTTGGGTAGTGTTCAGTTACCTGTGGGTATGGTTTAAGGCTTATTTATTAGATGCCTGTTCATTCCCCATTGGTTAGTCAGTCATTGACCAGCTCTTATTGAGAGCCTATTGTGGAGGGAGGGATATAGAGCAGGAAACCAGATAGACACAATTCCTGAGACAGGTGCCACTGTGCTGTAAACCTGAGTAAACACGGGAACAAGGCATGTGTAGGGGCACTTCCTCATTCAATCTTGCAGGAGAGCTAAGGCTACAGAGAGAATGGCTACAGGGCAGCTTGTGTTAAGTGCTTGGAAGAGATGGAGGTGAAGCCTAGAGGGGGAAAGGCTAATTGTGGAGGGATCAGGGAAGGCTTCCCAGAGGAGCTTGCATTAATCTTTTTTTTTTTTTTTAATCCTCACTCGAGGACATTCCATTTTTTGTTCAGATAGAGTGGGAGGGAGAGAGAGTGAGGAAGAGAGCGAGAGAGAGAAACATCGACGTGAAAGGGACACATCGAGTGGCTGCCTACCGCACGACCAACCAGGGCTGAGGACAAATTGCAACCGAGGTACGGTGCCCCTAGCGGGAACTGAACCCGAGTCTCTCTGGACCACAGGTCGACGCTCTAACCACTAAGCCAAACTGGCCAGGGCTGCATTAACCTTTTTAACTGTTTGTTTTAAAATTACTTTTTAAAGATATCACAAAAGTAATACTAATTTATTTTTATTTTAATTTTTTTTATTAATTTGTTTTTGTTACAGATGTTTCTCCTTTTTCCCCCACTGACACCATCCTCCCCATCCCCCCCCGTCCCATCCCCAGCATTGTTGTCCATGTCCATCAGTTATGCGTACATGCATATAAGTTCTGTGGTTTATCTCTTCCGTCCCACCCACCCCCTCTTCTGAGGGTTGTCAGTCTGTACCCTACATCCACATCTCTGGGTCTATCCTGTTCCTCAGACTGTTATGTTCATTATATTCCACAAATAAGTGAGATCATGTGATATTTGTCTTTCTCTGCTTGGCTTGTTTCGCTTAGGATGATACTCTCCAGGTCGTCTCAAAGGATAAGAGATCTTTCTTTCTTACAGCTGCATAGTACTCCATTGTGTATATGTACCACAGCTTTTTTTATCCATTCGTCTACTGATGGACACTTGAGCTGTTTCCAGATCTTAGCTATTGTAAATAGTGCTGCTATGTACATAGGGGTACATATATTCTTTCTAGTTGGTGTTTCAGGTTTCTTAGGGTATATTCCTAGAAGTGGGATCACTGGGTCAAATGGCAGTTCAATTTTTAACTTTTTGAGGTAACACCATAGTGTTTTCCACAGTGTCTGGACCAGTCTGCATTCCCACCAGCAGTGTACTAGAGTCCCCTTTTCTCCACACCCTCGCCAACACTTGTTATTTGATGATTTGTTGATGGCGGCCATTCTGACGGGTGTGAGGTGATACCTCATAATTGTTTTAATTTGCATCTCTCTGATGATTAGTGACATAGACTATTTTGTCATATGTCTCTTGGCCATTTGTATGTCCTGTTTGGAGAGGTGTCTATTTAGGTCCTCTGCTCATTTTTTAATTGGGTTCTTTGTCTTCCTTTTGTTGACTTGTATGAGCACTCTATATACTTTGGAAATTAACCCCTTATCTGGTGCATCATTGGCGATTATGGTCTCCCATATAGTGGGATCCCTTTCTGTTTTGATGGTTGTTTCTTTTGCTGTGCAGAAGCTTTTTAGTTTGATGTAGTCCCATGTGTTCATTTTTTCCTTTGTTTCTCTTGCCTTAGGTGTTGTATCAGTGAAAATTCTGCTGCGTATGATGTCTGAAATTTTGTTGCCTGCATTTTCTTCTAGAATTTTTATGGATTCACGAATCACATTTAAGTATTTTATCCATTTTGAGTTTATTCTTGTGTATGGTGTAAGTTGGTGGTCTAGCTTCATTTTTTTTGCATGTAGCTGTCCAATTTTCGCAACACCATTTATTGAAGAGACTGTCTTGACTCCACTGTATGCTCTTGCCACCTTTGTCAAATATTAATTGAGCATATTGTCTTGGGTCAATTTCTGGGTTCTCTAGTCTGTTCCATTGATCTATCTGCCTGTTCTTGTGCCAGTACCAGGCTGTTTTGATTACCGTGGCTTTGTAGTATAACCTGAAATCTGGTAATGTGATCCTTCCTACTTTGTTCTTCTTTTTCAAGATTGCTGTAGCTATTCGGGATCTTTTTTGGTTCCGTATAAACTTTTGGAGTGTTTGTTCTAGTTCTGTGAAATAGGTCGTTGGTATTTTGATGGGGATTGCATTGAATCTATAGATTGCTTTGGGTAGTAAGGACATTTTAATGACGTTAATTCTTCCAATGCATGAACAAGGTATATGTTTCCACTTTTTTATATCTTCCTCTATTTTTTCAATGACCTGTAGTTTTCTGTGAAGAGGTCCTTTACTTCTTTGGTTAAGTTTATCCCTAGGTATCTTAATTTTTTTGCCGTGATGGTAAATGGGATTGTTTTTTTAGTTTCTCTTTCTGTGATTTCATCATTGGTGTATAAGAATGCTATCGATTTCTTGACGTTAATTTTGTATCCTGCTACCTTGCCAAATTTGTTTATTAAATCTAGTAGATTTTTGATGGAGTCTTTAGGGTTTTCTATGTACAATATCATGCCATCTGCAAATAATGACAGTTTCACTTCCTCCTTTCCACTTTGGATCCCCTTTATTTTTTCTTCATGTCTAATTGCTGTGGCTAAGACTTCCAGTACTATGTTAAATAAGAGTGGCGAAAGTGGGCATCCCTGTATTGTTCCCGTTCTTAAGGGGAATGCTTTTAGTTTTTACCCATTGAGAATGATGTTGGCTGTAGGTTTTTCATATATAGCCTTTATTATGTTGAGATATGGACCCTCTATTCCCACATTGCTGAGCGTTTTTATGCATGCCTTTATCGATTGACCTCATAGCATTTTTTCTTTTATTTTTTATTATTAAAAAAAGTTTTTTTTCCCCTTTATTGATTTTAGAGAGAGAGGAAGTGAGAGGGAGAGAGAGATAGAAACATCGATGAGAGAGAACATCGATTGGCTGCCTCCTGTATGCCCCACACTGGGGATTGGGCCCACAACCTGGGCATGTGTCCTGGCTGGGAATGGAACCGGCAACCTCTTGGTTGACGCTCAACCACTGAGCCATACCGGCTGGACACATTTAAAAAAAAAATTTACATACAATAAACTTTACTTTTTATAATATACAGCTCTGTGAGTTTTGACAGATATGTAGAGTCATGTGTCCACCACAATCAAAGTACAGAATAGTTCTATCAACCGTCAAAATTGTCTCATTCGTCCCTTTATTCTCCACTACTCTCTCTACTGCTATTTAACCCCTGGCAACCAGTGATTTTGTTTTCATTCCTATCATTTTGCTTTTTCCAGAATGTTACATAAATAGAATCACAAAGTATGTAGCCTTTTGAGTCTGGCTCTTTTTCACTTAGCATGATGCATTTGAAATACTCCTCTATGTTTCTGTGTGTACCCCTGGAATGCCTGCATCAGTAGCTTAACAGCTATTGATGATCATGGCTTAGATCATTGTTTTTCATTGGAGGTGGGAGAAGATTTTGTCCCCCAGGGGACATTTGACATTTGGAGACATTTTTGGTTGCCATCACAGGAGCTGAGTCAAGTTCTGGCACCTAGTACATAGAGGCCAGGGATGCTGCTAAACATTGTATGATGTACCCTGGCTGGGTAGCTTAGTTGATTGGGAGCGTCATTCCATACACCAAAAGGTTGTGGGTTTGATTGCAGTCAGGGCACATACCTAGGTTGCGGGTTCGATCCCAGGTTGGGGTGAGAATGGGGGGCAACCAATCTATGTCTCTCTCTCTCTCTTCCTCTCTCCTCCCTCCCTCCCTCCCTTTCTCTCTAAAATCAATGAAAACATATCCTCGAGTGAGGATTAAAAAAAACCAAAATCGTTGTAAGATGCATAGGACAGCTCCCACTACAAAAAAAACTATCTGGTCCAAAATGTCACTAGTGCTAATTGTGAGAAACCTTGTTCTAGAGTACAGTGTTGGTATCAGAATTTTGCAAAGATCCCCATGAACCAAGTATGTGAACCACTGGTGTAGACCAAGAGCTACAGGAAATCCGAGAGAGGTAAGAGTGATCTGGGCTAAAGAAAAAGCCAGAGAAAGCTTTAGAGGGGGAAGATGACATGAATGGGAGTTAGAAGGATGCTTTTGATAAGTTAACAGACAGTAAAAAGAATGTTGTTAGGTTGAGTCTAGCAAAATTAACATCTTCTAGTTTTCAGGTGGATTGAGAATCTCTGGCCTATGTCCATTACAAAATGATGATTTTCTAATTCTATTATTCCTTCTGAATTTTAGCTGGAATTCTGCAAAGAACTTTTCCTCAACATCCATTTGATTACCCTGAAATACAGTTTGTACAGGAAAGGCAAGGTACATGCTTGATACTTTTCCTTTATCAATTTTCCTAATTACAAGCTGATGTTTTAGTAACCTTCAAAGATGAACAATGGGGCTTTCACTCCTTTGTAATATCAGTACAGACTTTTGAATTCTTTTTTTTTAAATATGTTTTTGTTGATTTTTTATTTTATTTTTCAGCACCTCATTTGTTTTTATTGATTTTTTTTTAGAGAGAGAAGAAGGGAGAGAGAGATAGAAACATTGATGTGAGAGAGAAACATCAATCTGCTGCCCACTACTGGGGATCAAGCCGGCAACCCAGGCATTTGCCCTGACTGGGAATCGAACTGGGACCTCTCAGTCCATGGGACGACACTCAATCCACTGAGCCACACTGACTGGGCTTGAATTCTTCTTTTTAAAAAAATGTTTTTATTGATTTTTTATTTTACTTTTCGGCACCTCATTTGTTTTAATTGATTTTTTTAGAGAGAAAGGAAGGGAGAGAGAGATAGAAACATGGATATGACAGAGAAACATCGATTGGCTGCTTTCTGCACACCCCCCACTGAGGATCAAGCCTGCAACCCAGGCATGTGCCCTGACTGGGAATTGAATCAGGACCTCTCAGTCCATGGGACAATGCTCAATCCACTGAGCCGCACCAGCCAGGCCAAACTCATGAATTCTTATGTATTTAATATATTTTAGTATTTTGTGCTCATTTAAAAAAAATTTTAGTACAAATTGATTGTTAGACTGACGAACCTCAAAGGGAAGGGGGGAAGGGTGGTGGGAAGAGATAAACCAAAGAACTTATATGCATATATGCATAACCAATGAACACAGACAATAGTGTGGAGAAGGCAGGAGAGGTGTGGAGTGGGAGGAGGGGGTCAATAGGGGAAAAAGGGGGGACATCTGTAATACATTCAACAATAAAGATAAGGTTTAAAAAAAGATTTATTTTGAAATAATTTCAGACTCATAGAAAGTTTGTAAGAATAGTATAAAATAATAGATACTTTCACCTACATTCTCCAAATGTTAACTTTTTACCACATTTGCTTTTTTAAAATTTTTTATCCTCATCTGAGGATATTTTTCTGTTTATCTTCAGATGGAGTGGGAGGGAGGGAGGGAGGGAGAGAGAGAGAGAGAGAGAGAGAGAGAGAGAGAGAGAAACATCTATGTGAGAGAGAGACATTGATTGGTTGCCTCCTGCACAACCCCGACTGGGACTGGGGACGAACCACAACTGAGGTACGTGCCCTTGACTGGAATCGAACCAGTGACTCATTGGTCCTCGGGCTGACGCTCTAACTACTGAGCCAAACTGACCAGGGTTGCTTTTTAAAAAATCTTTATTGTTGAAAGTATTAAAGATGTCCCCCTTTTTTCCCACTACATTTGCTTTATCCTTTCTCTTTGTTTATGTGTGCATATGTGAATGTATGCATGTGCTATTTATATTTATTTAATGTACACACACATATATATATATATATATATATATATATATATATATATATACTTTTAATCCTCATCTGAGGATATATTTTTATTGATTTTAGAGAGAAAGCAAGGGAGAGACAGGGACAGGGAGAGAGAAACATTGATGTGAGAGAGAAACATTGATCAGTTGCCTTTCATACATGACCTGACCGGGGATTGAACCCTCAACCTGGGTATGTGTCCTGATTGGGGTATGGAACGATGCCCCAGCCAAATGAGCCACATGGCCAGGGCTATTTATCTAATATTTTAAGTCTTTTGAGAGTACACTGCAGACTTGGTGCCTCTTTATCCCTAAGTCAGGAAATTAACATTGATATAATACTATAGCTAAACTATAGACCCCCTTCATGTTTCCCTGGTTGTCTCAAAACTGTTCTTTATAGTACAAGAAAATCCTGGATTATGAGTTGCATTCAGTTGTCACATCTCTTTAATCTCCTTGAGTCTGGAATAGTTCCTCAGCCTTTGTGTTTCATGACATTGACATTTTGGAAGAGACAGGTTAGTTGTTTTGTAGAATGTCCCTCAATTTGGGTTTTTCTAACATTTTCTTCTGCTTAGATTCTGGTTATTTTGTGGTATTGTCAGGGATACCACAGAAATGATTATGTATTCTTTTCACTGCATCATATCAGAAGCAAATGATGTGGATTTGTTCCATTACTGATGATCTTAACTTGGTTAAAGTGATGTTTGCCAGGCTTCTCCCCTGTCAAGTTACACCCCCGCCCCCCCCCCCCCCCCCCCACCGCATATGTAGTTCCAATTAGTAAGTATATCTGTGAGGAGATACTTATAAACTATGTAAATTTGTAGTTTCTTAAACTTCCACTTTTTAGTTTTAATATCCATTGCTTGAATTAAGTAATGTTATGATGGTTGCCAAATGGCAAATTTATAAATGCATCATTCCTTCAATATTTATTAGCTGGATTTTCAACTGTAAAAGAAGAGTTTTTCCTTCTGCCCTGTTTATTTATATCAGTATGGACTCAAGGGTTCATATTTTATTCATGAATTCTAATATTTAACTATCATTATTTATTTTGATGCTCAAGTTGTCTCTGATTTGGCCAATGGGATCCCCTTTGAACTGGCTCTAATGTACTTTAGGCGTGTTCCCTTTAGTCTCTGACACAAGATTTCCAGGTTTGTCTTCTACTCTTCTTCTCAGCCTTGGAATTATCCAAGGAGACTTGGTTCCTTTCATTGAAAAATGATTGTATTTAGAAACCAAGATTTGAATGTTATTATTTTCATATATATGTGTGTTCATATTGATATGTACAAGGTGGGGCAAAAGTAGGTTTACAGTTGTTCATATGGGAAATAATACAGTAATTAATAAATAATAATACAAGCCCTGGCTGGTGTGGCTCAGTGGTTGAGCATTGTCCCATGAACCAAGAGGTTGCCGGTTCGATTCCTGGTCAGGGCACATGCCCAGGTTGTGGGCCCAAATCCCAGTGGGGGGCATGCAGGAGGTGGCCAGTTGATGTTCTCTCTCATCCATGTTTCTATCTCTCTCTCCCTCTCCCTTCCTCTCTCTCTAAAAATCAGTAAATAGTCCTGGCCAGTTTGGCTCAGTGATTAGAGCGTCGGCCCGCGGACCAGAGTCCCGGATTCAGTTCCCGCTAAGGGCTCGTACCTTGGTTGCAGTTTGTCCCCAGCCCCAGTTGGGGTCATGTGGGTGGCAGCCAGTTGATGTGTCTCTCACATTGATGTTTCTCTCTCTCTCTCTCTCTCTCTCTCTCTCTCTCTCTCTCTCTCTCTCCTCCCCCCTCTCTTCCTTCCACTCTATCTGAAGATAAAAATGCAAAAATGTCCTTGGGTGAGGATAAAATAAAAAGAAAAAAAAAACCAATAAAGAAAAAAAAATAAAAAAAATTATTTGAGGGTTTTTATTTAATTACTTATACTTTCATCTCTTTTATGCTTAAATTTTTGATTCCTAAAAATTAAAAATAGAATTACCATATAATCAAGCAATTCCACTTCTGGGTATATGCTCAAAGGAATTAAAAGCAAGGACTCAAACACATAGTTGTCCACCTGTGTTCATAGCAGCATTAGTCACAATAGCCAAAAAGGTGGAAACAACCCAGGTTTCCATTGACAGATGCATGGATAAACAAAATGTGGTATAGACATACAGTGGAATATTATTCAAAAGGGAGAAAATTCTGGTATATGCTACAGCATGTACATATCCCCCCCACCAGACTCAGCTTGGTGAAAACTGGAACTGTGTTTGAGTTCTGTTAGACTTTCACATAGTAATGACAGTGGCTACCATTTATTTAACACTCATTATGTCCCAGGCATAGTACTAAATATTTTATATTTAATCCTTGAAGTAACCCTATAAGATAAGAATTGTCCCCATTCATTTCATGGATGAATAGAGGCCCAGAGAAGAGAGGTAACTAATTCACAGACAGAGCTAGTAAGTGGCAGAGTTGAAACTGGAAACCAATACCCTTTAACTACTGTGCCAAGTGACTGTGCTAATGGCTGGTGATGCCATTAGCTGAGTCAGGAAAGGGGACTTTTGTGCTCACATTTGTGGGTACCTGGGGACATTTACATTAGGAGGAGATGCCCTGGGGGAGTGTTGCAGCTGGGGGTCTGGAGCTTAGATAGAAGTTCAGACTAGAGAAGTAGATTTGAGAGTGGGAGTCTGGATCAGAGGAATCTGTTGGGTACACGTGTCTGCTGAGAAAGCAGCATGACAAAGCCCTGGGGAGCACCCACCATTTGAGGGGAGGCAGGATAGGAAGAGAGCAGTGGAAGCCAAGGGTGGGTGGAGGGATGAACAGCAGTGCCTAGGGTTCAGGGACTGGGTTTGAACCCCAGCTCTGCTATTAATGAGACTTTGTGATCTTGGATGTGTTGCTTAACATCTTTCCCTCATTTTTCTCATCAATAGGATGGTGATTAAAAATCATGGTTCAGCGGTTAGAGCGTCAGCCTGCGGACCAGAGAGTCCCGGGTTCAGTTCCCGCTAAGGGCATGTACCTAGATTGCAGTTTGTCCCCGCCCCGGTTGGGGTCGTGTGGGTGGCAACCAGTCAATGTATCTTTCTCACGTTGATGTTTCTCTGTCTCCCTGTGCCTCTCTCCCTCCCGCTCTATATGAAGATAAATGCAAAAAAAAAAAAATGTCCTCGGGTGAGGAAAAAAAAAAAATCATGTTCTTCTTGGGGTGATAAAAATATTCTGGAATTACATAATGGTGATGGTTGCATAACTTTGAATATACTAAAAACCACTGAATTATACACTTTAAATGGGTGAATTTTATGGTATGTGAATTATATCTCAATTAAAAACAAGCAAACCAACAATATTCCTCACAGGATGGAATGAAAATTAAATGAGAGAATGTGACAGTACCCAGCACAGCATTTGACCCACAGAAGAAGGATTAGCAAATGTGGAATTTCTTAGGAGGACCACAGGGTCACACATTGTAGGGGCCACTGTTCTTATTATCTCTGAAACTGGGAACACCATTTACAAAGACTGTGCTGAATTTGTGTGGTAAGGTAGGGAGGAAGGTACCTGAATCTCAAGTCCCTGAATCTGTGGCAAGGCCCTGGAGGTCTCGGATTTGGCCACTTAAAGGAGGCTCCTCTTCTGAACCCTCCCTCAGTTGGATGATATGGAGGTTCCGGGGGCTGTTAGGGCCCATGGATCTCATGGCTGAGCTGGGTTTTCCAGGTGGACCTCCTTCTGGCCTCTTAGGATTTATGGTGCCCTGTTTTAGTCTAAATTAATCTTTAGGAAAAAGCTACCCTTGGTCTTGTTTCTCACTCAATGAGAAAAGCAGTGCTTTTTTCCCATTCGGTTAAGGTGGTTTGTCAGAGATGTTAGAGTGGGGAGGTGCCCAAGAATTAAAGCAGAAAGGAGGGAAGGGGGAAGGATTTGCTTTGGAATCACATGGGGATTTGACGCTGCTCCCTGGGATTTCTGCTTTATCCATGAGAAAGGAAGGGGGAACAGAAAACCCGAGTGCCAGCAGCCATTAAACATCTTCAGATGTGTATGGTTTGAAGGCAGCTTGTTTACTGTGTCTTCTGCACGTGCTTCATTAGTAATTTTAAATGGTCTGAAAATGTAGCTTTTTGGGCAGGGTGGCATTTGCAGTAAAATATTGTGGGTATTCTTTTGGCAAGAAAGATGCTGGCCATCCTGTGGTTTTCTGAAATCATGTGCAATTATATCATCAAACCACATAATAAGGTTTTATGGACTTTTTAAAAAAAACAAAATATTTTGCACTTCACTGGATAAAACTGTCTGTGTGCTTTAGGTATTTGGCTATCCAAGCCTATTTTAATTTGTCTGAGACTGTGATCTGCTGTGGCGAGCCATTGCTGACAAGTAACCCGTGGGTTTAATATGTATATATTAGTGCTCGCTATGATGTATGTATAATAATTTATGTTAAAGGTGAGAGTCTTGCCAAAAATAGAAATTGAAATACAATCTCCTGAATTCAGTTCTTAATGTATGTATGAGTTTCAAAATAGCAAAATTATTTACACTGTAGAACCCAGCTTGAAAAATGTGTCAGGAACACTAGTTGAGTAGGCCTTATGATGTGGGCCAAGCTCAGACCAAACCAAGCCCACAGCTTCCTGGAGCCATAACAGCCCTAGCTCTTCTGCCCTCAAATGAAACAAAGCCTTCAGGGGTTTGAAGTAAGCACAGCTTGGGGTGTGGCTGGTTGGACTGCCAGCTGGGCATACCTGACAAAGCTGCCACTGCCCTGGTCCTCTCAGCCACCTCTTTTCTTCTGATTGCCCTGAGCCCTTGGCAGCCTTCCCACTTTGTCCTCATCTCTTCCTTTCTTCTCAACAACAAGAAACTTATCTGCCTGTGCCTCCTGGCTCCTTTGCTTAACTAATCCTACTGCCTAATTAGTGCTCCCTGCCAGCCTAGATGGCGTTAGCACCTGAGGGCATCCCTGTCTTTCCAAAGCAGGTAGTTTTCATTTCATTGTCTGCATCTCTCAAATCCATAGCTTGGACACTATTTATTTAGCTGCAGAAAAACAGTGGAACCAAAGATTATATGCAAAGACATTGATTGCAGGTTAGATAATTTATACCTGCATTTAGTTCCTTTGATTGGGAACCAAAACATATTTGTTTATTGCTCTATTGTCTCAGGGGAAAGGAGGATAATATTTTACTTATACCTTCCTCATGGGATGGCCTTCCTTGAGTGGAGCAACTTGTGGATTATTTTTCTTAGAAAAATACAATAGTAGCTAGATCTGTTTGAGAATGGGTAATCAGGTTGTGTGCTTTGTCAGAGACCCTCACGGTACTGGCTCCCTGGGTCTCATACTGTGTTCTTTGAAGAGAAATCATATAGTGTTTTTTTTTCCCATGGTCAGTTGTGTGGAGGAAGGAATAGACCCTGGATAAATTATGTTACTCATCTGGTATACAAGAATGAGGTATGGGGAGGAACTAGCTTTGGGTTCTGGGCCACATGATGGAGATGCCACCTGCTTCCTAAGAGGGTGTAAGTATCAGAGATAACAAATGGACTATGCCTAGTACAGAGTCTGAGAGCATCCTTACATTATTGATGCTCCCTAAATGCAAGGCATTGTTATTCTGCAGTGCCTGGCAAAGCACAGCTATCTATTGGAGCCCCTTTGGCAGACCATACAACATGGCCTGCGAGCTTATGTTTTAAGGTGATCTATTATTTAACAGACATGTACATATTAGAGCAGCTTAAAACCCCTGGCCTCAGGACTCAGAAAGATGGTGGGGAAAAGCCGTGTGCTTCTTCTGTGGTTCTAGCTCCAGGATCCTGTCTTAGCAATGGCTGTGGGTTGAGAATGGAGCTGGTGTCTGAAGTGTAGTCACTTTCTCGCCCCTCCACTGTCCTTCCTGAGTTCTCTGTTCTGCACATCATGAGGTCTTCCAGCAGAGGCAGCAGTTTAACAACTTGCCTGTTGGATCTCTGTTTCTCAGTGCAAGCCAGATCTCATCTTTCAAATACCTTATTCAGTTTTGGTGGGAAAAGAGACACTTTAATTTTGAATATGCTAGAGTTGATTAGAGCGTGGTTTGATACTGAAGGTACTTTGGACCCTGGTGTGTGTGTGTGTGTGTGTGTGTGTGTGTGTGTTCATTACTCAATTAATAAGGTCCTCAGTAGTTGCTACCCTGCTAGGTAAGTGAACTTCTGTTTTTCACTCTGTGATTAAATTGTGCATGACCTGACAAAATTGAGTACTGACCAACATGCTTTTTGTGTTTCCCTAATTGGTTTTCCTCCAAACTGCAATGTAGTGTTAATAGGTGTGCTGAGGGAAAAAGAATTCTGTGCTCAGGTAACATAATCCACACAGCCAATAAAGGCAAACAGGTTTTTTTTACTGTGAGGCTTTTTAGAACTGTTAATATGCTGATGTACTCTGAGTATCCCAAGACCAGGGATATTGTAATGATGGAAATAGCACGGGGCTCAGCATGAGAAACCCCAAAGCTGTGTGGCTGTGGGGGCCACAGCCAAGCACGATGTGTGAATTCAGGGCTGCTCCTCTGTAGCTGAAAAGGTCAGACTGCAGTAGTAGTTTAAAAACTTAAAAAAAAATTTTTTAAAGCATAACAGAAATATTTTCCCAATGTGTAAACCAGACTGATGATTTGCAAACTGCTTCTTGGAGCATTGATTCAGGAGGTTGTTAATAGGTGTTGTATTCCTTGGTCAGAAAAGTTTTGGAACTACTGCTAATTTGAATATAAACATAAAAACAGGGGTACTTTGGTGAGAGACTAGGTTCTGTCCCTACCCTCTACTTCATCCCCAACCACACCACCTCAGATATTCTTCCCCTGCTTTTCCTCTAAGACCACTTGAGTACAGTGCTCTACTGGAAGCTTCTAAAGCTTTCTGCTGCTGCCCAAGCCCTCAATGACCCTCCATCTGTCAAACCTAAATACTTCCCTGGGCTCTGAGCCCCTGGTACCTGGTTAGTTATCTGTCTTTGTGAGGATAATGGGGAGTGTTGGCTGGGTTGGAGCTGGGACTGAAGCACAGAAGCCTCTAAGTACCACCGAGCCCTCAGGGTCACTGAGGAAGTTGTCTGGCTACAGAGGAGCCACTACAGATTCACATTGTTGTAGACATCTTCAAATGGATAGTCATTTTTGCAGCTGGTAGTTTTTAAGGCTTCTTAAAATTGTTTTTAAATGCTGTGATTTTTGCTTGTTTGTATATTTAAAAATGAACTTCATTAGATCACTTGATAAACTGTTGATTAAGGGAGATAGGATTTTGTCTAACCTTCGAAGAGGTCTTCATGGATATTAGGGACATTGTTACTTCCTGGAGGTCCTTGCCATCACATTAGTGAGAATAAGCTTGGCCTGTTTATTATGTGCCAGCCTTGAGGCTGTTCTGTGCCCACTTCCTGTGCTTCTAGTATAGTGGTGGCCAGGAAATAGGATTATGTGCTATCAAGGAGGCTTTAGAGATGATGAATTCTTCTGATAGAGAAGAAATGGGACGAACATGGACTTGGAGAATGACTTGTATTTTCCATTAAAGTTTTGTTGTTGTTAATCCTCACCCAAGGATATTTTTCCATGGATTTTCAAATGGAGTGGAAAGGAGGGAGAGAGAGAGAGAGAGAGAGAGAGAGAGAGAGAGAGAGAGAGAGAGAGAGAAACATTGATGTGAGAGAGACACATCGACTGGTTGTGTCCTGCAGGAACCCGACTGGTGCTGGAGATTGAACCTGCAAACCAGGTATGTGCGCTTGATCTGGAATCAAACCCGAAACCCTTCTGTCTGCAGGCCGATGCTCTAACCGCTGAGCCTAACCAGCCACAGCCCATTAACGTTTTTGTCATTTAAAAATATTCTTGAATGGTTTAAAAACAAATAAGGATTGAGTCTTAGAGGGCACTAATATTTAACTCATAATAAACCTGGATGCTTCAAAAAGTGTTTACATATAGAATATTTAATTTTTTTGTTTGTTTTGTATTTATCTTCAGATAGAGTGGGAGGGAGAGAGGAGGGAAGAGAGAGACACATCGAGTGGTTGCCACCCACATGACCCCAACCGGGGCAGGGACAAACTGCAATCGAGGTACGTGCTCTTAGTGGGAACTGAACCCAGGAATCTCTGGTCCACAGGCCGATGCTCTAACCACTGAGCCAAACTGGCCAGGGCTAGAATATTTAATTTTTAAAATAGAAATACATATTTATTGTAGAAATTTTGAAAAATTAAAGAAGTCTATATTAAAAAAAAAGTCTATTTACAATTCTAACCACACAGATGGATTCTTGAAATTCCAAATATTTTCTTTTTTCCTTTTATTTCCTTTTTTAATCCTCACCCAAGGATATGTTGAATTTTAGAGAGGGGAAGGGAGAAAGAGAGAGACAGAAACATTGATGTGAGAAGGAAACATAGATCGGTTGCCTCCCATATGTGCCCCACAACCTAGGTACTCACCCTGACTGGGACACAGCCTTTTGGTGTATGGGACGATGCTCCAACCAACTGAGCCACCTGCCCAGGGCCTGGATATTTTCTTTGTTTTAAAAGAGTTTAAGTAACATTGTAAATATCTTTACCTTGACCATATGGTAAGAGTTTATCTGTAAAACCATTTGAATCTGGTGTCTTTAAGAGTGAGTGGTACCCTGACTGAATAGCTCAGTTGGTTAGAGCATCATCCCAATATGCCAAGGTTGTGGGTTTGATTCCAGTCAGGGCACATACAGGAATTAACCAATGAATGCATAAATAAGTGGAACAACAAAAGATGAAGTTTCTCTCTCTTTCTCTCTCTCTCTCTCGCTCGCTAATAAATAAATAAATAAAAAATTTAAAAAAGAGTGGGGTGGTAACTTGTTCATTCTATAAATTTGCAGCTTCGTATTAGATACCAGGGAATGTGAACATTTTACATTACACCAAAGTACACTTTCTAGTCAGCATGAGCTGGGTTATGCTGTAGTAACAAACAAACCTAAAGTCTCACGATTTAGCACAAGGGACATTTCCTTCTCTCCCATGTTACATGCTCACCTTAGGTCAATGGTAAGCTGGCTGCCCATCAACCTCACACAGAGGCCACCGGCCCCTGAAACATTGCTGGCTGCTGTGGCGGGGGAGAGAGCATGGTGAAACTGTTCATGGTTCTTAAAGGCTGCTGCCAGAAGTAACAGATGCCTCATCTACTTACTTCTGAGTTCAGGTAAATCAGGTTTTGAGGTGCTTGAGACACACTTGAAGGAAGAAGATACAGAATTAAAAATATAAAACTAGGTACAATAGTGAGTATTGAGAAACACATTAAATTACAAATTTAAAGTGTTCCCTTTATGTTTTTGGCCTCCACTAAGATGGATCATATTTGAATTTTAGTATGGTCAGTTAATTCTGAAAAAGTATATGCAAAGTTAATCTGAAATGTAAAACATCTAAACCAGATTTTATTTTTTTATTCTTCACCCAAGGATATTTTTCCACTTATAATCAGATAGAATGGGAGGGAGGGAGAGAGAGAGACAGAGAGAAACATTGATGTGATAGAGCCACATTGATTGGTTGCCTCTTGCACGACTGACTAGGGCCGGGGACAAACCGCAACCGAGGTACGTGCCCTTGACCGGAATAGAACCCGTGACTCATTGGTCCACGGGCTGACACTCCAACCACCGAGCCAAACCGTCCAGAGCCCAAACCGAATTTTAGATTGCCACTGCATTGTATTACTAGTCATTGTTTTATGATCAATATGCTCTTATATTACATACACTGACTTTCTGATGAATATGTGTAGGAGGTTGTCACTGGAACATTTGTTTCTTCAGGCTGTTTCAGTGCATTGGAGGCAAATTTGTGTGCCATTTTATTTGATATTGTCAGACTTTGTCAGTTCAAGATTTGTCAGATATGCCATAATGTATGATCTGATACTTTGGGATGCATGAACTGTAATCTACACATATATGCTCACTGTTTGTAGTACTGCCACAGGTTTCTGCCCTACAAACCCTGGAATTCTAATAAATTCTGTTTTATGTGATCCCCACCAAAAAGGGAGAAAATGTAGAGTGTGTTTATAATTGCATACTCTGCATTATTGAATATATTCCTGATAGGGCACAACTTCCATTTAGGTACTGATGAAAACAGAATTGTCCACTTACAGTATCATGCATTTGATGATCTGAAGAATTCTCCACAGATTAGCTTCTGGCTCCATATGTTTCAAACCCCATTTCTCCTTCACTACCCACATACTTCTGTGGCATTGTAGGACCCATTTATCTTGTGAATTTTAGGGCCTCTTTCTTCATGATGATGTCAGATCAAAGCATATCTGGAAGCCATTCCTACAGTGGAAAAGCTGCAGTAATCATAAGTGTGGAAGTGAAAGCTTAAACGCCAATTTAATGTATCTCACTCAACTTTGAGTTTGTCGAATCCCCAAAATGCCCATTGCTATTCCATCACCACCTGGCAGAAGGAGTTGTGATAGTCAAGAAGTTGGAGTGGTGAGTGCTGAGTTCAGAAGTTCTGAAGCTTCATTCATCATCTTGAGAATAAATCTGCGTTGGGAAAATCTCATAGCACAAATCTCTAACCCTACTATGTGCCTGCCAGGCACATGTATTGATGAGTGGTACTATTCATTACCACCACAGCCCTCCAGAAAGGTTCTGAGAGTTGATACAATAGGGGCTAGAAAGTTTTAAAATGTTTTATAGTAACTTAATCAGCCAATCCCTTCTCCTCTGCTTCCTGCTTTTTTTTGAAAATCCTCACCCGAGGACATTTTTCCATTTTTTGTTCAGACAGAGTGGGAGGGAGAGAGAGGAAGAGAGAGAGAGAGAGAGAGAGAGAAACATCGATATGAAAGGGATACATCGAGTGGCTGCCTTAGCGGGAACCAAACCCGGGTCTCTCTGGATCGCAGGCTGATGCTCTAACTGCCGAGCCAAACTGGCCAGGGCCTGCTTCCTGCTTTTTGATACTGCCAATCATAAGTAGCTACAATTGTGGAAATCTGACAGCCTTTTAGTGTCAATTTACTTATCAACTATGAAAATATTTACTCCTGGCCAGTGTGGCTCAGTGGTTGAGCATCGACCCATGCACCAAAGAGGTTGCTGGTTTGATTCTAGGTCAGGGCACATGCCCAGGTTGTAAGTTGGATCCCCAGTGAGGGACATGCAGGAGGCGACCAATTGATGTTCTCTCTCATTGGTGTTTCTATTTCTCTCTCCCTTCTTCTCTCTCTAAAATCAATAAAGAAAAAAAAAATATTTACTCCTGGTCAATGGGTAGGTGCTACATGGAAAAGGCTCTCTCCAAGGGCACCCATGACCTCCAAATTAGCAAATACAATGGTTGTTCCTTATTTACATCTTGAATGTTTCTGTACAATTTTACATGTGACATTCGTCTACTTTAAAGTTGTTGTAAGTTGAATGACTTTTGGGTCTTTGATTGCCTTGAAGTTGTTGTCTTCCAGTATAACTTTGAGTCCTTATTTTCTTCTTGTTGGTCAATGGGCAGGTTTTTCCCTTCAGCAATGGTTGTTAGAATTCACTGTGCTGGAGGGAAAATTTACATTTGTGTATCAAAAGGTGGGCAAAAAAGGTGTACTGCCTATTAGAAACAGTATTAGAAACCACCAAAATAATCTATTATAAGGGAAATTGATTAAATCATTGTATATGTGTAGTTGTGTATTTATGTATCTATATTTCTCTCTGTTATTGTGATTTATAATACAAAATATGTTTTTTTTCTTCATTCCATTTCTGGCACAGATTTTATAAAATTCCTTAGAATTTCCTAAGTGATAAGAGGTATCTTTTGATAGTCACAACAAACCCATTTCACCTCCCCTGAGTTTGTGTTAATGAGATGACTTTTGGAAAGCATGTAAGGATGGAGCTTGGTTGCCAGGGGAACCAAACACAGATTAGAGTGTTGGATCGTTCAATCCCACTCACTGACCACTGGGAAGGGGAATTGTTGGGGGTGTGGAGGTAGCTACAGATTAAGCTCTGTAAAAAACTCTTGAACAAGAGATTTGATGAGCTTTAAGGTTGGTGAACCAAAATGCCTACAGGTGCTGGGAGGGTGGTGCACAGAAGCTCCTGTGTGTGAGACCCTTCTAGACCTTGTCCTATATACCTTCTCATCTAGCTGTTCAATTGTATTCTTTAATATTCTTTGTGATAAACCATAATAAACTTTGTAATAAATCCAAAACCTTTTCAGTGAGGCCTTCCATAGTCACTTTGTCTAAAATTTCAAACACCTTTGCTCTAGGTACATTTCATTTTCCTTCCTTGCTTTGATTTTTTCCCCTTTTTACTTATCACTGCCTAACATACTATATTTTTAATTTAATTATTTTAAAGAAATCTTTTTAAAAAATTGATTTTAGCGTGGGAGGAAGGGAGAGAGAAAAAGAAACATCGATGTGAGAGAGACACATGGATCGGTTGCCTCCCAAATCAAATCCACAACCTAGGTATGTGCCTTGACCAGGGATTGAACCCATGACCTTCCAGTGTACAGGACGATGCTCCAACCAACTGAACCATACTGGCTAGGGCTTAGTTTAATTTTTAAAAACTTCTTCATTAGCATATGAGCTAGAGAGCAGGGAATTTTATCTTTTTGTTCGCTGCTATATTGAATGGCCTATAAGATTTGCATATTCTTGAAACCATTTTTATTTTTAAATTTAAATTAAATTTAATTATTTTTGTTAATCCTCACCCGAGGATATTTTTTCCATTGATTTTTATAGTGAGTGGAAAGGAGGGTGGGAAAGGGAGAAAGAGAGAAACATCCTGTGAGAGACACATCGATTGGTTGCCTCCCACACGTGCCCTGACTGGGGTCAAGGATCGAACCTGCAACCCAGATATGTTCCCTTGACCAGGAATCAAACCTGTGACCCTTCCATGCATGGCTGACACTCTAACCACTGAGCCATACTGGTCAGGGCAAAATAATTTTTTCCCCAATTTTTATTAATTTTTTTTGTTACAGATGTTTCTCCTTTTTCTTCCCCTAGACACCCTCCTCCCCCTCTAGCCCCCCACCCCTCCAGAATTGTTGTCTATGTGAATTGGTTACGCATACATGCATATAAGTTCTTTGGTTTATCTCATCCATCTCCCCTACCCCCCTCCTCTGAGGTTTGTCAGTCTGAACCATATTCCTTTCTATGTCTCTGGGTCTATTTTGTTCAGCTTATTTTGTTCATTATATTCCACAAATAAGTGAGATCATGTGGTATTTGTTTTTCTCTGATTGGCTTATTTTGCTTAGCATAATGCTCTCCAGGTCCCACCATGTTGTCTCAAAGTATAAGATATCTTTCTTTCTGCCCTGGCTGGTTTGGCTCAGTGGTTAAAGCGTCTGTCTGTGGTCCAGAGAGACCTGGGTTCAGTTCCTGCTAAGGGCACGTACCTTGGTTGCAGTTTGTCCCCAGCCCTGGTTGGGGTCATGTGGGTGGCAGCCAGTAGATGTCTCTCTCTCACATTGATGTTTCTCTCTCTCTCGTCCTCCCTCTCTCCCTCCCACTCTATCTGAAGACGAATGCAAAATTGTCCTCGGGTGAGGATAAAAAAAAAAAAAAAAAAAAAAAGAGATCTTTCTTTCTTATAGCTGCACAGTATTCCATTGTGTATATGTACCACAGCTTTTTTATCCATTCGTCTACTGATGGACACTGGGGCTGTTTCCAGATCTTAGCTATTATAAATAGTGCTGCTATGAACATAGGGGTACATATATTCTTTCTGATTGGTGTTTCAGGCTTTTTAGGATATATTCCTAGAAGTGGGATCACTAGGTCAAATGGCAGATCAATTTTTAATTTTTTGAGGAAACACCATATTGTTTTTCATAGTGGCTGCACCAGTCTGCATTCCCACCAGCAATGTACTAGAGTCCCCCTTTCTCCATACCCTCGCCAACACTTGTTGTTTGATGATTTGTTGATGGCGGCCATTCTGACAGGTGTGAGGTGATACCTCATAGTTGTTTTAATTTGCATCTCTCTGATGATTAGTGATGTTGAGCATTTTTTCATATGTCTCTTGGCCATTTGTATGTCCTGTTTGGACAGGTGTCTATTTAGGTCCTCTGCTCATTTTTAAATTGGGTTCTTTGTCTACCTTTTGTTCAGTTCTATGAGCACTCTATATATTTTGGAAATGAATCCCTTATCTGATGTATCATTGGCAATTATGGTCTCCCATACAGTGGGTTCCCTTTCCATTTTGATGGTTGTTTCTTTTGCTGTGCAGAAGCTTTTTAGTTTGATGTAGTCCCATGTGTTCATTTTTTCCTTTGTTTCTGTTGCCTTAGGCGTTGTATCAATGAAAGTCCTGCTGCCTGTGATGTCTGAAATTTTGTTGCCTACATTTTCTTCTAGGATTTTTATGGATTTACGAGTCATATTTAAGTCTTTTATCCATTTTCAGTTTATTCTTGTGTATGGTGTAAGTTGGTGGTCTAGTTTCATTTTTTTGCAAGTAGCTGCCCAATTTTCCCAACACCATTTATTGAAGAGGCTGTCTTTACTCCACTGTATGCTCTTGCCACCTTTGTCAAATATTAATTGAGCATAATGACTTGGGTCAATTTCTGGGTTCTCTGTTCTGTTCCATTGATCTATCTGCTTGTTCATGTACCAATACCAGGCTGTTTTGATTACAATGGCTTTGTAGTATAACCTGATATCCGGTATTGTGATCCCACCTACTTTGTCCTTCTTTTTCAAGATTGCCGTGGCTATCGGGGTCTTTTTTGGTTCCATATGAACTTTTGAAGTATTTGTTCTAGTTCTGTGAAATATGCTGTTGGTATTTTGATGGGGATTGCATTGAATCTGTAGATTGCTTTGTGTAGTATGGACATTTTAATGATGTTAATTCTTCCAATCCATGAACAAGGTATGTGCTTCCACTTTTTTATATCTTCCTCTATTTCTTCTTTCAATGTCCTGTAGTTTTCTGCAAATAGGTCCTTTACCTCTTTGGTTAAGTTTATTCCTAGGTATCTTAATTTTTTTGCCACGATGGTAAATGGGATTGTTTTTTTAGTTTCTCTTTCTGTGAGTTCATCATTGGTGTATAAGAATGCCATCGATTTCTTTTTCTTTTTTTTTTTTTATCCTCACCTGAGGACATTTTTTTATTTTTTGCTCAGATAGAGTGGGAGGGAGAGAGAGAGAGAGAGAGAAACATCGATGTGAAAGGGACACATCGAGTGGCTGCCACCCGCACGACCAACCAGGGCCGGGGACAAACTGCAACCGAGGTACATGCCCTTAGCGGGAACCGAACCCGGGTCTCTCTGTACCGCAGGCCAGTGGTCTCACCGCTGAGCCAAACCGGCCAGGGCTGCCATTGATTTCTTGATGTTAATTTTGTATCCTGCTACCTTGCCAAATTTGTGTATTAAATATAGTAGATTTTTGATGGAGTGAGTCTTTAAAAAAAATTTTTTTTTATTCCTCACCTGAGGATCTTTTTCCCACTTATTATCAGATAGAGTGGGAGGGAAGGAGAGACAGAGAGAGACAGAGAGAAACATCAATGTGATAGAGCCACATTGACTGGTCCCTCCCACATGACCCTGACCAGGGCCAGGGAAGAACCGCAACCGAGGTACATGCCCTTGACCAAAACCAAACCTGCAACTTATTGGTCCAAGGGCCGATGCTCTACCAGTGAGCCAAAAGAGCCAGGGCTTTGATGGAGTCTTTAGGGTTTTCTAAGTACAATATCATGTCATCTGTGAATAATGACGGTTTCACTTCCTTCTTTCCAATTTAGATCCCTTTTATTTTTGCTTCATGTCTAATTGCTGTGGCTAAGACTTCCAGTACTTTGTTAAATAAGAGTGGCAAAAGTGGGTATCCCTGTATTGTTCCTGTTCTTAAGGGAAATGCTTTTAGTTTTGGCCCATTGAGTATGATGTTGGCTGTAGGTTTTCATGTATAGCCTTTATTATGTTAAGATATGATCCCTCTATTCCCACATTGCTGAGCGTTTTTATCAGAAATTGGTGCTGGATTTTGTCGAAAGATTTTTGCTTCTTCAGTGTCTACTGATATGATCATATGGTTTTTATCTTTCACTTTGTTTATGTGGTGTATCACATTTATTGATTTGCGAATATTGTACCATCCTTGCATCCCTGGGATGAATCCCACTTGGTCATGGTGAGTAATTTTTTTAATGTATTGCTGGATCCAATTTGCTAGTATTTTGTTAAGGATTTTGGCGTCTATGTTCATCAGGGATATTGGCCTGTAGTTTTCTTTCTTTGTAGTGTCTTTTTCTGGTTTTGAAATTAGAATTATGCCGGCCTCATAAAACGAGTTTGGAAGTCTTCCTTCTTGAATTTTTTGGAACAGTTTGAGCAGAATGGGTGTTAATTCATCTTTGAATGTTTGATAAAACTCCCCCGTGAAGCCGTCCGGGCCTGGGCTTTTGTTTGCTGGGAGAGTCTTGATTACAGCTTCAATTTCCTTAGTTGTTATTGGTCCGTTCAAGTTTTATATCTCTTCCCGGTCCAGTTTTGGGAGACTATGTGTTTCTAGAAATTTGTCCATTTCGCTTAGATTGTTGAATTTGTTGCTGTATAATTGTTCATAGTTTTTGTTAATGATCCTTTGTATTTCTGTGGAGTCAGTTGTTACTTCTTTCATTTTTGATTTTGTTTATTTGTGTCCTCTCTCTTTGTTTCTTGGTAAGTGTAGCTAAGGGTCCATCAATCTTGTTTATCTTTTCAAAGAACCAGCTTTTTGTTTTATTGATCTTTTGAATTGTTTTTTTGGTCTCTATGTCGTTTATTTCTGCTCCAATCGTTACTATTTCTTTCCTTCTACTTGCTCTGGGGTTTCCCTTTTGTTTGCTTTCTAGTTCTTTAAGTTGTGAGGCTAGATAGTCAATTAGAAAATTTTCTTGTTTCTTGAGGTAGGCCTGTAGTGCTATGAACTTCCCTCTCAGGACTGCTTTCGCTGCATCCCATAGGTTTTGTGTTGTTGTGTGTTCATTTTCATTGGTTTCCAGGAAGTTTTTAATTTCTTCCTTGATCTCCTTGGTAACCTATTCATTGTTTAATAACATGCTATTTAGCCTCCATGAGTTCAAATGTCTTTGCATGTTTTTGTTGTAATTTATTTCTAGTTTCATGCCATTGTGATCTTAGAAGATGCTTGATATGATTTCAATCTTCTTCAACTTGTAGAGACTTAGTTTGTGTCCTAACATGTGGTCTATCTTTGAGAATGTCCCATGTGCATTTGAGAAGAATGTGAATTCTGCAGTTTTGGGGTGTAATTCTCTATAGATATCTATTAAATCCATTTGATCTAGTACCTCATTTAGAGTCTGTTTCCTTGTTAATTTTTTGTCTAGAGGATCTCTCCAGTGATGTCAGCGGGGTGTTGAAGTCCCCTGCTATGATTGTATTGCTGTCGATTTCTCCTTTGAAGTCCTCCAGAAGATTTTTAATGTATTTTGGTGCTGCTATATTGGGTGCATATATGTTTACCAAGGTTATATCTTCCTGTTGGATAGATCCTTTCAATATTATGTAGTGGCCTTCTTTGTCTCTAGTTATGGCCTTCATTTTGAAATCTAATTTATCAAATATGAGTATTGCTACCCCAGCTTTTTTTTCCTTTCTGTTTGCTTGGAAGATTTTTTTTCCATCCCTTCACTTTCAGCCTATGTGAGTCTTTTGTTGTGAGGTGGGTCTCTTGTACACAACATATATATGAGTCATGCTTTCTTATCCAATCAGCTACTCTGTGTCTTTGGATCGGAGTGTTCAATCCATTTACATTTAAGGTGATTATTGATATGTACTTATTTATTGCCATTTTTGTTTAGTGTGGTTCTATTTTTCTTCCTATTTCTTCTACTAATTACAGCAGTCCTTTTAGCATTTCTTGCAGTGCTGGTTTGTTGCTAATATATTCCCTTAGCCTTTTTATTGTCTGGAAAGCTCTTTATTTGACCTTCTATTTTGAATGATAGCCTTTCTGGGTAGAGTAGTCTTGGATTCAGATCCTTGTTTTTCATGACCTTGATTACTTCATGCCATTCCCTTCTGGCCTGTAGTGTTTCTGTTGAGAAGTCAGCTGATAGCCTTATGGGGGTTCCTTTGTAGGTAACCTGTTGCTTATCTCTTACTGCCTTTAGGATTCTCTCTTTGTCTTTAATTTTTGGAATTTTAATTATTATGTGTCTTGGTGTGGGCCTGTTTGGGTGCTTCTTGCTTGGGGCTCTCTGTGCTTCTCGAACTTGAATGCCTTTTTCCTTCACCACATTAGGGAAGTTTTCTGTCACTAACTCTTTAAATATATTCTCTAACCCTTGCTCATTTTCTTCTTCTACTGGAACTCCTATAATGTGAATGTTGTTACATTTTCAGTTGTCCCACAGTTCTCTTAAGCTGTCTTCCTGGGTTTTATTTTTCTTATTGTTTTTTTCTTTTTAGTTTTCTGATTGGTTGATTTTTTTCTACCGTGTCTTCTAATTCACTGATCCAGTCCTCAGCTTCCTCTACTCTGCTGGTTATTCCTTCCAATGTGTTCTTTATTTCTGCTGTGTCATTCTTCATTTCCAATTGGATGGTTGTCAGTGTTTCTATATCTCTACTCATGCTGTTGAGCTTCCTCATTATCATCGCTCTGAGCTCTACCACTGATAACTTGCTTAACTGCATTTCATTTATCTCATCTTCAGTAGAGTTCTCTTGTTCTTTCATTTGGGATTTGCTTCTTTGTTTCACCATTTTGGTTGTCTCAGTGGGTTTTGGAGCCTGCCCTATTTTCCCTGTGGGTGTTGGTGTTCTGCTGTTTGTGGCTCCCTCTACTGGGTTTGGATGAGTGTGGGAGGACTCATGTTAAACATCACTGTCAAGTCTTACTTTCCTGGGTAAAGGTTCAGTTATCCTCTAGCTTTTTGCATGGGGGCTATTAGTCTCAGTTACTTGATGAGTCTTGGGTTGTAGCCCTCAACTGAATGAAAAACTCCCCAGGTGTTCAAGCTAAGAGGATTTCCAGAGGTTAGGGCAGATGTTGGAGTTAATGAGACTCAATTTGCATTTCTCTGGCCCAGCTGGATGGTGTTAAATTTCTAAGGGAGGGACTGTTGCTTCTCCCCAGGGCTCTGGGAAGGGGCTCTTTGAGTAAGTTGTCTACTGTCCTTTGAGGGAGTGATTCAGCAAAAAACTCCAGTGCCCTCCAAATCCCGAGTCTCACCCTACAGTTCCAAAGAAGTCTGCCCTCCCTCTGCCAGTGCCCAAGCTGAGTGGCTGTAGCTAATTTAGTGCTCTGTCCTGGCCCTCTGTGTTGTGGAGCCAGCTTGGGATTTTAACCCTAAGGGAGCTGCTCACAGCTAAAACAGCTGCTGTCCATGGGCTCCCAGCCCACCCTTTCACTCCTGTGAAGATGCTACCAGGCTTGATTCAGTGTCCCTTTTTCCTGTTCCTGGTTATATTGGTCCTCTCTAGCTGCTTTTTTGTTGCTTTTTCCCAACGATTGGTCTTTATTTTAGTTGTAATTCCAGTTTGGTCCTGGGAGATGGTCTGTGTAGCTTCCATGTACTCCGCCACCATTTTGGAATGTGGTATGTCAACTGGTCAGAATAAAGTAGTTGTCATCTTTTAATTCTCCATCTATGGCTACAGATCTGTGTGACCAAGTTCATTGTTCAGGATTTTCTTCCGTTGATTGGGTAGAGACTGGGTAGTAGTCTCAGGATCAGCACCTGTGTGGTGTGGGACAAGCAGGATTGGATAGCAGAGATGTTGGACTGCAGTATGGTCAGAGCAGAGGACCCAGCCAACCTGCATGGTGCTCTGAAGCTGGTCTGCCACTTTTATTTTAATATTTAAGAATGTAGGTGTTGAGGATTCCAAAATAGTAAAGATCAGAGCAGAAATAAATGACATTGAGACCAAAAAAAACATTCAAAGCTCAATGTAACAAAGAGCTGGTTTTTCAAAAAGATAAACAAGATTGATGGACCCTTAGCTAGACTCACCAAGAAACAAAGAGAGAGAACCCAAATACACAAAATCAGAAATGAAAGAGGAGAAGCAACAACTGACACCACAGAAATACAAAGAATCCTTAACAAATACATGAACAATTATACGGCATTAAATTCGACAATCTAAGCGAAATGGACAAATTTCTAGAAACACATAGTCTCCCAAAACTGGACCGGGAAGAGATATAAAACTTGAACTGACCAATAACAACTAAGGAAATTGAAGCTGTAATCAAGACTCTTCCAGCAAACAAAAGCCCAGGCCTGGACGACTTCCTGCGGGAGTATTACCGAACATTCAAAGAAGAACTAACACCCATTCTCCTCAAACTATTCCAAAAAATTCAAGAAGAAGGAAGACTTCCAAACTCGTTTTATGAGGCCGGCATAATTCTAATTTCAAAACCAGAAAAAGACACTACAAAGAAAGAAAACTACAGGCCAATATCCCTGATGAACATAGACGCCAAAATCCTTAACAAAATACTAGCAAATTGGATCTAGCAATACATTAAAAAAATTATTCACCATGACCAAGTGGGATTCATCCCAGGGATGCAAGGATGGTACAATATTCGCAAATCAATAAATGTGATACACCACATAAACAAAATGAAAGATAAAAACCACATGATCATATCAATAGACACTGAAAAAGCATTTGACAAAATCCAGCACCCAATTCTGATAAAAATGCTCAGCAATGTGGGAATAGAGGGACCATATCTCGACATAATAAAGGCCATATATGAAAGACCTACAGCCAACATCATACTCAATGGGCAAAAACTAAAAGCAATTCCCTTAAGAACAGGAACAATACAGGGATGCCCACTTTCACCACTCTTATTTAATATAGTACTGGACGTCTTAGCCACAGCAATTAGACATGAAGTAAAAATAAGAGGGATCCAAATTGGAAAGGAGGAAGTGAAACTGTCATTATTCGTAGATGACATGATATTATACATAGAAAACTCTAAAGACTCCATCAAAAATCTTCTAGACTTAATAAATGAATTTGGCAAGGTAGCAGGATACAAAATTAACATCAAGAAATCGACAGCATTCTTATACACCAATTATGAACTCACAGAAAGAGAAACTAAAAAAAAATCCCATTTACCATCATGGCAAAAAAATTAAGATACCTAAGAATAAACTTAACCAAAGAAGTAAAGGACCTATTTGCAGAAAACTACAAGACATTGAAAGAAGAAATAGAGGAAGATATAAAAAAGTGGAAGCACATACTTTGTTCATGGATTGGAAGAATTAACATCATTAAAATGTCCATACTACACAAAGCAATCTATAGATTCAGTGCAATCCCCACCAAAATACCAACGGCATATTTCACAGAACTAGAACAAATACTTCAAAAGTTCATATGGAACCAAAAAAGACCCCGATAGCCACGGCAATCTTGAAAAAGAAGGACAAAGTAGGTGGGATCACAATTCCGGATATCAGGTTATACTACAAAGCAACTATAACCACAACAGTGTGGTACTGGCACTAGAACAGGCGTATATACCAGTGGAACAGAACAGAGAACCCGGACATTGACCCAAGAAATTATGCTCAGTTAATATTTGACAAAGGTGACAAGAGCATACAATGGAGTAAAGATAGCTTTTTTATTTTATTTATTTATTTATTTATTTATTTATTTATTTATTTATTTATTTTTTCTTTGATTCAGCAACTCTTTATTGAGTACTAATTTTTGCTCAACCCGTGTAAACCTAATCCCAGCTGTCAGAGAGCTCACATAGTGTACTTTGTTAGTAAGTAAATAGGTCATCAATACGATGTGGTTTACAATGAACTAATAGAGAAACCAGTCAGCGACCCCAGGTGTTGGGATGACACTTTCCCTGTTGGTGGAGAGGGGCCTGTCCTGCCAGCTGCTAGACCGAAGGGATCTGTCCATGGTACTGGCTTCAAGACAGCCTCTTTAATATATGGTTTTGGGAAAATTGGACAGCTACTTGCAAAAAAATGAAAGTAGACCATCAACTTACACCATACACAAGAATAAACTGAAAATGGATAAGACTTAAATGTGACTCGTGAATCCATAAAAATCCTCCAAGAAAATGTAGGCAACAAAGTTTCAGACATCATACGCAGCAGAATTTTCACTGATACATCACCTAAGACAACAGAAACAAAGGAAAAAATGAACACATGGGACTACATCAAACTAAAAAGCTTCTGCACAGCAAAAGAAACAACTATCAAAATGGAAAGGGAACCCACTGTATGGGAGACCATAATTGCCAATGATACATCAGATAAGGGATTAATTTCCAAAATATATAGAGTGCTCATAGAACTGAACAAAAATGTAGACAAAGAACCCAATTAAAAAATGGGCAGAGGACCTAAATAGACACCTCTCCAAACAGGACATACAAATGGCCAAGAGACATATGAAAAAATGCTCAACGTCACTTATCATCAGAGAGATGCAAATTAAAACAACAATGAGGCATCACCTCACACCTGTCAGAATGGCCGCCTTCAACAAATCATCAAACAACAAGTGTTGGCAAGGGTGTGGAGAAAAGGGGATTCTAGTACACTGCTGGTGGGAATGCAGACTGGTGCAACCACTATGGAAAACACTATGGTGTTACCTCAAAAAATTAAAAATTGAATTGCCATTTGACCCAGTGATCCCACATCTAGGAATATACCCTAAAAAGCCTGAAACACCAACCAGAAAGAATATATGTACCCCTATGTACATAGCAGCACTATTTACAATAGCTAAGATCTGGAAGCAGCCCAAGTGTCCATCAGTAGACGAATGGATAAAAAAGCTGTGGTACATATATACAATGGAATACTGTGCAGCTGTAAGAAAGAAATATCTCTTATCCTTTTAGACGACATGGAGAGACCTGGAGAGTATTATCCTAAGCGAAATAAGCCAAGCAGAGAAAGACAAATATCACATGATCTCACTTATTTGTGGAATATAATGAACATAACAGTCTGAGGAACAGGGTAGACCCAGAGATGTGGAAGTAGGGTGCAGACTGACAACCCTTGGAAGAGGGGGTGGGGGAGTAGGAAGAGATAAACCACAGAACTTATATGCATGTACACATAACCGATGGATGTGGACAACAAAGCTGGGATTGGGGTGGAGGTGGGTGGGGAAGAGGGTGTCAGTGGGGAAAAAGGAGAAACATCTGTAACAAAAATAAATTAAAAAAGAAAAAAAAAGAATGTAGGTGTTACCTTCCCACACAAATATGGTTGAAGTTAGCATACCAGAAACATTTGTAACTCATCAGTATAGTGTGTTATTTTTTGCCCAAGATTGTTAGATCCAATTATAGGGGTGAAAAAAAGAAGTTTAGGAGTTTCCCTTATATGAACTATTTCTTTGTGAATTGCTTGCAAGTCAGGCTTGTAATTCAGGTGCTGAATTAAAATCTATGGTTCTGTAGAGAATAAGGAGAGCCATTAGGAGAAGCACAGAGTGTGTGCTTAAAAACCTATATTTTTAATGTGTTGATTATAGTAGAAATGTGAGAATACCACATATTGTTAGAAAAGGTCTCTTTATGCACGAAAGTATCTGCAGTGGAAAAAACAGAGCCACCTTTCCTGTTCTGTAGGGACGCTAACAAGTACATCAGGAATTGTTCTATGGATTTTTAGTGGCTCCATGAGCCCCATTTGCTGGCTGTGTGCTTTGCTTGGTGTATTGGGAGTAGAGAGGGATAAAGCTCAGGAGGCATAATGTTCAGTATAAAAATGGGTAGAATGCAGTCACAGATGAGCACGCTTTCCTGGGAGAGGGTGGAATCAGATAATGTCTGGCAGGGTGAGACTCAATCAGGGAAGGCATTGGGAGGAAGTGACATTGAGCAGAGCATTGAAAGGCATGACTAGGACTACAATAGGCAGAGAAGGACCCCAGAACAGCATGTACTTCCCATACTTCCCACACTTGAATCATCTGAGGATCTTATTTTTAAAAAAAAGTAGATTCTGTCTCTGTAGGTCAAGCTGGGGAGGAAGAGATTCTGCATTTCTAACAAGCTCCCTGGTGATGCTTATGTCACTGGCTCTGAGGACAAATCTGGAACCACTGAGCTGCCTCCTTATATTTCCTTGACCTTTGAGGTGGGGTCTGGCCTGGAAGCTGTGATGTAGGCTTGACATATGATAGGTTATGAGGTACTCGGTTAAAAAAGTGAGGTAGAGGCCAGGAGCTGAAGACTGATCTGGTTTTAGGTGAGTGACCACCACACTTTTTCTTGATCACAGGGCCATTAACTCACCCCATTGTTTGCGCTTCCTCCTTTTCCTGAAATCTTCCTTTAAAAGTACACCTGTTAGCCCAGCTGGTGTGGCTCAATTGGTTCAGCATTGTCTCGTGCACCGTAAGGTCTCTGGTTCGATTCCCAGTCAAGGCACATGCCAGGGTTGTCAGCTCGATCTCCAGTAGGGGCCGTGCAAGAGGCAGCTGATTGATGTTTCTATCTCTCTCCCTTCCTCTCTCTGAAATAAAAAAAAATATATATTTTTAAAAAGTACACCTGGTAACTTCCACTGATATCTGTTTGACTTTATGATCTCCAATCTCTTGGGAAATACTGCTAGAAAGTTACTTTGATCCTTCACAAAGAAATTGATTCTATTATTGGTAGATTTAACGATGTTTTTATCAACGGCCAGTCTGTCTTTTTGTGATCAAGTCCAATGATAAACTTTTAAAATGCGTAACTCATGAATTAATTAACTGGGCCTCATTTTTAGGGTAGAGACTATAAATTAGAAATGTGTTTAGGGAGTGTCCATGTACTTGTGGCAAAGATAGAACTAAAAACATTGTAGAAACATTCCTTTCTGCTTCCTCACAAGGGCTACACTGCACCAGACTGGTTTCAGTGTACAGTGTACTGTGGTGGGGGCTTAGTTGTCCACATGAGGAATTTGGTAAAGCCTTCATACTGTTACATTCTTAACGTTAAGAATTAAATCAGGTCATACTCCTGACAGTGATGACTGCTGTCCCCAGAGAAAAACTCTGTGGCTGCATATGGTGGTGGTGGTAAGTATTATTTAAATGTGGCAGGCACTTGTGTTAGAGGATGAGTACTAAATATACATACACATGTATATTTTCAATCTTCTTCCTAGATTTTGGCCCTGATTGCGTTCATCTGCATAGAGACCATCATGGAGTGCTCCCCGTGTGAAGGCCTCTACTTTTTTGAGTTTGTGAGCTGCAGTGCATTTGTGGTGACTGGAGTCTTGCTGATTCTGTTCAGTCTCAACCTTCACATGAGGATCCCCCAGATCAACTGGAACCTGACAGTGAGTATAAGTGACCACTCTCTGACTGTGAAAGAATCAGCTGCTACTTGGCTCTAGGGGAAAGTTGGAACCTCTCCGTGTCGTGTTTGGTTCCAGTTCATTGTAATACTTAAATATTCCATTGTAATTCAACTGTGAAATTTAAAATTTTTTTTACTGGGTTGAATGAAACTATAAATGGAATCTTCACTAATGGTAGAAACATCATAGCAGTTATTTTGACCTCTTTAAAGATGTCACTTCAATTTCATGATCCTCTGTGAACATTGGTAATGTTGATATGTATAGAATATGAGAAAGAGAAAATGGAATTAATGCATTTTTCATATTTTCCACGCTGGACCCAAAAGCCATTTACAAAAGTATTGATTCAGGAAGAATTAAAAATATGAATGAAAATGCCAATAACTTGCAAAGCCTAGGAATATTATTAAATAAATTCAAAGCAACTGGGAGAACTGGAAGGAAGATTTAGTAGTTTGGTAAGTCTTGAGTGGAAATGTGTCCTCTCTCTGTGGCTTGGGTTCTTAACCCTGTTTGACAGCCTTACCCTCTGATCAGCATGGGAAGCTCAGGGCTGGTCACTCCCCAGGTCCCTTTTCCTGAACTTGTGTTATTTGTCCATACTGTGCTGAATGAGATAGGAAACTTAATAGCATTTGGTTTTCTTGATATTTCTTTGCAAGTAAGCATGTACAAGAGCTCAGAGGGACTCAGTCAGGGAAACACAGGAAAGCAGTCAGCTGCCTCACCCTTCTGTGCCTGTGGGAGGAAAACCCTGTGGGCCCCCTAGCTACCAAGAGGGCAAGAGGAGAGGAGGGCACTGAGACCAGCTACCCTTGGGAGAGCTCCTCTTTCTTTGGTTGGTGCTGATGTGTGCAGCACCATGGGAAGTGTGGCCCATGTGAAGGAGCTGGGGAGGAGGCCAGAGCTGGTCACCTTGTCTGGCAGGGCCACTTCAATGGTGAGCCTGTGGGGTGCCCAGAGGAGAGGGTCTTCCTGACACAATACTCTCTGTTTTGTTCACACTCTTTTAGGAGGAAAAATAAGAGCAGAGCTGAACTAGAAAAGTTGATATCAGTTGAAAACTCAGTTGATTTTTTCCCAGTATTGAGCACTGAGAAAAATGTAATTTAAATTTAACTCTAAAACCTCAAGATACTGGAGGCATTTTGTCTGAGTTTTTGTGACAGGTTTTTAAAAAATTTTTAAATCCTCACCCGAGGATATTTTTTCATTGATTTTTTTGTTTTTTAGAGAGAGTGAAAGGGAGGGAGAGAGAGAGACGGAGACGGAGACAGAGACATTGATGTGAGCAGTCTTGCCCCTGCACAACCCCAACCAGGGCCAGGGATTGAACCTGCAACCCAGATACGTGCCCTTGACTGGAATCTTACCCTTGACCCCTTGGTCCAAGGGCCCAAAGCTCTAACCGCTGAGCATACTGGCCAGGGCTTGTAACAGGTTTTAATGTCTTAACTATTTTTAAGATAGTTTGTGTTATCCATAGGAAAATGCTTACCGAATTGTGATCTAAACTGATAGTGTAGTAGACAGATAGCAAAGAGAACCTCATAAACCTCCCCCAAACAAAATGCAAGCTTTATGGGGTAAGGTCATTGTCCTTGCCTCCAAGGGTCAAGGTTCATTGGTATCCTAGGTCTCTGTGTTTCTGAGGTCTACTCTGTAAATAGTTGTTGAGGTAGGGGCCTGGCTGGGCTTTGAATGAAACCTGCAGGAAAACTTATTTGGCAAAGAAGTAGCTGCCGGGAAGATTGAGACCAGGGGCTTTGAGTCAGACAGACTTATCTGGGCTCAAGTCCACGGTGGCTGATAAGGACTGTGTAATGACCCTAGGGCAAGTCACCTAGAGCCCTATGTTGGTAAAGCCCTACTATTGGTAGAGATGATAATATATATTTTTTACAGGGTTGTTTTAAGAATGAAACGAGATAATGTGTATAAGGCACCTCAAACCAGTGGGTGCTGCTGCCAGTCAGAAATATTCATCTTAGCACATGTAAGAAGTATTGTCACTATCAACCACATCATTCTCCTGTAGACTTCTTCCAGGGTTGACTTGACTCCCTTAATTCTGTCTTATCTGTTTATTTGATAGAGACAAATCTGTTAAAAGACTTAATACTTCAGATTTTTTACTAATTCATACTGGGTTTTATCCCCAGAAATACCTATTTAGTAAACTTTCTAAAATTTTGATTTTTCTGTTTTAATCATGAAAGACTTTCTGCTTGTTGACTACCATATCATCTGATCATATCAAAGGGCATCTTTTCACTGGGAAGTTAATATCCATCCTTGTCTTCTGGATGGTGTTGGCTGGGGTAAGTCCTGGGTGGTGGTGTATCACTTGAGAACACTTTTCTATCCTTTGGGATCCTTTCAGAGTTTCCACTCTTTCAGAGCAGAGGAATATGTGTGCTTATCTAGCAAAAGGGTATGTGAGTTATGTGAACTTGAAGAGATGGTGCTTATTGAAGGGCACTCAGGTCATCTGTTCTCTGGGAGGGGAGCAAAAGTGAGTTTTTCAGGGCTGATTGCAGCTCATCAAGTTACTATGGAGGGTTGGCCCCTGGTGTGCTTCTCTAACAAGGTGGAAGCAGTGTTTTTGTCCCCAATAGAGCCAACTGATGAGTGAAGTAGGATGTGATTGGTATAGTTTTAGAAAAATGTGTTATTTCAGAAGCCTATGTAGACACAAATATGCATGAAAATGGTAAATAAGGATGATACAAAGAATATATTTTATACAAGCATAATTTGATGCACTCAGATTGTGTTGATGTCAGTTGTTTTTTGTTTTTGTTTTTTGATGAATCCATGGGACTAATTCTGCCATATTTGTTTTTCTCTGTATATTAGGAGCTCACACACTCATGTGTTTCACCTGTGTTTACCTTGATTAATGCCACCTGCCTCCTCCCTCACCCCATCCCTCTCTTCTTCCATTCCAGTCTGACCACCAAAAGCCTGCCAGGGGCTCCCACTCTCCTTAGCTGGTGCTCAGAGCCCATCAGGGCCTGCTCATCCAAACTTCTGTAAAGAGGAGGGAGGTCTGCACATGCCTTCTCTATTTTCCTACCTCCCAATCTTCCTTTTCTCACCTTTTGTTGTCACACATAGCATATTTAGAAAAATTTGTAAAAGTAAATGTACAGTTTAATGAAGAATGGTAAAGATTGTGTAGATACCATCTGGGTCAAGAGAAAGGATAGTGTCAGCATCCCTAAAGCCTCATGTATCCTCCCCAAACACAATTACAGCCTCCCCTAATCCACTGTCCTGACTTTGTGTCCTTGAAAGTCTTTTCAGGAGCATTGGGGGCCCCCATGTTCCTGGATCTAGTTATTCAGTTTCCTCCCCACTGAACATTTCAGCAATATCTGCTACGGAACACTCAGTCCTTCCTGCTGTACCCTGTACTCTTCCCTCCTATGATACCACACTCTACTGGTTATATTTTTTCCTCCTTGGTGTTCCTTCTCAGTGGCCTTGGTGGCCCCTGCTCCTCCCACAGACCTCTCCCTATCTGAGAACCCAGGCTGGGTGCTGTGGTGGGAGAGAACAGTCTGGAATCACCCAGAGGGGTTACTTGCAGACTCCTGAGACCTTGGCCATGACTCATTGTGTGGTGTTTTCTGACATCACTTTTGACACCAAATTTTATTTTTCTGACAAGAAATCTGCATAGTTTTTCTATACCAAGCAATTCTCTAAGTTTCCAACAACACTGGGTGTTCAGCAATTTAATTCAGTTCTGACACTAACTCCTAGAGTTAGCACAGACCCCACAGGTTAAGGGCTCAGTTGCATGAGACTGCCCCTCTTCAGACACCAGCCACAAATGGGGTTCCTAGGTGACCTGCACTTCTGCCTGGCCAGCAGATTTGGGAGTTTCCATACCCCCTCCTCAGGTTCAATACTTCTCTAGAACAACTTTGGAAAGTGCTTTACCTATAATTTGTGGTCTATTATAAAGAATACAACTCATGCCCTGGCTGGCTTGGCTCAGCGGTTAGAGCGTTGGCCCGTGAATGAAAGAGTCCTGGGTTTGATTCTGGCCAAGGGCACTACTTTGGTTGCGATTCGTCCCTGGCCCGGGTTGGGGTTGTGCGGGAGGCAACCAATCGATGTGTCTCTCTCACGTCAATGTTTCTCTCTCTCTCTGTTCCTCCCTCTCTCCCTCCTGCTCTATTTGAAGATAAATTGAGAAATATCCTCAGGTGAGGAAAAAAAAAAAAAAGACTACAACTCATAAACAGCAAAATGGAAGAGGAGATGCATAGAGGCATAGAGCAGGGTCCAGAAGAGTCTCAGTGCTAGAGCCTGTGTCCCATGGAGTTAGGGTGCAAACACTCTCCCTGTCATTCAGGAGTTTTATGGAAATTTCATCATGCAGGCATGATTATTTAAATCATTGGCTATTTGGGGATTGAACTTAGTCTCTAGCCCCTCTCCCCTCCTAAGAGTTTGGGGGTGACAGAGCTGAAAGTTTTAACCTTCTAATTACCTGGTTGGTTTTTCTGGTAACCGGCCCCATCCTGAAATGATCTGGGGGCTCCAGAGTCACTTCATTAGCATAAACTCAGGGACAGTAGAAAGGGGCTCATTATGAATGACTAAAGATAGATACTCTTATCACTTAGGAAATTCTATAGAACCAGGGACAAAGACAAAATATATATTTTTCATTGTACCACACTAATCCTTTTTGGGATTCAATTTCCTTATTTTAAAAAGTAGAACAAAATAACATGTCCTGTCTTATAGGTATTTTGGATCATAATTAGGTTAGGATTCAGTGATACACTAAGTTATATGGTTGGCACAAAATGCTCTCCGGAGGTGGTAGTCACCACTGTCATCAGCATTATGATTGTCCCTTTGATACTGGGGCCATTTGAACACTAGTCAGTACACAATATAGACTGATTGGTTGTAAACTTCTCATCCATGTATAGTGCTGAGAGTAGAGCCAGCCATAGAGCTCAGTGGTTTGGAAGTGATTGCAGTGACAGCCCAGGGCTGGGCCTGCTTACAAATACCTCATTTGTGATCCTTTCTCAAGCACCTGCTTCATACCAGTTTTGAGGAACTGAAAGTGCAGGGTAGGGAAATGCAAGCTGTTCTCCTATGGTAAGTGTGCTCTTATGATCCAGTTTTGTTGTGTGAGGCAAGGAGATAGTGGATTCCTGGAGTGGGTCAGGGAAAATACCAGATTCCAGTTGGGCCTTGAATTAATGGGTGCTTGCTGGGCATAGAGTACAGAAGGGTGGGGCATGTTGTAGGATGGACAGTCTCTGAGAAAGGAGCAGGGTTCTAGACTCAGGGCCCATTGGGGCTGGGCATGCGATGTAAATAGGCAAGTGAGAAGATGGGTCAGGGGTTGAGGTGACGGAGAAGGTGATTCTATTCAGCTCCAGCCCGTTATGTTGCTACTTCATGGGACTTCTGGAACAATTTTTCAAGAGCAGCTGGAAGTTGGGTTTGGTTTTTTTTTTTTTTATCCTCACCTGAGGACATTTTTGCCTTTATCTTCAGATAGAGCTGGAGGGAGAGAGGGAAGAAGAGAGAGAGAGAGAAACATTGATGTGAGAGAGACACATTGAGTGGCTGCCACCCACATGACCCCAACTGGGGCCGGGGACAAACTGCAACCAAAGTACGTGCCCTTAGCGGGAACCAAGCCTGGGACTCTCCGGTCCGAGGGCCGACGCTCTAACCACTGAGCCAAACCAGCCAGGGCTGGTTTTTTTTTTAGAAGTTAGTTTTTATGTGCGGGCTTCTGATGTTTAAATGTTGGCTTGTTCAAATTTGTTTTGAACACTGTACAAATCAAACCTATCTGTCGGCCAGATATGGCCAAAGGCCTTGAGTTAGCACCCTCTAGGCCAGATCCCCTTGATCTGTTATTGGAGTTACTTGGGCTCACAGCTGTATTTATTGGTGTGTTACTGAAGGAGGGACTTGAAAACATGTATGTGAGAGTGACCTTCATTTTCTTCTCTTAGCATAGGAGGGCTGCAACCTTGGGTGTTTTAGGGGCCAGACAGGAGACAGAGAGTGACTGGGTGTGAGACTGCAGGGAGTGGGGATGACTGTGGCAAACTGGAAAACATGTGGCTTATAGAGTACACATCCCATTAAAAGTATTAAAAAAAGTAAGCATCAGTGTGGCTAAAACTCTCCCCGCCTCAAATCCACATCTGAGGGCATGCCTGAGTATGCCCTGTAACGTAAGTGCAGCAACACACATGAAGAGCCTTGATTTTGTTTCATGGCCAAGGAACTCAAGCAGTTGATGCCGACTAACTTTTGCAGTACTCCAGTTTTAAGCCTTTCAAATTATGCAAGTAATAAGGGGTTATTATAGAAACTCTGGAAGATACAGACAATAAAGTAGAATAAATAAAATCATGTGATCACCCAAAAGAAATGAAAACATATCTGCAGAAAAGTGTCTAAATTCATAGTAGCATTAATCATAATGACCAAAAAGTAGAAACAGCTGAAATGTTCAAAAACTGGTGAAAAGATAAATAAAATGTGGCATATTTGTACAATGGAATATTATTCAGTAATAAAAAGAAATGAAGTATTGCTACAACACGAATGAACCTTAGAACTATTAGCCTAAGTGGATGAAGCCAGTCACAAAAGACCACATGTTCTATATCATTGTATGAAATGTCCAAAATAGGCAAATCCATAGAGACAGAAAGCAGACTGTCTTTCTGTGATTGCCTAGGATTAGGGGAGGGATGAAGAATTAACTGTTAATGAGTATGAGGTTTCTTTTTGGAATGCTGAAAATGTTCTAAAATTAGATTGTGGTAATTGAATTGTGTGCTTTAATGGGTGTACTACATGATGTGTGAATTATATCTCAATAAAGCTGTTAAAAAAATCTTATGTGATACAACCCAACCAGGGGTAACCACTTGTAATACTTATGTATAACCTTCTAGACTGTTTTCTCTAGACTATCTTTCACATATGCATGTATGTTGTGATATGTGAGTAAAGAAAAATGGAACCATAAAAGTCATGCTTTTTCATTTATTTTTTTTCTAAACTTATCTTTATTGTTGACTATATTACAGATGGCCCCCCCCCCTTTTCCCCCATTGATCCTCTTCTCCCCAATCCTGCCCCCCTCCTGCCTTCCCCAAACTATTGTTTGTGTCCATTGGTTATGCATATATGCATAAAAGGTCTTTGGTTTATCTCCTCCCGTCCGCCCTCCCCACTTCCCTTTGAGGTTTGTCAGTCTAACAACCAATTTGTATTTCTTAATTACTTCATCTTCTTCACCCATCTCCCAACCCCCTCCCGTTTGGCAAGCAACAAAAAGTTCTCTGTATCTATGAGTCTGTTTCTGTTCTGCTTGAACATTTTGTTTGTAGATTCAATTGTTGATAGATATGTATTTATTGCCATTTTATTGTTATTATTTTTGTTCTTCTCCTTTAATAAAACCTTCAACATCTCATATAATACTTACTGGTTTGGTGGTGATGAACTCCTTTAGCTTTTTCTTGTCTGGGAAACTATATGTCCATCGATTCTAAATGATAGCTTTGCAGGATAGAGTAATCTTGGTTGTAGGTCATTGCTTTTCATCACTTTGAATATCTCTTGCCACTCCTTTTTGGCCTGCAAAGTTTCTTTTGAGAAATCAGCTGACAGTCTTATGGGAGATCCTTTGTAGGTAACGGACTGCTTTTCTCTTGCTGCTTTTAAGATTCTCTCTTTGTCTTTAATCTTTGGCATTTTGATGATGATGTGTCTTGGTGTGGACCTGTTTGGATTCATCTTGTTTGGGACTCTGTGTGCTTCCTGGACTTGTATGTCTGTTTCCTTCACCAAGTTAAGGAATTTTTCTGTCATTATTTTTTCAAATAGGTTTTCAATTTTTTGCTCTCTCTCTTCTCCTTCTGGCACCCCCAAGATGCGAATGTTGATATGCTTGAAGTTCTCCCAGAGGCTCCTTACACTATTCTCATTTTTTTGGATTCTTTTTTCATTTTGCTGTTCTGATTGGGTGTTTTTTGCTTCCTTATATTCCAATTCAATAGTTTGCTTTTTGGTTTCACCTACTCTACTATTGATTCCCTGTAAATTCTTCTTCTTTTTTTTTTTTTTAATCCTCACCCAAGGATATTTTTACATTTATCTTCAGACCAAGTGGGGGGTGGGGGGGGAGAGAGAGAGAGAGAGAGAGAAACATCGACGTGAGAGAGACACATCAATTGGTTGCCACCTGCACGACCCCAACCAGGCTGGGGACGAACTTCAACTGAGGTACGTGCCCTTGTCTGGAATTGAACCCAGGATTCTTTGGTCCATGGGCTGATGCTCTAACCACTGAGCTAAACCAGCCAGGGCCCTGTAAATTATTCTTTATTTCAGTTAGTGCATCCTTCATTTCTGACTGGTCCTTTTTTATGTTGTTGATGTTCTCACTAAGTTCCTTGGAGGTCTCCTTAAGTTCCTTGAAGGTCTCATTAAGTTCTTTGAATGTTTCACTAAGTTCCTTGAGCATCCTTATAACCAGTGTTTTGAACTCTGCATCTGATTGATTGCTTATCTCCATTTTGTTTAGTTCTTTTTCTGGAATTTTGTTCTGTTTTTTCACTTGGACGTGTTTCTTTGTCTCCTCATTTTGGCTGCTTCCCTGTGATTGTTTCTATGTATTAGGTAGAGTTGCTGTGTCTCCTAGGCTTTGTAGGGTGGCCTATTGTTGTAGGTGTCCTGTAGGACACCTACAGGATCACAGCCTCCCTGATCACCCCAGCTGGGCCCTCGAGGTGCACCCCTAATGTAGACTGTACACCCTTCTGTTGTAATTGAGTATTGATTGCTGTTGGCACGTCAGTGGGAAGAATTTACTCAGGCTGATCAGCAGTAAGGACTGGCTGTGCCCACTGACCACTGGCCTCTGACTCCCTTGGAGGATCAGCTATGTAGGGCCCCAACACAGAGAGCAAAGCTTACTTCATCAGCGCTCTGGTACCCACTGAGTCCACTTATTGAGTGTGTCACTTGTGGAGGTGGTTGGGTGGTGGTGCTTCGATGTGGTCTGAAGCTGTCCACTGGGTGTGCTGGCTCTGGGGCAAGGTCAGCCTCTGCCTGTCTTCTACCTGGGGCCACCCAGCATAAGCTACAAAGTGATCTGCAGATGGCTGCTTCTTGTTCTGGGTTAGGAGGTGCCCAGGTAAAGCCAAGTTGTGAACCAAGGCTGGTTGCTTCTAGTGCAAGGCCTGGGGCCACTTAAGGAGAGAGATGGGGCTCGCTGAGACCAGATGCTGCTTGTTTGGGAGATTTTAGGAAGATCTGAAGCAGGATCCAAGACAGGCCAATCCTGTGGTAAAGCCACTGGAAAACAGCTTTGGTGGGCAGAAGATTGGGTGGGGCAGGGCCTCAGGGAATCACCAGGGCGGGGCAAACAGTATGAACCAGGTTGCTGGAGTCCCAGATATGGCATCCCTCTGCTGCCTCAGGGAAGGGCTCACCAAAGGAACAATGGCCTCCCACAGCAAGTCTATCTAGGAGAAAGCTGCCCCTCCAGATCTCGCCCCAGTGCCAGACAACTCAGTTCTTCCCTGTATGTCTCTGGTGCCTTTCAAGCTGCCTTCCCAATGCTGGAGCCCAGAAGGAGCACGTCTAAGTAAGTCTGTGTGCAGGCCCTTTAAGAGGAACTACCTGGGGCTCCAGAAGCCTCAGCCTCCCTCAGCTTCAGTTCCCACTGGTTTCACAGCCAGAAGTGATGGAGACTTCTCTTCCTGGGACTGGGACCCTGAGCTGGGAGCCTGGTGTGGGACGGGGACCCCTCACTGCTCAGGGAGGACCTTCGCAGCTGAGGTATCCTCCTGATTTTTATCCGACACACGTGGGTGTGGGACCAGCCCCTCCGCACCTCCATCCCTCCTACCAGTCTGGATGTGGCTGCTTTTTTAATTTTGTAGTTGTAGGACTTCCATTCAACTCCATGTCAGGCAGTTCTGAATGATGGTTGTGCTGTAGTTTAGTTGTAATTTTGGGAGGAGGCGAGTACCGTGTTTACCTACGCCGCCATCTTGACCCATGCTTTTTCATTTAAACTATCTTGAATATCTTCCATGTTAAATATACAACTATATCATTATGTTTAGTGACAATGTAGTGTTCCTTTATGGAAATAGCATTTTATTTAATAGACCCTTATTCTTGAGTATTTTGTTTGTTTCCAGTTTGTTTGCTGTTCTAAATAGTATCACAATGAACATCCTTATACTTAGACCTTTTGGCACTAGTATGATAGCTAAGATAAATTTCAAATGTGGAATTCATACACAAATAACATGAACCTGTTCAAAACCTTTGATACCTGCCAGCCCTTTATGGTGTTTATATTTTTACACAGTCACCTTTTTTTTTTTTTTTATCCTCACCCGAGGACATTTTTTTTTTTTTTTTTGCATTTATCTTCAGATAGAGCGGGAGGGAGAGAGAGGGAGAGAGAGAGAGAAACATCGATGTGAAAGAGACACATTGAGTGGTTGCCACCCACACAACCCCATCTGGGGCTGGGGACAAACCACAACCGAGGTATGTGCCCTTAGTGGGAACTCTGGTCTGCAGGCCGATGCTCTAACTGCTGAGCCAAACTGGCCAGGGCTACACAGTCACCATTAATGTACACACTGTTTTGTTTGATGTTTAGCCTCAGCATTGTATCATGACATTTTCCTCATTTCTGAATAGTCTTTGGTTTGGAAAGTACATTTTACATTTTTCTCTTTATTCTTCCAGCACCTTATCTAGAATTGAGCATAACTAAATACTTCTGGGTTTGATTCTGTGAAAAATTTTCCCTGGTACACACTGATCACAGCTGAAGTTGTCTCTCTTGGCAGACATCTCGGAAGAGTTTCGAAGTCAGCATTTTGCTGCTCCCCATGAGCTCCGCAGAAGCACTGGCCAAGAGTGTATTGGGGTTCCTGCTGCACATGCTCACTAGTCTTATGATGCGAACAGTGCCTTTTTGCATCTTTAAAAAAGAGGAGATGGACCTTAAAGCCAGGCCCGCCAGGAGGACTCACCTGGTGTTTATGGTCCAGTCAGTCTGGCACTTAAGCAGTTTAGAATTTTACCTGATTTTCTTTCCCTATACAGATCACAGAGGAACTCTGGTATGACCCAGGTTATCAAGGGCCTAATGTGAAAGTTATAATAACAGAAGTAACAAGAAATGTGCAGGGATCGCTAACTCTGGGCCAGGCATGGTTTTCGACTCTTCACATGCCTTGTTCCACTTAATCCTTAAAACAACTCTGGGAGAAGTATGTAGTATTCCCACAGAAGACGCAGAGAAATGAAGTGCCCTGTCCAAAGTCATGATTGGTTAGGACCTGCATCAGGCTGCAAATTTTTTATTTTTATTTTAATTTTTTATTTTTTAAAAAATATGTTTTTATTGATTTTTTAGAGAGAGAGGAAGGGGGTGAGAGATAGAAACATCAATGTGAGAGAGAAACATCAATTGGCTGCTTCCTGCACACCCCCCACTGGGGATTGAGCCTGCAACTTGGGCATGTGTCCTGACCAGGAATTGAACCCTCAGTCCAATCCACTGAGGCACACTGGCTGGGCTGGCTGTGACTTTTAATCATTGTGCTGTGTTTCTCTTGACAAGTAAGACAGGAGTTAAATCTTTGGAGCATTGGATATGTAACCTGATTTGCTTTGCAAGAAGCTTAAGAGCAAATCCTCTAGATTTTAACAACAGAGAGGCTTGAAAGACCATGCATAAGAAAGAGGATGAGGTCTGGCAAAATGTGTTCCCTGCGTCTGGAAACAGTGTGCTGGAAATGTCACAAATGAATGAGGGGATATTGGAGAGGATTTCACCCATTTCAGTACATTCTAGACTCTCAGGGAGCTTTGTCCATGCCAGGATGATTTGAATGAGTTTTTAAAGGATGACAATAGAACTCTAAATGGTAATTAGTGAGCATGCCCTTGTTAGGTTAGCAGTTTGGGTTTCTGTAAGTCATTAAGAAATGGTAACCTGTACCCTGGCCTGTGTGACTCGGTTGAGTGTTGTTCCATGCACCAAGGTGTCTCTTTCAGGGCACCTGCCCAAGTTGTAGGCTCCAACCCCAGCAGGGGGCGTGCAGGAGGCAGCCAATCGATGTTTCTCTCTCCCTCTTCCTTCCTCTCTCTAAAATCAATAAAAACATGTTAAAAAAGAAAAAATGGGCCCGGCTGGTGTAGCTCACTGGTTGAGCTTTGACCCATGCACCAGGTGGTCGCCAGTTTGATTCCTGGTCAGGGCACATGCCCAGGCTGTGAGCCCAGTCCCCAGTGGGGGGCATGGAGGAGGCAGCCAATCGATGTTCTCTCTCATCGATGTTTCTATCTCTCTCTCCCTCTCCCCCTCTCTCTAAAATCAATAAAGAAAAAAGTATTTAAAAAAGAGAAAGAAATGATAACATGGATTTTGCTGTGGTGATTTATCATGTAGCATCATAAACTGTTATCATTTTTGCCTTCCTTTGTATAACCAACACCCCTGGACCATTGAGACTAAAATATGGCTGTCAGAAAGGCTGGGTATTGTGCTTATTTCAAAAGTTCTTTGATGGCTTTTAGGGCAAAGCATGAGATGCTTCTTTTCAAGTGATTTTATTTATCTTTTTCTTTAGGATTTGGTCAACACTGGACTCAGCACTTTCTTTTTCTTTATTGCTTCGATTGTACTGGCTGCTTTAAACCACAAAACCGGAGCAGAAATTGCTGCCGTGGTAGGTGAACTCAAGTGGTTAAAACACAGGCTGATTTTTATATTTTTTGTGACTTGCTCTCCTCTGTCCCCTAATATGTATCCTACTCATTGTCCTTCAGCTTTTTCTTTGCTAATGAAGTTGTTATTGGGTCAATGAAGGTCCCAGTTCCTTCAGTGCTATGGTTCTCAAAGTGTGGTTCCGAGAACAGCAGCCTCAGCATCACCCAAGAACTTGTTAGAAATGCCCTTCTCAGGCTCCCCCAGAGCTACTGAATCAGAAATATGTTTTAACCAGCCCTCTAGCTGATTCAGATGCATGCTCAAGTTTGAGAACCACTGCTTTAGTCTGTTTCCAATAGGACCCTGGATATCTATTTGTTAGTGGTTTTGCTTTTAAGAGCCTTACCTGCCAATGTGGGGGTCTTAATGAAGAAGGACACAGTCAGGACACCATTTGGTAGTCAGATGACATTTTTGCTCTTCCAGGTAGAATGCCATGGGGGGTGGGGTGGGAACCAGATAATGTAAGACTGTTTCTGTGCTCTGCATTTCTGTATTGTTCTGTGTTTCCAAAGCACTTTTGTAATGGGGGGATTAAAAGGTTCATGAAAAATATTAAACTAGCTTCTCTCCCAGGTATCACTCAGTAGATTCATCAGTCATTATTAAATAAGCCAAATCTGCTGCTTCTCACCCTGGAGCTGCCCAGGTGAGAGGTAGCTGGAGAGCAGGTGGGGGGTTCAGGGACTGTGCTTTGGAATGTCAGGCCTTATGGCTTGAGTTGGGCTCGCACACAAGCCCCTGATTTTCTGTGTACGTGGTATTTTGTCTACATATATTTTCTCATCTGGGACCAGTGACCATGAAGGTACTCTAAAAGAGGCATTTTTGGAAAAAACAAAAACAAAAAAACCCCAAAATCCAAAATAGTTTGAAAGAAAACTTAGGCTGTCTTCAGGTCAGGCAGGATTTATATGGATCACATGACTATAGGTTTGGCCACGGTCTGACAGCTAAACATTCAGTGGGGTTAGGTGTTTGTGGGCACAGCTGTAAGCTGCTCAGGGTCCTACCCAGACAATGTGTAGATTGCTGATGTGTGTGAGGACTAACCATGCCTATTTCTTGTAGATATTTGGCTTCTTGGCAACTGCAGTGTATGCAGTAAACACATTCCTGGCAGTGCAGAAATGGAGAGTTAGCATCCACCAGCAGAGTGCCAATGACTACATCCGAGCCCGCACAGAGTCCAGAGACGTGGATGGTCGACCCGAGATCCAACGCCTGGACACATGAGGACCTGCCAGAGTCCTCCTCCCTCTCATCCTTGTGCCCAGCCTTCCAATCACGTTTTCTTTCCCTCGTCAAGTCAGATTCTCATGTGATTAAGCTGAATTTTGTCCTCTTTGGTGAAAGTTCGTTTTGGGAAAGGTTTTTTTTTTTTTAAAGAGTGGCCCTATTAGCAGGTATGTGAGGTGGAGAGCCCCTGTACCCAGCTATTTAGACAGAAGTGAGTGGGAGAGACCTATGGATTCTCCAGTGTTTGGTGGCCATGAGAGCAGCCAGCCTCCCTGGCTGCCATGTCCACTTTAGGTCTTCACTGTCCCTCCCTGAGCACAGGCTTCCCATCTGACTCTGAGCCACCCTGTCATATGTATTTGTGAAAAGTCAAGACTTTGGATTAAATGGGGGCTGGTAGGTGGGGGGAAATCAAGGAATGAAGGTACAAGGTTAGAACAGTCCATCAGCAGTTATTCCTGGGCAGCCGCCATAGTGAGCTCCATCAGTGATAGTCTCACTGCCAGGATCCTCCCCTACTGCTTGTTTTCCATGCCCGGGGCTTTGAGACAGCCAGCATAGGCCATGTGTGGTACTGAGGGTCTTGGCGATGGGTGTGTTGGTAGAGTACTTGTCTGGGTCTTAACTTTATGGGTATGGGCAAAGCTGGTGTCCTATTGGGACAGCTCCACAGGACTGCTGACATGTGGGAGGGTCACCTTTCATTTCCCACCTGCTGAGAAATCACTTGATTCTTCCTCAAATGAATCACCTCCCTAAATCCCAGATTCTCCTCCAGGAATATGGGGACCATCTTGTTTTTTGCTTTCCTAACTACTTTGAGGCTAAATTGCAGATTTTCTATAATTTTACCTTCTCAGGTAAAAGGCAGGAAAGAAATTCAATCCATTTCACCAGCCAGAACACTTGCCCATTTGGACCACAGGTGGGGACGCACCTCTGTTTTAGAGATATGTGCTAATTTTAAATTACCTGAGAAGAATTCTAAAGTGATTCTGAGTAGACTTGTCTAGGATTTGAAAATACTTGAATTTGCACCACATCTTTTCACTGATATTTCAGAAGGCACGAGATTTTTGTGCCTCAGGGTCATAACTATGAACACCGATCTTAGAAGTTTTTGGAAAGAATTCTGGGTATGTCAGGTTTTGAATTGATTCTTGATAAAGTGAAGATTATTGTGGTGAAGGAGTTAAATGAGCCCCTATGATGCTGTAGTTTTTTTTTCCTGTTGGAGACTAATTGTATCTTTTATGGAAAATTTGTTTTAATTTGTCAGGTTTTCACTCTGAACTGTTTTTAATGTTTACAAACCTCACTCTAGCTCCAATATTTTGTGATTAGCCCTCACCAAGGAAAAACATTTACTGCTGGTGGGAAAATGGAAAGGTTTTTCAGTAACATGGAGAATCCCCAAGATCTTGTGCTAGTGAACAATCACAGCTTATCAGTGTACTGTTTAATAAGAGAGAGTATGAATATGTCTTTGGGGTGGTGGGAGGAGAACATATGTGAGAAAGTGTCTGTCTATGTGTGTGTGGCATTGCATTCTTCATAAAAGAGCAGCATTGGGGGATTGACCAGGTGACACTTCTAGGTTGGGGATTCTATAGGAAATGGTACTATACTGTCTCTGAAGGGATGGGGTTAGGGGTTAGTTCCCTGAACTGAACATCTGGTACAGTCTGAGTTCTGCAGCAGTTCCTTCCTCGGGCAGTGGCCCAGGTCACATGTGCAAGCCCCATATCTACTTCAGGGGCCATGGCTGCTGGTACAGACCCAGCTGGTCTGGTGGTAACTTACCTCCTACTCCCTCAGAGGGCAGCCAGGCCTGGTCACAGCTGGGTGTGCTGCCTAGCGGGTCCAATCGAGCCCTCTTTCCATGTCTGTCATGAGGCAGTACAAAGCATGCTTCACAAACTTTGAAGCTATTATGTGTAGTGATTTTTGAGGAGATTCTGACATCTGGATTTTATCTGTTCATTTTATATATTTATTTTGCATTTGTTGAGTGTGTATGCCTAGTCAAAATTGGGCTTATCTCCCTCTGTGAGTTCCATTTAAAAACAGGGTCACAAAGACTCAGCCTTGCATTAAATGGGGCCCACTTGGAAGGACCACCCTGTACTTAATCAGAAATCTCCTGCTGGGAATCATGTTACTTGGCCTCAATAAAAAAAAACCGCCTTTGAAGTGAGATTGAAGAAAAGAATACCATTCAGGCAGGATTGCTGCCTAAGTTTTCCCAAGTCACTTCAATCAGACCAGTTTATCATCTGGTGAAAAGGAGCCTGTTGGCCTCCTGAGAATGTGTTGTCAGCTGCAAGAAACAGTTCTGAAACCCAGCAAAACTGTAATGCTGATAGATGATAAAAAGTGATGACACCTTGTGCCACAGAGCGACTTCGGAGTTCTTTTGCATCTTAGTTTTAGAATCTTTGGAATTATTTATGTCCCCGTAACTATTTAATATCCTTTGTGCCATGAGGCTCTCCCATGGTTTTTGTAAATATATTTCTTTCTATTTAATTAGCTCTCACTGCAACTGTAAGCGGCCAGGTAGGCTCTCTAATTGGTGATGCACAGTCATCTCTATCTCATCACCTATGGCAGGGTGGTGGTGAGAAGTTATGAAAATGTGCTTGTCCAGGTGGATGTAAAGACACCTGCATTTTTCTTACGTTGCCTCTGTGTACAAACAAGCCTTTTTTTTTTTTTGAAAATTGAAGGAAACGTATTTTTGCATTTAATAGTTCCAGTATGGCCCGGCCAGTGTGGCTAAGTGGATTGAGTATCGTCCCATGGACTGCGAGGTCCTGGTTTGATTCCCGGTCAGGGCTCATGCCAGGGTTTCGGGCTCGATCCCCGGTAGGGGGTGTGCAGGAGGCAGCTGATTGATGTTTCTCACTCACATCGATGTTTCTATCTCTCTCTCCCTTCCTTTCTCTCTAAAAAATCAATAAAAAAAAAAAAGAAATAGTTCTAGTATGAATCAATGCCGGTTTGTTTTGGGGCATTTTCAGGCTGAGACAATCTTAGTGTTTCTCAATTTTCTAGTGGGATGATAATGGCTTTCCTAGTTTGGGTCGAACTTGAAGAGAACTACAGTTGCTTTGTGCATTTGAATTCATTCCTAGAGACTGTATGGTTGGAACCCTCAAGCATTTTGTGGTTTTAGATGGATGCAATCACTGACGTCTTCAGAGAAAGTTTTTCTTGGCACTGATTTGGTGGATTTGGTATTTTTTTCTCTGATTCTCCTTTATCTTCCTTTTACACTGCACAAAGCCATGCAGGGAAATACCTTCTCCCTTTTATACAGAGAGATTACAATCATGAAAGCCTAAAGACACTTGTTGGCTGTATATAAAGCTGGGGAAGGACCAAGGCATTTACAGATTTAAATCTCATAAGAGAAGTTTGATTTATAGTAAAGTATTTTATTTTAGATTTTTACTCTGCAGTAGTAGTCATTCAAAAGAGATTACCTTTGCTTAGAAAAAGGCAAGGATGTAGTAGCTTGCCCTGTCCCAATACTTATTCATGTCTTCCTTGGCAACTTGAACTGAGGAGCCAGCATCAGCAGAGCCCAGCCTGGCCACAGGGAAGCCAGTGAGTGCTGTGCCCAGAACTGAGGGCTCAGCTGTGGGAGGTGGACAACATTCTCAGCCCTTTGGGCACCATTACTATTCCCTGGCAGGAACGCTTATGCCCATGGGTGGGTATGGAGTATATCTGACCTCCACCCTGTGTTGGAGTCTTCTGGTGAGAGCTTTGTGACTTAGTTGAAAATATTCCTACTCTTTTTTTTTAAATCCTCACCTGAGGATATGTTTTCCATTGATTTTAGAGAGTGGAAGGGAGAAAGAGAGAGAAAGAGAAACATAGATGCAAGAGAAACATCAGTCGATTGATTGCCTCCTGTATGTGTCCCGACCAGGGATTGAACCCACAATCTGTGTGTGTTCCCTAACCAAGAATCGAACCTTCAACCGGGCATGTGCCCTGACTAGGAATCAAATCTGCTACCCTTCAGTGTATGGGACAACGCTCCAACCAACTGAGCCGTACCTGCCAGGGCCATTCCTACTTTTTTAAAGTTTGCAGCTTCATCTACCTTTTTTGAAGATTTCTTTGTGATTCAGACTTGGGTTAAGCCATAGGTAGTCTCTGAGGACATGAAGTGTTTACTCTTCTGTCTGCACGTGTATGACATTAAACAGGTAGCAAAAGGCACAAACACTTTCTAGGTTGAGGGCTGCTGCCAATTGATTCTCTCAAGCAAAATAAAAAGTTTGCTTCCTGCTCCAGGAACTGCCATTAGCTTGTGAGGTCTCCAGACAGACCACTTGTTTTATTTCCTAGTGAAGTTTGCAGAACCCAGGGGTCTCTCTTTCCCAGGTATTGCTTATTTTATCAGCACCCACTTTTAGGACCAGTGGGGCAATAGGCTGGTGAGGTGGGAGCAGGGGCAGGTCTGAGAGATGAGAGAAGGGGGCCCTGAAACCTAAACTCTCTCTGCTGTGGGACTGTTGATAACACTAGACTGGCTACTGACCCAGGAAATCTTGAAAAGTTCTTGGTTAACTCCCTTTCTATCCTCTTGTCTTTGGAGAAGTCAGGTCTTGTGTTGTAGAATCAGCCCAAGAGCAAGAGCTGAATGTAGGGACCAGTGTGCCTTGGCACTTTGGAGGGGCTCTTGGTGTTGTGTTTGCGACTTCGCAGGTCTGGACAGGTGACTCAGATTCTGGTTTGGGTGCCACCTTAGAGCGGACGCAGACCAAACACTGCCTTGTAAACTTCCCAGCTCTTTACAAAACCATGTGTTTCCTCTCTTCTCATCAGATTGTGTTGAAATAATAACTGTCTGGTTGAGAGGTAATTTGAAATATTTGAACCTTCACATTTCTTTCATTTAGAAACTGTCTCTGAAAGAAAATACCCCCAATATCTGTTAGATCTAGAAGAACTGTCTTCTGAAAGCGAATGTTCTGTTTGGCTTTTCTTCACACCAGTAAACAGTGTTTATACCCTCTTAGGCTTGAAACAGAGGAGTGGGGGCCTAATAGATTTTCCTTTCTTTGGTCTAGACTATATTCTTATTCCATTTGGATATAATTTCTCAATCTTGGGGATTTATTTTTTTCTAGTTTATCTTATTCCATAAGTATAAGAGTAAAGAAAAGTTACCCCCAAGCCCACTGAGTTTGAATGAATCAGCAGCAGTTTGCCTAGAATCAAGTTTAGATTATAAATCCTTGAGTAGTGTATCTTTTTCATAGAGTTACTTTGTTGTATACATTTTTAATGCCAAGACTTTAATTCAGACACCCTGGAGTGGTTTGGGATGCATTACACACAAAGGCTGGGGAGACTTCATTAAGGGGTTAATAGCCTGGGCTCTAATGAGCTATGGGAACTTTTATGGTTCTCATTTAGAGGAGGAAATTGTCTCAAATGATCTTCATTGATGGGATTAGGGTGAGGCCCAGTTTCTTTTCCTAATTGTGCTCAGAGCAGAGAATGTGTGACACAACTGATTTTGATAAGGGTTTGTATGGGATTCAGTAATAATCTGAAACCCAGGAGGAAGTACCTTCTTTTATCGGGAAAGCCACCCAAAGGGAAGGTCAGGAAATAAGGACTGTGTGGGGACCTGGTGCCCATACCAGGCCAGGTCTGACTGATGACTGCTTCCCTCTGTGGGCCATTTTGCTTTCCTGCCTTTTCCAGAATTGATTTACGAGTTTCAAGATTCTGTTCCCATCTCTGCAGAAGTAGGGAAGACATATATTTGGGGCTTGAAGGGAGAGCTGGCTGGTCTAAGGGCTGGGGGAAGGTTGGCTCTGAGGATGGGATGCCTGGATGACCCCCCCCCCCCCCAACTGGCCCAGGCCCACAGAAGGACCACCAGCTCCCAACTCTTTCAGCCTGTGGACCCACTTAAAAATGAGTCTTCAAATCCTGCCTCATGATGAAGTGACGTATGTGGATAAAGCTAGTGCTTTTCATAACTTGATTTTTGATGCAGTTTCCTCTAAGAGAATGCTAGGGATCAAAACTATTTGTATATGTTGAAATTTGTAGGGGTTCAGGAACCCATGGCAAAAACACAATTATTTATTACAGTTATGACTGTATGTTTTTTTCCCAAAGTAGGTAATTCTGTCTTTGTATATTTTAAGACAGATAATAATCACTTCACCTTTGGTGCCTTCCGTGTGTCAGTCACATAAACACTCTTGTTAATCATGGAATCGAAAAAAAAGATGTACATTTAGTTAAACCAGATAACACTATTTTTGTAGCATGATTTTAGATTGTGTCCTTTTAATATTGCTTTCAGCAATGCTGGTTTTGAGGTTGGCCATTTTCTCTTTAAACTTCATATATATTTTTAAGAAGACAAAAACCACCCCTGGCTGTTCCTATCTCCTCTCTGCTGCTTTCTCTCCTACATCTTGTTTCTGCTTTATTTAAATAGCCTGAGAGTAAGAGCATATTTCTATAAAATAATTCTCAATCAGTATAACTGCTTTGGGCATTTTTTAACCACTTGTTCAGTCGGGAGAGCCACTGCTCACCTCAGACAGTGAGAAGAAAATGGCTCCATAGAAAAAGGAAGAACAACATCCTTGGTGCTCTGACTTCCCTTCTCTGGATCTAAACCAGTGGAAAGGCCCGTTGTCTGGGGCTAGTGAACCAGAGGGTGTTCTCTGGCCTGGCTTTGCTGCCTGTGTCCTAGGGTACACCCGCTGGTCCTGGGCTCACCTTCCACTGGATCTGATTGATTTGTGAACCTGGGTAGGCTCCGTGGCTCTTTCTGGTTTGGGGCCTGAACAAAATAGATTCCCTGCAGTGAGGAGCTTGCTGAAATCACTACATGATATCACCCTAGCTGCCCCTTTTTGCTTCCCCACCCCCCTGCAGGACACGAATTCTATCTGGTCAAGAAAAATCTTGAGGAAACTAGCTGAGCCATTGCAACATGAAGGAATGGATTTATTGAAATATAAAATAGTAGCTTTTTTTTTGGTCCTTTCTGAAGGGTCAGAATATGTAATTATTTTCTAACAAAGGAAGTCAAGTCAGGTGGCATAACTCTAACATAATCATTGGTAATTGGCCCAGCGGCACTTTGGGGGAGCAATGTTCATTTAATAACTGTTACACTTTGCTTCGTAAGGATCTATTTCCTTTAACAGTTTAGACACAGCTGTGGGGTATTCTGAGATGATGCCCATTTGGTAAACTTGGTTTATGCTGTTGGCTGGTCAGAGGTCCCACCCTGGCTTCTCAAACTGACACGGGTGCTCTGGGGTGGGCACCACTGGCGCTGACTGGCTCTTGGGTTTGATTCTATCCACTTGGAGTGTTTTGGGCCCCAAAGCCTTAGCTCCTGTTGGTTTGTCCCTAACAGCAGATAAAGCCTCACATTGCCCTCAATTTTCCCCATTTCTTTTGAAGGACCAATTTTTCATGGTACTTGTCCTGATTGTTTTCATAGTGTTTAAATCTGTATTTTTGTATGTAGAGGGAAATAATTTTCTCAACACTAATCGCTAATATTGTATTAAATTGTCATGAAGGAGTTCTTGTTTAATAAATGGACATGTAAAAATGGTATTGTCTCTTTCTCTGCTCTGACTTACCCCCTGCCCCTTCAAAGGCTGTGAAACCAGTTCCTGAAACAGGCCTGTTAGGTGGAGGTTGAACACAACCACTGTCCAAGGGACGAGACCTGTATGGTATAGGTGTTGACAGATAGCTTTGCTGGGGGTCGTAAGGTAGAGCAGAAACTCCCACCATCCCCTCTCGGCCTCCGCGTACTCAGCTTTCATACGCATTTTCAGACCGTGTGTGTGAAAGTTGGGACAGATTGCCTTGCTTCTTCCCATCAGCCTCAGCCAAAGTGCTGACCCAGGCTTCTCTAGGATCCACTTCTGAGGTCCCTTGTGCAACCAGTTTCCAACCACGAGAGTCCAGTGACTGGTGCTGTGGGATGTTGCCCTGATACATGAGAGGCCCTGGGCCTCCTCCTAGGGGCTGTGGAGACCTGGGCAAGTTACCGAACCTTCTGTCAAGCTTCCTGGACTGTAAAACAGGATTGTGTGAGTGTGACTAAGAGCACATGCGTGAGACACTTAGTGGGGTGTCTGGCATGGAGCAAGTGTGCATGTATTGTTGCTGAAGCCTGGAGCTGTCAGGATTCACACCGGATATGTGACCAATCTGTGTTGAAGCAGGATACTGGACAGCACTGCTCTGGGTGGTGTAAGGTTTTTTCAGACACACTCCAAGCAGGTAGTCAGTCTGGTTTAATTCATTTTGGATGTTTTTTCAGGGTAGGAGATTCACATGCAAGAGAAGAACAAGTTACAGATGCCCCCAAATGGGTCCAGAACTCTGGCTCATTTCACAAGGCCTCTTGGGTCACAGAAAATGCTATTTAAGAAGCTGCTTTTGTGTAAAAAGGTTATATAAAGTTACAAAATCCCAATGAAGATATATACACAACATAAGTCCTTAGGTAAACACAAAGGCATGTTTCACCTCTCACAAGGTGATCAGGAGACCTGCTCTGGGGTCTAGAGCATGTCGTCCTGAGCACCACAGAGCCTGTTGCCTGCTGGTGGATCCCCAGGGAAAGAGGCTTTGGCTGGGCCTGCTCAGCTACCCAGGACGCTGTCCCTGATACTTCATCGTTTGGTACCCTTAATCTTTTGGACTTGGTAAGCTACTTTATGAGCTTTTCTTTGAAACGGTCTTAGACCCAGAATAGTCATGTCACCTGTAGAAGACATGGTTTCCAAGGGTATGAGGTGTCAGTTAAGGACACAGATAAGGCAACGGTCAGTTTTCTCCCTGCTTAAAGAATGAAGGAAGTGATGCTCCTTGAACCAAAGAATCTTGGAAGGATCATTCTCAACAAAGTGCCTGGCATGAGCTGGGCAGCAAATGCAGACAAAAGTTGTTGGGGGGTTGGCAGTTGGCCCCTAGGTGGTTTGTCTTACTTGTCTGTCATCCCATTACCCCTACCCACCTCCTTAGCATGAAATATTCCTGTGATGGGGATAACAAGGCTCTATCTACTTTGTCCCTTTGTGTTTAATTTTGATAGATTAAAGGGCTTAAGGTCTTTGGAACAGAAATGAGAAGTGGTGGAATATTCACGATGCCCTCCTGTGCAGAGTGGTTAGATATGCTAAGCCAAGGGGCACTGTCTTGTGTGCTGGGCTCAGAGACATTACTTTGGGGCTGTGAGGAGGCCCGCTCCTCTAGAGAAGTCACAGCCTTCCTCCCAACACACCTGGTCCCCAGGCCACGCTCTGGCCAGCTGGTCAGAAGTGCAGGAGTGAAGACCTTGTGGCTCGGGTTGCCAGGGCAGGGCAGCCTTTCAGTCGGAGTCAGAGTCGGAATTCTCCTCTGAAAGGAAAGCAAAGAGGAGGCTTGGCAGGAGTTTCCTGGCTGGTGGTGCCTGGGAGCCGTTTCTGGGGAGGCACAGGCAGGCCATGGGCTAGAGCCCGGAGCTTAGCGCCCTCCTGCAGCTGACAGTGCTGTTGGTGGGGTCTGCTTAGCGTGAGGGCCTGGGACCCTCCACAGGCAGCTGCTGTCACCTCCATGGTGCAGCCAAATGGAGGTGGGAGTCCAAATGCCCTTTCCTCTGGGGCTCTATGCACCCCCAGTCTCCCTGAGCTGTTCTTACCTGGGTGTCAGGACAGTACATTTGTGCCCCAACCCTACCCCACAATTTAACAGGACAACGTGGGGAAAACTTTTCTTGTCCAAGAAACTCAAATATACTAGAAAAACAGGAAGCCTCTTTTTGGCCATTTTATAGTCTCAGTCCCCCCAGTCCTGATCCTTATTTTATATTGTGATCAGAAATATGGTATGGCAGTGTTGTCACAGATGGAAAACCAGCCATCCAACTTGCAGCCTTTTTAAAAAAAAATTAGGTAATGGCACAACAACCATTCTGAGCTGAAGGACGGCTGGAGGGACCTGAATGTCTGTTGCATTCTCCTAGGATATAAAAAGCAGAACAAGCCTGAACTTGCCTGGGTTTGCCTGGGTTCTTCGCGTAAGGATGAGAGCTTGGTTCCCTGGCCCTTAAGCAATGGGCAAGCCAGACTGTGGGGGGCGCTGGCTGGGGGCAGGTGGTTACTCTGCAGCCCAGTGGACAGTGCCCAGGAGTTGAAGTGACTGACTGGCTGCCCTGGGGGCCCATCAGAGATCATTTAACCGAGATGGAGGTGCCGGGCATGCCCTCAGCTTGATGCCCTGAGGAGCATGGTGCTCCTCCCAGGGGACCAGCTTTATGATCAGTGCTTCATGAAAGGGATATGAGAACCAGGCTGTGAAAACACTTCCTGCCCACAGGGAGAGAGGAAATGCTCCATTAGCCTCAAACCAGCCAAGTGTCCCCAGGGGAGAGCAGAGCCCCTGCCCTGACTGTCCTGGGGTGGTCAGCCAGGTTTTGGGTGAAAACTGGCAGTGTGGCCACCCACCTTCCTCCTTGTTGGCTGTGGTCTCGTCTGCAGAGCCCCCTTGTTTGAGGAATTTGGCCACGTCATTAAAGATCAAGTAGAAGTCAATTGCAAACACGATGGTGGCAAAGAAGCCAAACACCTGTGGGATACAGGGGACAGGGTGGATGGGATGTGTCATCAGAAGCTGAGAGTCCATGGTCCAGGAGCCTGAGAAGCAACTGCCCCAGTCTCACTGCCTGTTTTTATCTGCTTGGATAAGCAGTTTAATTGGCAGGCACAGGCCCCTCCCATTAATGACAAATGGGAAAATGAGCTATTAACTTGGCTAGCAAACAGCCTTTCAAAGCTCAGGCAGAGTGGATCTCCAAGAAGAGGTCTTTGGGGGCATAAGTAGGGACAGAATATGCCCCAGAAGCTAAGTGGGTGTCCCAAGAAGCATCTGGGGCTTTAAGAGGGGTGAGGTGAACTTGAAGGGGTCATCCCCAGTGGTAGGGGCAGCTACTCACCCCAGCTGCTTTGGAAGCCCCATCTGAGTATTTGGCGACAGCTGTGATGGAGATGGCAAAGTAGATGAGGGCCGCTGTGACACAGCGTAGGAAGTCCTGGGGAGAGAGGAGCATGATGGTCACACTGTCCTCAGCTCCTTGGAGTGGGGCATAGCAGGGGAGGGGACCAGCTGGGAGCTGAGGCAGGGGAGAGGGGCTCAGAAGGGTACCAGGTGGCAGAAACAGGGCTGGAATCTCACTGTTCCCAGAAGGGGGTGGGCCTTGCAGACTGGACACATGCTTGGCTCCCAGGTCCAGCATCTGTGGAGCTCCCATCCTGTCCTTCCACCCCCACTCCTCCTCCTCCTCAGATGTCTCTTGTGGACCGCCATCAGCTGAGACTGCCCTGTCCCTGGTCCAGCTGGGCTGCTGTCTTCTGCCCGGTGGATGACAGAGTATGGACCAGGCTGCAGCTTGCCCTGTGGGGATCTGGTCCTGGGCCTCACTTTGCTACATACTTGTTGCAGATCCATTTATGTATTATGGTTTCTGTTTACTTGTCCCTAAAATGGGGACACAGAGGGTGCAGCCCATCAGGAAGAATGCTGGTTATGAAGTCAAGAAGAGACCAGGGTTCGCCCTGGCCAGTGTGGCTCAGTTGTTGGAGCGTGTGTGTGCGGGAGGCAACCGAACAATGTTTCTCTCACACATCGATGTTTCTCTCACTTTCTCCCTTCCTCTCTAAAATAAAAAAATTTTAAACTCACTTTGTTTAAAAAAAAAAGGAGACCAAGGTTCAAGTGCAGGCTTACTGTCCCTTCTCTCTGACCCATTCCTTACAGCAAAATCTGAGGCTGGCTCTGAGTAAACCCTGGAAGTCCTGTTAACCTGCCCTGCCCATGTTGAAATGGCCTGAATTCCTGCGGCTGAGACTCTTTCTGGCAGGCCTAGTGGGAGCACCAGCGCCACCTGGTGGCCAGGCGCAAGGATGTAGTCTGGGGTTCCCTGTCTTACAGAGGAAGCTGGAAGCCCTGATCCGGCTCACATGGCTGCAGAGTGGTGGGGCCCAGGTCGTCTGAAGCCAGGTCTACCCGCCTGGGTCCAGTCAATGGCAAACACCCTTTCCGTTGAAGAAAGGGCAGGGCCAAAATGCATGACTCTCTGTGATGGCCAGCCAACCGCTTCCTCTTGGGGCCCCAGCCCTCACCATCATGGGCCAGCACAAGCCCTGCCACTTGTCATTCAACTGCATGGCATCAGCGAAGAGGAAGAAGAGGGCCAGCAGGAACTCCAGCAGGGGCGCGGTGAGGAAGGCAGATGCTGAGGACGCCACATAGCACACAAAGGTGATGAAGGAGAGACCCTGGGTGGGAGGGAGGGAGAAATCAGAGCCTTTGCACAGCCCCTCACCCAGTGCTCCCTCTGAGCCACCATGCAGTCAGGACTAGAGGAGGCTCCAATATAGAAGGTGACCTGCCCTCAGTTCCATAGCTGCTAGGATTAGAACCTGGTCATGGGGCCCAGGCCCACACCTGTGTTGCCCCAGTGTTTCTGAGCATGGCCCTGAGTCCTGACCCCATGCCAGCTCCCTGCCAGGACCCAATCAGGAAGACTCAGACTCCCATGAGTGTCCAGCCCCCCAGGAGGCCACCCTCTGGGGCTGCTCACCCCTACCCCCACCCCAGCAGGTTCTATGGCAGAATCCACGCAATTCAGATGATGTCCAACAAGGGCTAATCAAACCTAAACAGTCTCAAAGGCAGCCCACTAAGCAGGAGCCAATTCCAAAAAATCTCTCCCTCACTGGCCGGTGTTTGCTCAGTGGTTAGAGTATCAGCCTGCACACTGAAGGGTCATGGGTTTGATCCCATCAAAGGCACATACCTGGGTTGCAGGTTCGATCCCTGGCCCTGGTTGGGGCACATGTGGGAGGCAACCAATCAATGTGTCTCTCACAGTGATGTTTCTCTTTTTCTCCCCTTCCCACCCTCCCTTCCACTCTAAAAATCAGTGGAAAAATATCCTCGGGTGAGGATCAACTACCACAACAAAAAATCACTCCCAACACAATAAGATTTGCACTTTTCACTGAATGTAATTACCTGAAAAACAATACATAAATCTTAAATTTAGTTAAAGATATGAGTGCTGAAGTGTTTAGAGTTGAAATGTACTGACATCTGCAATTTAAATACATGGAACAACAAAATGGATTGGTGGATGGATAGAGAGATATGTGATAAAGTAAATATACCAGTGTGTTAACAGCTATACAATCTAGGTGATGGGTACATTGGTGGTTTATTTTTATTATTATTTTTTTTTATCCTCACCCGAGGACACTTTTGCATTCATCTTCAGATACAGCAAGAGGGAGGGAGGGAGGAAGAGAGAGAGAGAAACATCGATGTGAGAGAGACACATCGACTGGCTGCCACCCACACGACCCCAACTGGGGCCGGGGACAAACCACGCCGAGGTACATGCCCTTAGCGGGAACTGAATCCAGGTCTCTCTGGACCGCAGGCCGATGCTCTAACCGCTGAGCCAAACCGGCCAGGGCTATATTGGTGTTTTTTAAAAAATACGTTTATTTATTTTATTTTATTTTTTATCCTCACCCGAGGACATTTTTCCATTTTTTGTTCAGATAAAGTGGAAGAGAGAGCGAGAAACATCAATGTGAGAGAGAGAAACATCGATCTGCTACCTCTTGCATGCCCCCCACTGGGGATCAAGCCCACAACCCAGGCATGTGCCCTGAGTGGGAATCGAACGGGGACCTCTCAGTCCATGGGGTGATGCTCAACTACTGAGCCACACCAGCCAGGCTATTGGTGTTAACATTATAACTTTTGTGGCTTTTTAATATATTTGCAAATTTTAGTAATAATAAGAAATAAACATCCAGAGGAGGAGTGTTGACACTGACGCTTCAGGCTCTGCTGGTCTTTGGGAGAGCTGCATTGAGGAACTATAAGTGAAAATGTTCTCTGCAGCCCCGTCCATACACTGTGTGTGGGAACTGATGCTGGTGGACAACTGAGGCTCCCAGTAGTTCCGCAGACTGTGTGTGCTGCAGAGTAGACCAAGGTGATAGGGCTGTGCCCTGGGCTAGTGCCCACTGAGGCTTGTGGGATCTCCTGGGATCCTCACAACCACCCACGTGCCAGGTGCTGCTCACAGCCCACTTTACAGATGAGAAAACTGAGGTTCTGAGAGGAGAAGTGATTGCTTAGTGTCATGCAGCTAATAAGAGGCCACCAGGATTGATGCCACATATGGCATTCTTAAGCAATCCTGCCCTGTGGGTGTTGGCTTTTATCAGATTTCTGTCACTGTGTCTGGGTTTGAACATGTCCATGGCTGAGTAACTCTGAGTGGGGCCCAGGGGCTAGGCCCAGGGGGCCACGCAGGGATACCCAGATGTTCCACAGGAAGCACTGTGGTTGCTTTAGACAAATGAGCCCCAGCAAGTCCCCAGGGCACCAACATCTGTCCTGAACATGGCTATGGGGGTAGCTAAGTCCATCTTGCACAGATGGGAAACTAGGGCACAGAGACAGCTGAGAGTCTGCTAGGGCCTCCCAGGAAGGCAGGGTATGGGACTCGACCCAGCCTGTTTACAGCTCCTGCTATACTTACTCTGTCATGGGCTGTTCTTGTGTCCCTCTCCTTCCTGTTCCCTGCCCCCCAAAACCTGATTCTGGGGATCCCCCTCTTGATTTCTGTTTCCTCATTCTCCGATTCCTAGTTGCCACTTCCCCTCCATTCCTGTCCATGCCAGCCTCCCCATTTGCTTGGGCCTGGGGGCAGACTAGAGGTGACTACAGGGAGGCAGGAGTGACCTGGAGCAGCTCCCCTTGTAACTTCAGTGCCAACCCTTCCTTCCTCTCCACTCCTCATACTCCCATACTGAGATTGCTGACACCCAGCTATGTCCTGGGCCTCCTCTATGCTCTGGCCAGCTACCCCTTGACTGAGTGGGGTGGGTATGGGATCCCCTCAGTGGATGGTGGATTCAAGGCTTCTCCCCAAAAGTAGCTCCCATTAATCTTTTGGGTGGGGCTGGGGTGGCCAACCAGGAGGTAACCCCTTGAAGTGAGGGCTGTGGGTCCCGGGCCCTGGTGCCTCACTTTGGAGTTGGGCAGGTCCTGGGCTGGTGGTGACCTCTGGGCTGACTCCAGGCACAGAAGAGGTGATAGGACCACCCACCACCTCCTGAGGTTGAGGCAGAATCCTCCTTCCTCTAACCCTCATCCCCCTCAGTCCTTGCAGTCACTCGGCCCTCATCTGATCCACCTGTCAAACCCCCAGGATGCTCTGGCGTCAGCTTTCTTGTCATCAAAGTGGGAATAAAGACAGAGGCTGACGAGTCGCTGGGGATCTAAGTAATAAGTGCCACCTCCCCTCATGCCGCGTCCCCTCTGCCTGGTCTCTTCCTCCTCTTCCCTCCATGGAGGCCCAGGACCAGCCCTCACCCCACTCTCGGACAGTGCAGGAGTTTTCACAGTGTCCTGAGGACAAAGGCCTGACTGGCTCGGGTTGGGGGAGCGGGAAGGAAGAAGCAGCTCAGCGGGGGTGGGGCGGCTGAATCCCGACCAGGAAGGGGAGGAGGGGGATGAAGTCACTCCGCTGGGCTCCGGCCCCCACCCCTCAGCCTGCGTGTCCCCCCATAATGCTACTGGGGCCTCACCCAATCCCGGGGTCCCCATCCCAGTTGGCTGGGCTCCACTCCAGCCTCTGCTCAAGGCCCGGCTGGCCCTCCCTGCGCCCAGGAAAGCGGGCTAGGGCACCCCGACCCGGGGGTCGTGAAGGGCCGAGTGGGCTGATTCCTCCCGGGGCCCAGAGAGGGCGGAGGCGCCCGAGGCCACACAGCGCCGGGCCGCGCTTCCAGGGGCCCGGGTGCCGCGTCGTGGGACCTCTCCTCAGGCTCCCCTACGGCCCCGGCTTTGCACTCGCGCGTTGAAGACCTGGGAAGGCCCGGGTTCGAGCCCCGCCTCCCCACTGTCCCGCGCTCTGAGCTTCAGCAAGTCCATCCAAACGTGGGCAAGTTTGCCCAACTGGACGGGGCTCGGAGAGGCGTCGGCTGGGCGCGTCGGGACAGCGGCCCCCGCCCCCCGGCTCCCCGAGGGGCGCCGCCCAGGGGGCCGGCGGGTGGGGCCGCGCCGCACTCACCGACTCCGCCAGCAGGAGGCGGCCTTTGAGCGAGCAGAGGAGGGCGCGAAGCCCGGGGACGGCCGCGCCGGGCTGGGAGCGGCCGGCGGGCTCGGGGTCCGGGTCGGGGTCCGGGTCTGGGGGCCACATGGCGGCGGCTGCCGGACAAGGCTCTGTCTCGCTCCCTCACCCCGCGCCCGGGAGGGAAGCGGAAACCCAGACTGTGCGGAAGGAGAGAAAGGCAGGCGAGCTCGGCGCAGGGGCGCATCCCCCGCCGCCCCGCCCCCGCCCCGCCTCCCCCCCTGCCCCCTCCTCGGCTCCTGCCTCCCTTCCCCTCTTCCGCCCTCGATCCTTCTCCTCCCTTCCTCCCCTCGGACCCCGGCTGCCCTGGCCCGGGACCCGCCGCGGTGCTGGCCTGGGGCGTCCCATACCCCTCACATTGTCCTCTCACCCCTGTCCTGGAGGCTCGAGACCTTTTTGCCACCCCTGAACACCCCGTTGGAGCTCCCACCCATCTGTCCTTGCCCAGAAGGGTTGTCTACACTCGCTGTCTCTACACACGAGCTTCATGCCCATGCACAGGTCCGGGACCCAGGACCCTAGGCGCCCAAACAGCAAGACTCCTTAGTCTTCCTGCGGCTGTGACCTCTCTGTCAGCTTCCCAGACCCCTCCCGCTGTTTCTCCCCTGGCCATTCCGTCTCTTCCCCCCCTCCCCCCGCCCTCTGCACCCGTGTGCTCCCATACCTCTTAGCCTATACACAACACACACACACACACACACACACACACACACACACACACACGCCCACGCACATACACGTTTTCCCGGCGCCAGGAGTTTAGTGTGACCAAGACCAGCCCATGACATTCTTGCTGCTCCTGGGCTTCTGCGAGGACCACTGCCATCCATCCTTCCACCCCAAGAGCCAGAGCCTGGGGGTTGTCCCTGTTCTCCCTCGGCCTCACCCTCACCACGAAGGCCGCACATCTCACTTCCTAAATTGTTTTCATCTCCGTCTACTTCTCAACCACCACCAAGGCCTCAACTAGATCCCAGGTCACTCCTATCTCCTCCCTGCACAGTTCTGAGAAAGCAGAACTCTCTTTCCTCTCTTGGCAGCCAGAGGGATGCTTAAATCCTCGATAACTGTCATCTTCATCTCCTCACCCAAAAAACCTTGGGAGCTTTCTATCTTGCTCAGGCTCTTGGTGGTATAGGGCAAAACATAACCCTTTGCTGTCCTCTCTTCCCTGTCTATTCCAACCATCTGCTTTCTCACAGTTTCTTAAACGAACCAGGCTCCTATCTGCAACAGGGCCTTTGCACATGCTATCCCTTCTGCTTGGAATGCTCCTTCTCCACCTCGTTATCTGATCAATTCTTTAGTCTTCTGTAATCATAATGCAGCATCACTTCCGCAGAGAAGACCCTGATGACCTCTCCAGCTAGGTAAGAGGCACTCATTTGCTTGTTTATTCATTCAACAGCAGAGCTAGAAGCCCAAGATGCAGGGAAGCCCCAGCTTATTTGGGGTGTGTGGGTAAACACTAAAGGTGTCCAGAGGATCCTGAATAAGATGGTTGCTGGTAATAGATGTCTGGCAGGTTCAGAGGGCGGCCAGGCAGCCTGTGTGGAAGAAAGGACTGAGCTAGGGACCAGCAGGAGGAGACAGATTGTGAAGGCCCAGGCCCTGGTTTTTGGGATTTACCCCAAATTTCCTGGGAGGAGGCCAGGTAGCGGTTAGAACAGAGGACTACCTGATTCCAATCTGTTAAAATGTGGCTCAAAACTGCAACTCAATATAAGAAAACAACCCAGTTTTAAAAAGGGGCCAAAGATTTGGACAATTTAACAAAGGTGTATGAACATCCAATAAACACATGAAAAGATACTCAACATCATGACATCTAGGAATGCAAATTAAAGGCACAATGAGATACTACTCTACACCTATTAAAATGGCTTAATAAAAAGGGACACTACTATTTAAATGCTGGTGAGGATGTATAGCAGGTAGAACTTTCATACACTGCTGATGGGGTGGAAATTATTACTGTCACTTTGAAAGACAGTTTGGCCATTTCTTAAAAAGTTAAACAGCCCTGGCTGGTGTGGCTTAGTTGGAGTGTCATCCCGTACACTGGTGTACATTCACCTGATATAGTTTTGCTTTGAAGGGGCATCTGCTTGCAATCTGTGGTGACCACATCCCTGTCCCAGTCCCCTTCTCAGCATGACAGGTGGCTGCCTCAAGTCCTCCTCAGCTCTAACCCAGACCCACTTCATGCTTTCTCTGTCTGGGTTTGGAAAAACTCTTGCCTGTTTCAGAAAGCTGCCCCCAAGGGTGAGAGGAGTGGCCACACAAAAGAGTTTAACAAGGTCCACCCTTTTCCACTGGATTCTGAGCAGTCATATGTACATTTTTAGGTAAAATTTGCATGCAGTGAAATGCACACAGTATATAGTCAAAGGTTTGACAAATGTTTACACCTGTGTAACTAGTTCCCCAAATAAAGATTTAAAACTTTCTCATGCCACCCAAAGTCCCCTCATGCTCCTTTGTAATCAATCCCCATCCTCCAAATCCCAGGACAACCACTGTTCCCATTTCTTTTACTATATTTCCCCCATTCTTAACTTCATAATAATGGAATCATATGGTATGTCCTCCTTTTGGGTCTGGTTTCTCAATACTATGTAAGATTTATTATGAATCTTTTACTTTTATCACCACTCATCATCATGTATGGGTACCTTGTTTTTTGTTGCTGAGTAGTACTCTATTGCGTGAATGTAGCAGTGTACCTCCTTTTAAACATTTGGGCTCTTTTTAGCTTTTTGACTATTATGAACATTCTAGTACATCATTCCTCTTGGCTAAGTATCTAGGAGGGGAATTCTGAGTCATACAACAGGATAGTGTACATTTTTTAGTTTTTCTCTAGAATGTGAATCTCTGTAGGTTTTCCCTCTTTTAGTAGGATTGCCTTACCCTTCTGGCCAGCAGAGAGTGGTGTGAGGGCTACAGAGGTGGGTAGAGGTGCCTTGGGTGGGGCCCACTGCCTGCTTGCTGTCCCAAGTTCCAGCTATTCCTGCTTCACCAGGGACCTGCTCCAGTTGTCCATCTTCCCCACCTGCATGACAGGCAGCTACCTCCTTTTCAGTGGTGGCCAAATGTGTCATCTCCTCCCAGTGGAAGCGGACCCTGCCACTTCCTCAGCTTCAGGGATCCCTGTGGCACTTAGGACAGAGGCCAAATTCCTTACCACGGCAGACAAGGCCCAGCTGACTCTCCCCGCCTGTCTCTTACATTGTCCCTGGCTGGTCTCATTCCCCCCCCCACCCCATACAGACGACCTCCTAGCTTCTCATGCATAACTTTGGGACCTCACTTTTCTTTCATGAGGATGACACTTCTCCTGCCAGAGTGGCTTGACTGTCCAGTGAGAGCAAGGCCCTGACCCCAGGCTTGTGTGTGGGAACCGTGGCTCTGGGGCGCCTCTGAGACTGGCTCAGGGCTTATGCTCACGTCTTCACTGGACAGAGATGCGGCAGTTCCGATGGGGCTGGCTGGCCATCTCTGCAACAACCGTCCCCCCAAATTCCTCCTGTACCCATCCTGCTTGGCCCACACTCCAGCCTGACTCTGGCTTTTAGGCAAGGCCCCAAGCCCTGAAGAGTTGCCACCACCCTTGTCACCCTCCTCCAGAGGGTGCTTCAAATGAGGACTAATACTAAACTGCAAAGTAAGAGTCAGGAAGGCCAGCAACCTTATTTCTCTCTTAGCAACTACCTAGATGCTTTTTAAAAATATAAAATAAAAATATCAATGTGGCCCTGGCTGGTTTGGCTCAGTGGTTGGAGTGTCAGCCTGTGGACCATAGAGTCACAGGTTCAATTCCAGTCAAGGGCACGTACCTCGGTTGCGGTTTGTTCCGCCCTGGTCGGGGTCATGTGGGAGGCAACCAATCGATGTGTTTCTCTCACTGATGTCGCTCTCTTCCTCTCTCTCTCTCCCTCCCTCCCACTCTATCTGGAGATAAATGGAAAAATGTCCTCAGGTGAGGAAAAAAAAAAAATCGATGTGGCCCTGGACTGTTTGGCTCAGCAGTTGGAGTGTCAGCCCGTGGACCAAAGAGTCGCGAGTTTGATTCTGGTCAAGGGCACGTACCTTGGTTGCGGTTTGTCCCCAGCCCTGGTTGGGTCGAGCGGGAGGCAACCAGTCGATGTGGCTCTATCACATCAATGTTTCTCTCTGTCTCTCTGTCTCCCTCCCTCCCACTCTATCTGATAATAAGTAGAAAAATATCCTCAGGTGAGGAATAAAAATAAAAAAAGTGAAAAAAATGCATCCTTTTGTTTTCCAATCTCTCTTTTTCCTCTGGCCCCTTTGTCTGGTCAGTGTCAACAGCCAGCATCACCCACACTTCTGGTCCCCAAAGCCCTCTGGTGCCCTGTCACCTGTGAGTGCCTTAAGAGGCCCAGCTCTGGCCTCAATCTCTGCACCAAAACTTTCGGTAACTTCAGTTGAATGAACAAAAAATCCATTTAAAGAGAATTCTTTTCCAAGTAGAGGTGGTTATTTAAGTGGAAAAGATAATCATTGGGAAAGAAGACAAGGAAGACAGTGGAACTATACTTCGTTGTAAAATACACTGCCATGTCTGACAAGAGCTGTCTCCTTCATGTCATTTCTTGCCTCCCTTCCCCTTATCCTTTGGCTTTGCTGCTCCTCCTCCTCCTCCTGCTGCTGGTTTTGCTTCTTTTGCCTCTTTTGCCTCTTTTGCTTCTTCCTTTGGCTTTGCAGCTGGCTCTGCCTTTCTTGGAGGAGGAACCAGCACATTTCTTTTGACCTTTTTGCCTCTGAAGTGTTTTCTTTGAAGACATATATCGATTAAAGGAAAAAATGCAGCCACACCAATAAGGACCTACAAAACAAAAGGAGCCTTATTACTTTTGCTTTTCATTCCAGAGCTGGCATGTTTCCTTCCTGGTTTCTAACTTGTAAGTAGGTGCTGTAAAACACCTCCCTTGTCCCCTCGAAGGACCAGACCCCAGAGACTGAGTTTCCCTCCCCCACTGCCCTGTCATCCCACCACTTCTCTCTCTCTTTAAACCCGGCCTGGGTGGGGCCTTTTGCTTCTGGGTCAGCAGCTATGAGGAGGAAACCATTAACTTGGCTGGCTCCCTAGACATCATCTTTATTTAAATGGCTTCTCCACTGGGAACATTTATCAGCTTTACTTTCAAACTTTGCTTGGATCTCAAGATTCTGTGAAAAGAAAAGAAGCCCTGGCATTCAAATGGGGGAAAACATCCTTTCTCCAAAAAGAAGTGATTTCTGAACAAATAGCCCAACAAGGGAGACTCACCACAGCAATAAAGTAGTTCATTGGCATAGTTTGTCGATTTTGTACAGCAAAGACCACAGCCCCCGCCAGGAAAATCGTGGCAAACAGGTCATTAAGAAGGTCCTGAAAGCATGGGGGATGTGTGTCAGCCTGAAACAGAGCCAAGGCCCCATTGAACACCCACCCTAGCATAGCTTCCTTCAAAGAGAATATATATTTGAGAGAGAGAGAGAGAGAGAGAGAGAGGGAGAGAGAGAGACATTGATGTGAGAAAGAACATTGGTTGGTTGGGTGAGTCCATTCTTGTAATTGTTTTTATTCTTCCATAAGAATTTTTGAATCACCTTGTAAAGTTCCATGAACAACCTCTGTTAGGATGAAATCTCATTTCATTTATAGATTACTTTGGAAATAAATTGCCATCTTTATGATAGTAACTCTTCACATCTGTGAATGTGGTATATTTCTCCATATTTTTAGGGTTCTCTTTTGTGTCCATTAATAAAATATTATAATCTCTATACAAAGTCATACACATCTTTGAGCAGGTTTATTCTCAGATACCTAGTAGTCTGTTATTTTAAATGTTTGTTTTTGAAAAGCCACATTTTCTCATTGTTTGTTGCTGGTATTCAGGAACACTATTGTTTTGTCTCTGGTAACTTTGTGGAACTCAAATCAATTTAGTAATTTGACTGTAGATTCTCTTGCATTTTCTGTGTAGAGAATCAAATGATGTGTGAGTAATGCTCGATTTTTTCCCCTTCCCAATCCATATACCTTTTGTTTTTCTTGTCACATTGCACTGACTCAGATCTCCAGCAGAATGCTGGATAGAAATGAGGACAGTAGTCATCTCCAAGGAAATGCTTTTAAAGTTTTACCGTGAGCCCAGCCAGTGTGGCTCAGTGGTTGATTGCCGACCCATGCACCAAGAGGTTACCAGTTCAGTTCCAGGTCCGGGCACATGCCCAGGTTGCCAGCTGATCCTTATTGTTGGGGTGTGTGTGTAGGGGTGGGGTGGGTGGGGTGGTGGTGCAGGAGGCAGCTGATTGATGTTCTCTCTCATCCATCCATCATTGTATTTCTCTCCCTCTCCCTTTTTCTCTCTCTAAAATCAATAAAGAAAAATATTAAAATAAATTAAAATAAAGTTTTACCATGAAATGAAATGTTTATTATGGCTTTGGGTAGATACCTATTATTAAAATAAGGAAGTTCCCCTTTTTCCTAATTTGCTAAGAGTTTTCTAAAAATAAGTATTTACTAAGTAGTTTTTCAGCAGCATAGGAGATGATGAAATGGTTTTCTTCTTTAAATGAAAGATGGCAAATTATATTAGTAAAATTTTGAAAACAAAACCATCTTTACATTCCTGGCACACACCCTGCTTAATCATGATGTATTATTTGCTTATACATTGCTGGATTCAGTTTGCTAATATTTTATTGAGGATTTTATGGCTACATTCAAATAAGATAGGCCTATAGTTTACTTACCTTACAATGTCTGGTTTTAAGATCAAAGCCCCACCAGATAGTACAACATATTTTAAAGCCTTTAGAAAAGAGAGAGAGGGGGGGAGAAAAAGGGCCAGACCAATGGAACTGAATATAAAGTGTCCAGAAATGAACCCTGCGTATGGGATTTAGTATTTTAACAAATATGCCATTTGAAATCAGTACGGAAGAGATGTACTATTCAATAAATGAATAAATCAAGTGGTAGACTGAAACAACTAGATAGACATCAGGATTTAAAACTGGAGCCATGGTTCACACCATATACCAAAATGACTCCAGATGAATCAAAAAATTTAAATGTAAAAAATTAAACAAGTGCCAAATGAAAACATGGAAGAATTATTTTATAACCTATTTTTCTATTTCTTTCTGTGTTAATTTTTTATGTTATATTTTTTCTAGGAAAGTAACTATCTAAACTTTCCAATTTATTGTCATGAAAGTTTATATTTTCCCTGTGATCTTTATAAGTTCTTGATCTTTATACTAATATTTTCTTTGTTTTTTTTCTTTAAATAAAGACCTGGAGAGAAACTGGAGATATATTTACTTTATTAGTCTTTTCAAAGAACTAGACGTTTGGTTTTATTTGTCCCTATGCATTTTCCCCCTATGTCATTAATTTTAGCTCTATCTTTGGCATTGCCTTCTTAATTCCATTGTTTTGTTTTGGTACCTTCTTGAGATAGACACTTGAACTGTTAATTTTCAGTCTTCTTTTCTAATTATATAGATTTGAAATTGAGTTATTTAGCTGCATTCTACAGGTGGTATTTATAAATACTATATACAACTAAATCTCCATATGTTTAGGGAAAACATTGAATTCCCCACCCCCAAGCACATGAGGATCTAGTTACATTTTACGGATTCATTTCTAATTATATTGCATTGACATCAGAGAATGTGGTCTGTCTGATATCAATTCCTTGTTATTTGTTTACATTTGCTTGTGGTCTTATTGAGGATATAATTTTAATGATTGTTTCAAGTGTGCTTGAGAAGAATATATAACCTGTTACTGTTTGGTGTAGGATTCTATATATTCTATATTTCAGTGGACCCAGCTATCAATTACTTAGGGAGGCATGTTAAAATTTCCTACTATGGTTGCTATTTGCCAGTTCTTCCTTATGATTAAGTCCACTTCTGTCTTTTATTTTTTGGGCTATATTGTTAGATGCATACAAGTTCAGAATTGCTAAAGGTAATGATCTTTTTTATGTACCTTTTTAAAAACATAAAATTGGTATAGAGTGTAATCTGGTATTAAAGTTATGCCATCTTTCTTTTAGTTAGTCTTTTCCTCTTATTATTTTTTCCATCTCTTATAACCTTTCTCCACATGCCTTGTAATTTAGTATATTGCTGGATTTAAAGAAATCTGTCCTCCTTTTTAAAAAAATGTTTTATTGATTTTTTTTTTTTTAGAGAGAGAAAGGAAGGGAGAGAGAGATAGAAACATTGAAGTGAGAGTGAAACATCAATGTGAGAGCGGAACATCTATTGGCTGCCTCCTGCACGCCCCCTACTGGGGACTGAGCTTGAAACCCAGGCATATGCCCTGACCAGGAATGGAACCCAGATCTCTCAGTCCATGGGACAATGCTCAGTCCATGGGATGATGCTCAGTCCACTGAGCCACACCAGCCTGGTGAGTCCTCTGTCTTTTAAATGAAGAATATAGTCCATTTATATTTGTCATCATTTCTGATATATTTGGATAAATGTCTACCATTTTATTTTATTTTTTTCTAATTAACATATATCACACATATTCCTTTCTCTTTTTCCCTTCTATTTCACCCTTTCCCCTCAACAGGTTTGATGTTATGTATCCTGGAATTCTATCCTTCAGCAGAATACAGTATAATGTTTTAATATGTTAATGTTTATATTGTTACCAAATTCTCCCTCCCCCCAAATCAAGGACTTTTAATTCTTATCATACACAGCCATTTTGGTCTTACATGTTATTGTGTTGCTATTGCTTCAGTTCCACCTGTTTTAATGTCTCCCCAAAATAAGCTATTAATATACATATATTAAAAAAAAAACCCCTCTGTCTTAATGTTTATTTAGGACAATCCATAAACTTACTAGATTATTTTCCTACTATTTCTTTTTTTACATTGTGAACATTTCTTCTGGGTTTAATTTCTTCCTGAAGGACACCTTTTAGTAGTTCTTTCAGTGAGGGTCAGTGAATATAAATTTTTTGTTCTTTGTCCAAAAGTGTCTTTATTTTACTCTTTCTATCTCAGCCCTTCAAAGAAATTATTCCATTATTTTCTGGCCATTGTCATTGCTGTTGAAAAATATTAAGTTAGCCTAATAGTTTGAGTATTTATTTTTTAAAGGTTAATTGTTCTTTCTCTTGGTTTCATTTTAAGTTTTCCTTTGTCTCTGGTGACAGCAGTGCCTCTATGACGCGTCTAGATGTACTTTTGTTTTTTTCTTTTTAAACTTATCTTTGTTGTTGAATGTATTACAGATGTCCCCCCATTTTCCCACATTGACCCCCTCCTCCCTGCTCCCGCCCCCCTTCCTGCCTTCCCTACACTGTGTCCATTGGTTATGCATATATGCATATAAGTTCTTTGGTTTATGTCTTCCCGCCCTCCCTCCCTCCCCACTTCCCTTTGAGGTTCATCAGTCTAACAACCAATTTGGACTTCTTAATTTCTTTACCTTTTTATTTTTATTTATTTATTTTTATCCTCACCCGAGGTCATTTTTTCATTTTTTGTTCAGATAGAGTGGGAGCAAGAGAGAGGAAGAGAGAGAGAGAGAAACATCGACGTGAAAGGGACACATTGAGTGGCTGCCACCCGCATGACCAACCAGGGCCAGGGACAAACCGCAACCGAAGTACATGCCCTTAGCGGGACCCGAACCCGGGTCTCTCTGGACCGCAAGCCGAAGCTCTAACCGCTGAACCAAACCGGCCAGGGCTAATTTCTTTACCTTTTTCACTCATCCCCCCAGCCCCCTCCCCTCTCATCTGGCAACCAACAAAAAGTTCTCTGTATC